>JAPVLO010000184.1:0-1250000 GCA_027257055.1 Cephalopachus bancanus | reverse complement strand
TATCTGGAAGTTCTGAGAAGGTCGCATGATTTGTGGAAAAAATGTCCCAAGTTGTGGCAAACAAGTGACTGGTTCTTCCAATATGACAGCACATCTGCCCACACTGCACTAAGCGTTCAGCCGTTTTTGACCAAGAATGGCATGACCCCCATGCCCCATCCTCCCTATTCACCTGATTCACTCCAAGTGACTTTATTTTGTTTCCCTGAATGAAAAACTCCTCAAAGGAAAATGTTTTGTTGACGTGGAAGAGACAAAACAAAAAACGGACGAAGCACTAAAAGGCATCAACTTGACAAGTTCAGAAACTATTTTGAGCAGTGGAAAAAGCATCTCATTAGGTGCATTGCATCAGATGAAGAGTACTTTGAAGGTGACTGAAGTTTAAATATATAAGAATAAACAGACAGTTATTTGTAAATAAATTATGATTTTGGGGGTCCCTCTTGTATATACACCTGTATGATTAAAATTTTTCAAAGTATGTTATTCTTCTATAATTAGAAAAAGAAAAAAACGAGTGTTGTTACCACTTGGTAGCAGAGCAGCACTATTAACTTCATCAGTATTTGCATTATATGTACTGCATAGCCCAAACATGTAAGAGAAAGCCCAAAGAAGAAATTAAGACACAGAAGAAATCACACCTGCAAAAAGTTGGTGGATCATTTTCACATGATAACAAATCTTTCAGGTTCATATTGGTCAATATCTACCACTACTTCAACTCACTCAGTAACCCAACACCTACCAAGGACATGATAGCCAGAGAACGTGAACAGCCATGCTCGAAGTTCACTCCTCCACCAAGGGCCTATCTGTTCAAGTTTACTATCATCAAATAGGAAATGGACTCAGAATGGAATGTATACCCCTAGGAATACTGGCAGAGAGGTACAAAGTAAAATACTAAGTGAGTGTACACCCCTAAGAGGCAGAGTTCCAAGTTAAGATTCAAAAAATGCTGAGAACTTGTGTGAAGTTAAGAAAGCTATTCAACCTCAAGTCTCAGTTTCCTCATGTGTAAAATGGAGATCATAGGTCTTATTTCATGGTGTTGCTTTCAGGGTTAAATTTGATATGTAAATGTACCTGCTACAAAGCAGTATCACTTCAAAATAGATTAAAAAGAATAATGCCGATGAGAACAAAGACAAGATGTCTGGCTTCATAAGCAGCCCTGGCAGCATCTGGTTGAGAGAAGCTAAGAGAAAAGCTACAAGTGACTAGAATTCTTCACTGCTCTACTGAAGAGGACAAACTTGGAGGCTATAAGATACATAACATGGCCATTGTACAGCGACTTATGTAGTGAGGAAATCCCTAAAGACACTCTGAAATACAGTTTCAAACTTATGCCTCCTAGGACTTATGACTGGTTTAAGCCAACCCAGCAGATATGATTGGGAATGGGGTGAGTGGAGGAGGGTAAGGGCCATGAAATCTAAGCACATGACACCTAATTACAAGGAGCACCCAACTGTGAATAGCATCAGTGGTTACAGTGTGGGACAGCCCTGGTGAGGATTGTGTCTTTGTAGCCACACACCCAACAGCAGTACATCTGCTTACAGACCACAAGACTCTCCTCTCTAGTAATCCTCATGTGAAGATGGCAAATACCCTCATGTTACAACATCCCTGTTCAACACTCATGGGCAAGAAACTACCACCTAAAGTGGCCACAAGAAAGAGAGATGGGGGAAGGATGTATGCACTGGATCACTGTCTTAGTTCATTTTGTTTTATAGTAAAGAAATACCCGAGACTGGATAATTTATTTAAAACAACAAAAAAAGTTTATTTGACTCAAGATTCTGCTGTCTGAAAGACTGGGCATCTGATGAGGGCCTTTTCCACTCATGGTGGAAGGTGAAGGAGATCCGGTATATGGCAGAGGAGAGCCAGCATCTGCAGAGATCATCCGGGGAGAGAGGGAAAAAAAGAGAAAATGGAGTAGATATGAGGTTGCTTTTTTTTTTTCTTTGAGTTGGAGTCTCACTCTGTTGCCCAGACTGGAGTGCAATGGCCACTCCCGGCCATCGCAACCTCGACCTGCTGGGCTCCGGTGATCCTTCCGCCTCAGCCTTCCAAGTAGCCGGAATTACAGGCATGCGCTACCACGCCCGGCTGATTTTTTGATTTATTGTAGAAATGAGGTCTTGCTGCCCAGGCGGGTCTCGAACCCACGGGCTCAGGCAATCCACTCACCTCAGCCTCCCAAAGGCGCGGGATTACAGGCTGAGCCACCGAGCCCGGCTGTGGTTGCTTTTAACAACCGGTTCTGAGAGTAAGAACTCACTCCTAAGGGAGGGCATTAATCTACTCATGAAGAATCCAACCCAATCGCCCAAACACCTTCCCCATTAGGCCCCACCTGCAACACTGGGATCAAATTGCAAAATAAGGTTTGGGACACAAACCTCCAAACCATAGCCACCACACAGACTATTGCTACAGACCCTATTAAAAATAAGAGAAAAAGCCCTAGCACTGTGAAGCAGTCTCCCTGTATTTCCTCATCTTGCTACATTCATACATTCTGTATGGTTTTTCTTCCTTTCCATTACTAAGTTGTTAATAAATTTGTGTGTAGTTAATTAATGAAGAGGTATGTTCTGCACCAAGTAATAAGGTCCAGATTCTATAACCATTTGTTCAGTTCTTACGAGAGTGTTGCAGGAGTTTTTAACCCCACTGTCAGCTTAGACTAGCAACCTTGGGTTCTTGTTTCACGACCAAGAAGATTAAGGAATGCGGACACCACAAAGGATGAGTGAAAGAGTGAGTTTATTAAGTAACAAAGCTCTCCAGAAAGGAGAGAGGGCCCCACATGGGTTACCTGCTGTGGGGGAGTGTTCTGGGTTTTTCTCTCTTCCTTCTAGGGGCTTTTTTCTTCCTTGCATCTTACCTGCTTCTCACACTCCTAGATGTTTTCTGGTCCCAGTCTTTACTGCGCATGTGTACCCTTGTCCAAAGTTATTCCATCTTGATTATTACTTGTAAGTACCACAGAAAAGCCCACTCAGGGGGGTAAAATCTCGATGCTAATGTCATGCTAATAATATTATAATAAGTTTAGGTTAAGTTAGGACACTTAGTTAAGTTACAGTTAACTAAGGCAAAAAGTTCCTTTGCAAAAAGGTAAAAGGTCCCTTTGGACAAAAGGCAAAAAGTCCCTTTGGACAAAACATCCTGGCTCAAGAGGATGTTCTTAACCACATTAACTATGTTTTCATTTGCTAGTTATATAACCGGGGCAGTGCAAGGGCATTCCCACAGATGTTACCGCTCTCCAAGACCCTCCCTGTCAATCTGCCTAGCCAGTTTCTGACTACCTCCTCTCTCAATAGTTTCCCATATTCAGGAATCAGAACTTAAACCTATTGAAACATGTAATATATACAAGGTCTTATGTTCACATAGATTAACACCCAGGTATGTGGCTCAGCCAGTAATCCCATGCCTTTGGGAGGCTAAGGTGAGTGGATTGCCTGAGCCTGCGGGTTCGAGACCCGCCTGGGCAGGCGAGACCTCATCTCTACAATAAATCAAAAAAATTAGCCAGGCGTGGTAGCGCGCGCCTGTAGTTCCAGCTACTTGTAAGGCTGAGGCGAAGGATCACTGGAGCCCAGCAGGTCGAGGCTGCAGTGGCCGGGAGCGGCCACTGCACTCCAGTATGGGTGACAGAGTGAGACTCCAACTCAAAAAAAAAAAAAAAAAGATGATATAAATCATGAAATCTTCTAACTTACTCCACAGCTTTCAACAAAACTTTTTAAACCCTTAATTTAACTTACCAATCTTAGAAAAAGAGAAATTTGTCAATTCCAGTTTTCATTTCTGCATTCAAACATATGGTAAAGATAATGAGCAGAAACATTTTAACGGAAAGATCTTGTTTGCATTTTATCTTTTCCCAATAAGCAATATATTTTATGTCCTGCTCCTTTCACTACTCTAGTTAATTTTTAAGGAAATATAGTATAATTTAATGCCTTAGAACCACAGGATTCTATAATTGTACTATTCTATGGTACAATTGGATGCCCTAGAATCAAAGGATTCTGTATCTGAGGTCATAAGAAATTTAGGACATCAACCTTATGGGTTTCAAATATTATCCAGTGCTTGAAAGTCTCTCCCCTAAAGCTGGAACACCAATCTGTTCTCAATGAATCTGTTCTGGTATCTCTGAGACACAGGTCAGTCAGAGCTGAGTGGAAATTAGTCTGATCAATTTCAAGTGTAAACTGCTTAAACTATCAGCATCTTAAGGTTGATATATACAGAGGGTGCAAAAAAAAAGTATACACATTTTAAGAAAGAAAAATACTGTATTAAAATTATAATATTCAGTATATACCAATAACAAAAGATTAATACAAGTCATATTTGACTTCCGCAATTACACATTGCTACTGTAATTCAATTCAACTTCAAAAAGGAATGCACAGATAACATCTCTTAAAATGTGTATACAGTTTTTGGCACCCCCAATACATATACATATATTTTTTTTTTTTTTGCAGGCCTCGCCACTCAAATGGATACACGTACACGATGTATATGTGGTACATATACATGATAGAATATTCTGCAGTAATAAAAAAGGACAAAATTATGGACTTCATAGCATATTGGATGGATTTAGAATCCATAATACTCAGTGATCTATCACAGAAACAAAGAACTGAATACCACATGTTCTCTCACTCATAAGTGGGCCCTGAACATTTATCACAATACTACAAGAGAGGTGTCAGCAGTAGCAGGACACTGCCATGGGAGGGGGGCCATGTAACATCACTAAGGGTACCTGATCCTAAACCAGGGGAACTGAGAATCAGTTGGAGGCCTAAACTTTCCTACACATAGATTACTTACGTACCTAATCCTGACTTGAACCCCACGTCTTTATAATAAAATAAAGTAAAAAATTGATACATTTATTGTGATTCCTATGAAAAGCACAGCAATATTTTTCTAATTGTAAGCAAGATAATGCAAAAATGTATAGACAAAAGCAACAGAACATGCATAGCTAAACAATTTTGAATAACAGGAATAAGATAGGAATAAGTCTATATTGTTTTAAGAGTTTTTTATACAGCCGGGCTCGGTGGGTCAGCCTGTAATCCCGTGCCTTTGGGAGGCTGAGGTGAGTGGATTGCCTGAGCCCGCGGGTTCGAGGCCCGCCTGGGCAGCGAGACCTCATCTCTACAATAAATAAAAAAATCAGCCGGGCGTGGTAGTGCATGCCCGTAATTCCGGCTACTTGGAAGGCTGAGGCGGAAGGATCACTGGAGCCCAGCAGGTCGAGGCTGCGGTGGCCAGGAGCGGCCACTGTGCTCCAGAACGGGCAACAGAGTGTGACTCCAACTCAAAAAAAAAAAAGAGTTTTATATACATATAAAACACAGGAACACAAGGACACTTTTGGAGGTGATGGAAATATTTAGTACCTTGTTTGGTGTTGATTGGTACCACAAGTGTATTTCCAAACTCTTCAAATGTATTCATAAAATGGGTGCAATTTTTATATATCAACAAATATACCTCAATAAAACCAAAAAAGTTATATGTCTACAGTAATCGAAACTATGGTATTAGTAGAAAGGTGGACACAGATCAACAAAACAAGTCAGCAAGACCCTGCAATGATTTAGAGGTCTTGGACACCAACTTCGCCCACAGATTTCCTGTATTTCTCAGCGTGGCCAGAGAGGGCGCCAGAGGACTTGATCACGTGGTAAGAAGCGGACACTCTCGGGGAAGTAGGTGGAGCAGCCCCAGCCTGGGTCTTGGGGGGTCGTGGCCTGCACGTGAAGGTGGTGTCAGATCTCTTCCCCCACATCCGTTAGAGCCAGGCCAGAGGAGATGACGTGACAGTTGGGGAAGTTACTGGACTTTGCTGCCAGGACGTTGGAGGCGGCAGCTGCTCAGGCACCTCGGCTTTAGTGGAAGACGCTGACCCTGGGATGTCTGTGGTAGGCGACGGTCCCTGCATTGAGGAGTGAGCCGACTCTTCCCCGGTTTCTCATCCTTCAGTGCGCAGAATGGGCATCATCAGCTGCGCCCTCCTTGGAGGGGGGTTGTGGACATTTGTCCTCAGCGGGCCCAGAGGGGCTTCAGAGCTCAACCCTGGAGGTGGCTCAGGGCTGGTCTCGGGGTTTTTGAGTGTTTCCCGGAGCTCCAAGCACTCCATGTGTTGCGGATTTATTTTATGTGAGAATGCAGAATGGTCTCATCATTTAGAAGTTCGTTTATGCAGTATAATAACGTGAAAAACTTCAGGCCATGGTTTATACTTCTCGGTGACGTTAAATACTGACTTTAGAATAATAACAGAAAATAATTGTTTTGTAATTGCCTAAGTGTGGGGGTTATTTGGGGCTGTTTTGTACACTTAAAATGCCCGGGCTCGGTGGCTCATCCTGCAGTCCCAGCACTTTGGGAGGCCGAGGCGAGTGGATTGCTTTAGCCGGTAGATTCGAGACCAGCTAGGGCAACTTGGCGAGACCTCGACTCTACAATAAGCCAAAAAGTAGCCGGGCGCGGTAGCGCGCACCTGTGGTTCCAGCTGCCTGGAAGACTGAGGCGGAAGGCCTGCTGGAGCCCAGCGAGTCTACGCTAGGGTGGCCGTGAATGTGCAGCTGCACTCCAGATTGGGCGATGAAGTGAGACGCCAATTCAAAAAAAAAAAGGTTAAAATAGTTATGCTCATTTGCAGTGAAAACAAAATAAGTATTAGAGGTGGGAAGCCATAAGCTTTGTGCTAGCTTGTTTTCAAAATACTTCTTTCCTGTTTTCCTGCTTTCATTTGTGACACAGATAACTTATTTTTTGCTTTCTATTAGGTATTCCTATTACTTTATCATTAAGAGTTAAAGAGTGTATTTTTCTTTTCAAGTTGTGATAGATTTACAAGAAAATTAGCTTTGGGGTGGTTAGGATTCCACTCTAACTTATAATGGGTATTCACACCCAGAATTCTTAACCCAACTGTTTCCTCTATAGAGTGACCTTTATTTATCTGTGTCCACACCTCTCCAGAGGTATATTTCATTTTATTGATGAAAATATGTGGATAGTTTTCTTTGTGAAAAACTGAGACTCTCCCAACATGTTGAGTCAATTATGTATACAGTAAATGATATAATTTTTAGTTAAGTATAACAGTAAAAATAAGTGCATTTCCCCCCAGTGAATTATAATCGTACAGTCTCTTATGCCCTGTTGTGGATATTATATAAGATTTTTTTCCCCACAAAACTGTGCTGATAAGGAAACAGTTTATATTGTTTCCAAAAAGAAACAAATTATTTGCCTTAAAGTGCAGTAAGATTTTAAGACATAACGTTCTTGTTAGTATAGATTGTCTGAAAGTTTTGGAAATCTAGGGAAATTTTTATTTTAAGCAACTTAACTTAAATTTCTGTTAGTTGGTTTCACATTCACATGTAATTTTAATTTTATAATAATATATATATACTCAATGTGTTTTCTTTTAAGCTCCAGGCACTTTTTCAAGGAAAGAACCTATGGACCAGTTATTTTGATAAGGTATAGTTAGTAATTTAAATATTTCCCTTGAGACTTTCACTCTTTGTAGACTCCTTGAGTGTGAAAAAGGGTGTTTGGAACTCCTACTAAGGGGTTTCAAGTCTTCCTCAGCACCAAAGAACTCACAAAAAGCACCACCAAGCTTCTGGTTGCATGAGCCAAAATTAGATATCACTGTTGAGACAGCCTCCATGTCAAAAAGAGTCTTAAATTCAGTTGATTTAAAAGTCTTTTGACTTCATTCATTCCTATTCATTTTTACTGAGGCTGTCACCTCTGAACTGCACAACTGAA
The DNA here is from genome assembly GCA_027257055.1 of Cephalopachus bancanus. Lineage (NCBI taxonomy): Eukaryota > Metazoa > Chordata > Mammalia > Primates > Tarsiidae > Cephalopachus > Cephalopachus bancanus. Next base: position 1,242,140 of record JAPVLO010000184.1, on the reverse strand, counting down.
AAAATTTCCTAATTTGTTTCTCTTATTATCATATGCTCCTACCTCTGCATTCATTTTCCAGCTGCATTCAAAGTAATGTTGATGAAATGCAAATAGGATTATGTCACATACCCTCATATGTCACTTCCTTGAGCTCTCTCACTTGTCTGTTCTGCTGGTTGTAATCACCCTGTGTATTACAACATTTCAACATGCTTCCCTGCAGCATATTTACATTCTTGTGGATGTTTGCTTTTGGTGTGTCTTCTCCAATAGGACAGAAGCTCCATGGAAGAAATTGTCATTTTGTTTGCTGTAGCATCCTTAGTTTGTAGCATAGTGCTAGGCACATGGTCAAAAATCAATAAATATCTCAGTAAAAGAAAGAAAGAATGAATGAAATTAAAGACACACAATTGAGTGTGTGTGTGTAACCTGGTGTGTGCTCATGATTAATTTGATTCTTAATGGTGTATGTATTTCAGTATTCTGTATTTGTCTATATATTTACCTTTACCAATGAACTTTGCCCTTTCATATGCTTTTATGTTGCTGGTTAGTGTCTTTTTATTTCAAGTAAAGGACTCCTTTTAGCATATCTTGTCTGGTAGGTCTTGTAATGAACTCCCTCAGAATTGTTTACACAGGACAGTCTTTATTATTCATTTTGAAAGACAGTTTTAGTGGATATAGTATTTTGTTGACTTGTTGTCTTTCTTTCAACTTTGATGATATTATAGCACTACCTCTGGCCTGTAAAAAACCTGCTGAGAATTCCACTGTTTGTTTTGTCAAGTTTCTCTTATACATGAGAAGTCACTTTTCTTTTTGCTGTTTTGAGAATTTTCTCTTTATCTTTGACTTTTGACAATTTGATTAAAATATGTCTTGATGTGGGTACGGGGAAACATCCCATATCAACAGGGTGCCTGAATGACACGCAATTGTATACCTAACCCTTAACTGTACCCCACAACTTCACAATAAAAAAAATATATGTCTTGATGTGGATGCCTTTAGGTTTGTTCTATTTGGGCCTTTTGAGCTTCTTGATGGGGACCCTCTCCAGATTTAGGAAGTTTGGGGCATTATTTATTTAAATAAGCATTCTACACCCTCCTTCTGGAACTAATGTAATACATTTGTTAATCCCCTTGATAGTGACCCAGATGTCCCTTAAGCTTTCATCTCTCTTTTATTCTTTATTCTTTTTGCTTCTCTTACTATAATTTAAAATGATATTTCTTGAGTTTGCTAAGTCTTTATTCTGCTTGCTCTTGTCTGCTGTTAAACCCCTCTATTGAATTTTTCAGTTCACTTATTGTTTTCTTTAGCTGCAACCTTTCTGTATGGTACTTTCAAAATATTTTCTCTTTGATGGAATTCTCATTTTGCTTATGCATAGTTTTTCTTAGCTTATTGATCATCTTTATAACAGTTATTTAGAATTCGTATTATGTATTTCATATACATCTTTCTTTAGGGATAGTTTCTTTCCCACAATTCCAGTGACTAAGTACAGAATACATCTGGCTCCAAGAGGTGGATTAACAAAGGTTACTCCTGGTCTAAAGAGGTGGTGGAGCTTGCACTGTAGACCTGCCTTCTCAGGCCCTCCTGGGCCTTCCAGCAGCCAAACTTTTTGCCACCCAATGACACCGTATCCTGGTGGCTCCTCAGGCGTTTGGTCTAGGTCTGGCAGAGTTTAGCTGGGAGACCCAGTGGCTGGCAGGGCCTGGCCTTAGAGAGGACACTGTCATCTGGTAACCAAGGTGGAGTGGAGAGAGAGGTACATCGCTGCTACAAGGCCCAGGTGGGCAGCTGCAGAGATGGCTTTAGGTATCTGTAGAGTTCGTTCCTAAAAACGAACAAAAGGACATTTATAATTTTTTACTGCCTCTACTTTTTATATACCTGGAGCATTAGGACTTGTTTATCCTTTAATACACATCAATATTAACTAAATACACATATGGAACAGTGGTTAGACCATCTGAACAAATCTAACTCACAGTTACAGAATCCTGCATACTTCTTCTCCCCTCTCCCAACACTCAGTGAACAGTCAGCATATTCTCCAAAACTTCATTTAACAATTCCATTTCCAAATACAACCATTCCTGTGAGATAACAAAAAATGTGAAGGGTGTTACTTTAGCCCTCTACTTTTAACATGTTGTACACTTTTAACTACCTATTAAAGACTAGATGTTTCAAATAGGACTTAAGTTTTCTGCTATATACACAGTAGCATTGCATAAGTGGTACAAATGCATACCAAAGGCTATAATTTGAAAGTGTCTTCTAAATAGGAGCATTGTGGCCTAGAACCCTTTCTTTTCCCACCTTTCTTTATCCAGGGGACAGGTATAAACATCTGTAATGCTGTAATTTTATCTCCATAAGTGTTTTTAAGAACAGTCTTTCCTATGAATTTTAACACAAAATGTACTCAGTCTATTAGTTTACTAACTCTGCTTTTTTTTTTTTTTTTTTGAGTCAGAGTCTCACTCTGTTGCCCAGGCTGGAGTGCAGTGGCATGCTCACAGCTACTGTAGCCTCGACTTGCTGGGCTCAGGCGATCCTTCCACCTCAGCCTCCTGAGTTGGAAGGTCTTGCCAAATTGCCCAGGCTGGTCTTAAATCCCTGGGCTCAGCCAATCCTTTTGCCCCTGCCTCCCAAAGTGCTGGGATTGCCGGTGTGAGCTGCTGTACCCAACTTCTACTTTTGTTATATACCGGCAACTTCTTTATTTAGCAAGACTAGATATTGTAAATTAGGACATTTTGTCCTTTATATACTCAAGCAAAGTAAAAGAAAATACATAAACGTAAGGGTCAGTGGTCAACCGTGCATCACTATAACACATTGATATAAAACTCTTTGCACTTTCTTCTCCTCCTTCTTTCCTGAACCAGCACAAATATAATGTGTAATGCTCAGAGAAGTGGTTTGATCAATTACCAAAAGACAATATTTCATATGAATCTTAACAAAAACATATCTACAAAATGTATTATTTTACTAACTCTACTTTTAACATGTATCAGACACTTCAAAACATCTAGAAAGACTAGATATTTTTAAAATGTAGTCATTATTTTTATATATACAGTAGAAATGAAATGCATATACAAGGCAATGGTTATATGAAAATGCCTTCTAAATATGACCAGTCTAGCATAGAACCTTCTTTTCTTGCTTTTCAGGTATTCCACTCCATGTCCTTTAACCCACTGGACAAATGTGTACATGTGTTGCTCCCATTATCACTTCCAGAAGTGGTATCACAACTCCATTTCAAAAAATCATTTCCAGAACACATTATCTGTGGCGTTTTTTTCTTCTTTTTTTACAAATGGACATTTACAAGATGTGTGATTTTCTAACTCTATCACATGTCAGCCACCTCTTTACACTTAGGATGCCTAGATGCAGCAAATGTTTTCTGTTAAAAGTTTGGAGGCAGGAATTGAGAGCAGCTCTTTCATAATATATACAAAGACCTTCTATAGACATCCAGTAAATATTCCCAATGGGTGGTTGGCATTTTCAGTTGGCCAGTTGTAGCATGTTATTCTGTCATTTCTCTCTTCCAATATCAAGATCTGACAGAATGAAGATTGACTACCCAAGGGCCACTAATTGTTCCACCAGTGGATGCCTGGGGCTCCTCTCTCCTTCTGCTAATTAAAGCCTTCGTCCATCATTGTTAAGACAAGGTAGGTCTCACCCAACTGGGACAGGGTGGTCACTCCAGGGCCCAAATCTGTGTGACTCCCTGACCTAAAGAGGTGGTGGAGCTTGCACTGTAGACCTGCCTTCTCAGGCCCTCCTGGGCCTTCCAGCAGCCAAACTTTTTGCCACCCAATGACACTGTTTCCTGGTGGTTCCTCAGGCATTTGGTCTAGGTCTGGCAGAGTTTAGCTGGGAGACCCAGTGGCTGGCAGGGCCTGGCCTTAGAGAGGACACTGTCATCTGGTAACCAAGGTGGAGTGGAGAGAGAGGTACATCGCTGTTACAAGGCCCAGGTGGGCAGCTGCAGAGATGGCTTTAGGTATCTTAGAGCAAAGGCCACTGCCTGACCCAGGCCTCTATGCTCATACTCTAGCCAGGGCTGGAGAGCAGAAAAAGCCACTGGAGAGCTTCTTGGTCAGCTTTTCACAGTGCTCTCTGCCAGAACTCAAGGGTTTGTAGTTCTTATCAAAAACAATTTGTTCAAAAGCAGCAAAAGGCAGAAGTAATGAAAGCCTTTTCATTAAAAATGCATAATTGGTGTCCTGTTACTTAGTCACTTGCTATTTAATAAAAACGTGCTTCAGTGTTTTATGAGCACTAAGTATAGCATTGGATAGTTGTTCTCTTTTAAAGTTAAACATTATTTTTCAAGATCACAGAACAAAGTTTAATCATGTTTGCTCATCATACTTTGCATCCAAAGTCAAAATGTATGATTTACATACATTTAATAATTCTAAGAAGAAAAGTTTAATCTCCAATGGGAACATCAAATGGCAATGGTGGAAGATGCATGTGTGTGTGTGTGTGTGTGTGTGTGTGTGTGTGTGTGTGTGTGTGTGTGTGTATACCCACTGGACAAATGTGTACATGTGTTGCTCCTAGTATCAGTTCCAGAAGTGGTCTCTTAACTCCATTTCAAAAAGTCATTTCCAGAACACATTATCTGTGATTTTTTTTTTAAATGGGCATTTACAAGATGTGTGGTTTTCTAATTCTACCACATGTTGACAACCTCTTTACATCTAAGATGCCTAGATGTAGCAAATGTTATCTTTTAAAAGGTTGGAGGCAGGAGTACACACACACACACACACACACACACACACACACACACACACACACACATACACACATGCATATTTATATACAGAAGACAAAGGCTTCTGCAATGGTCAAAGCAACAGAAGACCTCTGCAGGTTTTATTTGCATTCATTTCCAGATGACTGTAAAGAACTGTTTATATTGAATCTGGAAACAAAAATAGTATAAGTTCTGGGAATCTATTTTTACTTATACTTTAAACTTTTCTATGGGAAATTTATTTCCTCCTGAAAATAATTAATACCTCCCCTGTTCTTTGAAAAACAAAACTAATGAATATCTAATGCCTATTCTAATCATTTCATGAATTTCCAAACTTATTTTCTGTACCACAGTAAGAAAAGAACTCCATTAGAAAAGAAAATTACAGGGCTGGGCTTGGTGGCTCAGTCTGTAATCCTAGCAATTTGGGAGGTCAAGGCAAGTGGATTGCCTGAACCCGCGGGTTCAAGACCCGCCTGGGCAACTTGGCAAGACTTTGTCTCTACAGTAAATCAAAAATTAGCAGGGCGTGGTAGCATGGACCTGTAGTTCCAGCTACTTGGAAGGCTGAGGAGGAAGAATTGCTGGAGCCCAGCAAGTTGAGACTGCGGTGGCCGGGAGCGTGCCACTGCACTCCAGTCTGGGTGACAGTGAGACTCCACCTCAAAAAAAAAAAAAAAAAAAAGCGAAAAGAAAATGACAGTCCAGTATCTGTGAATCTGTGAGATATAGAAATTCAAAAGTTCTCAGCAAAATAGCAGCAAGCTAAATTCAACAGCACATTAAAAAATTCATATATGCTATATACTAAGTTAATTTATTCCTGAGATACAAGGATGGTGCAATATATGCAAATAAATAGTTATGATACACCACATTAACAGAATGAAGGATAAAAATGGAAGGAATATCTCAATAGATGCAGAAAAAGCATTTGACAAAATTTAACATGCTTTCATGATATAAACTCTCAACAAATTAGGTACAGAAGAAATGTACCTCAAGATAATAAAGGCATGTATGATAAGCAAAAAATCATGAAATTAATAAGAGAATGTGGAAATTCACATGCATTGCAGATCTGAATGGAGAGTGATAGAGCTGTCTAGGAAAACAGTTTTATGTTTCCTCAATAAATTAAAAATAAAATTGCCATATAGTTCAACCATTCCATTGCTAGGTATGCATTTAAGAAAATTGGAACCACTTGTTCATACAAACACATGTACATGAATATTCATAGCAGCACTATTCACAGTAGTCAACAGCTGCAAACAAATACTAATATCAATCAACTTATCAATGGGTAAACACAGTATGCCAATTCATATTGTGTTGAATATTATTTGTCCAGAAAACAATGTTGTACTGATACATGCCACAACATGGATGAACAGTCATACATCAACACATAGGATAATCTAGAATAAATGATTATATTCCTAGAAACATGCAACCTACCAAGACTGAATCATGTTCTCTTTGTTTAATATTTTAGGAAACTTTGAGGATTACTGTTAATTATTCTTTAAATGTTTGGTAGAATTCACCAGTAAAACCATCTTATCCTGGGCTTTTCTTTATTAGAATTATATAAATGTATTATATAAATGTATTATATATATAAAGGAGATTGAATTAATAGGCAAAAATATCCAACAAGAACCACTGACCTAGAAACTATGTCCTTGAAGTGTGCCTACACAGCTGTGACACACACACACACACACACACACACACACACAACGCACACAAATTGTTGTGTCTTTGACCATTTTTGTGTAGCTGTTTGAGCCCTTTTCTGAACCCCAGCTGTTCTTGACAAGTCAAAATTTATTGTTATTGAAATATGCTCCTTCAAAGCTGTAGCTAGCCACCAGAACACTGTGATCCAGGTCTTACTGCTACAGTCTGGTTCATAACAAATGCCTGATTTATAGAACTGGAAATACTCATGGCCTGTATCAGTAGCAACAGAGAATGCAGTTGCTACCAAATTCATTGGGGCCTTCTTACCATAAGACATATCTATGACGCCAGTGTCATTAGCAACAGAATATTCAGTCTTGTACTTAACAGGTTTCATCCACTGTCTTATGTGGGTAGAATTCCTCTGAGGGGGTCTGCATTCTCCTTACTATATTGAAAGACATAGTCCATTAGGCCACCATTGCAGCCATTATTGCCTTGAGGTAGAGAACAGTCCACCAGGTTCTTTTCACTCATTGAGGCAGCTTTGCCATTTTCCAGAGCATCTATCCTTCAAGAGTACCAGTGGCACTAAAAATCCAACAAGAGCCACATTGGCCCTGAATTTTCATGAGACTCTACATATAGCCTTTCTCTCTCCAATTCACAAATTTGGGGATCTCAGGAAAGAGAGGCTCATTGAATACTTTCTCTTCTTGTACGTCTGATTTTGAAAGCCATTCTTCTGTCACCTGCCTGAATTATTCATTTGTCATGCCACCAAAGATGTTCATTGGCATTGTGAAGCCATGTTTCTCTTGACTGTATGCTTGATTCTGTAGCTTAATCATTTTTCTATTATTCTTCCACACTTCTCTCCTCCAACCTTCTTCATTCATGCCATATAGTCTTCTCTGTGTTACCTTCCACTGGTACCATTGTCTATCTAAATTTTGATCAAGTTTTGGAGCAGCTGACACTATTCCCAAACAAAAGGCAGCCAGGATGAGTAAAAGATTCAATTTCAGAAACCTGTAGTTGTCACAGCTGTGCAGTGTAATCCACAGACATGGTTCCTAGGTCACTGAGATGGGTGGTTCTTGTAGGATATTTTTGATTATTAATTCAATCTCCTTATTAGTTTGTTCAGATTTTCTATTTCTTCATGATTCAGACTTGATAGGTAGGTTGTATGTTTCTAGGAATTTAATCATTTCTTCTAGGTTATCCTATTTATTCATAGTAGTCTTTTAAGATTCTTGGTACTTCTGTAGTACCAGTTGTAATGCCTCCTCTTGCATTTATAATGTTATTTATTTGAGTTTTCGCTCCTTTTTCCTTGGTTAGTCCTGCTAAAGTTTTGTTTATCTTTTTTAAAAAAACCAACACTTAGTATTGTTGGTCTTTTCTGTTGTTTTTCTAGTTTTCATGTATTTCTGCTCTGATCTTTAATATTTCCTTTCTTCTCCTAATCTCAGGCTTAGTTTTAGTTTTTCTAGTATCTTAAGGTATAGAGTCAGATTGTTTGTGATCTTTATTCTTGTTAATGTAGCCATTTATTGGTAAAAATTTTTTGGTATGTCGTATTTCCTATTTAGTTTGTCACAAGCTATTTTTTAAAAATGTCTCCTATGACCCATTGTATGTTCAAGAATGTGTTTATAATTTTCACATATTTGGGGATTTTTCTATTTTTCTTTGCTCTTGATATCTAGTTTCATAGAATTTTGGTCAGAAAAGATAATCTAATTTCAGTGGAAATTTTTTTTTTTTTTTTTTTGAGTTGGAGTCTCACTCGGTTGCCCAAACTGGAGTGCAGTGGCCGCTTCCAGGCACCGCGCCTCGACCTGCTGGGCTCCGGCGATCCTTCCGCCTCAGCCTTCCAAGTAGCCAGAATTACAGGCATGCGCTACCACGCCCGGCTGATTTTTTGATTTATTGTAGAGATGAGGTCTCGCTGCCCAGGCGGGTCTCGAACCCGCGGGCTAAGGCAATCCACTCTCCTCAGCCTCCCAAAGGCGTGGGATTACAGGCTGAGCCACCGAACCCGGCTTCAGGGAAAATTTTTAAGAATTATTTTGTGGGGTACAATGTCTATCATGAAAAATGTTTTGTGTGCATGTGAGAAGGATGTATATTCTGCTGCTACTGGTTGGAATGTTCTGTATCTAATTGTTATGTCCTTTTGGTCTATAGTGTTTTTCATGTCAGCTGTTTATTGATTTGGGGGATCACTTTCATAATTGAAAGTGAAGTATTGAAGTCACCTGCTATTATTGTTTTGGTGAATATCTTTGTTCCATAAGTTCTATTAATATTTAATTTATATATTTAAGTGATCTGATGCTGGGTTGGATGTATATTTACAATCATTATATCCCCTTCATGGACTGATGCATTTATGATAATATAATAATCTTCTTAGTCTCTTGTGATAGCTTTGGACATAAAATCTACTACTATTTGATAAAAGCTTACCCGCCCAACTTTGCTCTCTTCTGATTACCATTTATATGAATTAACTTTTTCTTTCCCTTCACTTTTAGCTTGCCCTTAGAACTAAGGTAAATCTTTTATAGTCAGCATATTCTTGGATCCTTCTCTGATGGCCAGCAACTTTTCTGCTGAGAAATCTGCTGATAGCCTTGTACAAAATTATACAGATTCCCATATATGTTATGAGTCATTTTTCTCTTGCTGCTTGGAAAATTCTGTCTTTACCTTTAACTTTTGGGAATTTGATTATAATGTGTCTTGGTATAACCTTCTTTGAGTTGATCCTATTTGGGAATCTTTAATCTTCATGGATCTGGATGTCCATATCCTTCCCAGGAAACTGTGTTGAATCTTGTCAGATGCTTTTTATGAAACACATAAAAAGATCATGAATTTTTTTGTCCTTCATTTTGTTAATATGTTGTATTACATTGATTTTGCATTTGAGGAATAAATTCTAATTTGTCATGTTGCATAATTCTTTTAAAGAGCTGTTGAATTTGACTTACTAATATTTTGTTGGGAACTTTTGTATCATTATATGAGTGGGACCCAAAAAAACCCTGGAATTATTGTATGGAGGGTGAGCCCCTTGTAGTACACTTGGAATTTGTTCCTCCAGAGCAAATGTTCAACCAAAGTTTTCATCTGGAAGTTTTGAGAAGATTGCATCACAATTTGTAGAAGAAACGTTTTGAGTTGTGGCAAACAGGTGACTGGTTCTTTCACCATGACAATACACCTGCCCACACTGTGCTGAGTGTTCTGCAGTTTTTTACCAAAACAGCATGACCCCTGTGCCCCACCCTCCCTGATAACCTGATCTCACCCCAAGCAACTTTTTTTCCTCCAATGAACAAAGTCCTCAAACAGAAACCTTTTGCCAGTGTGGAAGAAGTGAAACAAAAAACAGCAGAAGCACTAAAAGGCATCAGAATTGAAAAACTATTTTGAGCAGTGGAAAAGGCATTTCAGTGGGTGTACTGCATCAAATGGACAGTACTATGATTTTTTTTTTTTAAGTGAGAAAGCAGGATTTATTGAGAGGACAGAGAAACTCCCATGGTGGGAGGGGACCCGAAGGGGTGGCCCCTTATGAGCTTTATTCTTGTCAATATAGCCATTTATTGGTAAAAATTTTCTGTGAAAATGTATTTGCTGCATCTGATAAATTTTGATATATTGATTTCTTTTTTAGTTTGTCACAAGCTATTTTTTTAAATGTCTCCTATGATCCATTGAATGTTCAAGAATAAATACACAATTTTTTTTTCAGATTTTAAAAATAACCTTTATTTCTTAAAAGTTAATATATTCATTATAGAAAACTGAAAAACACAAGAAGCAAAGAGCAAAGTCATCCACAATCACAAGCAGTTTATAGTTTGACATTCCCTTCTAGGTCCTCTGTGTGCATAGGCACAACAGCCAATTTCATGGGATTGAGATCATACAGTATGTATCATGCTTTTTCACACATCATGAATGTTTACCAATTCAAAATCCCAAAGTTATATGAGTTTTTTGATAACTAAGAATATACTACACCAACTCAATCTGTTAGCCAAAAATGTAATCCTGCCTTTCTTGGGACAAAAATTTCATAGAAGACAAAAATGGCTACAGGCCTCTGGATAAAAGTATTGGCAGAGCTCAGATTAACATACTGCATTCCCTTCATGCTCAATTTAAAATGAAACATAAAGCAACAGAGTACACTAAGTAAAATGTTTCTAAGAGAATTCATTACCAGATCTATACCATTAAAATATTAGCAAGAAAATATGTTTCCACTGAATTACTTAATGTATTCATATAGTACAACCAAAGGAGACACACATGCATCAGTGACTACAGTCCAAGTGGAAATATGAACACATCTCTCCCTTCACACATCCTTCTGTCCCTCAGCTGCCAACCTAATGAACAAGTTCTGATACACACTGCTCAGAGGTGTTAAAAATTCCATGACCAAGATGCATCTTTTCTATCAATTATAACAAAAATATTTACACACTGGCTAATTCACTAGCTCTACTTTTTTTCATACATTGTTGCCTCAGGACATCTATAAAGCTTAGATGTTGCAAAATAACAAGTTTGTCCACCATAAACACAGGCACTCTACTAAAAATGCATGTATAGACCCATGGCTAAAATCTAAACCCTCTTCTAGGAATGGAGGTACTAGCAAAGGCCCTTCCTTTCACCCTTCCTCTCCCCCTCTTCCACATTCCAGAGAGCCCCAAAAGGTAGGTTACTAAAGCTCACTCCCAGAAGACAGTCCTCCCTAAAAACTAACAAAAGGACATTTATAACGGGATTATTTCACTACCTCTACTCTTAACATACTTTGAACACTAGGACTTTATCCTTTCATATACAGCAATATTAACTAAAATGCACACGCAGAACAATGGTTAGACCATCAGAACTAATCTAACTCACAGGCAGAGAACACTTCTTTCTGCATGCTTCTTCCTCCACCACCCAGTGAGCAGTCAGCATATGATCAAAAACATCAAGTTTAATAATTCTATTTCCAAATGCAACTACTCCTATGAAATAACAAAAAATGTGTCAAGGGTGTTGCTACAGCCCTCTACTTTAACATATGTTGTTACTTTTAGACATCTAGAAAGACTAGATGTTTCAAACAGGACTTAAGTTTTCCACTGTATAAAAAGTAGCACTGAATAAATGGTGCACATACATAACAAAGGCTATAATTTGAAAGTGTCTTCTACTAGGAATATTCTGGCCTTGAACCCTTCCCTTTCCCACCTCTGTCAACCCAGGTGACAGGTATAAGCATCTCTAATGCTTTGAGGGGACTTTGACAATCTCACTCCCATAAGTGCTTTTAAGTATTTCCTATGAATTTTAACACAAAGTATAGTCAAAGTACAGTTTATGAACTCTTCTCTTGTCATGCACTGGAAACCTCTTTAACATCTATAAAGGACTTGCTTGTCCTTTATATACATTATATACAGCAAAGTAAGACATTATATGCATCATATATACATGTATATAACATTATATACAGCAAAGTAAGACAAAATGCAGACATAAGAACAATGACCAATCAGGCCTCCCCATAAACACACTGGTATAAGGCCCTTTGTTGTGTCTTCTCCTTCCTCCTCAAACCAGCCCAGATATAATAACATGCACTTCTCAGAGATGTAGTTTTATCGATTTCCAAAAGCCAGCATTTCATATGAATCTTAACAAAAGAATATCTACAAAATGTGTTATTTACCACCTCTACTTTTAACATACTTTGTGCACTTCTAAACATCTAGAAAGACTAGATGTTTCAAATAAGGACTTAAGTGTGTCTACTATATACACTGTAGGGTTGAATAAACTACACACATGTAACAATGGTTATATCTGAAAGTGTCTTCTAAATCGGAACACTCTGGTCTAGAATCCTTCATTTTTCTTAACTCCTCTCCATGACCAACTCCATGGATATAGGCATGTGTGTCACTTAGAGTTGATGTTAACATTTCATTTCCGAAAGTTCTTTTCAGAAGACAGCTATTCTGTGAATTTTAACACAGTGTACAAATGTGTTAGTTTACTAACTCTACTTGTGTCATACATTGGCAACCAATTTAATATCTAGAGACTAGATATTATAAAATTAGGACTCATCTGTCCAGTATATACACAATATATACAGTATAGCAAAGCTAGATGAAACACACAGTACGTATAGGGCAATGGGTAAGCTGAAATCTTCTACCACACACTAGCAAAACACCTTTTGCAATTTCTTCCCTCCTACTTCCCTCACACTAATGAACAAGTACAGAGTGCACTGTTCACAGAGGTGGTTTAACAATTCCACTTCCAAACGCAGTCTTTCTCATCAGTTTTTAAAAGTTATTTACAAAAAGTGTTATTCAACCACTTCTACTTTTAAATATATCAAGCACTTCTAAATATCTAGAAAGAGTAGATATTTCATATAAGAACTTGTCCACTATGTACACAGCACTGTTAAATAAAACTGCACACATGTAACAATGGTTGTAATCTAAGGTAGTTTCTAAATATGACCATTTTGGTCCTTGAGCCATTCTCTTCACTTCCTTCTCTCTGCCTTCAATCCAGTGGACGAGAACAGGCTCGTGCAATGCTTAGAGAAGGTTTAACAAATTCATATACAAAAGTCATTTAAGAAGACAGATTTTCCTATGAATTTCAACCAAAAAAATGTACAAAACGTGCTAATTTTACTAAGTACTTTGTCATACACTGGCAACCTCTTGAATATCTAGAGACTAGATGTTGCAAAATTAGCACTCATGTCCATTATATACACTGTATACATAGCAAAACAAAACTCACGGAACACACAGAAAAATGGTGTCTGAAAATGTCCAAATAACACACTAGCATAATACCTTGTGCAATTCCCTCCCTCCCACCTCCTCTAAACCACTGAACAAGTATAGACAGCACTACATTGCTCACAGAAGTGGTTCAACAATTCCATTTCCAAAAGACAAGATTTTCTATGAATTTTAGCAAACAGATATTCACAAAGTGATACTGTACTACCTCTATGTTAACATATGTTGGGCACTTCTAAACATCTAGATAGACTAGATGTTTCAGGTAAAGGGTTAATCTGTCCACTATATACACAGCAGTCTTGAATAAACTGCACACAGGTAACAATAGTTATAGTTTGAAAGTCTTTGAAATACAAGCGTCCTGGCCCAGAACCCTTGCCATCTCCATCAACCCAATGGGCAATAATGTTCCAATTTTCAGAAGACAATCTTTCCTAGGAATTGTAAAACAAAATATACAATATATCAGTTTACTAACTACTTTTGTCATACATTGGCAACCTCTTTAATATCTAGAATGACTAGATGCTGTAAATTAGGACTCATTTGTCCTTTATATATACTATATACTCAGACAAGTTAAACAAAAATCACAGACATAAAGGACAGTGGTCAGCCTTGCCTCTCTACAAGCACACTGGCATAGAGCTCTTTGTACTTCCTTCTCTCTCCTCCCCTAAACCAGTGCACAAATACAATGCCTATTACTCAAAGAGTGGTTTGGCCACACCCCACCAAAAAAAACCCAAAACAAAACAAAACAGTATTTCATATGAGTTTTAACGAAAAGGCATTTACAAAATGTGTTATTTTACTACCTCTACTTTTAGCAGATATCAGGCATTTTAGAACATCAAGAAAGACTAGATATTTCAAAAATATGCTTAGCATTGTCAACTATATACACAGTAGTGAGGAATAAAATACACACACAAAACAATGGTTGTAATATGAAAATGCCTTCTAAATATGACCAGTCTGGCATAGAACTTTCTCTTAAATCTCAGGTCTTCCGCTTCATGTCCTCTAACCCACTCAACAAACGTGAATGTGTGTCACTCTTGGTGTCACTTCCAGAGGTGAATACACAATTTTTAATTAATAAATTCTGTTTGGTGAGGGAGAATATATCCTCATACATTAGAGATATTGATCTTTAGTTTTTTTATTTTCTTGTAGTGCCTGTATTTCTGCTTTTGATATTATAGTAATGCTAACCTCACAGAATGAATATATGTTCCCTCCTCTCATATTTTTGCCAAATTTTCAGGAGGATTTGCCTTAGTTCTTCCTTAAATATTCTGTAGAATTATCCAGAGAATCCATGATTTGGGATATTACTTTGTTGAGAGGTTTTTGATAACTGGTTGAATCTTCTCACTATTTAAAAGTGTTGCTTCAGTTTTTTTTTTTCCATGACTCAGTCTTGGATATTGTATGCTTCTAGGATTTTTTTCCATTGTTGATACATAATTTCATTAGTTGGTGTGCTTTTGATCATTGTATTCTGTAGTTGTCCTTTTTTGGTTTCTCTGGAATTGATTGTATATTTCCTCCTTATTTTACTTATTTGAGTTTTCAAGGTTTATTTTCTCTCTGAAAAATACACTTACTACACTGAAAATTTTATTAGAGGTTCTCATCAGCAAAATGAATCAGACAGAGCAAAGAATCAGTGAGTTTGAAGATGGCTAATGGAAAATATACAGCCAGAGGGGAAAAAGTAAAAGACTGAAAAAAAGTGAACAATGCATACGAGGTATAAAGAATAACCTCAAAAGAGGAAATCTAAGAGTCATTAGTATTCAGGAGGGAGTTGAGAAAGAGGAAGATTATTCAAAGAAACAACAGAAAACTTTTCAAACCTAGAGAAAGAGACAAACATCCAGGTACAGGAAGGTCAGTGATCACCAGACTGATTGAACCCAAATAAGACTACCCCAAGGCATATAATAAACTCAAAAGCCAAGGACAAAGAAAGATCTTAAAGGTAGCAAATGGAAAGAAAAAATTAACATATAAAGGAATTCTGATTCACCTGGCAACAGACTTTTCAGTGGAAACTATATAGGCCAGGAGGGAATGGGACAACATATTCAAAGTACTAAAAAGGAAGAAAACTTTCAACTGAAAATACTGTATCCAGCAAAGGTGTACTTCACTTATGAAGAAGAGATGAACTCCTCCAGACAACTAAAAGCTGAGGGAATTTATCAATTAATTTATTAAGAAATGCTAAAGGGAGTTCTTCAGTAAGAAAGAAAAGAATGCTAACATGAAAAAAGAAAGCATTTGAAGGTGTAAACCTCACTGGGAAAAGTAAATATACAGACAGATTCAGAATACTTTAATATTTTAATTGCAGTATATAAAATCTCTGGTATGAAGACTAAAAGATAATATATCAAAAAGAATAATAACTACAGCAATCTGTTAAGAGATAGGCAATATAAAAATATATGAATTGAAACAATAAAATGTCTAAATGTGCAGGGCATTGAGTTAGAGTATTTTAGTTTCCCTTTTGTTTCATTGTGATCGATTTAATTTGTGATCTTTATAGAGTTATTTGTTAATATCTATAAGATATTGAAAGCCTTGTGATAACCACAAAGCAAAAACCTATAATAAACTAAAAATAAAAAGCAATTAATTAAAACACACCACCAAAGAAAATACTTAACCACAAAGGAAGACAATAATAAAGGAAAAAAGAAAGAGAGGAGTTAAAAACAAAAAACAGAAAACAAGGAACAAAATGGTATTAGTAAGTCCTTACCTGTCAATGAACATTGAATGTAAATGGCCTACATTCTTACATTAAAAGTGACTGAATAGATTTATTTTAAAAAAGAGACCCAACTATATACTGCCTATAAAACTCACTATGAAGACACACATAGACTAAAAGTGAAGGGATAGAAAAAGATAGTTCACACAAATGGAAACCAAAAAAGAGCCATGGTAGCTTTAGAAGAAATATACTTCAAGTCAAAGACTATAAAAAGAGACCAAGAAGGTCACAGTATAATGAAAAGGGATCAATTTAGCAAAAGGATATAACATTTGGAAATATGTATGTAACATTTGTGTGTGTGTATACACACACATATACATTTTAAATTATGTATGTATGTTGAATATACATATTTCCGTGCATATAAATATTTATATGCCCAACACTGAGGTAATCAAATGTATAAAGCAAACTTTAATAGCTTTAAACAGCTGCACCATTTTATATTATCACCAGTAGTATATAAGTGTTCCAGTTTCTCCACATCTTTCCCAACACTTATTTTGTGGGGTTTTTTTTTTTTAGTATATCGTAGTTTTTCTGATGAATTTGAAGTGGTATTTCATTGTGGCTTTGCTTTGCATGTCTCTAATGGTAATGTTGAACACCTTTATGGTGCTTGTTAGCCATTTTGTAACTTATTTAGAGAAATATCTACTCAGTTCCTTAGTTTATTTTTAATCTCATTTTTTATTGTTATTAAGTTGTAGAAGTTAGTTATATATTCTGGATATCAGTCTTTTAGCAGATATGTGATCTGCAAATATTTTCTCCCATTCTGTGAGTTGCCTTTTTACTATGTTGATTTTTTGATGGAAAAATCTTTTTTTATTTTTATAAAGTCTAATTTGTCTGGTTTGTTTTTTCCCATTGCTTGTGCTTATGGTGACACGTCCAAAAAAGCATTGCCAAATCTAATGTCCTGAGGCTTTTCTCCTGCGTTTTTTTCTAAGAGTTTTACAGTTTTTTCCTTTTACATGTAGATCTGTGATCCACTATGCTAATGTTTTGTGTGTGTGTGTGTGTGTGTGTGTGTGTGTGTGTGTGTGTGTGTGTGTGCGCGCGCGCGCGCGTCTCATTATTGCTCAGGTTGACTACAGTGGCATGCTCACGGCTTACTGCAGCCTTAAACTCCTGGGCTTAGGCAATCCTGCATCAGCCTTCTAAGGAGCTAGGACTGCAAGCACAAGCATATGCCACCATGCTTGAATTGTTTGTTTGTTTGTTTTTGTAGAAATAAGGTCTTGCTCTGTTGTCTAGGCTGGTTTCAAACTCCTGGACTCAAGCAGTCCTCCCACCTTGGCCTCCCAGTGTGCTGGGATTACAGATGTGAGCCACTGCACCCAATCTTACCATGTTAATATTTGTATATGATGTAAGGTAAGAATCCATGTTTAGCTTTTTGCATTTGGATATTTAGTTTTCACAGCATAATTTGTTGGAAAGACCGTCCTTTCCCCTATTGAATGTTCTTGGCAAGTTGTTGGAAATAATGTAACCAAATATGTGAGAGTTTATTTCTGGGCTTTGCATACTATTCCATTAGTACAAAATTGTTTTGATTACCACAAATTTGTAGTAAGTTTTGGAAAGAGGAAGTATGAGTCCTTCAGCTTTGTTTCTTTTGCAACATTGTTTTGGCTACTCAGGATTTCTTCTGATTCCATATTAATTTTAGGATGGAATTTTCTATTTCTGCATCACATAAGTCATTGGCGCTTTTACCTCCTTGAGAAAGAATAAGTGTTTTATTCTCTTTGTTGTTATTACAAGTGGAATTTTTAAAAATGCATTATTAATGTAAAAAACATAACTATTTTTTGTGTGCTGCTTTTATATCCTGCTTCTCTGCTGAACTTGTTAGTCCTAGCAAAATTTTTAAACAGAATCTTTGGTTTTTGTTTTTTTTTTTCCTAGATGGCTGACTAGTGACATCGCATGCCAGTTCTTCTCAGAAGGAAAATCAGAGTTACTGGTGAATGGTCAAATTTTGAGTGGAAAATGGAGGTAGGAGAGCTGGAACCTACCAGAGTACTCATGCAAAGAAGCTGGAGCACACAGAATAAAAGCAGTAAAAGTCTGACTGAGATGACCCCTGATGAGTTCAGTGCTCAGTGGAAAGGGTAAGTGGGAGTGCTTCTCTGTTCCTGTCACCCCCTCTGCCCTTGAAACCCAGGGCAATACTATTGTTGGTGATTAGAGATCTCCCAGGGCACAAAGAACTAGGTGGCCATCTCACACAGCCATGCAGTACCCTCTGTCAAACCCAAGCTGAGACAGCAAGTGCCATATTAGTTGTGCACTCATGGCACTACACTCCCTTGGCTAGGTATCCTCTGTCCTTGAACCACTGCATCACCAAATCACCCACATACATGTCCCATAACCTGTTCTTACTTTAGCAAGAATAGGGGACAACTGGGTCCCCAGGGAGCTGTGACTGCCATGGAGATCTAACCCTTGGCATGGACCACTCTTGTAGGGAAACACAGCCTACCAAAGCCCAACCTTGGGACAAAGGAAATGTGGCCAACTGCTAAGGGGGACATCATTATAGTCCAGGAATGTATATGGAGAGGGGGGTCATCTCTCATCCTTTGCCCCCCGCCCCCGTGCACTATTGCAGATGTGGCAGTGGCTCTTCCTGTTGGGTGGTGAAAGAAGGCACCTTTCATGCTTCTCTGGCATTTCCACCCCAGCTGAAAGCTAGTGTGCCAAGGGTGCTTTTTGCACTTCTTTGGTGGCTCTGTTCCCACTGAAGGGTGTACATGCTAAGAGCCTACCTGCCGACTTTTTGTCTTGAGTGCCATCTGTTGGAGTCAACTTGAATTACAACACCAAGCAAAAATACATGGCTATCTATAAGCAGCATCTGAGAAAGCCACCCCATGAATCTATCTGCAGCTAAGTAACCTGTACATAACCTTGGCCCTCTGAAAGCACTCAGAAATGAAGCCAGTGGATCAAACACAACATACACAACAGTTATACCCTGAAGGGAAAAAAGAATTTTAAAAACTTGAAAAGCTCATACAAACAATAGTAAAAATAAAAAGAAGTGTCGGCTACCTCAGATGAGAAAGAATCAGCACAAGAACTGTGGCAATACAAAAAGCCAGATTCAAGTGTCTGAAATGGCAGATATAGAACTCAGAGTATGGAAGGCAAGAAAAAAAAAAAGCTCAGATCCAAGAGAAAGTAGAAATCCAATACAAAGCCAGAAAAACGATCCAAGGTATGAAAGACAGCATAGTTATATTAAGAAAGAACCATATAGAACTTCTGGAATTGAAAAATTCACTACAGGAATTTGAAAATATGGTTGGAAGCCAGTCTTTTAAATTAACCCAGTCAGACAAAAATAAAAAAAGAATTTATAAAACAAAGACTTCAAATGATGTAAGATTATGTAAAATGACCACTTTACAACTTTATGACATTTCTGAGAGAGAAGAAGAGAAAGTAAGCAACTTAGAAAACCTATTTGAGAGTATAATTTAGGAAAATTTCCCTAATCTTGTTAGAGAGGTCAACATATGGATTTACAAAATTCAGAGAACTCCTGCAAGATATGATACATCACCAAGGCACATAGTCAAATATATTTAATATATATGTGTATGTGCATGTCTATGCATGTATGTGTGTGTGTGTTTGTGTATGTATATATATAAATGCAGCTAGAGAAAAGGGCCAAATTACCTATAAAGAGAACCCATCAGATGAATAGCAAACTTCTTAGCAGAAACCTTATAAGCCAGAAGAGATTAGGGGTCTATTTTTAGCCTTCTTAAAGACATGCTAGCCAAGAATTTCATATCCTGCCAATCTAAGCTTCATAAAGGAAGGAGAATAAATTATTTCCCAGGCAAAAAAGCAACAAGGGAATTTATCACCACCATATAAGCTCTTTAAGAGATGATTAAGGGACTTCTAAACATGAAAATAAAAGAGTGATACTTACTACCACAAAAGGACACATAAGTATAAAGCCTACAGAAACTGTAAAGAAACTACCCAGTCAAGGCTACAAAGCACCTAGCTCACAACACTATGACAGTAACAAAAACCTTACATATCAATATTTACTTTAAATATAAATGGCCTAAATGCTCCACTTAAAAGACATAGAGTGCTAAATTAGATTAAAAAATAAGACTCAACCTTTTTTCTGTCTTTAAGAGACCCCTCTCACATGTAATGACACCCGTAGGCTCAAAGAAAGGGATGGAAAAAGATCTTCCATGCAAATGAAAAACAAAAAAGAACTATTCTTGTATTAAATAAAAACAGACTTTAAACCAACAGCAGTAAAAAAGGACGAGAAGGGCATTATATTAATGAAAAGAAGTTAAATCCAGCAAGAAGACTTAACTATCCTAAATATATGTACACCCAACAGTAGAATACCCAGATTTATACAATTACTACCAGACCTAAGAAAAGTGATAACCACTTAACAAAAGTGGGAGATTTTACTACCTCACTGACAGTATTAGACCATTGAAGCAGAAAACTAACTCAGAAATTCTGGACTGAAATTCGACTCTTAATCAATTGGATTTAATAGACATCTACAGAATACTCCACCCAACAACCACAGAATATACATTCTTCTCACTGGCACATGGAATGTATTCTAAGATCAACCACATGCTCAGGTGAAAAGCAAGTGTTAGTAAATATTTTAAAAAATGAAATAATACCAAGGAAACATCAGTTCTGAGAGGAACTTTCAAAACTACACAAATACATATCTAGACAACTTGTTCCTGAATGGCTTTGGGGTAAACAATGAAATTAAGGCAGAAACAAATTATTTGAAAAAACAAAAACAGAGACGCAACATACCAAAACCTTTGAGATGCAGCCAAAGTATTGTGAAAAGTCTAAAGAACCTCATGCCTACATCAAGAAGATAGAAAGATCTCAAATTAACAACCAAAGTCTACCTGAAGGAACTAGAAAAATGAGAGCAAACTAAACCCAAAGACAGAAGTGAAAAGAAATAGAACAGAACACAATAAAATTAAGGCACTGCTCCCCTCCTCCAAAAAAAGCAAAACCGTACATAGGATCAACAAATGAAAAGTTGGTTCTTTAAAAGGATTAAAAAATGTGATCATTAGCAAGATTAACAGAGGAAAAAAGAGAGAATATCTAAACAACATATTCAGAAATGACAAAAGCAAACTTACAACTGATCCCACAGAAATACAAAAGAGCCTCAGAGATTATTAAAGTCTCTGTGCACAAACTAGAAAACATAGAGGAAATCGATAAATTACTGGGAACACACAACCTCTCAAGATTGAAACAGGAAGAAGTTGAAACCTTGAACAGACCAATAATGAGTTATGAAATTAGATCAGTAATAAAAATAATACCAACCAAAAAATAGCCTGGGACCAGATGGATTCACAGCCAAATTCTAACAGATATATATAGAAGAGCTGGTGCCAATCTTAAACTGTAACTATTCTAAAAAATTGACTAGGAGGGATTTTATTCCTAACTCATTCTACAAAACCAGTATCATCCTTGTATCAAAATGCGGCAAAAAAGGCAACAACAAAAAAGAAAACTACAGACCAGTTTCCCTGATGAACTTAGATGCAAAAATCCTCAACAAGATACTAGCAAACCACATTCAGCAGCAGAATTTACATCAAAATGTAAATTCACCACAATCAAGTGGGCTTTATTCCTGGGATGCACAGATGGTTCAACATAGACAAATCAAAAGATGTGATTCACCACATAAACAGAATGAAAAACAAAAACCATATGATTATCTCAATGGATGTAAAAAAAAGCATTATATAAAATCCAATATCCTTGCATGACAGAAATGAACCCTCAGCAAACTAAGCACAGGAGGAACACACCTTAAAATAAAGCCATCTATGACAAACCTTCAGCAATATCATGCTAAATGGCCAAAAGTTGAAAGCAGTTCCCCAATGAGCTGGAAAAAAAAAAAAAAAACAAGGCTGTCCACTCTGACCACTCTGTTCAACATAGTACTAGAAGTTCTTGCTAGAGCATTCAGGCAAAACAAAAGGCATCCAAATAGGAGAAGAGGAGGTCAAGTCATCTCTGTCTGCTGATGATATGATTTTATGCCTAGCAAACACTATTCTGCCAAAAGATTCTTACACCTTCTAAATGACTTCAGTACAGTTTCAGGATACAACCTCAATGTGCAAAAATCAGTAGCATTCCTGTATACCAGTAATGTTCAAGCTGAGAACAAAATCAAGAATGCAATCCCATTTACTATAGCCACACACACAAAAATACCTGGAAATACATCCAATCAAGGAGGTGAAAGATCTCTATAATGAGAACTACAAAACACTGTTGAAAGAAATATAGATAATAGAAACAAATGGAGAAACATTCCATGCTCATACATTGTAAGAATCAATACTATTAAAATATTCACTGATCTAAGCAACCTGCATGTTCAGTGAAATTATTACCAAATCACCAACATCATTTTTTACCACAAAGAAAAAGACTACTCTAAAATTTGTATGGAATTTTAAAAAAAAGAGGGCCTCTGTATAGCCTAGGCAAAAATAATAAAACCAGAGGTATCACTTTACTAAACTTCAAACTATACTATAAGGTTACAGTGACCAAAACAGCATGGTGCAGGTACAAAAAATAGACAAATAGACCAATGGAAAAGAATAGAGAATCCAGAACTAAAGCCACTCACCTACACCAACTGATATTTGACAAAGTTAACAAAAATAAACAGGAAAGGATACCTTATTCAATAAATGGTGTTGGGAAAACTAATTATATGCAGAAGAATGAAGCTTGACCCCTACCTCTCACCATATACAAAAGTTAAGATGGATTAGTGACATCAAATGAAGGTCTCATACTATAAAAGTCCTAGAAGAAAACCTAGGATATACTCTTCTGGACAAACTAGGCAAAGAATTTATGACTCAGATATCAAAAGGAAACAACAAATACAAAAGTTGACCATTGGGACCTAATAATTAGACTGAAGAGCTTCTGCACATCAGAAGAAACTATCAACAGAATAAGCAAACTACTGAATAAGAAAAATTTGCAAACTATGTATCTAACAAAGGGCTAATATTCAGAATATATAGGAACTTAAATCAACAAGAAAAAACCAAACTCTACTCCATTAAAAAGTTGGGCAAAGGACATGAACAGATACATCTCAAAAGAAGACATACAAGCAGCTGACATATGAAAAAATACTCAACATTACTAAAATCAGAGAAATGCAAATCAAAACCACAATGAGACACCATCTCATATCATTCAGAATGGCTACTACTAAAATGTCAAAAAACAACAGATGTTGGTGAGGTTGTGGAGAAAAGGAATACTTATACACTGTTAATGGGAATAGATAGCTCAGCTTCTATGGAAAGCATTTTTTAGATTTCTCACAGAACTGCTATTCACACAAGCAATTTCATTACTGGATGTATACCCAAAGGAACTTAAATTGTTCTACCAAAAAGACACCTGCACTCATATGTTTATCACAGCACTACTCCCAATATCAAATACATGGAATCAACCTAGGTGCCCATCAGTGGTGGATTCGATTTAAAAATGTGGTAACATATACACCATAGAATACTATATAGCCATGATAAAGAATGAAATCCTCTTCTAAGAAGCAGCATGGATGCAGCTGGAGGCCATTATCCTATGAATTAATACAGAAACAGAAATTCGAATATCTCATGTTCTCACATTTAAGTGGGAGCTAACATTGGGTACACACAGCCATAAAGATGGGACCAGTAGACACTGGGAATTCCAAAAGTGGGGAGTGAGGAGGCAAGGGTTAGGTTATGTTCACTATTTGAGTGATGGGTTCAATAGAAACTCAAACCTCAGTGTAATAAATCTACAAATACTCCCTGGATCTAAATTTTGTAAAACAGGGATCTTTAGGATTTTTCACATATAAGATTATATCATCTATAAACAAAGATTATTTTACTCATTATTTTACAACTGTAATGCCATCTTTCCTTTTCTTGCCTAATTACTTTGCCTAGAACTTCCAAACTGTTTTGAATAGAGATGGTAAAAGCAAGCATTCTTGCATTATTCGTGATCTTAGAGGAAAAGCTTTCACTCTTTTGCCATTGACTATGTTAACTGTGAGTTTTTCATATCTGGACTTTATTATGTTGATGTGGAGTCTTTCTAGTCATTGTTGAGTTTATTATTATTATTATGAAAAGTGTTGAATTTTAACAAATGCTTTTTCTGCATCCACTGAAATGATAATGTTCTTTCTACCCTATTATTCTGTTATTGTGTGTGGTGTTTTACATTGACTTACGTTGAATCATCCTTGCATTCCAGGAATAAATACCATTTGTTCATGGAGTATAATTATTTTAATATCCTAAATTCAGTTTCTAGTATTTTGTTGAGGATCTTTGCATCAACAGTCATCAAGGACAAAGTTTTCTTTTACCAAATGTCTTTCTCTGTCATTTGTATTGCTGGCCTCATAGGATGAGTTAAAAAGTGTTTCTTTTCTTTTTTGATAAGAGTTTCAAAAGGATTACTGTTAGTTATTTAAATGCTTGGTAGAATTCACCAGTGAAGCAATCAGGACCAGGGCTTTTCTTCATTAAGAGTTTTTAAAATTACTGATTCAACCTCCTTATGACACTTTTCATGAGACTATTCATATTTTCTTTTTTGTTTGTGATTCAGTCTAGATAGATTCTTTTGTACCTAGAAGTCTGCACATTTTATCTAAGGATATTCAATTTTTTTGGCATAGAATTGCTCATATTACTCTCTTATAATCCTCTTCATTACTGTAGAATTAGTGGCAATGTTTCTGCTTCACTTATAATTGTAGTTTTTTTGTGTTTTCTTTATTTCTTTTTCTTTATTTCAATAGCTTTAGGGAGTACAAGTTTTTGGTCTGGGCTTTAAGTGTACCCACAACTCCCAACTATGCATATTGTACCTGATAGGTGATTTTCTGTTTCTCCAACCCTTCTGCTTTCCCCCTTCTGAGTCTCCAGTATCCATATATGTCTTGCACATCCTTAGTTTAGTTCCCACTTATAAGCAAGAACATGCAGTGTTTGGTTTTCTGTTCCTGAGTTAGTTCACTTAGGATAATGTTCTCCAGTTCCATCTGAGTTGCTGCAAAAGACAATATTTCATTCTTTTCGATAGCTGAATAGTATTTCATAGTGTGTATATACCACATTTTCATTATCCACTGATCACTTGATGGGCATTTAGATTGATTCTGCATCCTTGTAATTGTGAATGAACTGGTGTCTTTTCCATATAATGACCTCTGTTCTTTTGGGTAGATCCCTAGTAGTGGGATTACTGGTAGATCTACTTTAGTCCTCTGAGAAATCTCCAAACCTATTTCCATAGAGGTTGTACTAATTTATACTCCCACCAACAGTGAATAAGCATTTCCCGTTCCCCAGCATTTATTGTTTTTGATTTTTTAATGATAGCTATTCTGACTGGTATAGTTGCTATCTCATTGTTGTTTTGTTTTGCATTTCCCTAACAATTAGTGAAGTTGAGCATGTTTTCATATGTTTGTTGGCCATTTGTATATTTTCTTTTGAGAGATACCTGTTCATGTTGTTTGCTCACTTTTTATTGGAGTTATTTGCTTTTTTCTCGATGATCTGTTGAGTTCTTTACAGATTCTGGAACTACAAAGTCCTTTGTCAGATATATAGTTTGGAAATATCTTCTCCCATTCTGTAGGATCCTGTTTGCTCTGTTGATTATTTGTTTTGCTGTGTGAGAGTGTTTTCGTTTAATTAAGTCCCATTTAGTTATATTTGTTTTGTTGCATTTGTTTTTGGGGTTTTAATCATAAATTACTTGCTGATGTCCAGAAGGGTTTTTCCTAGGTTTTCTTCCAGGATTTTTATGGTTTCAGATCTTTAATCCATCTTGAGTTCATTTTTGTATATGGGGAGACATAGGGAACAAGTTTTATTTTTCCGCATGTAGCTATAACTTTTCCCCATCACCATTAGTTGAATAGGGTATCCTTTCCCCAGTGTATGTTTTTTGTCTGCTTTGTCGAAGATCAATTGGTTGTAGGTATTTGAGTTTATTTCTGAATTCTCTATTCTGCTTCATTGGTCCATGTGTCTGCTGTTGTTTTGTTTATTACATCTTTGTAGTATAATTTGAAGTCTGGTAATGTGATGACTCCAGCTTTGTTCTTTTTGGTTAGGATTGCTTGCCATTCTGATTCTTTTTTGGTTTCATATGAATTTTAGAATTGTTTTACCTAGTTCTGTGAAAAACTAGACGTTGATAGTTTGTTAGGGATTGCATTGAATCTGTAGACTACTTTGGATAATATGATAATTTGAACAATGTTGATTCCTCCAATCCATGAGCATGGGATGTTTCTCCATTTGTTTGTGTCCTCTACAATTTTTTCAATCAGTTTTGGAGTTCTCCTTGTAGAGATATTTTACATCCTTGTTTAAATATATTCCTAGGTACAGTAAGTCCCCTACATGTAAACAAATTCTGTTCTGAGAGCACATTTGTAAGTCCAATTTTTTTACAAGAAAGTTAGCCTAGGTATCCAACTAACAAAATTGACTATATAGTACCATACTGTAATAGGTTTATAATACTTTCCACACAAATAATATTGTTAAAAAAATAAAAAATAAAACATTTTTAATCTTACAGTACAGTACCTTGAAAAGTACAGTAGCACAGTACAGTTCAACAGCTGGCATAGACAGGCTGTATATACACCAGACCCATGAATTAACTTATATGATTTGATGTGTGAATGCATGTTTGCATTTTTGAAAGTCACAACCTGAAGATTCGTAAGTAGGGGACTCACTGTACATATTTTAGCTTTTTGGCTACTATTGTAAATGAAGTTGAGTTCTTGATTTGATCCTCAACTTGGTTTCTATTGGTGTATGTCAGTGCTACTGATTTGTGTGTATTGATTTTGTATCCTGAAACTTTACTGAATTACTATAGCAAGCCCAGGAGTCCTTTAAAGAAATCTTTAGGATAATCTATGTATAAGATTACATTGTCAGCATACAGAGATAGTTTGATTTCTTCTTTTATAATTTGGATACACTTTATTAAGTTTTCTTGTCTGATTGCTCTGGCTAGGACTTCCAGTAGTGTGTTGAATAGGGATTGTGAAAGTAGGCATCCTTGTCTTGTTCCAGTTCTAAAGGCTTTTCTCTTTTCAGGAAGGCATTGGCTTTGTGTTTGTCATACATGGCTTTTATTATTTTGAGGAATGTTCCCTCCATGCCTATTTTACTGAGTTTATCATGAAGGGATGCTGGATTTTATCAAGTTCTTGCTCTGCATCTACTGAAATGATCATATGATTTTTGTTTTTAATTCTGTTTATGTAGTAGATCACATTTACTGACTTGTGTATGTCAAACCACCCTTGCAGCCCTGGGATAAAACCAACTTGATTGTTGTGTTTTTTTTTTAATGTACTGTTGAATTTTTTTTTGCTAATATTTTGTTGAGCATTTTCATGTTATGTTCATAAGGAATATTGTTCTGTGGTTTTCTGTTTTCATTGGGTCTTTTCCTGGCTTTGGTACAAGAGTGATACTGGCCTTGTAGAATGACTTATGGAAGACTCTCTCCTCTTG
This sequence comes from Cephalopachus bancanus, assembly GCA_027257055.1. Taxonomy (NCBI): domain Eukaryota; kingdom Metazoa; phylum Chordata; class Mammalia; order Primates; family Tarsiidae; genus Cephalopachus; species Cephalopachus bancanus. Next base: position 1,214,291 of record JAPVLO010000184.1, on the reverse strand, counting down.
TGGAATAGCTTCAGTAAAATTGATACCAGTTCGTCCTTGAAGGTCTAGTAGAATTCAGCTGTGAGTCTATCAGGTCCTGAATTTTTTTTGTTGGGAGACTTCTAATTACTGTTTTAATCTCACTACTCATTATTGGTCTGTTTAGGATTTCTTATTTCTTTCTGATTAAAAGTTGAGGAGTTGTATGTTTCCAAGAATTTATCCATTTCCTCTAGATTGTCCAGTTTGTTTGCATAGAGATGTTCATAATAGTCTTGGATGATTTTTTAAATTTCCATTGTATCAGTTGTAATGTCTCCATTTTCATTTCTAATTGAGCTAATTTGAATCTTCTCTCTTTGTTTCTTAATCTAGCTAGTTGATCTATCAATTTTGTTTATCTTTTTAAAGCAAACTCCCCCCCCATTGATCTTTTGTATGTTTTTATTTCAATTTCGTTTAGTTCTGCTTTAGTTTTTGTTATTTCTTTTTCTCTGCTAGTCTTGGGTTTGGTTCATTAATGTTTTTCTAGTTCATTGAGGTGTGATGTTAGGCTGTCGATATGCAGTCTTTTAGTCTTCTTAATGTAGGCCTTAAGTGCTATAAATTTTCCTTTGAGCACAGTTTTGGCTGTGTTCCAGAGGTTTTGATAACTTGTTTCATTGTTGTCATTTATTTTAAGGAATTTTTAAATTTCCGTCTTGATTTCATTATTGACCCATTGATCATTCAGGAGCAGATTATTTAATGTCCATGTTTTTGTTTGGTTTTTTGAGTTCTTGGAGTTCATTTCTAGTTTTATTCTACTATGGTTTGGAAAGATGATGTGGTTTTGATTTTTTGAATGTGTTGAGACTTGATTTGTGACCATACATATGTAGGAGAATGTTCTATGTGCTGATGAAAAAAATGTAAATTTTGTAGTTTTGGGACGGAATGTTCTGTAGATGTCTGTTAGTTCCATTTACTGTAGGGTGCAGTTTAACTTCAACATTTTTTTGTTGACTTTCTGCCTTGATGATCTGTCTCTTGCTTTCAGTGGAATGTTGAAGTCTCCCACTATTATTGTATTTCTGTCTATCTCTTTTTTGAGGTCTAAAAGAATTTGTTTTATAAAGCTGGGGGCTCTGGTCATAGGCACATATATATTTAAAATTGTTATGTATTTCATTGGGTTGATTTCTTTATCCTTATATAATAACCATCTTTGTCCTTTTTTTGCCATTGTTAAAGTCTGTTTTATCTGATATGAGAATGACTACTCCTGCTTGTTTTTGGTTTCCATTTGCATGAAATATTTTCCCCCATCCCTTTACCTTGAGTCTGTAGGGGTCTTTGTGTATTAAGTGGGTCTCTTGGAGGCAGCAGATATTTGGATTGTGTTTTTTATCCATTCTTCCAGTCTTTTTAGCAGGGCATTGAGACAATTTCCATTGATAATGATATGTAAGAGACTATTAATGATTACATTAATAATGATATGTAAGGTACTATTCCATTCATTGTACTAGTTGTTGTCTGGTTGTTTTATTTCTTTATTTTCTCTATTGTGTTGGTGTTCCATAAGGCCTGTGAACTTCAGGATTTCCAGCATTTTTCTACTGGTGTATTTTGACCTTTTGTTTCAGAATTGAGAACTCCTTTGAATATTTCTTGTAGAGCTGGTCTAGAAGTAGCAAATTCCTTCAGCATTTGTGTGCCTAAGAAAGATTTCAGTTCTCCTTCATTTGTAAAACTTGGTTTTGTAGGATACAAAATCTTTGGTTGACTGTTATTCTGTTTGAGGAGATTGAAGATGAGGTCCCAATCCCTTCTGGATATAAGGTTTCTTCTGAGAAGTCTGCTAGGTTTACCTTTGTGGTATTTCATGCTTTTGTCTCGCTGTTCTTAAATTTATTTCCTTCACATTAACTTTGCATAACTAGATGATTATGTGCCTTGGGGATAACCTTTTTGCAATGAATCTTCTGGGAGATTTTTTGGGGATTCTGGTACCTGGATGTTTAAATCTCTGGCAAGGTCAGGAAAGTTTTCTTCCCTTATTCCTTCAAATAGGTTTTCTGAACCCTTGCTTTCTTTTCTTCCTCAGGAACACCTATGATTCTTAGGTTTGGGTGTTTTGCATAATCCCACATTTCTTGGAGATTTTGTTCCGTTTTCTTGATTCTTTTTTCTTTATTGTTGTCTACTTAGGTTTTGTTTTTGTTTTTGTTTTTTGAGTCAGGGTCTCACTCTGTCACCCAGGCTGGAGTGCAGTGGCATGCTCACGGCCACCACAGCCTTGACCTGCTAGGCTCAGGTGATCTTCTGTCTCAGCCTTCCTTCAAAGTAGCTGAAACTATACATGCATGCTATCACACTCAGCTAATTTTTTTATTTGTTGTACAGACAAGGTCTCACCAAGTTGCCCAGGCTGGTCTTGAACCTGTGGGCTCAGGCAGTCCTCTTGCCTCTGTCTCCTAAAGTGCTGGGATTACAGCCACTGTGCCTGGCTGCTTGGGTTAATTCAAAAGCCTTGTCTGCAAATCCTGAGATCCTTTCTTTTACTTGTTTTAGTCTACTGTTAAAGCTTTCCCCTGCATTTTGTACTTCCCTGAATAATTATTTCATTTCTGTTTTTGTTTGTTTGTTTTTAAATTATCTCTTTGAATAATTTTTCATCCGTGTCATAAATCATTTTTTAAATTTCTTTATGTTAGTCTTCAATTTTCTCCTGAAGTTCATTGATCAACTTTATAATCTGGAATTTCAAAGGTTTCATTTGGTTAGAGTCCATTGCTGAAGAGTTAGTGTGGTCTTTGGGGGGTTTTGGAGAACTCTGTTTTTTCATATTGTCAGAATTATTTTTCTGCTCCCTTCTCATTTGAGTAGATTATTTCTTCTTATTTGCAGTTGGCAGGGGGCTGATGTAGACCCTATCTGGTTCCCCTGATTACATAGACTTGGTTTGATGAGTTTCTCAATTGCCAGCTGTGGCAGTCTTGTGCTAGGTACTTGCACTGACTCATGGTATCCTGAGTGGCTTGGAAAGTGGTGCTAGCTGGAGTCTGGGACCAGATCCTCCCCAAAGCTGAAGTATTATATCTGATGTGGTGGGCTGTGCTGTTGACCTCTGACCAGGAGTTGGCACTTGTGGGAGAAAGCCAGATGCAATGGTGACTGTGGGTTTTCTCTTGGTAAATGTTGCTCCAAGGAAATGCCCAACCAACCTAAGCAGAGGACGGTGCTCTAGCCATACCCAAATTCTCTGTTTTGAGCATGGGCTGGGGATAGGGAGAGCTCAGGCACCCTGCAAGTGTATACTCTTGGCTACCCCAGTGTGGATTAGGATGGTATCCCAGACCCCTGGAGTAATGCCGCTGTGCAGGGCCGACTCAGAAGAGTCTACCCTGGAAGTGAGAGGTTGCTATGGCAATGCTTCCCACTTGGCTTCCCACCTTCCCCACTTAGCCTTAGGCTGTTTGCCTTTTGAATGTCAAAGTGCAGCTGGCCTCAAGGCTTCAGGTGTTCTCACAACAGCCACCCCAGCCATTAACTCTGCCACCAAGGAGTTTGCCCTTGAGGCCCATCCTCTACCAGGCTAGCTAGTAAGCAGCCACACAAGGATTGACTTCCTGGGATGTGGCGGCTGGAACTGCACCATTTCTTGCAGCTTTTAGCAGAGTTCAGCTGTGGGTAAGGCAGTTTACCATGAGGGACTGGAGTTCTGCAAGGCTTAGGGGACCCTCCAAGTCCACTGCAGGAGCGGAGAATTCCTGAATTACCCTTACCTTCCTCACTTTGTCTAGAGGCTGCCTGTGATCTGTGGTCATTCAGGAAAGTCTAGTTAGTTCCAGCCCAGGTTGATAGATTTTTCTCTTCTTTGCACTGTGTGGTTATTATCACTTTTTTGATGAGTCATGGGGCATGCTGCTGGTCCTGTTCCTCTCTGGGAGCTGAGGAAACCCTCTATATCTTGTTTACTCCATAGGAGAAACACAATCTACGTGCCTCACATTAGCCTTCTTAATCCTCTATTAATAAAACTAGCTAATAGTAAATTTTATTAATCTTTTCAAAGAACCAGCTTTCTGTTTTGTTAATTTTCTCTTTTGTTTTTCTGTTCTCTATTTACCTCTGATCTTTATCATTTTCTTCTATCTGATATATTTGGGATTAATTTTTTATTTTTAGTTCCTTAAGTTGTAAGCTTAGTTGATTTGATTTAAATACTTTTTAAAAAAAGTATTTATAGCTATTTCACTTACCTTTAGCAATGATTTCACTTTGTCTCTCTTCAAGTTTTGATATGTTGTGTTTTCACTTGCATTCATCTCTATTTTCTTTGCTTTGAAATTTAGAAGCAAATTTTATTTAAGATCTGAAATTCAATTCATAAAATATAAACCTTTCTAGAAATCCATGGTTACACAATAATGCATCGTCTCTGTCACTCGGTGGCTCAGCCTGTAATCCCGGGCCTTTGGGAGGCTGGGGTGAGTGGATTGCCTGAGCCCGCGGGTTCGAGACCCGCCTGGGCAGCGAGACCTCATCTCTACAATAAACCAAAAAGTCAGCCAGGCGTGGTAGCGCATGCCTGTAATTCCGGCTACTCGGAAGGCTGAGGCGGAAGGATCGCCGGAGCCCAGTAGGCGAGGCTGCGGTGGCCGGGAGCGGCCACTGCACTCCAGTCTGGGCGACCGAGTGAGACTCCAACTCAAAAAAATAAAAAATAAAAAAATTAAATAAAATGCAAAAACCATGAAACAAACCACCATCCTTCAACAATCTGAGCAAAGATAGAATGCCTAAGGGACAACATAGATGCACTAGCAGAGGATTGACTGTTTTACTGCAAACACTATAAAAAAGAGCACAAATGCTTGGCTTTTGGTATGTATACATTAAATTGAACTTCTAGCACTAGGAGTTGGGTTGTTTTGTCATGTAGCATTAACACGCATTAGGAAGTTGTGTAGCTTCAAAGGGATAGAGCCATTGCATTCAAGCAAATGTTTCAGGTAGGCAATAAAATGTTTTACTAAATGTGTCTTCTTTTTCTAGTTACTGCATACACTGGTAGCAACTTTCAAATGAAAAAAGGAGCTTAAACACCTTTTATTTTGTTTAAAATGGAACAGAAAACAAACTGCAACATAAGCACTACTGTACTTGTACATTAACAGCTTTAACGAGCATCAGTTTTATAAGAAAAAGACTAAGAACAGATATATCAGGGCTTGCAAGGCTTTGGAGTGGTACTCAGCAGAAGCCACTTTGTAATTACTGGCAACAAATGAAGATGCAGAATTATTTGACAGATGTTTTAGGAAAACATGCAGATAGCACAACAATAATGCAAGAGACTTTTCATCAAGGGGCGTATAGGCCAACATTGCTCCAATTCTTACAAATAATCTCAGCAGGTATGACATTATATACATCAAGAAAATTTTAGCATACTGAGGCCTCTCAAATTTGTAGAGCAACTGAGTGCCCAACATCATATCAAAATATTTTTCCTGCCATACTTTATTAACTGTATATTCCTCATTATTGACGAGGAATTTATTGTAATTCATGTACTCTTCCAGAATAGCATCTACATTTTTCTTAGCAGGCAGTTGGAAGTGTTGCTTCTGGCTGGTAGCGAAGTCCCAGTTCCCAAAAAGTCATGGTTTTAATTCTTCAGGAGTCTTCATTTTAATTTCCATTCTTTTCTTAAATGCGTACTCAATATGGTCTGCCTGGGCTTTTTTCTCCCAAGGAGGTTGAGGTGCTTTGCTGGTAATGCCACAATCTCCATTTCTACGAGTCTTCTGTTTGATTTTTCTGGCCTTCCTCATGGATCCTGAAGGAGGAGAGCTAGTTCAAGATTTTTCTGCTATGGACCAATTCTCTTCTTTCCTGAGGAGATCACTTTCATTTTGCATGTTGCTTGTAGTTGAGTTTTTGAAGTTGTCTTCTTCTGTAGATTGTTGTCCATGAGTTTGAGAACCCTGCTTTCTGGAACTCATTTAACTGTGTTTGGTTTTTTGATTTTAGTTGGTGGGCCTTACTCTGTTGCCTGGACTGTAATGGCTCACTGAGGCATGCCTCACTCCCCTGAGCTCAAACAATACTCCCTTCTCTACTTCCCAAGTATCTGGGATTTCAGGCACACACCACTATGTTGGGCTTATTTATTTATTTACTTATTTATTTATTTTAGAGACAAGGTCTCACTATGTTCCTCAGGCTGACATTGAATTCCTGCAACCCTGTTTTTATTCCAACTAACAATCCTCCTTCTTTCCTTTTTTGTGGAGCTCCTAGTGATTTCCCAGATGGGATCTTGTAGGTCTTCTGGGATGGGATGGGATGATCTGGAAGGATGATTTGGAGAAACAACTTAGAAAAAAAAGCAGGTATCCAATATTCTATAATCAGAGATGGTTCTGCAGTCAGATCTCCAGATCCTTGCAATTCAGCAAACTTAGCTTTTCTCGTATGACCTTTTGTCCTGGTCTCCAAGTATAGTGCCCCTCTTTAAACAAATACGCACTCAGTTCCCTGTGTATTTTCTGATTTCTCTTGTGATATCTTATTTGACCCAATGACTGTTTAAGAGTGTGCTTTTTAATTTCTACAGATTTCTGCATTTTCTAGTTTTCCTTCTATTAATTATTTCTGCTTTCATCCTGTTGTGGTCAAAGAAGGTACTTTGTATGAGATCTGTCTTTTAAAATCTGTTGACAATTTGTGGCCTAACATATGGTCTATAATGAAGAATGTCCCATATGTACTTGAGAAGAATGTATATTCTGTTGTGATTATGTAGAGTGTTCTGTAGCTATCTGTTAGATCAAGTTTTGATTGATTACATTGTTCAAGTCCTTTATTTATCTTCTGCATGGCTATTCTATTCATTATTGAAAGTGGGTTATTGAAGTATCCAGCTATTATTGTAGAAACAGTATGGTTCAGTTTTTCTGTCATTGTTGGTTACACGCTCTAATGTTGGATGTATACATGCTTATAGTTGTTATATCTTCTTTATGAATTGATCCTTTTATCATTATATAATGTCCTTTATCTCTTGTTACAGTTTTTGACTTAAGGAAGGTCAATTTTGTCTGATATTAGTAGTAGTAACCACTCTACACTTTTTTGCCTAATACTGCATCTTTTCCTTTTCAACCTATTTGTGTCTTTTGATACAAAGTGAAGCTCTTGTAGACAGCACATAATTGGATAATGTTTTTAGCTCTACTGTTCCAGTGTCTACTTGGAGAGTTTAATGCATTTGCATTTAGAATAATTACTGGTAAGAAAGGACTTACTTTAATTTTGCTTGTTTTAATATATATTTCTTAGAACTTTTTTTGGTCCCTTACTTCCTGCATTAATGTCTTATTTTGTGTTTAGTTGATTTTTTGTAGTGAAACATTTTAATTCTCTTCTCGTTTCCTTTTGTATATATTCTATACCTGTTCTTATTGTGGTTATCTCCACTGGGATTATGCTTATCATCTCAGTTTATTAATTTTAATTGCTGGATATATTCAATATGCATAGTATACAAACATACTACAATTTATGTATTCATTCTATTCTTGATGGCTGTCATTTGGAATTTTTAAACTAATAATCTAGGTTTACAGAAAGTTTCCAAAAATCTCTTCTACTGCCCCAGCTTCCCTAATATTAACATCTTGCATTCAAGTGGTACATTTGTTACAAATTGAATACAGAAAAATTATTAACTGAAATCTAGAGTTTACATTAGGGTTAGTGTTGTATAGTTTATGGGTTTTGACAAATGTAGAGCAATATGACATATATTCATTGTAGTATCATACAAAATATTTTTACTTCCCTGAAAATTTACTGGGCTCCACCTGTTCATCTCATTTACCCCTGGCAACCACTGATCTTTTACTATCTCCATAATTTTGCCTTTTATGCAAAATGTTGTATATTTGGAACCAAACAGTATGTAGCTTTTAAGACTGACTCTGTTCACTTATCAATTTGCATTTAAAGTTCCTTCATGTCTTTTTTCATGGCTTGATAGTTTTTTTTAAATCAGCAAGTGGTATTTCTTTGTATGGATGTACCACCCTTTATTTATTCACCTATTACAGAACATCTTGCTTTGCTTCAAAGTTTTGGCAATTATTAATAAAGTTCCTATAAACATTTGTGTGCAGATTTTATCAGGCAAAGAAAATGCTTGAGTCCAGCATTCATTTTATTGAATTGTTTAGTAAACACCTAGATTTTCTTAAACTATACATAGTTCATCACATACCTATATGTGAGGTCCCTGAATATGTACTCTTTATACTTTGGTAAACGGAAATTCATCTCACAAAATGGCTCAACTCCTTCTCTAATGATATGTTCAAAAAAACTTGAAAGAAGCAGAACTGAGAAAAGTAAGGGATGATGACTGAGAGGTGAGAGGATCTACATTTTCACAGGAGAGTATAATGGAATTATAACAAATGCTTTTGGTAGAAAATTATAATCTTCCTGAAACTATCCCTAAAAAGAGCAATAATTGGCAGCAGGGGAAGATAAATGTAGAACATATTATATATTAATTGGTAAAGAGAAAAAATAAAACCCAGATATAATACATATGCATTATTTCTGCTCTTTCTGAATAAGTTTAAAGCCCTGTACAATAGGAGCTACTGTCATTGCTGAATCAGTCAACTGTGAAAGTCTTTGAGGAAGCCAACTCTTCTGTTAGGCCCAACAATAATGTGTCTTTTCTCTGCTGGTCATTCTGCAGCCAACTGGCAGGAAACCCTGACAGGATTCTGAATGATAGCTGCTTCCTAATCCTAGATATTTGCGTTATAACAGAAACTCATGATGAAAAATGTTTTTTAAATATATTTTAAGATGTGGGGTACAATTCAAGATCAGGTATACAAGTGGACATCGAAAAGATAAAGTTTGGGTCTCCCTTTGGTCCCCACTTTGCCTGGTTTGAGATGAAGTATCCTTATTAATATTGTGTTTCCCCCACCACCACCCCCATCCCAGCAGTTTACCACTACTGCCAATACCTATCTTACAGTTTATGTTAAATGTTCAGGGTCCACTTATGAGTGAGAACATGTGGTACTCTGTTCTTTGTTTCTGTGATAGATCACTGAGTATTATTAATTTTAAATTCATCCAAGTTGCTGCGAAGTCCATATGTTTTCCTTCTTTATGACTGTGTAATATTCCTTTGTGTATATGTACGACTTTTTTTTATCCAGTTCAGTTTTGATGGGCAGCACGGTTGGTTCCATATTTTTGCTATTGTGAATAGTGCTGCAATAAACATGCAAGTGCAAGTATCTTTTTTGTTGAATGCTTTGAGTTCATTTAGGTATATTCCCAGTAGGGGGATTGCTGGGTCATATGGAAACTCAATTTCTAGTTCCTTTAGAAACTAACACATTGCTTTCCATAGATGTTTGCCACAGTTTGCATTCCTACTATCAGAGTAGAAGTGTTCCCTTTTCTTCACATCCTCGCCAGCATCTGTTATTGTTTGCTTTATTAACTATGGCCATTCTTACTGGGGTTAGGTGGTATCTCAATGTGGTTTTGATTTTCATTTCTCTGATGATTGGTGAGGCTGAGCACTTTTTCATGTGTCTGTTGGCTGCTCATATATCTTTTTTGAGAAGTGTCTATTCATGTCTTTTGCTCATTTTTAATGGAGCTTTTTTTTTCTTTTCAGTTCATTTGAGTTCCTTGTAGATCCTCGATGTTAGGCCTTTGTCAGATATATAGTTGGCAAATATTTTTTCCCATTCTGTGGGCTGTCTCCTCACTCTTTTGATGGGTTATTTTGCTTTTCAGAAGCTTTTCAGTTTAATGAGGTCCCACTTGTCTATCTTTTCTCTTATGGCATGGACACCTGGGGTTTTGATTGGGAATTGGTTACCTACTCCAATTTCTGTAAGAGTGTCTCCTGCATTTTCTAGGATTCTTATAGTTTGAGGTTTTACATTTAGGTCTTTGATCTATTTAGAGTTGCCTTTTGTGTATGGTGATAGGTAGGGGTCCCATTTAATCTCCTGCATGTGGTCAGCCAGTTTTCCCAGCACCATTTACTGAATAGGCTCTCCTCTCCTCAGTGGTTGTTGTTGAAGACTTTGTCCAAATGAGTTGGTTGAGAAACTGAGGCTTTGTTTCTGAAATCTCTGTCCTGTTCCATTGTTCTTGTACCAATACCAGGCTGTTTTGATTATTGTAGCCTTATAGTAAAGTTTAAAGTCTGGAAGTTGTGATATCTCCCACTTTGTTTCTTTCGCTAAGGATTGTTTTGGCTATTCATGTCATTTATGTTTCCATATGAATTTCTATATTGTCATTTCCAGGTCTGAAGAGTTTAATGGGTATCGTGTTGAATCTGTAGATTGTCTTTGGTAGGATGGACATCTTAACAATGTTGATTCCTCCAATCCACATGCATGAAATATTTTTCCATTTGTGTCTTCTTGAATTTCTTTGAGCAGTATTTTGTAGTTTTCATTATAAAGGTCTTTCACGTTTCTGATTAGGAAGATGCTGAGGTGCTTCATATTTTTTTGTGGCTATTGTGAATGAGATTGTGCTTTTTATTTGGTTCTCTTCCTGCTTGTTGTTAGTGTATAAGAATGCAACTGTCTTTTGCACATTTATTTTGTATCCTGAGACTTATTCTCTTAGATTTTTGAGACACAGGATCATATGATTTAGGTTCATAGGATCATCAGCAAAGAGGGATAACCTCGCTTCTTTTTTTCCTATTTGGATGCCCCTGATTTCCAACTCTTACATAATTGCTATTGCTAGGACTTCCAACACAGTGTTGAACAGGAGGGGTAAAAGTGGACGGCTTTGTCTTGTTCCAGTTTTCAGGGGAAATGCTTCCAGTTTCTGTCCATTTAGCAGTATTCTGGCTGTGGGTTTATCATAGATGGCGCTTACTAACTATTTTGAGATATGTTTCTTCTATGCCTAGGTTCTCAAGGGTTTTTTATGAAGAAGGGATGTTGGATTTTATCAAAGGTTTTTTTTTTTTTTTTTTTGCATCTAATGATATAATCATGTGGTTCTTGGTTTTACATATGCTTATGTATTCAATTACATTTATGGTCTTGCAGATGTTGAACCAGCCCTGCATCCTGGGGATGAAGCCTACTTGGTATGGTGGATAATTTTTGAGAAGTGTTGTTCAATCCAATTTGCTAGAATTTTTTTGAGAATGTTTGCATCTGTGTTCATTAAGGATATTGGCCTGTTGTTCCCTTTTTTTTGTTGGATCTTTACCCAGTTTGGGTATCAGTGTGATGTTAGCTTCATAAAATGATTTGGGGATAATTCAGTCTTTCTCAATTTTCTGGAATACTTTCAGTAGGCTTGGTATCAGCTCCTCATTTTATGTTTTGCAAAATTCCATTGGAAAGCCTTCTGGTCCAGAGCTTTTTTTTTTTGTAGGTAGTTTTCTTATTTTGGAGTCAATTTCCTGGGTTGTTATTGGTCTATTTAGTGTCTCAATGTCTTCTTGTTTCAACCTTGGGAGGTTGTGTGATGTTAGAAAGTCCTCTATTTCGTTTAGGTTATCAAGTTTGTTTCGATACAGGTGTGTATAGTAGTCTCTGGTAATCTTTTGTATTTCTTTAGGGTCACTTGTGATTTGATCATTTGCATTTCTGATTATGTTTATTTGGGCTTTTTCTTGGTCAGTGTGGCTAGGGGGTCCATCAATCTTGTTAATTCTTTCAAAGAACCAGCTTTTTGTTTTGTTGATTTTTTTCCTATGGAAAAATATTTAAGACACAGAAGTCTAGAGTTGTGTAATTTGGGGTACAAGGTAAGTAGTAGGATGTCTTTTCAGCATCTCTCAAATTAAATGCAAAAAAACTCATTTTCATAAAGCTGACCCTTGATATCTCTATTGTGCGATGTAGATAAATACAAGATTATTAAAAGACAGATTGTACTCAACACTGTTCTCAGTCCAACAGAATGATCTAACTGTAAGTGTCCCAATGGGTCTTTAAAATAAATAATTTATAGAAAATAAAGAAAAAAATTTTTGTGAAAGTAAAACATTACAGATCAGAGAAAAAAACTTCTAGAATTTTCACATAACAAATGAATTATATGTCCTATTCTGTCATTATGGGAATACCATCAGTACTTTTATAATTTAATTTTTAATCCAAAAATATCTTTTAAAAACAAAAACCTAGAAACATATAATTAATTTTTAAGCAGATAAATGAATGGAACACCAGAGGTTTCCAAGGTAAAAGTTTTCAAACAAAACAATCATTTTTTTGGTAGGGATTATAGGTAATGGAGCTATCACTGTGAAATGATGGTACTAATCCAGAACAATTCATGTGTTGATTAATGATTTTTTTAAAAAGTTCAATTAGATGCCCAGAAACACTCACTTGGAAATTAAACTCTCATTACTGAATCATTTCTGGAACTTTCCCTTTGAACACGTTTTTGTCTTTAAAAATAGCAGACAAAAATAATAAGATGAAAATAAAAATGACAAACAGAGGAAGAAGACTCCTGCTGAGGTGGGCATCCAAAGGGAATTAGTGCCCACAGGCCACATTTCTGGAACCTCACTATATGAGAACTTTCACCTAAATCATCCCTGTGTCATGTAACCTTACACCCTCTCTCATTAAAATAAAAATGAAACACCCCAAAGTATACACATCAGAGCTTTAATTCCTCATTTAAAACATGCAGTCATCTAATTGTAAATCCAAACAATGGAAAAACAAATCTATTTGCCTCCTCTTTTTTTTTATTATAAAGATGTGGTGTACAATTCAGGGTTAGGTATACAAGCGATTATGCAGATACCCTTGTTGATGAGGTATGCCCCTCCCTCCCCTAGCAGTTTCCCTCAACTGCCAATCCCACACCCCCTCCCCTGAAAGTTCACTACTACCAATTGTTGTTCTTATAGTATTAGTTGTTCAAGGTCCGCTTATGATACCTATGGTACTCTTCTTTGTTTCTGTGATGCATCACTGAGTATGATTGACTCCAAATCCATCCAAGTTGCTGCAAAGTACATATGTTTGTCCTTCTTTATGGCTGCATAATATTCTATTCTGTATATGTACCACTTTATCCAGTCCAGCTTCGATGGGCAACATGGTTGGTTCCATGTTTTTGCTATTGTGACGAGAGCTGCAACAAACATACGTGTGCAGGTATCTTTTTTGTAGAATGACTTGAGTTCCTCCAGGTATATTCCCAATAGGGGAATTGCTGAGTCATATATGAGGTCAATTTCTAGTTCTTTCAGAAATCGCCACACTGTCTTCCAAAGAGGTTGCACTAGTTTGCATTCCCACCAGCAGTGTAGTGTTCCTTTCTCTCCACATCCTCACTGGCATCTGTTGTTTGTTTTTATTAATGATGGCCATTCTTACTGGGGTTAGGTGGTATCTCAATGTGGTTTTGATTTGCATTTCTCTGATGATGAGTGAGGCTGAGCACTTTTTCATGTGTCTGTTGACTGCCTGTATATCATCTTTTGAGAAGTGTCTATTCATGTCTTCTGCCCACTTTTTCATGGGGCTGTTTGTTTTTTTCCTTTCGGCACATTTGAGTTCCTTGTAGATCCTAGATGTTAGGTCTTTGTTAGACATACAGTCGGCAAATATATTTTCCCATTCTGTGGGCTGTCTCCCTGCTCTCTTGATGGTTTCTTTTGCGTTGCAGAAGCTCGTTAGTTTGATGAGGTCCCACTTGTCTATCTGATTTCTTAAGTTTTGGGCATTTAGGGTTCTGAATAGGAATTGGTTGCCAGTTCCAATTTCCTTAAGAGTATCTCCTGCATTTTCTTTTTTTTTTTTTTGAGTTGGAGTCTCACTCTGTCACCCAGACTGGTGTGCAGTGGCCGCTCCTGGCCACCGCAGCCTCGACCTGCTGGGCTCCAGCGATCCTTCTGCCTCAGCCTTCCAAGTAGCTGGAACTACAGGCGTGCGCTACCACGCCCAGCTAATTTTTTTATTTATTATAGAGATGAGGTCTTGCCAAGTTGCCCAGGTGGGTCTCAAACCCACAGGCTCAGGCAGTCCACTCACCTCAGCCTCCCAAGGCACAGGATTACAGGCTGAGGCACCGAGCCCGGCTGCATTTTCTAAGATTCTAATCATTTGAAGTTTTATGTTTAGGTCTTTGATCCATTTAGAGTTAATTTAAGTGTTTGGTGATAGGTAGGATTACTGTTTCAATCTTCTGCATGTGATCAGCCAGTTTTCCCAGCACTATTTACTGAATAGGTTCTCCTCTCCCTAGTGGTGGTTGTTGGAAGCTTTGTCAAAATGAGTTGGTTGAGAAACTGAGGCTTTGCTTCTGGAATCTCTATCCTGTTCCATTGGTCCATATGCCTGTTCTTGTACCAATACCAGACTGTTTTGATTACTGTAGCCTTATAGTAAAGTTTGAAGTCTGGAAGTGTGATACCTCCTACTTTATTTCTTTTGCTAAGGATTGTTTTGACTATTCGTGGCCGTTTATGTTTCTATATGATTTTCTGTATTGTCATTTCCAGGTCTGAGAATAATTTTGATAACTTAATGAGTATTGCATTCAATCTGTAGATTGCCTTTGGTAGGATGGACATCCTAATAATGTTGATTCTTCCTATCCATGAGCATGGAATATTTTTCCATTTTTTTGTGTGTCTTCTTGGATTTCTTTGAGCAGTGTTTTGTAGTTCTCGTTGTAAAGGTCTTTCACTTCTCTGGTTAGGAAGATGCTGATGTATTTCTTTTTCTTTTCTTTTTTTTTTTTGGTGGCTATTGTGAATGGGATTGTGTTTTTAATTTGGGTCTCTGCCTGCTTGTTGTTGGTGTATAGAAATGCAAATGTCTTTTGCACATTTATTTTGTACCCTGAGACTTTGCCAAAGGTCTTTATCAATGCAAGCAGGTTTTGACAGATTCTCTTGGATTTTCAAGTTATAGGATCATATCATCAGCAAAGAGGGATAACTTGACTTGCTCTTTTCCTATTTGGATACCCCTGACTTCCTTCTCTTGTCTAATCATCCGAGCTAGGACTTCCAACACAATGTTGAACAAGAGGGGTGAGAGTGGGCAGGCTTGTCTTGTTTCAGTTTTCAGGGGAAATGTTTCCAGTTTCTGTCCATTTAGCAATATGTTAGCTGTGGGTTTATCATACATGGCACTTACTGTTTTGAGGTATGTTCCTTCCACACCTAGGTGTTTGAGGGTTTTTATCAAGAAGGGATGCTGGCTCTTATCAAAAAGCTTTTTCTGTATCTAAAGAGTTAATCATGCAGTTCTTGTTTTTACATCTGTTGATGTATTTAATGACACTTACGGTCTTGCGAATGTTGAACCAGACCTGCATCCTGGGGATGAAGCCTACTTGGTCATGGTGAATGATTTTTGAGATGTGTTTTTTAATCTGATTTGCTAGAATCTTGTTGAGGATTTTTTCATCTATGCTCATAAGGAATATTGACCTGTCGTTCCCTTTTTTTGTTGGATCTTTACCCGGTTTGGGTATCAGTGTGATGTTAGCTTCGTAAAATGATTTGGGGAGAATTCCATCTTTCTCAATTGCCTGGAATGGCGGGGGCCATGACAATCTCGGAGCCAGCATGGGAACAGAGTGAAGACAACTCTCTGGGAGGCAAGGCCCCGGCGAGATTCCATGCAAGCGGCAAGGCCCCACGGAAAGTCTTGACGAAAATTCTGCATGACTGCTCTTTAAGTCATGGCCACCACTATGTTCCCATTGTATTGTTTTGCGCAGGCTTCACAGGAATCGTTTGTTTAGTTACGTTTTGGGAAAAGGAGGCTGCTCACAAATCCATGATAAATAATGGTTTCAATAGGAGTTCCTACATCACTTACAAAAAACAATATGTCTCAACTAGATCCAAGAAAAACTATTAACAGGAACAGCATGACACAGAGTCAAGAAGAACAAACACAATCATCTGTAACACTAACTAGTCCTACACTGTGTCTCATTAACTGTTCCCAGAACAGTTCAAGCAAAGAAACTCTGATAAAACTGTGATACCAAGGAACGGTGAGAACGAATGAGGAACACACTGAAACCATAAGTCAATTAAAGATAGGCTTAGATACTCAGCCACCTCCTCCTAATATCATTAGGCCTAAACCATTACCCACTGTAAGAGAAGGAGACTGCATAGGTTATATGCCTAACACCTTTATATCTATATAGACTATTTATTATATATTATATAGACTATTATATCTATATAGACTATTTATTTATATAGACTATTTATTTATATAGACTATTTATATCTATATAGACTATTTATAGAGTGTAAGTTTTACCTTCCACTTGCTAACCTTTTGGCTAATATTAACCTTGCCCTTTTAATAAGTTACTATTTCCAAGAACAGCGAGCTCTTTTTCTAAGAAATATTAAAAATGTAGACATAATTGAAGCAAAAAAATAAAGCACATAATTATACCTAAGAATCTTAATCACAATCATGTCATGAACTTATTATTAATTGTTAATCATTTTTTACTGTTAATTTACTGATATTTGCTTGCCAAAAATTATGATATAAATAAATCAGCACTGCTGTGCTTCAGCGACAAGAGTGCAAAAGAGAACTCTGGTCCGACTTGTTCCTTGCCTTACCCATGCTTCCTTCCTGGGTTCCCAAATCCTGCGGAGCTGGACTCCGACACTGGAATACTTTCAATAGGATTGATATCAATTCCTCCTTGTATGTTTTGTAGAATTCTGCTGGAAAGTCATCTGGTCCAGGGCTTTTTTTTGTTAGGAAGTATTCATATGACAGAGTCAATTTCCTGGGTTGTTATTAGTCTATTCAGTGTCTCAGTGTCTTCTTGTTTCAACCTGGGGAGGTTGTGTGATGTCAGAAAGTCCTGCATTTCATTTAGATTATCAAGTTTTTTTCCATATAGGTGTACATAGTAATCTCTGATGATCTTTTGTATTTCTTTGGGGTGAGTTGTGATTTGATCTTTTGTTTTTCTGATTGTGTTTAATGGGGCTTTTTTCTCTTTTTCCTTGTCATTCTGGCTAGGGGTCCATCAATTTTGTTAAGACTTTCAAAGAAGCAGCTTCTTGTTTTGTTGATGTTTACTGTGATATTTTTGTGTTTTGTGTCCCTTATTTGAGCTCTTATATGGGTGATTTGGAGTCTTCTGCTGAAGTTTGGGTTTTGGTGGTCTTCTCCTTCCAGCTCCTTTAGAGGATTTGTTAGGCTCTCCACTAGTGATCTTTCCATTTTCTTGATGTGTGCTTGTAGATGTATAAATTCCCCTCTTAGAACTGATTTCATGGCATCCCAGAGGTTTTGGTAACGTTTCTTTATTTTAATGTTTCCAGGAATCTTTCAGTTTCTGCTTTGATTTCAGTGTTGACCCAGTAGTTGTTCAGCATCATGCTGTTTAGTGTCCATGTCTTTGTGGGCTTTGGGAAAATGTTGTTGGTGTTGATATTTATTTTTATTCATTGTGGTCTGAGAATGTGCATGGCAAGATTTCAACCTTATGGAATTTGTTTATGCTTGATTTATGGCCAAGGATGTGATCAATTTTGGAGTATGTTCCATGTGGTGATGAGTAGAAATTATATTCTGTGGTGGTTGGGTGGTATAATCTGTAGGTATCTATTAAGTCCATCTGGTCAAGTGTCAAGCTTAGGTTCTGGATCTCCTTGTTGTTGTTGTTGTTTTTGTTTCGTTTTTGTGCCTTGATGATCTATCTAGGGCTGTTAGTGGGGTATGCAAGTCCCCTTATATAATAGTGTTAGAGTCAATATCTTTTTTTAGTTTACTTAGTTGTTGCTTTATAAATGCTGATGCTTCTGTGTTGGGTGCATATATGTTTAGGATAGATATTTCTTATTGGTGGATTTAACTTTTTATCATATGTAGTGTCCTTTTGCATCTTTTAAAATTTTTGATAGCTTAAAGGTTGTTTTTCTGATATTAAGATTGCAACTCCTGACTTCTTTTGTGATCCTTTTGCCTAGAAACTTGTTTTCCATCCTTTAACTTTGAGTCTTTGTGCGTCCCTTGTAGTGAGATGAGTCTCCTGGATACAGCAAATGATTGGGTCATGATTTTTTATCCAGTTTACCATTCTGTGTCTTTTCAGTGATGCATTTAGTCCATTCACATTCAGACTGATTATTGAAATGTGATTGTTTATCCTTGTCATGAAGTTCTTATAAAATTTTTTCTTTGCTTGTTTTCTTTAGACTTTAGGGTTAATGTATGCGTGTATTTTCAAGTTTCTTGTTGCGCTGTATTCTCTGTTGATTCTGTGCTCTTAGGAATTGTGTGGTCATTCTTTTTTTTTCTTTCTTCTGTGCTTAATACCTTTTTAAATATCTCCTGTACAGCTGGTCTGGAAGCTGCATAATCTCTCAGGGTTTGGATGTCTAGGAAGGATTTTAATTCTCCATCACTGATGAAGCTGAGTTTGGCTGGATAGGAAATTCTTGGTTGAAATTGTTTATCTTTGAGGACTTTGAATATAGGGCTCCAGTCCCTTTTTGCTTGTAGTGTTTCTGCTGATAGGTCTGCTGCTATAATGATTGGTTTTCCCCAGTAGGTAGTCTGACCTTTCTCTCTTGCTGTCTTTAGGATTTTTTTCTTTTGTGCCTTCTTTATGTAGGTGAATTATTATGTGTCTAGAGGTTGGTCTTCTCATTTGATGTCTTGTGGGGGTTCTCAGTATCTCTTGTGTCTGGCTGGTTACATCTCTGGTGAGAAGGGAATGTTTTTTGGATTACCTCCTGGAATACTTGCTCCAAGTTGTTCTCTATTTCCCTTTCTTCTTCTGGGATACCAGTCAGGCATAGGTTTAGCCTCTTGATATAATTGCACATCTCTTGTAGGCTTTGTTCTTTCTTTCTGAATCTTCTTTCTATGTTTTTTACAGATGGGTTAATTCCATGTTCTGGTCTTCAAGTTCTGAGATTCTTTCTTCAGCTAGATTAATTCTGCTTTCCATGCTTGTCATCTTGTTATTTATTTCCTGGATGAAATTTTTTATTGCCAAAATCTCTATTACAAGTTCTTTCAGTGTTGCATCTTGTCTTTCTTGAGTCTTATTCACTCTTTCCACCCATTCCCTAATTCCTGTCATATTCTGGGGCCTTTCGTTGGTCACTTCCATTGTTTGCACACTAAGGTCTAATTTTTCAGGAGTTTTTTCCTTGGTATACTTGAAATTGCCTGAGGTCTTCCTTTGGTTTTCCCCATTTGTGACAGGTCTCTTGTTTTTCTCTTTAGTTCTGTTATTCAGTGTCAGTGGGAGAGGCTTTCTCTTCTGATGTTTGCCCCATCCTCTGTTCTTCCCTGATCTGGGCTCTGGGTTTGTTCTACTTTGAAATAGGATTGTGGATGGGAAGCTTTGCCATCTCTTGTAGCTTTTGAATTTTGAATAAAGTAGGGGACGAGGTACTAGGATTCAGAAACTACTTGCAAATTATAATGTTCACTTATCGTGGTATGTGTTCCCTGAGACCTACTCCTCTCCACCACTCTATATGACGATGCAAAGCAGAAACCAATGCAAAAACTATTGAACACACACACACACAAAGACATACACACACACCCTAAATCAAACTGGAATAGCAAAAAAGTGAAATGAAACAAACAACAACAACAACAAAAAAAAAACAACCAAGAAAACTAAACACACACACACATGCCTAGCACAAAGTAAATAGAGAAGAAAAATAGAAAGACTTGGGTGGGGGGAAGGAATTCTGTTTGAACCTTCACACATATATTGACACACACCTTAAACTATAAGAAATGAAGATTAAAAAACCCCAGAAGAACAAAAGAGCAAAAACAAAGTAACAACAAAAACAAAATTGCAAGATGAACACTAAATCATTCACATACACACATAAACAGAAAACGACAAATAAAAGAAGAAACAGAAAAAGAAAAGAAAAAAATTGGGGGGGTATGCAGATCAAGCCCTCACATACACATTCATACACAAAGGAAAAATATTTTTAAAGTAGATGAACTAACAAGCAGTCAAAAATTTTAAATTTTTTTAAAAATTGAAAATTTAAAAAAAACCCTGTCCTCTTGTGGCAGGCTCTGTAATGTTTCCTCTAATCAGGTCTCTCCTGCAGAGCCACCTCTTTTGCTCTCTCCTCAGCATCCGAAGCAGGGAAGAAGGAGGAGCAGAGGAGGTGGGTGGGGCTTCAGTCCTCCCCTCCCGCTTTCCTATGGTTAGAGAGATCTTCTCTGGTGGGGAGGTAGGGGATTGTCTCTTCCCCAGATTTTTGACTGCTTGTTAGTTCATCTACTTTAAAAATAGTTTCCTTTGTGTATGAATGTGTATGTGAGGGTTTGATCTGCATACCCCCCCAATTTTTTTCTTTTCTTTTTTCGTACTTGCGGGGGGTGCCCCAGTCAGACCTATCCTGGAATGGAGTTCTCCTACTATGACTGACATCCAGGTTCCACCTGGGTTTGTCCCTCTCAGTCATGACCCAGCTGTGTGGGTCTGACATTCAGAGGATTGCTGGGAAGGAGGGGGTTTGGGTCAGCCCCGGACTCACCACTGATCTCTTTGGAGTTCTTCCTCGGCCTCACCCTTTGTTCCGTAGCTGGATCAGAGTAGGGGGTGGGACGCCTGGAACTCAGCTCTTGTCAGGTCCCTCCAAAGTTTGTGCTTTCAGGATATTCTCTTTGGGTCATGATCAATCCCTGAGTAGTTGATCTGCCAGTCACAGAGATAGGATCTGTTGCTCCATGGTGAGCAAGTCAGAGCAGTTTCCTGTCCCACCTTCAAGATGGTGGTGGGGTGCCTCTGTTGTCCTTTTGCATGGGACTTTACCTCTGGACTCCCTCTGCAGCCCCTGCTGCCAGTGCCCTGCCAGGCGCTGAAGTGGTGAGGCAAAGCCAGGAGTCAGCAGTCTCTCTCCTGCTGCAATGGTGAGGGAGAGCCTGGGGCGATGGTTTCTCCCTGCTGCTTTTTCACAGAAAAACTTTTGACTGTTTAAAAAAAAATAATGGCGCTCAGCTTCCGTGACCTGGGAATAGCCTGGGATGAAGCAAAGGAGCTGCAGCACCAGCTGTTGCATCAAGGGCCTGGCCACTTGCTCACAAGCCCCCACTTAGACAGTCTCTCCCAGCATTTTCTTCCCAGGGAGGATTTGTTGATTTAAAAAAAGAAAGAAAAAGAAAATGGTGCTCAGCTTCTGTGTCTGGGAATCTCTTGGGTCCAAGCCCAGCAACTGTGGCACCAGCTACTGCACCAGAAGAGCCCTGGCTGCTAGCTCCCTGGCCCTAACTCAGTCAGCCACTCACATGCCCAGTCACTCACCAGCATGTACACAAAATTTTCCATACACTCATTCACTCACACCAGGACTTGCACAGTCCGACTGACTCAGATGCCATCTCCCCAAACCCCCAAAATGAAACAATTTGCTGAGGGCACTACAAGAGCAAGTGACAGAACCAGGAAGGTTAAGCCGTGTCTGTGTCAAAAACATTACTCTTTTATGAGAACATGCTCTGTGCTTTCTAATCTCATCACTAGTGATAACCACTATTCAGTGTGTATATAACCAACTTTTCTATGCATAGGCAAACTTGCATTTTCATAAAATAGAGATGATACATTGCATTTTTATATCACACTTTAAAAATACTCAATGTTACAATCATTTCAAAATTATGTTAAACAATTTCAATGGCTACATAATATTAAAAGAACATGTCAACTTATTTCACCATTTTATTGGACTTCTAGGTTGCTTCCTATGTACATTTATATTTATTTATGTAATTATTTGATAGATATTTGTCTTCCTCACCAGATTGTAAGCCCTTGTGCTTGTTTTTGATCATCATTATATTCTTATTCTTTAGCAGTACTTGAAATATACCAGCTAGGTTGCATTAAATGAATGAATGAACCCATCCTTGATTCTTGCTCAAATCAGCCTCACACCTAAAACATTCCTGATCCTCACCTCAGTTGTGCATACTTGTCTGTCTTGTAAAATTTTCCTCTAGTTCTTTGTCGTTGTTGTTGTTGTTGTTGTTGTTGAATTGGAGTCTCATTCTATCGCCCAGGGTGGAGTGCAGTGGCACACTCACTGCCACCGCAGCCTCAACCTGCTGGACTCAGGCAATCCTTCTGGCTCAGCCTTCCAAGTAACTGGAGCTACAGGTGCACACCACTATGTCCAGCTAATTTTTTGACTTATTGTAGAGATGAGTTCTCGCCATGCTGCCCAGGCTGATCTTGAACCCCTGGGCTCAGGCAGTCCTCTAACCTATGCCTCCCACAGTACTGGGGTTACAGATGAGTGTCTACAACACCCGGCTTTCTTCTAGTTCTTTTGTTGTAACTCCCTAGTGGGAAGAAGAGAAAAAAATGCTATATATTTTTTGAGTTGAAGTCTCACTACATCGCCCAGGCTGGAGTGTAGTGACACACTCACGGCCACCCCAGCATCAACCTGCTGAACTCAGGCAATCCTTCTGCCTCAGCATTCCAAGTAGCCAGAACTACAGGTGCATGCTACCACACTCAGCTAATTTTTTGATTTATTGTAGAGATGATGTCTCGCCAAGTTGCCCAGGTTGGTCTTGAACCCATGGGCTCAGGCAGTCCTCTTACCTCAGCCTCCCAAAGTTCTTGGATTGAAAAATGCTATTTATTGAGCACTATTACATGCCAGACGCTGTGATACATACACTTAGGAAGAAAGTAGGAAAAAGGCTGTACCTCAGCTTAGAAGACATACCCAAAACAATTGCCACAAAACGTTCAATCAAGGACCCTTCTCAAACTTTTCAGTGATCTTATTAAGCAACCTCACTCTGTAAAAAGCTCAAGTTTTACCCTAATGAGATATCTGTCCCCTATGCCTGTGGACTGTCTGAAAGGAGAAAAGCCCAGGAGATCTGCTACAGGGACTGATCCTTGGGCAAGGAGATATCACCCTCCTAGGAGCTCAGGGGTTGGGATGCTAAAGTGAGTTCTAAACAACTCGATCACAGAGAGTGTTAGTAGAGCTTTGGAACATCATCTACAAAGAGAGGGAAAAATTTCTAAATGATAAGTAAATCATTAGTCCATTTTGGAGAAAGAAAAAGTATTTTGACACTTTCTTGCCTTTGTCACATATTGTACATATTCTCAGAGGTCCCTGCCTAAAATACATAATTTCCCCTATACCTCTTTCAGTAATACTATAAATGGATGTGTGAGTGCTCACCCAAAGGGAATTGAGTTATCTACTTTCTTTCCCCTTAAAAGGCACTTGCATAACTAATAAATTTCTCAGATTGTGTTAGCTCATATATAGGAGACAAAAACCTCAACACCAAAGTTTAATTGAAAATAATACAGGACATTTTCTTTTTATCACACCACCATGAATTTTGTGTAGCTCTTTTTATGTGTTTCTTAACACATATTTTTAAGCAACAGAACAAGTATCTAATTAATACCGAGGGTGCCAAAAAATGTATACACATTTTAAGAGACGTTATCTATGTATTACTTTTAGTTTGCCATAATCAGAAGTGTCTGGACACCAATGATGGTAACTGTTTTGATCACCTCTTATAATTGCAGAAGTCAAACATAATGTGTATTCATCTTTTGTTATTGGTATGCATTGAGTATTACAATTTTAATACAGTTTTTTCTTAAAATGTGTATACATCTTTTGGCACCCTCTGTAATTACTAATGACTTCAGGAAATGGCTTCTTCACTTCCTAAGGATGTCAATATACTTGAGACATTTAGGAGTTGAGGGAGGAGAGGGTGGTAACTGGAGATTTCAGGATCCAATCAGATTTTATGTTAGACATAACCTGTCAGAAATTAAGGAATTTTTATATTTCTACATGGTTGAGAAACAATTCTAGGATATAAACTAAACATAGAAGACACCTACCTGAATGGGGGTAGAGTATATAAAGCTTAGTACAAAGTATTAAGTTTGTGCATCTGGAATTTTCTTAGAGTCATTGTTCTAGGCAACCCAGTGAAGTAAGTTAAGAGAGCTTTCTGCCTTGGGTGTCCCCCAATGGGGGTGGAAACTTACTTCCTGCACTCTAATTTTTTAATTGAAAGGAAGTGTTGTGCGCACCACCCACTCAGCCCTAAACTCAATGCCGAAAGTTAAACTCTGCTGCTGTTCTCAGTGCCAGGTCTCTGAAGGCCCATCCCACCCTCCTCCTTCCTATCCGGCTAACTTTCACCATCTACCAATTCAATCATCACTTCCTGTATGAAGCCTCCCCTCCCCTTCAATTCCCACCAACCAAACTTCTCCTCGGGCTGGATTAAGTGTTCCTTCTCTATACTTACCTCTGTCATCCAACAAATACAAGTAAAGAGATACTTCTTTATCACTTGCTTGGTGCTGGGCACATAAAGGTGTGAATAAATACTTGTAAATGAATCTCCAAATGGCATGTTTGCTCCTTGAGGACAAATATTATGTTGTACTCATCTTTGTAGATCTAACACCGTGCAAGCACATAGTAGCTGCCTGATAACTGCATTTGTTTGACATATTCTTATTATACATTTTGTATATATACCACCTAATTTCTCTGGAGTCAAAATATGAACTACATAGATAAATTAATTTGTATATTAATGGAAAAGCATTGGGATAGGGAAGGAGGCTCTTCAGTCTAATGTGTGAATTTTAAATATATGAGAGATATTCATTCTAAAGATGTCACATTTGCTATCTAGCTCATAAGATTTTTATATGAAGCAGGAGAGGACACAGAGGCCACTTTGCTCTCCACCACCCTCTGTTCTAGGTCTGGATTAAATTCCTCCTAAAGCTGTAACACCAGGGAGCCAACTTGTATGTGAAAGGGCCTGCAGGGCACCATCCCTCTGACTAAACAGGGCTCCATATACCTTTAGCATGTCCAGCAATCTGGACAGTTTCCTTTTTCTTTCACATTTTTAGGTAGAACTTGTACTTCAAGACTGGGCCTTCCTACTCCTGCAGAGAAGAGCTGAGGGAACTGCAGACAAATTTATTCACAAGGAACACTGAAAACTGCTATACAAAGTGATTTGTTGTCTCGTCTCTTATATGTCTGAATTATTCATTTAAGAAAGTCAGTATAACCAACCTCAAAAGGATGCCAAAACCAGGACTCTAGAGGCCCACAGACTTGAGCTGAGGGAGGCAGATATACTGAAGATGAGAGCACAAGTTCACAGCATAACCTCAGCCACTCACCAGCTCAGTGACATTCAGCAAACTACTTAACCTCCTCCAGCATTCCTCTCTCAATCTGTTAAATGGGCGTGTGCAGCTAAAAGGAATTGCAATGGTATATAAAGTCTTTGGCCAATAGTAAATACTATTGTTATTTGTTGGGATTAATATCACTGTTACCAAGCCAGCTCAAGACAGTGACAAACTCTGTGTTACCTAAGACAAAAATAAATGAGAATCATTAAATCAATAATTGCCTCCCAAAACCCATCATTAAAACAACTCAGAAAACAAAATAAATGCTTACATATTAATTTTTTTTTTACTGTATTTGCTTACTTCTACAGAACCGTCTCTTTTCCCCAGAAAACATGGATGAAAAGACCATGGGTGAAACATGGATGAACAGACCATGGACAAAAAGAACAAGAGGGAGAAGTGCCCCAGGAAACATAGTGCAATCTCTGCAGTTTCCCCCAGATGGGGGTGGAGCCAGTTGAGCCCTCTTCTCGTCTCCCAGGGGGCTCCAGGCCATTCTTTAAGCCCAGATGTTATTTTGGACATAATACTTTTGAATGCTATAGAGATACCAGATACCCTCTTGACTTGAATCGGTGCAGAGAATTCTGTGGTATTAGCATACCTCCATCCTCTGCTGGATGAACACCAGGTGTGCTGTGGACACATGGTGGCCTGTGCTTGCTGCACTTTTTCCAGCTGTTTGAATCTCAATACCTGGCCAATCTCTTGGAATCTCTTGCACCATCTCATTGGGCCCCATGGAGCTCGTGGTCTTCTTGTTCTTTATTTAAAATTCAGGGAGCATGACTTGACCTCCCCACATTCACTGTCGCCTCCTCTGTGTTTTATCAGCTCCACCCTGCTTTGAGCTATATGCTGGGGGTCTTTGTGGCCAACCTGAAACATAGATGTCTTCCTGTGAGGAACATCCCAGTGGCCCCTTGCCACCACCCCTGGCTATTGTCACAGGGAAAGGCTGGGGTCACTCCTTTGGGCAAATTTTCCCAACATAGAAGAAGTTTCCTTTGGAAGATACACTCTGGGGGAAGTTGGTTCTGTCTGATTCTTCATTACGACTTTCGATGGTGGAGGTAGGGGGGAGAGCACAGTCATATTAGAGAAGGCAGTGCTTGGCTGTGCTGCTGACCTTCTATCCTGACTTCTGGTTCTCCCATGACACTGATTTTCTGTGCAGCTCCTCTTACAGTAGGAATTACAGGTAGGAAAGGCTGAAATTCAGCTCCTCTGGATTAGCAGAGAACCTAGGCTGTGTCTTGTGGGGTGGGGGAGGACTTTAGCTATTGGTGGGATCTAATGAAGGTAGGGGCTTCACAGTGATGGTAGAGTCCTCCAGCTCAGGTCTTCTGCAGCCCAGGAGCAATTAGATGGCCATTACTTCACCATACTTCTGAATTATCAATATGTCCTGGAACTTATTTCATGTGTTGCTCACAGATAACATCAACTCAGTCAGCCAGGGATCCTCATAGTCAGGGAGTGGCTCAGTATACAGCCTCAGTTTCTCCTCCTGACCCATGTTTATTTATGTTTCCCTCATGATGTCCCAAAAAGTACTGTCTCAATGGGGTTGAGGACTGGAATGTCTTCAGCAACTGTTATCCACTGTAGAGATGCGGAAGGGCATGTGGTATATTCTGCTCAGTAATGCTCCCACAGTTCCATAAAGCTCTCTTCAACAAAAGGTAGGGACTTGGTGACCATTGTATAGAGGATGACTCTAGGCTCCTCCCCAGGAAGTTATCATGCTTTTGGCTCCAGAAGAGTGTCAGGGAAGCATAAAATAGACTGCCACAGACAGTGTCCAGCATATGGCCAACAATGGACTTATTGCTGAAACCAAAGTCTGCAGCCTTGTTGTTGAGATCAGCATCCAAAACCAAGTTTACTGGCTTTAGGTCTCTGTGAACAATACCTCTCTGGTGGCAATGCTTTACAGTGGTCACTGTCTGAAGGAATTTGCCTCAAGCCTCTCTCATGCAGCCATGGCCTAGAAAGTAGTGAAATAACTCTCCTCCATGAATGTACTCTATGACCATGACCAGGAACAGTGTTCCTGTGTGGTGTCAATCACTTGGTGTAATTAACAATACTGGAGTGATTTGAGGCCTTTGTGATGTGCACTAGTCCCCACAGACTAGGAGAATAGTCTCTGTAGGCTGGAGGAGCTCTGCTGACTTTTGCTAATGATCTTCATGGCCACCTCAGTCCCAATCCGGATGCCTGGGACAACTTTACTTCAGCAAAGCTACCCTGGCCACTGGTTGTAAGGAGCTGACAGTTGTCATTCAGAGTCTTCTCATTAGCAGAGATAGCCCTGCAGTACGGTGTGCTGCTAACCATGCTGACTAACAATGCCAACTAGCCATGCTAATAAACTGTGGAAACTCAGAAGCACAGTTGAATGATGCTCAAAGGTATAAATTCATGTCACATTTTAAATAAGTTGATATTAAAGATGA
Source organism: Cephalopachus bancanus (assembly GCA_027257055.1). Lineage (NCBI taxonomy): Eukaryota > Metazoa > Chordata > Mammalia > Primates > Tarsiidae > Cephalopachus > Cephalopachus bancanus. The sequence goes on along the minus strand of JAPVLO010000184.1, from coordinate 1,186,557 downwards.
GTGGAAATTGTTCAGGCACAGGCCAAGTTTTGACTTGTGGACGTGTTACCCATTTGGTTTGGACAATGTTATAGTCCTTATCTGTTGGCTCTGTTCTAACTTCTGGTTTTGAGGATCTTCCAGGAATCTAGGCCATTACCAGTTTGGGGGGATAAGCAGTAGTTATGGAGTTGTATTTGACATGCTTTCCAGAAATCTGCTGAGACTTCACTGCCAGCAGCGTGTCCTCCCAGGTGCTGAGGGTAACCACAGGAAGGAGTGCTCTATTCATGGGCCTGAACTTTAGGGGTTTTAATGGAACTGTTTTAAAGGGACTGCTTTGTGAGTAGTGAAGAATATGCCACTGAAGAAGTAAAACAGAGCTTTTACCACTGTACGGGGGCTGAATAACTGAGATGGATACAGACTGAGGCAATAATGAGTCTTCTGTGATGGAAACTGTGAAATTACTTAGGGCAGTGGGGCCTGAGGTTTCATCATACATCACTGGATTTATGAAAGCTTCACATCAATCAGTAATCAAGATGTTCATTACTAATTACTGAAAGGTTCCCCCATCCTTTTAAACTAGACAAAACGAGAATGGGAAAAAGAAAAAGAAAGCCTAATGGACAAGACCTCTAGTTATTAAAAATATTATTATGGCAGTTTTCTGACTTACAGGTGGCTTAAAGTTTAAATTAAATGGCAGCTTTCATTGTTGAATTGCTAATTTGGTTGCTTGAGGTCTTTCATTTATACTTTAATGAGAAAAATTTGGTGGAGGACTTTAGGACTTACTTTTGACCCTTATTCTACTCCTTGCCATGTTCATTGTTCGAGAAAATTGGGAAAACAGGTTGATTGAATATATACTTCTTAAGTTTCATAATAGCAGAGAATATGTCTGTCTTGTTCACTGCTATATTCTGAGGACTTAGAACAATACCTGGCACATAGTTGGTTTTCAATAAATATAAATTGAATAATCATTACTTTTCATATTGTCTTGCTTTAAATTTCTCAAGCAAAACTAATAGCTAATACTAATAGCTTTTGAGTAACAGCAACTTCTGGCTGTCCTTCAGCCTGCTGTCCTACCCTGCAGATTTTGGATTTGCCAGCATGGTCTCACTAGCCAATTCCCCATAATCTCTCTAGATAGATGATAGATTATGTCTACATATATGTGCACACACACACACAACCACACTATACACACACATCTTTTTGGTTCTGTTTCTCTGGAGAACTCTGACAAATACAGTACTGTGTGTTAATTTAAAAATAAAAATGCATTATAAGAAATACCTTGATTGTTGCCATCTATCATGTACCTCAAGCAGCTTGGAGATCAGATTGTTGAGGGAGACCAGCAAATATATGAACAATCGCACTGCTGTAATAACTGCTGATCCACAAGTATGTGCATGGCATATCACCAAGTACAGTAGAGGAGAATCTCAGTCACCCTGGCAGTGGGGTCCAGAGAGACTTCCTGAGCATAATTTGACTTGAAGTTAAAGGATGAATCTAGGTGACTAGATGAAGAGGAGAGGGCACCCCACGAAAATTGTGTTCGGGCAAGCACAAAAAATTTCATGGAACTTGATTCCTATGGCAGGAATAGTGGGAAGCACCAACAGTTTTCGCTATTTGTAACAGTTATGGACTATCAACTTGCCTCAAAACACTGAACTAGCAAATACTGAACTATTTGTTTTAGGGAAAACATAGGTTAGGTTCCTATGAGCCTCTGGTCATCAACTGAAATACTAATTGTGTTATGTAGGTTTGTTTGCCAACATCCCTGTAAAACTCACCAGTCTGAGTGTTGAAAATCTGCTCTTCAACATAAGCCTTTTCCTGCATAGCACTTAGCAGGTGCTTTTCTTCCTTTCTTATTTGTTTTTGTTTTTTGGCAGCCTCCTGATCTACAGAACCTGTAAGTTTAACATTTCTCATACCACATTGTCTTTTGAAATATTTCAGCCATCACTAGCTGACAAGGGTTTAATATTTTCCTGAACATAAATTTCTTTGGCTTTCAGCCTCACAGTGCTCTCCACTATACTTTTTTAAATTGGTTATCATAAATTCACAAATTTAGCCATTTCTCTATCTTTTCCGAAGTTTTATAACACACTATACATGTTAGTTTAGCTTTGTCTGAGCAGCCATATGTACAGACTGGTGAATTTTCCCTTTCTTTTTCTGGATGCTCTTTACCACAGATTCATTAATATTGAACTACGGGCCAACAGCACTATGATTGAAGCTTACTCAACACGTTTTTTTCCAGAAGATGCATCACAGCCTCTTGCACTTAAGGATTCTAACTAGACAGTTCTTCAGCATTATGCTTACAGACCATTTTAAACAGAAAACTCCTCAAAAAGCACACAAATCTGAAAAAAGGACATCTATTCACAGTATAAGTTTACAGGATGAGAACTGAAACAAAGCGGAAAACCTCATCTTTTTTTACTTTAGCTGTTAAAGTTTTGCCACTCTGCACATGTCTGAAAGTAACCACGAAAGTGCCCTGAGTATTAATTGTGGGGGAGAGGGCATTGAATTTGTTTTAGCAAGTAGACACATTCGCAAATACAGAATCTGTAAATAATGAGGATGGACGGTAATGCTAGAGAAGCAAATGAGTGAAAAGGCAATCCCAAGAGCTGTGGATTGCCATTGATATATTGAACAAGGCAGTGGCATAATCTGTGTCATAGACAAATCACTTCTAAATGTAAAGCATGACTTTGAATGGAAAATGGGAGACTGTTTAGGAAATGAATGTCTGAGGAGTGACATGAGGATGAGGATGAGTGAACCGAGCCTGAGCAGAAGTCTGAGAAAGGGCTGACCTGAGAGAGCCCTTTGAAAGGGCTGACCTGAGAGAGTCCTGGAAATGGGTGGATGTAAGTAGTGAGAGGAATTGAGGGCAATGTGCAGGTCTCGGGCTCAGACACACGGACGGGTGTGCTCTAGTCTTGTCCAGCCTTGGAGACAAGAGACTTGAATTTACATCCAAACTCTACCATTTACTAGCTGTATGGATGTAACACATGTTTTGTTTTGTTTTTAACTTTGATAAGTTCGGTTTTCCTACCATTGACCAAGCTGAGAATCTGAGAACAGGCATGAAGGCACTGTTGGGCGTGAAGCTTGCCCTCAGAGGACCCAGCCTCCAGGAGCACAAATGTCTCACGTAGGTCAGCTGACAACCATGATGTGATCTCCCCTTGTCTTTCTTTCCACCCTCACAAAACCATCCCCTGGCAAAATAGCACTATAATGAGATCATAGGCTTTAGAATCAGTGGGACCTGACACATAGCAACCACAGAACCTTCAATAGTTATATTGGCTCTTCTAACCCTCAGTTTCCTTATCTGTAGCATGGAAATACAAATAGCTCATTATAAGCACACGGTCTCTTTGAGAACCTATTTTAGGCCTCTTTACCTGGTTTGTCTAGTGGCGCTCTTCCAGAGCATGCAAGTATCGACCTTCCAGCCAGGGGCATTCCAGCCAAACACCGCATTAAGAGTCCCTGTTGTACCTTCAGAAGAGCCTCTTCCCACAATCACTGTCCCTCACTCCTGCCCACTTTGATTCTGTGGAGGGGAGTATGCACTTATATATGGACTTGCTCCCATAGGCTACTACCATTTTATGAATGCTTTTATTTTTCTCTTTTTGGTCATTTCTAATGAAGAGACTGTCTCTACCTGCAACTGTCTCTTGATCTTATGGAGCCAAGTGAACTGAAAGCCATATTAAGATTATGGTAATATACAGACAGGCAACACAGTGCTTCTTACTTGGATGCTCACATAGTCTTCACTGTTTTCTGTATGGAGTGGTTAAGTGTTGTCCTGTCAGCACCTGCACAGAGGATGAGGGTGGGGAAGTTTTTTAATGATATCGAAGAGGAAATGTTATAATGACCCTGTTTCTGATACAATAGGTTTTCATGTTCAGCTTCTCCAAATCAGGAAGTTCTTTTTCCCACCAAAGAATGAGCCAGGTAGACTCTTTCCTCCACACCTGCCCATTAGCGGTTTCTCAGAACACAGAGCTTGGCTTCAGGCATCCCTTGGGAAAGACTCACTGAGCACTCGTTGTCTAGTCTATGAACACCACCTTGTCTGCCTCCAGCTGCTGTCTTTTCCCTTCCTTCTTTCTTATTCCCCTGCTGTTTTTTCATACAGCTCCGAATCTCCACACTATATCAAGTGTATCAAATTGCCGTAATATCTGCTGTTTGTTTTTCATTTTTCTTTTTCTTTCCATTTTTATCTCCTTTACATTTCTTTGAGGTACAAACTTTTTGCCTCTGACTTGTTTTCCTTTATTTTTATGACCTTCTTTTTTTTTAACCTCCCCAGTCGGGGTCTCACTTTGTTGCCCAGGCTGGAGTGCAGTGGCACCATCACAACTCACCACAGGCTGAGACTCCTGGGCTCAAGCGATCCTCCCACCTCAGCTTCCCAAGTAGCTGGGACTACAAGTGTGTGCCCTCACACCAAGCTAATTTTTGGACTCTATTTGTAAAGAGGAGGTCTCACTATCTTGCTTAGGCTGGTCTTGAACTCCTGGGCTCAAGCAATCCTCCCACCTCGACCTCCCAAAGTGCTGGAATTACAGGTATGAGCCACTGTGCCTGGACTTTATAACCTATTTTTAATTATAAAAGTAATAAAAACATATGATAAAACTTTTGAGAATGGTGAAAAAGGTATACAATACAAATCAAGCAAAACCTCTGGCCTCTAATTCCCTGTCTCTAAAGGTGTTACTACTCTCTTGCATTTCCTCCCAGAAATCCTTTGTGCACATAAGTGTTAAGTTGAAATTTGTCCTGAGAAATCCTCTGACACTCATAATGGAGATCTTATGAATCACAACCTCACTTAGCGTGCAAACAAACTGAAAACCTAAGGAGCGTGCTTCTGTAACAATCACTGAGTCTCAGCCAATCACAGCAGCCAGACTTCAACCACTCACAGCTACCAACAGTTAAAACCCTGCTCAAAATAAGGCCAACACTGAGCTGTAACCAGTCTGGCTGTTTCTGTACCTTACTTCTATTTTCTGAAAGTCACTTTCTATTTTCTGTCCATAAATCTCATCCCATCATGTGGCAGCTCCAGAGTAGTTCTGAACCATTCTGATTCTGAGGGTTGCCTGATTTGTTTTTTTTTCTTGTTCAACTGAACTTTGTTAAATTTAATTAGTCTAAAATTTTTCTTTCAACACAAGCATATTCCTCCCCTTTTATTGCACCAATTGAAGCTTACTATTTACATAGATCTGAATATTTCTGCTCCCTCTTTCACTCATATCATGGAGATGGTTTTATATCAGCATTGAAGAGCTACCACTGTGTGTGTGTAAGGACTACACCCACAACATAAGCTGTGGATGTACCATAATATAATGAATCTGTCACCTTTTTATAGAACATGCTGGTTGTTTCTGATCCTTTTTCATTACAAGCAGTGCTTTGGTAAAATATGTATGTACACGAAAATAAGGGATCAAGTTCTAGATGTAGAGTTATTTGGTCAAAACTATTTGCTTTGAAAACATTGACAGATACTGTCATATTGACCTCCACAGAGGTTGCCCTCTGTCATAGGTGTTAGAAATATTCTTCCTTGTGTTTTTTCATTTGACATTGTGTATTATATTGTTTTTGTCATAGAGAAATTTTGAATTTTTATGCAAATAATTTTTATGCTTTGAAGCTAAATTCATGTAGGGCTTTTGATCTTTGTTTCTTAAGTGAAATCTTTTTAGCCTAAGAGTTCAGGGTGTTGGGAGCCAAGACCTTGAAGAAACAAACTATGGAGCACCTGACTACAAGAAGTATGCTGGTTAAGAGAAAAGCTCTGGCATACAGCGACCATGTTGGAGGCAAAAGGCCCCATGGATCCTGTTTAATAAACTTTTTGTTTCTTTGCCTATGCATGCTCACAATTATAATACAATTTGCTGACTGATTACAAAATTTTCAATTAATACTATAAATTATATATACAATATGTTATGATTTCCATCAGAAGAACTTAAACAGTAAAAATTATTCATAGAAAACTTTAAGTTTCGTTTAAGGCTTTAAGTTTCCTTTTCCTAGAAGTTAACTTTAAGTTCCTGTTCCCAAAGGCTAATTTTGAGATCCTTTGTTAAGTGTACTGAAACTCTTTTGTTTTTGCCTCCAGTCAAGCTGGACTTAGAAGAACAAGCTATGTACCGTAACTCCCCTGTTACGGTTTCTGCCCCCAGCCAGGCTGTTCAACAAGTTATTATGGCAATGGGATTTTTTAACACAATAGTCGTGCACAAGCTTACAAGAAAATAGGTTTTAAGTATAATTAGATTTATAGTTTTAATATGTTCAAGAATAGGGTAAGAGCCGGGCTCGGTGGCTCAGCCTGTAATCCCGCGTCTTTGGGAGGCTGAGGTGAGTGGATTGCCTGAGCCCGCGGGTTCGAGACCCGCCTGGGCAGCGAGACCTCATCTCTACAATAAATTAAAAAATCAGCCGGGCATGGTAGCGCATGCCTGTAATTCCAGCTACTCGGAAGGCTGAGGCGGAAGGATCGCTGGAGCCCAGCAGGTCGAGGCTGCGGTGGCCTGGAGCAGCCACTGCACTCCAGTCTGGGCGACAGAGTGAGACTCCAACTCAAAAAAAAAAAAAAGAATAGGGTAAGAATAAGTTCATAGTTTTATAATAATAAAAATTTATATTAATGATAGTTAAGATTTAAGAAGATTTAAAAGGTAATTATAAGTTTATACGGTATAGCATAGTATTAAGTTTAATCATTAAATAAAAAAAATTGTTAAACTTAAAAATAGAAAGGCTCATATGAGTCATTGTGTGGTTTTACAGTTAGAATTAGTATAAGAACAAATTAGTTGTAAGTTAAGCTTCAAAGAATAACATAAGATGATGTTTTATAAAATCATAGAAAGTTAATAAAATATTTGAGATTTTATATATAGTAGAAATAAGAATGGTTTGTGAAACATGGATTATGCATTAAATAAAATGGAAAACAGTTTGTGAAATTATTATAAAAATTGTACGTGTGTCATCTTGACATGAATCTTGTGAAGCACGTTATGCATCACGGAACCTTGATTGTTACCTTGAGCAAAATCTTTTGTGAAGTACGTTATGCATCATGAGATTGGAAGCCTCAAGCAGATAATTATTTCTCTGCCAGAGGTTATAAAAAAATGGTATATAAGCTGGAAAAAGTTTGAATAAAATTCGGAACAGTCCTGATCAGACTAAACCCAGAAGAACTGCCTCTGAGTCGTTTCTTCTTCTCCGTTTCCTGATTCCCCCGATTCAGGCCCAACCCCCCTCAGTCGGAGCTGGTCTCCGACATCAGGGGATTTTTTGTTGTTGTTGTTTGTTTTACCCTCTTGTGCTTTCTTCTATTCCCTTTTGGCTATTTGGAATTCATGTTGAAAACTAGAATTAAATAGAGCATAGGTATTTGCACTTTTTTTCTAGATTCTCTATTCTCCATTAATTTGGTGCTTATTCACATGTCAGGGCCAATCTATGGTAGGTAAATAGCTCTAGAATATATATGTTAGGACCAGTCTTTTTCTCATTTTTCCCCCAGAATTTTTTTATATTCATATGTTTGTATATGATTTTGAGTGTATAGTTACCCCAAATATTTTCATTTTATTGAAGTTACCGTAAATTTGTGGAATCACTTAGGAAGAAATGACATTTCTCTTCTATTGTTTCCTCCTATCCAAGGACAGGGTAGAGATTTCCATTGATGTATATCTTCTTTTGTGTCTCTTAGTAGAATTAAAATTTTTATCAGCATACAGACTTGAGGCTGTATATTTCTTCAGTTTACCTGTAGGTAGTTTCCACTTTTTATAGCATTTAATGGAATATTTTCTCACTAAATATTCTACCAATCTTGCCTTAAAGTTTATACTTTTGTTATTTAAAACAAAATTAAGTATCTTTTTTGGTATTATTTTACTTTTAAATCATTAGTATTTAATTCATTTTTAATCCTTCAATTCTCTTATTTCGTGATTTTGTTTTTAGACTTTAGCTTTTTGTCTCCCTTACCCCAAACAGAATTTACAAGTGGTTGTCAATTTTCATGCACTGTCACACAACGTGTACTTTCTACATTGTCCACTAACACCCACAAACCACTTTTCACGTATGGCAGTGAACAACCATTTCGGTCTCCATGCAGAAACCTGACTTTTAGGCTGTTAACAGCCCAGTACTGGCTGAACTGCCACATCTGCCTTAGAGCAATGATTTCACAATTATTTGAATATCTTATTGCATTTCTGCCCTTATTTTATATAAAATAATGAACAACTCTAAAATAAAAAAGGATTTATTCTACATAAAACACAAATGAGACAAAGATGGAAACAACTAAGTTCCAAACTTTTATCTTGTTAAGCTTAAGCAGGTCTAGTGGGCCTTCCATAGCTAAAAGGTATTAGCTTTCTTTGTGAAATGATGAAAATGTTCTAAAATAATGGTAGTGATGATTGCACAAATCTGTGAGGATATACAATGTGACCAACTCAGCCCAGCCATGTGCTGAAGGCTTTCCCAAGTTTAGCACTGCAAGTCTGTGTCTTTGGAACCTTCTCAGGTCAGACAAACCAAATGGTTGGCCACCCTATTTGAGTGGCATATTTGATAGTGAATGCTCAACAAACAGCTGCCATTATTACTAATGTCTTTAAAACAAAGACTTTTAACAACAGTGATTCTTACATGGTATAGCTGTTTGCATGGTGAGTGCTTTTCACATGGAATCCTGTGAATCTTCACATCTACTTTGAAAGTCATTTGTGTTCTCTTTCTCATTTTACAGGTGTAAAAACTGGGATAAGGGTGTTTGTTTTGAACCCTCCAGCAACGTGGCAGATGAGGATGATACAGATAGGCCCTTCTGCTACAAATGTATGGATTAATCCTAGATATAATACTCATGTACCCCATGAATTATACTTGATCAAGTTGACTGTTTAAAGTTAAAGAAAAACACACATAACTCTCCTTTTTAATACATAACCAAGTTTGAATGAATGAGATAAAAAACCCTTCTTGAGATAAAAAGGAGAAACAACTGAGTGGTGAGATGCAGTAGATGCAGAAGTGTAGGCCCAACATAGTCAATAGAAGCCAAAGGTTGCATCTAATTTCCAGGAGGTAAGAGTCATTGTCCACAGCCCATCAGTTAGAGAAATTCCAGGAGGTGGCCCTCTCTTGTAAGTTTTGCCAGAAGAAAAACAATGATTAGTTTGGGCCATATGTGGAGGTGAGGTAGATGAGATCTGAATCTAACTCCCTATTTGACTCAATAACTAAAACCTGATAAATGAACACACGCCCAGAGGTGCTAGAAGAAAAAAGCCTCATACTGTTTCATTCTGTAGCAACATTTTTACAGCCAAGGCTCACAGGACTCCCACAGGAAACCCACAAAAATAAGTTCACATACAAAAAATTACAAACCACTGGAGGAAATAAATGCTATGAGAGAAATGAAATACCCTAAAACTGAATATTTATGCTATAATTGAGGATGCTACAATATTTGTAGTTCTCTGGAAATGCAAGTCTTTTAAATTTGTGTATGGCTCAACTTTGTACAATTAACTGTGGGCATTTTGTATAAAAGTAGGACATTCACTACTGACATTTTGGTTTTTTCTTTTCTCTATTCTTTAGGTTTAAATTTTGGGGGGAGTTGTTTTGGTTTTTTGTTGTTTTTTTGAGTTGGAGTCTCACTCTGTTGCCCAGACTGGAGTGCAGTGGCTACTCCTGGCCACTGCAGCCTCGATCTGCTGGGCTCCGGCCATCCTTCTGCCTCAGCCTTCCAAGTAGCTGGAACTATGGGCGTGTGCTACCACACCCAGCTACTTTTTTTGATTTATTTTAGAGATGAGGTCTCGTCAAGTTGCTCAGGTGGGTCTCGAACCCGCAGGCTCAGGCAATCCACTCACCTCAGCCTCCCAAAGCGTGGGATTATAGACTGAGCCACCTAACCTGGCTAAACTTTTTGTTTTTTAATAATAAATCATTTCTCCTTAATTTCTTAACTTCCATATTATTCCTTCCCTATCAATGTTTTATTTAATCCATCATTTATTTTCTGTAAAAGCTTACGTGTTATCAGAGAGGTCCTGGTCCATTCTGCCCATGTTCAATAAGCCAGTCACTGTGACATGGGTTTTGCAAAAGGTAAAAGATTTATTCACAAAGCTACTAAGGGAGAAGGTGGAAGAACAGTTCTCAAATCTTTTTCCTCAATGATAACGTTTAAGAATATTTACAGGTTAGGGAGGTGGGGTGGTCTAAAGCATGGGGAAACATAATTGGCAATTTGTTCTGTGCGAGCATAGTTGGGGTTTGTGGCATTTCATAGGACATGTGAGCAGAAAATGATGTTAGTATTGTCTGGGGTGGAATTTTTGACCCTCTGATTTCAAAAGACTACTTCTTGGGTACTTGAGAAGGTCCAGTTGAAGAGTCAGTGGTTTCAACTGATTTGAACTGGACAGGAGTTGGCCCAAGTTCTTGAAAAACAACTGAAGTGACCATTACCACAGTGGCTTGTGAATGTTATCTATACAATAAGATATAAAATAAGTTTCAGCATTCAGCAGTGAGGTAAGGCTATTAGCTTCACGGAAAAAGAAAAAATAATAACAGAGCAAGTGCCCCAAAGCAAGCAGGACATGCAGACCTGATCAATTAACCCTTTAGCTTAATAAGTGTGGCCAAAAGGATAGTATCAACAAGACACCCACAACAGGAAAAATTGGAACCCTCATGTACTTAGGACTGCTGCTGAGCTGCCCCGCTAGTTCTTCTACTGAAAGCTCATCCATGTTAAGAATGGTTCTCAAAATTAAACAAAAAAGCCCTCACTTTCCACCTTCCCAGGGCCCAAGCAGTTCTCAGGACAAAATTTATTTCTCTGTGCAAATGACGCATGAGTTCCTGGCTCTGTCCTTTAATTTTCAAAATCATATCCTCATGGGAGAGGCTGCACATTCTAGACCCCATGATCTCTGATAAGTCATGCCACAGGATTTGGAACACACCAAAGCCTGCCACAGGCTAGGAGGGTGGGGAAAGAGGACAATACACTGGAACCTGGTAGGGCCACGTGTCTCCTAGCCCTACTAGGGGTGTCTCCATCATCAAAGAGACTGAAGGAGGGGAGTGTGGACATCTACCACCCACCTCTGGAAATGCTTTGTTCACAAACCAGCCTCCCAGGAGTTCATTTCTGTCTTTGCTTTCCTTCTCTACAGGTACAGTTGATTGTGGGCATTTCCCCTTCCATACGGTTGTCTTGAAGAGGATTTTTTTTCATGGGGTAAACTGGGCAGCAAGCTTAGGTTTTTGTAGAAAGACACTAGAATGGCACAATCTAGGGAGATAGGAAAGCCCATTTCACCTGACCAAAGCCTTGGACCTATGAGGACTAGTGAACCAGGTGCAGCTGAGGCTGGGCTTTATATGTCCATTGCACGCCTCAAAGAAGAATAAGTGCTTTTCTGGGGAGGTTGGGTTTCTAGAAATCATATTAGTTAACCTTCCATTTCCAGTCCCAGGGCTTCTCTGATCACCTTATCTGACATGACACCTTCCCTAAGCCTATCCTCCCTGTCCCCTTCCCTTGCTTTATTTTCTTCATGGCAGTTATCATCATCAGACATTATTTTACATACTTGTGTGGTTGTTTGTTTGTACATGATCTGAGCGCCTCTGGAAGATAAGTTCAATCACTGAAACTCCAGCTTGTTTACCTCCATTTCTCCAGCACCGAGCCTGGCCCATAGTGATGTTTGTTCAATAAGTGAGTGACAGTATTCCTGATTGTGTGTATTTTTCTTCCCCAGACAGATCTCAGGTTGGGTACCACCATGGACCATGATAGGAGAGCCGTCTCCAATGACTAAACTCATCCCTTCATCACTGTCCAGTCTGGTCCCACCCATCCACTCTAATGTGACCCCTCCCCTGGTTCTCTTCCAGGGATGAGAGGGCTGTGCCTTCAGGCTACCCCACCTTCCCAAAACCCTGAACAATCCTCTTCATCTCTCTCTGTTCACACCAGTATGTTGATAACCTGACCCAAAAAGTGGATATTCCCTGGTTCCCAGCAACTGGCTGGTCACACTTTCCCTCCAAGTGAAAGAACCTGATTTGGTGGGCCTGGGGGGCAGGTCCAGCAGTAGCTGCCTCTTTGGTGGTCTGAAGCCAGACAGGCCCTTGGCCACATATTTCAGATCTGTTGCACTCACCTCTGCCCAAAGCCTCCTGGAACACTGTAAGAATCCTTTCTCAATCTGTATTTGGCTTTTTTGGAGCATTTCTTTCTTTCTTTTTTTTTTTTGAGTTGGAGTCTCACTCGGCTGCCCAGACTGGAGTGCAGTGGCCGCTCCAGGCCACCGCAGCCTCGACCTGCTGGGCTCCGGCGATCCTTCTGCCTCAGCCTTCCAAGTAGCCGGAATTACAGGCATGTACTACCACGCCAGGCTGATTTTTTGATTTATTGTAGAGATGAGGTCTCACTGCCCAGGCGGGTCTTGAACCCGCGGGCTCAGGCAATCCACTCACCTCAGCCTCCCAAAGATGCGGGATTACAGGCTGAGCCACCGAGCCTGGCTTGGAGCATTTCTTAATATGTGTCTATAAGGAGCCCAGGTTTTGGAATATTCCTCATCCCAAAGTCAAAGCTTTTGAACTTCCATACTCTCTGATGGGTGAAACAAACTCGCATGGCAAATGAATCGATTTTCTCACGTTGCTCAGAGAAATTGCAGTTCCAACTGGTCCTGATTTGGCTCCCTGGCAAATTAGACATATCTGTGTTTGATATTTGTTTTTAAGCATCTTTGAAATTTGTTTTATTTAAAACTGATTAATAAGCTTTGAGTTTTTTAGTAGGTTTAAGTTTACAGAAAAAATAAGTAGAAAGTACAGAGAGTTTTCTCATACCCCTTTGCTCCTTCTAGGGACCTTGCATGACCCTGAGAGTGATGTCTCCTATTTCTGCACCCCAGCTGTCCATTTCACCTCCTCCTAGTCTCTGCCCAGAAGTGGACATGACCCTGACAAGGATTGTACAACCTTAAAATGCCACTGAAGTCCCATTTTATTTCAAATAGTTTGCAAATTTTGTGTTAAACTCCATGACATATCACTGTTTTCTTAAATGTAAAAATGTCTTCCTCCACAAATCTTGAAGTTGCTCCAGGGAGACAGGCTAGGTGTATCTGGTGCTCTTGTAAATCCCATATCCAAGTTGAGAAGCAATTATGAAGTTCCACACTGGACATAGAATGAACAGCATAATTCCATTAAAGGACCAGCAGAGCCCTTGCCCCATAATACCACCTGCTACCCAGGTTTAGTATCAGTAGAGGAAATCTTCCCTTTAACTGCTTTGGCTCAAATCCCACCACAATCTAGTTGCAGGACTTTGGGAAATAACATGCTTGTGTATGGCTTTATGTCCCATATGTAGCGTAGGAATAATAATACCGGTCCCACTTAGCAGGATTGTTCTGCAAATAAGATCACTCAGGAAGAAAACTCAGCACTGATGGGACATCCAAGAGGTGTTCAACTATATCAGTTATTAATAAGATCCTTACCTTGCCCCACTCACATCATCATACCTAAAGCCCTCGACCTTTCAAACTCTACCAAATGTATTTTAGTTACGCTTCAATAAATGACCTTGGTAAACTGGTTTTGCTTTTTATTTTCCTGAAATAGTGGACCTTTCTTTCTAAAAGCTCCAGGATTTAATACAAATAACTATGCATGTGTCAATATAAGTTTATTAGCATTGTAGTTCCCAAAGTGAGGTCTCCAGACTCCTGCATCAGTATTCCTTTCATAGAAATACTTTAGGTGTATATGCATGTCAAAACATTACATTGTGTACCTTAAATATATACAGATTTTGTCAATTCTACCTCAATAAAGCTAGACAAATTTTTAAATGTCAACTAATAAGAAATAAAATCAACTCTGCAGAGCAGAAAACAAAAGAAAAGGTGTTTTAATTGAGGTCTTAGGAATTGTATTTTGGGAGACACAGAACTAGCAAGCCACTAAACTGTGTTCCATTCAAGAAGAGTTAGCAGGGGCTTATATTGGGACTACTGTGAGTATATACATCCGGAAGATGTTAGCACAGTTTATGATGGATAAGGACTGGTTAACAGTTTAGGATGTCTCTGATGATCAATCTAGTTTGAAAGTATAGTCTCTCCAGAAAATTGGTAAACAGGCCCAAGATAAACAGTTAAAATAAAATGCAGCTGGCTTTATGATTTGGCTGAGTTCAACACGTTAAATTCCATGTGGGTGTATACATGACTGGGGTCTCTTGCAGGCTCCTTTATAGGTATTCCTGACACTATCATCTTCATTTTTTATTTTCACATTTCCATCATTGGATTAAGATTATTTCCTTGTAAGGCATCAATGAGCAATCATTTTGGTAAGTCACTTAGTGGTGGGATAGGTTTGTTCCAGGAGTCATGTCCCATGGTGGGGGAGGGCAATCGTAGCAGTAATAGATGGTTTGTTTCAGAGGAAATGGGACAAATTTGAACAACAAGGAGGATTTAAGGAGGTGGGCTGGAGTCATGGCACGTGGAATTTCATAATTATAGACTTGGTCTACTCACTCAATTTGTTGAGTCACCATAACCTTAGGATGGTGGCAGTGCAGCACTGGGAAATACAAAAATAACATAAAGTAGCTTAAACACAACAAACACAACTGTGATCATAAACAAAAACATCAGGTCGGGTTAAAATCCAAATTTTAAAATGTATCTGCAGGAAGCTGTTAGGCTAGACAGGCAGTTAGGCAGACATGAGTGGGTTAAAGAGGAGGCTCTAGAATATGGCATCCATGAAGGAAGGAATGACCAACATTCAGAGCAGGGCCACAACTGTCACTTTATGGCCAATAACATCCAGGGGAGGAGGGAAACAAAAACAAAGAGAGAATTCCACGGGGCTGCACAGGTGCCCTAAATACAATTTGTCTGCTATATGACCTTCCTGGGTGGCAGTAATGAGCAACACCACCATTAGCTAAAATTCATATTGATCACTGGGCCCCA
This sequence comes from Cephalopachus bancanus, assembly GCA_027257055.1. Taxonomy (NCBI): domain Eukaryota; kingdom Metazoa; phylum Chordata; class Mammalia; order Primates; family Tarsiidae; genus Cephalopachus; species Cephalopachus bancanus. The sequence continues at coordinate 1,171,381 of JAPVLO010000184.1, read as the reverse complement.
GGCATGCATAGAAGCCCTCGTTTATATAACATCCTCAACTCTGGGTGGAGACCAGGCAGAATCAGGGAGGAGAGCTAAAAGGAGGAACTTGGATAATACTAAAGAACATAGCACAAACACCCTCAGGGCTATTCCCAGCCTGGTCAGCCCACTGAGTCCTCTTTCAGAGTGTAGTTTCACTTGCCTTCAGGAATTTGCTTATAGAGATCGTCTGCCAATTTCTGAGCATCGGTAAAATCAATCACTCTTAGAGAAGTCATCTAAAAAGCTGGCTTTTTTCATCCAAGTTTTAACACATCCTTCACCAGCAAGCATGTGTATCAGCTGGTAAAGGGCAGAATCACCAGGCTGGTAGGTTTTAGTAATCAAGTCAAATTTTTTAGCAAAGGTAGATGGATTTTCTAAGGAGTCAGAGAAGTCCTTTATTGCAAAATCAGAGAGGAGACCAAAAAGGAGAAACTTGGGGAATATTAAAGAACATAGCACAATCACCCCCAGGGCTGTTCCCAGCCTATCATGGCCCTGAGTTTTACTTTTGCCCAAGGGAAATAAAATACTGAGGTCCCTGAGCCTCTTTCATTAGACTTAACCTCAAATGGGGCTTGTTGGTAGGGGTGGGCAGAAGAACTGGAAGTAGGGCCAAGGGGTTCAGTAAAGAAGGGGAGTTCAGAGAAGCTTGGCTAAACAGGCAGAAAGCAAAGGGAAGGCAGAGAAACGAGGGGAGTTGAGCTTTATAAGAGGAAAGGGAGGCAAGGACAGATGGGAAGCAATTGGTTCAGAAGAGGCTTCAATTTTAGAGGCTTCAGAAGATTTTTCTAATTTGGAAATTTTCTGAGCTAGTTTCAAAAAAGAGGCAATTTTAGATTCCTGAAGTTTTTTAGATGCCTCAAGGTACCAGGAAAAAAATATGTGTGCCACTTAGGCTGAAAAATTTTTGAGCTCAATCCTAATTATCTGTAGAGAAAAGTCAATTTAGGAAGAGCAAAAGAAGCACAAAGAGGCCATTGCAATTCAAGGATGTCATTTTTAGTAAAGTTGATCCATCAATTCATAAATTTCAAGACAACTGTAATTTTTATAAATGTAGGCAGCCAGAGTTCCAGAAGGGGGTGACTCTTTAGTGCAGGGGTGTCCAACCTTTTAGCTTCTCTGGGCTGCGAGTTAAGAGGAATTGTTTTGGACCACATATAAATTATACAATATATAGTATATATATATAATAGTGTATATACATAAGACTTCTTTTTAAATACCTTTTTATTATAAAGTTTAGAAAAATGAGAACAATATAAAACTAGTGGAAAATTTGACTTTGTTTTTGTAAAATTTAATCTATCAATATCTGGTTCGATGGAAGGGGTTGCAATTCTTAGTGAATTCTCAAGATGCTCATCAGAAATGTTTGTTTGAATTTTACTGTCTGTGTACTTCATAACTGAAAACAGCTGCTCACAAAAGTATGCACAAAAGCGATATCATGAATAAGGCATGACTGTGAACTTCAAAAATGGAAATACAGGCTGAGCTTGGTGGCTCAGCCTGTAAACCCAGCACTTTGGGAGGCCTAGGCAAGTGGATTGCCTGAGCCCGTGGGTTTGAGACCAGCCCAGGCAACTTGGCAAGACCTTGTCTCTTCAATAAATAAAAATTTAGCCAGGCATGGTAGTGCGCACCTGTAGCTCCAGTTACTTGGAAGGCTGAGGAGGACGGATCACTGGAACCCAGCAGGTTGATGCTGGAGTGGCCATGAGCGTGCCACTGCACACCAGCCTGGGCGATAGAGTGAGACTCCAACTCAAAAAAAAACAAACAAAAAAACCAATGGAACTACACATAGTGTCACAAAGAAAATAAATGCTAAAAGACATAATTTTGTGGGGCCACATTACTAACTATCGTGGGCCTCATGCGACCTGCCAGCCATTGGTTGCACCTGTCTGCTTTAGTGGCATCCTTAGGATGTGAAGTACCCATGAGTATTCACCAAAAGAAAGGAGAGATCCTTTGCAAAACCCAGCAGCAGAGGACATCTGAAAAAAGTCTGAACCTCAAGTAAGGCAGGAAGTTTGAGACACAAGAGGGAAGACACCTCATGAAGCCTAAGGCTGTTTGGAAACACTGGAATGTAGGGGGCTATAGCAGTTACCTTTGCATGGCCCATGGCAACACCAGAATTCATGAAGTCACTTGGCATTCTACTTCTGACACCATGCAAAATCAACTAGTAAGAAGTAAAACCAATACTGTAGAGCAGAAGACAAAAAGACATATTAATCGAGGTCTCAGGAATTGCAATTTGGGAGACAGATGGAGCAGGTCGCTAAAGTGTGCTCCATTCAGTCAGGGGCTTATAAGGGGTTACTGTGAGTTTATACATCTGCAAAGTGTTAGCACAGTCCATGACTGATGATGATGGTTAATAGCTTAGGATGTCTCTGATAATCAATCTAGTTCAAAGTAGCAGTCTCTCCAGAAGTTTGGCTGTCAGGCTCAGTATAAACAGTTCAAATCAAACGCAGCTGGTTTTACAATATGGCCGTGTTCAGTAGGTCAGATTCCACTGGGGTGTGTACCTGATTAGGATCCCATTCCTCATGCCTTCCGGTTTCCTTTTTCAATACCTATGACGTAACCATCTTCATTTCCGCCTTTCTTTTCACAAAAGAAATACTTTTAGGCCTCTCCCCAGACCTATAGAATCAGAAATTCTAGGGGCAGGGCACAGCAATCTGTTTCATAAGCCCCTCCCCCCCCATGCTGATGCTTCCTAAAGGTTAAGAAACTGACTTAGATCAAGGCTTTAAAACAAAAACAAAACCTTTAGAGTCCCCCCAAGCCTCCGGTAGTGGGTCCCAAGCCCCAGGCAGCAGGTCGCAACCCCCTCTTCCCACCCACGGTTTGGGTTCCCCAACGCCCAGGCTACCCAGGAGGGACTGTAGCAGCCCACAAACAGCTGGGTGGCAACCACACGGTCTTGGCCCGCTACAGGCCCCCAGTAGGAGCCAGAGAGGAGGGGGCATCAGGGGCAGGGGTGTGGTGGGAGAAGAGTGTGCTGAGTGGGTGCCTGCCCAGGGGGCCCAGTACAGACCGCCGGGCCAAGGCAAGCGGCGGGGGTGCTCCCTGCCCAAAACCAAGGGTGCTGACGTCTCAGGCTTGAGGCGAGTTCTCTCCCGTTAATTCCCGCACAGTCCCCTGTTAGCCCCGGGAACGCCATCTTAGAGACCCCCACAGTTTTGCGGACACAAACCGGGATGGAAACTTACCAGCTGAGCACCTACCGCATCCAGTTGAGCAGCAGCTAACAACCCACAAGGCTTCTTCCTTAGCTACCCGTCCCCTGCCCCAGCAACCAACTAATCAGCACCCCTTCCCCAAACCGCTGTAAATTGCCCTTAGTCTGTACGCGGACTGGGCTTCAGCTTTCTAGAGTCCCCTCCACAGGTTCTCTGCCTTGGAATCTTGGGATAAACCTGTGTTGCTATTGAGCTGCCTGTCTCCCATCTCACTTTTCCTATCTGCTCCTTCTCTTGACCTAACATTTGGTACCGATACCGGGGAACAGAGTTTAAGGTCCACCATGGGCCAGCTCTCCTCAGTTGTCTCCATGCCTAGTCCTGTTCTCCTCCATCCGTTCTCCTCCATCCTCTCTCCTCTCTCACCCTTTTCCTCTTTCCCCTCTCCCCAACTCTGGCAGCTCTAGCAGGACCATCTCCATTGCTGGACACTTCATCCAACACCCGTCACTAGTCATTGGGTGAGTTTTCCTACCCCAACTCTGGATTCTTCTCTTCCGGTCATTTCTGCAAGCACCAGAAACCCTTCCAAAAACCCTGGTGCCGGGTGGGAGGTCTTCTCTGGTCACCCTACTTGTGGTGATGGTGGTCATCGCCTTAGGGGACCCTTAAAGCGGCTTCCACTCTGCTTCTTGAAGTCTGTGGGAATGCTCCATTCTTCCACTGTTTCTTACGTTCTTGGGGATCAGGTTGCTCACCCCCCTCAAATTTCTCCAATATGGATCAAGCCTCCTCTAAATCTCTCTTCTTAGATGTCTCCTTCGCAACCTCAAGATTTAGGTATTACTCTAAGACAAAGAGTCTCTCAAATGTCTCGAAAATTTAGGTCTTACTCAAGGTCAAAGCATCTCATTTTCATCTGTAATATGACTTGACCCCAATATAAATTGGACAGTAACACTCAATGACCCCCAAAATGGAATCTTTAACTTCCAAATTCTCATATCTTTAACAATTTGACTTCCAAATTCTTCACAATCTCAACAATTCACTCCAATGCAATGGAAAACGGTCCAAGTTCCCCTATATACAAGTTTTCCTCTATCTTCAATCCAAGCCCTCCCCCTGTCAAATTTATAATCCTTTTCAAGTCCTCCTTATTCACAACCTCCTCCTTCCTCTTCCCTCTCCCCCTCACAGTTGCTCTTGTACCTCATGACCTCCATCCCCTGCCACCCCCAAAGTGCTGCTCCCATCCTTCCTCTCAGAGAGGTGGCTGGGATGGAGGGCATACTATGAGTTCATGTTCCTTTTTCCCCAGATAATCCCTCTCAAATTAGAAAACGCCTAGTCTCCTTTACCTCTAACCCTGCTATTTACCATTTAAAAAAATCCTTCATGTTACCCAGTCCTATAACCTAAAGTGGCGCAACCTGTACGTCACTCTTTCCTCCTCTCTTTCCTCAGAGGAGAGGAAACACATCTGGGCAGTAACTCAATCCCATGCAAACACCCTCCATCAGCAGGACCCAGCTCATAATCCCATAAGTGCCACAAGGTACTCCGCACAGAGCCTTCATGGAATTATCAAATCAACTACTCAGATAGACAAAAAAGGGGTCACATAATAACTTGCCTATTAGCTGGAATGGATAGAGCAGCTCCAAAACTAGCTAATTATTTAAAAATCAAAGAAATTACTCAAGGTCCTGTCAAAAACCCTGCCCTTTTCTTCTCCCAACTCTCAGAAACAATGCTTAAATATACTACTTTTCTCTCAATCAACCCCAGACATATGTAAAAACAAAAACAAAAAAACACTTCAAAGATTTGGTGATGGTCCCCAGATTTCACATCACACCAACTACTGACAACAGCCCTTCAACAGGGTTCTGATTGGCTCCAAAAAAACCTTCCAACCCCCAGCAAACTACCAAGACAATGCTACAAGTGTGGCCAGTCAGAACACTGGGCAAAGGAGTGCCCAAGTCTAGGCTGTCCCCAACCCATGTTCTACTTGTGGAAAAAGGGCACTGGAAGTCAATTTGTAACCATCAAGATTCTCCCTCCTGTCACTTCTAACACCACCAGGTTTCCGCATCCACAGCCAGGACTGGCTAAATTCCTTGGCTTGGCTACTGAAAACTGCCCTCACCATCGGCTCCATCACAAAACCCACGGTAACGTTGTCAGTATCTGGTAAGCCTATCTCTTTCTTATTGGACATGGGGGCTTCATATTCAATCCTGCCAAGATATGCAGGACTTCTCCTTAACTCCTCCCTATTATCGGAATAGATAAAATATCTTTCACTCCTAAAATAACCAAACCACTACTCTGCACTCTATTCTACACACCCTTTATTCATTCCTTTTTAGTCATTCCACAGTGTCCCACACCTATACTAGGAAAGTTTCACCTCACAAGATCTCAAGCTTCCTTACAGTTCACCCCCTCACAATCCCCCTTACCCAGATGCCTCTCCCCACTCCTCTGTATCCTTCCTTTTCTCCCTTCTTTCCTCTGTAAATCCTAGAGTTTGGAACATTTCCACACCCAATGTTGCATGCCACCATACCTCTTATCATGGCCATTCTTTTTTTTTTTTAACTGCTTTATTTTATTTATTTATTTTTAATTTTTATTATAAAGATGTGGGGTACAATTCAGGGTTAGGTATATAAACATTGATCATGCAGGTACCCTTGTTGATGAGGTATGCCCCTCCCTCCTCTAGCAGTTTTCCTCATCCTACCTTAACCAACCCCCAAATCCTTTAAGTCCATCTAACATAAAAGGACTCAAACCCATTATCTCTAAATTGCTCCAGGCAAATATCTTAAAACCAACCCACTCTACTCATATCACCCATATTAACTGTCAAAAAAACAGATTATCCATGTCAGTTTATCCAAGACCTACGTATTGATACTCAGACTATCATTCCCATCCAGCCCATTGTTCCAAATGCCTACACTCTACTCTCTCACATCCCACCTACTAACACCACCCACTTCTCTGTCCTAGACTTAAAAGACAGAAGTCCTTGACTTCTTTACCCTTCCCCTTAACACAGCCTGCCAAAATCTCTTTGCTTTCACCTAGGTAGATCCCTACTCACAAAACAACCCTATTAACCTGGACAGTCTTGCCACAAGGCTTTATGGACAATCCTCACCTCTTTAAACAAGCCCTTTCTCAAGACCTATCTAATTTAAATTTAACCCCAATATCCTTCTACAATATGCTACTGATTTTCTCCTGTACAGTCCTTCATATAATCTTTACATTCAACCTACCTCTCAATTACTCAACTTTCTGAGAAAACATAAATATCAAGTCTCTCTCATTAAAGCTCAAATTGCTAAAACAAAAGTAACCTACCTCAGACTCACTATTACTCCTACAACCCAAGTCATTCCCACGCACACAAAATACCTCATTCAAGACATGCCTACACCTGCCACTAAAAAAAAAAATCTCCTTTCTTTCCTAGGCCTCACAAGATATTTTCAATTATGGATACCTAATTTTAGTCTGTTAGCCAAACCTCTCTATTTAGCTTCACAAGGCCCTGTCCATAAACCTTTAAACCACCCACACCCAATTAATTATCATTTTCACAAACTAAAAGAGGCTTCAGGCCTAAAACCGCAAACCCTACAGAACCTTTCACCTTATATGTCCACACAGAACACAACATTGTCCTTGGACTTATATGTCAGTCCTATGGCAGTACTCCACAAGTCATAGCTTATCTGTCAACACAACTCAACTCTGTCATCCAAGACTGGCTATCATGCCTCCGGTTTCTAGGTGCTGCCACTACATTCACAACCAAAACACTAAAATTAACACTCTACCAACACATAACTGTCTCCTCTTCCACACCCACAATAGTCAAAGTTACAGGCCTTACACATTAAACACACAATTCAAAATTTAAAAGGGCTCCCAATTCCACACTTCACAAGTCTCTATCCATACCAAAGCCTCCTAAACATACATCATTTCCCACAAGATCTAACTCTCTTTGACAAACAAAAGTTCCTAAACTTCCAGAATCTCCTAAGTCACATACCAAAAATAAACCTTAATAACTCCATACATAGCCGGGCTCGGTGGCTCAGCCTGTAATCCCGCGTCTTTGGGAGGCTGAGGTGAATGGATTGCCTGAGCCGCGGGTTCGAGACCCACCTGGGCAGCGAGACCTCATCTCTACAATAAATAAAAAAAAAATCAGCCAGGCGTGGTAGCATGTGCCTGTAATTCCGGCTAATCGAAAGGTTGAGGCGGAAGGATCGCCAGAGCCCAGCAGGTCAAGGCTGCGGTGGCCGGGAGCGGCCACTGCACTCCAGTCTGGGCGACAGAGTGAGACTCCAACTCAAAAAACAAACAAACAAAAAACAAAAACAAAAAAACTCCACATATATGGTTGATCTTTTAATAATACTACCAATAGTCGGAATTATAATATTCATCTTAGCCTATATTATCAGATATTATTGTCAAAAACCTCCACCCTATAATACACTGTAAACTTTCCTACTTCCCTAAGCTAATAAACCCCATCTTGAACAATTTCTTATATATTCTACATGCTAACCTTGCCTTTTACCCCCTTAAAAATCCCCTTACCTCAAAAGACCAACTACTTTCAACAATTACTAATTTTTAGTTACAAAAAAAGCTAACATAATTTCTCCTCCAAACTTATCACTTGGTACTCCTTCCTATCATGCATTTTACTTTACAACCTCAATACCAAACCATAAAGCTCAACCTTTTCCTACATTAGCCTCTTATTCTAACTTGAGCTTCCTTATACATCTCATCCCCACTTACATTGTCCTCTAACAGACTCCTTCTATCAATCTTACATACCAATTCTTATACAACACACAGCTTCCATTGAACTCTAACTACTAAATTTGTCTGTCAACCAAAGCCCTGTGGTTTACAGCCATCCTGGCCAACGTATACACTTAGCCCAAACTAACATAAATTTACATCTCACATTTAAATTTACACCTCACATTTAAAGCAAATCCTCTTTCAAAACCTTTTAGTAACCTTAATCACCTAATAACCCATTCCACAATCTCCAGAGAGGTATTCACCCAATCAAGTACACACCTTTATTTTAAACAACACATTCAAAATTGTGGCTTTTCCTAACTAAACCATTTTCTATTTAAAAAACAAAACAAAACCCCAAACCTCCAATCTAAAAACCCATTACCTCTCAAACCTTACTAACCACTCCAATACCTTTTTGTTTCCAACATTCATTCCCTAACCCCTCTCAGAAGTCCTTTTAAAAAAAACTTTCCCCCCAACATTTGCCAACAACACTCACTCTCCAACCTTCACAAAACCATCAATCCCAACACCTCAAAACCTAAACATACCTTCTACAATTCTCTGGCCCTCCATCCATTGCATAGAAAATTATCACTCCATTCCCATGCTGTCTCTCACATTCTTGGCCATAAATCAAGCATAAACAAATTTCATAAGACTGAAATACTTCCCTGCACCTCATCAGACTACAAGGAATAAAAATAAATATTGCCAAAAGTAAGAGCCTCCCAAAACACACAAAGACATAGACACTAAAGAGCATGAGGCTGAACAACTCCTGGATCAAAAAGAAATCAAAACAAAAATTAAAAGATTATTGGAAATGAAAACAAAGACACATCTTACCAAAACTCTGAGATGCAACAAAATCAGCGCTAAGAGGGGAATTTATAACTCTATGGCCACGCATCAAGAAAATAGAAAGATCATGAGTTAACAGACTAACAAATCATCTAAGGGAGCTGGAAAGACAAGACCACCAAAACCCTAACTTCAGCAGAAGACTCTAGATCACCAAAGTAAAAGCCCAAATATAGAACATAGAAATAAAAATATCATAGAAAGAAATCAACAAAACAAAAAGCTGGTTCTTTGAAAGAATAAACAAGATTGATGGACCCCCTAGTCACACTGACCAAGAAAAGGAGAGAAAAAGCCCAAATAAACACAAAAGATCAAGTCACAAATGACCCAGAAGAAATAAAAAAGATTATCAGAGATTACTAAGCACACCTGTATGGAAACAAACTTGAAAACCTAAATGAAATGGAGGACTTTCTGATATCACATAACCTCCCAAGGTTGAAACAAAAAGAAATTGAGACCCTAAATAGACCAATAACAACCCAGGAAATTGACTCCATTATAACAAAACTACCTACCCAAAAAAAGTCCTGGACAACACAGCTTTCTAGCAGAATTCTGCAAAACCTACAAGGAGGAGCTAATATCAGTCCTATTGAAAGTATTCCAGGCAATCAAGAATACAGAACTCTCCCCAAATCATTTTATGAAGCTAACATTACACCGATGCCCCAAACAGATAAAGACCCAACAAAGAAAGAGAACTACTGGCCAATATCCCTGATAAACATAGATGCAAAAATTTTAATCAAGATTCTAGTAAACTGGGTCCAATGACACATCTCAAAAATCATCCACTATGACCAAGTAGGCTTAATCCCCAGGATGCAACATCTGCAAGACCATAAAGGTAATTAAATACATCAACAGATGTAAAAACAAGAACCATATGTTCTACCATTAGACACAGAAAAAGCTTTCTATAAAATCCATCATCCCTTTTTGATAAAAACTCTCAAACACCTAGGCATAGAGGGAAGACACCTCAGAATTGTAAGAGCCATCTACGATAAACCCACAGTCAACATATTGCTAAATGGACAGAAATTGGAAGCACTTCCCCTGAAAACTGGAACAAGATAAGGCTGTCCACTCTCACCCTTCCCGTTCAACATAGTTTTAGAAGTTTTAGTTAGAGCAATCAGACTAGAGAAGGAAATCGGGGGTATCCAACCAGGAAAAAGAGGAAGTTAACAATAAGATCCTGTATGTTTAAAACCCAAGAGAATCCTGTATGTTTAAAACCCAAGAGAATCCCTCAAAAACCTTGCACTGATAGAGGACTTAGGCAAAGTCTCAGGGTACAAAATCAACATGTAAAAGACAGTTGCATTTTCATATACCAGCAACAAACTGGGCTCATAATGTTGCCATCCCATCCGATATATTGGTGGGACAAGGCACCTATGATGGCACTCAACAACAACTGAATTATGTTCTACAAGCCTATCAGCAGATCCATATCTGTGTTACTCAATCCCTGCAGCATTAACCGTTTTCACAAGATGGCTCTAGCAATGGCAAGGCAGGATATTACAGTAAGATGGGCTCCTCTGTTCAACAAACCATTCATACATCGGCCCAGAGAGCAGAAATCCAGGCATTTATTTTGGCCTTGATACATTTTGTTAATAGGTCACTAAATGCTTATAGTGATAGTGCTTATACAGTGGGCGTTGCTCAGGTCATTGGAACAGCTACAATTGGCCACACCAACTCTGTAACAATTTTTCACCTGTTCTGGACTTTACAACAGATAATTCAGGCTCACCCATTTCCTTGTTTTGTGGGCCATATTTGTGCCCATTCAGGACACCCTGGCTCCTTAGCTTTAGGTAATCGAGCTATAGATCATTTGACAGCAACTGCACAGACTATAACTTCTGATGCTGTCGCAAATCCTCAGGCCATACATCATCAAAATGCCTCAAGGCTCAGAAAAGAATTTCACCTTACCGGACAACAAGCCCATCAAGTCATACACCAATGTCCCAACTGTGTTATTCATTTCCCAGTGCAGCCCACAGGGGTTAACCCCCGAGGACTGAGACCCAATATGTTATGGCAAATGGGTGTTACCCATGTCCCAAGCTTTGGTAAATTACAATGGGTCCATGTAATTATAGATACCTTTTCTTGTTTTGTTTTTGCACTGCTTGCATGGGAGAAAATGCTAAATAGGTAATCTCTCATTGTTTGGCAGCCTTTGCTTTCCTCGATAGGCCTGCCAGTTTTGCCTGGCTTACACTAGTGCTGCCTTTACACATTTCTGCCAATCTTACTTTATTACTCATATTACAGGAATTTCTTATAATGCTCAAGGACAAGCCATTATTGAGTGTGCCAACCAAACTTTAAAAAAGACACATATTAGAACAAAAAGGGGGAGATGAGTATTATCATTCCCCCCATGACCTATTAAACCATGCATTATTTACAATTAATTTTTTGAACTGTGATGAACATGGCCAGACGCCTGCAGATAGGCATCAGGCCTCTAATTCTGGACATCCTATGGGTCTGATAAAATGGAAGGACCTCCAAAGTAGCCTGTTGGGAGCCAGCCTTGGAGGCCTTCCTGATTGACAAAGTCCAGGTGCGCTGAGGACCCCTGGCCGCAAAGCGAGTCCGGGCAGCTGAGGCCCTTCTGTCTTCTGTCTTTGCTGTTGGTACGGCTGAAGAAATTCTGTGCAGTCGTGGAAGAAGAAGATGGCATGTTTATGCGAAGTACTCACAGCTAATCTGGAAATGTCATGGTTCATTTTTCCATTTCCCACTATGGCCTTTTCTGACATATGCAAGGGTTAAACTCTGAAGCACATCAAGAATATTTTCTTTCACTTGGTTATAAGTTACAAGATACTGCTTAAGTAATGATATAAGTATATTCACTCCTTATTTGATTTAGAATTATGTAGTTTAGTGTTTAGATATAAGGTTTTTTAGAAGCACAAGTTTATAGTAAGTTCATTATGAATTCATTATAAGTTCTAACACTTATCTAGGAGTTATGTAGGTGATTTATAACACTGTTTTCACTGACAGGATAAAGATTAATCTTTAAGGTTTTTACTTAATTCAATAGTTAAAACTCTAAGTTAACATTTATAAAGTGGGTTTTCACTGAACTCATAATATACTAATCAGACACTTTTATGATAACTTAGCTAAAGACAGAAAGCAACCTTGGGGGCCTGGGAAACATTACTAAAAGCTTCTTTTGCGTTTTCTTTAGAAACAAGCACTGCAGGATAAGAGAAAAGTAATGAAGACACCTGGACAAGAAAGGCGATTATAGAACTCTGAAGGCCATAAAGCCCCAGAAGGAAAACTACTGCTACCTGAAGAACTTTACACTCGGAAACTTTCTGGAGACAGTTCAAGGACTGTAATTCGGGACTTTGGACTAAAACTATCATCTTTGGCCTTATGAATAAGACTCATTGTCTGAATGTTTACAGGGTTCTTGGCTTGTTTATTGCTAAGACCACTAGATGGTGGTAACTTGTAGAGGATATGTACGTGAAGGAATTTTCTTTGTCTTGCCCCTTTACGTATGGTATAAAAGCTCTGTGTTAACTAACATTAAATTGTCATCTGTTCAGGAAGCAGGTGTCCGGGTATAATATTTTCATCCTTCGCCTATCCGTCTCTCCTTCAGGAAATCTCACGACCCTTGCGGGGCGGGACCCCCACAGTAGCCAATGGAGGGGACCTGATCCTGTACTAATGTGGGGCAGATTTGCTTGTGTTTTTTCAGATGGAGCCAATAAACCTATCTGGCTTCCAGAGCCATGACTATCCAACATGTTGATGAACTCGACAGAAAGACTGGAATCCATATTTAAGAAACTGAAGATCGCCCCACCAGTCCCAGTGCAGCTGTCCAGCCAGAAGGAACCAGAGAGTGCCCCAATGACAAGACGGAGGCTCCAACGTCCTGTGGACACTACCAAAAGAACATCTCCACCCACATGGGGCCAGTTGAAATGCCTAACTCAAAGAGCTTAACAGATGGTTGAAGAGAACAGGGGGGCCAAGTTCCTCCCAAGCCTTGTTCCTGGCCATGATAGACATTGTTTTTTGCCAGTTGGATGCAGAATTCCCTGATGCCAATTCAGAGCCACAACAGTAGCCGTCCATAACTGCATTTAGAAAATAAAAAAGAGGGAGATGTCAGGAGCGGATGTGATGTGCGGTGCAGATGAGCATTGTCACTGTAGCAGGCTTTGAGTAAAGGCCCCACGCAAAGGCAAGGTCTCACTTAATGGCCCCAAGTGTCGGCAAGGTTTCGCTTGATAACTCTGCATACTAGCCAAAGGCAGGGGATGTAGCCTGCTACACGAAATGGCATCTCAGATGCCCACACATCCGGGTACACATAGTACAGATAAAGCCTTAGCTACAACAAGATAACTGCAGAACAGTTCACCTTTAGGTAGCAACAAAATTCCATTATAGCCCCCTCACAGACCTTGAATCCCTTCCGACTTCCTCTGTGCTTGATTATAAAATAAATGTGCTGAGCTAGTTCAAGGCCACTTCTCCTCCATCAGAGGAAAGTGTCTTACCTGGCTCCAGCTTGTCTTTATGTCTTTTGTCTGTGTCTTTAATCTCTCACTGCTGTTTCTCAGGACCCTCAAGGCATTCATGTGGGCCACGGCACATAAAGGACCGCAAATAGCCAAAATAATACTCAACGAAAGAAACAAAGCAGGAAGTATCACACTTCCAGATTTTAAACTTTGTTATAAGGCTACAATAATCAAAACAGCCTGATATTGGTACAAGAACAGGCATATAGACCAATGGAACAGGAGAGAGATTCCAGAAGCACAACCTCAATTTCTCAACCAACTCATCTTCAACAAAGCCTCCACCAACAATCACTGGGGAAAGAAGAACCTATTCAATAAATGGTGCTGGGAAAACTGGCTGACCACATGCAGAAGATTAAAACATGACACTTACTTATCACCATACACAAAAATCAACTGTAAATGGATCAAAGACCTAAATGTAAAACCTCAAACTATAAGAATCTTAGAAAACTAAAACTCAGGAGACATCCTTAAAGAAATTGGAATAGGCAATCAATTCCTGATCAAAACCCCAAAAGCCTACACCATAAGGGATAAGATAGACAGGTGGGACCTTATTAAACTGAAAAGCTTCTGCAAAGCAAAATAAACCATCAAGAGAGTGGGGAGACAGCCCACAGAATGGGAAAAATATTTGCCAATTGTATATCTGACAGAGGTCTAACATCCAGGATTTACAAGGAACTCAAATATGCCAAAAGAAAAAACAAAACAAAACAAAGTAGTCCTATTAAAAAGTGGGCAATAAATTACCATAGGCTCTCCTCAGAAGAAGACATATGAGCAGCCAACAGATACATGACAAAATGCTCAGCCTCACTAATCATCAAATAAATGCAAATCAAAACCACACTGAGATATCTCCTAGCTCCAGTCAGGATGGCTATCATTAATAACGCAAAAAAACAACAGATGCTGGAGAGGTTGTGGAGAAAAGGGAATACTTCTACACTGTTGGTTGGAGTGTATATGAGTACAACCTCTGTGGAAAACAGTGTGGAGATTTCTAAAAGATCTAAAACTCGACCTTTTATATTACCCACCAATTTACCTTCTGGGAATATATCTGGAGGAACTCAAATCATTCTTCAAAAAAGATACCTGTGCATGCATGTTTACTGCAGCACTATTCACAATAGCAAAAACATAGAATCAACCAACTTAACTGGATTTTTAAAAATGTGGCACATATACACAATGGAATATTACACAGCCATAAAGAAGGATAAAATTGTGAACTTTGCAGCAACTTGGGTGGATTTGGAGTCTATCATACTCAGTGATCTATCACAGAAACAAAGAACTGAGTACCACATGTTCTCACTCATAAGTGGATCCCAAATATTTATCATAAAACTACAAGAAAGCTCAATGGCTCACTTCTTTTTTTTTTTTTTTTTTTTTTTGAGTTGGAGTCCTACTCTGCCACCCAGACTGGAATGCAGTGGCCGCTCCCGGCCACTGCAACCTCAACCTGCTGGGCTCTGGCGATACTTCTGCCTCAGCCTTCCGAGTAGCCAGAATTACAGGCATGCACTACCACGCCTGGCTGATTTTTTGATTTATTGTAGAGATGAGGTCTCACTGCCCAGGCAGATCTTGAACCCGTGGGCTCAGGCAATCGGCTCACTTCTATAATCCTAGCACATTGGGAGGCTGAGGTGAGAGGATTACCTGAGCTCACAGGTTCAAGCCCAGCCTGGACAACTTGGCGAGAACTCATCTCTACAATAAATAATAAAATTAGCTGAGTGTGGTGGCACACACCTGTAGTACCAGCTACTTGGAAAGCTGAGGTGGAATGATCACATGAACTCAGCAGGTGGAGGCTGTGGTGGCTGTGAGCATGCCTTTACACTCCAGCCTGGGCTACAGAGTAAGACTCTGACTCAAAGAAAGAAAGAGAGAGAGGGAGAGGGAGAGGGAAAGAGAGAAAGAGAGAAAGAGGGAAGAGAGAAAGAGGGAAAGAGGGAAAGAGAGAAAGAGAAAGAGAGAGAGAGAGAGAGAGAGAGAAAGAAAGAGAGGGACTGGCAGTAGTGGGGAGGATGGGGGCACATAACATCAGTAAGGGTTCCTAATCCCAAACCAGGCAAAGTGAGGATCAATAGAAGACCCAAACTTCATCTGTACAACGACCCCTTATGTACCTAATCCTGAATTGAACCCCAAATCATTAAAATAAAAAATAATAATGAAATAAAATAACAAAGACATCCATCACAAAATTAATAATAAAAATCCAAATACAAAACAGAAAAAGACATGAACAGGCAGTTCATTGAAGAGGTTATACAGATGGTAAATAAGCACATGAAAAGACATTAGCTATTTTATAAGAATGAAAATTTAAATAATAGTGAGATATCACAACACATCCATCAAAATGCCTTAAACAAAGTATAAAATCCAAATATTGGTGAGGTTGTGGAGTAACTGGGTTACTAATGTATCACGAGTGCTATTGTAAAATGGTACAGCTACTCAACAACAGAGTGGCATTTCTAGAAAAACAAACCAAAAAACAAAAAAGGCAAGTACCACACAACACAGCAACTCAAACCCTGAACATGTATCCCACAGAATGAAAACTTATTGTTGAGTATAGGGTTGACCCAGTAGGTCTGGGATGTTCAGAACCTGCACATTCCAAAGAAAGATCAGTTTTGCCTGACTCCTGACAGTAAACTCATAATCCCTTGGAATAATATCCTGCCTGTAATGGTGGGGTCTTAGGCAGTTTATATTGCCAGGAGGAATAAAACTTTTTGTTCTACCTCTTTGATTCATTAGCTGGGGCTCTGCAAAAGACAGGTTAACAGGAGAAAAAAGTTTATTCCATATGTGGGGAGCTCATAGAAATAAAAACTCCAAAGAAATGTAAGACAAAGAGGCTTACATGCCATTTTAACAAAAGAGTGATAAATTTGTAGAGAAATGATAAGACAAATGAAAAGAATTTTGAGCTTCTAGAGGCAGTAAATACTCATAATGAGAAGGCAAATATATGGGCAAACAAATGGAAAATAAAGATTAATTTAGTGAACTTTGTATGTAGATTACTTTCAGTGCCATCTCTGAACTGACAAGACTTATCTCTGGTAATTAAGTCATGTTGCCCTTCCTCATACAAGACAGGCAAGACATATACAAGCCATATATTTCACAGAGGGAAATATATGTCACCTTTACAAAGGGAAATTTATGCCTGTTTTTAGGCAAACAGGGGGAGTTGCTTGTGTGTCTACTGTTTCTCCATTGTATTTGGCTCAAAATAATCCTTTTGCCAAAACGGCATATTTTGAGATGGAATATTCTGCTCCCCTACAGCTAACAGTGATTTACGGTAGGGGTCTTGGGTCAAGCAGTATCCATTTAACCTTCAGGGGGTCAGCTGTGTATTGTTCTACAAGTTATTCTACAGAGTACTCAAACCCAAAGACCCCCCACCTTGAACCAACAACACTTATATTCACACAAAATACTGGACATGAATGTTCTCAGCAAGCTTATTCCTCATAGCCAAGTGGAAACACCTCCTCAGTTATCCTTCAAGGAGCAAGTGGTTCAAAAAATGGTTGGGGAAGTCATGGGAATGGAGAGCAGCATTTGGAGACACATACTGGAGATAGAACGAAACAGATGTCGGGGTTGTTTATGACACTAAAAGATACATGATAAGGAAACTTCCAGAGCCTGGAATGAGGTCACTAGGAGGAAAGTGGCAGTTTATTTAGATGGCAAGTCTGAGTCACAGCCAAGCTGAGGGAATCTTAGACCAAGATTTCAGGGTTGGATCATTTTAAATATATAATGTCTATGAGGAATCCACTTCAGAAAATCAACTAGGCAGTTGTATATGTGATTTTGGATGCAGAGTAAAAGCTGGGGTTTAGAAACAGAGTTAATAATTAAACCTTAGAAATGGGTAAGATCCACTTAGAGGTTATTTTTGAAAAGCATAGCAAAAAAATAACGGGGCCCAGGACTGAGCTCAAATCTACTTCAAAATGTTGAAATCCAGGCAGGGGAGTACATTCCAGCAAAGCAACACTTCAGAGGAGCATCCAGAAAGATAGGAATAAAAGGAGAAGTTACTGGTTGTCATGAGTACAAATGAGACCGTCCTCAGAAACAAAGGTTGAACCACTCACCCAGGAAGATGGTTAGTAGAAAGTGGCCATGAGAGAGAGAGTGTGTGTGTGTGTGTGTAAGTCACTGAAGTCTGGCCAGAGAAAGCAGTTTTTTGAAACAATCTGGTGGGAGACCACAGAGATTGGTTAACTTTAGGTGAACATGGCGAAAGGATGTTCTGTGTTGACAAGAAGTTTACAGAAGTTTAACAGTGAAGTGGCCTGGACAAATTTGAATCTTGAAGAACCATGTGTTAGTCATAGAATTTTTAAAAATTGACTTTTGTAGTGCTCTATATTACAAAAGTTTGGGGTTCACAGCAAAAGTGAGTGGAAAGAAAAGAGGGTTCCTGTATGTCCCTTGCCTCCCCCCTACTTGTATAACCTTCCTCACTATCAACATCTTTAGAGTGGTACATTTGTTACAGTCCACGAACTTGCAATGACACATCATCACCCAAAGTCCATAGTTACATTAGAGTTCACTCTTGGTGTTGTACATTCCTGTGGGTTTGGACAAATTTATAATGACATTTATTCACCATTACAACATCATACAGGATAGTGTCACTGCCCTAAAAATAATCTGTGCCCCGCCTATTCATCCCTCCCTTCCCCTAACCCTGACAACAATTGAAGTTTTTACCTTCTTCAGTTTTACATTTTCCAACATATCATACAGTTGAAATCATACAGCACATAGCCTTCTCAGATTGACTCTCTCATTTAGTAATAAGCATTTGAGGTTCCTCCATGTCTGTTTATGGCTTAATAACTCATTTCCTTTTAGCGCTGAATAATATTCCATTGTCCAAATGTTGCACAGATTGTTTAACCATTCACCTAGGGAAGAATCTCAGTTGCTTCCAAGTGTTACTCTTAGTTGCTTCCAAGTGTTAGCAGTTTTGAACAAAGCTGCTATAAACATTCATGTGCGGGATTTTGTATGAACATGTTTTCAACTCCTTTGGATAAAAACCAAGGAGCACAACTGATAGCTCCTATAGTAAGAGTAAGTTTAGTTTTGCAAGAAACTGTGCATATTAATAGCTTTTAAGATGTTATTGAGAGCATGTTAGCATAGTAAAGAATTGAACCAATGGAGGTAGAATTTAAAAATGCCAGAAAAAAAGATGTAACCATGAAAGCAGGTCCTATTAACAGGGAGATGGGATGCCACCAAAATCTTTTATATCAGGTTTGACTTTGAAAGAGGAGGGCCACGTCTTCTGATAGGTGAAGCAAAGAAGGAGAAGACGTGTGCAGGACATGCATATGATTTTCTTGGACAGTGAGAAGATAATTCACCTCTTACCCAGGAGGATCTGAGTTCTCCACAAATTATTAGGCAAATTATCAGGTGAAAAGAGGTGGAGTAAAGGTCAAAGAACATGGAGAAGATGGATTACAAATGTCAGGGTTTCTAGAGAATCTATTTCATTGGAGAAGCACAAACTTCGTGATTTCTGGACAATGCTTATGGCTGATTTTAGTGCATAGATCATTTTGAATTTATAGTAATACTATCTGGCCACTTTTAAATATTGTCTCCAGCTTGTCTGAGTGCTAGAGTTGTGCAAATATAAGGCAACTATAAGGGGAAGCTCTTCCAGAGATGAGATCTGCCAGAGAAAAGACAGCTGTAAGCAAGAGGTCAAAAGAACGACCACCTGAAGGGGGGGATGAGAAAACCAGCTGGATCCTTGTTGAGGATTTGGAGGGGAGAAAGGCAACGTGGGTGGGATGTTATTTTCTTGAGAGAAAAAAACAGGAGTGTAGGTCTAGGCAAGATGCAAGAACTCCTAAAGGGGAGGTATTTGTACAACTCCTCTGGCAGGATAGGAGGATGTGGACAGTCCATTTAAGGAAAAATCACTAGAATCTGTAGGAACTCAGACAGACGTTTTAAGAAACAAGCAGAAAGAGTATTGCTTTGGTCACTGCAACGACTGGCACCTTGGTAGTAACGAATGTTCGGGAGTTGAGTGGAGGGAGTTGCCAGAGCATGCAGTATTCAGGCCTGGCCGGTAAGGTGGACCAGCAGCTCAAGTGAACTTGGAAAATATTTTCGGGAGGGCCCTGGGCCAGGGACGGCTGCCTGGCAGTGGACCATCACGCTTTCCCCTTTCACCACTTCCACCGTGCCCCCGGCCTAGCCAGGGCCAGTTTCGGCTGCAGAGAAGACTTGGACATTTTCCGGAGGCTCAGGCAGGGCCTCCCCGCCGGCACCTGTGGTTTCTGGGCTCCCTGGCAAATTTCAAAACTTCCTAGACAGACGCCCCTCCTCCCTCTTCAGAGGACACCCTACATGGATAAACTTCATTCAGTGTTTTTAAAAATAAACAATAGCAATAAATAATAATAAAGCTAATCATTACAATAATGATAAACAATGACAAGTATTATTATAAAACTTGGGCGGTGGGAGAAGAATACAGACGCCTCGCCTCCAGTAAAGGGCGTCCCACATCGTCTCTGGCAGCCGTTGAGTGTTTGAGTCCTACGTTTGCTCCACGAAACGTGCTGGGTGACGGTGGAGAGGACGAGCAACAGGATGGAAAGGAAAACCTCATGTCCTCGTCGGAAAGATGGGCGACTGCGAGGATTCTAGGGCGACCCCAGGAAGGAGGGAGGAAGAGAGGCTTCCGAGACCCAGAGAGAAGGGCCAGGCCACCCCCGCCCGATGCGCAGACTTGCGAGCGCTCCCAACCTCAGAGGAAGTTGACCCGGGTTTGCGCCCGTTTACACCGCGCACGTTATGAATTTCCACCTTCGCACTCTGGGAATCCCCAGCACCTCCTCAGCCTTGACCATCCCGTAGCCGGGTTGTCTCTCCCACATCTCCTTTAAAGCTCCACCAGGTAGCACCCAACAACCGGTGCAGAGGGCACCTGTGGCTCCGGTATCAGGTAGCTAAGGGGCACCGCCCCCCACCGGGCCTCGCCCACGAGGCTGTCCTTCCGGATCCCGGCCCGGGACTGTGCCCTCAGTCTCCTGATTTCCCTGCTCCACGGTGCACCTAGAAAATTCTGAGGGAGCTAAAGGGGGCAATAAAAAGATAAACCTTAATAAATGCATATTGCTGAGTGAAGGAAGACAAATTAGAAACGTTACACACTGTCTGAGTTCAACTATGAGACATTCTGAAAAAGGTAAAATTATAGAGTGGGTAAAAAGATTAGTGCTTACTAGGGGTTTGGGAGGAAGGAAGGAATGTATGGATGGAACATGGGATTTTTAGGGCTGTAAAACTAACTACTCTGTAAGATACTACAGTGGTAGATTCATGTCGACATGTGTCTCAAAACCCAGGATATGTGCAAGACAGAGTAGACGCTAATGTAAATCACAGACTCTAGCTAGTGAGGTATCTACAGTGTGTCACCGATTATGACAGATGAGCTACATTAATACGTTAATAATAGGGGAAACTCTGTGGGGAGAGAGATGGATGGCATTCCACAGATGCTTCCTGGATAACCCCATCTCTATTTCTGAAGAGTTCATGCAAAAACACTAGCCATATCCACTTACAAATGTTAATAGATTGTGACCAAACATGTATGAGATATGGTCAAATTTGACAACTGCATAATATTATTTCACTTAAAATGTATACTATGTAATTAAGATAAAAATTGCTTATCATTCCTTGTTAAAACATCTATATTTGTTATAGTTATAAAGGGGAGGAATTAATTCTCTGCACACAAGGTGAATTCCAATATATAAACCAAAGATATACAAAATGTTATGTAGTATACTCTTATAACACAAGCACATATGACACAGGGTTATTCACATACATACTGCTGTTGTGTGTGTGTGTGTGTGTGTGTGTGTGTTGTGTGTGTGTGTGTGTGTGTATGCTTTAATAGAGATGAGGTCCTGCTTTGTTACTCAGGCTGGTCTCGAATTCCCAGGCTCAAGCAATCCACCCGCCTCGGCCTCCCAAAGTGTTGGGATTACGGGCGTGAGCCACTGGTGCCTGGCTTGCATTAGTGTTTTTAAGTGAGAGAGAAAGCCACTAGAGAGACTTAAACCAACATATTCAGACTTTCCATTTTTTAAGAGGGAACATTTACACTGAAATATTAATACATAAATAACTACAAATAATTTTACCCACATCAAAAAACAGAACACTATCAGCACCTGAAGAGCCGCCTCAAGTCAATCTCTACAGCCCACAACCACCCTGCCATCTCAAAGTTGAATGGTACCACCATCTCAACTTCCAGCACCATACATTAGATTTGCCTGCTTTTGAATACACAGGAATGATAATATAGCACATACTCTTTTGTGTCGTTTCCTTTGTATGCATGCAATTGGAGTTCATTTATTCCCACTGTGACAGAATCACTGAATGAGTAGACCATACTTTACATATTCATTGTAGTGTTGGTGGACATTTGTGCTGTTTCTACCTCTGAGCAATTGGGAATTGAACTGCTATAAATATTCTTTCAGTAAACATGTATTTCTGTTGAACATGTCTACAATATTTACAAAGACAAAATTTACATGTATATTCAGCTTTAGTAGAAAGATCATTTTCCAAAGTGTATATTTACATTCCCAGTTGTTTATATCATCACTTTTTTGCCATTTTAGTCATTCTAGTGAGTGTACAGAATCGTTTTCAATATAACTTGCCTTTCCTTTATGATTAATGAAGTTGAGCAACTTTTCACACTTGTTGGCCCTTTGAATATACTTTGTCAAGTATGTTCAAATCTTCTGCTCATTTTTTTCTGGCTGACTTATCCATTTATAAGAGTTCTTTATGTATTCTGTATAAGTCCTTAGTTAGATAGCTGCATTTCAATTGTCTTCTCCCTGTCTATGGCTGTTTTTTTCACTCTTGTGTGTTTTGTTTGGACACAAAAAACTTCCTAATTCAAATGTAGTCAAATTGATATATGATTAGAGTTTTTATTTCTTTTTTAAGGTGTCTTGACCAAAGTAATAAAGATCACCTAGATTTTTTCCAAAAATGTTAGTGTTATTTTTCACATTTAGATCTGTAATCTATATGAAATTAGTTTTCATGTATGGTGGGTGGCTAGAGTCAAAATGTGTGTGTGTGTGTTTTTCCATATAGAGAGCCAATTAGCCAGCACCAATTATCAAGAAAAGTCCCCTTTTGCCACAGTACTGCAATGTCACCTTTGTTATTTACCAAAGTGATTGGGCCTGTCTCTGGACTGTGTTCCATCTTACTACATCACACCATCTTAATAACTGCAGCTTTATAGTAAGTATTGACATTTGGCAATTTACACCTGAAGAGTTATTCTATTTTCCGATCGCCTTAGCTATGGTTAGTTGCACTTGCAAATGTATTTTAAATTCAAACTTAATTTCCAAAAAAACTTACTGCTGGATGGTGATTAAGATTGTATTGGGGCCGGGCTTGGTGGTTCAGCCTGTAATCCCAGCAGTTGGGAGGCCAAGGGGAGTGGATTGCCTGAGGCCGCAGATTTGAGGCCAGCCTGGGCAACTTGGTGAGACCTCGTCTCTACAATAAATCAAAAATTAGCTGGGGGTGGGAGTGCGCACCTGTAGTTCCAGCTACTTGGAAGGCTGAGGTGGAAGGATCGCAGGAGCCCAGCAGGTCGACGCTGGGTGGTCACGAGTGTGCCACTGCACTCCAGCCTCAGCGCCAGAGTGAGACTCCACCTCAAAATGACAACAGTAGCAACAATAACAACAAGATTGTTTTGGATCTATCACTCAATTTGGGGAGAAATTGGCCTTCAAAGTTATCAGCACAGCACATCCCTTCATTTATTTTGGTCTTTAACATCTCTCAATTTTGTGCTGAAATTTTCAGATTTCTAGTACTTGTTTTAGGCTATTGGGCTACAAATTTAACAGCAACTTAACACAATGTTTGAAGTATACATATTTAAAGTATACAATTCACTAAAATTTGGTAAATATGCTTATGTAACCATCACCACAATAAAGACAGCACACATATCAATCTGCAGGTTTCACTGCTCTTCACTGCCTGGTATCCAGGGGCTTAAAAACAATTGTTTCCTACATTAAAAAAAAAATTCCCAATTCTTTCAGGCAGGATGGTAAATTTGTTTCCCGTTAGCCTGTCCTGGCTGGATACAAATGTCCTGGTATCCCTTTTTAATTTCATGTTCTATATGTCATTTTCATGTAAAATATGATTTTATTTTTCTACATTGATCTTGCTATACCAACTTATTTATAATAGCTCCATAGATGTTTTTCTACTTATACAATGATATCACCTGCAAATAATGAGTCATATTTCCATTTTCCCAGTTTTTAGGTCAGTTTCTTTTCCTTTTTTTGCCTTACTGACCTATTAGAACCTTCAGTCCAATGCTGTGTAGAGGTATACAAGCACTTTTTTCCCCATTCTATCAGGAAGAGATATTTCAATACTTACCTATTAGGTATATTTGTTGTGGGTTGGTTGGGTTTTTTAATTGATGAAATTTCCCTTCAATGTATTCCTACTTTAGTTTTTCCTAAAAATCATGAATGAGTGTAAAATTTTGTCAAATACCTTCTGCATTTTTGAGATAATCATATAGCTTCACTCCTTTTTTCTATTAATGTGCTAGATTTTATCAGTTAACTTTTTAAGATTTTGAAATGATTTTAAACTGATTGGAAAAAAGTCACAAGCACAGCAAAAAACACTCTCATATCCCTCTCATTCTGATTCTCCCAATTGTGCATTCCCTCTCCTCCATCTGTCCCTTGTATACTTGCTCACCCTCTCTCTACACACATACAGAAGCAGGTGTGTGCATGTGCACACACACAAACATTAACCTTTTTTCAAAGCATCTGAAAATAAGCTGCAGACAGGAGGCTACATGACTTACATGCTCAGTGTGTTTTCTCAAAATAGGGCACTAACCTATAGAACCAACCAACAATCATTCAAGTCAGGAGATAAACACTCCTATTTAATCTATACTCCCCGAATTTGCCATCTGTTCTAACAATGACAATTTTTCCTTTTGTATTTGTTGCTATGTATCTTTAGTCTTCTCCAATCTAGAATAGCCTCTCAATCTTTCCCTTTCATGCCCTTGACAGTTTTGTTTTGTTTTTTAAATACATGCTTTACATTCTGTAAGACAACCTTTTAAATCAGTTCACCTTGTATTTATTCACAAGCAAAAGCTGGCCATGCTTTTTAAAGAGTATCACACAAATGATGCATCTCAACAAGGGGTACCTGGGGTTGGCCTATTCAACTATTGGAGAGGTAACTTTCATCCCCTGATCATGTTGGAGTCTGCCAGCTTTCTTTACCACAAAATCAGCATTTTCATCTTTGTAGCTTATTAGTAATTTGTGGGGCAATAATTCAAAGATTATGCCAATATCCTGCTCTTCAACAAACCTCTATCCACAAGCTGTAGCATATGTTAGAAACTCCCTCCTGAATCAACTATCACTATGATGGCTGAAAAACATTTTTCTATTTTTATTATGCCTTCTACATTTATTAGTTTGCATTCTACTGTAAAAACAAAACTCCCTTCTCCTCCATGTAGTCATCTATTTACTTACATAATTATAAATCAGTGGATTCCTATATGAAACCTCTAGTATTCTGATGCTATCATTATTGCTGATGTTCAAACTTTCTCAAATTTGGCCAGTGGAACCTTTCCAAGATTACTCTTGTCCACTCAACATGTCCTCATGATTCCTTGAGGATTTTCTTACTGTTTGGTTTATAAAATGATTTGGGCTCATCCTGTATTTCTCCCTGATTCTGACTAGGAATCAGCCAACATTCCAGAACCCTGCTTCCTTTCTTTAGTGGATAGCACTTAGGAACTAATAACCTGGCACTTGCTGTATGCAGTGCTACTGATGTGTCACTGCTTTTAGGTCTTCTCAGCACAAAACTAAATATGTGTGTAAAAAACATGACTCCAATCCAAATACCTTCTCCAACAGAAACCTGGCTCTCATAATCCTCAACACATTTGTTTGCTACACCCTTCAACAATGCTGACCCTCTCCTCCACCTGCCACTTCCACACCTCACCCTCAGCACTCCTCCTACCACCAGGCACTGTGCCACACCACCTCTCTTATCCCCCATGGCAAGCTTACTCTTGACTCTTCCACTGTGGGGAAGAAAGGCAGGAGAGAAACACAAATCTGAAAGGGGAAAAAGGAATTTAAGAGGAAGAGGAATAGAAGGGCACATTGATTTTTAAAATCATCCTTTGAGCCGGGCTCGGTGGCTCAGCCTGTAATCCCACACTTTGGGAGGCTGAGGTGTGTGGATTGCCTGAGCCCGCGGGTTTGAGACCCACCTGGGCAACTTGGCGAGACCTCATCTCCACAATAAATCAAAAATTAGCCGGGCGTGGTAGCGCGCACCTGTAGTTCCAGCTACTCTGAAGGCTGAGGTGGAAGGATCGCCGGAGCCCAGCAGGTCGAGGCCGCGGTGGCCGGGAGCGGCCACTGCGCTCCAGTCTGGGTGACAGAGTGAGACTCCAACTCAAAAAAAAAAAAAGTGTTCCCTTGTTTAGTATATGCCTGAGCTATAAAACTCTAAGTTACTTATGATAACTGATTTCAGTGTGGTATGTTTTCAAATCTACTTCTTAAACAGGATAAAACAACAGTCCTGAAAATGAGCCAAATTATATTTTAACAAAGTGCTATTTTTAAATTTAAAACATTTTTTCCACATTTCCTCAAATTGCTAGGTACCCTTCAATTCAACATCTCCAGTGTATAATACATTTAGATTTTAACTTAAAGTTTCCACATACTGAATACTACTAAAAATATTTTCTTTAGTACTGACTACCTGATGTTCATGGAGAAATTACTACTTAGTACACATGTCCAATAAAGTATCACTTCATAGTAAATGCTTTTGTATAGTTTCTTCTAGATGGTGCATTTTCTCTGGTCTGTGGATAAAATCTTTTCTACCCCAGAGATACTGACTAAAGTTTTTACACTGTGTGAACTCTGATGTTTAGTGAGGTATGGCTTTGGGCAAAAAATTTCCCTACATTCATTCACTAACGGGTTTTTTTTCACTCTGAGTTTTTTGATATAATGCTCTAATTCCACAATAGTTTCTCACATTCTATATCTTCATATTGTTCTTTTCCCCCAGTAAGCTCTCCTCTGTACTGTGAGGAATTTAGGCCAAAGTTGCTCTCAACATCACTAAGTAATAGATTTTTCTTACTCATTGTGTTCTCTGTTTTACAAAGTTTTGACTTCACCCAGAGTAATTTACCTCACTTATTACATTATCTATTACATTTATAGGGTTTTCCCCCAAGTGTGTCCTCTGATGTACAGTGAGTTTTGACTTAATATAGTATGATTTTCCACAAACATTACATTCAAAAGGCTTCTCCCCTGTATGTGTTCTATGATGTGCAATGAGTTTTGACTTCACACAGAATGATTTTCCACATTCATTACATCCATAGGGTTTCTGTCTGATGTGAGTTCTCTGATGAACAATTAGGGCTGACTTCTGACGGAAGGTTTTACCACATTCGTTACATCCAAAAGGTTTCTCCCCTGTGTGTCTTCTCAGATGTTCTGTGAAACCTGAATAGTAGCAAAAAAGTTTTCCACATTGAATACATTCATATGGTTTCTCACCTGTGTGAGTTCTCAGATGTTTAGTTAGGGTTGACTTCTCAGAGAAGGATTTCCCACATTCATTACATGCATAAGGTTTTTCTCCTGTGTGAGTTCTTTGATGTTTAATGAGATCTGATTTTCTGAGAAAGGCTTTCCCACACTCATAGCACTCATAGGGCTTCTCCCCTGTGTGTGTTTTCTGATGTACAGTAAGGACTGACTTAAATGAGAAAGCTTTCCCACATTCATGACATTCATATGGTTTTTCTCCTGTGTGTGTTCTCTGATGTTGAGTAAGTGTTGACTTTTCACTGAAGGATTTTCCACATTCATGACATCCATAAGGCCTCTCCCCTGTGTGAATTCTCTGATGTTTAATGAGATCTGAATTCTTGCAAAAGGTTTTCCCACAGTCATGACATTCATAGGACTTTTCCCCTGTGTGTGTTCTGTGATGTCTTGTGTGAGCTGATTTCTTGTTGAAGGTTTTTCCACATTCATGACCTTCATACTGCTTTCCTCCAGTATGTGCTCTCTGTTGTATTCCAATGACTAAGTTTCCACTGTAAAAAATTCCACATTTATTATATTCAATTATACTGTCAATTGAGTGGGTTTTCTGAATTGGAGTGATATTTAACTTCTGGCTGAAAGGGTGAACACTCTGATGTTCAAAGAGAATAGATTTCTCAAATGAGTTTTTTTTATGTTCATTAAATTCATAGTGATTCTCTCTTGGATGTGTTCGCTGATGAGGAATAAGAGATGACATATCACAGACGGTTTTCCCATATTCTGTATATTCGCAGGTTTTCTGTCCTGTGTAAGCTCCCATATGTATAAGGAAGAGTGAATTCTCAGAGAAAGCATTACTGTATTCATTATATTCAAAGGGTTGCTCCAAAATTTGAATTTTCTGATGCTGAACAAGATCTTCGTTAAGATAGAAGCCATTCTCATTTGTATTATAATCAAAAGGCTTCTCTTGAGAATAAATTATTTCACGCTTCTCATCATGGAGCCATTTTCCCCCTTTGTTAAACTCATTGAACTTCTTTCTTGAATAGCTTCTACTAGTATTGATTAATTCTGAAATATAAATAGAATGACAAGGAAGATTAGTCTACAAGGGTATGTAGGAGAAACAGAGTTAGCATTAGGTTTGATGGAATGGCCAGTTTAGGGCATTACCTCTTCATGGCTAGATTATGATATTAGTGTGCATATTTCCAGTCTTATCCCTCTTTTCAATTCTACACAGCAGTAACAAATCAAATATTTAAGAGTCCTAATTCATAAAGAAACAATCCTATAACCTAGTCTCTAATTATGTTTCTACCTCTGATTTACTCAGAATATAAATATATAATATGAAGAGTAAGACCAATGAGTGAATAAGCAATTCTTATCACAGAATCACAATTCTATTATGGTTATGGTATCACATACCAACAAACTCTGTTTCAATGCTTTCTGACTTTCTCCTAAACAAATCTCACCTGATTTAGTATCAATCCTCAACCTTGCTTTTATACTCATGTTTCCACATCTCTGTATACCATGAAAGCCTTAAGAAATACAATTGTAAACCCAGTTCTGGAACTTTCATTTACCTTTATCCTAACACTTTTTGGTTATATATACTTCTTTTTACCCCCATGCCATCCACATTATACTGTGTCCTAAGTAAAATGTCCCAAGAATAACACATTTTTAAAAAGGCATCATTGAGGAAAACATATATTTGGGCTTAGATTAGAATCAAGCAATCATTTTACAAGTTTGGAATAAATATATTTTGTTCTGGGTAAGTCCAGCTATTTGTTCCTCATAAATTGCTCATTCTCATCCATAATGTTATACTGATTGTTTTCTCATTATTAGTTTACAGTCTAACAATGTTTTTAAATAGCTGCCTTCCCAAACCTCCCTACAACTTTCAGTTTCATTTACTACCAAAAAAAGGAGTAATTTGTATAATTTACATTAGCACAAATATGGCTGCAAACAAACAATATTCTTTGTTAAACACTGAATTTTAAAATATTTCATGCAGCTCTGGTTTCATTCATCAACTATATTTCTGGCAGCTGTTACTCTTATGATTTTCTCTCAGCATTCTACATAGATATTAAATCAATGGTATTTAACATATATTTATTGGTATTACCTGGAGAGCTTTTCCAAACACAAATCTTTCTAGTTTCATACTGAAATACTTACTGGTTAAACATCTGTAATTTAGTTTAAAATAATTCTTTAACAATGATAAATATTGTAAAATGCTAATGAATGAGCAATTCCAAAAAAGCATGCATAAAAACATATTTGCTATCTATAATAATAATAAAGGTTAACTTATTATGAAAATAAATGTTTAAATGTCATTAACAAATCTATAAAAACACCAATATAAGTTTCTCATTCATCTTAGGGCTTGAAGAGTGTGTACATGAGGTGTATCACATGAGATGGCTTTCACATTCAATAATAACTTTAAAAATGAGTATGAACTACTCCTATTCAGAAGAAACAGTAACAACACCACAGATGAGATTTTCCAGTTTCCATGTCAATGTATACCTCACAACTCAAAACTACTGCTTAATGATCTGCCCTGGGTATTGAGAAAGAATTTGTGATAATACCTTCTGATCAACACATTTTTAAATTACAAAATGTTCATTACAAAAGAACTCTCCACATCTGGTACTTTGACCAAGAAAAATCATTAATATATGTAATACTAGATTTTGAAAAAGTTAGAGACTGTTCAAAATTCTGGTGGGAAAAGAAATTTCAGCAAACTACTGTGTACTCTGATTACACGACCAGAAATGAATTTTTTGATGAACAAACACAGAGGAAGAATTGAGCTAAAGTACTCAGTAAGCTTTTCATGGCAAATAAAGTTTGAGATAAAAATTACTAAGCACTGTCAGGTATGATGGTGTATGCTTGTAGTCCCAGCTACTCAAGAGGCTGAGGTGAGAGGACTGCTTGACTTCAGGAATACAAATCCAACCTAGGCAACACAGCGATACCCTATCTCTATTTTTTAAAACCTGTAATGCATATATAATAAAAACCAAAAGCCATTACTCTGTATCAATCATTGTTTCCAATTCTTGGCTCAGGTTTCTCATTTCTAATTTCTATATTACCTACTGTATTTTCAGCAACGTTTTTTCTGCTTCTGTTTCTTCAAATTGTACTTTAATAATTATAGTAACTTTATTCTTTTTTCCCAAGAATTTCCTATGTTTTAACAGACAGCTCATAATGTAACTTCTTATGGTCTTACTATTCCTTTCCTAATTTCTTCTTTTCCTCTTTCATGTTCTTGTACACCAGAAACAATTGTTTCATTGGTATATTAAAAATTAGTGACAATATCCAGGCATTACATGCTATAGGAACCTAAAAGAGGAGGCTTTGAAGTGATTCTTTTTTTTTTTTTTTTTTGAGTTGGAGTCTCACTCAGTCGCCCAGACTGGAGTGCAGTGGCCGCTCCTGACCACTGCAGACTCGCCTGCTGGGCTCCGGCGATCCTTCCGCCTCAGCCTTCCGAGTAGCTGGAATTACAGGCATGCGCTACCACGCCCGGCTGATTTTTTGATTTATTGTAGAGATGAGGTCTCGCTGCCCAGGCGGGTCTCGAACCCACGGGCTCAGGCAATCCACTCACCTCAGCCTCCCAAAGGCGCGGGATTACAGGCTGAAGTGATTCTTACTTAAGAGAAGGCAATATGCAAAGGAGACAGCAGGACCAGATAGGCAGTCTCCAGGTGAAGATACATTTGGGGAGAGTTACCTTTTAGATAGGTAATGTTGAATTTGTTATCAAATCTCATTAAAATCTGATGCCTGACAAATTAAAGGCTGGTAATTCTCTGTCCTACTGCACCCATTTTTGGGTGAGCCAGCTTATAATCTACCACTGACAAAGTGAAAATAACTTTTAAAAAGAAAACTCTGTAAGAAAGGCCTTGCTGGCCAAAGCTATCCCTCCAATGCCTGGTGTCACAGGGGTTCTTCTCTAAGTGTCTGCTGTCTGATGCTGCTGAAAGAGTTTGAGTGAACTGTGGAAACATGATAGACACTGGTTGAACTGTCTGGGCCACTTAAAACCATGCAAAGGACTTGTTCAGATGAAAAATCCTG
Source organism: Cephalopachus bancanus (assembly GCA_027257055.1). Classification (NCBI taxonomy): domain Eukaryota; kingdom Metazoa; phylum Chordata; class Mammalia; order Primates; family Tarsiidae; genus Cephalopachus; species Cephalopachus bancanus. The sequence continues at coordinate 1,139,881 of JAPVLO010000184.1, read as the reverse complement.
CACAACCCAGATTATAGAAACTCAGTGCATTTTTGAGTTGTGATTCCTATGGAAGGTTCAAGGTTAGGGGATGGCCAAATATCAGGGAGCCCACTCATTTCCACAAAAGTGATCAAATCTGAATTTCAGCCTCTCCCATTACAAAATGCAGTTGTCCCAGGAAGAAATGGTCTCTAGGCTACTAACTAGGAATGACTAGGTATGATGAGGATGAAAGTGTATGGGGGGGGCAAATGAGAAGAGGAGGAGTCATATCAACCTATTCTGAAAATTGATGATATCACTCTGGCCATTCTTCTGGGCATGATGGGTCCTCATTCTTCAAACAGCAACTCCAGGCCAGAGCTTGGCCAAAAACAGTTGGAGACTCATACTTAATTCTAAAATATTTAAGCTTGTATAAAAATATTTTTCTGTTAAAAGATTTTGGTCTCTCTTGCACCCAGGCCTTCCAGACAAAAGGTCTGGATGGGAGTAGAGGATAAGTAGAAAACATGTGAAGCTGCAGTTAGCAATGGGGCACACATGCAACAGAGGAAAAGCAAAAACCCTGGCACCTGGTTTGTGGGAAGGGGTCATTGATCTTCTTTGTCCTTAAGAACCACTCCTGAAATCCTCTTCCCAGAAGGGAAATGCCCTTGTTCTCCCAAATTGCTACCAGACTTCTTAACCCAACAGCAAACTGTGGTGAATCCTTGGCATTCAAACTGGCAGCTGCTTCTACCATCCCCACCTGAAGATCCGACTGTGAGATAACAGCTCTTACATTTTCCACATAGAATACCTCCAGACATTGTCCATACTATGAGGGAGGGCAGATGAACTGGTGTCTTGGATAAGCAGGAGTGCTTAGAACTACAGCCCCTCTGATATAAGGACTAAACTAATGGGGAGCCACACTGGGTGCTGGTGGGGAAGCACCTAACAATTGCAAAATCTTTATTTCTAGAAATACCACATTTGCCCTCTGGTATTGTGCTTCTTGTGTGTGAGAAAAGTAGGTGATTTAATTGTGATTTGTACCTTGGGGTAGTAACAGTAACATTCAAGTACTTGAGAAAACATCCTTGCAGTATAATAAACCTCAGACATGCACTCTGTGAGTTCTTTTTCCTGCAGTGCAGTTATTCCACTAGAAAGGGGCACATTATTTGTTCTTAACTTTAACTGAAGTGATTCATGACTTGCTTCAGCTTGGAAAGACATTCAAATCAGCTTCAACTGACTAGCCAGAGTTGAATGGGTGACAGGAATATGCCACAGACTTTTTGCAGGTTGAAGCAAAGCTGGGCAAAATATTCATTATATCCTGGGATAATACCTTGAGTTAGGTAAAAGTTTGACAGAAAAACTTTAAGAGAAAGCCACCTAGCTTTCTAAGATAAACCGCTATAGTTAAAGAGTTAAAACAAAATGACTTTGGAACAGCATATATATAGACAAATTGGCAAAAAAAATCGCCTATGGAAAAATAAAATGAGTGGCACTATGGGGTTGTAGAGAAAATAATTTTATGCCTTTGCACAGTTAGGACTTTTTGAGCAAGTCTTAATGAGGCTTGGGGACTTAAGCTAAAAGAATAAGATTTGGAGAGTAACTTATAACTCATTAGAATAGAACTCCAGAGAGATTTTTCTCCTAGAGATAATGAAAGGAGGTACCTATAGAAACCTAGAATAAACTTAGTTTAGAGTAGTCTTTTTGCCTCAGCATAGCCATTTTTGCTTAGACTTTACCCCTGACAGGCTTCGAATCTAGCATAGGTTAGACATAGATAAACTTCCAATAGGCAAGTTTTAGGAAGCATTCAGACATTCTACTGCAGGCTAAGCTGGCAGCCTATCTCAGCCCCTTGGCAAATCTCCATCAGATGCAAGACCAGGACAGCTCAACAGCCCAACCTTTCAATTCATGGTTTAACATAATAATCTCTAGGAAACTTTCAGGTTCCTTGTCAAGGTGGAAGATCAAAGATCACCCCTTGGCTGGCCAAAGCCATAGAAATGACAATAAGACCAAAAGAGTTTGTGGATTGTAAACTCTGACAAGTCTCTTGCAGGAAACCCCCTCCCCTTGTTTCCTCCTATCTAGCCCACCACATGAGTTCTGGTATTCTGCAGCATTGTGGGGTGAATAGGTTAACTTACATTAACATATCAGTATTCAATAATTTTTTTATATTTTCAAAAAGCTAGAAGAGAGGATCTTGAATGTTCACAACAGAAATGATAAATGTCTGTGTTGATGTATATGCTAATTAACCTGATTTGATCACTATACATAGCATACACATACCAAAATATCATTCTGTACCCCATAAACATGTATAAGTATTACATGTCAACTAAAAATAAACTGAAAACAGAAAAGACATACACAACAATATTTACAATAAAGTTTTTAAAACACCCCCAAACTGAAAACAACCCAAATATGTTTCAACAATAGACAGATAAACTCTGCTATAGTCATACACAATGGAATGCTACATAGTAATATAAAGCAACAAACTACTGATATACACAACATGGATGACCTGACAGACATAATGCTGAGCCAAAAAAGCCAGACACAGATGCTCCTGGACTTACAATGTTGTTATATCTCGATAAACTCATCATAAATTGATAGTATTCTAAGTTTAAAAATGTGTTTAACACCATAGCTTAGCCTAGCTTACCTTAAACATGTTGAGAACACTTCTATTTGCCTATGTAACAAAATTATTATAAATAATACTGAATCGAAATTCAGAAATCAAACTACATTTTTTACTGAATGTGTACTGTTTTCACACAACTGTAAAGTCAAACAAATTCTAAGTCAACCATCCTAAGCTGGGGAGGATCTCTGTGTGTGTCTATGAGTGTGTGTGGAGAGAGCAAGAGTATATATACAAGACAGAGTATATATATAGTGCTTGTATACAAACAGTGTATACTATATGATTACATTTATCTGCATTACACATATATAGTACATATAGTGTTCATATAAACATAGCATATACTATATGATTACATTTATCTGTAGTTAAAAACATGACTATGGTAATAGAAGGAAGGTGTTATTTACTGAGAAGAGAACACCAGGGAGCTTTCCTGGGATTGTGAAAAATGCTCTAAGCTGGGCTCGGTGGCTCAGCCTGTAATTCCAGCGCTTTGGGAGGCTGAGGTGAGTGGATTGCCTGAGCCCGTGGGTTCAAGACCCGCCTGGGCAACTTGGTGAGACCTCATCTCTATAATAAATCCAAAAAATAAAATTAGCCTGGTGTGGTAGTACATGCCTGTAGTTCCAGCTATGTGGAAGGCTGAGGTGGAAGGATCGCCGAGCCCAGCAGGTCGAGGCTGCAGTGGCCGGGAGCAGCCACTGCACTCCAGTCTGGGCGACGGAGTGAGACTTCAACTCAAAAAAAATAAATAAATAAAAATGCTCTATATATTCATCTAAATGATGGATACATGAGTGTGTATCCATACGTAAAACTGTATTAAGCTGTGCCTTAAGTCTATATTTTTTATACTTCAATTTCAAAAAAATTTTTAAATGATACCTCAATTTTAAAAAAAAAGGACAGCATGTGTGTATGAGAGTGATACTGGGAGATGCTAAGTGATTCAAAGATACTGCACATTTGAGTTATGTCAACATGCTACTGCTAAAGGCCTGGAGCCTCTAAGATATGATTCCTGAAGAACATCTCAGTGGTCTTAATCTCAGTTAACCCTTGTAATCTACTTTCCTCTAAATTCCATCTGGCACATACTCACTCACCTGGGTGGCTCTGGCTTGGGAATTCTTCCTCTAATATCCATGGCTCCTCTCCTTTCTCCAACTTGAGGATCACTTCTGGTTTAGGGATGCAATACCCTGTGAAAAAAAATTATAAGACTTGGGTCAAGCCAGGTGGGTTTCTCTGAAGGAAGAGGACAGTGGATCTCAAAGAGCACGCATAACACACACATACACAAGCCCATTTAGTCCTGTCATGGGGCAGAGGAAGACATTCTTTCCAGTACCCATAAGGGACAAATTGTCCTTAACCTCTGAATCCCAAACCTAAATATTACTATATTCTATAAAAGTTCCACAAATTTCTGTAAAAAGAAATACCATGCACACTGGTCATCTACATGGAAAGTAATTCCTACCTACCCACTGAGATGAGGTGGCTATAGTTCTCCAGCATCACATCCCTGTACAGGGTCCTCTGAGCAGGGTCCAGATGCTGCCACTCTTCCAGAGTGAAGCGCACAGTCACATCCCTGAATGACACTGATCCCTGGAAAATCACAGTTCTGTTCAGTCTAAAGTAGTCAGGATCAAGTTATACAATACAAGATGTTTAAAGACGAATTCTTGCCACCTTTATAACTGAAAATTAACCAGAAAATGTTACAAAGGTCCTCTACTATACACCTTTGTGTTATACTTTTTAGGTTGAAAAAGAATCAAAGTAGAAATATTCTGTCAGTACATTAGTGTACTAAGTATTGAAAAATATCTGAATGCCCACATGTGTCTGGAACTATATTAGTTTCTAAGTATTTCAAGTTGAATACAAAACTCTTCCATATGAGAAATGAGGTATACATATCGTCTCATGAGGACACATATGTACAAAAGCATACCTATCAAAGAACTTAAAAGACCCATATCGCAAATGTGTGCAACACAGACAGAGATCATAAAGGGGTTATTTGCAAGTTCATGTGAGAGTCCATCTGTACCCTGGATTTCATTAAAAGGATAAAACTTTAACTTTTTTGTAAACATTTGACAAAAATGTAGGAAAAGGTAAGATGATCTGAAAAAATATGGCAAATCAGTGGAACTGCATAATAGAACAAGAGAGCAGATCTGAACTGTGATAAGCTAAAGGCTGCAGAGGCATGGAGGGAGACTAGGGAATACACTGGGCTTTAATCTTGTCAGGGTTCGTCAACTAGCTATCAGTCACCTAACCAGGAAAATTTTAGAGCTATCACCAGTTTTATTTGCAGTTATAAATTAAATAAAATGCTATCGATGCACATATGAGAAAAGTTTAATTTTGTTCTTATTTTTTAAACAAAAGTATAAATAGCCATGCTAACATTTTTTTCCCATGCCCTAAAGGACTGACAGTATATGACATACACAGGATTATTTTGCACACTTCTTTGGTGGATAGCCTCCTTGCCCCACCCACCTCAGGCCACTGACATGAACAGCAGAAGCCAATGGTTAACTGGAAATACACACCTGAGTCCCTGTTACATAATCCAATTTTCACTGAGGAGGAAAGCTCCCAAGGTACAGGAGACTGTGCTGCACAGTAGCATTGGAATTGGATTGTCTACATTAAGTGGTAGTAGTACAGTCATAGAACAAGGAACTTCCTAAGCAAAGGGAGAGAGGAAGAGCTACTTCCAGAGGGTCTGCAATGAAAACCTTAAAGGGCCTGCAAACTGTCAAGTCCAGAGAACCAGAAGGAAGAGTTGGGGGGGTAGGGGTTGCTGACTGACAATGACACACATGCAGGTCATGCAGCACTCTGAGTATCTTCAGAACATGGAAATGAACATGTCCACCGGAAGTGTAGGTAGATGATTCTGGAGTGCAGGGGAGAGATCCAGCATGGAAATACAGATTTGGGTGAAAATGGCTACTTATTGCCACTGGTGCCAACCGAGTAACCAGATATTTACAGAGACAAAGATTGAAGAAAAATGTCAGCACAGAATTTGAACAGATGCCAATATTTAAGCGGCTGGCAGAATAAAGAAAAATAAGCTATGAGGGTTGAGAACAAATATGCTGAAATGTGAGAAGAGAACCAACATGTTAAATGTTGGGAGCCGGCCACGGAGGCCCACTGAGCATTAGGGATCAGGGAGGGCCGTGGACCCCGAGACCGCTAGGATGTGTTCAGGAGCCGTTGACCCCATTTTCCTCCTCCTTTTACCATGCAGTGCAAGTAACCTAAAGGAACTCTGCTGATCTAAGCTGAAGGCTCTGTGACTGTGACAGGCATGGCTCACTCTAGAAACCCATTGTTCCTGTTTCCCATAAACTGCGGTTTTGGCTCAGGTATTAGATATAATTCAAACTCAGGTCACATTTGGGAGCCTTTTACACGGTACAAGCCTCTTTATAAAATTTTAAAGTATATTTGTAGAATTAGTATATACTTCTGGAGAGCTGTTTTCAGCTTTTCAATGGTATAGATAATTATCAAGAGTTATCAGAAATGGCCCAGCGCAAAGCTTGGGCTGGGCCACATTCCTGAGGGCCCAGCGCGTACTTTGGACTGGGCTGCATTCTTTCAGGTTGGCTTTAGCTACAGTTAGTGTAGGGTTTTTTCTATCTATTATAGAAATTGAATTTATTTTATTCATAGAAAGTATTGTAGAATAGATCATGCTAACGTCAGGGAATCATGTTAGTTCAAGCATGACCAATTATGATATTTTGAGGTTTAATAAGAATACAGTTAACTTTAGAAATTTCATTGTCTCCATTTTCTACTATTGTGGTTTTGGCCTTAGTACATTTACAGTTTATATTTGGGTTTTATTTTTAGAAGCTTTGCAGCTGCTGATCAGCTTTATATATTAGGATTAGGAATTAGAAACTTTCATAGAAATTAGGATAGATATATAAGACTTTAGAATAGCCATTTTGTTAAGAGATTGTAGTCTACTGTTCCAAAAAGTGGCCCACTGTGAACCTTGGACTGGGCACATCCTATAGAGCCCAGCGTGATCTTTGGACTGGGCCACATTCTTTAGGAATTAGTTTAAGCTATAATTAAGAGCTTCCGTAGCATTGTGTAAGTAGTATTAGCATAGAATAGAAAGGTAATAAAAGTTTAAGTTAGTCATCATGGGTGTTGCGTGAGCTTTAGAAGTTACTGATTATCAGAACATCATTAGGCTAGTAGGGATTGTTGCACTGCTTTTGAAGAGCATTAACTAGCAAAGGGAACAATAAGACAATCTTGGGGTTTGTCCTTCCTCATACCTGAGAAAACATCTGGTGGGTGGGGGACGCCCCTCCTGCACCTGGCTTTGTGTTCATGTGAAAGACTTGTGAGCCTGTCTGTCTAAAATTTGGGGATAAATACCTGCTGTAACTTTCAATAAACGGCTTCTGCTCATTTCACTGAACAGTTGTCCACTTTCTTTCTTTCTCTTTCTTCCTCTTTATATCTATCCTTCCATCTTTCTTTCTTTTAATGTCTGTCCCTACAGATTCGCCGACACCACCACATTTTCCAAGGGACTCCCCAAAACTTGCAGGGGATGGCCCCCCACAGTTAAACTCAAAGAGCTTCAAACTGAGTGAAATAATCAAACTGTCAAAAGACAAAGAAAGAATCCTGAAAGCAGCAAGAGAGGAGTCATCATGTACAAAAAAATCTGGAATGAGGTTAACAGCTCATCTTTCATTAGAAACCATACAGGCCAGAAGGCAGTGGGATAACATCTTTAAAGTGGCGAAAGAAAAAAAAATCATCAATCAAGAATTCTATACTTGGTAAAACTATCTTTCAAAAATGAGGAAGAAATGAATACATTCCCAAATAAAATCTGAGGGGATTTGTCAGTACTAGATCTGTCCTACATGAAATGTAAAAGGAAGTCCTTCAGGCCGAAATAAAAGGACACTAGACAATAACTCTAATCCAAACAAAGCAAAATTTGTGGTGAAGGTAACTACTATAAGTTTTAAAAGCCAGTATTATTGTTTTTTGTGTGTTTTTTTTTTTTTTTTGATTTATTGTAGAGATGAGGTCTCACTGCCCAGGCGGGTCTCGAACCCGTGGGCTCAGGCAATCCACTCACCTCAGCCTCCCAAAGGCGCGGGATTACAGGCTGAGCCACCGAGCCCAGCCAGCCAGTATTATTGTATGTGTGGTTTTTAACTCCTTTTTATTCTATATGACTTATAAGACAAATGCATAAAACAATACTTATAAGTCTATGGTAAAATGCATAGTTTATGAAGATGTAACATGTGACAATAGCAAGACAAATGGTGGAGACAAGCTGAATGGGGCAGAGTTTTTAATATACTATTAAGACTAAGTTGACGGAGCAAGGTGGCGCACATATGTTAAAAAAATTTTTACACCAACAAATTAGATAACCTAGTTGAAATGCATAAATGCTTAGAAACTACCAAATATGACTCAAGAAAAACAGAAAATCTGAACAGACCTAGAGCAAAAGATTTAATCAGTGACTTAAAAAATCCAAACAAAGATCAGAACCACATGCTTCCATTAGTAATCTCTACCAAATGTTAAAATAATTAACACCAATCCTGCCAACTCTCCCAAAAAAACAGACAAGAAAGTACCCTTCTAATACATTCTGTGAGCCCAGCATTGCCCTGATATCAAAGCCTGATAAGAAAACTACAGCCCAATATTCCTTGTGAATACTAATGCAAAATCCTCAACAAAATACTAGTAAGCCAAATCCAGCAGCATATTAGAAGGATTACATACCATGACATGACTGTACCAAACAAGATTTATCCCAAGAATGCAAGAGTGGTTGATACAGATAGAATGTTTGTATCCTCCCCAAATACATACGTTGAAACACTAACTCCCAGAAGGATGGTATTTGGGATGGGGCCTCTGAAGAGAATTAGGTCAAGTAAAGCCCTAATGATGAGATTAGTGCCCTTATAAGAAGAGATGGGAGACAGCTTGCTTTCTCTTTCTGTCATGTGAGGATATAAGGAGAAGACAATAATCTGTAAACAAAAAAGAGGGCCCTCACCAGAATCCAACCATTCTGGTACTCTGATCTCAGACTTTCCAACCTCTGGAACTGTAAGAAATACATTTCCATTATTTAAGCCACCCAATCTATGAAATTTTTGTTATAGCAGTCCAACCTAAGACATACAAAAAACCAACCAATAGAACATGCCACATTAATCCAACACCCTTTATGATAAAAATACTCAACAAACTAGGAATACAAAAACACTCCCCCAACATGATAAAGGGCATCTATAAAAAACTCACAGCTAGTATCATGTTGGATAGCAAAAAATAAATAAAAATTAAAAATCCCTTATTATCTTCCTAACATCAAAAACAAGCCAAGATCTACAGATTTAATGTACTTACCAAAATCTCAACAGTGATTTTTGGATTTCGCAGAAATAGAAATTGAAAAAAACATCCATCCTAAAATCAATATGGAATTTTAAGGGATGTCAAATAGCCAAAACAACGTTAGAAAAGACGAACAAAGTTGGAGGCCTCACACTTCCTGATTTCAAAACTTATTACAAAGCTACAGTAGTCAAAACAGCATAGTACGTGCATACAGACAGACATACAGGGGAGGCGCAGAAGATGGCGGCTGAGCCAGTCAAACTATGCAAGTCCCCATGTGAGTGAGTGAGTGTATGGAAAATTTTGTGTATGTGCTGGTGAGCGAGTGGGCATGTGAGTGACTGACTGTGTGAGGGCTAAGGCGCTAGCCGCCAGGACTCTCCTGGTGCAGCTGCTGGTGCCACAGCATCTGGGCTTGGACCCTAGCGATTCCCAGGACGCAGAAGCCAAGTCATTTTCTCTTTTCTTTTCTTTTTTTTTTAAATCAACAAACCCTTCCTGGCAAGAAAACGCTGGGAGAGACTGTCTAAGTGGGGCTCGTGAGAGGGTAACCAGGCCCCTGGTGCAACAGCAGGTGCTGCAGCTTCTCTACTTTGTCACTGGCTCTTCCCGGTCATGGAGCACCATTGACAGAAATTTTCCTTTTGAAAAGAGGCAGGGAGGTACTATTGCCCCAGGCGCCCCCACACCACTGAAGCAAGAGAGAGACTGCTCAGAGCTTTGCCTCAACATTTCAGCACCTGGCAGGGCGCTGGAAGGGGCTGTGGACAGAGTTCAGAGGCAAGTTCCCATGGAAGAGGACAAGAGAGGCACCCCACCACATTGAAGGTGGGGCAGGAAATTACTCCGCCTTGATCACCACGGACCAACAGAACCAATCTCTGTAACTGGAGGATCAACTACTCAGGGCTTGATCGTGGCCCAAAGGGAATATCCTGAGAGCACAAACTTCAGAGGGACCTGATGAGAGCTGAGTTCCAGGCGCCCCACCCCCTACCCTGATCCAGCTGTGGGACAAAGGGTGTGGCCAGAAAAGGATAAGGAAGAACTCCAAAGAGATTCCTGGTGAGTCTGGGGCAGACCCAAACCCCCTCCTTCCCAGCAATCCTCTGAACGTCAAACCCACACAGCTGGGCCACGACTGAGAAGGACAAGCCTGGGACGTCAGTCCCTATAGGACAGTTCCATTCCAGGATAGGCCTGGCTGTGACACCCCAATGAGAGTACATACCTAAGGAAGAGACAGTCCCGTACCTCCCCACCAGAGATCTCCCTGACCATACGAGAGTGAGGGGAGGCCTGCAGCCCCACCCACCTCCACTGTCTCTCCTTTCCTGCTTCTTTCCTCATGGAGAGAGTGAAAGAGGTGGTTCTGCAGGAGAAAACTAATTAGAGGAACAATTACCGAGCCTGCCACAAGAGGGCAGGGTTTTTTTTTTGTTTGTTGGTTGGTTTTTGTTTTTTAAATTTTCAATTATTTTTTAATTAAAAAATTTTTTTGACTGCTTGTTAGTTCATCTATTTTAAAAATATTTTTCCTTTGTGCATGAATGTGTATGTGAGGGTTTGATCTGCATCCCCCCAAAAAAAATTTCTTTTTTTTTCTTTTCTTTTTCAGTTTCTTTCTTCTTTTATTTGTTGTTTTCTGTTTGGGTATGTATGTGAATGATTGAATGTTTATCTTTTGATTTTGTTGTGGTTGTTGGTTTTTGTTCTTTTGTTCTTCTGGGTCTTTTTTATATTCTTTTTTTATAGTTTAAGGGTTATGTCAATAGATGCGTGAGGGTTCGACCTGAATCCCCCCCCTTTTTCCTTTGATCTTTCTGTTTTTCTCCTCTATTCATTTTGTGCTAGGCATGTGTGTGTATGTTTAGTTTTCTTGGGGATCTTTTTCTTGCTGATTGCTTTGTTTAGCTTTGCTGTTATTCCAGTTTGTTTCGGAGTGTTTCTGCTTTTCATCGTCATATAGAGTGGTGGAGGGGAGTGGGTCTCAGGGAACACACACCACAATAAGTAAACATTTTAATTTGCAAGTAGTATCTGATCCCTAGCGCCCCATCCCCCACTTTATTTAAATTTCAAAAACTACAAGAGACAGCAAAGCTTCCCATCCAACATCCTATTTCAAAATAGAACTAATCCAGAGCCCGGATCAGGGAAGAATAGAGGTCTGAGCAAACGTCAGAAGGGAAAGCCTCTCTCAATGACACTGAGTAAGAGAAATAAAGAGAAAAACAAGATCTGTCACAAATAAGGAAAAGTCAAAGGAAGAGCTCAGGCAATTTCAAGTGTACCAAAGACAAAACTCCTGCAGAATCAGACACTGGTAACCAAAAAATAGAAGTCACCAACGACTGTCCCTAGAACATGACAGGGATTAGGGAATGGATGGAAAGAGTGAATAGGATTCAAAAAAGACAAGATGGCAACACTGAAAGAACTTGTAACAGAGATTTTGGCAATAAATATTTCATCCAGGAAATAAATAACAAGATGACAAACATGGAAAGCAGAATTAATCTAGCTGAAGAAAGAATCTCAGAACTTGAAGACCAGAACATGGAATTAACCCATCTGTTAAAAACATACAAAGAACACTCAGAAAGAAAGAACAAAGCCTGAAAGAGATGTGCAATTATATCAAGAGGCCGAACCTACACCTGATTGGTATCCCAGAAGAAGAAAAGGAAATGGAGTACAACTTGGAACAAGTATTCCAGGAATCCAAGAAAACTTTCCCCATCTCACCAGAAATGTGACCAGGCAAGCACAAAAGATGCAGAGAACCCCCACAAGACATTAAATGAGAAACCAACCCCTAGACCCATAGACCCACCTACACAAAGTAGGCACAAAAGAAAAAATCCAACAGGCAGCAAGAGAGAAAGGTCAGACTACCTACCAGGGAAAACCAATCATTATAGCAGCAGACCTATCAGCAGAAACATTACAAGCAAGAAGGAACTGGGGCACCATATTTGAGTCCTCAAAAATAAACAATTTAAACCAAGAATTTCTTATCCAGCCAAGCTCAGCTTCATCAGTGAAGGATAATTAAAATCCTTCACAGATATCCAATCTCTAAGAGATTATGCAGTTTCTAGACCAGCTCCACAGGAGACACTTAAAAAGATATTAAGCACAGAAGAAAGAAGAAAAAGATTGACCACACACTTCCCAAGAGAACAGCAGAGCACGGAATCAGAAAAGAATATAGTGCAACAAGAAACTTGAAAACCCACACATACATTAACCCTAAAGCCAAAAGAAAACAGGCAAACAAAGGAAAAACCTTATAAGAACCTCATGACAGGGATAAACAATTATATTTCAATAATCAGCCTGAATGTGAATGAACTAAATGCATCACTGAAAAGACACAGAATGGCGAATTGGATAAGAAACCATGACCCAATTATTTGCTGCATCCAGGAGACTCATCTCACTTCAAGGGACACACACAGACTCAAAGTTAAAAGTTAGAGAACAAGTTTCCAGGCAAATGGATCACAAAAGAGGGCAGAAGTTACAATCTTAGTATCGGAAAAACAACCTTTAAGCTATCAAAAATTTTAAAAGATGCAAAAGGACACTACATAATGATAAAAGGTTCAATCAATCAACAAGAAATATCCATCCTAAACATATACACATCCAACACAGGAGCACCAGCATTTATAAAACAACTACTAAGTAAACTAAAAAAAGATATTGACTCTAACACTATTATAGCAGGAGATTTGCATACCCACTAACAGCCCTAGATAGATCATTGAGGCAAAAAATCAACAAGGAGATCCAGAACCTAAACTTGACACTTGACCAAATGGATATTGTAGATACCTACAGATTATTCCATGCAACAACCACAGAATATACATTCTACTCATCACCACATGGAACATACTCCAAGATTGATCATATCCTTGGCCATAAATCAAGCATAAAAAAATTCCATAAGGTTGAAATCTTGCCATGCACATTCTCAGACCATGGTGGAAAAAAAAAAATATCAACACCAACAACATTTCCCCATGGCCCACAAAGACATGGACACTAAAAAGCATGATGCTAAACAACTACTGGGTCAACACTGAAATCAAAGCAGAAATTGAAAGATTCCTGGAAACAAATGAAAATGAAGAAACATCTTACCAAACCTCTGGGATACACTGAAAACAGTTCTCAGAGGGGAATTTATATCTCTACAGGCACATGTCAAGAAAACGGAAAGATCAGAAGTTGAAAGCCTAACAAATCACCTAAGGGAGTTGGAAAAGAAGACCACCAAAACTCCAACTTTAGCAAAAGAATTCAAATCACAAAAATAAGAGCCCACATTCAGGACATAGAAGACAAAAATATCATAGAAAACATCAACAAAACAAAAAACTAGTTCTTTGAAAAATTAACAAGATTGATGGGCCTCTAGCCAGAATGACCAAGAAAAAGAGAAAAAAGCCCCATTAAACACAATCAGAAAAACAAAAGATCAAATCACAACTGACCCTGAAGAAATACAAAAGATTATCAGAGATTACTATAGACACCTATATGGAAACAAACTTAATAACCTAAATGAAATGGAGAACTTTCTGACATCACACAACCTCCCCACTTTGAAACAAGAAGACACTGAGACACTAAATAGATCAATAACAACCCTGGAAATTGACTCTATTATATGAAAACTACCTACCAAAAAAAGCCCTGGACCAGATGGCTTTCCAGCAGAATTCTACAAAATGTACAAGAAGGAGCTGATACCAATTCTACTGAAATTATTCCAGGCAACTGAGAAAGATGGAATGCTCCCCAGATCATTTTACGAAGCTAACATCACACTGATACCCAAACCAGGTAAAGATCCAAAAAAAAAAAAAAAGAGAGAGAACTACAGGCCAATATTCCTTATGAACATAGATGCAAAAATTCTCAATAAGAGTTTAGCAAATTGGATCCAAAAACACATCTAAAAAATCATTCACCAGGTAGGCTTCATCCCCAGGATGCAGGGCTGCTCCAACATTCGCAAGACCATAAATGTCATTAAATACATCAACAAATATAAAAACAAGAACCATATGATTATCTCATTAGATGCAGAAAAAGCTTTTGATAAACTCTAGCATCCCCTCTTGATAAAAACCCTCAAACACCTAAGTTTAGAATGAACATACCTCAAAATAGTAAATGCCATCTATGATAAACCTACAGCCAACATATTGCTAAATGGACAGAAACTGGAAACATTTCCCCTGAAAACTGGAACAAGACAAGGTTGCCCACTCTCACCCCTCTTGTTCAATATTGTGTTGGAAGTCCTAGCTCAGGCAATTAGACAAGAGAAGGAAATCAGGGGTATATAAATAGGAAAAGAGGAAGTCAAGTTATCCCTCTTTGCTGATGATATGATCCTATACCTTGAAAATCCAAGAGAATCAGTCAAAAACCTGCTTGCACTGATAAAGGACTTCAGCAAAGTCTCAGGGTACAAAATAAATGTGCATTCCTATACATCAACAACAAGCAGGCAGAGACCCAAATTAAAAGCACAATCCCATTCACAATAGCCACATACAAAATGAAATACCTCCGCATCTTCCTAACCAGAGAAATGAAAGACCTTTACAATGAGAACTACAAAACACTGCTCAAAGAAATCCAAGAAGACATAAACAAAGGGAAAAATATTCCAAGCTCATGGATAGGAAGAATCAACATTGTTAAGATGTCCGTTCTACCAAATAGCAAAAGAAACCATTAAGAGAGCAGGCAGACAGCCCACAGAATGGGAAAAAATATTTGCTAACTGTATATCTGACAAAGGCCTAACATCTAGGATCTACAAGGAACTCAAACGTGCCAAAAGGAAAAAAACGAACAGCCCCTTTAAAAATTGGGCAAAACACATGAATAGACATTTCTCAGAAGAAGATATACAGGCAGCCAACAGACACATGAAAAAGTGCTCAGCTTCACTCATCATCAGAGAAATGCAAATCAAAACCACATTGAGATACCACCTAACCCCAGTAAGAATGGCCATCATTAATAAAACAAACAACAACAGATTCTGGCAAGGATGTGGAGAAAAAGGAATGCTTCTACACTGCTGGTGGGAATGCAAACTAGTACACCCTTTGGAAGACAGTGTGGCAATTTCTGAAAGAACTGGAAATTGACCTTCCATATGACCCAGCAATTCCCCTATTGGGAATATACCCAGAGGAACTCAAATCATTCTACAAAAAAGAAGCCAGGCTCAATGGCTCAGCCTGAGTAGACTGCCTGAGCCCACGGGTTTGAGACCCGCCTGGGCAAGTTGGCGAGACCTCATCTCTACAATAAAAAAAAAAAAAAAAAATTAACCAGGCATGGTAGCGCACGCCTGTAGTTCCAGCTACTTGGAAGGCTGAGGCAGAAGGACCGCCGGAGCCCAGCAGGTCAAGGCTGCGGTGGCCAGGAGCAGCCACTGCACTCCAGTCTGGGTGACGGAGTGAGACTCCAACTCAAAAAAAAAAGATAACCGCACACGTATGTTTGTTGCAGCTCTATTCACAATGGCAAAAACATGGACCCAACCATGTTGCCCACCGAAGCTGAACTGGATAAAGAAAATGTGGTACATATACACAGTGGAATATTATGCAGCCATAAAGAAGGACAAATATATGGACTTTACAGCAACTTGGATGCATTTGGAGTCGATCATACTCAGTGATCTATCACAGAAACAAAGAACAGAGTACCACATGTTCTCACTCATAAGTGGACCCTGAACAATTATAATACTACAAGAAAGTGTTTCGCAGTAATGTGAGGGGGACGGGGCAGGACTGGCAGTTGAGGGAAACTGCTAGGGGAAGGAGGGCATACCTCATCAACAAGGGTACCTGCCTAATCAATGTTTGTATACCTAACCCTGAATTGTACCCCACATCTTAATAATTTAAAAAATAAATAAATAATAATTTTTAAAAAAAGACAAACAGAACAGTAAAGGGAGCCCCAAAACAAACCTGCACATGTATGGCCAAAAGGGTCCCAAGAATATTCAACGGGGAAAGAATAATCTTTCAACAAAACAATGTTATAAAAACTGGATTGCCACATGCAAAATATTAAACTACAAAAACAGAAACAACAACAACAACAACAAACCTAAGTGAAATTAACTCAAAATGAATCAAATATCTAAATGTAAAAGCTAAAGCTACAAAACCCTTTGAAGAACACTTGGAAGAAAAGCTTCCTGGCATTATATTGTATTTAGCAATAATTTCTTACATATGATACCAAAAACACAGGCCACAAAAGCAAAAATAAACCAGACTACATCAAACTTAAAAATTGTGCATCAAAGGACACAGTTAACCAAATGAAAAGGCAACCAATACAACAGCAGAAAATATTTGTAAATCATATACTTGACAAGGGATTAATATCTAAAATATATAAAGAACCCTCAACTCAAAACAAAACAAAAAAACCTGATCTAAGAATGGACAAAGGGCTTGAATAAACATTTCTCAAAAAAAGATACACAAATGGCCAACAAACTTATGAAAAAATGTTCAACATCGCTAATCATTAGAAAAACATAAAACCACAATAAAAATATCTTACACCCATTACACTGGCTGCTATCAAAACAACAACAAGAGAAAATAACAAGGGGTGGCAAAATTGTGAAGAAATCAGAACCCCGTGCCCTATTGATGGACTATATAATGGTATAGCCTCTGTAAGAAACATCATGGCAGTTCCTCAAAAATTAAAAACAGAATTACCATAGGATCCAGTCATACCACTTCTGAATATACATACAGACAGATAGATAGATAGATAGATATAGATAGATCGATCTCCAAAAGGATTGAAAGCAGGATCTCAAAGAGGTACTTGTACACCCATGTTAATAGCAGCATTGTTCACAATAGTCAGGAGGAAGTGGATACCAAATGTCCACTGAGATGAATAAATATACACATGAAATGAAATGTCACTGAACCTTAAAAAGGAGGTAAATTCTAACACATGATACAATTTTGAGGAAGCTTCAGGACATTATGCTTAGTGAAATGAACCTGTCACAATAAGACAAATACTGTATAATTTCACTTATATGAGCTATCAAAGGTAGCCAAATTCATAGAAACAAAGAATAATGGTGGTTACCAGGGGATGGGGGAAGGGAAAATGAGTAGTTGTTTCATGAGTACAGAGCTTTGGTTTTACAAGATAAAAAAGTTCTGGAGATTGGTTGCACAAAAATATGAATATTCTTAACACTACTGGTAAATTGTACACTTAAAAATGGTTAAGATGGTTCAAACAAAAACAAAAATAAAATAAAGATGCCTGCTTTAGTCGCTTATAGTCAACATTGTACTGGAAATTCTAGCAAGGGCAATTAGGCATAAATAAATAAATAGATAGATAAATAAATGACTTCTACATTGGAAAGGAAGAAATAAAACTATTTCTATTTGTGGAGAATGGGATCTTATATATAGAAAATCCTAAAGAATCTCCAAAGAAACAATTAGAACTAGGAAACAAATTCAGTAAGGTTACAGGATACAAGGTCAACACTCAAAAATTAGTTGTTTACTAATACAATAAGCAATCAAAAGGGAAACTAAGAAAACAAGTCGATTTACAATAGCACATAAAAGAACAAAATAACCAACTTAACCAAGGATTTTAACATTTAAAACTAAAAATCCCAAAACATTTCTGAAAGAAATTAAAGATCTAAATATATGAAAAAACACCTCATGTTCATGGATTATAAGACTTAATATTGAGATGCTAATACTCCCCAAAGTGATCTACAGACACAACGCAACCCTTATCAAAAACTCAACAAACATTTTTGCAGAAACAGAAAAGCTAACCTAAAATGCATATGGATTCAAGGAACCCTACTGTGGAAACCAGTTTTCCTCAATAAATTAAATGTAGAATTATCATAAAGTCCAGCAATTTCATTCGTATGTATATACCCAAAACAATTAAAAATATTATTTCTACTATTTCACATAAATGTATAGACATTTTTTAGACCTCACATAATCACTGTTAGGCAAAACTGTGAAAAAATGCACAATTTACCTGGGGCGTGATCATTTTCCACTGGTGTTGGAAGAGCGTAGGAAACTGTAAGGTATAGCTGAGAAAGAAGAAAAGATTATGAGAAATATCACCAGTCTAAAAAGCTCCACATGGCAGCTGGCAAAACACCTCTGAAATGGGAGGTGTCTTGAGAAGGGACAGAGAGGATAGTCAGAGAGGGGACACCCTCATTGTTATGCATAACTTACGTTGCTCACGTAGTGCTTAGACATGCTAGTTTTCAAACTTAAAAACATTTGTTTTCTACTGATTTATTGACAATGTATGTTCTATCACAGAAAAATGCAAACCAATACAATAAACTAGGCAAATCAGGAAAAGTCAACGAATAGAAAATTAAAAACACAGGGAGGATTCAAGGGCCAGGCGTGGTGGCGCGCTCCTGTAGTCCCAGCTACCTGGGAGGCCGAACCAAGAGGATCGCTCAAGTCAGGAGGTCGAGGCTGCAAGGAGCTATGATCGCGACACTGCACTCCAGCCTGGACGACAGTAAGACCCTGTCTCAAACAAACAAATAAAAACAGACGAAAGATTCAAACCGAGGTCAGCCCACTGCCAGGCCGCACGGAGTCCCCAGTCCAGCACCCTCCTCCCGGGCTCAGCCGCCGCGTGCTCTCCCAGGGCGCTCTGCTGGGAGCCGCCAGGTTCCAGGAGAGCGTCCTCACGAGGCTGCGACCGGAGAAAAGAAACAAACCGCGACGCGGCGCACTGCACATGCGCGGAAGGCCCGGAGCGGCTCCCACGGCCGGCGCCAAAGCGCACACTACATTCCCCATAAGCTCTCGCGCACGCTCGCTGGGTAAAGGGTCTGAGGTTTCCGGCTCCCTGGAGAACCTTGACAGATTTAGCAAATAAGTGTTGCAATTTATTAGTTGTTTATCTGGAATAAATTGTAAGTATTTAAATTACGTACCTTTCTTATTAGTTACATTTTTCTGATGATCTGGCTTAACAGTTGCCTGTTTTGCAGAATTCACTTATAGAATTTCTTCCAGATACAGTCAATGTTCCTTTATTACTGGTATTATATACCTTCGATGGTTAGCTATTAGTATGTGCTGGTAAATTTCTGACTTGCTGCATTTTTTTCATACTATGCAAATACCTCATTTAATAAATGTCTTTCCTCATTTAATAAATGTCATTTTTCAGATAACTCATCTCAGAGTTTTACTTACATTTTGGCATTTAGTGGTCAAATATATGCAAGTAAAAACAGATAATAGCAACCACCCAAAACTGAAATTAGTGAGATTGATAATCTCATGGCTCATTAATGTGTCTGTCACTCACAAGTCTGAAGTTATAATTAACCCCAAACAAGGGTTGAACCAATGAAAGTATTGCAAACGTGTGCACTAACAATAAATTGAAGTCAAGTTGCCATTTAAGTGGCCTAAATAATGAATATTTGTATACCTAACCCTGCATTGTACCCCACATCTTTAAAATAAAAAGTTTTAAAGTTAAAAACAAAAGAAACTGGACTGGATTTTTAAAATGTGGTATATATACATGATGCAAGATTATGCAGCCATAAATAAAACCAAAATTAAGGACTTCACAGCAGAAAAAAAAAGACCTAAAACACCTACCCTTAGAAAGCCTGTCTACAAGGTTGGCCCTTGGCTGGCATCTGGAAACTTAAATGTTGGGAAGGTTTAGGAACTTGGATTTCATTTACAATGAATAACTCACTGTGACTAAACAATATGGTTTACACTGAACACCTGCTTTTCTTCTGGGAGTCTGGAATTTTGGTATGTGCTAGGCAGGTGGTATCTTCATAACCAGCCCCCAATAAAAAGCCTGGGCACTGAGTTTCAGATGAGCTTCTGTGACAGCACTTCATATGTGTTGTCACAACTTGTGACTGAAGGAATTTAGCACATCCTATGTGATTCCACTGAGAGACAATCCTTGGAGGCTTTTGCCGGGTATCCTTTGTACATTGACCCATGACCTTTCCCTTTTGCTGATTTTGCTGTAATAAATCATAATCATAGCTACAGTATGACTATATATTAAGTCTCATGAGTTCTCCTAGCAATTCACTGAACCCAGGGATGGTCTTGGGGATCCCTGGCACAGTTGGCATCAGAAGTAGAAATTTCCAGAACAACCCAGACTCACTAAAATATGGCTAAATCATTGTTTGGGAAAAGGAAGAACAAAGAGGCGTGATACAATGAACCTTTGGTGCCTGGATGGCTATGAAGTCATCCATGGTATAAAAACAGCAGCTGAGCTGCTGTCTTCTGTTAAAAGAGCAACAGTTACCTATGAAATTAGACATAGATCCAACCCTTGGCTGCTTTTTAATTGTGCTAGATAAAGTGAGGGGAGGAAAACATGCAGCTGAATGTTTGGTTTTTGTTCTCTCCTCCAGGTGGTAGAAAAAAACCCAAAGGTGTAAAATTCCCAAAGTGAGCTTTTGGGTGGCTCCAAAACGTTAGAAGTTCCCAGGGCTGTAGCAGAGCCAAGGGAGAAGGACCGAGACTCCAGCCTCTTCATCAGCCTTGCTGCAGATCTGCTGCAGCACCCTTCCTCCTCTCTCCCTTCCCCTCACCCTGCTGCCCAGTCTAGATCTTTCCCACAGCTCTAATGTCAACTCTGCAAATGCAGAATTTACTGCATGGATTTGAGTAAGTTTGCAATAGAAAAAAAAGTTTAATGGCTTTATGTTGTGTGGCTATTATACTTGGATGTATGATAAAACTGGTATAAAATGTTAAATACTTTTAATTCCATAAATGCTAGGGAGAACATCTCGATTAGGGGAAGTCGCAAATAAAAGTTATTGGGACACAACTTCTTTGCCTTGTGCAGCTAAGTGAGCAGGTTGGAATTTAAACTCTGAGTTCTGGAAACAGAACAAGACTCCACAATTAATTATTTTTGCTATGATGTTTGCCAATTGGAGCCTCTGAAAAAAGAAAGTCAACATGAAGAGGCAACCTCAAGATAGAGGTATGCATTCAGAATTTTAAAAGGTAGTTTTTAGTCTCTAATGAGCTTTTGTGAGATCAGATATCTGACTCTCAGAGGCTGATGATTTTCTGACCCAATGTGCATATTTTTGAGTGGGTCAGCTTGGATTCTTAAATGGATAAGGTTAAAAGGGCTAAGTGAAGCCTTGCTTGTCACTTTGACTAGGAACAAGGCTATCCAGTCCTACAGCATCTCTGCTTTGCTGCTGCACAAGAAAAGCGAATCCTAATTAACTAGGACCTGACTCTGAGCTGAAACCTGACACCTATCAGCTATGGGCTGCTTTCAGCCTAAACTAAGCTGGTCCATGCTGAAAGCAGGTTCAGGTCAGATAAATAGGACATCAACTCTGTGACTGGTACAGGTTTATGAAGCCCCTCTAAAGGGCCCTAAACTGGGAAAACATGGTAGATACTGACTGGACTGTCTGGGTTCCTTGGAGATACCCACCACAAAGGATTTATTTTCTCCTGGGATTGTCTAAAATTGAGCTGCTGCTAGGTTCTGCATTCCATGCATTCCTAACATGTGATTCCTACCAACAGCTATAAGTTGGGAGCCCACACATCACTAAAACTGTGACTTCTCTGTCCCTCCTGACAGATGAGATTGTCATCCCTCTGTGGGATGTCTCACTACTGCTGCTACTAATTGTTTTTTTGTTTTTTTGTTTTTTCTCTATAAAGTAGCAACATTTATTTCATGTTTCAAAATAACTATGTTCCTATGAAGAACTCAAGATGCATACATAGAACTTTCAATTTATAACAACAAACTTTTTTAAAAATTGTAATTCTTTAGAAAGGGGGCAAAGGAGGAATATGAGGTAGACAAAAAGGTAAAAGGAGAAGAAAGAAAGTGAAAGAACTACATTAGAGCATGTAGAAGAGAATGGTAACATACATTCAACCGGCGAAGGGCCCGCTGACCAATAATAGCAAAGCCATCCAGCAACAGAAAAACGAATTTTTGCCTTATGATGGATTCACAACTCGTTTGGGTCTTGCACTCGTCCAGAAGGCAGGACTGGTGGCCAAGGACTAAGCACTCACGATTTTAAGCAGACAAACCCGTAGGAGGATGGCAGAGCAGCAAAAGACACCTCTGAGCAGGGTCAAGTGGTGGTGGTAAAACAGGAGTGTTTACGGAAGACTTGAAGTGGGTCACAGAGGAGTGTAAGCATGAAAAGCAAGAAAAGAACTCAAGAGAGACCTGGAAACACCCAACAGGTGTTTGGGGCCTCTCATCATGGAAATGGGAACGTTATTGGGGCATAGAGGTTGGATATGAGCATTAGAGATGGACAGTTCCCTTTGATTTTCCTGAGATGGCTGGAGCCAGGATTGGGAGACTGAGGGTCAGGACGGGGTAGGGGAGAACACGTTGCTGAGAAGAACATATCTGGACATGGTATCGAGAATGGAGCCCACAAGTCACTGGAGGGCACGGTACCCAGGGAGAGGCCAGGAGAAAGCGCCCATTTCTGTGACCTCTGATTTTGAAGAGGAGATTCTATTTCATATAAGGAAATGAGCAGTGTTTCCTTACAAGAAGCACTGGGACCATCCGCAGCACTGGTGTTTTCTGGGCAGCAAGGCTTCCTGGGTTCCTAATTACTCCTTGGGCTTTACCATAAGACGATGGCAGACACTTCATAGTTAGTTGCTCTGAACAGACAATTGGCCTATGAGTCCACAGTTCTCCAGCAAACCAAGTACAGACCAACAGGGATGGGTAAAAAGAGAGACAGAGAAAGGTATTCTTCCCATTTGCCCCAGTGGGATTCATGTTTCTCAGAGAGTAAAAAGAAAACAGAACTTGACATTTACATTCCTTTTAGAGCAAATGGTTATTCCAGAAAAAGCGCAGCCACACCTGAACTCTTCCAAAGAAAAATAAAAACAAAATGAGCCAGTGCATCTCTGTCATCCCGTTGAAGGTCCTCTTGAACCATCCTATGATCGATGCTGTCCCCAGTGTGTCTCAGCTGCGTGGCCAATTTGTGAATTACTTCCTCCTGAGGATGCTTCTGGTCAGTGCCATTCTCCTTGGGCTGGGAAGGGAGATTGTGATATTTAATGTGTAGATTTCCCCAAAGTAACAGAGATAGAGAGTTCGGCGTCCGCGAGTCCCATTCCAGCCGGTGAGCTGGTTATTTCCATTTTCAGCCTGTGTCACATCCCTGGGCAAAAGCCACCGAGCGGACAGGCGGCGGCCTCAATATTCTGCTTCCTCAGCAAGAGTTTTACTTTGGCCAATACTTCGGGCTTATTTCTTAGGTTCCCCGCCAGAGAAATACGCCAAGCGCGCTGAACGACCCCTCGCTACTAATTGTTAATTGCACTTTGCAACAACAGAGAAACTGATATCCTGACTTGACTTTCCTCACCTTTATCCTGGTGCACACACCTTAGTAAGGCAGTTTGATTGACAAACGCAGCAGTCATTCCCCAAAAGAGTGCGATCTTTTCTAGGCTGCTCACTGGATAAATAATCAGGACAAAAGAGGTGAAAGGTTGTGAACTCATTTTGAAATATTTTTCAAAAGGCAATTTTGTCCTGACCAATTCCTAAACATGATGAATCTTTCTGGATCAGTTATATGTAATTTTTTTTCCCTAAAAATGCATCTGTTTCTCTTACCTACAACCCTTTCAGATAAATAGTCTGGGGGAGGAAAAAAAAAGATTAGGAAAAAGTGTAAAGCTTTGAGTACTGAATAAGACACATTGATTGTATTACAATAACTAAAATACCCCAAATCTTAGCACTTGAGAAGGTATGATAAGGGGATGCTGTTAATAAACTTGATTTTTTTTTTAGAACTGTTCATGGAAACTTTCCCCTCTTTCTGAAGGAAAGCTCCCGTGCAACTTTTTCAAGCTGCTGGGTATGCTTTAAATTCAAACTGACTGCTGAGCCTAGAGTCACATGACAGAGGCATTGCCTGCAGAACAGCAACAGATGGCCCAGCTCCTGCACCAGCACATGCTACACACATGACCACACAGGTGAGAAGGATGAACTGGTGTCATAGACATGCAAAACCGTTTAGAACTGACTGCCCAAGGCAATCCCTCTGAAACCAAGCAGTCAACTGAACTCTTCAGGTTGAACTGGAAGCCCAAGGGTGGAAGGCCCCACAGTGGGAGACCCCATTGACAACCCTGTTAACCAGTGCTGCCTGACTAACTTGGGGTCCCACTTGGGATACTCTAACTATGAAGTGTTTGTTTTTAGGAATATGACATGTGCCCTCCAGGATCGTATTTCTTCATGAGTACCCCATCTATCGTGACCCTGCCCAGCCCTGGAAGGTTTTCAGATCAACTTGTCAGAGTTGTGCTGCACCCAAACCAGGGGCAGAGTCAAAAAAAATTTAATACAAAAGCTCAAGGAGGAAGCCACCTGGATTTTTAAGATAAACCTTTATAGTTAGTGGTATTTGTTTACCCAGTTAGATCTAGGATCCCAGAAAGACATAAGTGCAATCAATACTGCAGTTTGGTCTCAACCTGTTGCATGGGTCCTACTGGAAATGAGTGTGCCATAAAGATGCCTTGGCCAAGGTACAAGAAATGGACCATAGAGAAAAGTGTTATGAAAGGGTTAATGTAGCAGGCCTGTCCACTGTCCTTACAAAGGCCTTCTTGCAAGGTAGGCCTTGGCTGGTGTCTGGGAACTTGGATTTGAGGAGTATTCTTTCCATCATTCCTGGATAAGAAAGGCTCAGAGTGCCTAAACTGTTTATAAAAACAGTGTGACTTATGCTGAACACTTGCTTTCCTTCTGGGAGTCTGGAATCTTGGCTTATGCCATGGGTACTTGAGTGATCAGCCCACAATAAAAACCATTGGCACCAAGTCTCTACCATATTAGCATTTCCCATGTGACTCCACTGGCACAGTACCCTTGGGTGCTTGAGCCTGGTTTGTATTTAATTTGCCCCATGTGCCTTTTCCCTTTGCTAATTTTGCTTGGTGTCTTTTTGCTGTAATAAATCATAGTCATGAGTAGACTATATGTTGAGACCTGTGAGTCTTCCTAGTGAATCACTAAACCTGAGACTCCCAACAAATAGGGACACATACAAGTTTCTTAGAAAGGACCTCTTTATATTCTAGAGATTTCTGTTTATATGCCTTTCTTCTTTTGCGTATTTATATATAATAAGAATATAAGTAAATTTCGTATGAAAAGAAAACTAGTTTAAGAGCCAGGAAGCTACTGAAAAAGCACAAAAATACCTATTATGTAGTACTATGAATGATATTGCTACAATGTTTTAAAACAGTATGTGCTTCATTCCTGTACAAATTCAGGAAAAAGAGTACTTAAGAATTTAGTGTATGATAAAAGAAGTGGCACTTGCAACATAGTAGGAGTATTCAATGGGGTATTCAATGAACTATGTTGGAATAAGTAATTATCCAGCTAGAATAAAACCAAGTTATAATCCCAAAACACACATTACAATAAATAAGTTTCATATGAATTCAAGACTTACAATTTTAGAAATAAACTGCTCTTATCCACCAGCAGGACTAAAAGAAAAGACTATCAATAACAAGTGTTTAAAGAAAAAGAACAATTAGAACTCTTACACACTGCTAGTAGTAGGTATGTTGGTATAATCACTTTGGAAAAATGTTTAGTTACATTTACTAACGTTTTGACATAAGCTACTCTATGGCCCAGCAATTCGGCAAATATAGGTATATACTTAAAGAAAGATAATATTTATACCTTGAAAGACATGTACAAGAATGTTCAAAGCAGATTATTTGTAATAGCCCAAATATGAAATTTTCAGTGGTAAAATTGACACATAAATGTAACATAGTCAAGAGAAGAAATATGTACATCCAAATGATATAAAACATCAATAAATTTCAAAACATAGCAGTGCAATAAAGAAGCGAGACACCAAAGAATTCATTACTGAATGTTTACATTTTTAAAAAGTGTAAAAACAGACTAAACCAATCTATGACCTTAGAGTAAGGATATGTGGCCAGGGACAGTGGCTCACACCTGTAATCCCAGTATTTTGGGAGGCTGAGGCAGGAAGATTGCTTGAACCCAGAAGTTTAAGACTAAAGGAGGCAACACAGCAAGACCTCATCTCTACAAAAAATTTTTTAAAAATTAGCCAGTGTGGTGGCATGTGCCTGTAGTCCCAGCTACTCGGGAGGCTCGGGCAGAAGGATTGCCTGTACCCAGGAGGTCAAGGCTGTGGTGAGCCTTGATCATGCCACTGCATTCCAGTCTGAACAACAGAGTAAGACCCCAACTCAAAAAAAAAAAAAAAGAGAGAGAGGAGTAAGGATAGGAGTGACCTTTGGGGCGCAGTATTAGAGTTGTGATTGAAATAGGTGCAAGTGGGCCTCGGACTTCTGGTAATATTTTATTATTTTTTACCTGATGACTATTACACAGTTTTATGTTCAAATTTGTCATAATTTGCTCATTTCACATTTACAATCTGTGCACTTTTACATGAATTTAGGAATTAAGATGTTAGAGGTAAACTTTTAGCAAATTACTAAGTTTGTAAAGAAGGTAGAAATGAATTATTTTTCATGTATAATATGGAAAAATAAAGGCATGATCCCAAATTAGAAGATGATGACTGAAAAGTTTTATAAGAAAGTTAAAGACGTCAGTTCAGAGAAAAAATATAAACTCTGAAGACCAACTGGCAAATATGTTTGCTACATATATGAGGGACAAAGGAATCACTGTCTTAGTTTATAAGCAGTTCATACACATCTATAAAAGATCAACACTACAGGGCTAAAACATGAACAGGCAAATAACAGAAAAGAAAATGCAAATGAGCAATACATATATGACAAAAGTCCATAATGAGGAAGGAGAAGACTTCACATATTTAACAAGCAAACATAGAGACTTCTGCTTCTAATCAAATTGGAGTAACAAAGACCAGATTTACCTTCCCATCTGAAATAACCAGATAAAACACATTAAGCAATGGTACTGAAAACACTAGACATCAGAATATGAAGAACAGGGATCCCTATGAGATGTGAAACTAATGAGGTAAACACTAAGATTATCCCAGCTTACTTAAGGTGAACTTCTGTATCCAAATGCTCATGGGATGATTAGGAAACTAAGGTCAGGAGAGAGGTAGGACTGGCCCAGGCACCAGAGAAGGGAACGCTCCCACCTCCTAGACCAGAGCTAAACCCCTCCATGGCTTGGGAATGAGAATCCCTAAGGTCCTGGGAACCCCTACATAAGCCCTCTTATGTGGGGACCTTTCCTCTCCATACATGCATACATGCATGTGCGCACATGCACACACAGACACACACACTCACATACACACACACACTGACCAAAGATGGGTGGTCATAAGAGGTGCCAGCCCTGTGAAGGTGACAAAAAGGAAAGAGATTGCCATGTGGCAGTGGCATTCAGACTCCTAGCAACATACCCAGCATAGGGAAGGAGAGAGATACCAGGCCTAGGTGAGGGCCATCCCTAGGGCAACCTCAAAGACAGGGTTTTGGTCCCTGTGTCCACCACTCTGGGCACCTGGAACTATGAAGAGCCTCCCTGGAAAGGGGTTACAGGAGAGAAGGCCTCAACTGACTCCTTTATAAATTTAGGGTTCTTGCCCTTGGTGAGACCAAGGCTTGAAGAAGTGTCTGTTGATTGGCTCTCCATCAGTGACCCTCTGTACTCTGAGGCCCTAAGAAAAGCCTTCTAGCCCTGGCAGTCCTTCTAAGCAGAAAGCAGCCTGAGGGTTTCGGGGACTGAGGATCTGGGGTAGTACAGAAGATTGCAGAGCCCTAGACTATGCATCCATCCTTGCTTGAGTCTCAAAGTCCTCATTTGGAAATGGGAATGAAGTCATTGCCCTAGCTGTGGTGGGGAGGCCTCATGTGTTGACTGGACACCCAGCACAGTGGAGTCAAAGAGGGAGACAAGGGAAGAGCTCTCTCATGGCCCTTGAAGCCTGTAAGTCCTACTTCTTTGCCCTCTGGCTGCCTGGGAGCGGCATTGCCTTAAGGACACAAAGGTACATGTTTTGTTTTCTGGTTTTCCCAGCTGGGGCTGTTTTACCACCAGGGGGCAAGTAGTGCTCACTGCACTGTGCTGGCACAACTGGAGTGCAGCAAGGGCCACGTAGAGGTCATTCTGGGCATTCACCTGCCTCGAACACATACACCTTAATTAGTATCCATCTCCACAGTGTAAGCCATGGGGGGTGGGAAGGGGCAGCTCTGAAATTTTCCCATTTATTAATTCAGCAACTGTGCCTGGAGGTTCGCTGTGTGCAGGGGCCATATTAGGCCTGAATGTGGCACTGAAAATGACAAGGTCCCTGCCCTCCAGGAGCTCACAGTCTGGAGGAAGAAACAGGGAAAAGCATGACAGCAAATATGTGTGAAAAAGCAAATACGTCTCACTCCATCACCCAGGCTAGAATGCAGTGGCACGCTCATGGCCACCCCAGTGACAACCTGCTGGGCTCAGGCAAACCTTCCGCCTCAGCCCTCCAAGTAGCCAGAACTACAGGCATGCACTACCACACCCCACTAATTTTTTTGATTTATTGTAGAGATGAGGTCTCACCAAGTTGCCCAGGCTGTTCTCAAACCTGTGAGCTCAGGCAATCCCCTTACCTCGGTCCCTCAAAGTGCTGGGATTATAGCCTTGAGCCACCACACCCAACCTATTTCTGACAATTTTAAGGGAAGTTATCATTTAAATTTTTGAGTATGGCTTTTCATGTCATGCTTGACTCCAGCACTTATTAACTTTGGAAAAGTTGAAAAATATTCAAGCATCTTGAACTTTTAGGTATAACTTTTAGGTATTCAAAAAGTTGAACATAGCCTTTCACAAAAACGCTATCTGTTACACTGATGCAGAAGGTTCCTAGAACACAATGGGGGAAGCCTGTACTTCAATGGGCCTGCCCTCCAAAAGATAATTCCGGTTTTTTAACGGGACATCCTTGTATATACTTGATGACATTCTAAGGAAGTAGATGCTAGAATGATTTGCTTTGTGCAGATGGGGAGACCAGGGAGGCTTAAAAGGCACAATGCCTTGTCCAGAGTCACATAGCTGGTAATAAGGAGAAGCCAAGTCAAAACCAAAGTCAGTCTCTTTAAAGTTGGGACTCTGGCAGCACAAAGTTGTTCCCTTTAACTGTGTACAAGTATAGACATGGCATGGGAGTGGAGGGTGAGCTGGAAGCAACCCAAAGGGACCTTGGGAAGGTTTCACCTGAAGAGAAATTTCAGGTAATGGGACCCCAGGAAATGACCTCACTTTCTTGACAATAAACCCCAACGGAACTTGGAACTTGGATGCTTGTAACTTGGCACCCAAATTCTAGATACAGATACCTACCTGGCTTACTTGGTTGAGACACTCAAGAGAGCAAGATGTTCTCCTGCAGTATCTCAACTTTCCAAGGTTCTGGCTTCAGGAAACCCCAGTGTAAGAGTCTTTTCTAACACTACAGACATTGGGTAAGCTCCCACCTCCCACACCTCTGGTCATTTGCCAGAAGGTACCCAAAGATAACACATAGTAACCCAGAGCATGCCAATCCAAGCCAACCCACCACTCTGATCCCACATGGGCAGTTTTCCATATCCCCTCCTCACGTGTGGGGATCAGTGGGTGAGTCATGAGGAGGTGGGCTGGCCTGTACAGGAACAGGTTGACGTGGAGTTAGAAGCCAGGTGGGCCTGTTATGTTCACATCTCTGGTCATAGCTGGCAGTGCAGGAAAGGGAGTTCTGGGGTGATGCAAAACACCACAAATAATGAGGAGATTAATAAACCAATTGAAGCCAGGCTCGGTGGCTCAGCCTGTAATCCCGCGCCTTTGGGAAGCTGAGGTGAGTGGATTGCCTGAGCCCGCGGGTTCGAGACCCTCCTGGGCAGCGAGACCTCATCTCTACAATAAATCAAAAAATCAGCTGGGCGTGGTAGCACTTGCCTGTAATTCCAGCTACTTGGAAGGCTGAGGTGGAAGGATCGCCGGAGCCCAGCAGGTCGAGGCTGTGGTGGCTGGGAGTGTCCACTGCACTCCAGTCTGGGTGACAGAGTGAGACTCCAACTCAAAAAAAAAATTAAATTAAAATAAAAAATAAAGTAAACCAATTGAAGCAGACCGAGAACTGAAACAGATGCCAGAATTAGCAGGGAAGAACATCAAAACAATTATTATAGTTGTATGCAATATTCAGTATTTCCAAGAGTCCTGGAAAAATACTTAAAACATTTCAATTAAATTTCTAGAAACGAAAACTACAATGTATGAGATGAAAAATACACTGAATATGATAATGGTAGATAAGATATTTCAGTAGAAAATATTAGTAAACATGAGGTATAGATAAATAAACTCTCAAAAATTAAACAGATAAATTTTTTTTAAGAAAAGAGTATAAGAAAACTGTGGAGCAACTCCAAGGTAATTGAAGTCTCAAAGAATAGGAGACAGGGGCACACACAAAAAAATTTTTTTAAAGGCTAAAATAAATTTGGAAACTCAATGAAGATACTGGATGTTAAAACTGATTATGATAGCACTCTCAAGTTAAAATGTTCACAGTATATTTTGAAATTAAAATGTAATTTACACATGAATATATGTTATGATTCCTCTTTTAATTACAGACATTCCTAAAGATTAAAAGCATACATGTAAAAAATACAGAAATAAAATGAATAGAATTTCATACACATAAAAAATATGAAGATGCTTGTGTAAAAGGTGCATTCACGAAGTACATGCAAAATGTATACCCACATATTTCAAGATTAATTTTTCCATAGAATTAATGTACAGTAAGGTAGATGTATTCTCAGAGCAAAATCTGTAACCATTGGGGAAATTTCTGTACAAATGCAATTCCTTAAATCAGTATTAAGTTTATTAAACATAATACACTCTGCTGAAATTTTTATATCATGCTATAACATCATAACTTTATCACTACTTGTCAAGCTGTTTTTCTGAATGAGACCTAGTATCATTGTTAATGGATTATTTGATAATAGTTATAGAATAACTTTATACCATAGGAACATCACATTTTAAAGGTTAAAAAATCAGAAATGTTTCAAACTACTTAATAATAATGTGATCCAATAGTTTAACAGGATATTGTCAAATGATGGAGTTAATTTTTGTTTACCAGATAAAGGAATACAGCTGTGTAGTAATGCAGCACACTTCACAATTCATTGTATGTGAAGCTTTGAAATTCTGATTTCTGACTTTTTTTTGAGTTGAATTCTTACTCCATCACCTAGGCTAGAGTGCAATGGGACGCTCATGGCCACCCCAGCTTCAACCTGCTGTACTCAGGTGAGCCTTCCACCTCAGCCCTCCAAGTAGCCAGAACTACAGGCATGCACTACCACGCCCCGCTAATTTTTTGATTTATGGTAAAGATGAGGTCTCACCAAGTTGCCCAGTCTACTCTCGAACCTGTTGGCTCAGGCAATCCCCTCACCTTGGCCCCCAAAGTGCTGGGATTATAGGCTTGAGCCACTACACCCGACCTATTTCTGACAATTTTAAGGGAAGTTATCATTGAAATTTTTGAGTATGGCTTTTCATGTCATGCTTATTAACTTTGGAAAAGTTGAACAATATTCAAGCATCTTGAATTTTTAGGTATAAGTTTTAGATATCCAAAAAGTTTTTTTTTAGGGCCAGACATGTAGCTTGTGCCTGTAATCCCAGCAATTTTGGAGACTGAGATGGGAGGATGGCTTAAGAGTTTGAGACCAGCCTGAGCAACTTAGCAAGACCTCATCTCTACAAAAAATCAAAAAATTGACCAGGCATGGTGGTATGCACCTATAGTCCCAGCTACTTGGGAGGCTGAGGCAGAAGGCTCATCTGAGCCCAGGAGGTCGAAGCTGTGGTGTGCCGTGATCAGGCGTTCCAGCCTGGGTGACAGAGTGAGACCCTGACTCAAAAATGAAAGTTTTTAAATGTTTCAGATTGATATATAATGGTTGTACATATTTTGGAGGGTATTTTTGATACTTGAATATAACATGTAATGATAAAATCAGAATAATTGGGATATCCATCACCTCAAGCATTTATCTTTGTATTGAGAATATTACAATTCTTCTTGTATAGCTATTTTGAAATATACATTATTGTTAACTATATTTCACTACTGTACTGTCAAGTACTAGAACTTATTTCTTACATCTAACCTCATTTTTGTGCCCATTAACCAACTTCTCTTCATCCTACCTTTCCCTTTCCCTTTCCAGCCTTTGATAACCACAGTACTACCCTCAATGTCTATGAGATGTTCACTTTTTTTTGGCTCCCACATAGCAATTAAAATATGCATTATTTGTCCTTCTGTTCCTGGCTTATTTCACTTTATACAATGACTTCCTTTTTATTCACAAAGCATTATTTAAAATTTGTGGTATTTGAATTTTGACAACATGCTTAAGCACTGTTCTATATATGTCCATAGTACATATATTGGTTATAATACGTGGGGAAAAAATGAAGAAAAATATGAAACAAACTAATAACAGGAGTGACCCCTATGGAGAGCATCACAGAAGGATTTGGGACTTCTCTCAAAAAGTTTACCTTTTTCCAACAGAACATGAAATAAGTGACAATTCATTAGTTCCAGATCTTACCTTTAAAAAGACTGATGCCTTCTTCTTGAAACACTTGCTCCTAGGGCACTTCTTCTTGAAATCCAACTGCCATGCTGTGCAAAGTCCAAGTCATGAGGAGAAACCATGGATACTACTCCAGTCTAGTTGCCTCAGCTGAACTCTCAGTTGGCAACCTTAGTCAATGACTAGGAACATGAGTCCCAAACTCCAGGGGATAGCTAAATGAAAGCCCCAGATGATAGTACATGTAGTAACAAAGCCACCTGGTTGAGTCCAATCAACCCACAGAATGGGAAGGGATAATAAAGTAACTGTTCAAAAATTTTTTACTTTTTAAACAGAAGAATATATTACACATTTACAAAATTAAATATTACTGAAAATTAAAATTAATGAAGATATCAATAAAAATGTATGACCAAACTTATACATCCATATTAGAGATAGATAGGATATCAGAAGAGTTGTAACCTAGCTCTTATTCCTAGACAGTTACTTATTGTATGCTCTTCACTCCATCTTTAAAACAGGGACATGATTTCTTACCACTTAGGGTTCCGTAAGCAAAATAAATATGAGAACTTTGAGTATGGTAACTTTGAGTACGGTATCTACTTAACACATTTTAGGCATTTAGTAAATATGTTTGCATTTTAACTCTTCCCATTGAACATAGGATAAACAAGAAAGTCCAAACAGGGCCCAAAGTCCAAGGTCACAATTACTGGTTGAGCTGGAATTGGAGACCAGGTTTCCCAATGAGCCCTTGTTCCATTTCATTTCAAGAATCCTACTAGGTAGCCATTTGTCCATTTCCTCCCAAAGTAAAAGATCAATGCATATGCCCTTGATTCCAAGTCCCCCCAGCCTGTGGCATCAATTTAAAAGGCTGGATCATTAATTCCTTATATTCTTTCACTATTCCCACGATGACTGCTTAAGTTCAATAGGTTATCGGGCACATCTGCATCACTAGCCCAAGCTGGGGGAAGCCAAATGAATTTCTCTCTGTACTGAAGTCTCAGTGTTATGCGAGGGGAGAGCAGATCTGAGAAGTTCTAAGAGTATGCTCATGAGTTTAACCATCCAGTTGAGGTTTATTAACGCGATCTCAGGAAAATAAAAGTACAGACCAATAATCCTTATAAATATAGGCACAAACATTCTCAAGAAAAGACAGCAAACAGAATCCACTTACATACAAAAAAGATTTTATCCTGTGAATGTGATTTATTACAGATTGGTTTAAAAGAGAAAAATCAAAATGTGTAATTGTTTTAAGGTATACTGGGATTTGTGTTAATCAAGTATGGTAAGATGACAGGCACAGAGGAGGGGGCACACAATACCATGCAGGGTCACACAGAGAAGAACCAGTGTTAGTCAGGAGGCAGAAGGAGTAAAGATAAAGCACACCTGGGCAAAAACCTTTATTACTTTTACTATAGGGGTGAGAAGTTATTTGGTAGGGACATCAGACAGGAAGTGAAAAACATAGGTTGAGTTTGTGGTTGGAGGGTTTATATGAATTTCATGCGCCTGCAAAAACTATGTATCTATGTAAATGATTTGTGTTGTTAGCTTCAAGATGCAAAATCATCAGTTACAGAATATCAAAATGATTTTTACGATTGGCCCTGTGAAGACTTGGCCTCATCTTGAAGTATCCACAATTAATAGAGAAGACATGTTGTTGTGGACGTGTTACAAGGTATCATTTGGTAAGAAGTTGGGCAAAGGGCATAAGAAGGAAGCACTGCAAACATATTATATGATAAACAAAAGTAGGCCCCGAAATATAGATCTCAACCAAGTCCCCCAATCTACTGGAATGAGCAAGGAAAAGAATTTCAAGACAATCATCATGAAGATTAATTTTTCTAATAGATTATAAGTATTATTGTGAGTAATACTAAGGGTATTGTTAAAAAAATTTGGGGGGGGGAGGTTGGGAAGATGGTGGCCGAGCCAGTTGGACTAGGTGAGTCAAGAAAAGACAAGCAAATAGAATCCTCTGACATACAAAAAGTGAGTGAGTGTATGGAAAATTTTATGTATGTGCTGGTGAGTGAGTCAGCTTGTGAGTGGCTGACTGAGTGAGGGCTAGGGAGCTAGCCACCAGGGCTCTCCTGGTGCAGTGGCTGGTGCCACAGCTGCCGGGCTTGGACCCTAGCGATTCCAGGGATGCAGAAACTGATGCCATTTTTATTTTTGTTTTTCTTTTTAATCAACAAAACCCTTCCTGGGGAAAAAATGCTGGGAGAGACTGTGTAAGTGGGGGCTCATGAGCAAGTGGCCAGGCCTCTGGTGCAACAGCTGGTACTGCAGCTTCTCTGCTGTGTCCCTGGCTCTTCCCAGGTCACAGAAACCATGTACCATTTTTTTAAAAATGGACAAAAGTTTTCCTGTGAAAAAGCGGCAGGGAGAAACCATCACCCCAGGCTCTGCCTCACCATTGCAGCAGGAGAGACTATTGGCTCCAGGCTTCGTCTCACCACTTCAGCACCTGGCAACAGGGGCTGCAGAGGGAGTCCAGAGGCAAAGTCCCATGAAGAGGACAAGAGAGGCACCCCACCACCATCTTGAAGGTGGGGCAGGAAACTGCTCCGACTTGGCCACCACAGAGCAACAGACCCAATCTCTGTGACTGGCAGAGCAACAACTCAGGGACTGATCAGGACCCAAAGGGAATATCCTGAAAGCACAAACTTCAGAGAGACCTGACCAGTGCTGAGTTCCAGGCACCCTGCTGCCTACCCTGATCCAGCCGCAGGACAAGGGTTTGGCCAGAAAAGGACAAGGAAGTACTCCAAAGAGATCAGTGGTGAGTCCAGGGCTGACCCAAACCCCTCCCATCCAGCAATCCTCTGAGCATCAGACCCACATAACTGGGCCATGACTGAGAGGAACAAACCCGGGCAGAGGCTGGACATCAGTCACAATAGGAAAACTTCATTCCAGGATAGGCCTGGCTGGGGCACCCCCCATGAGTACATACCTGGGGAAGAGACAATCCCACACCTCCCCACCGGAGGTGATCTCCCTGACCATACGAGAGTGGGAGGGGAGGACTACAGTCCCACCCACCTCCACTGCCCCTCCTCCTTTCCTGCTCCAGACACTGAGGAGAAAGTAAAAGAGGTGGTTCCGCAGGAGAGACCTGATTAGAGGAACAATAACAGAGTCTGCCACAAGAGGGCAGGATTTTTTTAAAATCTCAATTAAAGAAAACATTTAAAAATTTTTGGACTGTTAGTTCACCTATTTTTAAAATAATTTCCTTTGTGCATGAATGTGCATGTGAGGGTTTGATCTGCTCCCTCCCAAATATTTTTAATTTTCTTTTTCTGTTTCTTATTTGTTGCTTTCTGTTTATATGTGAGTGTGAATGATTGAGTGTTCGGTTTTCAATTTTTTTGTTGTTGTTGGTTTGTTTTTGCTCTTTTGTTCTTCTGGGTTTTTAAATTTTCATTTCTTATAGTTTAATGTATGTGTCAATATATGTCTGAGGGTTCTACCTGAATTCCATTATTTTCCCCCTCCAGTCTTTCTGTTTTTCTTCCCTATTCACTTTATGCTAAGCATATGTGTGTGTGTTTAGTTTTTTGGGTTTTGTTTGTTTGTTTGTATTGTTTCACCTTGTTGTTATTCCAGTTTGTTTGGGGTGTGGGTGTGTGCGTATGTCTGTGTGTGTATGCAATTGTTTTTTGCATTAGTTTCTGCTTTGCATCATCATATAGAGTGGTGGTGTGGAGTGGGTCTCAGGGAACACATACCACAATAAGTGAACACTGTAATTTACAAGTAGTTTCTGAATTCTAGTGCCTTACCTCTACTTTATTTGAATTTCAAAAACTACAAGAGACAGCGAAGTTTCCCATCCACCATCCTATTTCAAAATAGAACAAATCAAGAGCCTGGATCAGGAAAGAATAGAGAACTGAGCAAATATCAGAAAGGAAAGCCTCTCCCACTGAAACTGAATAACAGAAATAAAAAGAAAAACAATACAAGAGAATTGTCACAAATGAGGAAAAACCAAAGGAAGACCTCAGGCAATTTCAAGCGTACCACAGACAAAACTCCTGCACAATCAGACCTTGCTGCCCAACAATGGCAGTCTCCAACAGCTGGCCCCAGAATGTGATGGATTAGGGAATGGATGGAAAGCGTGAATAAGACTCAAGAAAGACAAGATGCAGCACTGAAATAACTTGTAACAGAGATTTTGACAATAAAAAATTTCATCCAGGAAATAAATAACAAGATGACAATCATGGAAAGCAGAATTAATCTAGCTGAAGAAAGAATCTCAGAATTTAAAGACCAGAATATGGAATTAATCTGGTCTGTAAAAAACATAGAAAGAAGACTCAGAAAGAAAGAACAAAGCCTACAAGAGATGTACGATTATATCAAGAGACCAAACCTATGCCTGACTGGTATCCCAGAAGAAGAAAGGGAAATGGAGAACCACTTGGAGCAAGTATTCCAGGATGTAATCCAAGGAAACTTACCCCATCTCACCAGACATGGGACCAGCCTTGCAAAAAAGATACAGAGAACACCCACAAGACTTCAAATGAGAAGACCAACTCCTAGACACATAGTAATTTGCCTACACAAAGTAGGCACAAAAGAAAAAATACTAAAGGCAGCAAGAGAAAAAGGTCAGACTAACTACCAGGGAAAACCAAACAGAATAGCAGCAGACCTATCAGCAGAAACACTATAAGCAAGAAGGGACTGGAGCCCTATATTCAAAGTCCTCAAAGATAAACAATTTCAACCAAGAATTTCCTATCCAGCCAAGCTCAGCTTCATCAGTGATGGAGAATTAAAATCCTTCCCAGACATCCAATCCCTGACAGATTATGCAGCTTCCAGACCAACTCTACAGGAGACACTTAAAAAGGTATTAAGCACAGAAAAAAGAAAAAAAAGAGTGATCACACACTTCCCAAGAGAACAGCAGAGCACAGAATCAACAGAGAATATAGCGCAACAAGAAACTTGAAAACACATACACACATTAACCCCAAAGCCAAAAGAAAACAAGCATACAAAGAAAAAACTTTATAAGAACCTCATGACAGGGATAAATAATCAAATTTCAATAATCAGCCTGAATATGAATGGACTAAATGCACCACTGAAAAGACACAGAATGGTAACCTGGATAAACCATAACCCAATTATTTGCTGCATCCAGGAGACTCACCTCACTACAAGGAACACACACAGACTCAAAATTAAAGGATGGAAAACAAGATTATAGGTTAATGGATCACAAAAGAAGGCAGGAAGTTGCAATCTTAACATCAGACAAAACAATTTTTAAGCTATCAAAAATTGAAAAAAGATGAAAAAGGAGACTGCATAATGATAAAAGTTTTAATCCATCAACAAGAAATATCCATCCTAAACATATATGCACCCAACACAGGAGCACCAGCATTTATAAAGCAACTACTAAGTAAGTTAAAAAAAGATATTGACTCTAACACTATTAGAGCAGGGGACTTGAATACCCCACTAACAGCACTAGATAGATCATCAAGATAAAAAATCAACAAGGAGACTCAGAACATAAACTTGACACTCGACCAGATGGACTTAATAGATTCCTACAGATTGTTCCACCCAACAATCACAGAATATACATTCTACTCATCACCACATGGAATGTACTACAAGATAGATCACATCCTTGGCAAAAAATCAAGCATAAACAAATTCTATTAGATTGAAATCTTGCCATGCACATTCTCAGAACACAGTGGAATAAAAATAAATATCAACAACAAAATTTCCCCAAAGCCTGCAAAGATATGGAGACTAAACAGCATCATGCTGAACAACTACTGGGTCAACACTGAAATCAAAGCAGAAATTGAAAGATTTCTGGAAACAAATGAAAATGAAGAAACATCTTACCATGACCTCTGGGATACCATGAAAACAATTCTTTTTTTTTTTTTTTCCTTCAATAAGATACAATTTATTGAGAGAGGAACATTTGAATCATTACCATTTCTGCAGGCCATAAGTTATAAACATGACTTCATTGTATCTGGAACTTTTATAAAATGTATTTGTAAACCTTTTTGCTATTCACTTTGAAATATGAATAGTGTTACTAGTAGAAAGTTACTGGAATTATATAACAAGTCCTTTTGGTCTCTAGCAAAAAATAATGAGATCACAGGTCACAGAAATCATTGTAGACAGTGGTTCCCAGTCAGTGTGGTTTTGCACCCAGGTGACATCTGGTAACATCTGGAGACAGTTCTGATTGTCACCACTGTGGATGTGCTCCTGGCTTCTGAGGTGCAGAGGCCAGGGATGTTGCTGAATACCCTGCAGAGTCCAGGACAAACCCCACAACAGAGAACTGCACAGTCCAAAAGACCAGTAGCACTGAAGCTGTGAAACCCTGCTCCAGAGAAATAATAATGATGAACACGGATGCTTCTGAGCACTCACTGTTGTGTAGCTCATGCACCCCATGTGTAAATATGAAAGTATGAGTCAGAAGTCAGTCCTTCTGGTGAGATTTCCTTGGTGTGTGGGGAAAGTCCTGAGGTCATGTTTCATCATATATAAATTAGGATCCCTGCCAAATGATGAATGCTCTGAAATAACACCTTTTCCCTTCTTTGCTTGTTTCCTTTTTTGTAGAAACATGGGTTGCAATTTGCTCACCGAACTGAGCTTTGGAACATTCCAGGCCTGGCACAACATGCAGTTTTACAAAAACTGTAAGTGAAATAGAAGATGAACACATGTAAACAACTGCTGATGTGTAAAAATATCATCCAGCTATTGGTTAGCAGGGCAGAAGCCCATTATGAACTCTGAAAAGCATTTCTTAAGATCCACTCACTTTTTTCAAATGAGGAAACTGAGGCACAAAGAGACCAAGGGGCTTCTGCATCATATGTATGATGTGTTCTGCTTTCCCTGGTACTGGTCTTTGGCTTGGGCAAGAAAAGGCACCAAGCAAGTAACCCTCAGATAAGCACTGTCAGGGGAGTCTTGATGCTGCTCTGATGTGGGTGATCCTTGAAATTCCACTTCTGAATTGAGCTTCGATTCCAGCTCACATGCAGGGTTTCCAACGACTGAAATGTCTGTGACTTCTAACTGCAAAGAAGGAAGCTGCAAAGAAGGAAGCTTATCACAGAGACCTTCCAGGAGCAAAAGGTGTAGGCGCCTTCACGGTGTTTGTTGCTTTTAAAGGGTAAAGCAGAAAGAATTCCAAACCCTACACAACCACACTGCATGGACAGATTACAAGGCAGTGGGAAATGGGTTCCAGATTATCCATACACCTGTCAGTGGATTCTGGGATCTGCAGATAGATTTTGAATCACAGCTCCTCCCTCAATCAAATCTCAAAACAGCAAAAAGGATTGCTCCAACCTACAGTCCAGCTCCAGAACTGAACAATGCCAGAGGATATACATAAGAAAGAATAGGAGATTGAACAAACAGAAGTAAAACCAACCCCTTCACCCCTGAACAACAGAATTAAAGAAGACAGGGGGTGGAGGAAAAAGTGGGGAGGAAAATCTACACAAATTAAGAAAAACCAAAAGAAGAACATAGGTCTCACACAGGCCTCTGGGAGGTCAGACACTGAGGAAACAGACCTCGGAACGCAAACAATGAAAAGCCCCCAGAATGACTGTTCACATATGACAAACCCAAACATCAAAACATACATTAATAGCGACAATAAAAAGAATTGAGAAGAGACAAGAGGGAAATAGGATGGAGCTGATAACTGAAATAACAACAGTAAAGAATACTGTGATTGAAATAAATAACAAACTAATAAGCATGGTAAGTAGATTTAGCCAAGAATCTCACAGCTTGAAGACCAAAATACAGAACAAACACAAACTGTCAAAAACATAGAAAAGAAGCTTAAAAAGACAGAACAAAACCTTCAAGAGATGAATGATTACTTCAAGAGACTGAACCTAAGAGTAACTAGACTTCCTGAGGCAGAAAGAGAGACAGAGACCATCCTGGAACAAATCTTCCATGAAATTATTCAAGAAAACATCCCTCATCTCATCAGTGATGTGAAAATTCAAACACAAGAGATGCAGAGAACCCCTGCAAGACAACAAATGAGAAGACCAACTCCCAGACACACAATAAATTTGCCCAAACACAGTAGGTATAAAAGAAAAAACCCAAAGGCAGCAAGAGAAAAAGATCAGACTACCTATAGGGAAGGCCAATTAGAATAGCAGCAGATCCATCCACACTTCAGGCTAGGAGAGCTTGAAGCCCAATCCTCAAAGTACTCAAAGATAAGCAATTTCAACCAAGAACAACCCACCCAGCCAAGGCAAGCTTCATCAGTGAGGGAGAATTAAAATCCTTCCCAGACATCCAATCCCTAAGAACCTACACTGCCAATTACATCTCGGTTTATTTCTCACAGGGAAACCTCAAAAAGGTGAGGTCTCTGACATTAAACTGCTTTTTTCAAAAGTTCATAATGAAGCTAAGCCGTAGGTCTTTTGGAAAGCAATACAGGGAGAGCTTCTCTCTTGAACCTACGTCCAACAATGCAACTTTCAAAAGTATGACAAGGCACTATCTTCGAAAAAAGTGGTTTGATGCAGAATTTTTTTAAAAAATTGATAAAGTCAAAAAGAAAGTAAGAGCTCCAATGCCACTGCAGCCTAGCCCGTTAGGTTCTCTTAGGTTTAGACATCAAACATCGCCAAATGAAAACTGCCCAGCATAGGGAAACAGTCTGTCAAAGACTCAGGCTTTCAGGAAAAGGCTGCAAACTATGGACAGAGTCAGCAAGGGGCCGAGGGGCATTAAGAAAAGACACCTCAAGAAGACACTTCAAGATCAGCACATCAGGAGGAAACCGAGCACCCAGCCATCTGGATGCTGCCATGGAGAGGAGGCATGGGAAGTCATCCCCAAGGGAGCCAGAATGGGTTCATAGGGTGCAGAGGCCCCAGAAACTGGTGGGCAGACTCTCATACCAAGCCCTCATCCACACAGGCGCTTAATCTGTCTTCCATAGAAAAGTCGATGGGTGTGCTCCCAGCTGCCTCTGAGAAAGCCCTGCCTGGGGATCAAAAGGAGTTCTAAGATTTATGGTATACCATCGTTTTTTTAGAAGATGTGGCTGCAAAAACAAAAGGGATGGAGGACACCAACCCAGTTAGATAAAACTCACTTCCAGGTGGTCCACAGAGCACCCAAGGCCAAGGTGAGTCAGAAGTTCAGGAAGGAAGGTTCACTAGGTTGAGATCCTGCAGTCAGGAGCCTCATCAACTCGCCCTTGCAAGGGGCTTTTCCATCTTCATGAGACCTGAGACCTCAAGAAAATCCTTTTCTGGAACTATTTGCTCTTTCAGAGCCATCTACAAAAAAAACTACTGAAACCCCCTCATCAGGAACTGGTTTTCAAGAAAAAATGTTTGTGGGAAACCTCACCATGACAGAAGGCACTATCTCTGAAGACCCTGCAAACCCTTTCAAGGCCAACTCCATCGTGCCTGCCTTTAATGCTGTGTGGCCCATCAGACAGGCCAATGAGATGCAGCGGGAGTTCAGTCACCTGGGGCCTGAGCTGCCCTCCATGCTGCAGAGCCTCACGTACCCATTGCTCTTGTCCCCAGGGAACAGTTGAGTCACCTAACCCAGCACCCAACGATTTGCGGAGGCTCATTTCCCACATGAATTATTTGCTTTCAGAGCCATCTACAGAAGGAACTATGTCAAACTAAAAAACTAGTCAGCTCCAAAGCCTCCTCTGGGGGCCATGGCTGAAGTGCCTCCCAATCAGGAGATGACAGTGTGACCC
The DNA here is from genome assembly GCA_027257055.1 of Cephalopachus bancanus. Taxonomy (NCBI): domain Eukaryota; kingdom Metazoa; phylum Chordata; class Mammalia; order Primates; family Tarsiidae; genus Cephalopachus; species Cephalopachus bancanus. The sequence continues at coordinate 1,097,106 of JAPVLO010000184.1, read as the reverse complement.
CCAGATGTGGATGAGCTCATGTACACAACACGCCCAACAGTACAGAGAAACCTCTGTATATGGCTATCACCATACTGTCTGTGGCTACCAAGGAGGCTGAACCTCCTCCAGCCCAGAAAGAGGCCCCAGCTGAGCCTCCTGTGGAGGCCGAACCTTCCCCCAGCGAGGAGGGCCAGCCAGCTGAGCCTCCTGGGGTGGTTGATCTATCTGCAAGCCAGCAGAAGGCCCCAGTTTAGCCTCCACAGTTCCCTAGTCAGCATCATGAAGTAACAGCTTCTACTCCAAGTCATGATCAAGTTCAGCCTCCAACACCGCCCAGTGCTACGGTTCAGCCTGACTGAACAGAAATCACAGTGAGGTTTTAACACAGCAGGAGGTCCCAGCTCAGCCCTCTGGGGCCCCTGAGCAGTTTGGACTTTTGACAGATCAGCACAAGGTTCTAGTTCAGCAGCTCAATTCCCCTGAGAAGGATGAACATTCTGCATTCCATCAAGGGGTCCCAACTCAGCCTGAAGAGCCCCCAGGAACATCCTCCAAGCCCACAGGAGAGCTCAGCTGGGTCTCAAGAGCCCCCTGGGGGTGTTGAAGCTTCCCCAGTCCAGGAGGAGCACACAGCTCAGCATCCGGCATTCTCTCCATTCTATATAAATCCACTTCACGATGAGATGACACTGTCATCCCTAGATGTCTGATGCCACAGTTCAACATGTGGATATGGTACTCACCATACAAACAGGGCCCACTGTGGAGGCTGAACTTTATTCAGTGCAGCAGGATGACTCTTCTGTTCCCACTGGGCAGGGTGGATTTTCTCCAACCCAATCTGATTCCCCCGAAGAAGCTGAATCTTCTCCAGCCCAGTAGGAGGCCACAGCTCAGACTCCAGATCCCCTAAAGGAGGTGAAACCATATTCAGTCCAGTAAGAAGCCTCCGCTGAACCGCCAGAACCCCCTAAGTTTGTCGGACCTTCTTCAGGATACCAGTATACCAGGTTCTCCCTCCAGAACCCTCTAAGGAGGATCAGGATCAGTTTTCTCTTATACCACAGGAGGCACCAGCTCCGCCATCAGAGCCTTCTGAGATGGGCAAGCCCTCTTCAGTCTCAGGGAGGCCGCAACTCTGCCTTCAGAGCCACCTAAGTAGGCGGAACCTTCTCCAGCTCAGCAGGTGACTCCATCTCAGCTTGCAGGTTAACAACGTATCGCTGGGCAGTTTGGGCTCACAATGATGTGAGGCATTTTTCAGACATATGCTCTCACAGAGCAGCTTGACTGTCTTGCAGACAACCTCAAGGTTATTTTTAAATTGGCAGAGGCAGCAGGCTATATGGCTGGGCAGGATCAGTTTTTCCAATTCTAGAGTCATCAGAAGGGTGTTCTCAACTGTTGTCATTGGGACTTGTGTGGCTCCCATGTCTCAGAGAGAGCGGGGAGCGGGACGGGGGTGATCCCCATCAGCAGCCCTTCAGCCTAAGAGCAAGGCAACTGCCCTTTAGCAACTCCATGAAAACAATTCTAAGAGGGAAAGTTATATCTTTATAAGCACGCATCAAGAAAATGGAAAGATCACAAGTGGAGAGCCTAACAAATTACCTAAGGGAGCTGGAAGAGAAGACCACCAAAACCCCAACTATAGCAGAACAATTCAAATCACCAAAATAAGAGCCCAAATATGGGACACAGAAGACAAGAATACCATAGAAAACATCAACAAAACAAAAAACTTATTATTTGAAAGAATTAACAAGATTGATGGACCCCCAGCCAGAATGGCCAAGAAAAAGAGAGAAAAAGCCCAAATAAACACAATCAGAAAATCAAAAAATGAAATCACAACTGACCCCAAAGAAATACAAAAGATTATCAGAGATTACTGTGTACACCTATATGGAAACAAACTTGATAACCCAAATAAAATGGAGGACTTTCTGACATCACACAACCTTCCCAGGTTGAAACAAGAAGGCATTGAGACACTAAATAGACCAATAACAACCCAAGAAATTGACTCTGCCATACAAAAACTACCTACCAAAAAAAGTCATGAACTGAATGACATTCCAGCAGAATTCTACAAAACATACAAGGAGGAGCTGAAAGCAATCCTATTGAAAGTATTCCAGGCAATTGAGAAAGATGACATTCTCCCCAAATCATTTTATGAAGCTAACACCACACTGATACCCAAGCTGGTTGGGCAAAGATCCAACAAAAAAGAGAACTACAGGCCAATATCCCTTATGAACATAGATGGAAAAATCCTCAACGGGATTCTAGCAAATCAGGTCCAAAAACACATCTCCAAAATCATCTAAAATGACCAGGTAGGCTTCAGACCCAGGATGCAGGAGTAGTTCAATATTCACAAGACCATAAATGTAATTAAATACATCAGCATTATGTCATTAGATGCAGAAAAACTTTTGATAAAAATCCAGCATCCTTTCTTGATAAAAACCCTTAAACACCTAGGTATAGAAGGAACATACCTCAAAATAGTAAGTGCCATCTACAATAAACCCACAGCTAACATATTGCTAAAAGAACAGAAACTGGAAACATTTCCCCTGAAAACTGGAACAAGACAAGCCTGCCCATCCTCACCCCTCTTGTTCAACATTGTGTTGGAAGTCTTAGCTTGGGCAATTAAACAAGAGAAGGAAATCAGGGGTATATAAATAGGAAAAGAAGAAATCAAGCTATCCCTCTTTGCTGACGATATGATCCTATACCTTGAAAATCCAAGAGAATCAGTCAAAAACCTGCTTGCACTGATAAAGGACTTCGGCAAAGTCTCAGGGTACAAAATAAATGTGCATTCCTATACACCAACAACAAGCAGGCAGAGACCCAAATTAAAAGCACAATCCCATTCACAATAGCCACACAAAAAATGAAATACCTCCACATCTTCCTAACCAGAGAAGTGAAAGATCTTTACAATGAGAACTACAAAACACTGCTCAAAGAAATCCAAGAAGACACAAACAAATGGAAAAATATTCCATGTTCATGGATAGGAAGAATCAACATTGTTAAGATGTCCATCCTACCAAAGGCAATGTACGGATTCAATGCAATACCCATTAAGTTACCAATATCATTCTTCTCAGACCTGGAAATAACAATACAGAAATTCATATGGAAACATAAATGGCCACGAATAGCCAAAACAATTCTTAGCAAAAGAAACAAAGCAGAAGGTATCACACTTCCAGACTTCAAACTTTACTATAAGGCCACAGTAATCGAAACAGCCTGGTATTGGTACAAGAATAGGCACATAGACCAATGGAACAGGATAGAGATTCCAGAAGCAAAGCCTCAGTTTCTCAGCCAACTCATTTTGACAAAGCCTCCAACAACAACCACTGGGGAGAGGAGAACCTATTCAGTAAGTGGTACCAGGAAAACTGGCTGACCACATGCAGAAGATTGAAACAGGACTCCTACTTATCACCATACACAAAAATCAACTCTAAATGGATCAAAGACCTATACATAAAACCCCAAACTATAAGAATCTTTGAACACCCAGGTGACACCTTTATGAAAATTGGAACTGGCAACCAATTCCTATTCAGAACCCTAAATGCCCATACCTTAAGAAATCAGATAGTGGGACCTCATCAAACTAACATGCTTCTGCAAAGCAAATGAAACCATCAAAAGAACAGGGAGACAACCCACAGAATGGGAAAATACATTTGCCTGCTGTATATCTGACAAAGGCCTAAAATCTATGATCTATGAGGAACTCAAATGCATCAAAAGGAAAAAAAATAAACAGCCCGATTAAAAAGTGGGCAAAAGACACGAATAGACACTTCCCAAAAGAAGAAATATGGATAACCAACGGACACATGAAAATGTGCTCAGCCTCACTCATCATCAGAGAAATGCAAATCTGTTGGGAGCCAGCCATGGAGGCCCACTGAGCGTTAGGGATCAGGAAGGGTTGTTGACCCCGAGACCACTAGGATGTGTTCGGGAGATATTTGACCCCATTTCCTCCCCCTTTCCACTCAGCATTAACCAGATTAAGCTCCTGTGAGCTCAAAACATAAAAATTCTGAGACCGGGATGAGCACAAGCTAACTTTAGAAGCTCATTGCTCCCATTCTTCCACAAACTGCAGTTTTGGCTTTCACACAACTTATAATTCAAACTCGTGTCACATCTAAGAGCCATTGTATTGGTCACAGGCTTCTGGGTCATGATCTTAGGATTTACTGAAGATGTAAATTGTAGAATATAGTTTTAGAAGACAGCCGTTTTGTTGAAAGAATGCGGCTGGGTTACTTGCAGGTAGCCCACTGTGAACTTTGGACTGAGCCACATTCCAAACATTCTGGGATGGGCCACTTTCGTTTGTAAAGTAAATACTTAAGCTTCTATAGAATTGTTTAACTTGGCATAAATCAATCAGCTTAGGATGAAAAAGGTTTACAGAATATGTCAGTCACGGATTAGGTTATCCTTTGTTATGGGATTTTAAGATTATCATATGAAAAGGGTTTAAAGGCAATCATTGATTAAGTTTTCATGGATTAAGTTTTCTGGTGGGTGGGGGAATGCCCCTCCCACATCTGACTTTGTGTATAAAAGACCCGTTGTAATTCCCAATAACTCACATCGCTTCTGCACTAGACCGGAGTCCAGTCTCTTTCTTTCTCTCTCTCTCTCTCTCTCTCTCTCTCTCTCTTCTTCTTTCCCCCAATCACCGATGCCATCTCCACCTTTGGGGTACCCTGAACCTGGCTGGAGCTGGAACCACATTGAGATACCACCTAATCCCAGTAAGAATGGCCATCATTAATAAAAACAAACAACAGATGCTGGCGAGGATGTGGAGAGAAAGGAACACTACATTGTTGGTGGAAATGCAAACCAGTGCAACCTCTTTGGAAGACAGAAATCACAGAAATCACAGAAATTACAGAAATCACATTTCTCCACAGAAATCACAGTGTGGTGATTTCTGAAAGAACTAGAAATTGACCTTATATATGACCCAGCAATTCCCCTATTGGGAATATACCTGGAGAAACTCAAATCATTCTACAAAAAAGATACCTGCACATGTATGTTTGTTGCAGCTCTATTCACAATAGCAAAAACATGGAACCAACTATGCTACCCATCGAAACTAGACTGGATTAAAAAAATGTGGTACATATACACAATGGAATATTATGCAGCCTTAAAAAAGGACAAACGTGGACTTTGCAGTAACTTGGATGGATTTAGAGTCTATCATATTCAGTGATCTATCACAGAAACAAAGAACAGAGTACCATATGTTCTCTATCATAAGTGGACCTGGAACAATTATACTATAAGAAAGAAATTGGCAGTAGTGGGAAACTGTCAGGGTGGTGGGATTGGCAGTTGAGGGAAACTGCTAGGGGAGGGAGGGGCATACCTCATCAACAAGGGTACCTGCATAATCAGTGTTTGTATACCTAACACTGAATTGTACCCCACATCTGTATAATAAAAATAAATAAATAAAATAAAATATTGTGTTCTGGGTGAAATGTAAGGTGCACCAAAATATATATGTGTGTGTATAAATAATGCATATATATTATATATACATATACACATTTTTGGACAATAATATCTAGGTATATTTTTCTAGTTAAGGATACAAGTCCAGTCATTATGTTGCTGTAGGGTATAAACTGATAAGTTAGTAAGGTATGTGTAAAAGTTTGTGATATTTCTGTAAACACGGGAAAGAAGTGGTTATTGTCAGAGCTTCAGAGTAAATGGTCATGGAGAAAATCTGAAGGGAAGTAGTAGGAGAAGGCACTGGGGAGTCTCAGGATAGACTGATATGAGCCAGGTACCTTGCAGAGATAGCAATAATCTCCATTAATTTTTAGACTAGCACATATAGTAGTCACTTCTATTATATTTCCATTTAGGCATGGGAGTGTAGTGGTATATGTTTTGGCAGAGACTATGAAATACCAGGGCTAAGCAGATAGTGAGCTCAGAAACATGATACAGTCCCTAATATCAGAGGAAGAAAGCAATAAATGTCCAATGTGTGTCTTAAGAGACAGCCTAGGGATGTTGTTGGGGTGTGGTTTTATCATCTAGGGCGAAGTCTGTGATGCAGCAAAGTCATCTCCAACGGTGAGGTCTTGGGTTGGAATGATGTTGTCTGGGATGTGGGACCAGGGTATTCTTTCCAAGTGGGAACCCATTAGAGCTGATATGGGCCTTAGAAATCGCCATGTTTGGTTGAAACAATGACTTATTTGGAAGTTTTGAGCTTGTGGATGATAATCCAGTGAAATCATTTCAACTAGCAGTAGTAAGCCCAGCAGTCAACAGAAGATGTACAGCTATATCTGACAGTTGTTTGTTTGATTTCATTTTGTTTTTGTGGCAGTTTAGGCTCAAATGGGTCCCATATCAGATAAGCAGCTAACTGGGCCACCGGACAGTATATGGTTGTGGGTTCCAGAAGAGAATGTGTGCCAGATCTGGCCTACAGTCTTTACAGGATCAAAAATTTATAAAGATGGGGGAGACATTATTAAAGGGCTTTATATACACTGCATTTTTATACACAGAGTCGACACATCCCCCTTTGAATATAGGAAAGGGTAATGGTAAAGTTTTTAAATTTGGTGTGAAGTATGAGTTCACCAAGGGATCTTGGATAAAGAGATGTTGAGGCTGGGAGCAAGATAGTCCCATTTAGGAGTCAATTTGCCAGACTAGAATTTGAAAGGGGGTTATTTGAAATAACTATAATGTCTCTCAATCAAACCATACATCTGGGATATATCAGGAATGTGAAAGTTATATTTAGTGCTTTTTCCAAGAGTCAGCATTGTATATTTTGAGAAGTAAAATGTGTCCTTGGTTGCTACTAGTAATGTCTGTAACTGAAGAGAAGACTGAATGTACTAGCAAGACCTTCATATATGTAGAGGCATACGTGATTTTAATTCATATTTTGGGTGTCTGTGAGGTAAGAAATTCCCAGAGGTTTTTGCCATGAAAATTACCCAGAGTTCTTTACCATGAAGTTCTTTATCCAGAGTTTTTTACCTTGTAAAAATTCTTTACAATTTTTAGTCAATGGCCCAATAGTTTGTAATAAATGCAAAGATGAGACCATTTGTTGGTCAGGGCATCCAATATAATAAGCTGTAATCCTTCAAGGCTCTTGGGTCATATGAACTATTTTAACCGGGGGCTCATGGTTCCGTATTCACAAGTCAATTTCTAAGCACCAAAGATTTACGTCAGCTTCAATTTACCAAATAACAATTATTTACCACGTAAGAGCATCTATGCCCCATACAGGATAGTTTAGGGCAACGGGTACTATGACTATGGGATATGTAGGCAAGTCAACAATTAAAGTGAAGCATACCTATTTTCTCCTCTATTTTCACTTAGTTACTCTCCTAAGGTTATAAACAGTACATTTAGATTTAAGGGATCCCCAGATATACCTATAACTTGAGCCCCAGTATTGATTAACTGTACACAGTTTTGTCAATTGGTATGTGTTGCAAATGCTAAGGTTAGTTTAGAACCTGTTTATAGAGACATCAAAGCCAGTCCATGCCCCTTTTATCTTTTTGTTGTGTAAATTCTTTTGGTATGTAAATTTTTAATTTCCATCTGGGTCAAATTATGGGTCTTTGTTTTAATTTAGTTATATATTACATACATACATATACAATTAATTTACTATATATTTATATTACAATAGTATATATAATTTATTTAGTTGCTTATAATTCCTACACACCCCATGTCAAAGGTTGTTTTTGTTTGTTTCTTCTCCTTTTCCCTTCTGTTTTAGCTTTTAACCACCTGAAGCTACAGTTTTGTTTTTGTTTTTGGGTTTTTTTTGTTTTTTTTAGATGTGAAAATACAGTTTATTTAGTAACTAAATGAGAGAGAGAGGGAGGGGAGAGTCACCTCTTCAAGGTAGGGGAGGGGCAAAACTTTAGAAAAACCATAGATCAAAGAGTCACATGACCTGGTCAGTGCTTAACAAACACAGTGACCAAAGCTGCAGTTTGTATCTATTACTAGCTGATAAAAAACAAGAGGAAGGAGGGAAGGGGAAGGCTAGTGTCTTTAGAGTCAGCAGACACTACCTGGGACAGCTCCTGTCTGTGGCATAATCAGCTCTTCCCCTACTTTTATTTTATTTCTTTGAAATAAAATTTTTTAGAATGACTTGTATCTCTAGATGGATGCAATTTTTTTCCATCCTTCCTTCCCTCCCTTCCTTCATTCTTTTTCTTTCTTCTCTTCATTGTCTTTCTGCCTATGATAGTTTTTTCCTTTTTTCCTATTTTACCTGATAAACTCCTGGTTGTGCCAATCTGCTAGATCAGCATCTTCCCTTTCCAGGGAGTCCCACTCAGCCTCAGAGGGCCCAAGGTTTACATCCAAGAGAGCAATTGCGCCATTGGCTTTAGCTTTCCTTTTTGTTTTGTTTTGAGTATAAGACCCTTTGTGTTCTGATGATAAGCAGCAGCACTCAAGAAAGCCCATATTCACTGCTACTGGATGAAATTGGTAAATATGTCTTTTGCAAACAAGGGGAAAAAAGGAGGAATGTTGGAGTACCTCCTAGTCCTGGAGGTTCAATGAATGAGGCTTGCCCACATCAGGTGGCGAAGGGGTAACAGCTTCTCACCTCTTTTTTACCTGGAAAAGGAGAGCCGTTCCTGGTGTGGGATGGTTGACTTTAGGTTCTTGTGTTCATGTTTGGAATGAATTTGAAAACAGACACACAGAAAAGCAGGATAAGCAAGTAGCTTTATTAGGCACAAAAGAGTACACTCCCAAGAAACAGGAGCAGGTAGAAGCAGACAATGGAAAACTGCTGCTTCTGCCCTAAACTATTGTTGAGCTGTAACTTTTATTCTTATGGGTGTTAAGGTGTTGGTTTGGGGTGTGCTTTTCCTAGCAATGGGCAGTCTTAGGGCTGAATCTCTGTTACTTCCTTACACTGGGTGGAGGAGTTTCAGGTCTTATACAGTCTCACTGGGACTGTCATGGCACCCTGGTTGGTGGAAATTTTGTAAAACCACAATGCTAATAATATTATAATGAGCATATAATCAAGGTAAAAGTGGGTCATGGTTATCTTAGGTCAACATTGGCTATTGATGTGCTTGTTCCAGGGGGTCTCTAACCTAGTTACTGCCTTGGGTTGGCTCTTGACCATAAGCATTCTGGATCAAAGGACTAATCTGTTACAGGTATGTCTGATAAAAGCTTAACAGGTAGATTCAAAATTTCCTATAGATAGGCCCCTTGCTTGCAGGCATGGTTTTTGGCTGGGGCAGGTGTTACTGAGCTTGGAACTTTCCTATGGCCCTAAAGTTTCCCTAGCCTAACCTGCCTACTCTATCACCTTTAGGAGACCTTCTCTGGGTATGCTTGTCAATTACCATAAGCACCCCTGGAGACCTCATACAGACCAGGTATGTCACAAACATATAAGGGGCCAATTGGAAGTTGTTTTGCCCAAACTACACCACCCTAAGCTTGGCAGTCACTTGGGGAAGGACTCAGCTTTCCAAGCTCTGCCACAATTGGAGAGCCAGGGTAACTCAAAGGACACACGTAATGCAATGACCACTAAAGCCCAAGTGTGTCAGTTATCAGCAGCTGCTGTCGGTTGGATCGTTAGCAAGCCAGGAGTAGTCTACAGACATGCCATCTTCATCCATGTCTCACTGTATCAATTGTTTTAAGATGTACCCAGGATTTATTTTAATCAAGTATGGTAAGGTGACAGGCACAGAGAAAAGTTTCTTTGAAAGAAGAATTTATTACTTACAGTTCTCAAGAGAAGGGGGCTTGCCATGTTATGCAGGTTCACAAGGAATAACTGAGATCAGTCAGGAAGTGGACGAGCAAAGAGAATGCATGAGCAAGAGCCTTTATCACATTAGCGGTGGGCAGAAAGGGAAACACAGATATTGGGATTTTTGATTAAATGGTTTGAAATATGATTTCCACGAACCTGTGAAAACACTGGGATGTGATGGATGGGAACCCTGACTCTCAATTTGGCCCATGATTTCAAGATGCTAAGTCACTTACAGAATATCAAGAATGATTATTATAGTAATTCATCATGTAACAACTCTTCTTGTTATCTCATATAATCACATATTGAAATAATCTAATTACCTCAATATATGTAGGAAAGAATTAGCAAAATCCAGCCTCTTTTCATGATACAATACTCAACAAACTAGGAATAGAATGAAAATTCCTCAATCTAATAAAGGCCATCTATAAAAACCCCACAACTAACATCATAGTTAATGGTAGAACAATGAAAGTTTTCCTCTAAAATCAAGAACAAAACAAGAATGTCCACCTTTGGGGAAATGTTATTAAAAACAAAATCTTCTTCCAATTCAGAAAAGCTCTACACAAAGATAGAAGGAAAAGAGAACATTATTCTCATGGTCCAAAGCAATGCATCAATGTGTTCAGTTTGAGGTGGTTTTCTAGCACCATGTGAGACTGCCACTGTCTGTTATCCCTTCTCTTTGAGAAGGTACATAGTGACCGAATCAGAATCAGGCTTTTCCAGGGAGCTCTATAGACACTCCATCTGGAGCAGAATGTGGTACTCTAATTTGTACAGCAGGTCTCTGTTGCCAATGGGTTTACAGGAGAATTAGAAGAAAGTAAGAATTCACATTCCTCAGTAAGAGGACCTATCTACAGAGAATAGTTGGAGAAAAAGGAACAGTATGAGGCTGACTCAAAATACCAACCTATATTGATCTGTTGTCAGGTGGCAAGTGAGAAATTTCTGAGGAAATTGCAAAAGTAGCACCACTAACTATCAGAAAAGGCAAAGATCAATTAGATTGAGGAAAAGTTATGGTCACATATGGCTCACCAGTTCCCATCTCCAAGATTCTCTGAATCTGCCTTTTTTTTTTATTTTAAAGATGCAGGGTACAATTCAGGGTTAGGTGTACACATGTTCATTATGCAGATATCCTTGTTGATGAGGTGTGCCCCTCCCTCCCCTGGCAGTTTCCCACTACTGCCAATCCCTTGTTTATAGTATTATGATAATTGTATGAGAGAGAACATATGGTACTGTTCTTTGTTTCTGTGATAGATCACTGAGTATGATAGACTAAATCCATCCAAGTTGCTGCGAAGTTCATATGTTTGTCCTTGTTTATGGCTGCATAATATTCCATTGTGTATATGTACCACATTTTTAAAATCCAGTTCAGCTTTGATGGGCAGCATGGTTCATTCCATGTTTTTACTGTTGTGAATACAACTGCAACTGTCATAGCTGAACCGAGAGAAAGGAGTCACCAACACACTGAGGGTCGAATTTTTTAGCCCTTTATTGCCAGCGGTCGAGAGCAGGTGAATGCCAGGAAAACTCTCAACCCTGAAAAGGGTAAGCTGGGGATTTATGAAGGCAAAAACCACAAAAGCTTTACAGCTATGATTAAATTTCTTGGCAGAACATCTGGTTTTGGTTGAGCAAGGGTACAGTTACATACAGAACTTGCAGTTAGGGAGTTTCCAAAAACTGAGGGAGAATAAGGATATGGCCTAGCGATTACGGGAAGGTTACAACAGTCACACGTGGGGGAGCGGGGGTTATATCTGGATAGGCTGGCAACTAAGATGAAGGATCTGATACGAAATGGAGTTACCTGTGTCAAGTTTTAACAAAGCTATTATAGATATTTCACTTCCCCCTTTTAGTTGTTCATAAGTCAACTTATGTTGACTCATAAATCATGGGTATGGAGTTATAGTGGGTTCTCCATGAGTTTTACATAAGTTTTACAGAGGTGATTCACTGACAAAGCAAATCATCCAATTTAATATACAGGGCCCTATGAGTAGGCCCTATGAGGAGGAGAATTATAAGAGGTCTTGCCAGGCCAGTAATAAGAGTTGTTAGCCATGGGTTCCAGTTGAACAAGGATTGGAACCAGGATTTATTATTTCCCCTTTCTTTTCGTCATTTGTCTAAGTTTTCTTGGACCCTTTGGAGGGTGTTTTTAATGACTCCTGGTCTATCTGCATAGAAGCAACAGGATTCTCCAAGAGCTACACAGAGTCCTCCTTGGGATAGGAAAAGTAAGTCTAGGCCTCTACGATTTTGAAGAACAACCTCTGCCAGGGATTCTACCTGGTCATAAAGTTGGTACATGGCAAACTGGAGGTTTTCTATGTCAGCGTCAATTATTTGCACAAGGTTTTATAGACCCAGTTTTCCCCAGACCAAGGCGGTGGTGCTGAGTGCAGCTGTTCCAGCTATGCTCAGCCTGATTAAGGCAGGCACTAGTAAGGGGGCACCACATTTGTAATAAACAGATAGAAGACCAGACTGATTGAGTAGAAGGGTCCCTTTGGGACTGCCATAAGCATATGCTTGGGGAAGTATATGGGCAGTAACACATAAGGTAGGCTCATTGTTTAACTTTTCAGTAGTAATATATTTTTGTAAGGCTGGTAGAATAACCTAGCCAAGTGTTAACAGGAGCTATATGGGCCATGAATTTGGTCATGATTAGGATGAGAGACAAATTACACACATCAGAATATGGGGAAGCCGTAAGATTGAAAACTGAAGTTAAAAGACAGGAGGCATTACCAGTTACATTTCCTATGGTAATGTGAACGGGTTTTGGGGAACATTTTGTCTTGTCAGTTTTGCTGACAATAGGAGCTTTGACTCCTAAGCCCACATAGTAAGGGGGTTTTGACTTTAAGCAAAGCCAGCAATTTAAAGCTAATTAGGACTGGGTAGCGTTGAGCAAGCAGTGCATATTAGCTAACATGGGGAAAAGACGAGGGGGTTTTCAGGCTGGCTTTAAAGACTGTTGAGGTGAACCTGGGGTGGTGATTTTGTTGGCAGGAGGCGGAGGCTGATTACTGAACAAGGGGTCCTCTAGATTTGCCAATGGCCCTATTGGTTTGGTCAGAGTTCTATAGGCAAGTGTTCGCCATTGGATGGTGAATAAGGCACTGCGGTCATAGACTCTTACATAAAGTCATATGCCCCAGGTGGAGCCTGTACTCCAAGAACAGTGGGGGGATGGTTGACTTTTATGTATACAGGTGCCTGAGTGGGGTCTGGGCTGGTACCTCATCAAAGGGTGATTTCGTCAGTTTTATTAGGCCCCCACTGTAGGTTGCAATGGTGACACATTTCCAATCCGGGCAAAAGAAATCGTCAGCTTGATCACATTGTCGGTTGGTGGGATTTCCAGGACATAGATAAAAGTCTATGCCTTGTAAGGGAAAGTAGTGTCCACTGTTGGGGTATATGATGAGTGCGATGTTAGACAGCCAGGATACCCCTCTCATTGCTACCGTGTCAACAAGATCTACTTTAAACTGGACTGTGTCGAAAGGGACGGTCCAGTTCTGGATATCTAACAGTGTACTTGATGTAAAAGAGGTCAGGGAAAATGAATAGATGGTGTTTTGGACCCCCTTGTTAGGGGGAAAGAAACAGGCTGGCAGGCAACACCAAAACGAGCGAGTCTTAGCTTGAGAGGGTCAGATCCAGGTGTGGCTGTCCATTGTTGGTCACTGTCTTTGGCCTCTTTGACTCATGAGTGATGAATCCAGGCTGGTATTCTGTCAACCTTGAGTGCTATAGGAGTGGTGAGGATGACGTTGAATGGTCCTTTCCAGGCAGGAGTTAGTCCTTCTTTTTGGAACTTCTGGATGTAGACAAGATCTCCGGGTTGAAAGGGATGGCAACGTTTAGAGGATGGGGTTGGCAGGATGGCTTGAACGTTAGAGTGAACAACAGCCTGAACCTGTTGGAGAGACTGAAGATACCTTAACAGAGACTGATTAGTGTTGGGAGCCAGCCTTGGAGGCCCGCCTGATGACAAAGTCCAGATGTGCTGAGGACCCCTGGCCGCAAAGCGAGGGTAAAGAAGAAGATGGCATGTTTATTTATAATTTCCTCAAGAATAGGATCCCGTAATCGGGGTAACAATGGAGGGGGTCTTCCGAACATGATTTTATATGGGGTGAACCTAGCCTTGTAAGGGGTGCATCAGGCTCAGAGGAGTGCCAAGGGTAAAAGGCTTATCCATTTTTTCACCGGTTTCTATGATTCATTTGGTGAAAGTAGTTTTTAGAGTTAGGTTCACATGTTCTACCTGTCCAGAACTTTGTGGTCAGTAGGCACAACGTAATTTCCAGGTTATGCCCAGTGTCTTGCTGACCAATTGGGTTATGGATGAGGTAAAGGCAGGACCATTATCAGAGGCAATGGAAAGAGGGAGTTCAAACCTAGGAATAATTTCATTTGACAAAAACTTTGTGACCATAAGTGAGATTTCATTTTTTGTGGCAAAAACTTACACCCATCCCAAAAAAGTGTCCACAAAAACCAGTAGATATGTGTAACCTGCATGAGGGGGTTTTACCTCAATAAATACCACTTCCTATGTTTCTCTGGGGCTTAGTCCCCAGGCCCTGATGCTATTTGGTGGTTTTCATTCTTGTTTCGCATTTACTCATACACAAGCAGAAAAAATGGCAGCAGCGGTGTCAGCAAGGCTTCATAGGTCTTAGACGTAATTCGGTTAACTTGGTGCCTTCCAGGTGGGTAGTAGCATAAAGTTGTTTTAACAGAGTTTGTCCAAGGGCAGCTGGGAGGATAATTTTGGAGTCTTTGGTTATCCTTCATCCTGAGGAGTCCTTATGTGCTTCTGCTAGCTCAGCTTGTTCCTCTTCTTCTTGGGTATAGACAGGCTGTTTCGGAAGCAAAGGAGCTGGAAAAGTTTTAGCAGGATAGTGAGCTAAACTATCTCAACTGGGAGCTCTGCTGCTTCATGAGCCACCTGATTGGCCAGGTGATTTCCTATCGACTCCAGAGTATCTGATTTTTGGTGTCCCCTGCAGTGAATGACAGTGACCTCTTTGGGGAGCCATATAGCTTCTAGGAGGGCTAGAATTTCCTCTTTGTTTTTTATAGTCTTACCTGCCATGGTAAGAAGTCCTTGCTCTTGGTAAATTATGGTATGGACATAGAGTAGCAAAAGCATACCTGCTGTCAGTAAAAATACTCACCCAATTTCCTGTTCCCTAGCACAGAGCCTGGGTTAAAGCAATTAGCTCAGTCTTTTGAGCAGATGTGCCATTGGGCAAAGACTGACCAGATTACACTGCGAGTCGTGGTTACCACTGCACTAGCCTTGTGAACTCCCCTATTACCAGACTGCTGCCATCTGTGAACAGGTCAGCAACTGCCTGGTTTAAGGGAGTGTCCTGAAGATCAGGGCTGCTGGCTTGAGAGATGTCCAATATGTCTTCACAGTCATGAACTGGCATTTCCAGGTTATCATCGGGCAGCTGAGTAGCTGGATTAAGGTTCTGAGTAAGAGAGAAAGTTAGTCTAGGCTGATCAAGTAGAAGGCTTTGATATTGGGTGATGTGTGCATTTGACATCCAGTGGCCCATGGCTCCCGTAACAGGGATTCTACAGCATGGGGAACAGTTAGGGCCAAGTTTTGACCAAAGGTTAGTTTGTCTGCTTCCTTGACTAGTATGGCCATAGTGACAATGGCCCAAAGACAAGAGGGCCAGCCAGAGGCCACTGGGTCCCGTCTTTTTGATAAGTAAGTCACCAGTCACCTCCAGGGTTCTAAGGTCTGGGTAAGAACCCCCTTTGCAATTCCCCATTGTTCATGAATAAACAAGTGGAAAGGCTTTGTAACATCCAAAGGCCAAAGGAAGGCCAAAGCCTGGGCTTGGGTAAGAACCATTTTTAACTGCTGAATGCTTGTTCCTCAGTGGCAGTCCATGTCAGAGGTTGATTCCCTGTTGTGGTTGAATATAGGGGCTTGGCAATCTCAGCAAATCTCGGTATCCATAGGCAGTACCCTGCCACCCCCAGGAATTCCCGTACCTGCTTTTTCAAGGTCAGGTTAGGGATTCAAAGGATGGCTTCCTTTCAGGCCATGGTTAGGGCTCGTTTACCCTTTTTTAGTCAGTATCCTAGATAGGAGACCTTAGTCAAGCAGAGGTGTGCCTTATTAGCTGATACACGGTAGCCTAAGTCTGGGAGGAGCTATATCAAAGCTTTGGTACCTTTTAAACAAGTGTTCAAATTTGCTGCTGTGAGCAAGAGATTATTCACATGCTGGAGCAAAGTACATTCAGGGTGTAAGGCATGAAACCCTGTCAGGTACTGTTGTAAGGCTTCCCCAAAGAAAGTTGGAGAGTTATTGAAACCTTGCAGTAACCAGGTCCACGTCAGCTGACTGGTGTCCCCCAAGTCAGGATCTGCCCATTCAAAGGCAAAGATGGGCTGAATGACAGTGGACAAGGGGATAGAGAAGAAAGTATTTTTAAAATCCAGCACAGTGTACACCTGATGTTGAAGGGGAAGCAAGCTGAGCAATGTGTACGGGTTGGGAACTGTAGGATGGATGGTTTCAACCCACTTATTTACTTCTCTTAAGTCCTGACAGACCAGTAGTCAGACATTCCTGACTTTTGGACTCCATAAGAATGGAGTGTTCCAAGCAGATTGACAAGGTATTAGAATATTAACTGCTAAGAGTCTTTCAATGTGAGGAGTAATTTCTTTCCAGGCCTGCAAACTCATAGGGCATTGATGAATGTGAACAGGGGCAGCTGATGCCAATAGACTTACCATGACTGGATGGTGATGTTTTGCCAATCCTGGTCTCTGCCCAAACTGAAGGAACTTTCCATTGTAACTGTAAAGGTAAGCTTGATGGGGTATCCTCAGTGGAGGATTTAGGAGAGGTTAAGAGACATTCTTCAGAGAGTGAGATGGTTAGAAGCATTTGATAGGCAGTGGGAACAAACATTTCAGTTTTATCGGGGGAAAACACAATGGTAGCCCTTAGCTTTCAGAGCAAGTCATGGCCCATCAGAGGGAACGGGCAGTCTGGAGATATGAGGAATGAGTGGGTGACCTGTTTCTGTCCTAAATTAACAGTTCAGTTAAAAGTAAATTTGCAGTTGGTAATTGCTCCCATTGTCCCTTGAATCAAGATTTGTTTGCTGGACATAGGTCCCAATGGTGACTTTAGGATTGACAGTTCTGCCCCAGTGTCCACCAAAAGTTGGACTGGGTGGCCCCCGATAGTGGTGGTTACCATGGGCTCTTGGGAGTCTAAGGAAAAAGAGCCCTGGCTTCCTCAGTCCGAATCATTTTTGGTTCCGCCTGTGGCAGGCAAGACCAGGAC
This sequence comes from Cephalopachus bancanus, assembly GCA_027257055.1. Taxonomy (NCBI): domain Eukaryota; kingdom Metazoa; phylum Chordata; class Mammalia; order Primates; family Tarsiidae; genus Cephalopachus; species Cephalopachus bancanus. Next base: position 1,079,851 of record JAPVLO010000184.1, on the reverse strand, counting down.
CAGCTTGGGTCCTCAGCCTTTGGGCTGCAGGGGCAGTCTTTTTTCCAGTGACCAAGTTCTTTATAGTAAGCACATTGATTTTTAGCCAAGGGGGAATGCTCCATACCTTTTGGGTTGTTTTCAGGTCCTCCTTTTCATTGGCGTGGCAGCCTGGAGTCTGGCCTGGAAACCTGTAGAGCAGCTACCAGTATATTGGTCTGGCATTTTGCAGTCATCCGCCACCTCCACCGCCTGTTTCTGTTTTTTGGCATCCTGATGGTTGAATGCCTTTTGAGCCACCTCAAGTAGCTGGGAAATGTTCATTCCTGCAAATCCCTCTAGCTTTTGCAACTTTTTCCAAATGTCTGGAGCTGCCTGAGCCACAAATGCCAAATTGATAGCTCGAGCATTCTCAGGGGCCAAGGGATCGAATGGGGTATAGGTACAAAAAGCCTCCTAATGTGTTCAAGAAATACCCCTGGAGATTCCTCAAGACCCTGGAGAATCTAGGTAGTTTTAGAGAGATTGATAGGGTTGCAGGCTGCCCCTCTCAACCCAGTTAATAGAGTCTGGTGGTAAGTATCTAAGGCCCTGGACCCTGCCAAGCTGTTGGGGGTCCCAGTCTGGATGGGATAAAGGGAAAACCTCATTCAAGATTTCCTGACTTTCCTCCTCTGTACTGGCAGTGGAGGCTACAGCATATTTCTTAGTCTCTGTCTTAATGCATTCACACTTCTCAGAGTTAGGAGTTAACAGGGTTAGGAGGAGCTGTTGAAAATCATCCCAGGTTGGGCAGTGGGTCCACATGGCGGACTCAACCAGAGACATTAGAACCTGAGGTTTCTCAGAAAATGGTGGATTTTGAGATTTCCAGTTATATAAATCAGAAGTAGAAAAAGAAACATATACCAAGAAGGGTTGCTCAGATTGATCAGCTCCCTGCGAGGGAGGAGAGGAGCTGGATTGGCACAGAACCAGAGATGGGAAGCCAAAGACAGAGAGGGCAAGGGAGACATACAGGAAGAAACAGTAGGGTGAGAAAGGCTTTGGATTATATGGCAATGGAAGATGGAGGCCTGAAGTAGAGACTGTGGGGTCACCTAGAGGATCCTCCCTGGAGGAAGGCAAGACAGGACAGAGTTTAGGGGTAGGCTCAGAAGAGGGTGATGAATTCGGTGGTGGGGAAACACAGGATGGGTGAGGAGCAGTGAGGCAATGCCCTGGAAAGGGGCAGGTAGGATTATGGTGAGATTGCCTTGGGAAGGGGCCACGAGTGGGTTTAGAGACAAGAATGCAAGAGGGGGTGCCAAAGGAACAAGTCTTCAACCAGGGAGGAGGATTCTGAATCAAAGCTAGCCATTGATCAATATAGGGAAACTGGTCAGGATGACCAGGTGTCCCTGTAATGACCTCCAAACAGACTGAGTGATGTGAACGTCTACAGACCCAGTGGAGGGCCAGCCGACATTGAATGATAGCCAGTCACTTGACAGAGGGTCTGGAGTCTGCCCTTTGAGAGGCAGACATCATAAGCCTCACCAAATTCAATAGAGAAGTTTTTAACAGACAACACAACAGTATTTAATGAATCCCTGGATGTAGAATCTGGTCTAAGACGTGAAGTAGACTTAGGCTAGGCTATGAAGCATACAATCTTGGGTCCTTAAATAGAACATTACCAGCTAAACATACTGTGTCCTTGTATTAGTCAGGGTTGTACAGAGATACAGAATAAACAGGATAGATAGATAAATAAATATGTGAGATGTGATTTATTACTGGAATTACGATTATGAAGGCTGAGAAGACCCATGACAAACCATCTGCAAGTGGAGACGCTGGGTTGCTAATAGTATCACTCAGTGTCCAAAGGCCTCAGAACTAGGGAAACTGATGATATAACTGTCAGTCCAAGGCCAAAGGCCTGAGAACCATTTATCACACATAGTTAATCCTAAATTTACCTAGTGACCATCTGTGTTAGTTATTGGTTTCATACAAAGACCAGAGTAAGCAAAAGCAGAGCTAGAAAGTAGGATGGTGGTTGCCTCAGCCTGACTGATGGGGTTGGGGAATAGGAAGTGGTGATGGCTGCATAACTCTGTAAATATATTAAAATTATTTAACTTTATGGTATGCATCTTTTCTCAGCAAAGATGCTAAACATAAATGGATACAATATACAGTTTGCAACACTAATCTAAGAATATTTGCATGTATCTATAGGTTACTCTATATCAATAAGTGGTAAGTGACACTGTCCATGGATTTCCCAGGTCAGATATCTGAAATCAGCATTTTTTCCTCTTCTATCTCTTAGCCTTCAAACACAAAGATTCACCATTGCTTTTTAACGCTTTTCCCATTTGTCCCAAGAATACTCACTGGCAGCACATGCGGTGATAGCGTTTACCCTGAAATAGCTCATGGATCACAGTTCTGAACTTACCCCAAATTTTCCATAAAATATCTTGCTTTTATTATTATTTCCACATCGCTCTAGTATATCAATAGTCTTTGGAAACAAATTACATCACTCTATTTATAGCATTCTGTTTTTAGGAGTGGAATTTCCATTTACAAAATATGATAATTCTATCTCTTTTCTTTTTTTAGTAATTCTTGGTCACTGAAAATGTTAAATCCTAGAAAATGCAGCATTCTTGCACATGATGTTAACACACACACAAAATTATTAAATACTGATCATCATACACATTTCTGTTACATTAGGACTAGAGACAAGTTCTGTTTAAAAATAACTCCAAAACAGTTTTTATATTTGATTTTCACATTGAAAACCAGTCAGATTTGCTTCAGCCTCAAAGAGAGTGTTTATATAAAATTAAATAAATGAGGCAGTGAGTTACACTTTTAAAAAAATGGGAAACAGGTTAAATACTTTATCGTATTTTAATTTTAAAGCAAGTACAATTTCATTGTAAATTTTCATTTTAATGATCATATATTGAATAAATTCTCTCCCTCATTTCTTAACAGTATAGGTCTTTGTATAATCTGGAGATCGTTAATTTGTCATATGTATGAGAACGGCTGCCATTTGACTTTTAACTTTTAATATAGTGACATATGGACAAGTTTTCTTTTATAGTATATAATTTTTCTTACATAAAAAGCTGATACTCTGAGGTTATATCAGTATTAGCCTATACTATCTCCTAACATGTTATAGAACTAATGTGTACATTTTATATTTATTGCAGGCTGTGATGGTTAATTTTATGTGTCGATTTGGCTAGGTCATGGCATTCAAATGTTTGCTTAAACATTATCTAGATGTTTCTGTGGAGGTAATTTTTTTTAGATAAGAATAACATTTAAATTTAGATTTTGAGTAAAGTAGATTACACTACATAATGTGGAATGGGCCTCATCCAATCAGTTGATGGACTTAGTGGGGGAAAAAAAACAACCTATTAAGAGGAAGGAATTCTGCAATTCTGCCAGCAGAATGCCTTTGAACTTGAAAGGCAAGTTTTTCCTGATCTCCAATTTTCCAGCTTACCCTGCAGAGTTGGTAAGCCTCCACAATCATGTGGACCAATTTTTTAAAAGAAATCTCTCTCTACACACACACACACACACACACACACACACACACACACACACACACACACACCTGTTGGTCCTGAGTAACACTGATACAGTTGTAGAAGAACAGAATCATAAGGCTGAGTTTTCTTAATTGGTTCCAAGATTTCTAAAACTGGTCCCTTAATCTAATTACATTTAAAGACATTAATTATTCTGTTTACAGTAGTAAACACAGCAGTGATAATCTGTAGATGTTTTGGCAATTGAGATACACAAATATCACCCCCGGATACTTTTAATTTAAAAAGCAAGGATGTGACCCAGCACAATGGCTCACACTTGTAATCCCAAAACTTTGGGAGGCAAAGGTGAGAGGATTGCCTTAGCGCAGAGGTTTGAGACCAGACTGTGCAACTTGGCAAGCCCTTGTCTCTACAATAAATCAAAAAATTACCCAGGTGAGGTGGTGAGTACCTGTTATTTCAGCTACTTGGAAGGCTGAGGTGGAAGGATAACCTGAACCCAGCAGGTTGAGGCTGTGGTAGCCATGAGCACACCACTGCACTCCTCCAGCCTGGGCAACAGACTGAGGAAAAAAAGACTCAAAGAAAAAAAAAAAAAGGTTGTGAATGAACTTGTATATGATACCTTCAAACACTTCTGTCAGAATAACAAGTATGATGATATTGGCTTTTTTTCTCTTCACTGGACAAAGTGAAGAAATATCTAATATTTATGAAAAGTTATTATCTCTTTCTCTTTATGTGTTTTAATAGTTTGTGTCTATCTTGTGAGTTAAAGTAGTTTGTGTTACTGTAGTTATCTTCAACAACTGAACTTCTACCTCAGAATAAGTTCTCCTGTATTTCAACTGGTGGCGAACACCAGTGAGCAGTGTTCAGGCCCGAATGGGTAGAGTGTGGGGCTCTTAAGGAAAGGAGGTCCTGCAGGGCTTAAGCCCTCTGGGTTGATTGCTGGTTTCTGATATGTGAACTTAGGTTTCAGCCAGACAGAAAGGGCAGTAAGGAGATGGACTGGGATGTGCTGAAGGCCAGATGAGGTGCTAAGGGCTAGGAAGAAACAGACCCCAGAAGCATTCTGGCCTCACTTCTCACAGCAAGGCCAATTTGTGGAAGCTAGAGAGCCATGTGGATGTCAATGACCGATTGTCAGATGGGAGACACCTGGGAACTTTGGGAGCCAAGGGCCACCAATCCCCATTTAGGCAGCAGGGCTAGCCAGGTTGTGGCTCAAAGCCCCCTCCAGTCATCACCACCAGTGCCTTGGAAAGAAAGAGAGACCTAAAGCCTAGGACTTGAGTCTGGTCTGGAGCAGGTGGGGGGTGGTGGTTAGTGGGCTGGACCAGATATTGGGAAGCCAACCTGCCTCTGCTAACATCCACAGCTGGCCCAAGCCATACTCTTGCAGCCTCACTTGCACTAAAATGATAGGGGGTTGAGCTAGGACTTGGCTGTGAGACCCCCTGAGAAAACTGGGTTTGGATGACTCATGCTGTCTGGCTCCCCACTCCAAGCAGCCACCCATTTCTCCTCTTTGTAAATCTGTGAATGGGAGGTGGGGGCCAGGTGACAGTGTCCTGGTGGGGATGTGGAAAGTGAGGAGGTGCCCAAAAGTGAAAAGCAGGGCACTCTGCATCAGCTGCTGACTTTTGAAGTGTGGGAAGGTGAGACTGGACTAGCCAAAGGTGCAGTAAGGTGATATGCTAAAGATGGGTTGTGGCTCTCAGGGAAGGAGTCAGTCCCAGAATCACCCTGCCTTGCTGCTCAGAGCAAGCCCTTTTCACAGAATTCCTTGAGGCAGATGTAGAGTACCACTGAGTTGTCACATAGGAGAAATCTAGGAGACCTGGGTGCCGAGGCCTTCCTGTCCCTGTTGAGCGGGTAGGGTCATGTGGGATGTGGCTAGAGGCCACATGAGAATCTGGCAAAAGTAGAACAACCAGGAGCCAATCCAGGGGCTCTCTGTTCCCAAATCACACCCAGGTGTGTAGGGCAGAATGCCCAAGGACATGGGTTCCAGTCTGGGTAGCAAAGGAACACAAACTATACACCCAGTGTGGTGTCCTGATGGCCAGTGGATCATGGTGTCACTGTGAGACAAGCTCCCCATCAACCTGTGGGGAGGTGCAGGACTGATCAAGGCAGGAATGAGGGGGGCCACCTGCACATGGTATGCTGGGGAGACAGCAGTCACTGAAGAGCCCAGAGAATGGCATTGTGTCTGAGCAGCAGGGTAGTGGGCCACAGGTTCTCTTTCCTGGCAAGCTAGTCCACCTTTGCAAAGGTACACGTGTAAAATTCCACTCATACACTTACTCTCCAGTACTCCAATGCTAAGGATTATGGGACTCAGGTAAGTCTTTAAAGATAGAGAGCAACTAACTGAGAGAACCATGTTCTGTTGGCTTTTGCTCCTTTTCTAACCATAGCAAGATACCGCTCTCTACCCCTTGTAAAGCCATGGGGGGACCTCAGCATCTAATGTCCTGATAGGAATGTGGGGAGTGAGGACAGGAAGGAAGCCTTTTGTGTTAGCTGAACACTTTTGATGGGTGGGCAAGTGAGATTAGATGGGTGAAAGATGTGAGAAGTGATGGTTTGGGATGGACAGAGGGCCAGATCAGGATCTCAGTGCAAAGGAATTGATCCTGGAAGTGTCCAGCCTCCCTATTCAGAGCAAATCCCGTCACTACTGAGCCAAAAAGGCAGGAGGGGGGGCAATCCATTGGGTGATCAAGTAGGAGACACCAGTAAGTAACAGGTCAAGTGGTCAGATGGGTTCCAGGGCCACCACCACTGGCTAGTCGCCAGGATTGTGCAGGGTGGGCCTATATGATCTCTACCTGCTAATATAGGTTGAAGGGTACCCAGGGCAGTGTCCCAATGGCCAGTTTCTGGCCCCATTGTGTGGGCCTAACTCTGCTAATTGGCTAATTGATGGAGAAGTTGCAGAGCAAGGCCTAGATGTGGAGCAACTGAAAACATGTGACCCGGAAAGTCCCTGAGCCCTGGGATGTGACTGAACCTGCAGCAAAGCCTAATGCAGGCTCTGCCTCCTGGGAGGCCAGCCTGCCTCGATTAACGTACACAGCGTCACAAATCTCCATGCATGTTCTACACCCTGTACTCCAAACTAAGTATTGTGGAAACAGGATAAGTCTGTAATGGGAGAACACCTGACAAAACTAGCTACCCTTAGCTTTTACCAGCAGGCCACCTCTCCCACCACAGTCATGATGGGTGTGTGATTCCAGCTAGGGTGGAGGGGGTGGGGCTTGAATTAAAAGTAAACAAATAAAGAAATGCAAAACTGGGGACACTGGGATAGCCCTTCATTAACTCTTTAAGACCTTGAAGGAATCAGATGGAGCCAGTGGCAACTAAATTTTAAGCAGGATTGCAGATGCTATCATTTTGCATCTATCATAATACAACTTTCAAATATGACTTTCATATTTGTAGTTTCGACATTTTGAAACACTTTGGTCGATGTTATGTCCAAGTACTCTGGTTTCTTCATTATTATGGATGGCCACATTATTGAATGTTTCTCACATTTCTGTGGCAAGAGTACACACCACATTATTTTCTATTAATTTTCAGGAGTCCTATATGCAATCAAAAATATTTACAAGTTGCAGTTTTTAATCCAATCATGGCTGGGTAGCACAGATGGGATTTCCATAAACTAATCAGGACTTTCTTATAATATGCTTCGTCTCTGTTTTGAAAATAGTGTTCTTCAGGTTTCTTTCTTTTTTTCTTCACTGTTGAGGAAAGAAGGTTCAAACTTTCTGGGAAATAGAACTAGTATTTTAATAGAACTTTATTTTACATTTATAGTCTTTCCTTCCAATAAGCCACCCCCATCACCCCATTTGTTATGCCACAAAGTTTTGTTCTGAGCTCATGCACTTCTCGACTTACCCTGTCAACTGGTGAGTCTATGATCTGTTTTCCTCTTCTTTAAAGCATAAGGGAGTTTTGTTCCATTTTTTGCCTCTCAGGTTGTCAACTGACACTGTTTTACTGTACTTTGCAACTGCATTAACTGGGTTGCCATCTACCCAGAGTGCAGTGTTGGTTGGTGTCATCTATAGTCTGATCCCTGAGAACAACTCACCCATATATTTTTCCTGTCGTGTCATTACATCGATATCAACCCACTGATTTGATGATGAAATTATACGTATTCCAGCCGGGCTCGGTGGCTCAGCCTGTAATCCCGCGCCTTTGGGAGGCTGAGGTGAATGGATTGTCTAAGCCCGCGGGTTCGAGACCCGCCTGGGCAGGCGAGACCTCATCTCTACAATAAATCAAAAAATCAGCCGGGCGTGGTAGCACGCACCTGTAGTTCCAGCTACATGGAAGGCTGAGGCGGAAGGATCACCAGAGCCCAGCAGGTCGAGGCTGCGGTGGCCGGAAGCAGCCACTGCACTCCACTCTGGGCGACAGAGTGAGACTCCAACTAAAAAAAAAAAAAAAAAAAAAGGAAATTACACGTATTCCAGGAGAAGCTGGGCAAAGAATGTAAAGTGCACAAATGAGGAGAGGTCTCCCGAGTTTCAATAATGTGACCTCCATAATAATGAAGAAATCAGAGTACACAGACATAACAGAGACCAAAATGTTTTAATGTCAAAACTAGGCAGCTAGAATAAAAGGCACATCTGACAAGTATGACACATGTAAATGACCTGGTAGTATTTGTACTTCCCCTCAATTCAACTTTCACTGGCTTCATTTGCATACTTCCAGCTCTTAAATATGTAATGAGGGGCTAAAGGAGGAAGGTATGTAAGGAATAGGTGGGCTGAGGTGGGTCCTTAGAAGCCCTGTGCTCCCAGGAGTTGTTCAGTAGACCAGCCGTCCCTGTGGACTCCAGGTGAGAGTACCAGCCATGGACTTGACCACAACTTCCAATGGTAGGTTCCCATGGGCATTTTTCTCCTCTCCTCCTTGGCAATCCAAACGCTTTATTTCTCAGGGTTTAGGAAAGTTTAAATGAAAACTTGGACTGCCAGGACAGATGGCTAGGGGGTCTATTTCTGGGTGATAAGCTGGGCCACAAATTGACAGAGGCTTTGTAGTCAGACCCATGGATTAAAAAATGCAGTTAGCAGCCATGAGTCCTGTCAATGGCTCCTCTACTAGGATTTTGAAAGTTGGCACCTTAGGTGCAGAGAACAATAACAAAACTAAGTATCTTATATTTTATTTAACAACAATATACATTTCATCTGTAAGGTCCAAATTTGGTTTTCCTGTTTATTTTGAATCTAAATGTTTCATTAATGTCCCTTTTTTTCAATTGACTTTTGATTTGCTTGCATGTAATTTTATGACTGTTATGATTTTAGGTGTTGGTATGAATAGCTAGATTATTATGCTACTTTCTAATACTTGTATGTGTAATGCCCTGTGTCCAATTAATCATGGCATGTGATGTGTACATAAAGTACAAATAGAGAGTAATCATTGGGCCTGGAAGCCTTCAATCTGGCATCAATAGAAAGCATTTGCCTGCACCTCAGATTTGGATCCATATAAAATCCTTCCTACACCTTTGATATTTTTCTCTATATCAAGATCTCTCCAAAGAGAATCTCGATGAAGGAAAATTGCTTTAAACCCGTGTCAGAAGGATGCCCTGCAAGCACTGTTTGAACAGACCTCCTACCCTGATATAACTACCAGAGAACAACTTGCCAAAGAAATCGGCATTCCGGAGTCTAGGATACAGGTAGGCTTGTGTTTGTATTTCATTCTCTCGGAGGGATGGTAAAGAGACAACCTGGGCTAAGAAATGTTTAATCTTACTGTGTTAAGGATGAGCTGGAAGAGCCCTATCTTTGTCTTTTACCAATCATGGAACATGTGGTCCATCTGGTGTATTCAGTGATGGGGGAAGGGAAAGAAAATTGGGTCTTTCCCCCAGAAGGAGAAAATTAAATCACAGTGCATGCTCTAAAGAATGTAGGTAATGGGGCCACCATGAAAATGAGGTTGTTATTGACATCTGAAGCCAATACTACAGAATACCTATTAAAATGTCATATTGAGGACTCTGGGGTTAGGGCTTACATAAAGTACCATGATTTCTGTTTGTTTCCTACTGTTTTCAAATGGGTTTCATATACTGGTGAGCTTCATGCTCAACCCATTTTGAAATATTTTGTGCAGAAATGTGGATCTAAAAGTGAAACCATTCTGTATTTCTCGTTATGAGATAGCTGGAAAGGTCACAGCTAAACCAGAAGTAGTATCCAGACTGGCAACGGTAAGTAAAAGCAACTTAGTGGAGGAAAAGTCTAACATCAGTGTTTTATATCAAATGTTATAATCCTCAATAAGCCCTGGGATACAGAGATCTGAGTTTGACACATGCCAGGTGAAGCTATATTTTACTTTCTCTTTGTGCTCCCATTCTGAGTGTTAGAGCAATTTGTCAAATCCTAGTAATGAAAGTCCTGAGGGAAGACATGAAGATTGGCTGGTGGACTGGCACCAGGTCCACTGGAATTGATGGTGGGGAAGGAAAGAGCAATACACAATGTAGAATGAGACTGATTCTGCCATGGTGTTCACTAATCTATTCATTACCTCCATATTTCCAGCAGTATTTAAGACTTCTTTCCTGATAATATGTGAAATATTGAGAGAACAGGTGTCACAGTTTTGCAAATTGCCTGGGACATAAGAGCAAGTCAACGGATATTGCTTGTCTTTTAGTATAGAATCCTTATGGTGAGTTATCCAACTCCCCATATCAAATACTCAGGAATGATTTAAAACCACAAGCCGGGCTCGGTGGCTCAGCCTGTAATCCCGCGCCTTTGGGAGGCTGAGGTGAGTGGATTGCCTGAGCCCGCAGGTTCGAGACCCGCCTGGGCAGCGAGACCTCATCTCTACAATAAATCAAAAAATCAGCCGGGCGTGGTAGCGCATGCCTGTAATTCCGGTTACTTGGAAGGCTAAGGCAGAAGGATCGCCGGAGCCCAGCAGGTCGAGGCTGCGGTGGCCGGGAGCGGCCACTGCACTCCAGTCTGGGTGACAGAGTGAGACTCCAACTCAAAAAAAACCAAAAAACAAAAAATAAAACAACACATTCCTTGGCCAGGTGCAGTGGCTCAGTCTGTAATCCCAGCACTTTGGGAGGCCAAGGTGAGTCGATTGCCTGGGCCCAGGGATACATCATGTTCTGGAGCAAGACTAACTCAAGAATAAACAGCAACCCCCCCATAAACCCCAAAGGGTTCTCTCTTCTCTGTCCTGTGGGTACTGCCTAACTTCTGGCCACTTTAGTTTCTGAGCTCCATACTGTCCTGGGAGGTCCCATGAGCACCAGGTAGGGGAAGCCTTTGCTGAATCCTGATGAACCAAAACATTTTCATGGCAAGTATGACTTCCTTCTTGGAACTGTCACCTCCTAGTCAATCTGGACAATGCACAAACTGGAACCAAATCAAGGCAAGAATAGGTATGAAGAAAACACATCTACATTTCTTTCCCATCTGGCTAGTTCAAATGGCAAACCTGAAGGCAGGCTGGGGTGGAGAAAATGAGTGAGTCCTGGAAAAGGATTTTGTATCTTAGCTCTGAAAGCTGGAAATGAGAACTGGAAGTTCCATCACTATCCATCTATCAATGATTAATTACATGAGTTTAAGATCCAAAATACTGAGTAGTCTTCAAGTGTAACTGTTCCTTTAAACATATAACTACGAAGAACATGACAAAGAAAGGCAGAATAACAACTCCATGAAGTCACAGAACTCACCATGTAGATGTTTATCTCCTCACATTGTTTGCATTTTTGTACACATTTATGTGCAAATGTATCCATAAAGCTGCTCTTTTTGTCATTAATAAATTTATGTCAAGTTTAAGCCTTAATTGTCTTCCTTCATCGGTGTCTGCCCCCTTCCATTCAAGTGGTCCTTTCTAAGAATATATCATGAATTATCAAACTGTCGATTTCCACTGGTACAATTAAATTTTTTTAAAAGGAAATGTGATTTTTATTAGTTTATCAACACACCTGATACCCTTTCTCACAATTCCTTCATTTATTTGAACTGTAGGATCAAAGTAAGGAAGTCTAGCTCTACCTAGTTGATAACCTGTCTACAAAAATGCCAGTCTAAAATTACCACACACAGATGTATAAGGGACATCCCTTTGGATGATTGGACACATCATGCTTAAGGGTTCCTCTAGGATGTGTACATTTCAAGCTTGCTGTTTACGTCCAGATAACTCAGCAAAGGATACTTCCCTTCAAATTGTTGATTATATCAAAAAGGGTGATGAGACTCTTTCACACATTCATAACAGTTTCCCCTGAAAATGTACTTGTTAGTACTGGGGCCATTAGGTGCTAGTTTTGATTTTTTCAATAATGCCCAGACATATTCCTCATGTGTAGTCAGAGATGTGAAACTGTAGTATAGCTAGTCAAATGCCCACATTTCCAAAAAAGATTTTTTTTGTCTTAGTCTGTGTTACTATAACAAACCACCTAACACTGGGTAGTTTGTAACTAACAGAAATGTACTCCTCACAGCTCTGGAGGCTTAATAGTCCAATATCAAGGTGTCAGCAGGGTGACGGTCTGGCAAGGGCCAGGTCTCAGTTTCCAAGACAGTCCCTCCTTGTTGTGTCCTCCAGAGTAGTGCCCTCACATGGCAGAAAGGGGAAGGGCAAAAAGGGGCCTAGTTAATTCCCTTCATTTCTTTCATAACATCTCTCATCCATTCATGAGGGTGAAGCCCCATGACCTCATCACCTCCCAAAAGTCACACCTTTGGAAGACGAGGGTGGAGCTTCAACATGAATTTTGGAGGGGACGCAAAGGCTCAAACCACAGCAGATGCTACAGTCAATCTTCCTATGGTCAGGGTCTGCACACAGTAAGGTCTTTTTTTATCTATGGCCTGGGTAAAGACCATCAAACTCTGACTACAAGCGTATTGATAAGCAGCAGTGCTCAGTGAAGGCTAAGCACATTGACTGGGGGTTTTGCACTAGGAGAGCAAATGAGTTACTTCCTCTAGTGGTTTAGGAGGGAATGCATCATGGATGTGTACCTTCATACCCTTTGAAGGAGGAAAGGAGAGTATGTGGTGGCAGCAAACAAAGAAGTAGCATGGAAGAAAGTCAAGGGCACTAGCCTTGCCTGAACAACTCCTCTTGGAACCAGAGTGCCATGCTTACCTCTCTCAAGTGGTCTACCTTTCCACAAACCTCACAAAAAGCCATCTGCATGCCCAACCCAAAGTTGTACAATAATAAATGATCTATGGGGTGTTCCACACAGCCAGTGATGACCATGAGCTATACTCAGTAACCAGAGAGCTCTAGCCAGAACCTTGGAAATTAGGGCTCAAGTGCTGACCAATTAGGATGCTGTGTTGTCACTGCCTTTACAAGTGGAAGCCTCAGATACTACCTGATGAACAACAGCAATATGGCCAACGTACAACTCCTACCTCATAGATAAGAACATTTTAGAGTGGGAAGAGATGTGACACCTCCTTCCCCTTAAAATACAGTACAGCACAAGCCTAAGTGCAAACCTGTCAGCAATTAGTGGTTTAGTCCAAGTAGCCTTTGCCATATCATGAAAACTGTGAGTTAGCTAAGAGCAGTTAAAACTTCACTAGGTTACCTTAGTTTGGGATGGACCATCCGTTTATGATGCCTATTGTTTTAACTACTTACTAGTCACTCTACTGTTGAACAGAATTCCTACCCTGGGATCATGGAATGATAGTGGACAGGTAAGAGCTACATGAGTTTGTCAGTAATGTAAACTCTCAGACCAGGTGAGGAGGAAACCACATTCCATGCAGGGCCACACAGGGTCCCACTTGAGAGTAGAACGAAAAAACAGGGGCTGTGGTAGGGAATGCTGTGATATCCAAGAGGGTCCAGCGACCCCTGTTTGCAGTGAGAGGATGTGATAGGCTTGTTTGAATAATTCTGAGGGCTCACAGGGAAGTGAAACTTGCTAGTCAGGGATAAGCCACAACTATGCCCAAACCGAGAATACTGGGCCTTATTTCAAGTCACAGTTACTATAATTTAAAATAAACTAAGGGTGTATAAGAGCAACTTATATGTTCATTAGTGGGGATTGTAGTTTCAGTGCAGAAATATGAATGGCAAAAACCTTAATACAGAAACAAGATGTTATAAAGGAGGTAAAGAGCTGAAACTTTCCCTATAAAATTTATAAAATTAATCAGGGAAAAATAGAGGAGAAATGAAAACAAAGTTTGCAGCACATACAGCATTAGTCATTAGGTCAGCCTGCATTCTGACTTACTTCTTCATTATCGTTTGGTGCCTCCTGTCCCAGAATCATGTAAACCCCGTCACAAGACAATAGCTCTCTCAACCAACTCATCTTCGACAAAGCCTCCACCACCTACCACTGGGGAGAGGAGAACCTATTCAGTAAATGGTGCTGGGAAAACTGGCTGACCACATGTAGAAGATTGAAACAGGACCCCTATCTATCCCCATACACAAAAATTAACTCCAAATGGATCAGAGACTCAAATGTAAAACCTCAAACCATAAGAACCTTAGAAAATGCAGGACACACCCTTATAGAAACTGGAACTGGTATCCAACTCCTGAACAAAACCCAAAATGCACGGGCCATAAGAGATAAGATAGACAAGTGGGACCTCATTAAACTGACAAGCTTCTGCAAAACCAAAGAAACCATCAAGAGAGCAGGGAGACAGCCCACAGACTGGGAAAAGTATTTGCCAACTCCATGTCTGACAAAGGCCTAACATCTTGGATCTACAAGGAACTCAAATGTGCTGAAACAAAAAAAACAACCCCATTACAAAGTGGACAAAAAATATGAACAGACACTTCACAAAAGAAGACATACGAGCAGCCAACAGACACATGAAGAAATGTTCAACCTCACTAATCAAGGAGATGCAAATTAAAACTACACTGAGATACCACCTAACTCCAATCAGAATGGCCATTATTAGTAACAAAAAATAACAGATGCTGGAGAGGATGTGGTGGGAGTGTAAACTAGTGCAATCTCTGTGGAAAGCAGTGTGGCAATTCCTAAAAGCTCTAAATATCGACCTCCCATATGACCCCACAATCTCCCTACTGGGAATATACCCTGAAGAACTCAAATCACTCTATAAAAAAGATACCTGCACACGTATGTTTATCACAGCATTGTTCACAATAGCAAGAACCTGGAACCAACCATGCTGTCCATCAAAAGAGGACTGGATTAAAAAATGTGGTACATATACACAATGGAATACTACGCAGCCATAAAAAAGAACAAAATCATGAATTTCGCAGCAACCTGGATGGAACTAGAGTCCATAATACTGAGTGATCTTTCACAGCAACAAAGATCTAAGTATCACATGTTCTCACTCATAAGTGGACCTTGAACATCTATCATAATACTATAAGAAAAAGATTGACAGTGGTGGGAATCTATGGGGGGGACAGGGAGGGCAAGGGTGGTGGGATTAATGGTAGTCAATATCTGTCTGGGGATGGGGGGGACACTCCTTATCAACAAGGGTGCCTGAACGATGCATATTTGTATACCTAACTGTACCCCACAATTTTAAAATAAAAAATGTTTAATTAAAAAAAAGAAAGAAAAAAGATAATAGCTCTCTCTATATAAAACAGCTTAAACATTGTGAAATGTTAGGTTTTGCATTTGAGATTCTTTCAGGTCCTGAATATAGGCGAAACCACTGATGCTAGTTATTTGAAGCAGCTATCTCATCTAAGAATGTAGTTTTCACATCCTGATGATTTCATCTCCCTTACCCCAATCTATCAGCAACCCCAGTTTCCCACCCCCTCACCCTCCATAATCCCCCTTGTAAGCCCCATCTCCTCACAGAGATGAATTTTAGGGTCTCTTCCCATCTCCTTGCTCAGCTGCCCTGTAGTCATTAAATTCTTTCTCTGCTGTCTCAGTGAAGTCGACTGTTACTGTGCAGCAGGCATATTAACCTCTTGGTTCTGTAACAGAACTTTGGATAATTATTTTAAAATTATGCTCAGAGCTGGGCTCGGTGGCTCAGTCTGTAATCCCAGCACTTTGGGAGGCCAAGGCAAATAGATTGCCTGAAGCTGTGGGTTTGAGATCAGCCCGGGCAACTTGGCCAGACCTCGTCTGTACAATAAATAAATTTAAAAATAGCTGGGTGTGGTAGCACACGCCTGTAGTTCCAGCTACTTGGAAGGCTGAGGCGGAAGGATCACCGGAGTCCAGTAGGTCGGTGCTGGGGTGGCTGTGAGCGTTGCCACTGCACTCTAGCCTGGGCAATGGAGTGAGACTCCAACTCAAAAAGAAAAAATTATGCTCAGAAAAGCAAAACACTATAATTGCAAATATACTTCATAGGTATCAACATAAAAATTCTGAGACTGCACCGCCTTCTATTTCCTCCAGCACCCTCAAAGTGCTGGAATGCAAAAACTGGTACTGCGTGATACTGTTTCATAAAACATGTAAGAAAGCATTTTCACACACTCATCAATATTGCTATATGTAGACAGGGTTAGTCAGTTATTTATTTATTTTCTTAATACACATCATTTTAAAGGTAGTTTTAGGGTTACAGAACAATTGAGCAAAAAGTACAGAGAATTTCCATATAACCCTCCCCCTTCCAGTTTCTCCAATTATTAACATCTTACATTATTATGGGATGTTTGTTGCAATTGATGAGCCAATATTGATACATTACTATTAACTAAAGTCCACATTTTACATTAGAGTTCACTCATTCTGGGTTTAACATATGTACAATACATGTATGTACTATTACAGTATCATATAGAATATATTCACTATCCTAAAAATCATCTCTCCACCTATTCATCCTTCCCTCCCCCTGAACTCTTGCAGTCACTGATCCTTTTAATGTCTCCATAGTTTTGCCTTTTCCAGAATGTCATTTACTCGCAATCATACAGTATAAAACTTTTCTAATTGGCTTTCTTTCACTTAACAATGCACACTTAGGGTTCCTCCATGTCTTTTTTCGGCCTTGATGTCTAATTTCTTTAATTGCTTACCTGAGCCCTGTACCCTGAAACTTTGCTATCTAATTGCTTACAGGTGTCAGGAGGTATTCGTTGTTGTTTCTTTGGAATTTTCTACAAAGACAATCATGTTATCTGTGAACAAAAACAGTTGTATCTCTTCCTTCCAAATCTATATTTTTTCCTGTTGAAAAGCAGTGATGAGAAGGGACATTTTTGCCTTATTCCTGATCTTAGCAAGAACATGTCTTGTTTTGAGTGTTAACTATGTTAGCTGCAGGGTTTTTTGCAGTACTTCTTTACCAAGTTGATTATGCTTCCCTGGATTCCTACTTTGTTGAGAGATTTTATTATGACTGAGTATTGGACTTTGTCAAATGCTTTTTCTGCATCTACTGATATTATCATGTTTCATCTCTGGTCTGCTAATGCATGCAATGGGTTACAAGGATTATCAAATGTTGAAGCTTCCTTGCATACCTGCAATAAATTCCATTGGTTATGGTATACAATTATTTTTATATAGTGGATTTAATGTGCCAATATTTTGTTGAAGATTTCTGTATCTGTGTTTGTAGAATACTGGTCTGCAGTTTTCCTTTCTTGTAATGTCTTTGTTTGGTTTTGGTATGCTGTCTCATGGAATGAGTTAGGAATTGTCAATTCTGCTGTTACTTTTTTTTTTTTTTTTTTTGAGTTGGAGTCTCATTCCGTTGCCCAGGCTGAAGTGCAGTGACACGCTCACAGCCACCCCATCGTCAACCTGCTGGGCTCAGGCAATCCTTCCGCTTCAGCCTTCCAAGTAGCCTAAACTACAGGTGCGTGCTACCATGCTCAGCTAAATTTTTTATTTATTGTAAGATGAAATCTTGCCAAGTTGCCCAGACTGTTCTGGAACCCATGGGCTCAAGGCAGTCCCCTCACATCGGCCTCCCAAAGTGCTGGGATTACAGGATTGAGCCACCACGCCCAGCCTCTGCTGTTACTTTCTAAAAGAGATTGTGGAACACTGGTATCATTTCTACCTTAAATGTTTGATAGAATCCATATCAGTGAACCCATCTGGCCCTGGGACTTTGTTTTGGAAAGTTATTAATTATTGATTCAATTTCTTTAACAGATATAAGTCTATTCAGGTTTATCTTGTGTGAGTTTTGATTGAACAAATCTTGCAAGGAATTGGTCAATTTCAGCTAGATCACATTTATGGGCAGAGTTGCTAACAATATTTTTTCTAATATCCATGGGATTACTAGTAATGGCTTCTCTTTCATTTTTTTTCAATTAGCAATTTGTGTCTTCCCATTTTTCTTAGTCAACCTGGCCAGAGGTTATCAATTTTATTGACTTTTTCAAAAAAACAAGTTTTGGTTTTATCGATTTTTTTTCTCTTCAATTTCACTGACTTTTACTCCAATTTGTTTCCAGTTTAATTTGGATTTAATTTGCTTCTCTTTTTCTAGTTTCCTCAGGTGGCAGCTTAGATTATTTGTATAACCTTAGACTACTTGTATAATCTGATCCTGTGATACAGTATGCAGTATGCAGTCTTTACTCTGGAAATAAAAGCCCCATTCCAGCTTGATTCTGGCCCTACCCCAGCCTCAACATGCTTCCTCATATTCTTAAAAAGTCTGTGAGGGCCCAGAGTCTGGAAACACTGGACCCCCGAACTGACAATCCATAGCTCTGAGCAGCACTTTTTATGTATGGGCCTATTTCCTGGGTCATGTCATGGAGGGCTGCCATTTATAGAAGGTTTGAATAAAAATTTAGGCTGAAGGTTGGAGTGCTCACATATACCCGAGACACTTTATGGCATGAGATAAAGTGAGAAGAGAAAGGGGATCATATGGGGTAGGGCCTAGAGCTTCACGTGCACAGAGCACATTTTAAAAAACATTTTATTATTTTGATTTATAACTTTTCAATGGTTAGATATAAGCTCTGTGGTTCACCTTCTAAATTGTTGTCCCAGGGCCATACAAACATTGGGGACAGGTCTGATGCTGTACCAACTACTAAACTAGAGATACCTACTTCCTACTCAAAATTACATCAAGTTCCATTATGCATATGAAACACATACACAGTTTATATAATGTACCATTTGTAAATAAGTCATATGCACTGCAGGGATAATTCACATATGTGTTTAACTGCTGCATTCAATTCATCTATGCTTTACAAAGCTTCATATACAAGTAGAGAGGACTAGAGCTGTAAAAAGGGTGTAACCATTAATATAAAGGAATCTCCTGAGTTTAAATACCAATTCCTTTGTAATTCTAATGGAATACAGATCCCAAGTTTCTTTTGGTTTTGTAACCTAATTGTGCTCATGGCAAATTCAAATCTAATAGTAAAATTTGATATAAGTACATACACACACATACACATAACAGTACATGTAAAACCTTGTAAAATCTGAATTAGGTCTGTATCTTAGTAGCATGGGTCAGCAATTTCTTAAACTTGAGCATAAGATTACGTAAGATATTATTCATTAGAGGAAGCTTGGTAAAGGGCACATGGAAATTCTCTGTACTATTATTACAACTTCTTTTAAGCTTTTTCTATTGATTACTTTTTAGAAGTTTTTAAAACTTTACATTCCACAATATACATCTATAAATTATCACAGTATTGGTTTTGTTTCCTAAAGACTACTATTGCATCAAACTCAAAACACAACTTGTAATTTTATAGTATTTCTAAGTAAAATTTTCAATTTCAATTTCTTAAATTGACAAATTTCCCCTCAATGTAAACTCTGACATAATCTTGTTTGTATTTTTGTCAAAAGCATTTCCAAATTCAAAAAACCTGTAACGTGTTATACTAGTATTAACCACCTGACATTCAGTGAAATATCACTTCTTTAACAGAGGCTGTCCTATATTTGTTGTAGTCTATGGGTCTATCCTCCACCCCCCATTGTTACTTTGGAATAAAATAAGGCCAGCTTGTGACAAAGGTTACAAAACATTAAGGATGTCAACAGAGCTTTCTTCACAGTGTGACTACTTGCAAGTGCTGTGGAGGCTGACTTCTGACTAAACAGTTCTAACATTCATTTCATTCAAAAGGTTTTTCTCCAGTATGTGTTCTCTGATGAACAATGAGGTTTGACTTTTGAGAGAAGGTTTTTCCACATGTGTTACATTCATAGGGTTTCTCTCCTGTATGTGATCTCTGATGTTTAGCAAGGTCTGATTTTCGGTAAAAGATTTTTCCACATTCATTACATTGGCAAGATTTCTCTCCTGTGTGAGCCCTATGATGTACTGTGAGGGATGATTTGTGACTGAAGGTTTTCCCACATTCATTACATTCATAGGGTTTCTCCCCTGTGTGTTTTCTCTGATGTAAAATAAGTCCTGATTTCACACAGAAAGATTTTCTACATTCATTACATTTATAGGGCTTCTCTTCTGTATGGGTTCTCTGATGTACAATTAAAGCTGATTTATGGCAGAAGGCTTTTCCACATTCGTTACATTCATAGGGTTTCTCTCCTATGTGAATTCTCTGATGTTGAGTGAGTTGTGACTTCTGGCAGAAGGTTTTCCCACATTCACTACATTCATAGGGTTTCTCCCCAGTATGTGTTCTATTATGTTTAGTTAGATATGATTTATTGTAAAATATTTTTCCACATTCATGGCATTCATAGGGCTTCTCCCCTGTGTGTATTCTATAATGTTGAGATAGGGTTGACTTATGGCTGAAGAATTTCCCGCATTCAGGACATGCAAAGGGTTTCTCCCCTGTGTGAGTTCTCTGATGTACCATGAGGTCTGACTTCAAGCAGAAAGTTTTCCCACATTCATAACACTCATAAGGTTTCAACCCTGTATGAATTATCTGATGTCTGGTGAGTACTGACTTGTGATAGAAAGTTTTCCCACATGCATTACATTCATAAGGTTTATCTCCTATGTGAATTCTCTGATGCTGTGTAAGATGAGACTTTTGACAAAAGGATTTCCCACACTCAAGACATTTGAATGGTTTCTCACCTGTGTGAGTTCTCTGATGTACTGTAAGGTGTGAATTCATACAGAAAGATTTTCCACATTCATAACATTCATAGGGTTTCAGCCCTGTGTGTGTTCTCTGATGTTTAGTGAGGTCTGACTTCTGGTAAAATGTTTTCCCACATGCATTACATTGATAGGGCTTCTCCCCTGTATGTGTTCTCTGGTGTAATGTGAGGGCTGACTTGTGGCTAAAGGCTTTCCCACATTTATTACATTCATAAGGTTTCTCCCCTGTGTGTGACCGCTGATGTTTAGTGAGGTTTGATTTCTCCCAGAAAGTTTTTCCACATTCATTACATTGAAAGTGTTTCTCTCCTGTGTGCACCCTCTGATGTCGAGTGAGGTGTGACTTCTCCCAGAAAGTTTTCCCACACTCATTACATTCGAAGTGTTTCTCTCCTTTATGAGCTTTCTGAAGTTGTGAGAGGTATAATTTCCTCCTGACATTATTCCCACTTTCATTGTATACATAGTGTTTCATATGCACCCCAGGAAGTTTCAAAAAGGTAGAATTTACACATAAGGATTTCTCACAATCATTAAATTCATAGTGATTTTCCTTTGAGGGTGGTATCTGATGGAACAAGAGGGATGAGTTCTCATAGAAAGTTCTCCCATATTCATTATATTCACAGTCAATCACTTCTTTGTTCTTTCTCTTTTGTGTACTGAATATTGCCTTTTCAGGTAAGGTTTCTTGACAAATGTTATATTCAAAATTTTGCTCTAAAGACTGACTCTTCTCATGCTGCAAAAGGTCCTCATAATGACTGAGTGTTCTACTTTTAAATAATTCACTTTTCTCTCTAGTATGAGTTTTCTCATACTTAATATTGAGTAACAATTTTCCACAGGCATTAAATTCATCGGGCTTTTTTCCTAAGTAGTTTTTCTTACTGATAACCAATTCTGAAATATTGCTGAAATTCATTCCACATGGGTCACAATGACAGAAAATTCTTCCAGAAGGAAAAGAATGTATGTCCATGTTAAATGGTTTTCCTATTACATTACCTCGTTCCTTAGTCAGCATTTTGTTATTGATGAAAACAACTTCCCACAAATGTTTAGGCTGGTTTTCTTTGCTCTTCTCTTTCAGGTGATCAGTTTTCCAGATTTCTAGAAATAAGAAAAATTAATCTTACCATATAAATACTAACACATTTCTTAGTGAATGAGACTTCTTTACAAAGGCCCTATGTCATAACAAACAGTGTGTTTTTTTTGGTCCAGCTTCCATAGATGAAACTAATTGCAAGTGTGTATTTTTTTCTATTTCATGGATTTCAAGTAGGAAAAAAAAAAAAAAAAAAACAAACAAAGCAAACAAAAGGCCTGGCCAAGTGGAGAAGTTCTGAGCTATCTGAAAATATACACTTGTTTTCTAACATATGAAGAATAACAGTAACTGCTTAACTCTGAATTTATCCATGCATCACCCCAAAAAACTATAGGGGTCAGCATAAAGGGAGCAAAGAACATTATCTATAATAACTCATGACTTTAGCACAGCTAGAAGATATATAGATAACTTCAAATCTCCACTAAGTAAGGAAATATTCAAATATAAGAAAAAAACAGATAATTCACATCTATAAAGAGTCCACTGGTATCTGTGGTGATCGCATGAAGTGGAGGAGATAGACAGCCTAGAGGTGATGAAACACAAAACTACTTGTGTAAGTGGAAAGTTCCACTGTGAGTGGGAAAATACTGAGAAGATGAATTAAAGTTCAGGTGACTGGGAAATTCAAGATGTGAAGTGTATGGGAAATAAAGAAGCAAAGGCTAATCAAACACAGGAATGAAGCTGTAAAAAAAGACAAAGTGATCACAGAAAATAGGATTTAAATTATATGGAAATATCTATGAACTAAATTGTGCTCTCCCCCACCCCCAAATTTAAATGTTGAAGTTCTAACCTCCAGTGTGACTATATTTGAGATACGGCCTTTGGGGTAATTAAAGTTAAATGAGGTCACAAGGGTCAGGCCCTAATCTGATAGTACTGTTGTTCTTAAAAGAAAAAAAAAGAGGTCAGCCTCAATGGCTCAGCTTGTAATCCCAACACTTTGGGAGGCTGAGGTGAGTAAACTCACTGAGGTGAGGCTGTGGGTTCAAGTCCAGTCTGGGAAACTTGGCGAGACCTCATCTCTACAATAAATCAAAAACTAGCCAGGTGTGGTAGTGCGAACCTGTACTTCCAACTACTTGGAAGGCTGAGGTGGGAGGATCGCCTGAGCCCAGCAGGTCGACACTGGGGTGGCCATGAGTGTGCCACTGCACTCTAGCCTGGGCAACAGAGTAAGATGCCAACTCAAAAAAAAAAAAGAAAAAGAAAAAGAGATCCCATGTGCTCACTCTCTCATCCCCCAGACCACCAAGTGCACACACAGAGAAGTACCTCACCAGAAACCAACCCCACTGGCACCTTGACTGTGGAATTCCATCTTCTGGAATTATGAAAGAATGAATTTGTTATTTAGGCCACTCTTTGTGTGGTACTTTGCTATGCAGCCCAAGCAGACTAATACAGAGCCCAAGGGGAAACTAGATTTGATTGAAATTTTAATAAACAGCATTGAAGAGGGACATGAAAAAAGAGCAGTAGCAAACACATAAAGGAAAAAAGAAAAAAGATAACTGAATCAGAAAGAAAATTCTAGATTAAAGATGATAATCTGCAATAAATAAGTAAAATTATCACATGTAATATATATATTATTGTGGTCTTTAAATAGAAAAAAAGAAAATAACAGAATAAATCTAATATTAAAACTACAATATAAGGAAAATGTCCAAAAATAAAATAAGACCCAACCCACATATTCAAAGGAGCTATCATGAACCTGAGAGAATTTGCCAAGAACAGTCCTCTCTAAGACATACTTTAATGAAAATACTACAACTTAAAACTGAATAAAAAGTCTTCTGGACGAAAAGACAGAGACCAGACTCTGCAACATAGCAATATCCTGTCTCTACAAAAAATAAATAAATTTACAAAAAGTAGCTCTAGAGAAACTACTAGGTAAATAACTTTTTAAAGTGAAAGAACCATTACAGAAATTAAATGTTATACTAAAATATATTATTTTCATATGAAAGAAGGCGTAAGTAAAAGGAATAAAATATCAAAAAAGCATAAGCTAGAAAACAAAAAGTAAAATGGCAGATGTCAATCCAACTACAAATGCTCTCCAACTCACATTAGAGTTATATCCTGATAACAGTCAAAACAGTCGAAAATATCATGTAAAAGCAGGAGGTATCACACTTCCAGACTTCAAACTTTACTATAAGGCTGTAGTAATCAAAACAGCCTGGTACTGGTACAAGAACAGGCACACAGACCAATGGAACAGGACAGAGATTCTGGAAGCAAAGCCTCAATTTCTCAACCAACTCATCTTTGACAAAACCTCCAACAACAACCAATGGGGAGAGGAGAACCTATTCAGTAAGTGGTACCAGGAAAACTGGCTGACCACATGCAGAAGACTGAAACAGGACCTCTACCTATCACCATACACAAACATTAACTCTAAATGGATCAAAGACCTAAACGTAAAACCTCAAACTATAATAATCTTAGAAAACACAGGAGACACCCTTATAGAAATTGGAACAGGCAACCAATTCCTATTCAGAACCCTAAATGCCCATGCCTTAAGAAATCAGATAGACAAGTGGGACCTCATCAAACTAATGAGCTTCTTCAAAGCAGAAGAGAGCAGGGACACAGCCCACAGAATGGGAAAAAATATTTGCCAACTGTGTATCTGATAAATGCCTAACATCTAGGATCTACAAGGAACTCAAACACACCAAAAGGAAAAAAACAAACAGTCCGATTAAAACGTGGGCAAAAGACATGAATATGCACTTCTCAAAAGAAGATATACAATACAGGCAGCCAACAGTCACATGAAAAAGTGCTCACTCTCTCTTATCATCAGAGAAATGTAAATCAAAACCACAATAAGTAACCACCTAACCCCAGTAAGAATGGCCATCATTAATAAAACAAACAACAACAGATACTGGCAAGGATGCAGAGAAAAAGGAATGCTTCTACGCTACTGGTGGGAATGCAAACTAGTGCAACCTCTTTGGAAGACAGTGTTGCGGTTTCTGAAAGAACTAGAAATTGACCTTCCATATGACCCAGGATTCCCCTATTGGGAATATACCTGGAGGAACTCAAATCATTCTACAAAAAAAATACCTGCACACGTATGTTTGTTGCAGCTCTATTCACAATAGCAAAAACATGGAACCAGTCATGTGCCCATCGAAGCTGGACTGGATTAAAAAAATGTGTTACACATACACAATGGAATATTAGGCAGCCATAAAGAAAGACAAACATATGGACTTTGCAGCAACTTGGATGGATTTAGAGTCTATCATATTCAGTGGTCTATCACAGAAACAAAGAACAGAGTTCTATATATTCTCACTCATAAGCAGAAACTTAACAATTATAATACTATAAGAAAGCAATTGGCAGTAGTAGGAAACTATCAGGGGAGGGGTGTGGGATTGGTAGTTGAGGGAAACTGCTAGGGGAGGGAGGGGCATACCTCATCAACAAGGGTACCTGCATAATCAATGTTTGTATATCTAACTCTGAATTGTACCCCACGTCTTTATAATAATAAAAATTAAAAATAAATTTTAAAAAAAGAAAATATCATGTGAAAAACGCAGTTAATACCCAAATAAACACATTGGAAAGTTGAAAAACCACAAGTCAAACCACTGCTAAGTCCAGACGCTTTTCCATTTACAATGGGGTTACATCCTAATAAACCCATTGTGAAGTCAGAACAAAAATCCTAAGTCAAACCATTGTTAAGTCAGGAACCACCTGTATATCAATAATAACAGAAAAATAAGAATATATTTAAAAATTCAATCAAAAGGCAGCAATTCTCAGGTTATACAAAATGTGAACATCCAATACATGTTGTATATAAGAGATACACCTTAGATCCAAAGATACAAATAGGTTTAAAATTTTAAAAACAGAAAAATATACAGTAAGCACAGGACATCTATAAGACTAAAGGCAAACCTCCACATAAGCACTGTACATTAGTTGATAAAATAAAATTATTTCACACATTAGTATAAATAACAATTCTAATAGTGCTATACAAGCATACAGGAAAAGAACAAATAAAGTAAATGTTTGGTGGATGGTTGGAGCCAGATTTCTTACTGTTAGATGTGGCAATTTACAGATAAGCAAGGAAAGAAAGTTAAAATAACCATAAATGCATATTTAGCTTAATACGGACACAAATGGTTACTGATAGAAATATTTGTAGATAAATATATTCAAGGGATTAGTATATGCATGCATATTTCCCTGCTCTGTCAGCTGAGATGGCCGATACCTTACTGCAACAAGCATACCTATGGCCCAGATCTTGGTTTCTAATATCATTCTCCAATAAAAAGAAATAGGGTTCCTTACAGAAATAGCTGATTTTAGAACTGAGGAGGGAAATATACAAGATAAGCTGGAGTATCTTGTAGTACCAGAAAAAAAAAGAAATGCTCTCAAAACCAACAGTAACAAAATTCATAACTCTCTGCTTCTTAGTATGAGCCATGTATAATGACATTGTTCCAATGTATATACCTTAGAGATGGGGGGGAAGTGTAACTTTTATAGTAGCGAAATCTGAAAAACACCATGTCAGTCAAGTCATTAAGGTCATCAAAAGCCATAAAACATGGAGACAGAATGCATGCTTGATGTAATGTGACAAAATTGTACTTTACCACTGTGGTCTTCCTCCTCAAAACCCATAATCCCAATTTTACCTTGAGAAAAACATCAGACAAATTCCAATAAATGGAATTTTATATATACCTCACCAGGACTCCTCCAAACTGTCAAGACCATCCAGAACAAGGAAAGTCTGTGAAACCAGAGCCAAGAGGAGCCTTAAGAGATGTGACAACTAAATGTAATTTAGTACCCTGAAAGGGATCCTGGAACAAAGAAGGGCATTAGGTAAAAATTAATAAAATCTAAATAAAACTATGGACTTCAGTCAATAATAATGCATAAATACTGGTTCAATAACTGTTAAAAATATACCATACTAATTATAGGGGAAACAGTGCCAGGTATATGGTAATTATCTATATTATCTTCTCAATTTTTCCATAAGTTATGAAATGAAGTGAATTTTTTAAATGGGTAAAAAAAATATATAAATGACTATATAAAAAGATGTTTAAATCATTAGCCCTTAGGAAAATGCAAATAGAAACCACAAAGAGATACTACAACTACTGGATATAATAAAAAAAGACAATAAAAAGTGTTGACAAAGATCTGGAGAAATAAAAAAAACTCATGCATTGCTGGTGGGAATGTAAAGTATTACAGCTGATAGGGAAAAGAATCAGGAAGTTCCCTGGAAAGTTAAACAGAGACACTATCTAACTCAGAATTATATTTCCAAAATAACTGAAAATACACATCCATGTGAAAACTTGTACCTACACAATCAAAGCAGAATTATTCATAATCCACCAAAAAGTGGAGAAAAGAACAAATGTCCACCAAATGACAAATGGATAAATAATATGTGGTATAGCCATGCAACATAATGTTAAGTGGACAAAAAAACAAGTGAAATGCTGATACATACTACAACATGGATGAACCTTAAAAAGGTTATGCTAAGCGAAAGAAGCCAGGCAGAAAAGGCCACATATGATTCCATTTATATGAAATATTCAGATAGGCAAATCCACACAAATGGAAAGTTGATTAGTGGTTGCCAAGGGCTATGGGGAAGGAGAAAGGGAAAGTAACGGCTAATTGATACTGGGTTTACGTTAAGAGTAATGAAAAGTTTCAAAAAACACTGTAGTGGCGGTTGTACAATTCTAATACTTTACAATGCAATCATTGTTATACACGTTATACATGTACAGCACTTTGGGAGACCAAGCTGGGAGAATCACTTAAGTCCAGGAGGTTGAGACCAGCCAGAGTAACATAGTGAGACTCCCTAACCAAAAAAACAGGAAAATTTTCTAGGTGTGGTCATGCATGACTGTAGTTCCACCCACTCACAGGAGGCTGAGGCAGGAGGATCACCTGACACTTGAGTGCAAGAGTTTGAGGCTGCAGTGAGCTGTGATTGTGCCACTGTACTCCAGCCTGGGAGAAAGAGTGAGATGCTATCACAATAAATAAATAAACAAACAAACATGCTAAATTGGTGATATGTACAGTATGTAGTGAGATGCCACCACAATACATAAATAAATAAAACACGCTAAATTGGTGACATGTATAGTATGTGAATTCGATCTCCATTAGACTGTTAAGAAAATCATTTCTTATATACCTGTTTATGGTGTACAGATGACATAACAATTGATATTACACATTGTTCTTACAGCCAACCCCCTGGCTAAACTAATATTAGGTCACTTTTGTGTAGATTATTTACTTTTGTTTATATAGATAATCAAATCATCTGCACACAAAATAACAATTTGGCTTCCCAATTTTTGTGGTTTACTTTTTATCTATGCAATGGACAGTATATTCTCTATGATAGCCAGTAAAATTCTCTATGATATCCAGAAGAACCACCATCTCTCATTTGGAAGGTGCACTCTAACTTTTCAACAAATATTGTACAATACTATGATGCTGTCTATGACAATTATCTAGTTTGATAAGCAATTTACAAATCTTTTTACTTGGAGATAATTCTTAGACTGACATGCAGCTGGAAGAAATAATAAGGAGATCCTATATATTTCTCACCCAGTTTTCCCTAATGGTAACATCCTGCTTAACTACAGTTCAATATAAGTTAAGAACTGACACTGATTTAATCAATCAACCTTATTCAGATTTCACAGGCTTTATACGCATTAGTTGTACATAGTTCTATAAACTACACATGTATAGATTTACAAGAAAACTACAACAATAAAAGTACACAACAATCACGTCACAAGGATAACATGCACTTCCCTTTAAAAACTACAGTCATCTCCTACCCTCTGTGCCTTCTCAAATCTGGCAACTACTAATCTGTTATCCATCTCTATGTTATCTTTTCAAGAATATTATACAAATAAAATAATGAAGTAATACAATATATAGCCTAACTCTATTCTTTATATTTGGTTGCTGACAGACTTCAAGGCCCGTCCCTGTCTCCCCTCTACCCCACATTTGAGCAAGCCAATATATGCTCACCCCAGCCTGAACTCCTGATGATAACGAAAGCAAGCCACTCTTCTCCCTTCTTTCTCAAGCTGTCTTTAGACCTGCTTGGGAGCCTTCTCTGCCCTCCCCAGAAATCTTTTCTGTGTGAATAATAAGCTCTTTTTCACATTCTTGACACAAGTATATCATTATCAGTCTCGATATCTAAGCCAGATTTGGGGGTTGGGGTGGGTCCATTCTGGTTCTGTTGGATTCATTCAGTTAACATTGTTGAGTACCATCACCAAGTGGTGAAATGGTCAGCTCTAAGCTTGTCTCCCCACAGAAACGGGGGAGGGGAGAGGGGGGAAGGGGGAGGAGGGGGGGAGAAGGAAGAGGAGGAGGAGGACCAATGTTGTCAGAACTCTGGAAACTCTGGAAATCAAAAGTTGATAATAACAAGTGAATCCTGAATCAAGAAAAATGCAACTTTAAAGTGGCAGGAAAGCTCTGTGGCATTTTTACTTGTACAGGGGATCCTCAATATGAATAGTTGATTTCTCATCACAAATTAAATGAAGGCCAGAAGGATAGTGAAATAGCATATTTAAATTGCTGAAAGAAAACACTGTCATCCAAGAATTCTCTGTCTGGCAAAACTGTCCTTGTTACTACTAGACCTGCCTTCAGAATGAAAAGACACTAGACTCAAATCAGGATAAAGAAATAAAGATCTTCAATAAAGTTAACTACACAGACAAATATAAAAGCCAGTGTCATTGTGCTCTTGCTTTATCTCCATTTTTTAGTTTCTTCAGGACTTGAAAAACAAATGAATAAAAATTAGAAATTAGATATAAACTTACATTACTGAGCACACAATGTATAAAGATATAATTTGTGACAACAACAACATAAAGTGGATGAGGGGAGTGCTGTGTAGAAGTAGAGTTTATTTATATATTTTTTGAGTTGGGATCTCACTCCATTGCCCAGGCTGGAGTGCAGTAACATGCTCACAGCTCAGCGTGGCCTCGACTTTCTGGGTTCAGACTATCAGAAGTAGAGCCTTAATATGCTATTGAACTTAAGATGGAATCAATTTAAACTAGATTGTTATATATTTAGTATGCTAAATCAAATCCTCATGGCAACAACAAAGAACAATATTTAAAAGGTGTACACAAAAGAAAATGAGAAGGATATGAAAATGATTCACTACAAAAAATCAACTAAACACCAAACAAATTAGATAGGTTAGAGGAAATGGACAAATTTCCAGAAACCCCAAACTTACCTAAACTATCTTAGGAAGCAAAAGAAAATCTCAAAAAACCTATAACAAGATTGAATCAGTCATCAAAAACTGCCAAAAAAAAAAGTCAAGGAAGACACAGCTTCATAGGTGAACTCTATCAAACATTTAAAGAATTAACACTAATCCTTCTCAAATTCTTAAAAAAAAAAAAAAAAAAGAGAGGGAAGATTTCCTAATGAATTCTAAAAAGCCAGCATTATTACACTGATAGAATAGCCGCATAAAGACAAGAAAAAAAAAATTACAGACTGACATCCCCTAGAAATACAGATGTAAAACTACACACACCACACACACACACACACACACACACACACACACACACACACACACCCCAAATGTATCTTGCAAGACTTATACACCATGAGCAAGTAGAACTTATCCTGGAAATGCTAGGATGGTTCAAAACAAGAAAATTCATGTAATATACTACATTAATAAAGGACAAAAACCACACGATCATCTCAATTGATGCAGAAAAGGTACCTGACAAAATCCAAGCCCCTTTCATGATAAACATACTCAGAAAACAAGGAATACAACAGAACTTCTTCAACACAATAAAGGGCATTTACATAAAATCCACAGCTTACATCATATTCATTGGTGAAAGAAAGAAAGCTTTCCAGCTAATATCAGGAACAAGACAAAAATACCCGTTTTTCCCAATGCTATTCAGCATTGTAGTAAAAGTTATAGCCAAGCAATTAAACAAGAAAAACAAATAAAAGCATCCATTGCAAAAGAAGAAGTAAAACTATGTCTCCTCACAGATGACATAACCATAAATACAGAACATCATAAAAAATCTACAAAAAAAACCAATAGGAAATAAACTCTGCCAAGTTGCAGGGTATAAGATCAACACACAAAATTCATGTGTGTTTCTACATACCTGCAAAGAACAATCTGAAGAGGAAACGAAGAAAGCAATTCTATTTATAGTAGCATCTAAAATAATAAAACAAATAAAAATAAAGTAACCAAGAAGGTACAAACCTTGTACACTAAAAACTACAAAATACTGCTGAAAGATATTAAGGCATAAATAAATGAAACAGTATCTAATGTTCATAGTTTGGGAGATTTTAGTTAAATGGCATTACCATCCAAAATTATCTACAGATTCAACATAATCCCTATCAAAATTCCATCATCATTTTTGCAGAAATGAAAAGCTGATCCTCAAAGTCACATGAAATTATAAGGGGAACTGAATAGCTAAAACAATTTTTAAAAGGAAGAACAAAGTCAGAAGACTCATAATTTTGAATCGCAAAACAGAGAGAGTTAAATAAATCAAAACAATGTGGTCATGGCATATGTACAAAAAATGGAATACTGAGAGGCTAAAAATACACCATCTATGGCCAACTGATGTTTTGACAAGACAAACAATAGTAAAGATGAGATGGGCAAAGACTGGGCTATTGGCAGGCTTAACAATGGTAAATTTTTTTTTTAATAATAAAAAAGAAGAATTTTTTTTTGTGAGAGTGGTACCTGAAGGTTTAATTTAGAAATCAATATTCTTAATCACTTCCAAGTGACTAAAGAGATATTCTTGAAAAACATTTCAAAGATGCCAACCCTGAGTTAACCACCAAGAAGAAATAAATCTCTTGACGTTAATCTATGAGGTACACATTAACTCACCTAGGAAGCTCTGGGTTGGGAATTCTTCCAATATGCATGGTTCCTCTCCTTGCTCCAGCCTGAAGATCACCTCTGGTTTGGTAGCACAATATCCTGTTAATGGGAAATAATTTAGGACTTGGACAAAGCAGCCTAGACTTACTGGACCCTGAAGAACAGGGAAACTTCTCAGGCTACTGCATGATGCTACTGGAACATTTCACTGGAGAAGTGAACACAAGTATCTTCTAGTACTCAAAAGTAATCTGTCAATACTGACTCCTGAATCCTAATCTTAAACATCACTGAAAGGTACAGAGTGACCACATGCTTAATAATTAAAACAGTAAACACATGCTATTTAGAATTACACAGTAAACAGGGCTTACCCACTGCGACAAGGTTGCTGTAGTTCTCCAGCATCACATCTCTATACAGAGACTTCTGACTGGGGTCCAGGTGCTGCCACTCCTCCTGAGTGAAACCCACAGTCACATCCTTAAATGATACCGATCCCTGAAATTTCTGTTCAATCTGAAATATTCAAAATTAGGTGAAATGGAAAAAGATACATGGGACAATAATGCTTACCACGATTATTGTTTATAGATTACCAAAACAGTTTACAAAATATTTTGCTTTCTATTTGTACTCTGGGAGAAAAAGATACATAATAACAAATATTCTTTCATTACATAAAGGTATTACTTCCTGCAAAAATAATTACCAAGTTCCCACAATGTACCTGGAACTATCATAGTTGTTGGAAATACTAACATTAATAAAAATCTTCACAATTTTAAAATAAATTTTAAAAATAAATAAATACCAAAAATGAAAAAATAAAATGAAATAAAAATCTTGTATTCAAGGAATATATAATCTGGGAATAAAATATAACAGATGTAGTAATGTGCTGCAAGTACTAAGGTAAAAGTACACAAAAGATAGACTAATATTACATATAAGGCACAGAATTAGTTCTCCTTTGATCCTTATTGAGAAAGTACAGTTATTAGTTAAAGTATTACTATACTGTGTTCTTCATTAGCACAGGACCTTGGTACGAGCAAAGGCAGAGGAACTCTAACACACTCAAGAAATTGGCAAAAGGGCAAACAGCACAGGAGATAAGAATATGGCCTAGTGTTATCATGAGAAAAAGGGCAATGAAAATACTCAGGGAATGGGTTATAGAGCAATTTGAGTTCAACAGTCTCCAACTAATTTGTTCATTTATCATTTTCAAGAATATTATTGAGCACAACAAATTTATATTATAAATTATAGAAATATTATATTAAAAATTATAAAAATCAATTGTCAATATAATTTTAATTTAATACTGATTTAGATTTTAAAATGAGAAAGACAGCCTAATGTGGTATTGTACTGCAATACATATTTTAGGTACTAACCCTTCAATTTAGAGACAATAAGGATGTGTAGAAAATGGAAAAATTATGAAACTATTACACTTTAGTCTGTGAAGTATATAGGAGAAGATATCCAATTGAATTAATTTGAACATCCTCTAGATGCATGCCTCTTTCAAAGATTACTTCTGTGGAAAAAGGAGAGTCAAGGAAAAGATGTGAGCATTTACTAAAAAAAAAAAAAAGTTACCAGTTTATTATTTTTTTTCATAGAACTAATTCTCTTGAGAAAGGGAGGGAACAGGTAAAGGACAAAACAGCACCATTTAAATAAACTACTGAAGTAAAAACTGGCATTCAAATAGACACTGATTATAGGAGACAGAGAGCCACAAAATGTGGTCACCAATTCACGGAGCAGAAAAAAAAAAATGTTTCCTCAGGTTATCCACATGAACAGCTGCACAGATAACAGAGTCACAATGTTAAGCCAGAAAAATTAGGACACGACAGGTCTTAAATATACTAAATTTGAAGCATAATATTAGAGGTCAAGAATGAAAAAAGGGTTTCAGAGACATTAATAAGTCAGTGGTGTCCGAAGCCTTCAAGAGTGAATCATGGAAGGTTCTCAGAGAACTGCGGAAAGAAAATAATCAAGAATAGAATCTGAGGGAAAATCGCTTTTGAAATGGCTTGCAGAGAAAGACTAGGCCATGAATACCATGAAGTAAACTTCTAAAAGGTAGAAATAAAAATAATAATGCACAGTTTTAAAAACTAAGAGATGATCATATGATCGTATCAGTAGATGCAGAAAAGGATGATTTTAAAAACTCTCAGCAAACTCAGAATAGAAAAGAATTTTTTCAATGTGATAAAAGACATCTACAAATACAGCAAATAACATGCTTAATGGTAAAATATGAAAAGTGTTCAGTTTAAAAACTAGGACCAAGATAAAGAGGTCTACCATCTCTAACTGTATTAAACATTTTTCTAAAGAGTTTAGAATAACAAGATAAAAGAATTAAGTACACAGAAAATCCAAATAAAAGTACAGAAACTGGTTATGAGTTCCATTTACCAAATCTTAGCTATTTCTAGTTAAGATAGTATGATACAGGCATAAAGACTCTCAGATGTATTAATAGAGGATAGAGCCCCAAAACAGACCCACATTTATACGGCCACCTGATTCATATCAGGGGTAACAGAAGAACAATCATTTCAATAAATGGTGCAGTTTAATTATAATGAATATTTATTATCTTAAATGTAGGCAGAAATTCATTTTAGATTTTTAAAACAAAGCGATACAAATTTTAGAAAATGTTATAAGAATTTTTTCTTCATGACTTCAGGATAGGCAAAGACTTCTTAAACAGGACACAAATTATATTACTCTTCTATTAAAATTAAGAGGCATCTAACCAAAAGGCAGAAAGAGAATAAAAATACAACCCACAAAGTAGGATAAGCTATTCAGAATGCATGTATCTGACAAAGAACTCCTGTCCCTGGCATGAAAAGAAACTATTCCATGCATCCCTAGAATCATTAGGATAAATAAATGGGGGAAAAAAGGGAAGGCCATCTCAATAGCAAAACTGACAGCATGCATTTCAATAAAAACTATGGAAGTGAGAAGACAGTGGGCAAAAATTTGAGCAGGTAATTTGAAAATAAGAAAATCAAAATTAAGACATTTTAAACAGTTTTAAAAAATAAAAATAAATCCAATAATTCTAAGTCCTGCAAAGATACTCTTCTAAAATAAATATATTTTCCAAACAAAGGATGAAAAAACTGACAATAGTACTTTTTGAGAAGAAATAATACAGCCCTTCAAGCTGAAGAAAAATGATACATGACAAAAGCACAAAACTGGAAGAAGAAATGAAGAAAATTGAAAAGGAAATTTAATGCAACTAAAGTAATATATTTTGTAATCTGACACATATAAAAGTAAAGTATACTATAATGCTAGCAAAAAACAGAACGGGGTAAATAATGCTAAACTATTTTAAGATTGTTACACTATCTGTAAGTGGAAAAGTACTAAGATAAGGTAGACAAAAATAAATTAAGAATGCATATTGCAATGTCCAAAGTGAACACTAAAAAATACAAAATGATAAATGGAAAACTATTTGACACAAAATAATACAAAATAAAAAAATACCTGTTAAGAGGAGAATGGATAAATAAGTTAATATTTTCATGCAGTGGACTACTATATAGGAATGAACTACTGGTACACGTAGCAACATAAATGAATCTAACATATATTGAAAGAAAGAAGCCTGATATAAAAGTGTACACACTGTTAGTGCATAACCTAAATTTACAACAGGCAATGTTAACCAATAATGATACAACAGTGCCCACCTTGGGGAAATGGAGGTTGTTAAAGATGGGAAAGATCATAAGGAACCTTGAGGGCTGGTGAAAACATTCAGTGTCTGGGTCTGGTCAGTGGCTACAAGGATATACTTATGTGTGCCAAGAAAAAACAGTACACTGGTAGTATTTCTTCTCAATACACTAATTGAGAAAAAAAGGTATGTTTACAAAAAGGTCAGGTGAATCAGTAGGCCAAAATTAGCAACACAATGCAAAGATCTTTTTTAGTCATTTTCAAAAGCAGTAGCTTCCAGCAGTACACAGTTATGATGAATGCACTTTAAATACTGTTGTATGCATGCTATAACTCAGGGAAAAAAAAAAAAAACAGAAAAGGAGAAAAACAGCATACATGAAATAATGAATACATGAGATCAACAATAACTAGTTACCAAAAAATTCATAGCCTGTAGATACAAGAGTTTGCAAGAAGATAATCTATAGCTTCTGAATGGAAAGAGGTTTGAAATTACCACATTTTCTTACGTTGCTAATAAAGAGCATGTAAAGTGGACAGAATACACTGATTGAGAAAAAAAGGTAAGCTAATAAAAAGGCCAGGTGAAGCAATACAACAAAATTATTAACACAATGCAAAGATATTTTCAAGTCATTCTCAACAGTAGAAGGCCCCTAACGACCAGTTGGGGAAACTTCAAAGATACTACCAGGCAAATAGTTTTCATATTTCAAGAACCAAGTTGGCAGATTCTGCCTCATCCAGAAAAATAGGTAACTTCCAGTAGACTCACTCAAGAGATCTCAACTTTGTCAAATGTCAAGACTATGTATTCTTCAAGTGAACTACTCCACAAAGATTCTAAATATAAATGCTTATTAGGTTGGGTATTCACAGTGCCTACCTAAAGCTGTTGCAGGATCACATTAGCTAACTCAAATACTTTAGTTAACATAGTACTGTACTCAGAGCTCACAAATCAAGGAAGACATATTCAATTTCAAATAATTCTCGCTATAGATGCTCTGATTTTTAAGAAACTGTTAAGAAATAGCATTAAAATATTTTCTATTAAGAAAAACAGTATAGTTTAGATAACTTCCAAAAAACACAAGATAGTGGAAGATGGATGAATATGACATACGGTAACATCACGAAATAATAAAAAATTCTTTTATATTTTGATAGAAAGATAAAACTTAAAACTATGTTTAAAGTTAAATAATATTAGAAATAAAATAGAATATAGGACCACTAGAAGGAACACATTAAAAAATAAGTCAGCAATAGTCACTTGGTAAATTACATAAGTGACAAAATATTTGCTTCACCTCTCAGTTAGGTCCATTCCCACCAGTATGCCCCACTATACTAGGCTGGCCCACACAGGTTGCTTTGATCACTGAAAGGTAGTAGAAGAAAAACGTGCCACTTCAGGTAGAAGTTTACAGAGCCATCATCTTTCATCCTTGACCCTAGAATGGCAGGGACAAAGAGCACAGCCACAGCTACTCAGTAAGGTCATGGCCATGAGCAAAAAATTAAAATTTCCTGCTGAAACTAATAAAATTTGGGATCCTATAATACAACAGAATATTGATTCCTAACTGGGCACAGTGGCACGTGCCTGTAGCCTTAGCTACTCCATAGGCTGAGGTAGGAAGATCGCTTAAGCACAGGTGTTAAAGTCCAACCTGGGCAACAGAGAGAGACCCTGTCTTTAAAAAGAAAAAGATACTGCATCCTAAGCTGACTGACTCAGTGACAGATGAAAAAAAACAAAACAAATCAATGAAACACAGGTGTAAAACAAGAAAAATATGGTGAATAAATACACTGTGAGATATAGGTGACTAAAACCAAACAAAAATAAATGAAAATAGGTTAAATTATACAATATAAATGACAACTAATTTTGAAGGTTAAAAACCCCGCCTTTTTTGTTTTTACCAGAAAAATAAATCATGAAGAAAACAAAATCTGATGTTTTTGTATCTTTATTGTAGGACTCTTAATAATGTCAAAATTATGAGTTTATCTTAATGCCTCACACAATTACAAGAGTTTCTCCTAATAAAGACCTACATTTCTTTCTTCTTAGGCTCTTCAACATTTAGTATACAAAAAATATTCATAAATGGTTGTTGAATAAATGAATTCACAATTATGTCAGATTACGAGGATATTAATTGTACAAGAAGGATACATCAGTGGCAAAAACACTTTAGGTCAATATTTTTTTAATTTGAAAAGGGTATGAGATATTAAGAAAATTAAGGGAAGAAGAATTCTAACTTCCATGTACAAAGAAGTAAACTGCTTGGCATGAAGGCTCATGCCTATAATCCTAGCACTTTTGGGAGGTCAAGATGGAGGATTGCTTGAGGCCAGGAGTTTAAGACTAGACTGGGAACAAAGCAAGACTGTGTCTCTACAAAAAATTGAAAACTTAGCTGGCTGTGGTGGCACACACCTGTAGTCCCAGTTACTCAGGAGGCTGAGGCCCAGGAGGTCAGAGCTCAGGGAGTTGAGATCATGCCCCTTCACTCCAGCCTAGGTGACAGAGTGAGACCCTGACTCAAAAATAAAGAAACAAAGAAAGAAAATAAAAACAAACAAAAGTTGGAGATATACAGCAAAATGTATGAATCTCACAAATATTGTATTGATTGAAAGAAAACAGAAAAATGAGCAAAATTAATCAACAGTAATAGAAATCTGAACAGCGATGACCTTGGAGCACCAGGGAACTTTATGACACTGGGAGGTAATTATCTAGGTATATAAATACATAAAAATTCAACAAGCTTGACGTTAAGTTATGTGCATTTAACTTCAATGAACTGAAGAAAAAAATATTTTTTTAAGTTGATAATATACATTGATTAAGTTCTTGAAATAGAATTGATATACTGTTCATGAAACTAACAGACTGAAACAAATTATTCTGAAATACCATAACAAAACCAATAAGCTAGTTTGAGAGTGGCACGGAAATACAAAGTCTTTCTGAAGATTTTTCTAAGAGGGATGAAAGAGGAGAAATGGACAATTAAAAGATCTTGATGACAAAACATTATTTAACATAGATACATGAATACGAGAAATACAGGCTCAATTGTAACAATTAGTAATATGTTGATAATCAGAACTGAAAAGCAGCATCTACCAAATTAAAAAAAAAGAAGAAATTTGACTAGCTGCAAAAAAGAAACAGAAAACGTATGGCAAAAATTATAATATAAAGTAAAGCATACATAACACTGATATATTATAAACTGTAAATGACATATAGTAAACTGTAAAAGAACAAAAAATTAAGCTATAAGAGGGCATATGAATGTCCCAAGTTTCTTATCAAGGTGCTTAATTTCTTATCAGTGACAGAAATACTTGATTTTAAAACAAAACCAGCTATAAGTTATTTACAAGAAAAGATCAGCTGTGCATGGTGGTTCACACCCATAATCCTAGCACTTTGGGAGGCGAAGGCAAGAGGATTGCTTGAGAACAGCCTGGGCTACAAAGCAAGACCTTGTCTCTACAAAAATAAAAATAAAAACAAAAAATATAAGAAAAGATCAATAAATTATGAAAATAAAGTATTGGACAAATACCAAACATGCAGCAGAAAATATAAGCAAAATCAAAGTAAGACTGACAAATTTTTTATTCCCTGTTCCCTTAAAAGGGCTACCTTAACTTTAAAGTTGGAAAAAAAAACTAATTTAAACCTAGTTACAAAAGATGAAAGAATAAAGATGGGCTATATTTACATCAGGCAAGGTAATATTCAGGGACAAACAAATTAAGTGACAAAGAATTATCCAAGGAGAAATTATTCATACTTTTTTTAAGTACAAAATATCACGAAGCAGCCAGGTGAGGTGGCTCACGCCTGGAATCCCAGCCCCTCGGGGGAGGCTGAGGCAAGAGGATTACCCAAGTCCAGAGGGTCCAGACCAGCCTATGCAACATGGGGAGACCTCGTCTCCACAATAAATCAAGGGTCACCTGAGCCCAGCAGATCAAGGCTTCTGTTGCTGGGGTCGTTTCACTGCACTCCAGCCTAGGTGACTGAGTGAGATTCTGACAAAAACAACAACAAAAAACACAAGGATACAAACACGTATGAAAAACTACTGTAAGTACCAGGATATTATATTTTGATTAAAACACATTCACATATCCATGAAAATACAAGAGGTAAAAAACAAGAGAAAATATTATATGAAAGCCCACCTATGGTTTGGACATCTGTCCCTCAAACCTCATGTTAAAATTTGATCCCCAGTGTGCTGGGCTTGGTGGCTAAGTCTGTAATCCCAGCACTTAGGGAGGCTGAAGTGAGTGGAGTGCCTGAGTCCGTGGGTTTGAGACCAGCATGGGCAACTTAGCAAGACCTCCTCTCTACAATAAATCAAAAATTAGCTGGGCATGGTAGCACGTGCCTATAGTTCCAGCTACTTGGAAGGCTGAGAGGGAAGGATCACCAGAGTACAGCAGGTCGACGCTTGGGGTGACCATGAGCATGCCACTGTTGCCCAGGCAACAGAGTGACTCCAACACAACAACAATAACAAAGATTTGATCCCCGATGTTGGAGGTGGGGCCTAATAGGAAGAGTCTGGGTCATGGGAGCAGATCCTCCATAAGTAAATTAATGCTTTCCTTGGGGAAGGGGTAAATTCTCATTCTATTAGTGCCTGAGAGAACTGGTTATTAAAAAAAGCCTGGCAACCCCTCC
Source organism: Cephalopachus bancanus (assembly GCA_027257055.1). Classification (NCBI taxonomy): domain Eukaryota; kingdom Metazoa; phylum Chordata; class Mammalia; order Primates; family Tarsiidae; genus Cephalopachus; species Cephalopachus bancanus. Next base: position 1,039,539 of record JAPVLO010000184.1, on the reverse strand, counting down.
CCTCACTGGCTTTTGCTTCCTTTCTCACCATGTGACCTCTCACCAGATGCCCTGTCTTGTGCTTTTCCAGACATCAGAATCGTAAGCCGAATAAGCCTGTTTTTCCTTTATAAAGTACACAGTAGGCCGGGCTCGGTGGCTCAGCCTGTAATCCCAGCACTGTGGGAGGCCGAGGCAAGTGGATTGCCTGAGCCCGCAGGTTCGAGACCCACCCGCAACTTGACCAGGCCTCCTCTCTACAATAAATCAAAGATTAGCCGGGCGTGGTAGTGCGTGCCTATAGTTCCAGCTACTTGGAAGGCTGAGCCGGAAGGATCTCCAGAGCCCAGCAGGTTGCACACTGGAGTGGCCGTGAGTGTGCCATGGCACTCCAGCCTGGGCAACAGAGTGAGACTCCAACTCAAAAAAAAAAAAAATATGTATTACACAGCCTCGGGTATTTTTTTACAGCAACACAAACCAGACAAAGACACATACCATTGGAAAGTATCTGTTAACTATCATAAACTTAACACCAAAACAAAATATTGGTCAACAACAGTTCATATTTAATTCTGATGCAAATATTCTACATAAAATATTGACAAACTCAATCCATTACAGTCTATTAAAAAAGTAATCAGTATGATTAAAAACCATAAGACTTAAGACAAGTAGGAAAAACTTAAAAGCAACCAGAGGTAAATGACTCACTAACTTCAAAGGATAAAATGCATCCTCAAATTGCAGACTACACATATTCTGCAAATTCACATGGAAAATTGACTACAGTCTAGGCCAAAAGCAGATTTGAACAAATTTCAAAGATCTGAAATCTTAAAGGATACATTATTTTTGCACAGATTAAGATAGGAATAAGTAACAAAAAAAACAACTAGAAAATGCTTCAATGTTTAGAAAGTAAGAAATACATTTCTAATGGGAAATTAGAGAATGATTTTAAAAGAATTATAAAAAATACAGCATATCAAAACTTGTTGAGCTAAAGCCACACTTAGAAAGAAATGAACCCTTAACAGCATATATTAGAAAAGGCTAAAAACCAAAAAATCAGTATCTATTTTTTTAAGAAAAAGAGCAAATTATACCCAAAGTAAGGCCATGGAAAATATATTACAGATCAGACAGAAATGAATTACAACATATATGCACATAATAGAGAAAAAACAAAGCCAAGTCTATTCTTTAAATAGTCTAACAGACTTGATAATGTTTTGGCAAGACTGATTAAGAAATATAGAGGAAAGGCCCATTCGCCAATATCTGACATGAAGAAAAACATTCGTACAGGTCCTACAGTCAATGAAGATATAATGAACAGATACTATGAACAACTATGCCAATAAGTTTGAAAATTTAGGAAAAAAAAATCACAGTCCCAGAAAAATACAACTTACCAAGACATTAAAAAGAAATCTAATATTCCATATGTATTAAAGAAAATGAAACTATAGAATCTTCCTCTGGAGAAAATTCTAGACGCAAATAGCCTCACTGGTAAACAAATTCCTAAGAAGAAATATCACCAAAATTAAAAGAAAATCTTATAAAGAAAAAGAAGTACTCAAGAATTCAGGTTATATTTAGTATAACCTTGACAATACTGTAAAATCTAACAAGAACATACCTCCCCCCCAAAAAATTACAAGTTAATCTCTCTCATGAACAGAGATGCAAAAATCCTAAAAAAAATTATCAAACAAATCCATCAATACATAAAAAGTATAACAACTATGATCAAGTTGGGCTTATTTCAGGAATGCCAAGTTAGTTTTACATCTGAAAGTCAATTAATATAATTCACCAATTACTAAAGGATAAAAATCATCTGAAGATCTCAAGAGATGCTGAAAATCACTTGATAAAATTTAACAGGCATTCATGATTAAAAGAAAACTTTAGATAACTAAAAATAAAACGAGACATTCTTGATATAAGAAATACCAAAAAATACAACAACAACAAAAACTCCACATATTGAAAGGAAAGCTATCCCTTTGAGAAGAGAATCAAGACAAGGAGGCCCACTCTTGCTTCTACATGATACCATATTTGAGAGGTCCTTTCAGTGCAATAAAGAAAAAAAGACATAAGAATTGGAAAAAAATGCATGACTATCATCATTCCCAGATTATATATTTGTATACACAGAAAATGCAAACTAATGTATATATAAAATATCTGAGATAATAAATTAGTGTAGAAAAATTGTTGCATACAAGGGCCATATATAAAAATAGTTCCACATATCAGCAACAAGCAGTTAGAAAATGCAATTTAAGATATATGTATATTGTATATTAACAACAAACACACAAATAACCCTAACAAATGGAATACAAGAACTCTACACAAATTTTCAAGTTACTAAAAATATAAACATAGAAAACACATCATGTTCATAGATCATAAGATTCAATATTAAAAAAATAAGCAGTTCTTCCTAAATCTATTTATAGGTTCAATTCAACCCTAAAGAAAGTCCCGGAGGTTATTTTATGAATACTAACAATATTTATGTAGAAATTTATAGGGCCAGGAAGAGTCAGGATCTTGCTGAAGAAAAAATGTGTGATACACTACATCATGACATTACCAAGTGTGGTACTGGCACAGAAGAGACAAATCAACCAACCAGAACAGAGTCCAAAAACATCCAGACATGTAAGTTTACAAAGTTTTTGACAAATATCATACTATAAAACAGCGGGAAAACGATGGTCTTTTCAAAAATAATTCTACATACATTGTATGGGGAAAATAGTAACCACACATCTACATACAAAAGTAAACATCAATTCAAATAGAATAGACATAAATGTGAAAGCCAAAACAATAAACGTGTTAAAATATAACAAAGGGGATTATCTTCATGATCCTGGAGTAAGAACATTCATCTCAAATAGGACACAACACCAACACTAATAAATAAATTTAATGAACTAACCTAGGGATTGGCCAAATTTTCCTGTAAAGAGCCAGATATTAAATATTTTGAGTTTTGCAAACCAAGTTTCTGTCATAACTACTCAACTCTGCCACTAAAAACAGACTATATGTAAATGAGTGAATGAGCAGGGAAGTGTTAGGATGTTGAGAGAGATACAGGGAAGCTTCAGGAATGTCAGTAAAGTTTGCTTTGACCTGCATATTAGTTATGTAGGCCCTGGATTTGTATTAATTCATTGAGTTCTACACTTAAGATGTGTGGGCTTTTCTATATATCTGCCATACATATAAAAATATGATATATTGGGCAACCCCTTCGGGTCCCCTCCCACTATGGGAGCTTTTCTGTCCTGTCAATAAATCCTACTTTTAAAAAAATATGCTTTATTAAAAATTAAAATACATTTTAGCTTACTGATCAGAGACTATATCAATGAAATGAAGACCTGTGTAGAACACAAAAACACTATATATTAATACCTAGATTTTGCAGCTAAAGTTGTACTGAGAAATTTATATCCTTAAATGCATATATACTTAAAAGCTTTAAAATAGACTCCTCTTCAATAAGAAAAAGTTAGAAAAAACAGACTATAACTAAAGATAGTTGAAGGAAGAAATAGAGATAAAAGTGAAAGTCAGCAAAACATGGTAAGGATCAATGAAATCAGAAGTTAGTTCCTAAAAGACTAATAAAATATGTATCTGTAATACAATTAGTCAAAAAAAGGCAAAGATAAAAAAACTGTTAGGAAAAAATGACAAATTATACAGTTTAAAAATAAGAATATCGTGGGACAAGTTTATGAAAAAAACACTGACAAAATTTTGCAGAACATTAAAAGAAAAATACTTTTTGAACAAGTGTAGCTTGTTTCAGACACAAAAATTATTAAGAAATGTAGACACATAATTCAATAGCTCCAAAATCATATCACTTCCTCATAACATATTAAAAAGGCATTTAAAAAAATGAAACTCTCATTTTTAATAAAATAAGACTTAATGCATACTTTATGAACATGATAAACTGTTACCTAGCTCAGTCCAGAGTCAGCAGCATAATGAAGAAACTTGGCAGGCATTCTCAATCAGAGAATTACTGTTGTCAATCTCCTACTACTCCTAATTTATAAACCTAACTTGTTAGTCCTTGGTCAGGAAGAATTAACCTTATTGTGTCGGTTATTCTTTACATTTAAAATAATACACAATTAGATCCCTTTACCACATTAAAAAATACTTCCCCAGATGGGGGTGTGGTAATCCCAGCACTTTTGGAAGCAGAGGTGAGAGGACTGCCTGAGCCCAGGGGTTCAAGACAAGTCTGGGCAACTTGGCGAGATCTCATCTCTACAATAAATCAAAAAGTTAGCCAAGCGTGGTGGCATTCGTCTGTAGTTCTAGCTATTGAAAAGCTGAGGTGGAAGGATTGCCTGAGCCCAGCAGGCCAAGGCTGCGGTAGCCATGAGTGTGTCACTGCACTCCAGCCTGGGCAAGAGTAAGACTTTGATTCAAAACAATTTTTTTAAATTTAAAAAAAATTAAAATATTTACCAGATGGATTAAGGGACTTTTTTTTAAAGACGAAATATAGAAAAATTCCATTAGGGCCCTGGGGCAAGGAAAAGATTTTTAAAACAGGACTAAAACAGAGAAGATACAAAAAGGTTGTATCATAATGTGAAACTTATTTCCTTAAAGGATACCATTAAATTAAAAGACAAAGGGCACACAGTAGACCCTCCCCTACCCTCATCTGCAATTTTGTTTTCCTCAGTTTCAGCTTACCAGTGGTAAATCATAGTCCAAAAATATCACACACAATATTTTGTGAGAGAGAAAGTACATAACTTTGATTACAGTACATTGCTATATTGTTCTTCTTTATTATTAGTTATTGCTGTTAATTTCTTACTACCCTGGTTTATAAATTAACTTTATCATAGGCATGTATATACAGGAAAAAACAAAGTATACACAGGATTCAGTACTATACACAGTTTCAGGCATCCACTGGGGATCTTGGAATGTGTCTCCCAAGGATAAGGGAGACTACTGTACTGAGAGAAGATAATTAGCAACTATTGTAACAAAGAATTACCATTTAAAATATATAAGGAATTCTTACACAACTCAATAGAATGGAAGTTTTATGAAACTAGCACAATCTCAATAAAAATAAGACACATGAAAATTAAAACAGATATTTTACCAATTAACATGGAAATAAGTTTTGTAACTGGAGAGAAAAACAGACTTCTAATGGGTAATAATGCACCTAAAAATGTGAAATCTTCATATCCTATAACTCAAAAATATTAATCATAGGTATATACCCTAGAGCAGTGATTCTTGAACTTAATGTATACCAGCATCACATGGATATCTTGCAAAACACAGATTGGTGGGCCTAGCAGAGTTTCTCTTCCAAGAGTCTTGGGATAGGGCCTGAGACTATGCATTTCAAACAAGTTCTAAGGTGATGCTAATGCTGCTGGTCAAAGGCTCACTTTGAGAAGTGCTGCTCTAGTCTGGAGATATATTTACATGACAAAGATGTTCATAGCATTATTTATATTACTGAAAAATGGAAACCATATAAACATCTATAAATAAAAAATGGTACTCAGAATAGAGTGTAGTCACACAATGGAATATTATAAAGCATTAAAAGCAATAAGCTACAAATAGATCTCTCAAATTATTGGTGAATTTGGGGGAAAATGTGTAACATATATATTAAGAAAATCTACATAACTTTTAAAAGCACCCAAAACAATAAACAATATTTTTCAATTATCTATGTATATTTTTCAACATATGTATGCAGGTAAAATGAGAAGACTACTAGTAGACCAAGGATGAAAACTTGGAGGTGAACTATGGGACACAATAAGGAAAACTCCATCAGAAAAGTGATATCATGCACAGATAAAGGAGACTTTCCAGGAGAGAACAGTTAGTAGGTTAATGTAGCAATTATTCAAGGAATTGAGGAATTACTTAGGAATTTAACTACAATTTAGTTATGGCAATCTTTACCTGGATAGATTCCAAAAAGTAGGAGGAAGAACCAAAACTGTATACTATGAGATGAAATCTGCGTGAGAAGCTCAGAAACATTTACCGTAGAATTTAACTTTACACTATCTGCTGCACAACTTACATAGCCTAGCTAAAATAAACAGTTATGGTGAGTTTTTGTTACAGGCACGTAGGCCATTTATTCCTCCAAACACACTAAGTTTTATGCCAGGATCAACAAGACCATCAGAAAATTGACTTGAACCATGTCTTGAACCCTTTTACTCCTACTAAGAAACAGTCTGAGGCAATACGCAGCATTCATTTCAAGGATATCATAGGAATGTTACTCACTATGTGTACCTATGTTATGACTGCAAAAATATCTTCCAGGACGTCTTTGCATTTTCAGAGGAATCAGTCTGTCTTTATCCAAAATACAGTATCTTCCTTGCCATGGTTGTCAGAAACATCAGAGACATATTTGTAGCTCAGCTTGTGACTTTAAGACATATGGTAAGTATATATCAATATGCCAACTTGGTCCTGCTATTGATCTGTTACTTTGTATTGTCTGGGAAATTTAGCTTTTATCTATTACTAATTTCTCATCTTCACACATTGACTCCTACAGATCTCACAAAGTTCACTATTAGTATGGAATGAATAAACAACTTACCGTACTCATTTTGTGCTGTTCTTGGAAAGATGTAGACAACTCTGAAGATACAGCTGGATTAGAAAAAGGGGAATGAAGTCATGAAAGACCTGACGTGACTGCCATCTCCTGAATTCTTCTTCTGTGCACATTTACTAAATAAAATACACCCTGTGGGAGATGTCAATGTCCTTTTAACAGTTCAGAATAGACAGGAGGAATGGTGAAAGATCACCTGATATAACTAATATAACCTTGTTAGCTGTTGGGCACAAAACTTTTCACTGGGTGAATTTAAATATTTGCTTCCTAAGGATTTTAACAGCTTAACTCTCCCTTGGTGTCCATAAAATTTTTTTTTTAATGACAATACTGGTTAAATAGTTAATGATACATTTAATAAAGGAAAATTGACATTTCACAAAAACTGTTGAAAAAAATAATACTTGGGGCTAGTGCAGCACAGTTATCCCAGCACTTTGAAAGGCTGAGGTGGGTCAGAGTATCACTTGAGGCCTGGAGTTTGAGACTAGCCTGGCAACATAGCAAGACCACATCTCCACAAAAAAATACGAAAAGTAGCTGGGTCGTGGTGGTACATGCCTGTAGTCCCACCTACTACAGAGGCTGAACTGGGAAGGTAGCCTGAGCCCAGGAGTTTGAGACTGCAGTGAGCTGTGAAGGCAACACTGCACTCCAACCTGGGCAATGGAGGAAGATATCCTCTCAAACAAACAAACAAACAATAAACAAACAAACATAAAAACCCCTCAGAGCTATCAAATTTTCTACGAATGTTTTTTAACCGCTGGTTAGTGACTCCAAGTTTTAACATCTTTATCTAACTTTGTTGCTATTTCCCAACAGTATGTTTTGTAAGAAACTTGCTTTGACTTGTGTGGAAAAGTCAGTAATGGCTTTAAGGCAGGAGATGTGAATTTGTCAACCCCACTAACAAACTGTGATCCTGAACAAGTCACTAACCTTAAACAACAAATTTCTTCTGTAAGTGAAACAAAATTATGTAATTCTTGACGATCCTTCTTGAATGCTAGCGCAAGTCAAGCCAGAGAAACGGCATACATTAAGATGCTACGATAGACGTGCTTGGAGAGTAGTTCACAATCTTGAAAAGAATGGAAAACCAAGGGAATAAGAGAGGGCTGATAAAGGCATCTGCCGCGCCTGGCTATCCCTGCCTCCCAGACCATGCCACAAGCACCCTCACGCAAGCGCACGCGCCCTCCCTCCAGCACCGCCCCCTCCACGGGACTCGTCGCCCGCTTCACGCATGCGCAAAATGCTCTCCTCACACGGCCCACAATCTGGACGACACGGACCGCGCCGCCGAACTCAACAGAGAACCCGGACTCATGAGGACTCTGCCTCATTTCCTGACAGACACTGCACCCCGCCGTCCCGGGGTCCCGCCGCAAAGCCCCGGGGTTCCTCCCCATCGCTGGGCACCGGCAGCCTCTCGCCCGCCCCCCGACATGTGCGGGGCCTTCTCGGTCTCCGCCAAGCCCTCCGGGGCTCACCCGCAGCTACCCAGTCGTGTTGCACTGACCCTACTAGAGCGCAGAAGCCTAGCGACCCCAGGGCCCTCTCCCACGCGACGCCTGAGAAAAACAGCACGAAGGCGGAAGTGTACCGAGGTAGCAGTTGGACGAGGCATGCGCAGAAGCCGCGCGCAAGGGTCGGATGCCGTCCCTGCCAAACCGCGAAACTACCCTTCCCATGAGAGGGCGCGACCAGCCCTTCAGGATTGGCGGAGAGGGGTAGCCTTACTTACCACGTGGGCAGCTTGGCATCCTGGAGCCTTGGTTCGCCGGGGGATCCTTAAAAGTGATGGAATACAGGAGAGTTAGGTGTGCGGCCAGTATGCAGCTTAGACGCCTCGAAAAAAGGAAAGCACCATGTCGATTTCACTTTAAATAGTTCCCATCGTTACAGTCAAAGACATTATTTGATACCATCAGCGACTCAGGGAAAAAAAGGTGGGGGGGGTGAGCAAAGATGCTAGTTCATCAAAATAACTAAAGCAGTACGTGACAATTGTAGATGAGTCAGAAAACAGACACAATCCAAAATAAGAAAATAAACATCACATATTCTTTCTACAGTGACATTAAAATAACTTGACTAAAGGAAGATACACCTTTCTTAGGATGACTAAAATAGTCTTTAACAAAATTCTAAAAAGTGTCTCAACAAATTTTTGTATGTATTTTTAAATCTTTGATCTTTAGCATATTGTGTATTTTACAAATACATTCTCGTCTTCATCTGGAATAAATAAAAACCTAAATTAACAGCCAGGATACACTTTTAAAGAAGACAATATCAAATTCTATATAATAATGCTGTATTCAAAATAGTTTGGCAACTGCTTCATGGAAGTAAGAAAGCATGACTAAGAGTATTTTTTAAATGTACAAGAGGGGTCTCCCAAAAAACCAGGATTATTTTTTGGAGGTTGGGTCCCTTGTAGTATAGGCTTCCCCCACTAGGAAAGTGTTCTAGAAACCCATTGGCATCAGTGTACAGCTAGCATTGTTGTGTGAGGCTGCCTTTAGCATCAGTGAATTTTTTTTGTGATTATTCTTTCAATGCATTTACCCATTTCATGATGGGTGATTTACACAAATAGCCTGCCCACACCATGCTGAGTGTTCAGCAGTTTCCCACACCTTGCTGAGTGTTCAGCAGTTTTTGACCAAAAACAGCTTGACCTCTGTGCCCTACCCTCCCTCTTCAACTGATCTCACCCCAAGAGACTTTTGTTGTTGTTTCCTTGGATGAAAAAAGTCCTCACAGAGAACTATCTTGCTGATGTGAAAGAGGTGAAACAAAAAATGACAAAAGCACTAAAAGGCATCAAAATTGATGTGTTCAAAAAGCAGTGGAAAAAGTATCTTGATAGGTGTATTGCATCAAATGGAGAGTACTCTGAAGATGCCTAAAGTTTAAACATGTAACAATAAATACACAATTTTTTATAAATAAATTTTGTTTGGGGGGGCTTCCTCCTTGTATAATAAATAAATTTGAAAACAGTGGGTGGAAGAACCACTCTAACCTCCTACAACCATTTTATTATTTGTGCCTATAGGTTTTCCATTTCTAGACTGTCATATAAATAGAATCATACAGTATGTTGTCTTCGAATTTGGTATACTTAATACAATGCAACTGAGATTCTTCCATGTTGTTTTGTGTATCGGTACTCCTGTCCATTTTCATTGCTGAGTCATAGTCCATGGTATGAATTTACCACAGTCTGCTTCTCAGTTTTCCAGAGAGTGAGAGAGAGAGAGAGAGCGAGAGCGAGAGAGAGAGAGAGACAGATGAGGAGTTTATTCACATGGTTGTGGAGGCTGAGAAGGCCCGCAATTTGCCATCTGTAAACTGGTTACCCAAGAAAGCCAGTGGTGTAATCCCATCTGAGTCTGAAGACTTGAGAACCAGGGAAGCCAATGATGTAAATTCAAGTCTGAGGGCAGGAGAAGGTGAGATGTCCCAGCTCAACAGTGAGGCAGAAAATATGGATGAATTCCTTCTTTCTCTGCCCTGTGTTCTTTACAGGCCTTCAGTAAATTGAATGATGCCTATCCAGATTGGAGTGGATAATCTACTTTACTGAGTTTACTGATTCAAATGCTAATCTCATCTGGAAACACCCTCATAGATTTACCCAGAAATAATTTTTAATCTGAGCACCTCATGGCCCACCCAAGTTTACACATAAAATTAACCATAACATGATATTGATGTTTGTTGCATTTAAGTCAGGTAAACTTTCTGACTCATATTTTTCCTCTCATTTTTCTTTCCTCCTCCCCCTCCCCCTCCCCCTCCCCCTCCCCCCTCCCCTCCTCCTCCTCCCTCTCTCTCTTGTACATTTTCCCTCTTTTTAGTTGACATGTAATAATTGTTACATTTATGGAATACAGATTGATATTTTGGTATATGTATAAATGTGTATATATATATATATGTGTATATATATATATATACACAAAATTATACATGTATAATGGTCAAATCAAGGTGATTAACATATCCCTCATCTCAAATATTTATTATTTATGTTATGAACACTCAAAATTCTCTCTTCTAACTTTATAATAACTTTAACTATACAATAAATTATAATTAGCCATATTCACCCTACAGTGCGGCAGAACACCAGAATGAATTCCTCTTCCTTTTATCTAGCTGTAATTTTGTATTTGTTAACCAACCTCTCCTCACCCTTCCCTCCCCCACTGTTCCGAGTCTCTATTACATACTCTACTTTTAAAGCTCAATGTTTTTAGCTCCTACATATGAGTGAGAACATGCAGTATTTATCTTTCTGTGTCTGACATTTCATTCAATATAGTGTCCTCCAACCCCATCCATGTTGTTGCAACTAACAGAATTTCATTCTTTTTTATGGCTGAAGAGTATTCTATTATTTGTATATATCAGATTTTCTTTATTCATTCATTTGTTGGTAGACATTTAGGTTGATTTCATATCTTGTATATTGTGAATACTGCTGCAATATACATGGGAGTGCAGGTATCATCTTTCCTTCCTTCCTTCATTCCTTCCTTCCTTCCTTCCTTCGTTCTTTCTTTCTTTCTTTCTTTCTTTCTTTCTTTCTTTCTTTCGAGTTGGGTCTCACTCTGTCACCCATGCTGAAGTATGTACAATGGCACAATCACGAGTCACCTCAGTCTTGACTTCCTTGGCTCAGGTGATCCTTCTGCCTCAACTTCCAGCACACCACCACTCCTGGCTAATTTTTTTTAATTTTTTGTAGAGATGAGGTCTTACCATGTTGCCCAGGCTGGTCTTAAACTCCTGGTCTCAAGCAATCCTCCTGCCTTGGCCTCCCAAAGTGTTGGGATTACAGGTGAAATCCTCTGCAACCAGCCTCAAGCATCCCTTCAATATATGAATTTATTTTCCTTTGGATAAATGCCCAGTAATGGGATTGTTGGATTGGATGGTAGTACTATTTTAGTTTGAGAACCCTTCACTCATTTTTTCATAATGGCTGTACTAATTTACATCCCTTCCAACAGTGTAAGAGTATAATACTTCCATTTTCTCTGCATCCTTAATGGCATGTTTTATTTTTTGTCTTTTTGATAATTGGCCTTCCTACTGGGGTGGGACAATATTGCAAATAAAAAGGTCTTTATTTGCCTTTCCCTGACAATTAGTGATGTTGGGCATTTTTTCATATATTCATTAGCCATTTGTGTGTCTTCTGTTAAGGAATGTCTGTTCAGATACTTTGCTGTTTAGTTGTTTGAGTTCTTTGCATATTCTGGATATTAGCCTCTTGTTGGATGAATAGTTTGTGAATATATTATTCCAGTCTACTAGTTTTATCTTCACTCTGTTGATTTTTTCTTTGCTGTGCAGAAACTTTTTAGTTTAATATAGTCCCATTCGTCTTTTTGTTTTTTCAAAACTTTCCAGTCTTGATCATAAGATTTTTGTGTAGGTCAATGTCCTGAAGAGTTTCCCTTAGGTTTTCTTCTAGTATTTTTATAGTTTCTATTCTTGTTTAAGTCTTTCATTCATTTTGAGTTGAGTTTTGTATATGGTGATAGGTAGGGGGTCTAATTTTATTCCTCTGCATATGAATGTCCAGTTTTTCCAGCGCCATTTATTAAAGAGGGTTCCCTTTCCTCAGTGATGTGATTGGCAAACAGGATCATTTTTTATCAAACTTTAAAGGACTTATAATCTAGCCGTTCCACTTACATGACTATATATGATTTTATAATAATAAAATAAAATTTAATTGATGCAGTTTCAAGTATGCTTACATCAATCAGGGTCCAAACAGTAAAAGAGAGATCACTCAGGCATTACCACAGAGATAATTTGATAAGGAATCTATTGAAACAGTTGTTTTAATACAAAGTGTTAATACTGAGCTAGCACAAGGATAATAGTAGATAGTAGCTTCCAGCTAAGGGCTAGGAGACAAATGGAAGAGATCAAGGTCATCAGAGCCTAGCAGCTCAGAAGAGAGCTAGTGTAGAAAGTTGAGGAAGGGGCAGTGCCTGTATCATGTTTGTCCCTCAGGTACTCAGAGAAGACCTTTGCAGAACTAGACTTAAGACCTTCAGAAGGATGCCATCCAGTTGCTACTGGACATCCAGAAAGGCATGTTGGGGCATCTTGTGTTCATCTCTGAGGCTCACACCCCTAGGAGCCCTAGCTGCTCAGCTGATGCTGATAGCCAGAGAGGGACAAATGTGGTTAGATCGGAAAGAACAAAAAGAAGACGGAAGATTATCAAAATGTTCTGGAACTAGGTAGTGGTGGTGGTTGCACATGTTTAAGGAAGTAAATTTCTTATGTGAAGCATATCTCAGTTCTAAAACTTTAAAAAAGAAGATACGGGGCAACCCCTTTGGGTCCCGTCCTACTGTGGGAGCTTTTCTGTCCTCTCAATAAATCCTGCCGTCTCACTTAAAAAAAAAAGATACTAGAGACTAGAATTAATAGCTAACTAAGGTCAACAACTATTGCTGAAATGATGTTAACAAGAGCATCCTGCAAACAGGAAAGAGTAAATGCTTTAATCTGTTATCCTGCCTACTGTCATTATTACAAATTTTAAGAATTAGGATGATATTAAATGTCAAAAACACAATTCTTCATTTGCTCATCCAAAAATATTTTAAAGCACAGAAACAAACCTATACTTTATTGGTAAGCTCTTGAAATAAAGTTAACAAGGCACCACCATGTAGCTTTCACATAAACATGGGTCACAAACCACTGTTCACTTTGAAATTCTGTAATTCCTAATAACCTTTCAAAAATCTTGAGGGAATTGCACTATTTCAACTTTTGAACATAACATGAGAATTTATTTGTAAGCATTATTTAAAATTCCTTTAAAATATGACATAATTCAAATTCTTATAAAATGTGAGAGGATAGTTCTATGCATTTCCTTAAGTTCATATGAAATGAATAAAATGCAACAGAAAGGTTAAAAAGAATCCTTACTGAACAGATAGTAGCCATTACTTCTTTGAAAGCGACTATGCTGGTAGTTTGTCAAAGGGAATTGTGCACTTATCTGCAAGGGCAATGCATTGTACTATTAAATTAATAATTTAAAGAATAGACAACTATGTAGCCCCGGCACATACACTCCCATTTGAGACAGCAGGAAAGGGGTCAGTGTAACAGTCTTACTCTTTCTCCATGGCAAGGTTAACTTCCTCTGTCTGATTTTCACTCTTGCCATCTTAAAAAACTGGGCCAATCTACTCTACCACTGAAAATAAAATATGGGAGCCTCTAGGTCAAGGCCTACCTGGAATATTGTAATTCCTCACTAGATGTGCTTTAAGCATTGTATTAGGTTTTTCCAGAGGAGTGTTGTGTGTGTGTGTGTGTGTGTGTGTGTGTGTGTGTGTGTGTGTGTGAGAGAGAGAGAGAGAGAGAGAGAGAGAGATTTATTATAAGAAATTAAATCATGTGATTTTGGAGGCTACACAGTCTCAAGATCTGAAAGATGAGTCCACAGCTGGAGACCCACTAGGGTCACCTGTGTAGTTCCATTCTGAGGGACAGCAGGCTTAAGACTCAGGAAGAGTAGATGTTTTCATTAAAGTCCAAAGGTAGGAAAAAGCTAATCTCTCAGCAAGAAGGTAGTCAGACAAGAGGAATTCTCTCTTACTTGAGGGAGGATCAACCTTTTTGTTCTATTCAAGCCTTTAACTGACTAGATGAGGCCCACCCATATTAAAGAAGGCAAACTGCTTTACTCAGTCTACCAATTTAGGTGTTAATGTTATCCAGAAACTCCCTTATAGACCAAAATCCAGAATGTTGGACCAAATATCTCAGCACTGTGTAACTAAGTTCACACATAAAATTAACCATCACAAATATTAACTTTCACTGCTGTGCATGGGAGGAGTCAAGGCCCAGGAAAGCAAAATGAGGTCGCAGAACACTACGGACCACCTGGGACTGTGGCTCCAGTCTCCTGATGAGGCCCTATTCATTGCTCCTCCACGGGAACAACATCCCAAAATATAAGGCTAATCCAGGCATCCATGCAGACCTAGAATCCAAGTCCCATGAACCCCTACTCCACTCTCATCTGTGACTTCATTTGGGATCCCTGATTCATTGATCATATTTTCTATCACCTGAAATGTGTCCTAGGCCCACTTAAATGTCAGCTAAGTTCTACATCATAATGATGCTCTGAGCTAAAACAACCAAAGTATGTACTTACTCAACTAGTGACACAATTTTGCTTAGCTATTCAGTGAAACTCATTAACTTACTGCATCTCATTAGTAAACACCAGCTCAGCAACTGTGCTGGAGACAAGAATGTTTCTGCTTATGGAATCTGCGACTGTTCATCAAAAACAGGGATAGGTGAGAGGGATGAAGCTTATGTACTTTAGAAGAACCCGAGCTTGATAAATTTGAGGCAACTTGTCACCCCGGGACATTCCCTTCCATCTGGGTTAGCAACATAGAGCATCCTGGCTGTCATTCTTGTCCTAAGGCTAGAGAGAGGATTAATGGTAGTCATTTTTATATGCAGGTACTCCATGAAGTCTGTTAAGTCGTCTAGTTTTTATTTTGTATTTATTTGAGTCTCAGCATCTCACTCTGTCACCGAGGCTGGAATGCAGTGGCATGCTCATGGTCATTCCAGAGTGGGCCTGCTAGGCTCAGGCGATCCTTCTGCCCAACCTTCCAAGTAGCCAGGAACTACAGGTGTGCACTACCATGCCTGGCTTATTTTTTGATATATTGTAAAGACAAGGTCTCACCAGGCTGGTCTCGAACCCCTGGGCTCAGGCAATCCTCTCACCTCGGCCTCCCAAAGTGTTGGGATTACAGGCTTGAGCCACTGTGCCCAGCCTAAGTAGTCTAGTATTTAAGGGTTAGTTAGTCAGAACTAGGCAGGCAGTTGGTTACAATATTATTCATTCAGACAGCCAGTGACTCGGCCAAGCAAGAGGGACTTAGCAAGGATCAGATCATCAATACAATAAAAAAGGGATTCCAAATCCATGAAATAATAGTGAATAAATCAAATAGTGAAAGATCAACTGACTATATGAGGAAAACAAAGTCAGATCTTAACTTCACACCATATTAACCAAGTAACAACAGAAAAGGGTCAAGAGAGCATTCTATTTAACTTAAACACATTTGTTTCATATATCTTAAAGAGAAGAAAAACTGAAAAAAATGCAGAATTCTAAAAGGAACCATGTTTCAACTCTAGAAGCAGAAACTTCTTCCATACAAGGGAATGACAATTTTATTTCTAATGTTTAAATTCTGAACTTGAATGCCTGCAGTGCTAATAGCAGAATACTCCATGTCAAACTGTTAAATATCTATGAGGTAGGAAATATTATCCCCATTTTTCAGATGAGATAACTGGGGCATAGAGAGATTAAATCAGCACTTAGGTCACACAAGTAATAAGTGGCAGAGACAGAACAGCTTGTCTGAGAAAACTATGCTTTGTTGCATATTCTTAGGAAGAAAAATATGGTATTTACTCACAATAAATATAAATGAAGAATGTTCTTGGTTTACATAAAATATAGGCTTCACACTCAAATCTATATAGCCACACCATTTAGACATATCACAAATATGTACACTTTAAATTGTACAGGGTACTAATGTTCAAGGCCACTTTTGAAAATAAACTCAGATGTGTGTTATAAACAATTGTGTGCCTGATATTTGCATATTTTAAGTAAATTTTTTGTTTTATTAAGCAATGTTTAGCTCATTTACTGAAAGGATGGTTCCGTAATGATGTCTGTATGCATATATACAGTAGGAAAGAGTAGAGAACACATATGATATATGGCATTTTGTACATTTGAATGTTTCTTTTACAGTATATATTTTAGTGTAAATATATGAAGAGACAGCAGCAGTATCTAGCATAGAAAATCTTAGTGCAAATGCCGTTTGACTTATGATGGGTTTACTTTTTTGATAAACCCATATTAAAGTTGAAAAATTGTGCAGAACTATTATAAGTTAAGGACCATCTGTATATATCATAAAAGTTTTAAAAATAAATGTGTATTGTTTCCCCACAATGTTCTGGGGTCCAAAACAAAAATCAAGCATATACAGAATAGCTGTTAAAGAGCATACTCACATGTATAGGCCTCACATAGCTAAAAAGCTATTCACATAAACACTTAATGCTGCTACTCTGACAATTAACTCACTTGTGCCTACTCCATGAGTATGACTATAAGATACTGCCCCCTTATTTTCTAAACTATTTGTTTCATTATTTTCTGATATATAAAATTTGAAATGTTTTTTGAGATTATAAGGTTTTATTCTACTCTAGATTAGCTGATATTCAATAAATTGTTCATTAAGATGATTAGGATATGCTATTAACAACACATACATTGCACATGTGCTGGCTCACACAAGTTTATTTTCTGTTCACGAAAAGACTTAAGGGGAGATGGTAGCAAAGAAAGGAAGACTCTGTTCAGGAAGTCATTTAAGACCCTGATTTCTCCCAACTTGTGATCTGCAATCTCTAATGCCTAGTTCCCAAGTTATGCTGGCGAGAATTGCCATTCCTCTTTGATAGAGAAAGAAAAGTGGGAAGTCGGGAAGATGCCAAATGAGGTGTTTTACATACTTGGAAATGATGTGTATGACTTGTGTTCACACTCTATGAGCCAGAGTTGGGTCATGTGGCCCCATGTGGAGGAAAGGAAGGCTGCCAAATCTTGACTGGCTGTGTACCCACACGAAACAGGAAAGGGGCATTAGGAAAAACATTTTCTGCCACATAGGGTTTCTGTCCATAGGGTGTGTGAGTTCCTTGATGATTAGTAAGGGTTGATTTCTGGCAGAAAGTTTTCCCACATTCATTACATTTATAGGGTTTCTCTCCTGTGTGAGTTCTCAGATGATTAGTGAGGATAGATTTCTGACAGAAATTCTTCCCACATTCATTACATTTATAAGGTTTTTCCCCTGTGTGAGTTCTCACATGCTTAGTAAGAATTGACTTCATATGGAAAGATTTTCCGCATTCATTACACTGAAAGGGCTTTTCCCCTGTGTGAATTCTCTGGTGTATATCAATGGCTGACTTCTGACAGAAAGTTTTCCCACATTCATTACATTGAAAGGGCTTCTCCCCAGTGTGAGTTCTCTGATGTTGAGTGAGAACTGACTTTTGGCAGAAGGATTTTCCACATTCATTACATTCATAGGGTTTTTCCCCTGTGTGCGTTCTCTCATGTTGAGTGAGGGATGATTTCCAGTAAAAGGACTTCCCACATTTACTACATTTGTAGGGTTTCTCTCCTGTATGTGTTCTCTGATGTGCTATGAGGGCTGATTTGTGACTAAAGGTTTTCCTACATAAGTTACATTCATAGGGTTTCTCTCCTGTATGAACTCTCTGATGCACCATGTGGGTTGACTTCTGCTGGAAGGACTTTCCACATTCATTACACACAAAGGGTTTCTCCCCTGTATGCGTTCTCTGATGGACAGTTAGGGCTGACCTGTGGCAAAAGGATTTCCCACATGAATTACATTCATAGGGTTTCTCCCCTGTGTGTATTCTCTGATGCACTATGAAGTTTGACTTGTGGTTGAATGTTTTTCCACATTCATTACATTGAAATAAACTCTCTCCTCTTTGATTTTTTGGAAGTTGAGTGAAGCGTGACATTGTGCTGAAATTATTCTCAATTTGACTTCTTTCATATTCTTTCATTCCCATGGAGACTCCATGATATCTCAAGAGAGACGACTTCTCACAGAAAGTTTTCCCATATCCTTTATACTTACAGAGTCTCTCTTCTGTGTGAATTTGCCTGTGTGAAATTATGACTTGTTTCCCAAAGACTTTTCCATCTTTATTATATTCATAATTTTGTTCTAATGGATAAGTATTTGGGTGCTGAATAATATCATTATTATGACCAAGGGCTTTTTCATCTTGATTATTATCACAAGAATTATCTTGAGTATGAGCTTTTTTCTGCTTCATATTAGGCAATTTCTCATATTCATGTAACACACCAGGCTTCTTTCTTGAAGCGTTTCTATCACTACCAATTAATATTGACATATTTTTCAGATTCATTCCATAGAAGTCATATTTATAGGGCATTTTTCTTGAAGGGATGAGGTCTGTGCCCATTGTCAATGATTTTCCTAAATCATGAACTTTCTCTGAAGTCAGTGTTTTGTTGTTGAGTGCAACTTGCTGCAAATATTTGTCTTGGATTTCCTGGATTCTCTCTGTCAAGTCATAAGCTTTGCAGTCTTCTAGAAATAAAAAAAATATTGAACATACCATAAGAACTTTTAACACATTTTAAATGGAATTAGACTAAGATAACAGTGCCCTATTATATATTTGACTTTTTTATTTCCGTAATGTCCCAGAATCAAAATGCCTTTTCCTTCTATCTAGTTGTTTGGAGGAAACAAATGTGGTAGAAAAAAAGGAGAAAAATCACTAATGAACAGACATGTAATGATTCGTCATTTTACAAATACAACTTTCAAAATGGGTAAAGATGAAAATATAAACTCAAGGATCAGTGAATGGAAAATGGAGGATTTTATAGCAGTGGTAGATTAGGATAGGAGGAAAATAACACAGTATGGGAAGGTTCCAACTGAGCTAATGAACTATATGTAATTGGAGTGACAAGAAAAACCAGTAAACAAAGGTGTTCATGTGGAAAATCTGAGAAATAGAGGAAACAGACTATACAGAGTAGGTCTAATACCCTGAAACCTATATTGTGTTAGTAACATCTTTACTAGTTTTCATGTTTTCAGTTGAATTTCTCTTATTTCCATTATATACATTAATGACAAAGCTAATTTCTGAAGAACCAATTGCCTTATGTTTAAAGGAAGAGTCATTAGTTTGCACCTTATTCCCCTTCTAGCTATGATTCACAGGAATACCAATGTCCCGAAGAAAGTGCAAAATGACAGAACACGTGACCTTCAGGCAAACTGAATCTGATTTATTGCTCTACTTTGGCTGTGATGCCCTAATGTTTCTCTATCACAATTGTTCAACAGGTGAATCTGCTGTTAATGAGCATATTTATAGTCACATCCTTTTCCTTAAAATACTCTTGTCCATGCTACAGTACAAATATTTAATTTTGCTTTACATTTCACATTTCCTCAGTTTCAGCTGTATATTTGCAATTAGAATTTCAAGATTATATCTTCAACCCAGAAAATGGGTTAAATTTATGTTTATCTACCATTAACAAAATCTTGACCCCAATGCAACAAAGTCTATCCCAAGCTAAAAAAATCTGTGACTCACCTGAGCCAAGAACCATACGAAAAAGAAGTTATCTTTCTAGCAAACAAAACTTTACACCAACTGAATGCATATCTGATTTTCAAGCTACCAATCTACAACTCCACAAACAATATATTCTGCCCAGCACTCATTCAGTTGCTCATTCTTAACAACAGCTGAATGTGCATTCTTTGACTCAGACTGAATTCCAGCCTTGATTCTATCTAGAATCTAGTAAGATGACATTATGAAACTATTATTCCAAACCTTCAAGAGTGTTTTTTCAAATCTTCCTGCTTTCAAAATTCTGAAAATTTGTATTTACTCTAAATCTAAACATAATTCCTATCTGGACCAACTATTTTACCACAGTCTTAAATAGCATAACTTTGTAGCATACTACATTCCATATACTATAACACATATTTTTTTTAACATTCTAACATCAGAGCTGGGCTCGGTGGCTCAGCCTGTAATCCCGCACCTTTGGGAGGCTGAGGTGAGTGGATTGCCTGAGCCCATGGGTTCGAGACCCGCCTGGGCAGCGAGACCTCATCTCTACAATAAATCAAAAAATCAGCCAGGCGTGGTAGCGCATGCCTGTAATTCCGGCTACTCAGAAGGCTGAGGCAGAAGGATCGCCGGAGCCCAGCAGGTCGAGGCTGCGGTGGCCAGGAGCGGCCACTGCACTCCAGTCTGGGCGACCGAGTGAGACTCCAACTCAAAAAAAAAAAAAAAAAAAATTCTAACATCAGGATGCAACTTATAACTGATGACAAGTCACAGCAAAGCAGGCAGAACTTTTTTTCTTAGTGCCTCATAAAGTAATAGTCTAATTACAACTTATGGCTTCTTAGACTTGATAGAACATGGCAAATATTTCCTAATTAAATGGTGAATTTAAAATGTTTCATGAAACTTTATTCCTGTTCTTTAACCCAAGAGTCAGCAAACTTTTCCTTAAAGGCAAATAAAGTACATATTTTAAACTTTTCAGGTCATACAGTCTGTCACAATATTGAACTCTAGTATGGCACAAAACAGTCATAGATTATACATAAACAAATGAGCATCCTTGTGTTTCAAAAATATTTTATTCATAAAAACATGTGGCCAGTCTGCAGGCCATAGTTTGCCAATCACTGATCTAACTATCATCTGTGCTCATGGAAGGTATTGTTATCTCTCTAATTTCCTATAAATTTGAGTGGTTTTAGTCAATAGACCTTAACAAGCTGTGTGCATCCCATTATCTGGAGAGCATTTTCAAACACAAATATTTGTACTCTATGCCATGTGGTAACTGATGAAACAGAATTATAGGGTTGTGACCTGAGCATGCATTCAGAAAGAGTTCCCTTACATGCTTTCAGAATGTGAAGTCTTTCCTCTATCTGGTTCCACTCAATATGTGCTTATCAAATGTCTATTTCTGGATACACACCAAAGTAGGAAGGAGTAACCCCTTTTGTTTGTTAGATCATAAACCAGGTGGATAAAAAGCTAGATACCATTAGGTAACAGATCGCAAGACCTGGTTTAGTTTCTTGTGAAAGATCCAGTACACGCTGGGGTTGAGAGAAGGAAGAGATTAAGTTGGCTCAAACATTCAAGGGCTGTTTCTTCAAAAAAGACAAACTTAATCCACACTTTAAAGATAGGCAATATAAGACGTATAAAAATAATATTTTATTATATACAAGCATTGCTGTAAGGATTATTAATTTAGTATCTCATCAGGTGAAGCACAAAGAAAAAATGGTGTGACACAGGAAAGAATGCCATATGCCTAAGTAACACATGAGGGGAACGGATTAAATGATGTTCAGCATGAGTATGGACAAAGAAAAGTAAAATTGGAGCAGCTAAATCAGACCATACTATAGTAGTCAATGAAAGGGAAGTAATCTAAATGTCATGAAATAAATAACAAAGGGAGCACAGATTTATCTTGTCAGGCTACTGACAAAAGAGATGTTCTAGGCAAAACAAAAACCACTATCACCACCATCACTGCCACTACTATCATTACCACCACCACCAACAACAAAAGCCCTCACTAACATCAATTAAGAATTGGGAAGAAAGTCAAAGTATTAGAAAATATGGTTCTTACTGGTCAGTGGAAAGTGAGAATACAAGAAATATTAGAAGTTTACAAAGAAAAAAGCTCCAGAGTGCAAAAAAAAGAAATAAAAGAATAGGCTTGGCTTGCGTACTTGACAATTTTGTTACTGACAAAATTTTGTCTGGTTTTATTAGACTGTAACCAGGATATATCCTATTTCTACTTTATTGAGAGTTTCCTTTTAGCATAATAAACTTTCACTTATGTGTGAATGATCCTTGGGCACACTAAAGATTTTTTCATTGTTTTTAGGCTTCTAAAATTAGAAGGTTGCAGGTTTGTTAAACAGTCAGTTGTGTAAATATGAACTTATATTTCCATTAACTGTCTACCTATTTAGATAATATCAAGTAACTCTACTACATTCAGTGGTGAAATCACTGTTTCCTTCTTTCCTTTCAAAACAAATTTCAGTAGATTCTATTAACTTGATTAGTTTTTAATCTTTGTCCTGTTAAACATATAACCGTCTGTATTACTTGACTTTTCTGCATAAATGATATCCTTGAACTCCTAGCTTTTAACAATCAGAAAATCAGCTTATATTACTCCCTGTTCATTACTTTTTCTTCTTCCAATTTTACCATATATGCTATTCTTTCTATACTTCCAAAATAAGTACCACCAAGAAGAGATTTTTAAACATTTTAAATTTCTAATTCCTAAACTGATCCCTAGCATACAATTTCCCCTGACTTCCTTTTGCCTGGTATTCACTAACTCACCTGGGTAGTTCTGGTATGGAAATTCTTCCTCCAATATCCACGACTCCTCTCCTTGCTCCAACTTGAAGATCACCTCTGGTTTGTTAATAAAATACCCTATAAAAGGAAAAATGACAAGGACTTGGACAGGTTGCACAAGCTATAACAACTCTAAAGGAAGAGGAAGGTGGAGTTTCTGGAGCTATACCTGGATAAGGCTCATTTAAACATTTCAAGAGATATGATAATACAAGCATTCTTTCTGATGCTCAAAAGAGATTAACTATCTCATAATCTTATCTATAGGTTGAATATTTGTCTCCTCCAAAACTCAAGTTGAAATATAGTCTCAAATGTGACACAATTGAGAGGTGAGGCCTTTAAGAGGTGACTGAGTCATGAGGGTAGAGCCTTCAAAAAAGGATTCATCTTCTTAAATAATAGATTAATGGGTTATCATGGAAGTGGAATTGAAGGCTTTATAAAAAGAAGAAGAAAGACCTGAGCTAGCACACTTAAGTCCCTTTGCCATGTTATGGCCTGAGCCCTCTCAGGATTTTGCAGAGAGTCCCTACCAGCAAGGGCCTCATCATTTGTAGCCCCTTGACCTTGGACTTCTCAGCCTCCATAACTGTAAGAAATAAACTCCCTGCCTTTATACATTACTCAGTTTTAGGTATTCTGTTATAAGCAACAGAAAGCAGACTAAAACATACCTTAATCAAAAGCCTCAACAATATTAACCATAAAAGAGCCATGCTTTTTTTGGCATATAAGAAATGAAATGCATACTTTTTACAGTTTGACATGGAAACTTTGCTTACCCACTGCTACAAGGTTGTAGTAGTTTTCCAGCATCACATCACTGTACAGGGTCTTCTGATCAGGATCCAGAAGTTGCCACTCCTCCTGGGTAAAGCCCACAGCTACATCCTCGAATGACATGGACCCCTGAAAAAGCAAAGTTCTGCTCAGTCTGAAGTGGTCAACACTGGGTGGCACCAAAAAGATGATGGAAACTAATTCATAGATTTGTGGATGAGTGTTTATATGTTATATAATATACCTATATGTACATTATTTTGTATTAAATTTCATGGAAGTAAAAAAAGTAATAAAAGAACATCCTGCTTTTGTCTTAATTTATTAATACTCTGTGCCTTGAAACATCCTGGCTGTTGCGAATACTATGAAGAATAAAACAATGTTCTTGTTCTCCAGAAACTCAAATATTTCACAAACATAACACATTTAAAAACTCCTAAAATAAGGTGCTACTATAGCCATGGTATAATATGTAAAAAGTATACTGGGGATCAAGAAGGAAAAGAAAAATTAACTCTATTTTGTGTTGCACTTAATTGGAAAGGAAAAGCTTTAAGGCCTTAAACATGATGGATGGATATTCTTTAAGATTACGGGGTAAAACAGCATAAACAAAGACGGAGACTCATTAACAATACATAGGTTGATCTCAGCTTCTGCCCCAAGATATGAAGGCCAAGAAAACTCACTCTCACTCACACAGAGAAAATGAGTTGGAGTAACTTCAAAATCTACTGGAAAGCCAAGGTCACAGAGCAGCTGGATAACCCCCAAATCTAGGAAGAGACAGTGCCTGAAGGTAGTGGAGACATGTTTGTATGTTCTTGCCTATCCAAGTTGGACCCAACCTGATGTAGGTAAGAAAAATTCAGCCAGAATAGGTAACAAACTAATTGAAACTGAGTGAGAGTTGACAATAGTGTCATACCTCTGTGGGCCACAGATACAAAGAGGGCCTGCACCGTCTTGCAGGCTCTTTCTCCAAGAATCCTACTAGGCACTTACTCTGTTCTTAGGGGAGGGGCAGGATTATACACAAAGCCCACAACTACAGCTGGGGGATGAAGAGGAGAACCAGGACTCAGTAACACAGAGCATACTCAAGACTGTGGTTGAATCAGAACAATGGAGAATACACTCTGCCCGCCATTTTCCACTGCCATATTAACAAACTTAGAATAAATAACAGCAGAATATTCCTCAGAGAACATGGGAGAAACAAGGGCATGAAAAGACATCATATCTGAGGCACACAGCTAAGGGAAGACCTAATAGTCAGAAATGCACAGGCATAGCTCAAAATAACTAATGCCCACCCTAAAACACAAGGTATGTCTACAATAATTTGAAGACTGTGATGCACTAGGGGTACCAACAGCTACAACAAATCTCAAATCCTACTCACTCTTAACTAGATTGATTAACTCAAACTTTCCAACAAAAAGTACAGCAGAAAAGTCGTGCCCATTTCCAGAAATAAAATCTATTTACCTCAGTCTGAAGTCCTACTCAAGATGTGTGGATTTCAACCAAAAATTACTGAGGTATATGAAAAAGAAAGAAAATAACTAAACTGAAAGGAAAAATATATTTAAAATAACTACAGTTGGAGACTTCAATACCTCTTAGTAACTGACAGAAGCAAAGAGAAAATAGGGAAAGACTACAGAAAACCCAAATAACACTATCGTCAAACTAAACCTAAGTGATATTTATAGAACGTTCTAATCCAAAACTGCAGAATATACTTTCATTTTAAGTGCACATGGGATAGCCATCAAAACAAACTATATCCTGGGCCATGAAACAAATCTCAACAAATTTATAAGAGAAATCATACAATCTATATATTCTAGTCAAACTAGAA
Organism: Cephalopachus bancanus; assembly: GCA_027257055.1. Lineage (NCBI taxonomy): Eukaryota > Metazoa > Chordata > Mammalia > Primates > Tarsiidae > Cephalopachus > Cephalopachus bancanus. The sequence goes on along the minus strand of JAPVLO010000184.1, from coordinate 1,014,022 downwards.
AACTATTCTGGAAAATCTCCAAATATCTGGAAATAAAACAACAAACTTATACTTAACCCATGGGATGAACGTAAGTTTCAAGAAAGCTAAAATACATTTCAAATGGAATAAAAATAAAAATACAACTTATTAAATTTGTAGAATGCAACTGAGCAGTGCTTAGAAGGAAATCTTAAGGTATTAAAAGTTTTCTTGGAAAAGAAGAAATGTTGCCAATCAACAGGATCACATTCATTGATAATCTTCACCAAAACAAATTAAGGCAGGTAATGGAAAAGACCCAAAATCCATGCAATGAGGTAAAATAGAAATATCACGTGCAGAAATATTTTTCAGAGAATGTGATTTGAACTTCCTGCTGAGAAACCCACATATAAAAACCTTAACAAAAAGTTTTTAAAAAGAGTTACATGAAGTTATTTTATACTGCCCATTCATCACTCCTCCAAATACTAGGTTTTATTCCAGATTTAAGCTGGACCACTGGACAGCTCTCTCTTTAGTCCTTGGTATTATGGTCCCTTGATAATCTATACTAGTCATACCTTGGCACTATGCTCTGTTTCCACCACGTTTTGTACCATCAGAGCATATAGTCTTCACTTATTTCAAAGTTGTTATTATAATATTGTTCACAACATCAACATTTTGACAACAAATAAGTAAGACTATTTTCAGACGTCAATATCAGTAAATTTTCCATTATCAATTTTGTTATTATTTTCAATGCAATTCCTGTAACAGATAATGTCTGCTATTGCTACCAGAGGCAAATTTTACTCAGCATTGTCAACTTTACCATTATTAAGGACTTGAAGGTCATCAATATACTTTGTCCTGCTACTAACTTGCTACTCCATATATTCCCAAAGGCTGACATTTATCTATTTTTACATTTACATTTTAATAGTTATTTTACACATCTCAAAATCCAATGTAACACAAAGTATAAAATAAAAAACAACTTACCTGAGATTTGTTCATTTTCTGCTGTTCTTTCAAAAGCATAAAAACCTGTGAAGATACAATTGGGAAACAAGGTAAGAGAAGTGGGTCATGAGAGATTTGCCCTTCCCTGCAGCTCCTGCCTAAAATATCTCTGTATCCTGGTTGGGTAAAATGCCTTCCTGTGGGATTATGTCCCATTGGTTCCTGAAAAGAGGAGGAATGGCCATGGAGACAGAGTGCCAATAGTGTGTGAATAAATATTTAAAGCAGGTTTCCTCCTCCCTTCCACAAAAAAAGACCTGTATTGTAGTTGCCAACTTCCATGGCATAAATACTCCTACAACGGCCAATTTCAAACTATTAATATGCTGTCAATGAATAAAACTGAAAAGAGATATACAATAGATGTACCATTAAATTTATATCATTCAAATAAAACAGTCATATAAATAACTTATAAAAAAGAGTTTTATAAATAACTTATAAAAATAACATATAAAAAGAGCATAGAAAATTTCCTGATACTGAAGTCTGAGATTTGTTCATTTTCTGCTGTTCTTGGAAAAGCATAAAAACCTGTGATGATACAACTGGGAAACAATTGTATTTTATGTATGACAGCACCCATTCATGAAAACCTATAGAATCTTACAACTCAAAATACGACCAATCAGATGCTGACCACTAAGCTATGCTGACCCAGAGTTGACCCCTAGAACAGCAATTTCAATAAAAGGGCAAAAACAAAGCAAACAAACAAGTAAAACACATCTGAGAAGAACATCAGAAGCTGCACACTACAGGGGAAATACATTTGACTTGTCACTAAACAGATATATGAAAAGATAAACAACAGCAACAACAATAGGACCAGTGGGTAGAAGGAAGAGAATCCAGAGTTACACAAAATATTATCTAAAATATCCAGTTTTCAACAAAAAATTACAAGACATGGAAAGAAACAGGAAAGTTGACCCATACAAAGAGGAAAGAGCTAATAAATAGAAACCACCTTTGAGGGGACCCAGATGTTGAATTTAGCAGAGAAAGACATAAAAGCAGGTATTCTAAATGTGTTCAAATAAAGGAAAAAGAGGAAAGAGGTAATAAATAGAAACTGCCTTTGAGGGGACCCAGATGTTGAATTGAGCAGACAAAGACATAAAAGCAGGTATTCTAAATGTGTTCAAATAAAGGAAAAAGAAAGATATAATAATAATAACTTACTGAGTAGAAAATATAAACAAATAAATGGGAACCATATATACATTATAGTGTTCAAAAGTATAATAATTGAAAAGAAAAGCTCAGTAGGGAATGAACAGTAGATATGCAATAGCAGTAGAAAGAACCAACTTGAAGATAGAACACAATAGGTATTCTACAATCTCAAGAACAAAAAGAAAAACAAACCAAAAAAATGCAGTGCCTCAGAGACTTTGTGGGACATCATTAAGCACACCAATACATGCACAATAAGAATACTGAAAAGAGATCAAAGAAAGGAGCAATTATTCAAACTGATAATAGCTGAAACTTTCATATATTTGGTGGAAAACACCAATGTCTACACCCAAGAAAGCTAATAAACTCCAAGTAGGATAAACACATAAAGAGTCTGAAAGACAAGGAGATAATCTTGATAGCAGCAAGAGAAAATAGTTATAGTACATAAATAAACCACTAAGATGCACCAATTTCTCGTCAGAAAAAAATGGAAATCAGAAGGCAGTGAACATATTAAAAGTACCAAAGGAAAAAAAGTCAACCAATAATCATATATCAAAAATACTATTTCAAAAATGAAGATGAAGAATGATATCAGCAAGTAGCAGATTCAGAAGCTCCAGGCCCGTGCTTTCCCTCAAAAACAGTAAACAACTAGACACTGGCTAAAATAACTTCATAGATATTCTGCAAATCTAGTCAAAGATCTACAGCAACCAAAGGAATGGCCAATTAAAAAAAAAAAAGCACCACATTTTTACTCATCTCTGTACTATCCCCCTCCAGAGCAGTGTAGTAGGGAGCAATGAGCCCCGTTCTTGGTTCCATCTATCAGGCAGTGTATTAGTCAGGGTTCTGCACAGAAAAAGAACCAATAGGAAACATGGAGAGATAGAGAGTTGATAGCTAGATGATGAGTATAGCTAAATGATTGATAAATAGATAGATAGATAGATAGATAGATAGATAGATAGATAGATAGATATAATAAGGTACTGGTTCACGTGATTATGAAGGTTAGGAAGTTCCATGGTCTTTAGTATGCAAGCTGGAGACCCAGAAAAGCCAGTGGTGTGGTTTGAAGGCCTGACAGCTGGAGAGATGATGGTATAGGTCCAGTCTAGGTCTGAAGGCTTGAGAACAAAGAGTGCCAAAAGTAAGAGAAAAATCACAGGAAGAGGACAATGGAAGCTTTAAGTATGTGGACACTGCCCTTTATGTCCCTTCCTTTAGCTGATCTTAATCTGTATCCTTTCCCTGTAATAAACCATAATCATGAGTATAACAGCTTTCAATAAGTTCTGTGAGTCCCAATTCTAGTGAATTATCAAACCTGAAAGTGTTCTGAGAGTAACTCAAAAGTTACAGAGGTAAGGAACATCTTGTATGGAGATTATGTCCTCTAACTTTGTAGTTGATTCCAATTTATAGCGATTTTAGCCAGTCACCTTAACACTGGATGCCTTGGCCAACAATCAGTCCCATCTGTACATTTTTGCAGATTCTTGGGCCAAATGATCTTGCCAGTGACAAGGAAATAACACTTCCTTATCCAAGGTTGTTCCCTTTGGGGTAAATAACCCTGAAATCTATCACCTGCTTTTTTCATACAAAAAATATAAATCAAGGTCACAGATGTCTGTGCATATAATAAAACCACAATAGAAGGCCCCATCAAGATGTTTATTATCCCCATTGAGTTTCCAGATATTATTCATAGTAACCAAAGCAGTCATTTTACTTCTTAAAATACACAACACTGAGGTCTTAAACAAGGCATTTAATGGAGTCTGCATCTCCCTTAGCTTCAGGTTAAGTCCTTATAGATTGTGATAACAGCTTACTTAAAAACAAGCTCAAAATCAATTAAATAAAACATGGGCACATTTCAGCCAAACCTCAGGGGTACAATGCAATTAAGAATCTAACTCCATTTTTGATGTTTGACTACTGACAGCTTTCTAGCTCCAACTTTCTTCCCACTCAGTTCTACATTTGAACAGTCTGGGACAATCTGGTAAGCAAGCTCATGGCTCCCTCCCCTGACACTGGTAAGATGTTTAAACCACACAAGGCCATGTCTACTTATTCATAAACTGTTCCACCCTTTAACCACAATAAAAACCAGGCCACTTGCTCCTATTCTTTCTCAAGCTACTCAAACTATTTCTGACTACTTTGGGGTGCTGCCCTGTTCTGCCTAGGAAGTCCAGTGACATAAGTAATAAATCATTTCATGCCTTCTTGGTGTGTCTTGAATCTGAACCCAATTTGGGGCAGGCAATCACCAAATGTAATGGAATACTATTTGATAATAAAAAGGAATGTGGGACTGACAAATGTTACAAACACAAAAGGCCACATATAATCCCATTTATGTAAAATGTTCGGAACAGTATACCTATACACACAGAAATAAGAAGGATGGACCAAGGAAGGTGAGATTGTCTAGGGAAGACTGCGATTGGAACTTCCTCAGCTGTGATTAGTAACTTCCTTCCCTGTTAAAACTCCTTAGGGTGATAACATTTCTTTTGCAACCTACCCTTTGCCCTTCCGACCAAACTCATCTCTGGTTTCTGAAATTTGTCCTCAAATGTACACTGTCTCATAATCTTTTTGAAATATGGATGTAGTGGCATCCCACTCAGTTGGCCAACAAAGGAAGTGCTCCGCCCAGCACTTCTAGGACTTACCCTTTCTGGGACTGTCTCCACTCTGAAACCCGGGAGAGAGAGCAAATGTCGCATAGATTCTCTCCCAGGTGGGATTTCTGTTTTTGGAATTCTATCCTAACCTCATAGGAGCTGATTTGTTCCATGGCAATTAGGACTTAAGACTAGAAGACACATTCATATTTGGTACTTTCACCCAGGACCCCAAATCCGAGTCCCTAGAATCCTAGAATGTATCTTTTATAAACCTAAACTAGAGCCACTTGGGACACAAACTGGACCCGAACCCGGTTGCTATGTCGCGCCGCCCCGCGCCCTCCTATGCCCTCCTATACCCTCCCGTCCGGGCCAGCGCCCCAAGCAGGCTGAGTGCACACAGCAACCACGCATGCGCACATGCCGCTTCCCCAGAGCCTCATGGACCGCGCCAACCAGCGCAAAGACCCGACTCATACGAACTAGGATCCGGCCGCTTCTCTCGACCGAGACGCCCTCTCACCCCCAAGCTCCCCAAAAGCTCGCGCACGCGCACCTGCCGGGTGTGCCCCCGCGGGATCCGCCGGGCGCCTCCTCACAGCTGGCACTCGCCGCCTCCCCCTGGTCCACACTCTAACTTCTGCTTCCAGGGCGGTGAGGAACCAGGCTTGTGAGCGTCGTTGGGAAACCTGGAAATTTGGGGATTACTGCCTCCCGGCTACGGGCCCAGGAAGGTGACCCCCAAGATGGCGAAGTTGCACATGCGCAGGATGCGGCAGCCAAGTGCTTAAGTCTGCCAGGCAAGCAACTAACACTCAGGACTGCTTTTACCATAATTGTTCAAGTCCACTTATTAAAATACTTGTTTTAATAAAATGCGTTTTATTTAAGGGGTTGAGAGATTGTATTCCCAAAGGCATGTAATTCTGGAGTTTTCATTGCTTTCCCCACCCTACAATAGATTAGGTGTATTAAATGCATTTTTGCTTTACGATATTTTCAACTTGCCATGGGTTTATCAGCGTATAACCCCATTCTGAGTTGAGGAACGTTTGTACTTTATCGAAAATAAAACAAAAAGGCAGGAAAAGAGTGGAAGACAAAAATAGGAACAAAGAATAAGAACAACTAATAGAAAATAGTAACAAATATGGTAGCTATTAATCTATATCAATTATCACTTTAAACATCAATGGTCTAAATACGTCAATTAAAAATCAAAGTGGATAACAAAAAAAAACCAAGGTCCAATTAACTATATGTTGTCTACCAGGAACCCACTTTAAATATAAGGACACCTATAAATTGAAAGTAAAAGGATGGGAAAAGATATAGCATGCTAACACTAATTGAAAGAAAATAAGATTTTATTAAATATAGACAGAACAAATTTCAGAGCAAGGAAAGTTATCAGAGATAAAATGGGGTATAGCATAATGATAAAGTGTTTAAATTCTCCAAAATGGTATGGCACCTGTTTCTCCTTGCATTCACATTAAGTATACTTAATGTGAATGCAAGGAGAAATAGATGAATCCACTATGATAGTTGGAGACTTCAACATTCCTATATCAGAAATAGATCTACCAGGCAGAAAATAAATAAAGACATAGTTAAATTCAACAGCACTATCAGCTGGCTATAACTGACTCTATAGACTACTTCATGCAACCAACAGCTCTCTGGTCTTATAATTTGCTTCTCCTTCTGTGCAAAACCTCTGAACCACTATGAAGTTTGGGGCAGAAACAGTGGCCCATTTCTCAGAGTGACACTGCTGCTTTGCAAAGCCAGCCACTAGTTGAGGACAATATTTGGTATTCTTGGTGTACCACAGTTGGCATTAGATCTTTACCCTGCAAGTATACTATATAGCAAGGGCAATAAGGCTCCCAGTATTTTTGTTCTGTTATGGCTGGAGTAGAGCCTTTGTCCTATGAGTGGAGGCTATGTAGTAAAAGGGAGCCCTTTTACTCAGTAAATTTGGAGGGAGAGTCATAAGAAATTCTGGTGGTTTATTCTTTCCAGGAGACACAGGGGGCAAGGGGAGTGGGAGCCCTGTGTTCTTTGCTGCACATGTCCAGAATTGAAGCTCCCATTATGCTGAGCCAAGTGGAGGGGAGGGAGCAGTTCCTGGTACCAATGCTAAAGACTCAGTAAGAATACTAAGATTAGTAACTTTTCTTAAATAACTGTTTCTTCATTTTTAAATACGCTTAGAACAACTTCCAGAAACTGTAAATTGTTGATTTTTTAAATAAACAAACAAGCAATTTTCACTAATTAAGTTTGTTTCACTAGAAAGAGGGTCCATGGAAATCCTCATTTTGTCATCCCAGAAGTCAACTACTGTCTTTTCATTACTTGAACGTACTAGTGGCTCCCTAGAACAGTGTAGGTGAGTGGAAATCCTTGCCTTGTTCCTAAAATTGGGAAAAAAGCATTCAGTGTTTCGTCATTATTACATTCGCTGTGAGATTTTCAATAATGTTTTTTATAAAGTTCAAAAAAGTTATCTTCTATTCCTGTATGCTCTGATTTTTTTTTTAATCATGAATTGTTTTGGGGTTTGTCAAATTCTTTTCCTATATGTTTGGAAATAATTATATAGCTTTTCTTTTGTTTTTGTTCTTGTTTTTGTTTTTTGAATTTGAGTGGTACACTCTGTCACCCAGGCTGGAGTGCAGTGGTACACTCACGATTACTCCAACATTGGCCTGCGGTTACCCTAACATTGACCCCAACATTGACCTGCTGGGCTTCAGTGATCCTTCTGCCTCAATCTTCCAAGTAGCCAGAACTACAGACACGTGCTACCATGCCCAGCTAATTTTTTTTTTTTGTAGAGATAAAATCTCACCAAGTTGCCCAGGCTGGTCTCAAACCCATGGGCTTAGACAATCCATTCACCTCGCCTCCCAAAGTGCTGGGATTACAGGCTGAAACACAGAGTCTGGCCTCTTTTGTGGGTTATTAATATGATGAATCATAACAGATTGATTTTCAATTTTTAAGCTAATCTTTAATTCCTTAGATAAACCCATTTGGCTGAGATATATCATCCTTTCAAAAATATTGTTGGATTCAATTTGACTAAAATTTAGATGTTTTGCATATATGTTATAAGAAATACTGGTCTATAATTTTATTTTCTTACAATGTCTTTGTTTAGCTTTCATGTCAGACCGATGTTAGTCTCATGAAATAAACTGAGAAGTATTCTGTCTTCAATTTTCTGAAAAATTTTGTGTAACATCAATAGTATTATTTTACCAGTGAAGTCATCTGGAACTGAAATTTTCTTTGTGGGAAGATTTATAAAACATTCCATTTATTTAATAAATATAGTGTTGTTTGGATCACTTTTTTTCTTAAGTGAATTTAAGTAATGTGTGTTCTCAAGAAATCTGCTTATTTTATTCATGTTGTCAAATTTATTGACAAATTATTGTTCGTAATATTCTCTTATTTTCATTTTAATGTCAATAGAATCTGTGTGATGGAACCTCTCCCATTCCTGATATTGAGCATTTGTTTGTTACCTCTCTTCTAATCACTCTGGCTAAAGGTTCATCTATTATGTTATGGCCAGATTGCAAGAAAACAGTCTTTAACACACAGAGGGCTGAATTATGAGTTCTTTATTAGCCGGCGATTGAGAGTGGCTAGTGCCAAAAAGATCTCTTGAACCTGAGCAAAGCATGTAAAGAGTTTATAAGGCAAAAAACACAAGAAGGCAGGGGAGGCACAAGAATTTGGTTATAGGTTAGAACAGAACAGTTTATTTTGAGCAATTCCAGAGCCGCAGTTTATCTTGAGCTTCCCGTCAGGTGGGACATGGTTTAATGCTTTGCTGGAAGGTTGGGGTAGCTAAGATTACATTCTTGACAAAACATCTGGTTTCATCCAAGCAAAAGGGGGCAGTAAATAAGAACTTGTGGGGAGATGAGTTCACGAAATGGTTATAGCAATCACACGCAAGGTGGGTAAATTTTGTGCACAACTACTAAGGGTGAATTATAATATGGGGTTTCTAGGGTTAAATTATAGCAATCTAGTATAAATAAAGCCACTGATTAACGAAGTTACAGTTGTCAAACATTTCATACCCCCCTTTTAGTTGTTCATAAGTCAAAACAATGACTTGTCAGTTACAGGTATTGGATTATAGTGGGTTTTTAGGTACATGAGTTTTACAGAACTGATTTGTTGTTTTATGAAGTTATTAATTTAATTTAAAATGCTGTGTCCTATTAACAAACTGGAAGGAGTAGGATGAGAGGACTGGCCAAACTGGTGTTAAGAGTTGTTAGCCAGCCAGGCTCGGTGGCTCAGCCTGTAATCCCGCGCCATTGGGAGGCTGAAGTGAGTGGATTGCCTGAGCCCGCGGGTTCGAGACCCGCCTGGGGCAGCGAGACCTCATCTCTACAATAAATCAAAAAATCAGCCGGGCATGGTAGCGCATGCCTATAATTCTGGCTACTTGGAAGGCTGAGGTAGAAGGATCGCCGGAGTCCAGCAGGTCGAGGCTGCGGTGGCCGGGAGCGGCCACTGCACTCCAGTCTGGGCGACAAAGTGAGACTTCAACTCAAAAAAAAAAGAGTTGTTAGCCAGAGGTTTCAATTAAACATGGACTGGACCAAGATTTAGTATTGTCTAGTTTTCTTTGTCTTTTTAAATATTTTTTCAGACTTATCAGAGAGTGTTTTTGATAATGCCAGACTTATTGGCATAGAAACAACATGTGTCCCTGAAAGCCGCACAAAGTCCTCCTTGGGATAAGAAGAGTAAATCTAGACCTCTCCAATTTTGGAGGATAACTTCTGCTAAGGAATTTACCTGGTCATGGAGTTGGTCTATGGCAGATTGCATATAATATAAGTCAAAATTAATGTCTTGTACAAAGTTAGTTAGTCTTAATTTTTTATGAACCAGGGCAGCAGTGCTTAGTGCAGTTGTCCCGGCTACAACCGAGGCCTATTAAGGCAGGCACTGGCAAAGGGACAGCACGTTTTTTACGTGCAGCTTGGAGCCCTGGTGGATTGAGTAGAAGGGCCCCTTCAGGATCATTGTAAGTATATATCTGGGGAAGTACATGGACAGTTATACATAAGGCAGGTTTATAGCCTAACCTTTCAGTAGTAGCACATTTTGTGAGTCCTGTGAAATAAGCAAACCAAGTATTGGTAGGGGCAATATAAGCCATAGATTTAGTCATGGTTAGTGTGAAAGATAAATTACATATAGTAGAAAATGGGAAAACTATGAGGTTGAAATTTGAAGTTAGGAGACAAGAGGCATTACCAGTTATATGTTTTATTGTAACATGAATTATTTTAGGAGAACAGTTTTTTTTAGCATTACTGACAATAGGAGTTTCGACTTCTAACCTTATATAGTACGGAGGTTTGGTCTTTAAGCAGTCAGCAATCCTGTGCTAATTTTGGCCAGGTAGCATTTAGTAGGCGGTTCATGCAAGTTAACATGGGAAACAGATTAGGAGGTTGGCATCCCAGGGGAGGGAGTTTTTCTGGAGCCCACTGAGGTGGATTTGGGGTAGCACCTTGGTTAATAAGGGACAGATGCTGTGGTGGAAGCTGGTGATAGCTAGATAGGGGATTATTTAGCTCTGCCAGTGGTTTTATTGGTTTGGCTACAGGTTTACGGGCGAGAATATGTTGCTGAATAGTGAACAGGGTACCTGGGTCTTGTCCAGATACATAAGCCCGTATACCCCAGGTGGAGCCTGTACTCCAAGAATAGTGGTTTGGATTAACAACTTTTATGTATATAGACACCTGCGTCGGATCTGGACTGGAAGCTTGCCAGTGAATAAGCTTAGAGGTGTTATTTCTCCCCCCCCTTGGTAGGTGGCAATGGTGACGCATTTCCAATATGGGTAGAAAAAGTGATTTGTGTTATTACATGATGGTGAGTCAGGGTTTCTAGGACATAAATATACCTTTGGTGTTGGGCTGGGGCAAGCATTGAGGGAGGTGTTTGTGGCTTTCCCCCTTGAGTTGGGCCAGAGAAACTCATGGGGATTCAGGTAGCTAACTCGATCTCCTAGGGGCAGTAGATTGCATAGGTTGACCTTGAAAAGAACAGGACGGGCTTTATGAGATGTCCAAGACCAGTTTTGACTGGCTAGAACCTGCCCTGAAGTAAATGAGGTTAAAGTGAAAGAATACAGAGTATTTCCCGCATGGTTTCCTAGGGGGAGATAGGTTAAGAAACACCATAACATGGCAGTCTTAGCTTGAGAGGACTGAATCCAGGCATGGCCGCCCATTGATGGTTGTTATTCTTTGCTTCTTTGATTCGTGAGTAATGAATCCAGGCTGGTATTCTGTTGATCTTGAGTGCTGTCAGAGTGGTGAGGATGATGATAAAAGATGCCTTTCAGGTAGGGGCCAGTCTTTCTTTCTGGAACTTTTTGACATAGACCAGATCCCCAGGCTGGAACGGATGGCAAGGCATGGAGGACGAAGTAAGCAAGACGGCACGGACGTTGGAGTGGACAGTAGCCTGGACCAGTTGGAGGGACTGGAGATACTTTAACAGAGATTGATTAGTAATTTTTTTTAAAAAAGGGATCCCATAGCCACGGTAACAAAGGAGGGGGCCTTCCAAACATAATTTTATATGGGGTAAATCCAGGCTTGTATGGGGTGTATTGGGCCCAAAGGAGGGCCAAGGGGTAAGAGGTTTGTTCATTTTTCACGAGTTTTTATTATTAATTTAGTTAAAGTATTTTTTAGAGTTTGGTTTATGAGTTTTACCTGTCCAGAACTTTGTGGTCAGTAAATGCAATGTAGTTACCAAGTTATGCCTAGCGCTTTGCTGACCTGTTGGGCTATGGAAGAGGTGAAGGTAGGACCATTATCAGAGCCAATAGAGAGGGGGAGTTTAAACCTAGGAATAATTTCATTTAGGAAAAACCTTGTAATCATAAGTATGGTTTCATCTTTTGTGGCAAAACTTTAACCCATCCAGAAAAAGTATCTATAAATATTAGTAGATAGTTGTGCCCCGCATGAGGGGGTTTTATCTCAGTGAAATTTATTTATTTATTTATTTAGGGCTTAGTCCTTGGGCCCTGATTCCGTCAGAAGGTCTTGGGTCTTCCTTTGCATTAACTCGGGCACAAGCAGGGCACATTTTGGCCACTAAGGTGGCCAGGCCTTTTAAATCATTAACATGATAATAACGATTTAACAGTTCATTCATCTTGGTACCACCTAAAAGGGTGGTAGAATGGAGTTGTTTTATTAAGGTTTGTGTGAGGGTTGTAGGCAAGATAATTTTAGAGTCTTTAACCCAACATCCTGTAGGTTTTTTGTGAGTTTCTACCAGGTTCGCTTGTTCTTCTTCTCTTTGAGTATATGTAGGTTGTTGTGGGAGGGAAGAAACTGGAAAAGTTTTAGTTAGTAGGATGGTTAGGGGTTCAACTGGAAGTTTTGCTGCCTCTCGAGCCACCCAGTCCGCCAAACGATTTCCAGTTGTTTCTGGAGTGTTTGATATTTGGTGTCCCCTGCAATGCATGACAGTTATCTTTTGGGGGAACCATATAGCCTCTAGAAGTGTTAAAATTTCCTCTTTGTTTTTTTTTAGTTTTACCTGCCATGGTGAAAAGTCCTTGTTCCTTATAGATCATGGCATGCATATGAAGGGTAGCAAAGGCATACCTGCTGTCGGTGTAAAGATTGACTCACTTTCCTGTTCCCCATCACAGAGCCTGGGTTAAGGTGATAAGTTTTGCCTTTTATGCCAAGGTGCCGTTGGGTAGAGACTGTGACCAGATTGCATCATGAGCGGTAGTGACTGCTGCACCTGCCTTATGGATTCCCTGAGTTACCAAGCTGCTGCCATTCATGAACAGGTTAACATCAGCCTAGTCCAGAGGAGTGTCTCGTAGGTTGGGTCAGCTCACTTGTGACAGGTTCAGTACATCCTCACAGTCATGAATTGGCACCTCCAGGTCATCGTTAGGCAACAAGGTAGCTGGATTGAGGCTCTGAGTGGGAGAGGTTAGTCTGGGATGGTCAAGTAGGAGACTTTGGTATTGGGTAATAGAAGTGTTAGACATCCAGCACCAGAGGCTCCCCTGAGCAGAATTTCAACAGCATAGGGTGCTATTAAGCCCAGGTTTTGACCAAAAGTCAGCTTGTCTGCCTCTTTAACCAGTGTAGCCATAGTGGTGATGGCTTGAAGACAGGATGGCCAGCCAGAGCTACTGGATTCAGTCTTTTTGACAAGTAAGCCACAGGTCGCCTCCAGGTCCTAGGGTCTGGGTAAGAACCCCCTTCACGATTCTCCACTGTTCATGAACAAACAAATGAAAAGTCTTGGTAACATCTAGAAGGGCTAAAGCCTATGCCTGAGTAAGGGCTGTTTTTAATTGCTGAAATGCTTGTTCTTCAGTAGCAGTCCATTTCAGGGACTGATTTCTTGCAGTGGCTGTATACAGGGGCTTGGCAATTTTAGCAAATCCCAGAATTCACAGCCAGCAGTACTCCACTGCCCCCAGGAACTCAGACCTGTTTTTTTGAGGTTGGTGTGGGGATTCAGAGGATGACCTTTTTTCAGGCCACAATTAGGGTTTGCTTACCCTTTGTTAGCTGGTACCCCAGATAGGAGACTTTGGTTGAGCAGAGCTGTGCCTTTTTAGCTGAAACACGGTAGCCCAAGTCCTGGAGAAGCTGTAACAAGGCTTTGGTACCTTTTAAACAGGTGTTTAAGTTCGCCACTGTGAGCAAGTAATTATCTATGTACTAAAGTACATTTAGAATGCTAGGCATGGAACCCCACTAGGTCCTGTTGTAAGGCTTCCCTGAAGAGAGTCAGGGAGTTCTTGAATCCCTGTGGCAACCGAGTCCAAGATGGCAACTGAGTCAAGATCTGTCCTGTCAAAGACAAAGATGGGTTGACTAACAGGGGATAAAGGAATAGAGAAGAAGGCATTTTTAAAATCTAGCAGTGATGTTGAGGGGGAAGCAGGCTGAGCAACGTGTACAGGTTGGGAACAGTAGGATGGATAATTTTAGCTCATTTATTGACTTTCCTTAAGTCCTGAACCGGTCAGTAGTCAGAATTTCATGGTTTTTGGACTGGCATGAAAGGAGTATTCCATGCTGATTGGCACAGAATTAGTATACTAGCTCTTAAAAGTCTTTTGAAATGAAGAGCAATACCCTGTAGTCTCATAGGGTATTGACATACACAGACTGGGGTGGCAGATGCCAAAAGACTCATCACAACTGGGGGATGATGCTACACCAATTCTGGTGAATTTTTTTCTCTCCAGACCAATTTTTGCTGTAGCTGTTGAAGCAAAACTGGTGGGGTACTCTCAGTGGAGTTAGAAGAGGTCAAAAGGTGTTTTTTAGAAAGTGGGACAGTTAATACCATTTGCTAAGCAGTGCCAGTAGGAATATACATTTTGGTCTCATCAGGTGAAAACATAACAGTTGCTCTTAGTTTCTGGAGCAAGTCTTGGTCCATAAGAGGATATGGACAATCCGGGGCTATCAGGAATGACTGGGTAACCTGTTTTTTACCTAAATCAACTATTCAATTGGAGGCAAACTTACAGTTTGTGCTGCACCTGTTGCCCCCTGTACAGAAATTTGCTTATCAGACATGGGTACTAATGGTGATTTTAGGACTGAGAGTTCTGCTCCAGTGTCCACTAGAAGTGGGATCGGGTGGCCCTCGATAGCTGCTGTTACCATGGATTCTTGGGGGTCTAAGGAAAAAGAGCCTTGGCCTCCTCAGTCCAAGTCTTTTTTAACTTCCCCAGCAGAGGACAGAACCAAGACTGGCTTAGGGTCCTCTGGCTTTGGGCAGCAAGGACAACCCTTTACCAAATGCCCTAACTCCTTGCAATAGGCACACTGGTTTTTGCCAGCAGAGTGCGTCTGGTTTTTTGCCCTTTCTGGCTAGGATCTCACTTGTGACAAGGGGGCTTGTTATTGGTTCCCAGGACCTGGAGGGCTGTCACCAGGATTTTGGCTTGTCTTTTGGCGATCTTATTAGCTGCCTAAACTGCCTGTTTTGGCTTTTCAGCATCTCGGTTATTAAAAACCTTTTATTTTATTTTTTTTTTTTTTGGAGTTGGAGTCTCACTCTGTCACCCAGACTGGAGTGCAGTGGCCGCTCCCGGCCACCGCAGCCTCAACCTGCTGGGCTCCAGTGATCCTTCCGCCTCAGCCTTCCAAGTAGCTGGAACTACAGGCGCATGCTGCCACACCTGGCTAGTTTTTTATTTATTGTAGAGATGAGGTCTCACCAACTTGCCCAGGTGGGTCTAGAACCCATAGGCTCAGGCAATCCACTAGCCTCAGCCTCCCAAAGTGTAGGATTACAGGCTGAGTCACCAAACCCAGACAAAAATCTTTTGAGCTACTTCAAGTAGCTGAGAAATATTTATACCTGCAAAGCCCTCTAGTTTTTGCAACTTTTTCTGGATTTTTAGGTGCCAAAGGGTCAAATGGGATATATGTATGGAACACCTCCTGATGGCATTTAAGAAATGCTCCCAGTGACTCCTCGGGAACCTGAACAATTGATAGGTTTTTGGACTGTTTTCTTTAAACCAGCTAATAGAGTCTGGTGATAGGAGTCCAATGCCCTGAACCCTGCAGACATGTAAGGGTCCCAGACTGGATGGGAAGAGAGAAAAATTTCATTTAGCATTTCTTGATTTATCTTCTCTGTATCTGCAGTCGAAGCCAGAACAGATTTCTTAACCTTGGCCCAGATACGTTCCTGCTCTTCAGGAAAAGCTGACTCCTGAAGAGTCAGGAGGAGCTGTTGACAATCGTCCTAGGTAGGGTGATGGGTTCGCATGACTGACTTCATTAAGGAAGTCAGAACCTGCGGTTTAACTGAAAATGTCGGATTTGGGTATTTCCAATGATAAAAATCAGAAGTGGAAAAAGGAGCATAAACTAAGAAAGGCTGCCCGGTCCGATCTGTCCCCTGAGGAGGAGGGACTTCCCAGAGGGAAAGGAGAGGGGCTAGATTTGTTTGAGATCAGAGGCAGGTGGCCAAACACAGAGAGGGCAAAGGGGAGGTGGAAGAAGTGATGGTAAGTGAAGAAGTCTGAGGATTATAAGGAGGAGGACTAAAAGTAGAGATATCTGGACCTTCAAGGGGGTCCTCCATTGATGGGGGCAACACAGGATATAGCTCAGTAGAGGCAGGGGTTGGGGTTAATGGGAAAGGAGGAATTCCTTCACAGGTAAGGGGCTCGAATGGTGATGGGTGAGAAACATGAGGATGATGACAACTGGGCCCGCTAAGAGGTTTAGAGACCAGGATTCGACTGGTGGTTTTAAAGGAACACACTTGCAGCCAGGGTGGAGGATTCTGGACTGGGGCTAGCCATTGGTCGATATAGGGAAACTGATCAGGATGACCAGGGGTTTCTGTAACTACCTTCCAGACAGACTGAGTAACATGTACATCTAAAGACCCAGTGGAGGGCCATTCAACATTAAACACAGGCCAATCATTCTTACAGAAGATCTGGTGTCTGCCTTTGGAGAGACAGACACTATAATCCTCCACAAACTTGACAGAAATTCTTTATCATACAGTCCAGGTGACTGGAGGTCTTAGAAGCCTGTGACCCCATATTGTCAAAACCAGTGAATTGCAGGAAGCACCTGATGAGGATCAGACCTCCAATTATGAGGAGGTAAGCAAGGGCTAGTAGAAGTTTATGGCCTGAATGCCAATCTTGGGGGGCTGCAGAAGCAAGCCCTATGGTGAAAAGCACAGCAAGGATGTAAAGTACAGAAAGGAGCCAAGAGTGGCAGGGGTTTAAGAATAGCATATGCTGTCCAAAACCAAAGAAGGTACAAATTAGATACTGAACCAAGACTCTATTTGGCCAAAGTCTTGGTTTAATGAATAGAGCCTAAGGGATGGCCTCGTCAGGCTAGATGTCCTTAACAGAGTGGCCACAAATAGAACAGATAAATTCTTACCTCCTAGGAGATGCAGATGGACTCAGACTTTTTTAGGTGATGGGAAGTCAATGGTTTTTCATGCTCTCTCCGGGCCAGATGAGAGGTTATGGAGCCCTGGAACAGCTTCAGGGGGTGCCTTCCCTATAACTCCTCCACCTGGCTGGGGGAGAGCTGGAGCAAGGCTGCCTCCTGAGGTTGGAGGAGATCTCATTGGAACCTCCAAATGTTATGGCTAGATTGCAAGAAAATAGTCTTTAACACACAGAGGGCTAAATTATGAGTTCTTTATTAGCTGGTGATTGAGAATGGCTAGTGCCAAAAAGATCTCTAAACCCCAAACAAAGTATATAAAGAGTTTATAAAGGCAAAAACCACAAGAGGATGGGGAGGCACAGGAATTTGATTATAGATTAGAACAGTTTATTTTGAGCAATTCCAGAACAGCAGTTTATCTTGAGCTTCCCATCATGCGGGACATGGTTTACTGCTTTACTGGAAGGTTGGGGTAGTTAAGATTACATTCTTGACAGATCATCTGGTTTCAGTCAACCAAAGCAGGGCAGTCAATAAGAACTTGCGGGGAGGTGAGTTCACGAAAGGGTTACAGCAATCACACACAAGGGAGGTAAATTTTGTGCACTACTACTAAGGGTGAATTATAAAATGAGATTTTTAGGTTTAAATTATAACAAGCTAGTATGAACAAAGCTACTGCAAATTTACAGTTGTTGAACACTTCAATTATACTTACTGTCGCAAAGAACTAGCTTTTGAGTCTGCTGGTTTTTATTTTTATGTTTTTCTATTTCATTGGTTTTCATTCTGATGCTTATTATTTCCTTTCTTCTGCTTGCTTTTAGTTACATTTGATCTTGTATATGTATGTTCTCTTGATAAAATGACTCCTTTATCTATTATGGTATGATCTTTTTACTTTATGTATTTTTTCTCTGAAATCCACTTTGATATTAACATATCTATTTCAGCTTTCTTTTGACTAGTTTAAGTGCTTCTAGTTTCTGAAGGTAGAAGCTGAGGTCATTCATTAGAGACTTTTTTGTTATATATATAAAGTATTTAGTACTATAAATTTTCTTCTAAGTGCAGTTTTAGTGACATCTCACAAAGTTTCTTGTTTGTATTTTCATTCAGTTCAAGTTAATTTCTACTTTTCTCCTTTTATTTTAACTTTGATCCATGAGTTGTTTAGAAGTGTGTTATTGAGTTTCTAAATATTTGATTATTTTCCAATCTATTTTGGAATCAATTTATACTATAACTCCAATATAAGAGGATGTATTTTGACTGACTTTAATTTTTTTAAAAATTTATGAAGACATCTTTTATGACCCAAAATATAGTCTCTTTTGATAAATATTCCATGTACACTTGAAAATAATGTGTATTTTACTATTGGAGAGTACAGTGTTTTATAAATGTTAGATCAAGTTGACTGATAGTGTTGTTTAAGTCTTTTATATGTATACCTTTCCTCTGTATTTTCCAGTTCCACTAGGTGCATAAACATATAGAATTGTATGCCCTCTTGATAAAATGACCACTTTATCTGTTAAGGTATGATCTTCTTTTTACCTTGTTATACTTTTTTCCTCTGAAATCCACTTTGCCTGATACTAACATATCTATTTCAACTTTCTTTTGACTAGTTTAAGTGTGATGTATTTTTTTCATCCTTCTACTTTTAACTTATATTTGTCTTTATATTGATCAGTAACATATAGTTCATTCTTATTTTTTAAATTCAGTCTTGCAATTTATACTTTTAAATCAGGGTATTTAGTCCATTTACATTTAATATAATAACATATTATTAAGTATATCATTTGCTATTTCTGGACTATTTCTTTCACCTGCTCTTCATTCACTTTTAAAAATCTTTTCCTACTTTAAATATTTTTTTTTTAAATGATTGTTGCTTATCTCTTTTGTTGGCTTATTAGCTATAACCCTTTATTTTGCTATTCTGGTTGTTTTAATATTCATTATATACAGGTTACCTTCACATGATAGTATAACATTCACATATATGAGGGGACCCCCCCAAAAAAATGGAATTATATTTTTGAAGGGCAGGCCCTTTGTAGTATAGGTTTTCCCTGCTAGGTAAGTTTTCTAGGAACCCACTGGCATCAGTGTACCAGTTAGTGTTGTTGTGAGAGGCTGAGTTTAGCTTCAGGGCATTTTTTGGTGAAGATTTTTTCAATGCTTTTGCCCATTTCATGATGAATGATTTACACAAACAACCTGCCCACACCGCACTGAGTGTTCAGCAGTTTTTGACAAAAAATGTCATGACCCTTGTACCCTACCCTCCTTAGTCAACCAATCCTGCCCTGAACAGCTTTTTTCTCCCCCTGGATGCAAATAGTTCTCAAAGGGAAGTGTTTTGCCAATGTGGAAGAAGTGAAACCAAAACGGCAGAAGCACTAAAAGGCATCAAACTTGGTGAGTCAAAAACCTGTTTTGAGCAGTGGAATAAGTGTCTCTGTAGGTGTATTGCCGCAAACATAAAGTACTTTGGATGTGACTGAAGTTTAAACATGCAAGAATAAATACACAATTTTAAATAAATTCTAGGGTTTTGGGAGTCCCCCCTCATGATATGTTAGTGGTCTGGTTTCATTTCTTCCCTCCTTTATGCTAATGTCATATTTGACTTTATACATATGTCATAGTTGCACAATACATTATTGTTAGGCAATTATCTTTTTTCTTTTTTTGTGTCAGAGTCTCACTCTGTCACCCAGGCTGGTGTGACACAATCACAGCTCACCACAGTCTCAACCTCCTGGGCTCAAGTGATCCTCCTACCTCAACTTCCCAAGTTGTGGAGATGAGGTCTCACTGTGTTGCCTAGGTTGGTCTCCAACTTTGGGGTTCAAGTAATCTTTCCACCTCAGCCTCCCAAAGTACTGGGATTACAGGGGTGAGTCACTGCACCAAACCTGTGATTATCTTTTAAAGAGACATAATTCTCAAAAGGCTTTTATATTTACTAATGAATCTACCATTTCTGGTGTTCTTCATTTCTGTTCACAGATCCATGTTTTCATCTGGTACCATTTGCCTTCTACTAAATGACTTCCTTTATCATTTTTAGAGTTTACATCTTCCAATGATTAAGTAATTCTACTTTTATATGTCTAAAAAAAGGTCTTGGCTGGGCTCAGTGGTGCACACCTATAATCTCAGCTATTTGGGAAGATCACTTAAGGCCACAAGGTCAAGGCTGTGGTGTTCTATACTTGTGCCTGAGAAAAGCCACTTCACTCAAGTCTCATCACCTGTCAAAAAAAAAAAGTATTTTTAAAAGATATTTTTGTTCTGCAATGTATTCTAGGTTGATAATTTTTTTTTTCAGTATTCAAATATTTTGCTGCATTCAGTATCTTTACCTTTGTTTATTTCCATATAATGTCTTTTTTGTTGTTGATGATCATTTTAAATTTTCTCTTTATTATTGGTATGGAGCAACCTGTACTTTGGTACAGGTTTTTTTCAAAGTATTTTTTGTATTTGTTGTTTATTGAGATTCTTTGTTCTCTGAACTATATTTTCATAAAATTTGTATAATTTCTGGCCATCAATTTTTCAAATAATTTTTCTCTCTCCCCTGTTCCCTTCTCCTTGTGGACTTTAATTACATATATGTTGGGGAGCTTAAAGTTGTCCCAAAGTCTCCTGATGCTTTTTTCTCATTTTTTAATTGTTTTTTTTTTCATTGCTTCATTTGGAAGTTTCTATTGCTTTCTTTAAGTCTATCAATCTTTTCTTCAATTTCTAATCTGCTGTTAATCCCATTCAGTGTATTTTTCATCTCAGACATTGTAGGTTACATCTCTATATGTTTGGTTTAACCTCTTCCAGTTTCCATAACTGTATTGCAGGTGTTCAAAGAGATAAGCAGATATATGGGAGATATTAAAAGATCAGTATCAGTTCTGAGTCAGTTTTACTTTGTTGGCTTTTCTTCACAAGTGACTTGTATTTTCTTACTTCTTTTCAAGCCTGCAAATCTTTGAATGAGTGCCAGTGTGAATTTTAAACTAAGTGTTTTTGAATGTCTGTAATCATTCTTTTTTTTTTTTTTAATATTGGAGTCTTACTCTGTCACCCAGGCTGGAGTGCAGTGGCACACTCACAGTCACCATAGCCTCAACCTGCTGGGCTCAAACTATCCTTCCACCTCAATCTTCCAAGTAGCTGGAACTACAGGTATGCACCACCACTCCCAGCTAACTTTTTGATTTATCGTAGAGACAAAGTCTTACCGACTTGCCCAGGTTGGTCTCAAACCCCTGGGCTCAGGCAATCTTCTCACCTCTGCCTCCCAAAGTGCTGGGATTACAGGTGTGAGTCACCACGCCCACCTCTATAATCATTTTTGAGATTTGTTTTGGGGTGCAGTTAATTGATAATGCTGAGTCCTGCTTTTAAGATTCACAGTGTTTGGTCAGGCACCATGGCTCATGCCTGCAATCCCACCACTAGGGGAGGCCAAGGTGGGAGGATTGCTTGAGGCCAGGAATTTTAGACCAGCCTAGGCAATTTAGCAATACCCTGTTGCTACAAAAAAATCAAAAAATTAGCCTGGTATGGTAGAAAGTGCCTGTAGTCCCACCTACTCAGGAGATTGAAGCTTGAGCCCAGGAGGTCAAGGCTGCAGTGAGCCATCATCTTATCACCACACTCCAGCCTAAGCTATAGAACAAGATCCTGACCAGAAAAAAAGATTTTTAGTGTTTATTCTAGTACTAATGATTCCCCATTACTGAAGCAAGGCTGTTCTGAATACTCTACTTAATGCTCATGAAGCATGAGTTTTTCCACTCTGGCTGGAGACAACAAGTCCTATTCCCAGTATTACAGGGCTCTCTTCCCTTTAATCATCTTGGTTGGTTCTTTCCCCAGCTGCAGGTAGTTTCCTCACACATGTTTCAGTTAACACTGTGCTGAGTTCTCCAGGGGGACCTTCTGAAGATCTCCAGAGTTTTCTTTCTGCACAGCTCTCTCCTCTTTGATAGTTTGTCTTGCAAACTTTAGCTGCCTTTGTCTCTCTTGACTCTCATCTGTATCTTCTCAATTCAAAGAGTCCACTAGGATCAGCCTGTGTTTCCCCACCCACTGCTACAGCCCGGAAGCTCTTTAAGTCAGTAAGCTGTGGCAAATGTAGAGCTAATTTTGTTTCATGTCTCTTAGAGATCATTGTGCTTCATTGACTGATATCCAGTGTTTTGAAACCATTATTTCACACATTTTAGCTGGTTATTTTGGTTGTTTCAGGAAGAAGGCAAATTCAGTCCCTGTTACTCCAACTTGGCCAGAGACAGAAGTCTCTGGTTTGAAACTTGAATCAGAAAAAAAAATCTATAGATTAACATCTTAAATGAGACAATTAGTGAAATTTGACATGGACCATCAGCTATATCTCTGTTAAATTTTTCTGAATTTAAATATTGTACCATGGTTATCTAAGAATTTTATCCTTGCTCATAGGAAATATATGGTAATAAATTTAGAAGTAAAGGGACATGACTCCTACAACTAACTCTCAATGATTAAGACAAATAAATACACAGTATACACATAGCAAAAATTATGAAGCAAATGTGGTAAAATATTAATTGAAGAATATCATTGAAGGATATATGAGAGCTCTTTGTATCCTCTTTTTGCAATGTATTTTGTAAGTTAAAGATTATTTCAAAATAAGTGGGTAACAAAATTACAGTAATAAGTTGCAAAACTAGTGTTAGAAGTCAGTATAGGGCTACTTTTGAGAAGTGGAGTACAACAGAGAATTGGTCCTGCAGAGAGACTGCAGGCACTGGTAATATTTTGTTTGAATGCCTAGTGTTTACATGGTTGTATTTACCTCTTTTTGTAGTTCATTTACCAGCCATACAACGACACATTTATGCCATGCACACTTTTGAATATTTTTTATAATTCAATACAATTTTTTAAAAAATAAAATAAATAATTGATTCAGATATAACAACTCTAGGATCACTTTCTTTCTGCAACTTCTTCCCTGAATCACTGGTGAAAGGCCTCAGGTCAGGGTGATGTTCTTCTAGGTGGTTTTCCTCTTTATTTCAAAAGGACAGCCTTATTTCTCTGCTGTGGAGGAACCTAAAGTAAAAATTCATTTTGTGTGAAGCCTTCGCTAATGACCCCAAATTGCCACTCCTCTTGGAACTTACCAACTCTGGAAACTAAGGCTGGTCTTTCAGTAAATCTGAACAGTCCCACTGGACAGGCAGAATACAGTTCAGGAGGATCTAGAAGCTGGAAAAATGAAGTCAGACTGAAATGCTCTGAACAGGCACCAAAAATCCCTGACAATAAAATAGTTACATGAATAGCATCATTCTACAAATGTATTCTGCCATCATTTCCTAGGACCACTCAAATAGAAACCACCAGGTCAAATGACATGATGAAAATTAATTTGGAAAAAATCCCATTTGGTGTTTCAGCTAAATGGAGTTTAAGTGGAATAATATTTGAAATCAGCAGAGTTTCATGTTTGTTTTAATATTTCTTTGATTTTTAGTGATAGTGCATATTTTCATATACTTATAGGTCAATTGCACTTTTTATATTATATATTTACATTTATATCGTATTTTGATATTCCTAAGAAATACATTTTTTCCATATTTTAATACCTCTGAAATTGCATATTATAATTTATCTTAAAGTCAATAGCATGACATAGTTTGACCATATTTTTTTTTCGCAGTTGTAAAAATAATGGGATGTCTGGCAATTCATGGCATCTTTTGCTGTTGTTGTTGTTGAAAACAGTATTATTTTATTCTACAAAACCATGGCATCTTTGTCTTGATTGGATGATAAGCAGGATAGGTTATTCATTCATTCTTTTTTTTGTTTGTTTCTGAGTCAGTGTCTCACTCTTACACCTAGGTTGGAATGCAGTGGCATGATCATGGCTCACCAAAGCCTCGAACTCTTATGCTCAAATGATCCTCCTGCCTCAGCCTCCCAAGTAGCTGGGACTATAAACTGGTGCCACCATGGTAATTTCTTTATATTTTTTGTAGAGACAAGGTCCCACTATAGATCCCACTAACTCTTGGGCTCAAACAATCCTGCTTCAGCCTCCCAAAGTGTTGGGATTACAGGCATGAGCTAACCTGCCCAGCCAGGATAGTTTATTCTTTTTCTATTTTTATTGCATGTCAAATGTTTCTCCTTTGATTTGTAAGAGCAGTTTATCAAGAGTGTGAATACTGGTCTCCTTAATTTGTGTTTTAACTTTGTATTCCTTTGAAATTGGACTTTAAACTATTTCATAGCAAAATGTTTATATCCTTTGTGGTTTCTGCTTTTTGTTTCATGCCATCTCAAATTACGTGTTCTATTTTAAGCAATTGATGGCTTAAATCTTTTTTTTTTTTTTTTTTTTTTTTTTTTGCCGTCTGCACATAATCTTTATTCCTTGTGTTTCTCTGACCTGAGTGGGGTTTTGGAGGTTCAGCTTGGGGTACATTTTCTTTCGACTGATCCCCTTCAGCCTTGGGTTCAGCTGGAAGAGGAGAAGGTGTCCTTTTTGAGTCCCCCAACTGGGCCCAGAAGATGGAACCCACGAAGCCCAGCAGAATGTTGGATGATGTGGAGAGTCTGGCTGTGCCCACTGACTGCAGAGTAGCCACCAGACTGCCCGCGGCAACTCTGCACCCATTGGCCATGGCCAGGGAGAGGGATGGTGAGGGGGAGAGGGAGAGGGGGAGGGGAAGGGAGAGGGAGGGAGGGAGAGACACTGATGGTTTAAATCTTAAATACTGAATTCATGCACTATTTAAGTTTGTCACATGTAAGATCACTATATAACCTTACTTTATCATTATCATTTACTCAATGTTTCACTGCAGCAAATTCTTATAATTTTATGTTGCCTCAGAATCTACTTTGAATATGTTGGACTTTCTCATACCAGAAGCAGGGGTTAGTCACTCTTGACATGGTTTCCAGTTCTCCACCTCCTTCCGATTCCTCAATGTGACCAATTCAAACATCTGCCTTATGCAACCATTTCCTGGTGACCACTTCCCTATGGGACAGCTAGACATCTTAAGAACACGTAATGGGTTATACATGCCTGGCTATATAAAACGTGATAGATACTTCTTTCCCTTTGCAAACTCACTAGTGGGTTGCCTGGGATGAGCATCAGAGTGTGGTTTAATGTTTATTCAGTAGTAAAACACTTTTTTTCTTTATCTTTGGAAAGCATTTTCTGGGTTTGTAAGAGGCTTTATTTTGTATTATTTCCCCAGCACCTTTCATTGAGAAAAGTGGTGTGTGCGCACACACGTGCGAGTGCACACACACACACACACTCTCTCTATGGATTCTACATGTTTTAATGTCATAAAGGTATTAACCAGTAAATACATAACTTTTTAAAATATATTCAATAAAGTTGTGTCTAGATATCAGTGGGGAATTCATTCCAGGCCCTCTCTCAATAACAAAACCCAAGGATGCTCAAGTCTTTGATATAAAATAGCCTGGTATTTGCATATAACCCTCAGCTCATTTTTTAGTTTTTCAAGTCGAGGTTGGTTGAATCTGCAGAGGTGGACCCATCCCCATAAGGTGGGGCGACTTATGTATCCCTTAGTGAGTACCATTAGGACTAAAAATTTGTACAAACTTTTAGTACATGAGAAGAATGTACACCTAACATAAGCATTGTTTTCTTTTGGGAAGTGATACGTGTTGCACTCGTCTTCTGTTTCTGCTTGTTAATATTTTCTAGTTTATTATGTGCACAATTTTGAAAGCTAGCACTCCTGAGATAAAGTCAGGGGTCACAGGGCATTATTCTTTGAATGTACGACTGTACATACTTAGTTCAAGTTTTTTAATTAAACGACCCAGCAATACTCCTCGCACCACCTCACGGTAGCTTCCTGTCTTCGGTCCCAGGCTGCGGCGTGCCACTTCTAACCAGGCATCCGGTGCGCCCACTTAATCCCAGCAGCAGTCACGTCAGCCGCTGGAAGGCGCCGAATTTTACGACGTCATCCAACATGGAATCGCAGCCAGGGCTTCTGGGAAGCGTAGATCCGGAGTCGAGCCCGGGAAACGGTGTGCGCATGCGCCGTGCAATTGTTTTTTCAGGCGTCGCCGTTTTGTCCCACGCCCCAGGGGCAGATGACTCCGGAGTCTCCAGACCTCGGCTGTGCCGCAGAGGGCGGGGCCTAGGCTCGGTGCGGGCCGGGAGCAGAGGCCAGGCCACTGCAGGTGTGTCGCCTCTGCAGGCGGACCAGAAGGGGGCAGCGGGGTCTCGGCGACTGCGCCGAATCAGAAAACCTGGGGGTCGCCGCACAGCGGCGGGGCGGCCTCGGTGGAGGGACCCGGGTGGGGAGCGGGCCTGGCGGGGAGGCCGGCCTTTTGGCCTCACGAGTCTCCCCAGAAGCTGTATTTTCGCGACCTGCTTGAGTGGCGGCCTGAGGCGCCCGGAAAGTAGGACGCCCTGGGTAGCGGCCCTGTGTGACATGGGGCCCCGACCCGGCGCTGGCCGCTTCAGAAGCAGCGCTTGAGAGCGAGGCCCTGGCTCCGGTCCAGCGTCCGCAGATACTCTCAGTGCGGCTCAGAGCCTCATCTGTAAGACGATGCTAACCTTTAGGGTCGTTGGCTGTATTGACTAGGGCGTAGGGGTAACGTGTGACAAAAGATTCAATAAAGGTGAGCTGCTTTTACTATTGAAAGGCATGCCGTTTTCATTATTTGCCTCACTTAATCATCATAATCGTCCTTTTGATTTAACCACTTCCATTTTAATAAATAAGAATACTAAAGGGTCAGAGAGAAATAGGTTTGCCCACTATGAGCAGGTGGGATTTAAATTTTAAGTTTGTTTTACTCTGTAGTTCATGCTCTTTCCCACACTAAAATCCACAAGCTTAGCTTGTATTTAGCACAGCAGTTATCCCTGAGCATTACCAGAACATAGCTGTGGGATGTACTGAACCCTGTCTAAACATAGTGTTCTATTTCCAAAAATATCTGGGGAGTCCTCACAACCCTTGGGTCAAAAGTTTTGTTATTTAGAGTTCTTTCTGCACCCTCCAACTCTCTCTCTTCTCAGAGGACTGTTCTAAACATGTAGATTGAAACCACAATTTAAGGCCTCAGTTTTAAGGGAAGCTGGGCATCTTCAAGGCCAGAGGTTAGTTTCTAAAGAGGGGAAGTGGTGCAGAATTTTTTTGTTGTTGTTAATGATGAAAACTGCAATTCTTGCATGCTCCATATTATGATGGTAAAATATCATAATGCCTCTGATTGGCTGATGATATCTGGGCTTATTAAGCATTTTGCAAGCACGGGGTTAGCTAGAAGTGGTTTCTGTTGCTTATTTATTTTAGTTTTTTTTGTAGTCTTTTTTAATTGATACAAATTTATAGGGTACATGTGATATTTTGATACAGCACATGCATACAATGTGTAATGATCGAATCAGGGTAGTCACAATATTCATCACCTGAAACATTTGTCATTTCTTTGTGTTGGAATCATTCCAAATCATCTAGCTATTTTGAAATATACAATAAATTATTGTTAGCTATTGTCACCCTACTGTGTTACTGAACATTGTAACTTATTCCTTCTATCTGTATTTTTGTATTCATTTTGTAGCCTCTCTT
Organism: Cephalopachus bancanus; assembly: GCA_027257055.1. Lineage (NCBI taxonomy): Eukaryota > Metazoa > Chordata > Mammalia > Primates > Tarsiidae > Cephalopachus > Cephalopachus bancanus. The sequence goes on along the minus strand of JAPVLO010000184.1, from coordinate 986,515 downwards.
TATTCTCCCCCCACCACCCTTCCCAGTCTCTTGTAACCATCATTCTACTCTCTACCTTCATAAGGTCAACTTTTTTAGCTCCAACATGAGTAAAAATTTATATTTATTTTTCTGTCTAGTTTATTTCATTTAGCATAATGTCCTCCAGTTTCATGTTGCTGCAAATGTCAGAATCTCATTCTTTTTTTAATAGCTGAATAATATTCCACTGTGTATATTATTATATATATAATATATATAATAATATACCACATTTTCTTTACTACCCATCCATTGATGGATACTTAGGGTTCTTCTACATCTCAGCTGTTGTTAACAATGTTACAGTAAACATGGGAGTGTAGATCTCTTTGATATACTGATTTTCTTCCTTTTGGATATATATATACCTAGCAGTAAAATTGCTGGATCATATGGTAGTTCTAGTTTTAGGTTTTTTTGAGGAATCTCCCTATTGTTTTCTGTAGTGGCTGTAGTAATTTACATTTCCACCAACAATGTTTGAGTGTTCACCCTCTCTCTTCATCTTTACTGTCATTTGGTTTTTTTGTCTTTTTGATAATAGGCATTTGAACTGGGTGAGACGATATCTCATTGTGGTTTTGATTTGGATTTATCTGATGCCTGTTGGCCATTTGTATGCCTTCAATTGTGAAATGTCTATTCTGATCATGTGCCCATTTTAAAATCAGAGTATTTATTTTTTTGCTATTGAGTTGTTTGAGATCCTTATATTTTCTGGTATAAATCCCTTGTCAGATGAGTGGTTTGCACATATTTTCTCCTTTTCTATTTTTTCACCCTGTTGATTGTTTCCTTTGTTGTTTCCATTTAGTTTGCCCATTTGTCTATTTTTGCTTTTGCTGCCTGCACATTTGAGACAAAAAAAAAAAATTTTGTCCAGAACAATGTCCTGAAGTATTTCCCTAATGTTTTATTTTAGTAGTTTCATAGTTTCAGGTCTTGCATATAAGTCTTTACTCCATTTTGAGTTGATTTTTGCATACAGTGATAGATAGGAGTCTAGTTTCATCCTTCTGCATGTGGATATCCAGTTTTCTTTTCTTTTTTTTTTTTTTTTTTGAGTTGGAGTCTCACTCTGTCACCCAGACTGGAGTGCAGTGGCCGCTCCTGGCCACCGCAGCCTCGACCTGCTGGGCTCAGGTGATCCTTCTGCCTCAGCCTTCTGAGTAGCCGGAATTACAGGCGCACGCTACCACGCCCAGCTAATTTTTTTATTTTATTGTAGAGATGAGGTCTCGCTGCCCAGGCGGATCTCGAACCCGTGGGCTCAGGCAATCCACTCACCTCAGCCTCCCAAAGGCGCAGGATTACAGGCTGAGCCACCAAGCCTGGCTCAGTTTTCTCAGACCATTTATTGAAGACTTTTCTTTCCCCAATATATGTTCTTGGTGCCTTTGTCAAGATGAACTGGCTGCAAATGTGTGGATTTATTTCTGGGTTCTCTGTTCTGTTCCATTGGTCCATATGTTTATTTTTATGCCAAAACCAGGCTGTTTTTGTTACTACAGCCTTGTAGTGTGTTTTGAAACCACATAGTGTGATGCCTCCAGCTTTACTCTTTTTGATCAGGATTGCTTTGACTATTTGGGATCTTTTGCGGTTCCATATGAATTTTAGGATTTTTTTTCTATTATGATGAAAAATGTCACTGGGATTGTATTGAATCTCTAGATTGCTTTTAGCAGTATGGACATTTTAACAACACTAATTCTTCCATTTCATGAGCATGAGATAGCTTTATATTTTGGGGAGGGTCCTCTTCAGTTTCTTTATTCAGTTTTATTTTTGGTTAAATTTATTCCTATGTATTCTTTTTTTTTTTCTGTATCTATTGTAAGTGAGATTGCCTTCTTGATTTCTTTTTCAGATTGTTAACTGTTGGTATATGAAAATGCTACTGATTTTTTTTTTTTTTTTTTTTTTTTTTTTTAGTCAGCATCTCACCCTGCTGCTCAGGCTGGAGTGCAGTGGCATGCTCACAGCCACTGCAGCCTCAACCTGCTGGACTCAGGCGATCCTTCCACCTCAGCTTCCTAGTAGCTGGAACTACAAGCGTGTACCACCACACCCAGCTAATTTTTTGAATTATTGTAGAGACTAGGCCTCACCAGGTTACCCAGGCTGTTCTCGAACCTGTGGGCTCAAGCAGTCCTCTCTCCTTGGTCTCCCAAAATGTTGGAGTTACAGGCTGAGCCACTGCGCCCAGCCTGCTACTGATTTCTGTATGTTGATTTTGTACCCTGAAACTTTACTGAATTTGTTTATTAGTTCTAACAGTTTTGTTTGTTTGTTTGTTTGTTTGTTTGGTGGAATCTAGGTTATTCTAAATATAACATGCTTTTTATGGTTTCTGCTGCTTATGAAAAGACCTCAGGATTATGACATCTAGTTGCCTTTTGCTGCATGTATGAAGTACTTGTTTGGGAAGTATACTGCCAAACTGTTACTTTAAGCTATAATTGTGTCATTGTCAGCTAATAAGATGGCTATGTAAGAGTTTAACAAGGCCTAATTAAATTTTACCCTAGGCCTAGCCCAAGTTTCAAGAGGAGAATAAATTTCAGGTACTACTTGGATTTGTGGTCCTGAATAAAGACGTACAGAATCAGAATCACATGAATAGATTCTATTCTATAATAATCACTTATAGAATATAGAATCACATGAAGGGTTGTTCCACATTATCCAACTACTCCTCATTTTAAAGATAATATTATTGGAACTTAGACAGTCACTAGGTTTGTGAATAGCATAGCCTGGGGTAGAACCAAAGTCTTCAAGTTCACTATATCATATTTAGGTCAAAAAGAAGGTTCTTGGAGAGTGGCTTTTGAGAAACTACAACTTAAGGAGAAGAAACGTCATATTTTTGAGAACTTTGAAAAGAATTTCTAAACTTAGACTTATAAATAGGAAAATTATTATGACATGTAACTTAAATACCTTTTATGTATCAATAAATGTATCTCTTCAGTATCATTTCTAGTGTTAGGGTCCATCCTTTGGATATATTATACACCTGTTTAACCTGCTGTTATTGTATATTTAAGTTTTCACTTCTTTTGTATTATTCAGAGAACGGACACAAAATTTTCAAATAGCCATTAGGAAAGAAATGATTAGATTCACTCAAAAATGCCCCAGGTTCATCAAGATTTATATCAGAGTCGCCAATGGACAGGTAAGTAGTGCTTCATTATGGTCTTTCCTGTTCCTTCTAGTGGGCATTTTCTGAGGCATATATTTTTACTAAAATGTATGGAAATTTTTCACAGGTAATTTCTGGAGCTGCAAGATAAGGTCTCTTATGACTTCCGTCTTGCAACTTTCCCTGCTCTGACTTTATAGTTTCTACCCTTTTCCAAGAGCAGCAGAAAATGAACAAGTTCCAGGTGAGTTATTTAGCCTTCTCTCTCTCTCTCTCTCTCTCTCTGTTTTATGAACAAGAGCTCATATACAAATTAAAAGCCCATATACTAAATTAGAAAAGTGGAAATAGTTAAAAATTACTTTCAGGGAAAATACTATTTGAATAAAATGCCAGTTCTCAAAGTGTGGTCTACAGATCCCTGGGAGTCCCAAGACCTTCTCAAGGGGTCTGTGAGGTCCAAACTCATAGTATGTCGGGGACCAGCCCTGACCAAGGGTGGGTTAGGACCGCAACAGTGAATCAAGACGGCGAGAAGAGACCACTCAGAGGAAGTTCTTCTGGGAACAGTCTGATCAGGACTGAAGCCAATTTTATTCAAACCTTTTCCAGCTTATATACCATTTTCTATAACCTCCAGCAGTATGTCAAATACCTGCTGGGGGCTTACAGGTCTCATGATGCATAACGTACTTCACAAAAGATTTTTGCTTAAGGTAACAATTAACAATCAAAATTCCATGATGCATATCATGCTTCACAAAGCTTACATCAAAATAACAGGTGTATGATTTTAACAATAGCTTAGCAAACTATTTTCTATAATATTTAATAACTAATCTGTATATTATAAGCTATATTGAATTTTACTTAAGGTAAAAATTTCCCTATTAACTAACCTACTATGATTTAACAAAACAATCAAAATTTATATTAATTATCTTAACTTCTAGTAATGAAAATATTTTTGCTGGGGGCATATGAATTTAGTGACACACACCATATCTATTAAATCTGCATCACAAGATCCACATGCTCCAAACAGAATGATTAGTATCAGAATACACATGTTTAAAACAAAATCATAACTAGCACCTATGATTTTTAGCATCCAACTATATGATTTAATATATGATCTCTTATAAAACTTCAAATATATAATTTCAAATGATAAACTGATAAAGCAGATAAAGCACAGATTATGCCTAAGAGAAGAAGACAGAGGGGCACTAGTCTCGGTGTCTCGCATGCTCTAAACTTTGATCTTAAAAGCCTGTCAGAGACACGATTGTCAGAGCCCTCTATAAAATGCTAAAGAGTGAGAAACAGAAAACGCTAACCACAGTGTTTGACAAACCCAATGTGTACTTTACCATTGAAGTCTGCCGGACACTGAAGTTGACACCTTAAAGCAGAAATCCAAAGTGCAAAAGTATATCCAATAAGTGAGAGTATATAGGATTCACCCTCCAACAGGCCTGTGACTGGGTTTTATCACTACCATACACAGGCATATTAGAGGACAAATTTCAAGCAGAAGGAAGTGAAGTAGCAAGCACAGGTTCACATAGTGTTACATGTAGATAACTGAACTATGTATATATTTTTCTAAACTTCCTAATAAAATTTCTGGTCTAAGTGAATAAATCAAATAGTGGTTGTCACACCTTTGGACAAGAAAAGACACAGTTGCCATGACAATGGCTAGGGGTGGAGGCAGGCTAAGAGTCTTGACACGTAGTGAAACTAGGAACGTTCTGCCTGGCTAGAGGCAGGAAAACAAAACTATTAAAACAATTTCTGCTTACAGAAACAAAGGCTGTATAGTTACTTCTGAAAAACAGGGACTTAAGAATGGCTCAGAGAGTCAGAGAAAAATGAAAACTTAAAGCACAGAATGTTTTCTGCTGTAAGGCTTTACTTGAAATTTTAGCCTAACTGTTTAAAAGGTTTACTTTCAAATAATATAAGCTTTTATGTCACATATACAAACTGGTCACTATTCATATACCAACACTATAGGTGTCACTGATGCTTTTGTGTCAAAAGCAGATCTCCAACATGGGCCTTCATAGGCCTCAACTGTAGCTGTAGATGTTGGCTCCCAACAATAGTACTAAGATATGGATTCCCTTTTACATTTTTGATATTTGCACTAATGATGTGAAATCAATGGTAAATAGATTGCTGCCTGTTTGGCATAAATAAAGACAATGACATTGATACTAAGAAAAGTATTTAAGATATACTCGCATTTTACAATGTGCCAAATTTAAGTAATATATCTGAGGTATGTGCTCAGAGGCAAACTCCATCAATTTATGAAGACAGAGTGATACAGAGAAGTAAGGAACAGCCTATCGATTTATTAGGGAATGCTATTCTGAAAGGTAATATTTGAGAGAAGTCCTGAGTTAAGTGAGAGAAGGAGCCAAGTAGAAATCTGTGGAAAGAATATTCTAACTATCAGAAACAGTATGTGGGACATTGAAGCTAGAAAGAAGTAACTTAGGGAAAGAATAGCAAGAGGTTAACATCAAAGAGGTAGAGGAGGCTAGAATATGTAGGGTCTAGTAAGACTGTAGAAAACTGAATTTTGGTTTTATTTGTTCATTTAAAAATGTAAAAATCAGCTCATGCCTGTAGTTCCAGCTACTTGGAAGGCTGACTCTGACTCAAAAAAAAAATGTAAAAATCATCTTTTATAAAATCAAGAGGATGTACATAATGTATATGTATGATTTAGGATCAAGTAAATACCAGTGTGTCTCCTATCTGGCTGAAGAAATGAAAATCACCAGTACCTTTGAAGTCCCTGCCTGTATGCCCCTCTTCATTCTCATCCCCACCATTACCCGGAGAAAACAAGTACTGAATTCTGTGCTAACCATTTCCTTGCTTTTTTAAATTCAATTTTAAATAAAACAGCATATTTGGCAATTAATTAAATTCTCAACCCTTTGATAAGCATTTAGCATGTCTTACATAATCCTCACAACCACCTTTTGAAGTGTTACTGTTACCATATACATTTTCAATGTGGACATCATCTGTTATTACTTCAAAGTCACAGCCTTTGGACATCTTGGTAGAGAGAAAAAGACTTCAAAGGAAGGAGAAAAAATAGGATGGGGCCCAAAACATTTAATCTGTTCTACAATTTTGCTTTCAACAATCTTAAATGTATTTATCTCTTTTATGTAAAATTCTGCTTATCCAAAATTCACTGGGGGTAGCACATGATGTCTTCCTGTCCTTGTGCTCTAACTACTGAATGGTCAGTCTGGGGTGGTAGAAATGACTAGTTTGCCTTTTTGTTTTTTGAAGTAATTTTGAGATACTATCAACTCCTGGAAAAGTTTATTTGATGTACATCCCAGAATGTTTTATTTGTTCATAGCCATTTGGGCTAGATTAGATCTGTTTTTTATTCCTTCTTGCATCTCTCAACTTCTATTAGTATAAAGTTCTTCTGTTCTATAATATCCTTTATGGTTATTGTTTTAATTTTGTTTATTTTAGTGAGGGTCTGATGGTGGAAACCTCTCAGTTTTGTTTATCTAAAATATTCATTAAGAACTTTTCCATTGTGTAAAGAATTCTTGGTTGATAGTTCTTATTTTCTAAAAGATAGAAAAGCATTCACTGGCTTCTACCACTGATGGTGTTGAAAATTCCCCTGTCAAAATAGAAAAAGAAAGAAAAGACAACACCACAAAACAAACATTAAAAAAAAAAAAAAAAAGCCGGGCTCAGTGGCTCAGCCTGTAATCCCACACCTTTGGGAGGCTGAGGTGAGTGGATTTCCTGGGCCCACGGGTTCGAGACCCGCCTGGGCAGCGAGACCTCATCTCTACAATAAATCAAAAAATCAGCCGGTCGTGGTAGTGTGTGCTTGTAATTCCGGCTACTCGGAAGGCTGAGGCGGAAGGATTGCTGGAGCCCAGCAGGCGAGGCTGCGGTGGCCGGGAGCGGCCACTGCACTCCAGTCTGGGTGACCGAGTGAGACTCCAACTCAAAAAAAAAGGAAATTTGCCTATCAGTCTGTTAGACGTTTGAAGCAAATCTGTCTGAGCTAGCTGCTTTTAAGATGTCTTTTACTCTAGTATGTTTATGTATGAATTTCTCTTTATCCTAATAAGATTTATTTGTACTTCTTTTGGGTTGAGTATTTGAATGCTCTGAATATTACGCTGTATCCTATTTATTGAATTTTAAGCTTTGCTTTTTTGGTATCAATTCATTGATTTGCCTGTGGATTACAATATGCATCATTAAGTTTACCATGGTATCTTCAAATATTATACTTTATTTATTCTTATGCTCTAATTATCCATGAAGAATGTAATAAACTTTCAGGAGTATAATTCTCCTTACACCCTTCCTACCCTTTGTAGACTTTCTTTTATATTTCAGTTTTCATATATTTTAACCCTAAATACTTATTATTTTTGCTTTAAACAGAGATTAATCTTTTAAAAAAACTTAAGTATGTATTTGTGTATGTGTGTATAAATAAAATAATCTTCATGCTTATGTACATATCCATCTTTGGGGTGCACTTTATTCCTTTCTGCAGGTCTGTGATTCTCTCTGATATCTTTTCAGCCTAAATAGCTTATTTTATCATTTTGTGTATTTAAACTGATGGTGACAGATTCACTCACCTTGACTTTCTGAAAATGTCTTGATTTTTGAAGAATTTTTTGCTGGATATAGATCTCTATGTCAAGAGTTTTGTTTTGTTTTGTTTTGTTTTGTTTTGTTTTATTTTGTTTTGTTTCTGCATTTTTAGGATGTCTTTATGTTCTGGCTCCTGTTGTTTCTTCTTTTTCAATTTGGATACCCTTTATTTCTTTTTCTTACCTGATTCGTTTGGCTAGGACTTCTGGCTTCTGTTGTTTCTGATGAGAAGCCAGTCTTTATCTTAGTATTATTTGTCTGAATATAATGTGGAGGGTTTTTTTTCCCCTCTGGTTGTGCTTAAGATTTTCACTTTATTTTCATTTTTTATCAGTCCATGATGTGCATGGGTATGGTTTTGTGTTTATTTTTCATAGAGGATGATTACAATCTGTGTGGGTTGTTACATTTTATCATTTTGGAAAGTTTGGGGTCATTCACTCTTCAAATATCTTATTTGCCCCATTCTCTTTTCTTCTCTTTAGGGTTCTAGTTATATAAATGTTGGACAATGTACATATTGTTCCAAATGTCCCAAAAGCTCTATTTAGCTTTGGAGTTTCTTTAGTTTGGATAATTTCTACTGAACTGATTTTTTTTTCCAAGTTCTTGGCTTCCTTCTTCTGCTCTGCCCATATTCTTCATAAGCCTACAAAATCAACAACACAAAACAAACATTTTTAAAAAAGAACAAAAACAAAATTGGCTTATTAGTTGTTAGACCTTTGCTGCAAATCTGTTTTGAGCTAACTGCTTTTAAAATGTCTTTTACTCTAGTATGTTTATGTCTAATCTTGTATGTTTTGATTCTAAAAATTCATTTTTTTTCTTTTTGGTTTTCTTTCTGGTATATTTCCCATCCTTTCATCTATATTGTCTGTTTTTTTTTTTGTTTACTAGATCATTTAACATCTTTATCATAGTTTAAAGTCCTTGTCTGCTGTTCCTAACGTCTAGATTGCCTGGAGTTGCTTCAGTAGGTTTCAGTATGTATCAAAATTTTTCACTTCTTTAAGTGTCTTATAATTCAATATATGCTGAACATTATGTATAAAAGAACAGTAGAGGTTGAAATAATACCCCTAGAAAATAGCACATCTTTTTGTCTGATTGCTAAATCATTCTAATATGCAGTTGAGCTAGCTCTGACTTCAAATGATTTGAAGACAGGATAAAGGTTTGTCTTAGCGGGACTTGGGGTATGAGCACCACCAAAACTTCTTTGATCTGCTTTGTAGCCTGGGTGCTAGTTTATCTTGACTGAGGAGTTCTTGTCCTGCAGAGAGCTCTCACCACCTGAGACATCTCTTCCCACCCTGGTTCCCTGCTCTAGCCTTTGAAGTTTGCTTCACTCTGCGGAAGTCCCTTTGGAGAAAAAATTGCTGGGTGTTTACATTTCAGAGAGTTCACATCTACTGTGGAACTTCCTACTTGGTTCTAGAAACTGCTTCCCCACTTAGAATAAGCTAACCACTCTTGAGACATTTAATGGGAAGTAAAAACCATCTTGCAGGTACTAGGCTTCTGTTTGGGTATTTCTTGAATAAAACCTCCACTTAGTCACTAGGCAGTTTCAAAAAGCAGTTGGTGCAGTAAATGGTAACATATTTTGTGACTTGGGCTCTTATGGATTCTAATACATCACATCAGACCAAAAACAAACATTAAAAGTTTGTTAAATATTCACGCTCCCTACCTTGCCCTGAGAAATGAAAGTAGTAATCTCCTGGTATCTACAGTGGTTTGGTTCCCAGACCCCCTTGTATACCAAAATCCGCACACACTAAAGTCCTGAGGTTGACCCTGCAGAATCTTTGTATATAAAAAACTGGCCCCTCATATACACACATTGGGTTTTGTATCATGAATACATCATTTCCAATCCACCTGTAGCTACAAAATGGGGGCGGGGGGATAAATAAAACCTAGAATTATCTTTTGGAGGACTGGCCCCTTGTAGTACAGGCATCCTTCACTAGGTAAGTGTTCTAGAAACCCACTGGCATCAGTGTACCATCTAGCATTGTGAGCGACTGCGTTTGGCTCCAGTGAATTTTTTTGAGATTCTTTCAATGTGTTTGCCCATCTCACAATGGGTGATTTACAAGTGCACCTGCCTACACCATGCTGAGTGTTCAGCAGTTTTTGACCAAAATCGGCATGATCCCTGTGCCCTACTGTCCCTACTCACCCAGTCTCATCCTAAGCGAATTTTTCTTGTTGTTGTTGTTGTTTCCCTGGATGAAAAAAATCCTCAGAGGAAAACGTTTTGCTGATGTGGAAGAGGTGACACAAAAAATAGCAGAAGCACTAAAAGGCATCAAAATTGGCAAGTTCAAAAACTGTTTTGAGCAGTCAAAAAAAGTCTTGATAGGTGCACTGCAACAAATTGAAAGTTTTTAAAGTGACTGAAGCTTAAACATGTGAGAATAAATACAGTTTTAATATATAAATTCCAGTTTTTTGGGGTCCCTCTTCATATCTCCATATAAGTGGACCTATGCAGTTCAAACCTGAGTTGGCCAAGTGTCGATGTAGTTGTGGTTTTCTTTTCTCTTGTGAAATATACACATCTTCTGAACTTTTTTCGTTTGTTCATTTTTGGACTGTCAGTTCTCTAATTGATTTTAGAAAACTTACAATTTTCTAGTTTAAGTGCTTGTTCTGTTATTTGGGTGAGATCAATTTCACTTTTGATTTTCTGTGTTCTACTTAGAACTAGTTTTTTAATCCTAATTCTAGAGATGCTAGCTCTAACCTACTTTCTGCTTTTTTTTTTTTTTTGCCATTGCTCTGAAATTTGCAAATACCCTAAACATTCTAAGTAGAGGGGTAGGGCTCATCCTATGGAATTTCCTTTTTTCCTGGATCTTGATCTCTCAAATATTGGTAACTGCTATCCTTTGATGCTTTTGTACAGCTATTTTTAGTGTATTTTGTGGATTCTGTTTTTGTCTTTGTTTTTAAAACTGTAGTAAAATATACATTACATAACATATACCATTTTAAACTGGCATTAAGTACATTTATGTTGTTGTGCAACCATCATGACCTTCCAACTCTAGTGCTTTTTTCATCTTCTAAAACTGAAATTCGTTAAACAATAACTCCCTATTCCTGTCCTCCCCAGACCCTGACTACCACAACTCTTATTTTCTGTCTCTACAAATTTGACTACTCTAGTTACCTCATGTTGTTGGACTCATACAATATTTGTCCTTCTGTGACTAGCTTACTTCACTTTACTTAAAGTATTCAAGGCCAGAATTTCCATCCTTTTTAAGGCTAAATAATATTACATTATTGATATATATCCCACATTGTGTTTAGCCATTCTTTCTTTGATGGACTCTTAGGTTATTTTCATATTTTGGCTATTTTGGCTAGTACTGGGTGAACATGGCTGTACAAATATTTGAGTCCTTGCTTTCTTTTGGGTATATACCCAAAAATGGAATTTCTGAATCATATGATAATTCTATATTTAATTTTCTGAGGAATCACTATACTGTTTTCCATTTTACATTCACACCGGTCATGCTTAAAGAGTTCTAATTTCCCCGTATCCTTACCAACACTTGTTTCTCTCTCTCTCTCTCTCTCTTTCGCTCTGTGTGTGTGTGTGTGTGTGTGTGTGTGTGTGTGTGTGTGTGTGTTTTATAATAGCCACCCTAGGTATATAATGGTTTGGTTTTTGTTTTTTGTTGTGTTTTTTTTTCATTTATTTTTTTAACTTACACCAAACTTTACTCTTTTGAAGTGTACATTTTAATGAATTTTGACACATGCCTAAAAGCATGTAGTCATGACCACAGTCAAGCTGCATCATGGTTTATCACCTCAGAAATCTCTTAGCGCCCTCTTTGTAGTCCTCCCACCCTGATTCCTGGCAATCACTGATCTTTTTTTCTTTGTCCATGTAATTTTACCTTTTCCTGAATGTCATATAAATTGAATTATATAGTATGTCATTTTTTGTGACAGTCTTTTTTCATTTGGCATAAGGCATTTGAGACTTAATTATGTTGTTGCATGTGCCAGTAGGTATGATCTTTTTTATTGCTAAATATAATTTATCATATGGAATAAATAACAAATAATAGTAAATAATAAATACATTTTACCCTGTTGATTTATCCCTTCACTAGTTGAAAAACATTGAAAACTAGTTGTTTCCAGTTTCTTGGCAAATTATGAACAGAGAGAGTTGTTATGGATTTTTGTATTCTGTTTTTTGTTTGAATACAGATTTCATTTCTCTTGACTAAATACCTAGGAATGTGTTTGCTGGTTTATATGGTATTATATTTAACTTTATTAAAAACTGCCAAACTGTTTCCCAGAGTTGCTATACTATTTTATATTCCTACCACAATATATAAGGGTTCCATCTGCTTCACATTACTTGTCACCACTTAGTACTGTCAGGTTTTTTTAAGTCATGCTGTTAGGTATATAGTGGTATCTCATTATGGTTTTATTTTGCATTTCCCTAATGGCTAATGATAATAAACATTTTTTGGTGTGCTTATTTGCTGTCTATATTTTTGTAAAGTATCTTTTCAGATCTTTTGTTCATTTAAAATTAGATTGTTTTCCTATTCTTGAGTTTTGAGAGTTTTAGTCTGGATAAAGTGCCTTGCTTGATTTGTAATTTTCTGATATTTCCTTGCAATCTGTGACTTCTGTTTTCACTCAGTTAACTGTTTTTTGCAGATTAAATTTTGGTGAACTCCAAAGTTTTTTTTTTAAGTTTCTTTTGGTGTCATGCCTAAAAAAATTTTCACTTAATCAAAGGTCACAAAAGAATTTTTCCTATGTTTTAAAATTTGATAGTTTTACATTTTATATTTAGGTCTATGATTCATTTTGAGGTGATTTTTACATAAATTATAAGTTATGAGGTTGGGTTCTTTTTTTTTTAGAGACACTTTGTTGCCCAAGCTGGAGTGCAAACTGGAGTGCAGTGATGCAATCATAGCTTACTACAGTCTTGAACTCCTAAGGCTCAAGTGATCCTCCGATCTCTGCCTCCTGAGTAGCTAGCTAGGATTCAGGTGCAGGTCACAATGCCTGGCTAAGTTTTAAGTTTTTTGTAGGGATGATTCTCACTGATACGAAGGACATTAAAGTGATTAAAAAGAAAACGAGGAGAGAGACGAAAGAAAATGAGGAAAGAGAGAAGAGAGTCACGGAACTCATCCCAGCAGGTGTTAGCAAAATACCATGAGATTTGTGGAGCAACAAAAGAGAATTTTATTTTTTATAAGCAGTCTATAGACTGATGCTGTCTCTGGTATAAACTGAAAAATATGCTCTAAAGGATAAAACTGGGAGGACCTGTCTTTAATGGGGGGAAGTTCTCACATTAGCCCTCCTCATCCAGCTTCATTTATATAAATGAAGGATTTAAACTTGTTTTGTTCTAATTGGTTAAAAATGACTAAGTCTATTAGGTAGTGTTTTTTTGGGGGGGTTTTTTTTGGTTGTTTTTTTTTTTGAGTTGGAGTCTCACTCTGTCGCCCAGACTGGAGGGCAGTGGCCGCTCCCGGCCACCACAGCCTCGACCTGCTGGGCTCCGGCGATCCTTCCACCTCAGCCTTACGAGTAGCCGGAATTACAGGCATGCGCTACCACGCCCGGCTGATTTTTTGATTTATTGTAGAGATGAGGTCTCGCTGCCCAGGCGGGTCTCGAACCCGCGGGCTCAGGCAATCCACTCACCTCAGCCTCCCAAAGGCGCGGGATTACAGGCTGAGCCACCGAGCCCGGCGTATTAGGTAGTTTTTAAGGCCAAAGCCAGAAGCCTCTGTTGGATGTCCTTTTCAGGTGGTTATTGGCTCCAGTTCAGAAACCATCTTGGTTTAGCAATATAAGCAGGATGTTTGTATGGCATTCTCTTGCACTTGGGTCCTTCCTTTCTCGCTTTCTCTCCAGGAACAAAAAGGACCTGTGACTGTCTTCTCTCACCTGCTGTGGCCACTCAGTTCTTGTTCTCTTGTTTTGAGTTTCTCTATTAGCTACAGGGAGCCTATCTCATCTAGAGAGCCTGAAGTTTTATTTTGTAGTTTTATTTTACACAGTGTGAAACTTTTTAGATAGTTTCTGAAAAATGGAATGAATGTGGGGGACATTGATGGTGCTAAAGCAAAGGTGTTGATGTATTACTATAAAAGGCTGAGTGGACCAATGGGTTCCTCCATCCCTCCCCCTAACTTTAAAAGGCCTCAAGTTCCCCCCAACTTTAAAAGGCCCCAAATAAGTCTGCTTCATTTATTCCAGTTTTGAGGAATTTAAAAAGTCAAAAGGCAAAATTTTTGTGAGAAGCCTCACCTGGAATCACCTAGGGCAACGGGTAGACATATTAAGCAAAATGATTAATAGGCCAGGGTATCCGGGCCCACCCCCTACTCAAGGCCATATGCACATGTACGGGTAAAATGGGCAGGTAGGGAAGAAGAAACCTTTTTAGGACTCCTTGACACAGGAACTCAATACACTGTAATTCCAAAGCCTGTTGATGAAATCTTAACAGATGATAAGTTTAAACTGGGAATGGTTGATGGAACTAAGGTGGAAGTAGAGGAAAATTGGGATTTTTGAACAAACTTTATATGAGGTTGTTGTGTCTCCCTTACCTGACTGTATTCTTGGGCCGGATACTAAGGTCTGACTTGGAATTGTTTCTGCTACTTAATATTGTGAAACAGAAGGCATGTAAGTCCTCCCTCAGGCTAATCTTGATTGGGTATGCTAAATGAGAACCACTACAACTGCCTGGACCCACACAGGTGGTTAATTCGAAACCATATAGAATACCCTTGGGTAGAAAGAGATTACTACTTTAATCAACAACATGCTAGAAAATGAAGTGCTGGTACCAATGAACTCTTTGTACTATAGCCCTGTGTGGCCCATGAAAATGGCAGCAGATGGCTCACAGAGACTAAAAGTAGACTACTGAGGCTTGAATAAAGCTGTACTACTTAGAGCCTTGGCAGTCCCAGGCGTGATTTTGACCATTCAGGACATACTCATACAACAGGTTAAAGAAGGGTGGTACTCAGTGATTTGAACTTGCAAATGTCTTTGAAGGATCCCAGTTTACATTTGATGTGCTGCCACAAGGTGATCTGAATTCACTAGTTTACTACCACAAATTGATAGGGGGAGATTTTTAGATTTGATGCAGGTCTCAAATGTAACAATACACAGTATCAGTGATGTTATAATATTGGGAACTGAAGAGAAAGCTAGAACAGATTTGAATGAAGTGGTGATATACACTACCAACCGAGACTGGTTAATAAATCCAGCAAAGGTCAAAGGTAAAATTCTTAGGAAAAACCTAAGGATAATCTGGTCAGAAAAACCTGGGATATTCCACAAGCAACTAAAAATAAACTACTGTCGCTCCCCACCCCTAGGACCAAACAAGAAGCCAAGTGTTTATTTGGATTCTGGAGAATCCAAATTTGGATTTGGAGAATGCACAAAATACATCTGGGTTTTATTTGGATTCTGGAGAATGCACAAAATACATCTGGGAATATTGCTGGCTCTTATAAGACCACCTGAAAGAAAGCTGTGTTTGGGTGGGGACCTGAACAAAAGCAGGCCATGACTAAGAATTACAAAAAGCAGTAGCTCTTTCAAAATCTGTGGGCGCATATGATTCTCACTTAGATATGATTTTGGAAGTGTATGACTCTCATACTTATGCAGACCAGACCTTGTGTCAAAAGTTGTCCAGTGGCAATTGTTGAGATTTTGGACCAGAAAATTTCCAGATGCTGCCACCTAGTACATATCATTTGAGAAACAATTACTAGCTTGGTATTGGGCATTAACTGAAACTGTCTCGATGATGGGGATGTAAAATCATGTAATTGACCTTGGAGGGAAATAATTTAGTTATTCAATAATGAGTATGGTATTGACTATAGTTTTTTGTTTTTTTGTTTTTTTGGGTTTTTTTTGAGTTGGAGTCTCACTCTGTCGCCCAGACTGGAGTGCAGTGGCCGCTCCCGGCTGGGCTCCGGCAATCCTTCCGCCTCAGCCTTCCGAGTAGCTGGAATTACAGGCATGCACCACCACGCCCGGCTGATTTTTTGATTTTTTATTGTAGAGATGAGGTCTCGCTGCCCAGGCGGGTCTCGAACCCGCGGGTTCAGGCAATTCACTCACCTCAGCCTCCCAAAGGCGCGATATTACAGGCTGAGCCACCGAGCCCGGCTGATTATAGTTTTTATATAAATTCCTTTTATCAGATTAAGGATGTTTCATTTCCTAGTTTGAACAGAGTTTTTATCATGAATGAATGTTGAATTTTGTTAAATCCTTTTTCTGCATCTTTTGACATGATGTTGTTTTTCTTTTTTATTGGTATAGTGAATTACATTGATTGATATATGAATGCAAAGTCAGCCTTGCAGTTGCCAGGTAATGGTGTAGATATTTTTACATAATACCAAATTCAATTTGCTAACATTTTGTTGGGAATTTCTCCATCTATACCCATTAGGGATAATGATCAGTGGGCAATATACTTGTAAATGTTTAATGATCATATTTTAGAGGCTGAGAGAGAAACCTGGTTTGTTCTGTTTACCGATTTCTGTGGTGTAAATACTCCCACCATGGCAAATTTCAAGCTATAAAATGATGTCAACCAATTCCTAAAAACTTAACCATCAGCTCTCTTGAGCTGGTACGAACGTGTCAGCCACCACTGTAGTTTTTGTTTCTAGTAGTGTTTTTGTTAGGGTGATGCAAGCCTTATAAAACAAGTTTGGAATGGTTTTTAAAAATTATTTTTATGGAAGAGACTGCATATAATTGGTGATGTTTCTGCCTTAAATGTTTGGTCAGATTAACCAATGAAACTATCTAGTCCTGTAGTTTTCTTTGTTCAATGGTTTTGTTAATGGAAGTGAAATTTACATAATATTGGCCATTTTAAAGTACACAACAAGGAGACATTGAGTACATTCACAGTGTTGTAGAACACTGCCTCTACCTAGTTTTAAACATTTTCACTATCCCAAAAGAAATCCCATGCCTATTACAGTCCTCCCTATTCTTTCTTCCCTAGCCCTAGCAACCACCAATATGCTGTCTCTATGCATTTACCTATTCTAAGTATTTCATAAAAATGAACCCACACAATATGTGATCTTTGTGTTTGCCTTCTTTCGCTTAGCATGTTTTCCAGGTTCATCTGCCTTGTAGCATGTATCAGTACATCATTCCTTTTTATGGCTAAATAATATTCCATTGTGTGTATATACCACAGTTTGTGTATCCATTCACTCACTGACAGACATTTGGGTGGCTTCCACTTTTTATTTGCAGTTATTTTGGGTACATACTCAGAGGTGAAATTGCTAGGTTATATGGTAATTCTGTATTTAACTTTTTGAGGAACTGACAGTTTTTCCACAGTAGCTGTACCATTTTTCATTCTTCCTTTCCAATGAATTTATTTATTTATTTTTATGCCCTTTTCATTACCTTTTTTATATACTATTTTTTAGTCTAAAGATATGGGGTGCAATTCAGGTTTAGGTACGTAAGTGGTCTTTGTACAGGTAAAGTTTGTGTGCCCTTATTGATGTTATGTGTCCCCCCACCAAGCACCAAGCAATATCCCACTACTGCTAATCCCTTTCTTATAGTATTATGATAAATGTTCTGGGTTCGCTTATGAGTGAGTACATGTAGTACCCAGATCTTTGTTTTCATTCTTATTAGCAGTGTACAAGGGTTTCAATTTCTGTATATTCTCCCCAACACCTGCAAGTCTCAATTTTTTTTTTGTTATGCCCATTGTAGTGGGTGGTGAAGTGATATTGTTGTGTATTTTATTTGCATTTCTCTAAACACTAATGATATTGAACATCTTTTGATGTGCTTTTTGGCTATCTGTATATACAGTTGTCACTCAGTATGCACAGGGGATTGATTCCAGGACATCCGCATATACCAAAATCTGCACATACTCAAGTTCTGCAGTCAGTCATGCAGAACGTGCATATGTGAAAATTTAGTCATCTGTATATATGGGTTTTGCCTCCTACAAATACTGTATTTTCAATCCTCATTTGGTTGAAAATAATTTATGTTCAAGCCTGTGTTGTTTAACAGTCAGCTGTATTCTTTGGAGAATGTCTACTCATGTTCTTTACCTATTTCTTTCTTTTAAAAAAAATTTTAAGCCGGGCTCGGTGACTCAGCCTGTAATCCCGCGCCTTTGGGAGGCTGAGGTGAGTGGATTGCCTGAGCCCGCGGGTTCGAGACCCACCTGGGCAGCGAGACCTCATCTCTACAATAAATCAAAAAATCAGCCGGGTGTGGTAGCGCATGCCTGTAATTCCGGCTACTCTGAAGGCTGAGGCGGAAGGATCGCCAGAGCCCAGCAGGTCGAGGCTGCGGTGGCCAGGAGCAACCACTGCACTCCAGTCTGGGCGACAGAGTGAGACTCCAACTCAAAAAAAAAAAAAATTTTAGTGTGTGTGTGTTTACTTCTTTTCTTTTCTTTTTTCCCCCCCATTTCTTAACTAGGCTGTTTATCTTTTTGCTGTTGAATTGTTAAGAGTGTTTAATATATTCTGGATAGTACATTTTTATTAAATAGATGATTTACAGACATCTTCCACTCTGTAGTTTGTCCTTTCCCTATCTTGATAGTGTTTTATGATGCACAGACACTTCATATTTTGATGGAGCAAAAATTTATTTTTATTGTCTTTTTTTTTGAGTCAGGATCTGACTCTGACTCTGTTTCCTGGGCTGGAGTGTAGTGACACAATCATGGCTCACTGCAGCTTGAACTCCTAGGTTTAAGCAATCTTCATACCTCAGCCTCTGGAGTAGCTGGGACTATTGGTGCCTGCTATCACACCCAGATAACTTTTTTTTTTTTGTAGAGACAAGTTTCACCATGTTGCCTAGGCTGGTCTTTATTTCCTCCTTCAAGCAATCCACTCTTCTTGGCCTCCCAAAGTGCTGGCATTATAGGAGTCAGCACCTGACCAATTTTCTTTTGTTGCTTGTGCTTTTGATGTCATATGTAAGAATCCATTGCCAAATTCAGGCTAGTCTATGTTTTCTTCTTAGGGTTTTACACTGTAAGCTCATGTATTTAGGTCATTGGTTCATTTTAAGTTAATTTTTGTTTATGGTATGAAGTAGAGATCCAGTTTAACTCATGTATGTGGATATTCATTTGTCCTAGTATTATTTGAGGAAGAGACTGTTCTTCCCCCACTGAATGGTCTTGGCATCCTTGTTGAAAATCAGTTGGTCATGGATTTATAGGTTTGTATCTAGACTCGATTCTATTCCATTAGACTATATGTCTATCCATATGCCAGTACCTCACTGTTTTCATTACTGTAGTTTTATAGTAAGTTTTGAAATTCAAAGTGTGAGTCCTCTGACTTTGTTCTTTCCTAATATTATTTTGGATATTAGGGACTTGCAGTTCCATATGAATTTGAGGATAATTTTTTCCATTTCTGTACAAAAGCCATTGGGATTTTGATAGGAATTGCATTGAATCTATAGATTTCTTTCTAGTATTGGCATCTGAACTATCTTAAGTCTTCCAATTCATGAATAAGGATGTCATTTCATTTAATTAGGTCTTTAATTGCTTTTGACTTATCAGTGTACAAATTTTACCACTCCTTGAGTAAATTTATTCCTAGGCATTATATTATTTTTGATGCTGTTGTATATAGAATTGTCTTAATTTCCTTTTTGGATTCTTGGTGCTGGTGTACAAGGGAGATGGGACACGCAAAAAAAAAAAAAAAAAAAAGGAATAATCTTTTGGAAGATGGGCCCCTTATAGTACACTTGGAATTTGTTTCTCTGGATCAAATGGTCAACCAGAGTTTTTACCTGGAAATTTTGAGAAGATTGCATCATAATTTACGGAAGAAATGTCCTGAGTTTTGGCAAACAGGACTGGTTCTTCCACCATGACAATGCACCTGTCCACTTCATGCTGAGAGTATTCAGCAGTTTTTGACCAAAAATGGCATGACTCCTGTACCCCACCCTCCCTATTCACCCAATCTTGCCCTGAGCAACATTTTTTTTGTTTCCCTGGATGAAAAAAGTCCTCAAAGAGAAACATTTTGCTGATGTGGAAGAGGTGAAACAAAAAATGGCAGAAGCACTAAAAGGCATCCAAATTGAAAAGTTCAAAATTTGTTTTGAGCAATGGAGAAGGCATCTTAATAGGTATATTGCAACAAACAGAGAGTACTTTGAAGGTGATTGAAGTGTAAACATGTGAGAATAAATACATGGTTTCTAATAAATAAATAAATAAATTATGGGTTTTGGGGGATCTCCCTCATATAGTAACACACTCCTTTCTTGTGGATTGATTTTGTATCCTGCAACCTGCTGAACTTGTTTATTAGCTCTGATAGTTTGGGGTGTGTGTGTGTGTGTGTGTGTGTGTGTATGTGTGTGTGTGTGTATGTGTTTTGGTGAATTATTTGAAATAGTCTTCTACAAATAGACAAGACACTGCTTTTGCTGCTGCTATTGCTGTTGCTGCTACTTCTCCCTCTTCTTCCTCCGCTTCCTCCTTCTCTTCTTCCTCCTCCTCCTCCTCCTCCTCCTCTTTTTCTCCCTCTCCCTCTCCCTCCCCCTCTACTTTCCCCCTCCACCTTCTCCTCCTCCATCAGGGTCTTACTGTGTTACCCAGGTTGGAGTGCAGTGGTATGATCATGGCTCACTGCAACCTCAACTTCCTGGGCTTAGGTGATCCTTACACCTGCATTCCTTGTTATTAATGTCTCCCTTTATTCCATTGTGGTTGGAGAAGATGATTTCAATCTTTTTCTAGTTTATTGAGGCTTTATTTGTGGCCTAACATGTGGTCATCTGGGAAAATGTTCCATGTGCACTTGAGAAGAACATGTATTCTGCTATTGGAGTGTTCTATATAGGTCTCTTAGGTTTAGTTAAGTTGTTCAAGCCCTTTATTTCCTTATTGATCTTCTGTCTAGACAGTCTATAAATTTTTGAAAGTAGGGTATTGTAGTCGCCACCTATTATTGTAGAAATGTCTGTTGCTCCTTTCAGGTCTGTCACTTTTGGTTTTATATATTTTGAGGCACTGGTGAATATATGTTTATAAACATATCTTTTTTTATGAATTGATACTTTTCTAAACATAGAATATTTTTCTTTGTCTCTTATATCAGTTTTTTTTTGACTGAAAGTCTATTTTGCCTGGTCTTGATGTGCCCAGACAGCTCTCCCTTGATTACTGTTTTTTGTGAGACATCTTTTTCCATCCTTCCTTTTCAACCTATTTCTGTCTTTGGATCTAAAGTGAGTTTCAGACAGTATATATTTAGATCATTTTTAAACTAAATAAAAAAATATTTTTTTAAAATCTATTCTGCCAATATCTGCCTTTAATTGGTGAATCTAATCTGTTTATATTTAAAACAATTTTTGACAAAGAACCACCTACTTCCGCAACTTGGCATTTTTTCTATGTCTTATATACACTGTATTTTCCATAATTCCTCCAATACTTTCTTCTTTTTGTGTTTTATTTTTCTAATGTACTACTCTGCTTTCCTCCTTATTTCCTTTTGTAAATAATTGTAGTTGATTTTAGTATAATTAACATCCCTAATTTATAACAGTCATTTGAATTGATACCAACTTAGCTTCAGTAGCATACAAAAACTGCTGATTTATAGTTCTGTTTCTCCTTGCTTTATGTTGTTTTGTCACAAATTATATTTTTTGTGTGTCATGTGCCTATTAACATTTTTTTAGTTATTATTTTATACCTTTGTCTTTTAAGCCATATAGGAAACAAAAAGAAAGTTATCAAAAATATTACAATATAGGCTTTTATATTTTCCTATATAATTACCTTTACCTGTATTCTTTATATCTTCATATGGCTTTGAATTACTGCCTAGTATCCTTTCATTTCATGCTGAAGGACTCCTTTTAACATTACTTGTAAGGCAGGTCTGCTAGTAACAAACTCCTTTAGCTTTTATTTTGGAATGCCTTAATTTCTTCTGTATTAGTGAAGGATAGTCTTTCTGGATATATGAATCTTGGTTGCCAGATTTTTTTCCTTCTTTTTAAATTTTAAATATATAAATTTTATGTACATATTTATTTATATTATAAAGATGTGGAGTACAATTCAGAGTTAGGTATACAAATGTTGATTATGCAGGTACCTTTGTTGATGAGGTGTGCCCCTCCCTCCCCTAGCAGTTTCCCTCAACTGCCAATCCTGCCTCGATTTTTTTTCTTCTAGCACTCTTAGATTAATGTCATTACATCACCTTCTGATCTTCTTGGTTTCTGTTGAGAAATGTGCTTTATTCTTAATGGGGATTCTTTGTACACGTTGAGTGGCTTCTCTCTTGCTGCTTTCAAGAGTCTTTGTCTGGCTTTTGGCAACTTGGTTATAATGTGTTTCACTGTAGATCTTTTTAGTTTACTACTCTACTTGGAGTTTATATTTAACTTCTTGAATGTGTAGATTTCTGTCTTGCATCAAATTTCGGAAGTTTGGGGTCATTATTGTTTCCATTATTTTCCTTATCATTTCTCCTTTGGGACCTCCATTTTTCTTATGTTGATGTGCTTAATGGTGTTTCACAGGCCTATTAGGCTCTATTATGATTGATAGTGTCCCACAGGTCTGTTAGCTTTGTTTCTCTTTTTTCATTTCTTTCTGCTCCTGAGACTGGATCATTTCAATGGTTTGATCTTCAATTTTGCAGATTCTTTCCTGTACCTTCACAAATCTGCTGTTGATCTTCTGTGGTGAATTTTTAATTTTACTTTTTTTACCTTTGAGCTCTAAAGTTTCTTTTGGGTTGTTTTTTATAATTTCTATCTCTTTATTGATTATTTTCTTTATTTATACATCACTTTCCTAGTCTCCTTTAATTCTTTGTTCATGATTTCCTCTGGCTCTTTGAGCATTTTTAAAACAATTGATTTAATTGTTTGTCTAGTAAGTCCAATATCTGCACTACCTCAAGGACTATTCCTGTCCATTTATTTTTTTCCCGTAACTGTTTCATACTTACCTGTTTCTTTGTATGCCTTGTAATTTTGTTGTAGTTGTTAAAGCCTCAGTATTTTGAACATTGTACTGTGGTTATTCTGGAAATCAGAGTATTCCCCCTTCCCAGAGTTTGCTGTTGCTTCTTACTGAAGATTGCAGCTGTTCATTTGTTTAGTTACTGTTCCAATCTGTTTTTCAAAACCTGTATCTCTTGTCATGTGTGGTAACTGTTATCTCTGTTCTGTTATCTTGGTGGTCAGCCATTGATCTGACAGAGGTTTCCTTAAATTTCTGGAACCAAAAAGAAAAATCAAATACTTGCCCAACCTTTGCAGATTGGCTCTGAGCTGGGACACCCCTTCAATACATAACCCTGCTGCTTACACTTTTGTCTTAGCCCTCACCTGTTTCTTGTGCAGAGTCCTAAAATTAGCCAGAGGTACATTAGAAATGTCCTCCCAGGTATTTTTGACCATGTGTCCAGCGCTATGAGCATGCACACTGCTCTCTGGGCTCTCTAGATTCCCCTGTTTGTGTGTGGTTGTCCATCAAAGACCTTATTCTCCCTAGTATCATCCTCTACATTCTCCTTTCTAGATATTTTAAATGGTCTTCAGTTTGCCTCATGTGCCATCCATAGATTGCTTCATGTGCCTTTCATGACTATGGATAGTTTCTGTTTTTAAATGATTTTAATTGACCCTGGCCCAGAAAACCACTACCAGAAATCAGTTTTATCTTTATTTGATCATTAATAAAATCAGTTTCCCGACAGACATATAATACTAATATAAGATGAAAGCAGAAAGTATTAATTTTTCAATTCATGTAGTCTTTCCAGAACAAAAACCAAGTAGAAGAAAACTATAGCACAATTTTCCAATATTAAGAAATTTCAGATAGAAAGGAACCTTAAAATCCAGAAATTAAAGACTCACAGTAGAAATAGAAAAACAAGTAACAATGAAATATAGGTGATTTAACTCAGGAAATAAATAACAAAACAGAAAATCAACTCAAATGATTAAATTACAATGTACCTAAGAGAAAAGGTACAAAAATTGACATACAGGAGGATAGGAGTGAAAAGAGACCAGCATGGGGAAAGAAACACAATCAACAAAAATGAGGAAGACAGTAACATTAGGCAGATGTATAAGTTCATAGCATTGTGATTGGAATGCAGATGTCACATGATGGTTCACTGGTCACAGTTCATCACATTTGCCAATTCTTAGCTTGCCTGACATGGATCATTTTGGATTAAAGCATTTAAATGGTCTTCATCAAAGCCCAGTGGTCTTCTTGAATATGAAGAATCAGTCAGGTCAAAGTGGTCCTCTTTCAAATCACAAAAGTTTTTTTTATTTTTTATTTTTGCCATGCTTTCCCTGATGACATTCTTCCCATACATGGCACAAATGTTTCGAACCACCTCTGCTGCCTTTACTCCTCTGTTAAACAGAAGAATATGTCAGACGTGTTCATTTTTTCTACTTGACACTGCCTTCTTTAGCCCACAAATAGCTTTCTTCAAATCTTCAAAATTCAAGGTGTATTCAGAAGCACAAAAGTTTCACTCCAGATGACAAATGATTAACAAATGCCCAACACAAGAGTGTTGCCATGCCAAAAACAAATGCTACAAATTTATGCATCAACTAATAGAACCAGAGAAAAAGTGAAGTCCCTAAGTAACAAGAACTAGCGAAAGCAAACTAATATCCAAACCTATAGTCCAAGGAAACGTTCATATAGCAGAACTGAATATACATATTTAAAAGGCCCCCTTGTGTGCCAGAGAGAATTAACTCAGAATGGTGAACCCAAAGAGAGATTCTGATAATACTACCACCATTATTTTAAAGTAAAGAAAAAAATTACTTTGTTCTCAAGAGTAGAGTCCAAGTCATTTGGCAAGGAAGGAAAATGAAATTGACAAAATTCTTAGTAGAAGTGTACAAATATATAAAACAAAAGTGGTAGAACAATGTTTTAAAGCAATTCAAGAAAAAGTCTGAACCAAGAATTTATATCCAGCCAAGATGTTCTTCAGGTGAAAATAAAGCAATGATTAGAAGAAATTTCATAGCCATAAACAGCTCTACAGCTCTATCAATAAAAATGAAAGAATGAAGATAATTGTCATTATGACTCTGGCCACTACTGAAAGCATTCATATTTCTCTCTTATGTATACAAAAAACTTGTTAATTGTTAACAAACAGATTAATAGATGTAAGTGCACTTAATATATTAATAAGTAGAGATCTATTAAGTGTATATGCAAAATATATTTACTGGTCCAAAAGACAAATTCAGAATTTCCTCATGTTCTGTCACCTAACTTTATGAGCTTCTAACTAATCTTGATCCTATGTCCTGTTGTTATTTGTGGTTTGCTAAACTTGCCATTTCTCATGCACCATACCTTTGCAAGTTGTGTTTTCTTTATTCCTAAAGTTCACATCAGTTGGTTTGACCACATAATAAAATCTAACATCATAGTACAAAATGTAAAGAACTGCCCCCTTCTGTGACCATCTTGTATCATGTACATATTTCTGTCATAGCAGCTGTTGCATATATTGCATTTAAATATTTTCATTTTTTATCTCCCTGTCAAAATAGAAACTCCTTGATAATAGGAATACAGTCATGTGTCCTTTAGCAATGGGAATACTTCTGAGAAATTTGTTAATAGGTGATTTCATCATTGTGTGAACATAGCAGAGTATACAGTACTTACACAAATACTATATACCTAATCTACATGGTATAGCCTATTGCTTCTAGGATACACACCTGTACAGGATGTTACTGTACTGAACTCTGTAGGCAACTGTAACAAAATGTTAGGTATTTGTGCATCTAAACATAGAAAAGGTATAGTAAAAATGCAGTATTATAGGACTGCCATCATATATGTAGTCAGTCATTGACTGAAACATCATTATGTGTCACATGAGTGGAGTTTCTTTTATTCACCTTTGTATCTCCAGCAGAGTTCCAGGCATAGAGTAGAATCTCAATAAATATGTACTGAACAAATACTTTATCTATCTATCTATCTACCTACCTACCTACCTACCTACCTATCTATTTATTTTGAGATGGAGTCTTACGCTGTTGCCCAGACTGGAGTGCAGTGGCACACTCATGGCCACCCAGCATTGACCTGCTGGGCTCAGGTGATCCTTCTGCCTCAGCCTTTCAAGTAGCTGGAACCACAGGTGCGCGCTACCATGCCCGGCTAATTTTTTATTTATTGTAGTAGAGACGAGGTCTCGCCAAGTTGCCTGGGCTGGCCTCAAACCCGTGGACTCCTAAAGTGCTAGGATTACAGACTGAACCACCGAGCTCAAACTCTATTTTATCAATTTATAAAGCAGGGTAGAGAGTACAGAAAATTGCAACTTTCCAAAGTAAATTTTAGTACATTGAGCTAGTTCACATGTGTATTTTCTATGGTACTCTGTCTGGTCACTTCAGATTGAACTGAAATATGTTGTTCCAGGGACCAGTGACATTAAAGGACGTTATTGTGGAATTCACTAAAGAGGAATGGAAATTACTGACTCATGCTCAGAGGACCCTGTACAAGGATGTGATGTTGGAAAACTATAGGCACCTGGTTTCAGTGGGTGAGAAAAACTTCCCCATATGTAATTCCTAGTAGTTTACATTTATTTCCCTTCCCAGTTGCTGGAACGTAAAAGGTCTCTATAGGGTTGAATACTAGTTTTGTTTCAGAGGTCAAAGTTACTGAATCCAGTTTGGGTACTAGAAAAAATACTTGTGTCCCTACTTCTCCACTGAAAGAATTTAAGTTTGCTAAGCCTAAGTAGAAACTTCATTGTCTTGAAATTGTACTTCCTTATCCTTTCAGACTCTCTAAACTCCAAGCAATTTGTGTCATTTCCTTTATTGTTTCTATTCGTAGGTTATTGTGTGAATAAGCCAAATGCGATCTTCAAGTTGAAGCAAGGGAAAGAGCCATGGATATTAGAAGTAGAATTTCCTCATCAGAATTTCCCTGGTAAGAAGAAATTATATCTCATGTTATTGGTGAGGTGGTTGGTGTCTTTTGCCTTCTGAAGTATTTTTCAGGAATCTCTTTTTAAGGATATGAAGTAGCAGGTATGTAGAAGGAACAAGTCTAGAGATCTAATGTATAACACAAGAGCTATAGTTAATAATATTATCGCATGTAAAATTTTTGTTAAATGAGTAAATTTTAGCTGCTCTTTCTACAAAAAGGCATAACTTTGATTATGGATATGTTAGTTTTCTTCATTCTGGTAACCATTTTATTATCTATATGTATCTTATAATATATTGTATACTTTAAATTTACAATGAAATTTTTACTGTAAAAGAATGTCACATCATTTTCTTTTTAAAATAAGTACATGGATTGAGATACATTAATAACATTTGTTGTTGACATGTACTTGTATTCTTTGGTCAAGAGGTATTATCTATTTACATATTATTGGATTTGGTTGCTAATCATGCAACTGTTTAGGATTTATCATCTGTGCTTGTAAATGAGCTTGGCAGGCAACTTTTTGTGTGTGTGTGTGTCTTTACATTAAGAGAAAGATTTTGGTATTGAGGTCATTTTAGACTCAAATATGATATGGAGAGTATTTATTCTTTTTCTATACACTTGGTTAATTTATATATGTTAGAATTTTCAGGTTTTTGATTTCATAATGTCAGTGACTTTTGAAGCTACATGTTTTCAGGAATAAAATATAAAGATGTTCATTTTGTAAAAAAAGAAATCTCTTTGTAAATGTCCTATAGTTTTGAAAAAGTTTAAGGACACTTGATGTGCACATGTAAGAAATCTAAATTATACCTCCAATTTTTGTTCACTCCACTTAAATTCTCTCCTTTGCTTGACATCTTTAAAACAGATTTACTTCTCTTTCCTATACAGAAACTCTAATCCCTACCAAACCTTATCTGAGACTTTTTGTCTTCCTCTCTAGAATTTCTAATTATTCCCTGCCATTGGAATATAGAACTGTAATCTTAAAATGTTTATACATCTGAATTATATTTTAATGACATCTTCCTCCTTTTATTAACGAGAAAATGCCTCAGTTATTTTTCACACCAGTTTTAACTTCTTGTTCTTTCTTTAAACTTTGAACTCAGCTTACAAATCATTATGCCACTCAACAATTTAATCATTTCAGAGTTGATACTTCTATCTGTGTGTTTTTTTTTTCTTCACATGAGGTGCTGATTATTCTTCCCAAAATCTGCTGTACCTTATTTGGAGTGGTATAACACTAAGTTAATCTCATCCTGCTTCCTTAAATGTTCTTCATGTATTTTCTGACTTGTTTGCTGTTGTATTTGCCAGGATCAGGTGCAATGGCTGGTACATATTAGCAGCTCACTAGGTATTTGTTGAAAGAATGAATTTCACAGATGCATTCCACCTTCTGCTCAATGACCTTTATAGTAACTACTGCAAGAGCTCATCCATTCACAAGACCCAAAGTATTGGTTTTTATGCTAAGAACTCCTAAAATTGACCTCTCCAACATCTTTGTCCTATTTGTATTCTGGTCTTATTTTTTAGCTTCTTACAAGGTAGTTCCTTGGATCCCACTCCTTTCTTACAGACAAAAACAAATTATTGATTTAAATTTTCATAGTGTTATGTAATGGACAAATGTATATATATTTGCCACTAGCCTGCCATGGTATACTTACACCAACTCACTGTTACAATACACATTTAAATTAATTTTTTTGTCAATAACTAATCTTGCCCTCTCTTGCTTACTGCAACTTATTTATACTTGTGGTCCCAAAACACATATTCATCTCCGTTTTACTAGTCTCTTAAATGTTTTCCTTACACAGGATCTTATTTCATGTATATCCCAGTTAACTTTGCACAAGTCCCTATCAAATTACTTTTCTTATATATTCCCCACAAATGCCAGAAAATTCCAGCTCCAGGCCTCTGCTTATAATCTTTCACCTGCTTTTTTGCATTTAAAGATGAATAAATATGAATGTCAGAAAAGGTTCTAGAATGATACTGAGTTATCTAATCTTTAAAGATCATGTAAATTGGAAGCAGAGCTGTGGGAGACAAGAAATGAAAGCAGAATTTGAGACTAGTGTTGAGTCATGAGTGACAATGCTTTGGAAATGCAAGATTTGGTGGTCAGGATAAGTTCAGAATTGAAAATCGCTGGTGCTACAACTGGGAATTCATCCTTGTATAAATGGCTTGCCCTCTGCTTTTAAAAAATCCTCCCTTTTGGATATATGTGTTCCTGGGTCTTCCCGTCCCAGTAAAAATAAAACCAACTACATGGAGAGTCAAAGCCCAAGCTATGTTACTATTCCTCTATACATGAGGAATTTAATGTTCTGAGAAAGTCGCTTTAGTATTGACATCTAGATTATTGTGGACGGATAAGTGGGAAATAAGGTAGAAGTTAATTGTCTGCTAACTACAAGAACTCCTAACACAGTGATCTAGGTTTGAGGGGGATAAAGACCTATACTTTAACTCCTTCATCCAACTTAATCTGTTCCCTGATATTTCCAGTGAAAAGGGTTGTTCACTGTTTTTCTTATCTTACTGTTCATTGCCCTTAAGGGTTTCACAGCATTCTTTATGATTCCCATATTTCCATTCAGTAACACTTTGAATATCTTTTGTTCTCTGCTCCTTGTTCTCTGTTTTTTGTCTTAACTTTCTCCTCCAAGTTTTCAAGATCATATCTGTAAAAGTACTTGAGTTTATAATCATATTCCTTCCCTGTTTGCTACCACAGTTTTTAGTGTCTGTTACAGTTTTTCTTCCAAAACAATGGGATAGAGGAAGTTTGCATTTGAGATTTCTTTCATTTTGAGAGATTGTCATAGGGATGATTCTTAGGCTTCAAGTCAATGACAATAATGTATTAATAATGTATTAAGATTTACAAAGTATTACATTTTGGATTCCTTTGTAGAAGACCTATGGGATATTCATGACCTAGAAGCAGGATACCAGGAAAGCCAAGCTGGAAATTCAAGGCAAGTTCAAGAATTAATACTTAATATAGTTTTGTAAGAAAAAGTCTTGAAGAGGTTACTGGAAATGGGAGAGCACTATTTTTTACTAAATGTGAGAAAACTAACACCAGAGCAAATTCCAAAGAATGTAATCCAAATAGGAATGACCTTTTTTCATGGAGACTTTATTCAGGGTCAAGAGATTCTAACTTTGAAGTAGTCTTTTGATTCTTCTGAATTATATAATAAGGGAGGCATTAGAACACAAAACAATACAGGCAGTTAAGAGGCTTGTGAATGAATACAAGGCAAAGGAAGTTTCACTTTATCAAATATTAAACTCCAGCGTAGGTCAGAGAATGCTCACAGTGGAGAAACCCTATGAATCTAGTAAATATAGGAACATCTCAAGAAATCAGCCCTCAGAAAAGAAAAAGTCATATATTAATAAATCTGAAACTTTCTGTCTAGGAGTGGAGAACTCAACAAACATCAGAAAACTCATACCGGAGAGAAAACCTATGAATGTAAGGAATGTGGAAAGTTCTTCTGCCAGAAGTCTGCCCTCGTAGTACATCTGCACACTCATTCAAATAACAAATCCTATAACTGTGATAAATGTGGAAAATCTTTCTCTAAAAATGAAGACCTCACAATACATCAGAAAATTCATACCAGAGAGAAAACGTATGAGTGTAAAGAATGTAAAAAAATTTTTTACCATCTGTCATCTCTTAGTAGACATTTGAGAACCCATGCAGGAGAGAAACCCTACGAATGTAATCAATGTGAGAAATCCTTCTACCAGAAACCACATCTCATAGAACATCAGAAAACACACACAGGGGAGAAACCCTTTGAATGTACTGAATGTGGGAAGTTCTTTTATGTGAAGGCATACCTCATGGTACATCAGAAAACACACACAGGGGAGAAACCCTATGAGTGTAAGGAATGTGGGAAAGCCTTTTCCCAGAAGTCACACCTTACAGTACATCAGAGAA
The DNA here is from genome assembly GCA_027257055.1 of Cephalopachus bancanus. Taxonomy (NCBI): domain Eukaryota; kingdom Metazoa; phylum Chordata; class Mammalia; order Primates; family Tarsiidae; genus Cephalopachus; species Cephalopachus bancanus. The sequence goes on along the minus strand of JAPVLO010000184.1, from coordinate 955,534 downwards.
CACATACAGGGGAGAAACCCTATAAATGTAAGGAATGTGGGAAATTATTCTCTAGGAATTCACACCTCAAAACCCATCAGAGAACACACACGGGAGAGAAACCTTATGAATGTAAGGAATGTGGGAAATGCTTCTACCAAAAATCAGCCCTCACAGTACATCAGAGAACTCACACAGGGGAGAAACCCTTTGAATGTAATAAATGTGGGAAGAACTTTTTCTATAAATCAGATCTCACTAAACATCAGAGAAAACACACAGGGGAGAAGCCCTATGAATGTACAGAATGTGGTAAATCTTTCTCTGTGAATTCAGTTCTCAGATTACATCAAAGAACCCACACAGGAGAGAAACCCTATGAATGCAAGGAATGTGGGAAGTCCTTTTCTCAAAAGTCACATTTTGTCATACATCAGAGAAAACACACAGGAGAGAAACCCTATGAGTGTCAGGAGTGTGGGGAAACCTTTATCCAGAAGTCACAACTTACTGCACATCAGAAGACACACATAAAGAAGGGAAAAGCTGATAAATAGTGAGTTGAACAATCCTTCTGTCTGAATTCATCCTTCAAAATAATCAGAGAATTCACACAAGAAAGAAACCTCATGACTATCATTGCTATGGGAAAATTTCAGTTACAGTCTTTCTGCACATTATATCAGCAAATACATAGAAATTCTGTAAATTTATTAGGGAGAAATTTTTACCATATGGTACACTTAAGTAAATATCAGACAATGTAGGAATCCACAATGTAGGAATCCACAATGTAAGAAGTCTAATGTGGAAGTCACACAAATTCTAAAACATGAGGGAAATCCTTCAGCAGTCATACTTTCTTTTACTTCATAGAAACCACATGGGAGAGAAATCGTGTAAGTAAAATTAATGTCAAGAAATTTTATGTTAGGGCAGCCAGGTCTAGACAACTAAAAGCTCACAAAAGAGAAGCTCCTGTGAGTATCCTGAGGATGTGGAAATCTCTTTACAGAAGTGAAACTCATATATTAGAGAATTCAAAGGGATAATGCAAAAACAGTGGAAAGTATAGATGCCTTTATCAAGAATTGATATTTAATGTCAGATCATTGGTACTTGGATAGATATTTTAAATATTTGAAAGATTTTTAACAGAAATTCAAAGAATTTGTACTGAGGGAAACACTTACATTAGAAGTCATGTTGCAGGTTGTTTTTTTAAAAAATGAAACCTGCACGTGTCTGTGAAGCTTTTAAAAAGCACAAATAAGCACAAATAAAATAAACATGCAACATAATTAAACACACATGAAGCATCTTTTAGTATGTAGGACTTTATGTGTATTCAGTGTGCTACAAAATATAACTCGTGGATGTTTGACATGCATGAGGAACCCATCCATAATTGTACATTGGGAAATATATAACCTTAGTTCAATATTATGTGTATGAAGATGCCTTACATTAAGTCTCAGCAGTGACTCTTATTCATGTATGTATGTATTGTTAAGTGTAATATTCTTTGTAACTTATAATGCACATCGGATGTGGTGGCTCTTGCCTATAATCCCAGCACTTTAGGACGCCAAGGCAAGAGGACTGCTTGAGCCTAGAAGTTTGAGACCAGCCTGGGCAACACAGTGAGACCACGTCTCTACAAAAAAACAAAAACAAAATTATCTGGGCATGGTGGCACACACCTATAGTCCCAGCTATTTGGGAGGCCAAGGCGAGAGGACTGCCTGAGCCCAGGAGATCAAGGCTGAGGTGAGCCATGATAGTGCCACTGCACTCCAGCCTGTGTGACAGAGTGAGACCCCAACTCAAAAAAAATTAAATTATAATATATGTTTTTCTCCTATTTCCTGGCATTTGTAAATGGATATAGACGTCGTTACCAAGCCAACCCTTCAAAAAGAAGCTAACATGTTTTTGTGAAAATTTTAACTGTCAGCCAAACTTTGCATTAAGGAGACATTACTTATTGAAAAGCCTGAGCTGTTTTTAAAGCAGTCCAAAACAGTAATATTTGTTCCAGTCTATACAATGAAAGCAAATAGTGCTATGTGAAAAATACTATTTATCGTACTGTTGTTGTTTTAGCAGTCTGCAGAACTAGCTGTGTTGTATTTGTCTGAGTTCTAAATGTTCTTCACTGCCTTTTTCTTCCTAGTAGAAGCAACATGGCATAATTAAGGGTGTGGACTCTGGACTCTTGCTGCCTGGGTCCAATTCCAACCTGAGCATGCCACTTAACCTCTTTGTGCCTCGGTTCCTTTTCTATAAAAGAGTAGTGATAGTAACATGTTAGGATTGCTTTGAGGTCTGAATGAGTTAATATTTTTAAAGCACTTAGAACAGTGTCTAAGACACAAGAAGAGCTGTGTGTTAAAGATTATTGTCATTATAATTTGTATTTTGCGAATTACACAGTAAAACAAAAACAGGGGGATTGGCTACCCAATATTCATCCCCCACTTCTTGCTGCCAGTGCCTTGATTTGGTTTGGTTGCTCATTTTCCTGCAAGTGATTCAGGGACAGATCTTGATTAGGCTAAGTCAGGAGTTGGCAAAAAACAACCCATCGGACAGATCTGGCTCACTGCCCATTTTTGTAGCCTGCAAGCTGAGAAGGGTTTTATATTTCTAAATGGTTGTTAAAAAAATCAAAGACTATTTTGTGACACATGAAAATGAAATGATATTTAAATTTCAGTGTCTATAAATAAAGTTTTGAGAACACTAATACAAACAAAAACCATTTGTTTCTGTTTTGCCTGTGGCTGTCTTCACACTATTCCAGCAGAGTCTAATAGTTGTGGCAAACACCATGTGGCCCACAGAGCCTAAGATAAGGCACTTTACAAAATGAGTTTTTCTGTTGTTGAGAGCTGAAAACCTCACAACCAACGTAAGGCTACATTTTTATAAATGTTATGTGTTTCAGAAATGATGCAAACAGCAATTTCTGGGTGGGTGATTTTTTTGCAGTATATTTATTTTGTGTATTATATTTATATGTTAAAAGCCTAAGCTTGGAAATATTTTTTTTCAAAGAAATATGGTTTTTTACTTGCTGAATTGTCACAACATCAAAACAAGAAATTTCTTGATGGAATGTAGCAGTAAATATATGAAATAAATATTGTCTAAATTTTGAATTGTTTATTGAACCCTCCCCAAAGTATTCCTTTATTTTCTTCCAAGTCAATGGTCAGTTCTCCCTATGTCATTTTATAATTTTCTCACTATCCCATAAGCTACCATCATTATGTCACATTTAACTAACATAACACAATAACAAAAAATTTACAATGTCCATTTCCACCAGCTACATTACTAGTAACCCATACAATTATTGTATTGCCTGCACTTCATATAATTCTCAAATGCTGCTACAATCCAATCCCTGCCAGCACCTTGCTTCTCCTTCCTAATAAAAAGACTTTCACTGATGTTCAGCTTCTGAAACATGACTCATTCTGATGCTCTGATGTTTAGCACTGCTCAACACCTAATGTGATATTTAGTGATTACTTATATCTTAAGAAGGTATACTTTGTACTTACATGTTACAATTTCTGAATACTATATGGGAAAATATTTTACCAATGTCTCATTTTTCTCATCTCTGACATGAGCATACCATTTTGATGGAGACTTGAGGTAACATCTGTTTATAGATATATTTATTCCTTTAGGGTGCTTATTTATTTTAACCTGCTGTGAAAGAAAAGGCAATTGTAAGTTCCTCAGTCTTCTCAGTCAAAAATTAAATAAAAATTAATTAGTACTTTCTATGGACAATCCAATAACTGACAAATCCTTTATTACAAATAAAACCAGGTACAGTGGCTCATGCTGTAATCCCAGCTCTTTGGGAGGCTGAGGTGGGAGGACCACTTGAAGCCAAGAATTTGATATGTCTGGACAGCATGGTGAGATTTCATCTCTACAAAAAAAAAAAAAAATTAGTTGTATGTGGTGGTGCACATCTGTAGTCTTAGCTACTTGGGAGGCTGAGATAGGAGTATTGTTTGAGCCAAGAAGTTCAAGGATGTAGTGAACCATGATCATGCCAATGCACTCCAGCTTGGGTGACAGAGTGAGACACTGTCTCTAAAAAAGGAGGGGGGAAAGTCTGTACTAACAAGAATACTTTAAAAAATAATACTTTAGGCCAGGCACAGTGACTCAAGCCTTTGGGACCTCCCAGCACTTTGGGAGGTCACGATGAGAGAATTGCCTGAGCTCAGGGGTTAAAGACCAGCCTAGGCAACTTGATGGGACCTCGTCTCTACAATAAATTTTTAAAAATTAAATGAAATTAAAATTCAATTAAAAAAAATAAACCAGGCATGGTTGTGTGTGCCTATAGTTGCAGCTACTTGGAAGGTAGGCCAACAGGTCGAGGTTGTGGTGGCCATGAGTGTGCCACTACACTCCAGCCTGGGTGATAGAGTGAGACTTCAAATAAAAAAAAAGAAAAGAAAGAAAATAATACTGTAGCTGATGATACAACTCCTATTCAATCATTCAATGAAGTTCCTATTCTCCAAATTCAAGCCTGAGACTGTTTTTTGACCATAGTTTCAAACCATAAATTAGTAACCATCAAATTTGGTCAGAGATAACTGATCAGACATTGGCAGCAATTAATTAGAGACACTCATCACTATACATGCTTATGAAGGTTGCCCAATCTGACAGCTCCATATTTCTGATTGGCTAATCAGCAACAGCTTTCACTCCAATCATGCTTTGGAAAGTTAACCAGTTGGCTCAGGCCAGTGACCACATTTTTACCACTGAAAGAAAGCCAGTGCCTCAGTACTCCTGCTTTTGAAAGCTTGCCAATCCCTGAATCTCCTAGATCCCAAAGCCTTGTGTCATCTTCTACTTGGGCTGCGATGTACAAGTATGGTTGGTGTGAGGCCACAGGTGCACTATTGATTCCTTCCCTTTTGTCACTCTGGTCATAAGAGGGTCATTCTTTTTCCCTATCTTGGAGTCTGGGCTGACCTAAATTAGATTGCCGTATATTGTGTGGCATCACCAAGACCTGAAACTTACATAACAAAGAATAAACTGAAATAGCAAGAAGAACTTGTCTATATATTTTTTAATAAAGATTTTCTCCAAGAGATTCAACAGGCACCAGAGCTTGCCTTATCTATAAAGTTCATACTTGATTTGGGACCCTCCCTCAGAGCATTTAGATATTTACAATGAATTAATTCAGCTACTTCAAGGCATTTGATGTTTTTTAAGAAGTTAATATATATTCTGTTTGTATTAAACTTTCCTTTGTGAAAGAACTAATAAGTTGATTGAAATGTGTAGGGGTTCTTTCACCCCCAACCTTGGGAACTTATTTCCCAGTATAATGTTTAAACTATGCAAGATACTCCCATTAAAAACAAGTTTCACAGTTCACATTGTCTTCAAAGCTCTGGGAAGAAAAAACAAGTGAACTGTTTTAGATTCAAAACTTTCTATGTGTTCTATGAATGTAAATGTTGGATATGGTATGGGAAAATTGGTGCAGCCACAGGAGGAAATGAGAACAAGGCTTGGAAAAAAGAAATTTATTACAATCATAGGTCCCAGAGAGGTGTCACCACATGCCACACAGGGTCACAGCAGAGTGCCAGTGTCAGTCAGGAGGAAGAAACAGGATCAAGGGGAAAGCCTGTGTCAACAGCCTCTATTGAGTTTTCCAAGGGAAAGGCAAGGCAGGGCAGAATAAACAGTTTCCAACTGGCTAGTTTGAATAATTCCAGCAGGCTTTAGGGGTTGGTCTCTAGTTGTCTGGTGTCTGACCCTGGGATGATATAGAGTAGAAGACATACTGACTTGATGGTAAGATTAGGTAAGGAGGTTTTGGGCAGCAGAAATATTTGGTTAGAAAATCGAAGAAGTGCTCCAGGCTGAGTGAGCCCTTTGCTATTTGTAGAAACTGGCTAGTCTTGGAAGGGACAGTTTCCCTGGGTCAGCAAGTTATTAAGATGCCAAAACATCGTAGATACAGAAAATTTTTAAAAACATAATACACTGTACCTTCAAAAGCCTTCATATTCCTTAGCCTAAATTTCTGCAATTATCGCTAATGATAATGACAATGTGCTCTAACCCTTAAAATACCTATAAACTCTCATCATATGAAATTGTTATTGATCAGTCTGAGACTTGGCTTGAATTTTCCCTTCACAGATTCCGAACTGAGATTACCAAATATCTCTTGTCAGGTACAGAGTCATATGCCCAACAGGTGAAAACTGCATTTCCAAAGGGGGGTTACCAGAAACATCTCTATGTGTTATTTAACAAAGAGACTAAGCATGTTAAAAGAAACACCAAGCAATGTCAGCCTAGAAATCACACAATATGAACATTTCTTATATTTATACTCTTCATCATGAATAAAAGTACTACAAGAATAAAACCGTAACTAAAAATTAACAGGATATATGGTCCATTATATATGTTCTACTTTGTAACAAATAACAAAACAGATTAAATTATAAAGGCCCTTCAGACTAAAATAAATTCACTGGTTAGAGTAATCCTAAGAAATGAAATTTATGTTGAATATTGTACAGAAAAACAGTCTTTATATGTGTCTGATTTCCAGGTGCTTAAATGTTGTTACACAGCCAGCATGCTCAGCCAACATCCAAATGTATCCCATGTAACAGGCTGGAATATTGGAGGGTTTGGGATACAAGTCCAAATGATGATGCTATGATAAAGAGTCTAAAGGTTCTTTGTTGAAATTGTTTTGGCCAAAATGACAGAAATCGAGATATTCTAATGAGGAAATGATACAGAGCTGTTCTAACTAATGTGGAGTTGTTACTAAAACGTACACTGACATAGATGATGAAGAGAGAACCTGTCACGTATACTCGACAGCCAAACTCTCAAGTATTTTTCAGAGAATCCATAAAAGTTAGCATTTTCTTGGATGGTCTGGATAGTCTGCCTAAAAACAGACTTCCCAAACTAATCTCTTTTGGCTGCCAACTACTCATTAACCTAACAAGTATACAAAGATTGTTTCCATTGTATCTCCAATTTCCCATTTGCTCGCATATATGAATCCTATTTAAGCATTTTGTCCATTGGCAAGAGTCTAATGAGCAGCTTTTTGACATGAGTAAATTTGTGTGCAGATAGCTAAATATTTCTAAGTATTTCTTTGACAAAATTTGACTCCCTAATTATAGACATCTTTTTGGAGGTTGCAACTCACCAGCAGCACTTAGTATTTTATCATTCTCTTGGCCTGAAAATTTGTTCTCAGACTCTTGTCATACTTTGGTAGGAATTCTTGAACGATTGTGACTTTCTCATGTCAATTGTCACAAGACTGTCAGCTTTTCAAATACTGCCTGTGTGTCTGTTTTCTTCTAGAGTTTTCCTTAGGGGGACTTACGATTGGCCAGATCCTTCCCCAAACAGAGACTGAGAACCACCAGAGGTAACAAAGCTATTCTGTCTGTCCTAGAAGCAAAATGTTTAAACACCAGCAACTGGAGAACTACCATTCACGCAGCCACAGGACTCTAGTTCCCAGAAAGGGTCAGGGCAGGGGACATACCTGGTAACTTTTTTGAATATGGCATTTCATATGAACAGAAGAATAGAGAATAACATGATTAACCTTGTTAGCAAGTAAAAAATTACAAAATCAAAGTCCATGTATATCTTTGCAAAATCATTCCCCAACCTGTAGTCTTCTTCACCCTCAACAACTGCTCTAAACTTGGTGTTTATCAATCCTCTCTATTTATTTATACTTCTACTTTATATGTTTATATCTGTAACTATATATATATTTGCTTTGCAATTTTTATACCAATAGTTATAGTCTATGGTTTTGAGATTTATCTGTGATCTATGTAGCTCAAGTTGATTACTTTAACTGATGTATAACATTCTAGTTTATAAAACTACAATGATCTTTTCTTTTGAAACCCCAGGTAGAATGAAACAATAATCTTTTAAATTGTTTCCCATTTTTCATTGCTATAAGTAGTGAAATATGATTTAAAAATTTCACTATTATGAAATATGAGATAATTTCTGTTCATGTCTTCTGCAGATAAGAATTTATTTATAGAGTGTTTTAAACATATTTTTAAAACTCTTAACATATTGTAGGAAACAAGACCCAATACCCCCACACAAACTTAAATTCATTTACAAATTGTATTTAGTGCCTACCACTCATCAGGAACTGTTAGGCATTGAGAAACTAACAGTAAGTTAAATGCAGCTCTTCCCTAAGAATGATTGTATTCTAGTGAAGATGAAGGGTGGGAGAAGGAACAGAATCTGAGCAATATACATATATATAAATATATATATTTTTATATATATAATACATATATTAGGTGAGAAGGCTAGTGCTATTATAAAAAAGAAAAGTGGGTAGGGGATTATCCATTTCCTACGTCTATACTCTTAATCATTATGGTAGAGGTGATGCAGTTTTAAAGGGTGGTCAGGGAAGGTCCCACTGAGAAAATGACACTTCAGCAAATAGCTAAAGAATGAGGAAGTGAACTTTGTGGCTATGTATGGGAATATGTGATATGTGAGTATGTGATATATAGGTAATATTTATGCATAATTATAACTTACATATGTATTCATAATTGAATAACATATGCATGTCAACTTAAAACATTGTTTCATGAAGCATTTTATCATTTCTACCTATGATGAATTTTATAGTTTCTAAGCAATTCTATTCCATTCTTTTTTTTTTTTTGAGTTGGAGTCTCACTCTGTCACCCAGATGGAGTGCAGTGGCCACTCCTGGCCACCGCAGCCTCAACCAGCTGGGCTCCGGCCATCCTTCCGCCTTAGCCTTCCAAGTAGCCGGAATTACAGGCGTGTGCTACCACACCCGGCTAATTTTTTGATTTATTGTAGAGATGAGGTCTCGCTGCCCAGGTGGGTCTCGAACCCACGGGCTCAGGCAATCCACTCACCTCAGCCTCCCAAAAGCGTGGGATTACAGGCTGAGCCACCGAGCCCGGCTAATTCTATTCCATTCTAATCTAATCAATTTATACTATTTTAGCCTTTTTCTTATTGAAATGAACACTCATATAATTCTTGGACAGATTACAAGTTTCTCTAGTCAGGTTTTTTTCTTTTGTTTAACCTCAATCCCCACTCTAAGCAACATACTTTGGTTTGTATGACAATAAAAACGTAAATGTGTGTCATGCATTCAACAAGATTTTAGCACTTGCTATGTACCAAGCACTATTCCTGGCATAGGATTTACAGCTCTGAGGAAAATAAAAACTCCATGCCTTCATAGAATTTTATACTAGTTGGGGAAGACAGGAGGAAATAAGTAAAATATTTGTTATCGTAGATTGTAATAAGTTCTAGGAAGGAAACCTCAGAAAAAAAGCTAGAGAATTCATGGAAGGGTGGAATTTAGTGTGTGGTAAAGGAAATCTGAGGACAAAACCTGAAGGATAAAAGGGAAGGAGCCATGTTGATATTGAGGACAAAAGCATGAAGGAAGGAAGGAAGGAAGGAAGGAAGGAAGGAAGGAAGGAAGGAAGGAAGGAAGGAAGGAAGGAAGGAAGGAGAAAAAAAGAAAAAGGGGAGGAGGAAGAGAAGGAAAAGGAAGAGAAGGAAAAGAAGAAGAAATATATATAAATATAATGCAGTTGAAAAAATATTACCAAAAATTTTGTTCTGGAAAGAATACTCTGACTACTTATAATACACTCTATTTTATATTGTATTTGAATCTCACATATAAAATATTTTGCCCAAATCCACTGAATGAATTTTACAACCTATTAGTAGGTTTAAAACCAAAGCTGTAATGTTTACAAAGAGGAATTCGAATGCTGGGCTATAGGGTGGGTGCTCTCAAAAGTGATAGCCCTAATTAGCTGGGATTGGTGATGTGCACCTGTAGTCCTGGCTACTCAGGATGCTAAAGTGGGAGGACTGCTTGAACCCTGGCCTAGGGAATAGAGAAGACTCTGTCTCTAAAACAAATAAGCAATCATTTAAAAAGTGAGTTCCCAGTGTCTCAGTGGAGAAAATGAGTATGTCATCAAAACAGCTGTCTACCTGAATCAAATGGAATTTATAGATACTGGATTGAGTATGATAAAATTAAGGCATGGTGTGGAGAGTTTATTGACATGGGGCCACCCTCCTGTGAGTCAGGGGTTAATATCCTGGCAAAACCATTTGGTGTTAGAACCAATATGCTGCTAAAATGGCTCACTGTATCTTGGAAAGAACACAATAAAAAGTCGAAGATGACAGAATATGGAGGAAGCAGTCAGATGACTCAGATATCAGACATTTTAGAAGGGTTTCATTACATAAGGGTAGAAGACTCCTGACTGATATGTTACCCAGGAGGGCCCAAAGAACACCAAAATGCTAAGTGAGGGAGCTCTGCATTATGGAGATGCTCAGCAGTGACTATGTTCTGTGAGTTAAGATGATGCTATAGAACGGGTCTCTCGAATGCAAGGGGGAGATTATAGAATTCTGAAACAGCAGAAGCCAGGGGGCAGCACTAATAGTTAAAAACAAAGTGGGTAGGTACACTATAAAAGGCAGTAAAGACAAAATGGCAACTAGAGGGCATCTAGAGGACCTCTGGGCATCTGAGGTGATGGCCGTAGACTGTAGTGCTCCTAAGAGTAGATGAGGACACTCAGTCAGTAGCCACTGAGGACACTGCTTGACTTATTTAGCTGAAAAAGATCAACGGTGCCTCACTAGGGATGGTCAGTAGGACACATTTGTTGTCTTGCCCCATGGCTATGCTAACTCTTCTCTTCACCATCACAATATATCCCTAAGGGACCTTGATTATCATGCAACTCTGGAGAACATCATGATCCATCTACTGATGATATATCAATATGACTTACAATATAGCAAATATTCTAATGGTATAGTCAGAAACATAAGCAACAGAGGGTGGGTATAGATGCTAACTATAGATAGGGACTTACCACATCAGTGAAACTTTCAGAGATATGGCATTCTGGGGTCAGCTGAAATGTCCCTTCAAGGCAAAAAGCAAGTCACTGCACTTGCTCCCTCTATTACTATGAAAGATGAAGATAAATAGATTAGCCTTTTTGGATTTTGGAGATAGTATACACCATTCTTGGCAATACTGCCCCAGCCCATTTACTGTTGGCTATAAGGCAGAGAGGGCACTTTTAGAAAGAATCGAGCTATGCTGTATATAAGCTGATCTACCACTTGGGCCATGTAAGATGACAGATCAATGGTTTTTACTAGGTAAGAATACTGTGTGGAATTTCTAGAAATCCACAACAGGAGAGTCACAGTTCAAACTCTTAGGCTTCTGTGGCTAGACAGCATATTCTTCAGAAAAGAACTCTTCTCCATTTGGAGAGCTCTGGAAATGCTACTGGCATTTTTAGTGTCTGATCAAAACAAAAAATGACTATGCAAATGACATTTCCATCATGCAATGGATATTGTCAGAGACATCCAGCCCTATGATAGGTCTTGTAGGTGAAGCAGCAATTATTGTATGATATAAGTGATATGTTCAAGAGGACATTAAGTGAAAAGACAAATACCACATGGTATTACTTATATGTGTTGCTATCAGTTAGAAATAGGGAATAGAATGATGGTTACAAAGGATTGAGGCAGGGAAGAGGAAGGTTGGGAAGATGCTAGACAAAGGATAAAAAATTTAAGTTAGATAGAAGGAATACATTAAACAATATGAAAGTTCTTCTAGCTATATCCACCCCAAATACACACACAGAAACTGGAAAAATGACTTAGGGTGGGGTGTGGACCCACTGCACTGACTGTGAAAAATATCTGTGAAAGGCTCTGTATATCAACTGGTCTCCATAAAACTCCATTCTAAGTAGGAGTCATGCTGGTGTCAGAAAATACTCTGAATCCAGGATACCACAAGAATATGGATATTGCCCTTTTCCCAGTGCTCATTTGCTCTTGCAAATAACTGTAAATACTTTTGAAAAAAGATTAGGAGAAAACACTTGTGGTGCCATTGCAGGGTCCTAAATCAATGGGATTGGGGACTGTGAGCTGGCTTATAAATAGTAGTTGGATGAGGACAATAATTCTCCATTGGGGTCTGAAATCCTTTTCAGCCCTTAATTTTTTCTGGCTGTACAAGTACAGTAATGCATAACAACGTTTGTTTCAGTCAATGACAGACTGTATACATGGGGGTGGCCCCATCAGATTATAAGACCATATTTTTACTGTATCTTTTCTATGTTTAATACACAAATAGCACCATTGTGTTATAATTGTCAACAGTATTCAATACAGTAAAATGCTATACAGATTTGTAACCTAGGAGCAATAGATCATACCATATTGCCTAGGTGTGTAGTAGGCTATACCATCTAGGTAGTATTGTGTAAATACACTCTGTAATATTATTACAATGATGAAATCGCCTAACTATGCGTTTCCAGAATGTTATCCTCATTGTTAAGCAACACATGATTGTGATTGTAATCGGCTGCCAATCTGTCTCACCCCTAGGAATATCATTACCTAGTAGCTATTGCCATATATCCTTGAAAGATCAAGTTGCCTGAACAATACTCTCTAGGTGCCTATTACAGTAATCACATCTATCTTGTTTAGGTGACAAAATCTGACCTCTGCTATTGCAGAATCTTGTCCTCCCATCAATACTATGAAGCCAGATCCTTGACTATATTTTCTTGCTAACTTTTGACTACAGAAAATGGGCACCACTGAGCTTTTCAACAATGCTTGTGTTCCCATCTCTACTGTATTTCCTATTGCCTTAGTGATAGAACCCTCCTGGGTACCATGGTCATGCAGCAGGTTCTCCAGTTTTACATGAAATCTATTCTACCCATGCCCAAATTCCTGAGCCTCATAACCCCTTTCATCTAAGGCAACTCCACAATCTCTCCCTCACTGTACTCCATTATTAATTCCAAGCTTAAGAAGCCAATCACGCAATGTATACTATCCAGCTTCAGATATCTATCTCAAAAAAAAAACAACTTCTGAGTTAAAGGAGAGTGTGTCCATACAAGTATACTCCCTCCTATCCAGTCTTTTATTTCACACTCTCTCCCCTTGTCCAATACCCTCAAGATCCCAGTCAATTTCCCTTGTGCTTATTATTTGTTATTAGCTTTGTCAAAAAAGGTTCCTCTGGTGAGTAAGCTTTCTTTATGTAGAGATTGTATTCTGCCCTGTGCCACCCACCCCACATGCCCTACCTTCACCCCCAGACTCCTTGCAAAAAAAAAAAATTTTTTTTTTTTAGCGTGGGGTGTGTTTCCCATTTTTGTGGCCTGACCACAGGGCAGGTAACCACATTCACAGCACTGCATGGGCAGGTAAAATTCTGATCAAAAAGTCACCATGTTTTCTCATTGAATGAGCCAGGAAAAGGAGCCCATAATAAGGACTATTGGAGTGTTACAAGAGAGAATTACTAAAAAAGAAATCCAGAAAAAAAGGGACATTAAATTCTGTGTATGAACTCTTCCCAAGATGCTAACTCCTGACACACACCTGCACATGGCAGACTACACACAGTCTGAACTTAGATTTGAGTTACTTCCAACTACAAGTGAAATAAGTTTTCAGTTAGAGTCTATCAAGTTAATTGCTTACAAAAAAAATCATCCAGAGGAATGTAACAGAATCCAGAGTCTCCACAACATAACATTTTCAATATGCAAAATGTAATATAAAATTACTCAATATGTGAAAAACCAAGAAAATGTAACCAATTTCAAGGGAAAAGATGATCAACAAAAACCAACACTGAGATTGTTCAAATATCTGATAAGAACTTCAAAGCATCCAATATAACACACTTAGTGAGATAAAGGTAACTATACTCATAATGAGTGAAAAAATAAAAAATTCTAGCATAGAAATAAAAAATATTTTAAAATATCAATGGAAAATTTTAGAACAAAAAACACAAAATCTAAAATAAAAAATTCACTGTTACCATAAAGGACAAAATCATGAACTTCACAGCAACCTGGATAGATTTAGAATACAGAAACAGAGAACTGAGTATCACATGCTCATAAGCAGACCTTGAACAATTATTGTAATACTATAAGAAAAGAATTGGCAGTAGCAGAAAACTGCCGGGGCTTGGGGAGAGGCGGGATTGGCAGTAGTGGGAATCTGCTGGGGGTAGGGGACATACCTCATCAACAAGGGTACCTGCATAAAGAACACTTATATACCTAACCCTGAAGTGTACCCCACATCTTTAAACTAAAAAAATTAAAATAAAAAAATTCACTGGATAAATTTAATAGTAGAATAGAAATGACAAAGCAAAGAGTAAGTGAATTTGAAGAAAAATCAAAAGAAAGTATCCAATGTAAAGAAGAGATAAAAATAAGAATTTAAAAAACATTAGACATGTGGAACCAATCAAAATGTCTAATATATATGGAATTGGAGTTCTAAGAGAGAGAGAATTGTACAAAAATAATATTTAATCCCAAACAGGATGAAAGAATATGAAAAAAATAAGTCTTGACATATGAGAGTCACACTGCTTTAAAGTATAATAATAAAACAATGAAGCAACATCTTTTCAGTCCTGTAAGAATGGTCCGTCTAGAATTGTATATTCAACAAAAATATACTTAAGAAATGAAAGCTAAAACCAGACATTTCAGATAAAGGAAAACTAAGAAAATTTATATCCAGCAGGGAGTTCTTGCAGAGGAATGGAAATGATACCAGAAAAGAATTTAGATTTTAAAGAATAAATAAAAAGCATCAGAAATGATAAGTATTTGGGTAAATGTAAAAGGGTTTTTATTTCCCTCTTAATTTCTTTAAGACACACATGACTGTTTAAAACAAAGATTACAGCCGGGCTTGGTGGCTCAGCTGTAATCCCAGCACTTTGGGGGGCTGAGATGAGTGGATTGCCTGACCCCGCGGGTTCGAGACCCACCTGGGCAACATGGTGAGACCTCATCTCAGCAATAAATCAAAAAAATTAGCCGACGTGGTAGTGCACGCCTGTATACGAATGTTCTAGCTACTTGGAAGGCTGAGGCAGAAGGATTGCCAGAGCCCAGCAGGTCAAGGCTGCAGTGGCCAGGAGCGTGCCACTGCACTCCAGTCTGGGTGACAGAGTGAGACTTCAACTCAAAAAAATAAAAAATAAAAAATAAAAATTACAATGTCTTAGGTTACTCCACACATCTTGATAGGTTGCATTTTCACTTAATTCAAAATATTTTTTTAAATTTCCCATGAGATATATTCTTTAACCCATATGTTATTTAAAAGTCTGTTGTTTTTTATTTTTAATTTTTGTTACTTCATGAAATTTTATTTCAGTTGCATATATGAATTTAATTATTATAAGATATATACAAGATAATGTAAAATGTATTTCTTCTACACACTGTTTTATTGTGGTAAGAACATAAGATCTACTCTCTTAGAAAAATTTTAAGTGCACAATACAGTAATATTAACCATAGGCACAATGTGTACAGGGCAACTCCAGGACTTAATTATCTTCCATAAGTGGAACCTGGTGCATAGCAACCCCTCATTTCTATCTTCAATGCCTGGCAAACACCAATCTTCTCTTTGATTCTATGATTCTCTTTGACTATTTTAGACACAGTAAGTCCTCAATGCCATCAATAGGTTCTTGGAAACTGACTTTATGTGAAATGAGGTACAGTAGGTCCTTAAACAAGTCATTATAACTTTTTTGTTTTTTGTGGTTTTTTAAAAATGTTTAATTTTAAATATGTGGGGTACAATTCAGGGTTAAGTATACGAATGTTCATTATGCAGGTACCCTTGTTGATGAGGTGTGCCCCCCTCTCCAGGCAGTTTCCCACTACTGCCACTCCTGCCCCTACCCTTCCCTGGCAGTTTCCACTACTGCCAATCCCTTTCATATAGTATTATGATAGTTGTTCAAAGTCTGCTTATGAGTGAGAACATGTGATACTCGGTTCTTTGTTTCTGTGATAGATCACTCAGTATTATAGCCTCTAAGTCCATCCAAGTTGTTGTGAAGTTCATAATTTTTTCCTTCTTTATGGCTGTGTAATAGCCCATTGTGTATATGTACAACATTTTTTTTATCCAACCCTCTTTCAATAGGCAGCATGGTTGGTTCCATGTTTTTGCTATTGTGAACAATGCTGCAATAAACATGCGTGTGCAGGTATGTTTTTCATAGAGTGATTTGAATTCCTCCAGGTATATTCCCAGTAAGGGGATTGCAGCGTCAAATGGAAGGTCAATTTTTAGATCATTTAGGAATCACCACACTGTTTTCCACAGAGGGTGTATTAGTTTACGCTCCCACCAACAGTGTAGAAGTGTTCCCTTTTTCCCCCGCATTCGCTTTTTTTTGTAGGTAGTTTTTGTATGACATAGTCAATTTCCTTTATTGTTATTGGTCTATTTAGGGTCTCGGTTTCTTCTTGTTTCAACCTGGGGAGGGTGTGTGGTGTCAGAAAGTCCTCCATTTCATTTAGGTTTTCGAGTTTGTTTCCATACAAGTGTACATAATAATTTCTGATGATCTTTTGTATTTCTTTGGGGTCAGTTGTGACTTCATCTTTTGCATTTTTGGTTGTGTTTATTTGGGCTTTTTCTCTCTTCTTGGTCAGTCTAGCTAGGTGACCATCTATCTTGTTTATTCTTTCAAAGAACTAGCTTTTTGTTTTGTTGATTTTTTGTGTATTTTATTTTTTCTTCTATGACCTGAATTTGGGTTTTTATTTTGGTGATCTGGGTTCTTCTGATCTAGTTAGGGTTTTGGTGGTCTTGCTTTTCCAGTTTCCTTAAATGATTTGTTAGACTGTTAACTTGTGATCTTTCCATTTTCTTCTTGTGTGTTCGTAGAGATATGAATTCCCCTCTTAGTACTGATTTCATGGCATCCCAGAGGTTTGGGTAAGATATTTCTTCATTTTCATTTGTTTCCAGGAATCTTTTAATTTCTGCTTTGATTTCAGTGTTGACCCAGTAGTTGCTTAGCATCATGCTGTTTAATGTCCATGTCTTTGTGGGTTTTGGGGAAACTTTGTTGGTGTTGATATTTATTTTTATTCTACTGTGATCTGAGAAGGTGCATGGCAGAATTTCAATCTTATGGAATATGTTTATGCTTGATTTATGGTTGAGGATGTGGTCGATCTTAGAGTACCTTCCATGTGGTGATGAGTAGAATGTATATTCTGTGATCACTGGGTGGAGTGTTCTGTTGGTATCCATTAAGTCCATTTAATCAAGCATCACATTGAGGTTCCAGATCTCCTTTTTGCCTTTTTGTCTTGATGATCTGTCTAGGGTTTTAATGGGGTGTTTAAGTCCCCAGCTTTGATAGTGTTAGAGTCAGTATCTTTTTTTAGTTTACCTAGAAGCTGCTTTATGAAAGTTGGTGCTCCTATTTTGAGTGCATATATGTTTAGGATGGATATTTCTTGTTGATGGATTAAACTTTTTATTATTATGTAGTAACCTTCCATATATTTTAAAATTTTTGATAGCTTAAAGGGCATTTTGTCTGATATTAAGATTGTGACTCCTGCTTTCTTTTGTTTTCTATTCTCCTGAAATTTTGTTTCCCATCCTCTTACTTTGAGTCTGTGAGTGTCCTTCCTGGTGAGATGAGTCTCTTTGAGATAATATATTGTTGCCTCATGATATTTTATCCATTTTTCCATTCTATGTCTTTTCAGTGGTGCATTTAGTCCACTCACATTCAGGTTAATTATAGAGATATGAGTCTATCCCTATCATTAGGTTCTCATAGAGTTTGTTGTTATTGTTGCTGTTTGTTTGTTTGTTGTCTTTCTTTTGATTTAAGGTCTATATTCTTAATGGCTGACCTCTGAGAGGTCTGTGTGAGACTCATATTCTTCCTTTGATTTTTCTTCATTTATGTAGGTTTCCCCCCGCCCCTTGTTTTTTAACCTCTTCTTTAATTCTGTTGTTCAGTAATGGGGGGAAAGTTTTTACTTCTGTTTGCTCAATCTCTTATTCTTCCTTATGTAGATCCTCTGGTTTTGTTCAATTCTGAAACTGGATTTGGCATGGAGGCCTGTGCTTTTTGCAATTCTGAGATTTAATTGGGGGGGAGCTGTGATTCAGAAGCTATTTGCAGATCCCAGTATCCACTGACAGGTGTGTGGGCCCCCTGTAAGCCAATTCCCACTGCCTTATAACCTGTCCATGCAGTGGGGGTCTGTTTGCCCCCTGAAAGCAAAATGAGATAAGAAAAGGGAAAAGAATGGAAAAAGGAAAGAGGAAGATGAGAGGGAGGTGAAGAGTGAGAAGAAGAGGAAAAACAGACAGGTGTACCAACCAATGAATAACCAGAGAGACAAAAAAACATACAGACAAAACATACAGACAATTATAAAAACAAATAAACTAAAATCCCTCTGTTAGTGTACTCTCCCTCAAAAGTATTCATACATAAACAGGAAATCTAAAAAAATTCATTAAAATAACAGAAACAAAGCAAGTACAAAATGTAAACAAAAACAGAAAGAAAGAGAGAAGAAAAAAGCTAAAACTAAAACTAAAAACAAACAAGAAGGGAAAGAAAAACTCTCTTTGTTTCCTTTCAGGTTTCCACCTTAGGGAGCAGACCTGGTCTCCAGCCCCTCCCCTCCACTCTCAGTGCAGGCTGATAGGGTTGCTCTCAGCATGGGTCAAATGCCCCATGGATGACTGTGGGAGGAGAATGGATCAGATCCAGACTAATCCTACTTGCTGCAGCTGCAGCTGTCAAGTCTCTTACTCAGTTCTGATGTGTCTGTTCCTGTTCCAGCATAGGGGAGGAGCGTCTGTCTCTCCAAGTCTGGTGAGAAGATAGCCTCTGGGTCTCAAGATGGAGTCTAGGTGGAGCTGGGTGGGCCAATGCAGGTTTTTGCCCAGTTCTGGACTGAAAAGATGGTGCCCATTAGTGTCTCATCACTGATGTTAGAGCTTTATTCCAGATGTCCATGACCTGCCTCCTTCTGCTTGTGCCCAGTCTGCTACTGCAAGTGTTGATGTGGGTCAGGTGCCAGGTGGTGAGGGGTGACTGTTCTCTACTGCCTCCTCTCAAGAGAGCCCTAAGAACAGCAGAGAGTCCTGCACACCTGGGTCTCCCAGGGCAGAGTGGGCTACAGTCACCTCTAGAGGAGAGCCCTGGGTGCATGAACCCAAGGCTCCCCTCAAGTGGGCTTTCACTCATCCATTGGCACACACCCACTCACACAGAGAGTCTTTATGGACACTTGATTTTGATCTTATGATCCAAGCTGTTCTGTCATCGTCTTGCCTGGAGGCCATTTTTTTAAAAGAGGTTTTTGTCATACTTCGTTTCACTTAAAAGTCACAATTTTGGCTGGGCTCGGTGGCTCAGCCTGTAATCCCAGCACTTTGGGAGATCGAGATGAGAGAATTGCCTGAGCCCATGGGTTCAAGACCAGTCTGGGCAATTTGGTGAGACCTCATCTCTACAATAAAATCAAAAAATTAGCCAGACGTGGTAGCACAAATCTGTTGTTCCAACTACTTGGAAGGCTGAAGTGGAAGGATCACTGGAGCCCAGCAGGTTGAAACTGGAGTGGCTGTGAATGTCCCACTGCACTCCAGCCTGGGCAAAGGAGTGGGACTCCAACTCAAAAAAAAAAACAAAAAAAACAAAAAACAAACCAACAAAAAAAGTCATAGTTTCCAAGAATGTATCAATGATGTTAAGTGAGGACTTCTTGTATCTCATATTTCTAAAATCATGCAATATCTGTCCTTCTGCAATGGACTTATTTCACATAGAATAACATCTTTATAGTTCATCCATGTTGTTGTGCATGGCATAATTTTCTTCTTTTTTAAAAGGCTCAATAGTACGCTATTATATGTATATATCACATTTTCCATATACACTCATCTGTCAATAGATGTTTAGGTTATTTAAACATCTTAGCTACTGTGAGTAATGCTGAAATGAATATGGGAGTGCAAATATCTCCTCAAGATCTTGATTTAAATTTTTCTGAATAAGTGCCCAGAAGTGAAATTGTTGGATCATATTATAGTTCTAGTTTTTAATTTTTTTTAGCAACCTCCATATTGTTTTCCATTGTGGCTGTACCATTTTACAGTCCCACAAACAATGAAAAAAGTATTCCCATTTCTGCATATTCTCACAAACATATGCTATCTTTTTTATATGTCATCCTAATGTATGTAAAATAGGTCCTAATGAGTGAGATATCTAAATATCTAATAAGTGAGATATATAATTATGGTTTCAATTTTTATTTCCCTGATAATTAGTGATATTGACAAGAAGTGTGTTAATTACCAAATATTTTTAAATTTTCTAGTTATCTTTCTGTTATAATTCCTAGTTTAATTCCATTGTGTTCTGAGAGCGTATTTGGACTTTTATTCTTTTAAGTTTGTTGTGTATCTTATGGCCCAGAATGTGATCTATCTTGGTGAATATACCATACAAGCTTGAGAAGAATGTGTATTCTGGTGTTGTCAGATGAAGTATCCTATAAATGTCAATTAGTTCAGCTATATCCTTCCTGGTTTTACACATGTTGGATCTGTCAATTAGTTATAGAGTGGTGTTGAAGTCTCTGACTATAATAGTGGATTCATCTATTTCTCCTCACAGTTCTATCAGTTTTGCTTTGTGAGTTTGACACTCTCTTGTTAGGTGCATACACATTCAATATTTTTATGTCTTCTTGTACAACTGACTCCTTTATCATTATGCAATGCCCCTCTTCACTTTATCCCTGATAATTTTCCTTGCTCTGAAGTCTACTCTGACAAATTACTAGCTACTCCAGCTTTCTTATGATTAGTGATGGCCTGGTATATTTGGCTTCATCTTTTTACTTTTAATTTATCTGTGTCTTCATATTTAAAGTTGGTTTCTTGATGACAACATAGATTCGTGTTTTATGATCCACTCTAAATGTTTCTTTAAAATGGTGCATTTAGACCATTCACAGTTAAAGTGATTATTGCTGGGCATGGTAGCTCACACCTGTAATCCCAGCACTTTGGGAGGCTGAGGTGAGAGGATTGTTTGAGCCCAGCAGTTTGAGATAAGCCTGGGCAATATAGAGAGAACTTGTCTCTATAAAATAAAAAAATTAGCCGAGACTTGGTGGAGGCAGAAGGATTACCTGAGCTGAGGAAGTCAAAGTTGCAGTGAGCCATCATTCTGTCACTGCACTCCAGAGCCTGGGTGACAGAATGAGATCCTGTGTCAAAAATAACTAAATAAAAATAAAGTGATTACTGATATAACTGGATTAATATCATATGTCTAACTGTTCTCTATTAATTGTCTTTGTTACATGTGGGATTTTTTTGTCTTCCACCTTTTTCCAGTCATCTCTGGAATTGAGCATCTTATATATTCCATTTTCTCTGCTGTTGTAGCATATCAATTATACTTACTTTATTCAATTTTCTAATTCTTAAAATTTTATAGACTTCAGAGAGGAATTTTAGGCTCACAGCAAAACTTAGCAGAAAGTAAAGACATTTTCCATGTCCATCCTGCCCCCATGCATAGGCTTCTCTACCACTAACATCCTGCCCCAGAGGATATACATTTGTTACAGTCAATGAACCTATATTACATGTAATTATCATCCAAAGTCCATAGCTTACATTAGGGTTAACTTCTGATGTTGTATATTCTATGGGGTTTGACAAAAGCACAATGACATGTATCCACTATTAAAAATTGTTCCCTGCCATAAAAATCCTCTGTGCTCTGCCGATTCAACCCTCTTCCCCACAAATCCCTGGCAACCACTATTTCTTTTACTGTCTCCATAGTTTTACCCTTTCAGAATGTCATATATTTGGGACCACACAGTATGCAGACTTTTCAGACAGGCTTTTTTCACTTAGTAATATGCATTTTAAGGTTCATCCATGTCTTTTCATGGATTGATCATTCATTTCTTTATAGATCTGAGTAATAGTCCACTGTCTGAATGTACCATCATTTATTTTCATTGATCTACTGGAAAACATTTTGGTTACTTCCAAGTTTTGTAAATTATGAACAAAGCTGCAATAAAGATCTGTGTGCTGGTTTTTATATAAACATAAATTTTCAACTCTTTTGGGTAAATACCAAGGAATGTGATTGTTGGATCATATGGGAAAAGTACATTTAATTTTGTAAGAAACTGCCAAACTGTCTTCCAAAATGACTGTGCCATTTTGCACTATTATCAGGAATGAATGAGAGTTCTTGTTGCTTCACATCCTCATCAGTATTTGATGTTGTCAGTGTTTTTGATTTTGGACACTAAGTATGTAGTGGTAGACCAATGCTGTTTTCATTTGCAATTCCCTAATGAAATACAATGTTAAACTTCTTTTCATTTGGTCATTTGTCATCTATATATCTTCTCTGGTGAAGTCTCTACTTAGGTCTTGGCCCATTTAAAAATCACTTTGCCTATTTTCTTACTGTTGAGTGTTAAGAGTTATTTGTATATTTTGGATAACAATCCTTCTTTCAAATGGTTTTTTGCAAATATTTTCTCCAAATCTATGGCTTCTCTTTTCATTCTCTTGATATCTCTTTTCAAAAAATTTTTAAAAGAAATTCAAATGTCTTAGAGTTTGTAGCATATATTTACAACTAATCCAAGGCCACTTTCAAGCAACAATATTGTTTCACAGGTAGTGAAGGTACCTTACAACAAAGTATTCCAATTGCTCTGTCTCTTCCCTTATAACATTACAGTCACTCATTTCAATTAGCTGTAGGTTCTAATAACCAAATATACTGCTGGTATACTTAAGTTGAACTTTATGTTAGATTAATGAAGAATAAAAAAATATTACTTGACCCTTATTTCTTCTTCTCCCTTCCTTTATGTAGATCTGAACATAATATGTCTAATCTATACCATATTCCTTTGCCCTGAAGGATTTCTTTTAAAATATTTTACAAGAAAGGTTTACTAATGACAAATTCCCTCAATTTTGTTTACTTGAGAAAGTCTTTCACCTTTACTTTTAAAAGATATTTTAATTGGATATAGAATTTTAGTGTTTTCTTTTCTTGCAACCTTGAAAATATTTCACTTCATTGTCTTCTGTTTGGGTAAAATATTTTCTCTCCCTTTGGCTTCTTTCAATATTTTCTCTTTATATTTGATTTTAATGTAGTTTAAATAAGATATGCATCTGGTGTAGGGTTTTTTAGTATACATCCTACTTTGTGTTATATGAAGAAAAGTTGTTGATTTTCAGCTTGTTCTGCTTTTCTCTTGCTGTGAGAATGGGAGGATGACTCCCAAACTCTTTATATGTTGAACCAGAATCCAGAAGTGCCTCTTGACCTGGAATTATAATGTATGTATGACAACTATAGCAAAAAATAGTAGTGCAAGAAAGATGGTAAATGGACTCTATGGTCACAAGATTTTCAAATTTATGTGAACTGTGTAAGATACAAAAGGGTAATTCATTTTCAAAATGGCAAATTTGTTACTTCACTTGCTGGTCCTTCCTGCATTCTTAGTGGGCTTTCTCTTTTGGCAGGCTTCTTTTGTTGGGCATTGAGACCCAATCAGAATTCAGAAACATGTATTTTTACCTTATTTGTATAGAAACTGCTTGTGTTTTACCTTATTTATAAAAAACTATTGCTTAGGCGATATCCAGAAAAGGGACATAACCTCTGAAATGTTGGGAGCCGGCCACAGAGGCCCACTGACCATTAGGGATAAGGAAGGGCTGTTGACCCCGAGACCACTAGGATGTGTTTGGGAGCTGTTGACCCATTCCCTCCCTCCTTTTCCATTTGGCACAAACTACCAAGAAAAGCTCCAGCTGGCTCTAACAGAAAACTCTGAGACCAGAATGTACACAGCTAACATAGGAGTCTATTGTTCCCATTCCCCATGACTTATGGTCTTTTGCTTTATCACAATTTAAGTTTGGCTTTGAGTCACATTGAGGAGCCTTAGTACAGGTCACAGGTTCTCTTAATGTGACCTTTAGAAATTTATAGATATAGGGTTTTAGAAAATAGTTTATATAGATTTAAAAAATTTAAGTAACCATTTTATTATAAAAGTATGGTTAGTTCAGTTTTATTTAGGGGGGCCAGTAAAGTTTGAATTAGGCCAGCTGGTGCTAGGAGAGTGTAACCATAACAGTTGTTTTAATAAAAACTAGTTTGAATTAGTACATAATAGTGAAAGTTAATAATTCACTATGGTGGTTTTGGGTTTAGACATGGAGTGATGTTAATTCAAGATGATGTAGTTGTAATACAATTAAGTACACATAAGAAACTGGTTTGGGGAACATTAAGTTAGCAAAAGATACAAAAAGACAATTTGTGGTTGTTCTTCCTCATGTTCTTCCTTACGGATGAAAGAACATTTGCTTGAGAGTGGGGGGTGTCCTTTGTACACCTGGACCTGTTCATGTGAAAGGCACATGCTACCTTTGTTTCCTGTGATGATGACTTTGCAGAGTTTGGGGATAAAACCCTGAGATTACACCCATTAAATGGCTTCTGGTCACCTGAACAGGAGTCCAGTCTCTTTGTTTCTCCCCTCTTCTCTTTCTTTCTCTTTATTTCTCCAAAATAATCGCTAACACTGCCACACCTTCCAAGAGACCCCCTAAATCTCTCTGCAGGAGCTGGCCCCCCACACCTGGTGTCCAACGTGGGGCCCTGGAAAGGTAAGCTTTTTTCCCATTTCAGGGCGGCTAGGATCTTACCCAGGGTACTGCAGACCCCTCTGTAGAGACAGGCAGAGTGAGGATGGGTAAGCAAAGTTTTTGTGAAGCCAGCGCCATGATCTAATCATGGGCCAGAGCGAATCTAAGGAACATAAAATGTTCATCAGTATCTTAATGAATACTCTCTCTAAGCATGGAACTAAAGTCTCTTCTGCTGATCTAGCTTGTTTTCTACATTTTGTTCAGGAACATTGTCCCTGGTTTCCTGAAGAGGGGACAGTGAATTTGAATATCTGGAAAAAAGTGGGGGAAGAACTAAGACTGTATTATACTCAACATAGGCCCAAAAAGGTGCCACCTAATGCTTTTTCTTTATGTAACTTAATCAAAGATGCTTTAGATCCCCAGCACGATTATGAAAAATTTCCTTCAAAAAGGCCGTTGATAATGATGAGGGTGATAAAAAAACTTTTCCTTTTGCTGCTGCCTCTGCACCTCCAAATTATGATGATAAACTATCCCCACAGGACACAGCAGGTTTGGAGAATGAAGCCACAAATACCACGGTAACAATTACCTTAACACTAATCTACCTCTTCCACAGGTCCCTCTACATAAGACAGAGGTAAGAAAGCTAAATCTCACACCCGGCAGTGGCCCTGCCCCTCTTTTTCTTTTTGGAATACATACTGCTTGAGCAGAGGCAGAAAAGGAAGGAGATTTCAGTTTATCAGCATGTTTTCCAGTGGCTATTACTGACATTGATGGAGTGGGCCAAGCGCAATGGGAGCCTTTACCTTACAAGTTGGTAAGAGAATTAAAAGAGGCCAGTTCACAATATGGTCCTTTGGCTCCCTATACTCTTACTATTTTAGATCAATTCACTTCTCGCTGGATGACTGCTTCTGATTGGCAACAATTGACTGAAAGCTGCTTATCCGGAGGAGCGTATTTACTTTGGAAAACAGAGTATGAAGATCAGGTGCAAATTCAGATGGCAAAAAATCAAAATCGGCCACCAGATACATTTGTTATTGTTAAAGATATGCTGACAGGTACTGGGCAGTATGCCACATACAACGCTCAAGTAGTTTTCCCTAGAGAAGTGTGTACTCAAATAAGCCACTGTGCTTCTACGGCTTGGAAAAAGTTGCCTGCTTATTCCACTCTTTCTTTGTCTGAGATAAAACAAAAGGCAGATAAAAACTACAAGGATTTCATCTCCAGACTAACCACCGCCGTCAAACGGGTAATTATTAGGAAAAAGACAGCAGAAATTTTAGCTAAACAATTGGCTGTTAAAAACACTAATAACACTTGTCAGGCTTTAATAAGCCTTATAAAAAAGACCAGCAATATAATTGATTATATCAGACAATGATTATGATGATGATGATGATGATGAAGAGAACTTCCTTTTTGCCACCCTTACTACACCTCTTTCTAAGGTTTTTTTCTTAAAGGTTAAAAATACTGAAATAAAACCTAGATTTAGTTACACTTTTCTTTTTCTTATAAAAATACAGAGAGCTCAAACAATAATAAACAAAAATATATAAGTAATATATAAGTAATATAAATAAAATAAATAATATAAGCAAAAGTATATAAGTAATGTGTAAATAATATAAGTATAAACAATATATAAGCAATATAAGCTATATATATAAACAATATATAATATAAATAATATAAGTAACACAAATAACATAAAAATAATATAAACAAAAATATATAAATAATAAGCAAAAAAAATCTCATTGCAGTCTTACTTTAACTGTGGTCAAGTCAGACACATTAACAGAGATTGTTTGACTAAACAAGGTATGGCCAGCTTACACGACACACCATCACCATTTACTGGGTCTACTCGACCAAAAACCTCGTGTCCCAAATGCCAAAAAGTCTTTCATTGGGCTAAAAAATGCCTATCTAAATTTCATAAAAACGATACTCTTTTAAATCAACAACAAGCCACTCCAGCTCAGAAAAACTTCCAGAGGGGCCAGCCCCAGCCCCACCTGACAATAGGGGCACAGCTTCCACCATGAACCCATTTGTTCCTTCTGCTCCATCACAGAACTCATCCAAGCCACCCCTCAGAAAACAGGACTAGACTTGTGTTCCTCCAGCACTACAATATTAACTCAAAACATTCAGGTAACCCCAATTCCTATGGGAGTAAAGGGCCCCCTCCCAGAAGGAATAGTGGGTGTAATATTAGACAAAAGTTCCTTGTCTTTACAAGGAGTTTCCATTATTCCTAGAGTGGTGGATTCGGATTACACAGGAAAAATGCAGGTGCTTGTCACTCCCCCTAACAAAACTGTGCAGTTTAACAAAGGTCAAAAAATAGCCCAGTTACTGCTCCTGTCTTATCATAAAACAGGTAAAACTTTAACTGACCTGCCTAGAGGTGACTCTAGATTTGGTTCTAGCCATGTTGCTTTTTGGGTTCAGGAGGTTACTAACTCTAGACCTCTAAAAGACTTATATATACAAAAAATTAAAATTAAAGGCTTGTTAGACACGAAAACCGATATATCTTATATTGCTGGGAAAAATTGGCCTGCTTCCTGGCCTACTCAAATAGCTCCTTCAGGACTCATAGACATTGGTTAAACACCCTCAATAGCCAAAAGCTCTAAAATTTTAAATTAGACAAATAATGAGACTTCAAAAACTTTTTGCCATACTTTATTCCATCTATCCCCTTTATATTATGTGGAAGAGATATTCTTGCTCAAATGGGCATGCTTTTATATAGCCTTAATAACAAAGTTTCAACACAAATACTACCAATGGGCTATGATCTCTTTAAGGGACTTGGCAAAGATGGACAAAAAATACAAAAACCTGTCCAAGTTAATAAAAAGACAAATCAAACTGGCATTGGCTATTCAAATTTATCCATTGTTCCCAAGACCCTATTACCTAAAAAAGCCGACAAACCGATTTGGGTGAAACAATGACCCTTAAAAAAGCTTAAGACAGCCAAAAAACTAGTTTAACAATTAGAGGTTGGTCATATAAAGCCTTCTACTGGCCCCCCTAAATAACAACCACTAGCCCCTAAAACACTCCTATTTTTATAATTTAAAAAAATCTGATAAATAGAGACTTTTATAAAATTTAAGAGCTATTAACACTACTATAAAAGTCATGAAAGCGTTACAGCCTGGATTACTATACCTGTTAACTTTAATATTATAGTTATTGATTTACAGGATTGTTTCTTTACTATACCTTTAAACCCAAAAGATTGTAAACAATTTACATTTAATTTACTCTCTAAAAATTTAAAACAACCATTTTAAAGATTTCAATAAAAAGTCCTGCCACAAGGTATAAAAAACCAGCCCACCTTGTGCCAAAAGTATGTAAAATTCAGCCTTACAAGATATTAAAAGCCAATATCCTAATCTCTAGTTAATCCATTATATAGAAAACACTTTACTGGCTCGCAAAAATCGTGCCTTTTTACATGAAATTCTTAATAAAACTGTGACTGCTCTCAATGCGGTTTGAAAATTTCTCCTAAAAAAATTCAAACCAATCCTCCTTTCACATATCTTGGCCATGTGTTAAACACACAAACAGTGAGTCATCAACCTTTACAGTTACAAAAAGATCATTTGATAGCATTAAATGATTTCCAAAAACTGTTGGGAGATATTAATTGGATTAGACCTTACTTACATATTACCACATCAAATTTAAAACCTTTATTCAATATCTTACAGGGGGACTCTTCTCCCAACTCTAAAAAACTTTTAACATCAGAGGCCAAAAAAGCCTTGTCCCTTGTAAAAAAAAAAAAAGGCTATTGAGTCTCAAAAGGTTAAAAGAGTAGATTACCGCCTGCCTTGGGACTTAATTATTCTGGTCACTCTCCATACTCCCACAAAATGTCTGTGACAATAAAATCAATAAAACAACTCCATCTGCCAATAACCTCTAAAAAAATATTGACTTCCTATCCCTATTTAATAGCCTTACTTATAACCAAAGGGAGACATAAAAGTGTTAAATTATTTAGACATAATATATACAATATAATTGTTCCTTATAATAAGTTTCAATTTCAAAGTTTGTTCTAATTGACAAATAGCCCTAACTGATTATAGGAGACAAGTTTTGTTTCATTTACCCAAAAGTCCACTGTTACAATTTATAAAACAAAATCCTCCCCCGAAGACTAAAACCAAATGTACTATGACAAATAAATATAACTCACTTTCCCAACTTTGAAAAAATGTCTTATTTACATGTAACTGTAGATACATTTTCTCATGTTATTTTAACTTCAACAAAAACTAAAAAAGCCTACAAAGATGTGATACAACATTTATTCCTTTGTTTCTCACAGCTAGATATACCAAAACAACTAAAAACTGATAACGGTCCTACATATACATCTAAATCTTTCCAAAAATTTTGTTACCAATTTAATATTTCTCATTTCACAAAAATTCCTTACAATCCACAAGGTAAAGCCATAGTTAAAAGAGTCCACCAACCTTTAAAAAATCAAATAAATTAATTAATAGAGGGGAAATTTAAATATAGCTCTCCTCACCATATTTTAAATCATGCTTTATTTGTTATAAATCATGTAAATTTAAATTCTTTAGACAACTCAACTATGACTAGACACTAAAAACCCCCAAAAAATATTAAACCTATGATAAAATAAAAAGATCTCCTTACAGGCCAATGGAGAGGGCCTGACATATTGCTAACCAGTGAGAGGGGATATGCTTACATATATCCACAAAACAAATCTACTCCTATTTAAATTCCTGATCGATATATCCGACATGCCTACATTGACCCGATGACCAAAACAAGTGACAAAGATACTACCAATTCAAAAAAACACTAGATGTGACAACATGCCTGCTAGTCACCGGGAAAAAAACCCTTCCTCATTACTTCAAAAACACCCACTGCTTGCTGAGCCACAACTTCAACATGATTCACCCAAAGAAAAAACAACTTTGAGCTGTCCTATACAAGACGACAAACTACCACACATAATGTCTTCAGTACTCGCTGTTCACAACTATCAGCATAAAAACAAATAAAATCTTTGGTTAAAAAAACAGAAAAAATGGTAACCTCCCCTGTCATTTCACAAAAACTTCACCCCCATCTAACATACTCATTTGCTCTCTTAACAATACCAAAAAAGACTGGTTACTCATCCAACGAGACACTGGATATCCAGAGTAGAGAGAGTGCATTTATAGATCTAAAGTAGACTATTTATACCTAATAAAAAACTATAACTACTATCAAAAATAAACAAATTGTTATTTCATACCTATAAAATAAGAGTTTGTTTACAATCTCCATATGTTTTTCTTGTATAAAATAAATATTACACTGTAAAAATTAATCACCACAATGATGTATATTCAATATCTTGTCAAAATTATATTCTCACAAATTGTTTAAATGACAATTATAAAGATTTTTTTTCATTCTTAAAACTACCTCCTTATTTAATGGTTCCAATACAATTGTCATCTCGTTGATATAATAAATATGGTCTACAAACGTTGTATAAGGTTAACTCTCTTTTTAAAAAAAGACCAAAAAATCTCTAGTTACTTTTATCTTAAAAATTAGAGCCCTAATAGCTATTACTGCTTTGATAACAGTTTTAACTATAACTTTAGCCTTAAAAGTCCACATAACTACCTTCACTAATCAGTTATCTAAAAATATTTCTATAGTCTTAACTACCCAAGAGATTATTGATCACAAGCTAAAAAACAAAGTTAATGCTTTTAAAAAAAGTGGTTCTAGCTATAAAACAAAAATTTGTGACTTTAAAAATTAGGTTGGCTCTTCGATGTTACTCTAAATTTAAATGAATTTGCCTCACTTCTTTAAAGATAAATACATCTGTCCACACATGAGACAAAATTAAAAATCATATTCTTAAAATTTAAAATAATTCAGACTTAAACATAGACCTTACTAAATTACATCAAAAAATTCAAGATATGATGATTACTAAAAAACAATCCCGGTCTACTAAATTGGCCAGTTCTATATTTAACAATTTTTCTTCATTCATTGATCAAAAATTGTTAATGTCTATATTCATTAATGTGAAAATTTGTAAAACAATGATTCTTTTATTGCTGTGTCTACTTCCAATCATTTTCAGAGTATTAAAAATATATATATCTCAGCTCAATACAAAGTTTCATGGTTTCGTGCTAAAAAATAAAAAACAGGGAGATGTTGGGAGCCGGCCACGAAGGCCCACTGAGTGTTAAGGATCAGGAAGGGCCATTGACCCCGAGACCACTAGGATGTGTTTGGGAGCTGTTGACCCATTCCCTCCCTCCTTTTCCATTTGGCACAAACTACCAAGAAAAACTCCAGCTGGCTCTAACAAAAAACTCTGAGACCAAAACACACACAGCTAACCTAGGAGTCTGTTGTTCCCATTCCCCACGACTTATGGTCTTTTGCTTTATCACAATTTAAGTTTGGCTTTGAGTCACATTGAGGAGCCTTAGTACAGGTCACAGGTTCTCTTAATGCAACCTTTAGAAATTTATAGATATAGGTTTTAAAAAATAGTCTATATAGATTTAAAAAATTTAAATAACTGTTTTATTATAAAAGTATGATTAGTTCAGTTTTATTTAGGGGGGCTAATAAAGTTTAAATTAGGCCAGCTGGTGCTAGGAGAGTATAACCATAACAACAATTGTTTTAATAAAAACTAGTTTAAATTAATACATAATAGTAAAAGTTAATAATTCACCATGGTGGTTTTGGGTTTAGACATGGAGTGATGTTAATTCAAGATGATGTAGTTGTAATACAATTAAAGACACATAAAAAACTGGTTTGGGAAACATTAAGTTAGCATAAGATACAAAAAGATAATTTGTGGTTGTTCTTCCTCATGTTCTTCCTTACGTATGAAAAAACATTTGCTTGAGAGTGGGGGGGTGTCCTTTGTACACCTGGACCTATTCCTATAAAAGGCACATGCTACCTTTGTTTCCTGTGATGATGACTTTACAGAGTTTGGGGATAAAAGCCCTGAGATTACACCCATTAAATGACTTCTGGTCACCTGAACAGGAGTCCAGTCTCTTTCTTTCTCCCCTCTTCTCTTTCTTTCTCTTTATTTCTCCAAAATAATCACCAATGCTGCCACACCTTCCAAGAGACCCCCTAAATCTCTCTGCAGGAGCTGGCCCCCTGTACTGAGGAACTCAACCAATGGGGAACCAGGAGAGGGACTTGCAGTTTAGAGGCATAAATACACTGACTGTGACTGCCTTGGTGTGACTGCTCATCTGACAGGCACCCGTTCTTGCAAGAATAAGATCAAAAGAGCTATGCCACTCCTCCAGTCTCTGAGGGTCCATATTGTGCTTTGATGACAAAACTGAGAAGGGATGATTCTGTCTCCCAAAGCCATGGGGGCTCACCTGGGAGACCTGTGACTGTGGGATCAGACACCCATTGGAGGGAGAGACACATCCCACCTAGTTTTATGGGGCTCACTCCAACTGGGCAATCCTGGTTCCCACTGCTCTGCAAATAGACCTGAGACCACTATCTGAGACTCAGAGGAGGGGATGCTGACCAGGCAGGCACCAACTGTGGTGACCTAGTAACCTTGTGCATGAGCCATGGTAGGAAAATGGGACTATTAGTACTACTTTGGGGGTCAAGGAAATTCTTAGAGGTTGGGTGTGTGTGGCTGAGATATATCTCAAAATATCAAGTGAGTCCTAATGCTTGCAAGAAATCTCCAGTAAAGGAAATTGAGCACTTTGGGAGGAACTCAGAGTCCTAATATTTGCAAGAAACCTCCAGTATGGAGGGTTGAGCACTTTAGGAGGAAGTCAGAGACTACACAGCTCACCTGGTAACTGAGAATGGGTAATAAGCAGTCTAGCCCTAGGAAGGGAGGTCAAGGGTGTTCCCTTGAAATTCTCCCAGATAATTCCATTGGGGCAAATGTCAAAGAATTCAAAAAATGATTCCAAAATTAAAGGAAAGGGAAAGAAAAATATGATTGAATTTTGTTGCTTTATATAGACTAAGTAACCAATCTGTCAGCCCTCAGTGTTTTGGCCAAAATTTGGCTCCAATGAGGACTGGTTTAGTTAGGCATTAGTAATCTATGTCAACAATAAGCCCTCTGTTTCATTTGAGGAAGGGAAACCATCTGGGCCTCTAGAAGAGAAAGAAACCTTGTGCTCTGCTCTCCTGTATCCTCCCCTTATGACCCCCCAGAAGACTGGGGATCTGGTGTGGAAACAGGAGATGCAGATCTATCAGAAACTCAAGAATTGAGATTCCCCAAGCCCTAAACCCCTGCATCCTAATTTGAAAAGGGAATTGTAACAATGTAAAAGGGATATTAATAAATTATCTTTTCCCCTGGATGTCCAGATGAAGATTCAGAATTATTTCCATTAAGGGAGGTTCCCTTGGGGCAGGGAAAAATTGGCTTTGTTAATGCCCAACTTACTAGTCCTGAAGTAAGAAATTTCAAAAAGGAAATTAAATAATTATCAAATGATCCTTTAGGATTAGCTGATTAAGTTGACTAGTTTCTCGAACCTAAAATATATATATGTGGGTAGAACTGATGTCTATTATGAACATTCTATTCACTGGGAAGAAAGGGAAATGATTCAAAGGGCTACTATGTCTATCTGGGAACAGGAACATCCCCTGGGCCCAGGAGTATAACCAGCTGAACAAAAATATTCAAACACAGATCCCAGATGGGATAATAATAACCCAGGAGATAGAGTCAAAATGCAAGATGTAAGACAATAAATAATTAAAGGGATCAGAGAGTCAGCACTGAGATCCCAAATAACTTTGAAATCCAGCAAGAGAAGGAGGAAACTATTAGGGCACAGATAGGGTGAGGGTAGAGTCAAGAATGGAGAGGGGTGTAGCACCACCAGAGTAGGCATGCCAGAGGCGTGCACTGGTAACCTGGAGTTCCGAGTAATGCAAAGAATTTCAACACACAAAGAAGTAAAGAAAGAAAAGTTTATTTAAAAGTAAATTAGAGAGTGAAAGAGAAGGGAGAGAGAAAATTCACCTCCCCAAGGTGGGGGAGGGGGCCAAAGACAGGAAGCATGGTGACAGCCATAGCTCAAAGAGCACATGGTCACACCAGAGTCTAGCAAGGCAATGGCCCATGGCTGCTTGTGGTTGAGTCCTTTTAACCATTCCCCTCGATGGGGAAGATCATTAAGGTGATTGGGTGGTGGTCTGCTCCAAGTCATCACAAAGGGGCAGGCAAGCGAAGTACTGACATCAGGTGATGGACAGCAGGCAGATGGTGGGTTAGTCACATGATTGCTGCCATGATGGGGTTTATCTGTGTCACACAGGTCACAAAGGGCTGATAAGGTTAACTTGGGAAGTTTGGGCCTGGAGGGGTTTTTTCTATAAAGACTTTGTTAGACATTTGCAATTCACAAACTCCTTAACCAAAGGTGGTCTTATTATCACTTTTATGACTTGGGACAGCCAAAGGGTGATCTTTGATCTTCAACCTTGACAAGGAATGAAAATTTTACTAGAGATTATTATGCTAAACCATGAATTAAAAGGTTGGGTTGTCCTGGTCTTGCATCTGATGGAGATTTGCTGAGGGGGGGATGGGATAGGCTGCTACTTGTCCTGCAGTAGAATGTCTGAATGCTTTCTAATGGTTATGCTGAGGCAAAAAGACTAAACTAAGAATAAGCCAAGTTTCTCTTAGGTTTCTATAGGTACCATCTTTCATTCTCACCTCTTGCTATTTTTTAAAAATATTCTTATTTGTACCTAGGAACAGGGATGAAGGTCAGGCTTCTGTAGCTACTTCTTGCTGTACATGGAGTGCAGAGCTGTCCCTACCTGTCTAGAGTAAGAGGAGGGGATGAGAGGATAGGAGCCCATGGAGTTAAGTATTTTTAGTATTCGTATTCAAAATATTGACTATAAGAATTAATATTATTTTAATAAAGGCCATTATAGCCACTGTTATAACATAGCAAGTTGTTGATGTCTAGTAAAATGTATTTACAGTTACCCCAGTGGGTTTATACCAACTACAGGAGTCCAGGCAGTTCTCACTGCTGTACCAGTAAATTCCTGAGTCTATTTGCAGACTTCTGTTCCTAAAACTGGTCTTTTAGCTTTTGGGGGGTTGTGATAAAAATTTACAGACAGTTATAAGGAGTTTTATTAATGACTTAAACAAGGAAATAGTTACTTTGACAAAGTTCGAAGAAAATTTTAAAACAGTAGAGACATGTAGTTAAGTTGTAGCTTAAACTGAGAATTTTAAACATGTAAACACTGACAAGAGAAAACAGTTTCTTTTGTTTTTATAATAGGTCTGATATACCTTCACAATGATTGATATGCTAGCGGGTGAAGTCCAGGTTATTTTATTTATCCTATGTTGGATAGTAATTCTTGTGCCTGGTTTGCAGTCAGTTTGGGAGGGTGTGGGGTAGATGTGGCTTCTGGGGCTTGTTTTTTATCTCACCCTAGAGAGACTGAATTTAGAACTTAGAGTTTAAGTATTAAAAAAAATTTAAAACATAATGTTACAAACTTACAGTAGTTATTGCAAAAGTTACTTATTTAGCTAGAATGATAGTCCATGATTTTGAAAAGAAAAAACCTAGCTTTTTTTGTAATAAAGTGGGGGAGGGCTAACTGAATTTTGTCTCTTCCTCCCCCCCCTCTGTTGTTTAAAGGAGAAAATTATTTTGGATAAGGCTATATGATTTCAACATGGCCAGGACCAAAAGGCTGGCACCTGTATTAAATTAAGAAATTAATTTGGGTTCCAGTGCCCTATTTACCTGGGGGATTGTTGAGGTAATGGTGAGCCAGTGCCAGGCAGTTTAGCAGATTTTCAGGCCTCCATAAGTGGCCACCTTTTGTGAGTCAAGTGTTCTCTCCTATCTTCAGAAGAGAATGCACCTGCTTTTCAATGGCTCTTTGGCCTGTACAGTGGACAAGGTCCAGGAGGTTAAGGACTTTTGGGGGCAACTACGCTCTAGTGCCCCCACAGATTGTACCCATAAGCAAAGGACACAATCCTCTTAGCAGGTTTGTTTTTACCAGGTGTCTGATGGGCAGTTGGAGTTTTGTCACTAATGGTGACTACCAATTGGGGTGCCTCTTTGGTCCTCTGGTTCTGCAGCCCTCCATGTTGGCACCCTGTTGCTTTTCTAGTGTCTCAGCTAGAAAAAAACTCAAAAGTTATTTTTAATAGGCTACATATAAGACATTTTTATTATTTCTGTCTGTAACAGTTTGATGTAAGACCCTTTGAAGTGAACAGATGGATGTGAAATGATCTGTGCCTACTTATTTATCATTATGAACAGGAAAAGTTGTTAAAAATCCTTATGAATTACTAAATTGTAGTCTTAGTTGTAAGATGTGGACAATTAGGTGACAGTGATCAGTTCCCATCCTCGTGCTCACACAGAGTACCCAGTATTTTACCTGTCCAGCAGGAGAAGTACTAGACTTAGTAAAAGTGACTTATCCAGGTGGGAATGGCCAGTTTTTAAATCTTATCATGTCCTGCAGGTGTTTAGCATTTAAAGCTTTATTTTTTTTATAAGAGTGTGCTAGTTAAGCACAAGTGATTTAAGCTTTTGTTTATAAAATACAATTTTAGCAAGCCTGATATAGCAAACAGTGGTGTTATTTAGCACTAATGTTAACACATGGTAAAGTTGGAAGTAAAATTTTATTACAGCACTTGTAAGTTTGGTTGGAAAAATATATTAAAATTAACAGGACTAATTTACATGATCCCTTTACTTTCATCTGGAAAGGAAGGTTGATATAGTTCCAATTTAATTTTAACTTGACAGAGATTTATCATAATAAAACAACAAACAAGAACTTTAATAGCCTTTTGTACCGGCCACTCCCTTGAGAAGAGACCGGTTAAGCCATGTGGAAACCTGAATGGGCTTCCAAAGTACACATGGGGGTGGTGACCTGCTGCAGTTAGTAGGGCTGCCGCCAGGGGGTTATCAAACAGTGGGGGAAGGGATGAGAAGGTTGGAGACTGGGGTTAGGTGCCACGGCTTTTGGCGCTGTCCCCTTCTCCAAAGATAAGAGAGAAGAGAGACTGGGGGCCAGGGTTAGGTGCCACAGCCATAAACGCCAGCCCCTCCTCTGCAGGTAAAGTTGGAGGGCAAGAAGGAAGGGAACCTGATGGAGATTGGAGTATCAAAAGCAGATTACAAGAGACAGGAGAAGTTAAACCAGCTGGGTCAGCATTTGAATTGTTAGAGGGAAAGCAGGAATCAGAGTTGTAAAAGGAATAGAAGAGTATGAAGGAGGTGAAAAAATTTTTTTTGAGGGAGGGGTGGCTAAGTCAGCAGGATTAGTATCTTCTGATGAGCCTACGGACAATGGGGTCTGGGGAGCCAACACAAAAATACAGCAAGAAGAACAGATGTCTGTGTGATGAGCTAACTCATAAAAGGCCTGAATATATGGAATCTCAAGGTATTTGACATTTCTTAGGTACAAATCAAGCAGCAGAAGGATGTTAAAAGTTAGGAAGCCACCCTCTGGCCAGTTTTCACCATCCCTCAGCTTATATTGTGGAATTTCCCCATACTTGGCCACCAGATGAAAGGGTCAGCTGGGGCAAGGTGGGCTGGAGCTGGTGCCAGGGTTGTAAAGCAGTATTGTAATAAAAGGAAACAGGGATACAGATGGAATGGGCTCTTGGTTTCATGGATTTGTTTCTAGGCCTTAACCCATCCAGATCCCCTGCCAGGTGTCACCAACAGGTTAATGTGGAGCGCCTCCGCCCTAGCATGGCGCCTGAAGCAGCCAGACCACAAGACAAAACAAGCCCTAATAAGGCAACTAAAGGATATCAGCATACAATCCTCTCTTACGGGCCTTGCCGCGTTACCTTAATTGATTGGCAGAGATACTAGATTTAAGGTCACGAATAGGAGAAAGAGGAAGAAGAACGATGTAGTAACCTGGGATTAAAGCAGCTTGCAGAAGAATCGTGTGAGAGTCGTTATTGAAAGCGACAGGTTAAAAGAAGTCAGTACAAAGGATGCAAGTCTCGAGGAAGAGAGTATCCTCCCCTCCCGTTCCTGTGCCCACTGGAGCTTGCGGAATGCTATGCTCCACCATGTCTTGGAAAGCCCGGTACCAGGACTTTCGGCAGTTGGGTAATGCTATGAGGTATCTCCCAAGATGGGACTGGGAAAAAAGCCCAAGAGACCCAGAAACTCATCTGAACCAAAGCCAGAGGGTCCAAGAGCACACATCCAAATACGTGGGTGTGTGGATGATAAATGAGGGATGACTCACCAGAGGCTCAGAAAAGGCATAGCTGTTGGAGTTTCAAGGTCCTTCATGGAGTCACTTCACCAACCAGAGAAGAAAAGAGCAAAGAAACCAAGCACTTCGTCTCCCACCCATGAAGATGCTGGCGTTCCGAACTTTCCTATGGGGACCTTCTTGCCTCCCTAGGGAGTAGCCCCAGGCAGAGACTGTCAGTTGTCCTCTGAGATCCAGCTCAGTCCATGGGAAAATTCAGAAATCTTGGCTAAAACAAGTAAAGAGTTAACCCTAATCCCTCACCCTATCAGGCCACAGCAATCTGATGCCTTTCCCTGAGACCTTCCATTACGCTGAAGTGTAGCCTCAGTCAGAGCTTTCAGTTGCTGTGAGGTTTCAACACAGTCCATAGAGGGTCACCAGTTAGGAAATAAAGAAGGAAGAGAGGGAGAGAGATAAAATCTCAGTGGGACCTCCAGAAAATGTTAGGGCATGGATACGGTGAGGGTGGAATTACAAATGCAGAGGGGTGCAGCACTGCCAGAGATGGCATGCCAGAGGTGTGCACTGGTAACCCAGAGATCTGAGTAATGCAAAGAATTGCAACACACAAAGAGGTAAAGAAAGAAAAGTTTATTTAAAAGTAAATTAGAAGCAAGGCTCAGTGACTCAGTCTGTAATCCCGCACTTTGGGAGGCTGAGGTGAGTGGATTGCCTGAGCCTGCAGGTTCGAGACCCACCTGGGCAACTTGGTGAGACCTCATCTCTACAATAAATCAAAAAATCAGCTGGGCATGGTAGCAAATGCCTGTAATTCTGGCTTCTTGGAAGGCTGAGGCGGAAGGATTGCCAGAGTCCAGCAGGTCAAGGCTACAGTGGCCGGGAGTGGCCGCTGCACTCCAGTCTGGGCAACAGAGTAAGACTCCAACTCAAAAAAAAAAAGTAAATTAGAGAGAGAAAGAGAAGGGAGAGAAAAAATTCACCTTCCAAGGTGGGGGAGGGGGCCAAAGACAGGAAGCATGGTGACAACCATAGCTCAACAAGCACATGGCCACACTAGAGTCTAGCAAGGCAATGGCCCATGGCTGCTTATGGTTGAGTCCTTTTAACCATTCCCCTTGATGGAGAAGATCATTAAGGTGATTGGGTCGTGGTCTGCTCCATGTCATCACAAAGGGGCAGGTAAGTGCAGGTACTGATGTCAGGTGATGGATAGCAGGCAGATGGGTGGGTTAGTCTCATGATTGTTGCCATGGTAGGGTTTATCTGTGTCATGTAGGTCGCAAAGGGCTGATTAGGTTAACTTGGGGAGTTTGGGCCTGGAGGGGTTTTTCCTGTAAGAGACTTTGTTAGACATTTGCAATTCACAAACTCCTTGTCCAAAGGTGGTCATATTATCACTTTTATGACTTTGGACAGCCAAAGGGTGATCTCTGGTCTTCAGTCTTGACAAGGAACGTAAAAGTTTACTAGAGATTATTATGCTAAAGCATGAATTGAAAGGTTGGGCTGTCCTGATCTTGCATCTTATGGAGATTTGCCAAGGGCAGGGGATGGGATAGGCTGCTACTTGTCCTGAAGTAGAATGTCTGAATGCTTTCTAATAACTATACTGAGGCAAAAAGACTAAACTAAGAATAAGCTAAGTTTCTTCTAGGTTTCTATAGGTACCACCTTTCAGAAACTCCAATGGCCTTTTTACAATGACTTCGAGATCAAATAAGAAAGTACTCAGGGTTAAACTCAGAAAACCTTGTAGGACAGGGCTTTCTAAAGGTTAATTTTGTTACCAAAAGTTGGCCAGACACTGCAAGAAAGTTATAAAAGCTGGAGGGAAGGAATGAAAGACCTATCGAGGAACTGTTAAGAGAAGCACAGAAGGTGTTTGTTAAAAGAGATGAGGAAAAGCAAAAACAAAAAGCTAGAGTCATGGTAAGCACTGTAGAAAGGGTAGTTGAAAAAAGAAATGAGAAGCCTCCCTTGGCAAAACCTGGGTATCAAAAGGGACAGGATAAAGGAAGATTTAATTCAAAAATGAACTATGAAAAGGGAATTTAATCAAAAGGGAGCTGGATGATATCATTGTAAGAAACCAGATCATTTCAAGAGAGATTATCCTGAATTGGAAAAAAAAAAAGTCTCCCTTATGGCACTAGATGCAGAATAGGGAGGTTGGGGTTCCCTTTTTCAAACCCCACCAGGAACCCTTGATAAATCTGAAGGTGAGGCCTAATGAGGAGGATGCTATCTTCCCCATTGATCCTGGGGCAGAATGCTCCTCCCTAATCTTCCAACCCCAAAACATTCCATTTTTACCAGAAAAACATCTAGTCTCTGGAGTAAAGGGAGAAGGAATTTGGGTTCCTATATCTGAACCCATGATTTAAAAATGGAAACTGAGACAATGGCAAGGTCATGATTATTCATCCCAGAAGCAGGAATAAATCTCCTAGGCAGAAACCTAATTGTCCAGATGGGCCTTAATGTAGGGATAGAACAAGGTCAACTTAAGGTCTGAATGGCATATCTCACGGAGGAAGAATTAGCTCTAAAGTATAGATGAGAGAAGGAAATAGAAGAGATAAGAAAGATAGGGACTGCTCCAAATAAGGAGGTGAGGTGGATCCTCCCTGATGGAAGAGAGATGGTTAAAAAAAACCAATTATTAGAGAATTAATGAGTACATTGCATAAGGAAAGCCATCGAGGAACTCAAGTAATATGGAATGCACTCTTAAAAACCTATGAATGTATAGGTATTCATACTACTGCCACACAAATCTGTGAAGGATGTATAATTTGTCAGAAAATGAATTAAAAAGTAATCAGGGGTCATTAAAAGGGGGAAAACCTTCAGGATTAAGACCCTTCCAAAGTATACAAATTGAATTCACTGAAATGCCCAAGGTTGGAAAATTTAAGCATCTATTAGTAATTGTTGATCATCTTACTTTGTGGAATGAGGCATACTCAACAACAACAACTACAACAGGGTCTGTAATAAAAATACTTTTGGAACAGGTAATCCCTAGATTTGGTCAAGTAGAAAACATTGATTCAGAAAATGGAAGCCATTTTACCTTGAAGGTATTACAAAGCATTACAACAGCACTCCAAATGTGATGGGACGTTCAAACGCCCTGGCATTCATCATCCTCAGGATGTATAGAGCAAATGAACGAAACTCTAAAGACCCATATAACTAAACTCATGTTAGAAATAAAGTTTTCCTGGGTCAAATGTCTGCCTATAGCTCTCCTCCAAATTAGAACAGCCCCTCGAAGGGATTTGGGTTTGTCATCCTGTGGACTATTATATGGGTTGCCCTATCTAGGTAGAGCAACAGATTTACTGACCCTGAAAACCAAAGATCAACTTTTAAGAGAATATATTTCAGCCATCTCCTCTACCCTATCTTCCATTAAATTAAAAGGACTCCTTGTTCAAACTCCTCCTCTTAAGTTCACAGTTCACCATTTTTAGCCTGGTGATTGAGTGTTGAACAAGACTTGGAGGGAAACCAAGCTCCAGTTAAACTGAGAAGAAACATACCAAGTGCTCCTAACTACTGAAATGGCTGTTCTAATGGCAGAAAAGTGGGGGACACACCATATCTGGATCAATAAATCAATAACACGGACTGTGGTAAAACAGAGACAAGATTGGTAGGCTGTCTCTCAAATAGAACCTCTAAAGATAAAAATAAGAAAAAGTAATTTGGACTTTAGTCTTCATGAATGTTCCTGGTGTTCTCCTTATAATGCTACCTATAGTGCCTGCTTTATTGTCTTATTTTTTATTAGATGTTTATGTTAAGGGTCTCTTAATTCTGAACACTAATGGGAATGTTTCCGCTCTTGAGAACCAGCAAAATGTCTAATTACTTGTAGACCTCTATTATTATTGTAACTTTATGAGCCATTAATATACAGGTAACCAAAAGTAAGCCTTATCCCTTTTGCACTAACTTGATAATCACTGTGACTAAAACCTCATCACCTCAAACTATAAAATTTGATGCATATCAAATTGTGCCTTATGGAAACTTAGAGGAGCAAAACAAATATCTCAGGCAGACAAATATCTTTGTCCTGAGTCAATTATAGGTGAGAAGGATTTAGATTTTGAAAACTTTGGGGGATCTCCCCAAGCCCACAAAAGCCCCTGTCCCAGTTGGGCTAATGTATGGTGAACTACCCAAATTCAAGGTTGGATGGCAACCCCCCAGAAAACAATGAAGCCCCTACAGTCCTTGAAACCCCAAATAAACTTATCTAATGGAATTCAACCAGCAGCCTGTAGAGATTTAGAATGTAACCTTAAACTTCTGACTATTAATGATCCTGCTACTTTTGATCAAAAGCCTGAGGTGGCACCTCGAGTTTATGGATTGGGAGCTGATGTTTCATTATGAGACCCTCAAGGATGATTAACCCTTCTTATAGTCAACACTGAAATTGTAGGTACACTAAAACCAACCCTGAGCCCCAGTGATTATTTCAATCTCCCTAGCAATGATCCCAAAAAGGTAACTATAGTTGAAATTAAAGATTTAAAATAGAACTTGAAACTGATTATAAGGAAACAAATGCCTGGATGGAGTGGATAAAATTTATAGTATCTACTCTAAATGAGAGTGATTGCTGTGTATGTGCCACAGGATGATTGCAGGCTCAAGTGCTTCCATTTCCTATTGGCTGGGATACACACCACATCAGAACAAGTTGTATGTTAGCCCTGTACCAAGATAAGGATTCGTGGGGAAACAAGACATGCAAAAACCTGTCCTTGCTTCACCCTGCCTTGAAGAAGCCAGATTTGAAGGTAATCCCTTCCTTTTCTATGGGTAAGTTGAATCATTCCTCATGTCTCTCTAGACAGGGGAAGGGTTCACTACTTCCATAGGGCAACTGCAAACTTGAACCCATGTCCCAGATGTCTCAGAGTGTACACGAGGCAACTAATCTCACTTTAAAGTCTGCTGAGAAGATATTTGTGGTACTGTGGAAGAAGGAAACTTAAAGATCTGCTACCACCCAGATGGGCTGGAACCTGTTCTTTGGTTCAATTGGTTGTCTCATTCACCCTGGCACTTTGTTCCAACCTAAATATTCATTCTCAAAACAGAAGCAAGAAGTCATTACAAGGATCATTTGATCCCAAAATATATATCAATGCTACAGGAATTCCCAATGAATTTAAAGCTAGAAACCAAATAGCTGCAGGATTCAAGTATACGCTCT
Source organism: Cephalopachus bancanus (assembly GCA_027257055.1). Lineage (NCBI taxonomy): Eukaryota > Metazoa > Chordata > Mammalia > Primates > Tarsiidae > Cephalopachus > Cephalopachus bancanus. Next base: position 912,165 of record JAPVLO010000184.1, on the reverse strand, counting down.
TCTGGTGGTCAACTGTTAATAAGAATGTAAACTGGATTAATTGCATTTACTATAACCAACAAAGGTTTATTAATTATAGTAGAGATGTTGTCAGAGGAATTGTGAAACTGAATGCCACCAGCTGAATGACTTGGAAAAACCTTATGGTTTTAGATATGATATTAGATGAGAAAGGGAGAGTCTGAGCTATACTGGGGGGAAATATTATACTTTTATTCCAAATAACAAAGCACCTAATGGAACTATCACCAAGATGCTACAAAGGCTAACTACTTTGGCCAATGAATTGACCGAAAATTCTGGAATTGACGATCCTTTTACAAATCGGTTAGAAGGCTGGTTTGAAAAATGGAAGGGAACAATGTTCTCAATCTTAACCTCCCTTGTGAATATAGTGGGAATATTAACAGCCTTAGGTTACTGCATAATTCCCTGTGTAGAGACTTAGTTCAAAAACTTAGAGAAACTGCTATTAATAAACAAATGTCCATGGGTTATTCCCCTATTGATCTCTTGATAATGGAAACTGAATTAAATTTTGAGGAAGAAAGTCAGGAACTATTAGAAAAATTTGAAACAAACTTGAATTATAATGAAAATGAAATCAAAACTACTTAAAAATAAAAGAGAAGGGAACTGTAAGAAACAAAATGGTAGCCGGGCTTGGTGGCTCAGCCTGTAATCCCGTGCCTTTGGGAGGCTGAGGTGAGTGGATTGCCTGAGCCCGTGGGTTTGAGACCCGCCTGGGCAGCGAGACCTCATCTCTACAATAAATCAAAAAATTAGCCGGGCGTGGTAGCGCACGCCTGTAATTCCGGCTACTTGGAAGGCTGAGGTGGAAGGATTGCTGGAGCCCAGCAGGTCGAGGCTGCGGTGGCCAGGAGCAGCCACTGCACTCCAGTTTGGGTGACAGAATGAGACTCCAACTCAAAAAGAAACAAAATGGTGATTCACTTTCAAATTAGCAGTTTGTTACTTCACTTCCTGGTTCTTCCTCCTTTCTTAGCAGGCTTTCCCTTTTGGCAGGCTTCCTTTGTTGGGCATTGAGACCCAATCAGAATTCAGAAACATGTATTTTACCTTATTTGTGTAGAAACTGCTTGAGTTTTACCTTATTTATACAAAATTATTGCTTAGGTGACATCCAGGAAAGTGATGTAACCTCTGAAGTACTCAACCAATAGGGAACCAGGGGAGGGACTTGCACTTTAGAGGCATAAATTTGCTTGCTGTGACTGCCTTGGTGTGCCTGCTCCCCTGAGAGGCACCCCATTCTGGCAAGAACTAGATTAAAAGAGCTGCTTCACTCCCCCAATCTGTCTCCATGCTGTGCTTTGATGATGAAACTGAGGAGGGACAATTCCATCTCCCACAAGTGGTACATTAACGTTCAATAGATTATGAGGTTGTATATTGTAATCACCACTATTCACATAATGCTAGAAGGTATACCTTAAAAGCCAATAGTAAATTAAGATTAATAGAAATAAATAAATAAAGATGGGGTTCTAAAAAATATTCAAATTCAACCCCAGAAGGGGGAAGGAAATCAGAAAACAAAAAATCAGAGAGCCCAGGATGAAATAAATAATAAAACTACAGAATTAAATCCACCATATCAATAATCACATTACATATTAATAAAGAAAATGATGAGTTAGGGTGGATTTTGAGAAGGCATCTGTCTCATGTGAAGTTTTTATATAATCTCTAAGAAATGGTAGGGTGCTCTGCTCTAGCAAGAGGAGTAGGCTGCTTCTACCAACCTGAAGACTTTAAGGGAATCTCTGGGCTCAAAGATCTTAGGTATATAGCTACATATCTCCCCAATCTAGATTTAAATTCATATTCCTTCCATATGAGAGTCCTGAATTTAACACAGAAGATCTGTAAATCATGTACATATAATTTCCTTTGTAATGCTGTTGTCCTTCAGGTAAACCTTAGTCATGGCTTACAAGACTAGAAGGATATAAGAATTTTTTAAATGCTGTTATGGAAGTCTCATTGTATGTCCCAGATTGCTAGCTAGTTAACTTGAATATGCCCTATTTTCAAGATTTCTAAGGCAGAATAGGAAAGTTAGCAACTCTGCAACTCAAAAACTTATCCATTGCCCCATCCTATTCAAGTGCTAGACAAGTTCAAGTTCAAGACAGTGCTACCCTTCCTCACCCTTTACACATCATTAGGATATATTACATTCATCAGTGTTTAAAAATGTTTTTAATTCCGGCTACTCGGAAGGCTGAGGCGGAAGGATCGCCGGAGCCCAGCAGGTCGAGGCTGCGGTGGCCGGGAGCGGCCACTGCACTCCAGTCTGGGCGACAGAGTGAGACTCCAACTCAAAAAATAAATAAATAAATAAAAAATAAAATTAAAATGTTTTTAATAAGAGATTCAAATTATCATCTGGGGTCACTTGCTTCCAACCTGAAGAACTTCCTTTAGTATTTCTTCAGGTATGATAAGAAACAATTCTTTTGTTGTTTTCTAAAAATATATTTATTCACATTCATTTTCTAAAGATAGTTTTGCTGGATTCTGGATTACTGGAATTTTTCCTTGATCAATTTAAATATATCATTCTACTGATTTCTGGTCATTATTCCTGATGCAAATTCAGCTATTATTCTTACTGGAGCTATTTGGACATGACAAGTCTTTTTTTGTGTGTGTGTGCTAATGTCAATTTTTCTGTCTCTGGCTTTCAACATTTTTACTCTGATGAGTCTAAGTGTAGGTTTTTTGCATTTTTCATATTTAGTGCTCCTCACCCTTCTGTATAGCATGTGTAGGTTAATATTCTTCATCAACTTGGGGAAGTTTTCAGACATTGTGTCTATATTTTTCTGGTTTTTTTTTTTTTGCCTATCTTCTTTTCTTCTAGTATTCTTAATGTGCATATATTTGTGCACTTAATGGTATCCCACATTTGTCTGAAGTCCTGTTCATCTTTCTTCTTTTTTCTACATTCTTTGGTTTGAATAATCTCTATCAAGCTATCTTCGAGTTCAGGTTCTCTCTTCTGCCAGTTGAAATCTACTGTTGAGCCATTTAATAAATTATTTATCTTGGTTTTTGTACTTTTATACTCTAAGATTTCCATTTGGTTCATTTTTATTTTTATCTCATTATTAATATTCTCTACTCTGTGACATATTGTCCTCATACCTTCATATCTTCTTTCATTTCTTTAACCATAGTTTCTTTTTGGTTTTTTTTGAACTTTTCTTTTCCTTTCTTTTCTTGAGTTGTGATTTCACTCTGTCACCCAGGCTGGAGTGCAGTAGTGCAATCATGGTTTACCACAGCCTTGACCTCCTGGACTCAGGTGAGTCTTCCACCTCAGCCTCCCAAGTAGCTGAGACTACAGGCACATGCCACCACACCCAGCTTTCTTTTTTTTTTGTAGATACAAGGTCTAGCTATACTGCCCAGGCTGGTCTCAGACTCCTGGGTTCAAGCAATCCTCCTGCTTTGGCCTACCAAAATGCTGGAATTACAGGTATGAGCCACCACACCCAGTGGCTCTTTATCTGTTGAAAAAAGTTTTAAACTTTGTTGAAAAAAGTTTCCTTTCATTCCTATTTTTGTTATCAATAATTTTTTATGATGATATTGCGGGGTACAGTTAAGGGTTAGGTATACAAATATGCTTCGTTCAGGCATCCTTGTTGATAAGAGATGTCTCCCCATCCCCAGACAGATATTTACTACCATTAATCCCATCTCCCTTCCCTTCCCCCCCCATAGTTTCCCACCACTGTCAGTCATTTTCTTATAGTATTATGTTGGATATTCAAGGTCCACTATATGAGTGAGAACATGTGATACTCAGATCTTTGTTTCTGTGAGAGATCACTCAGTATTATAGACTCTAGTTCCATCCAGGTTGCTATGAAATTCATGATTTTGTTCTTTTTTATGGCTGTGTAGTATTCCATCGTGTATATGTACCACAGTTTTTTAATTCAATCCTCTTTTGATGGGCAGCATGGTTGTTTCCAGGTTCTTGCTATTGTGAACAATACTGTGATAAACATACGTGTGCAGGTATCTTTTTTATAGAGTGATTTGAGTTCTTTAGGGTATATTCCCAGTAGGGGATTGCGGGGTCATATGGGAGGTCAATATTTAGAGCTTTTAGGAATCACCATACTGTTTTCCACAGAGGTTGCACCAGTTTGCACTCCCACCAACAGGGTAGAAGTGTACCCTTTTCGCCACACCCTCTCCAGCAACTGTTATTTTTGAGTTATTGATAATTGCCATTCTGACTGGAAATAGGTGGTATCTCAGTGTGGTTTTGATTTGCATCTCCTTGATGATTAGTGAGGTTAAACATTTCTTCATGTGTCTGTTGGCTGCTCAGATGTCTTCCTTTGAGAAGTGTCTGTTCATATCTTTTGCCCACTTTATAATGGGGTTGTTTGTTTTTTTCATTTCAACACGTTTGAGTTCCTTATAGATCCAAGATGTTAAGCCTTTGTTGGACCTGGAGTTGGCAAATACTTTTTCCCTGTCTGTAGGCTGTCTCCCTGCCCTCTTGATGGTTTCTTTGGCTTTGCAGAAGCTTGTCAGTTTAATGAGGCCCCACTTGTCTATCTTATCTCTTATGGCCTGTGGGTTTCGGGTTTTGTTCAGGAATTGGATGCCAGTTCCAATTTCCATGAGGGTATGTCCTTCATTTTCTAAGGTTCTTATACTTTGAGGTTTTACATTTAGGTCTCAGATCCATTTAGAGTTAATTTTTGTGTATGGGGACAGATAGGGGTCTTGTTTCAGTCTTCTGCATGTGGTCAGCCAGTTTTCCCAGCACCATTTACTGAATAGCTTCTCCTCTCCCCAGTGGTAAGTGGTGGAGGCTTTGTCGAAGATAACTTGGTTGAGAAATTGAGGTTTTGTTTGTGGAATCTCAATTCTATTCCATTGGTCTATATGCCTGTTCCTGTACCAATACCAAGCTGTTTTGATTATTGTAGCTTTATACTAAAGTTTGAAGTCTGGTAATGTGATACTACCTGCTTTTTTTTTTTGCTGAGGGTTGTTCTGGCTATTCTTGGACGTTTGTGTTTCCATATGAATTCCTGTGTTGTTTTTTCTAGGTCTGAGAAGAATGTTGCTGGTAACTTGATGGGTATTGTATTAAATCTGTAGATTGCCTTAGGTAAGATGGACATCTTCGCAATGTTGATTCTTCCAATCCATGAGCATGGGATATTTTTCCACTTGTTTGTGTCATCTTTGATTTTTTGAGCAGTGTTTTGTAGTTTTCATTGTAAAGGTCTTTCACGTTTCTGGTTAGGTTTTGCCAAGGTATTTCATTTTTTTTTTTGTGGCTATTGTGAATGGAATTGTGCTTTTTATTTGGGTTTCTGTTTGTTTATTATTGGTGTAAAGAAATGCGATTGTCTTTTGCACATTTATTTTATATCCTGAGACTTTGCCAAAGTCCTTTATCAGTGTAAGGAGGTTTTTGACAGATTCTCTTGGGTTTTCAAGGTATATGATCATGTCATCTGCAAAGAGAGATAGCTTGACTTCCTCTTTTCCTATTTGAATACCCCTGATTGCCTTCTCTTCTCTGATTGCTCTAGCCAGGATTTCCAATACTATATTGAACAGAAAGGGTGAGAGTGGGAATCCTTGTCTTGTTCCAGGTTTCAGGGAAAATGGTTACTGTTTTTGTCCATTCAGGAGTATCGTGGCTGTGGGTTTCTCGTAGATGACTTTTACTATTTTGAGGTATGTTCCCCGTATGCCTAGCTGTTTGAGGGCTTTTATCAAGAAGTGGTGCTGGTTTTTATCAAAAACTTTTTCTGCATCTAATGATATAATCATGTGGTTTTTGTTTCGATATCTGTTGATGTATTTAATTACATTTATGGTTTTACAAATGTTGAACCAGCCTTGCATCCCAGGGATGAAGCCCACTTGGTCATGATGGATGATTTTTGAGATGTGTTGTTGAATCTGGTTCGCTAGGATCTTGTTGAGAATTTTAGCATCTATGTTCATCAGAGATATTGGCCTCTAGTACTTTTTCTTTGTTGGGTCTTTACCTGGCTTGGTCATCAATGTGATGTTAGCTTCGTAAAATGATTTGGGGAGAGTTCCATCTTTCTCAATCGCCTGAAATACCTTCAGTAGGATTGGTATAAGCTCTTCCTTAAATGTCTTGTAGAATTCTGTTGGAAAGCCATCTGGTCCAGGGCTTTTTTTTTTTTTTGTAGGTAGTTTTCTTATTATGTAGTCAATTTCCTTGATTGTTATTGGTTTATTTAGGGTCCCAATTTCTTCTTGTTTCAACCTAGGCAGGTTGTGTGATGACATAAAGTCCTCCATTTCTGAAAGGTTTTCAGGTTTGTTTCCATACAAATGTACATAGTAGTCTCTAATGATCTTTTGTATTTCTTCAGGATCAGATGTGACTTCATCTTTTGTGTTTCTGATTGTGTTTATTTGGGCTTTTCTTGGTCAGTCTAGCTAGGGGACCATCGATCTTGTTTATCCTTTCGAAGAACCAGCTTTTTGTTTCATTTATTTTTTTGTATTATCTTTTTGTCTTCTATGTCCAGGATTTGGGCTTTTATTTTGGTGATCAGGATTCTCCTGCTGAAATTAGGGTTTTTGTGTGGTCTTGCTTTTCCAGCTTTTTTAGATGGCTTCTTAGGCTGTTAATTTGTGATCCTTCCATTTTCTTCATGTGCATTTGTAGGGATATAAAATTCCCCTCTTACTACAGCTTTCATGGTGTCCGAAAGATTTTGGTAAGATGTTTCTTCATTTTCATTTGTTTCCAGGTACCTTTTAATCTCTGTTTTGATTTCATCATTGACCCAGTAGTTGTTTAGCATCATGCTGCTTAGTGTCCATGTCTTTGTGGGTTTGGGGGGGGACCTTGTTGATGTTAATGTTTATTTTTATTCCACTGTGGTCTGAGAAGGTACATGGTAAAATTTCTGTCCTTTTAAATTTGCTTATACTTAATTTATGGTCAAGTATATGGTCGATCTTAGAGTACGTTCCATGTAGTGATGAATAGAATGTATATTCTGTGGTCTTTGGATGGAGTGTTCTGTAGGTATCAATTAAGTCCATTTGGTCAAGAGTCACATTGAGGTTCTGGATCTCATTGCTGATTTTTTGTCTTGATGATCTGTCTAAGGTTGTGAGTGGGGTATTGAAGTTCCCAGCTATGAAGGTATTGGAGTCGATATCTTTTTTAGTTTACCCAGAAGCTGCTTTATGAAAGTCAGTGCTCCTATATTGGGTGCATATATGTTTAGGATGGATATTTTTGTTAATGGATTGAAGTTTTATCATTATGTAGTGGTCTTCTGTATCTTTTTTGATTTTTGATAGCTTAATGGGTATTTTGTCTGAGATTAAGATTGTGACTCCTCCTTTCTTTTGTGTTCTGTTCGCCTGAAAATTTGTTTCTCATCCTCTTACTTTGAGTCTGTGTATGTTCTTTCTAGTGAGGTGAGTCTCTTGAAGGCAATAGATTGTTGCCTGGTGATATTTTATTCATTTTGCCATTCTATGTCTTTTCAGTGGTGCATTTAGTCCATTCACATTCAATCTAATTATTTAAATGTGACAGTTGATCACTATCATAATGTTCTTACAGAGCTGTTGTTCTCTCTGTTTGTGTGCTGTCTTTCTTTTGGTTCTGGAGTTGGTTCATGTGTGTTTTTAATCTTTTGCCTGTACTCTTGTGAAGAACGTTGTTGTTCTTTTTTCCTTTTCTTCTGTGTTCAATACTTTCTTTAGTGTTTCTTGTAGAGGTGGTCTGGTGGCAGTGTAGGTTCTTAGGGATTGTATATCTGGGAAAATTTCAATTCTCCCTCACTGATGAAGCTTGGCTTGACTGGGTAGGTTATTCTCAGTTGAAATTGTTTATCTTTTAGAACTTTGAAGATAGGGCTCCATGCTCTCCTAGCCTGGAGGGTTTCTGTAGATAAATCTTCTAATTGGTCTTCCATGGTAGGTAGTCTGACCTTTTTCTCTTGCTGCCTTTAGGATTTTTTCTTTTATACCTACTTTGTTTAGGCGAATTATTATGTGTCTGGGAGTTGGTCTCCTCATTTGTTGTCTTGCAGGGGTTCTCTGAATCTCTTGTGTTTGAATTTTTACATCACTGATGAGATGAGGGAAGTTTTCTTGAATGATTTCATGAAATGTTTGTTCCAGTGTAACCTCTGTTTCTCTCTCTGGCTCAGGAAGGCCAATTACTCTTAGGTTCAGACTCTTGAAGTAATCGTTCATATCTTGAATGTTTTGTTCTGTCTTTTTGAGCTTCTTTTCCATGTTTTTGACAATTTGGGTTAGTTCTGTGTTTTGGTCTTCAAGCTCTGAGATTCTTTCTTCAGCTTGGCTAATTCTGCTTTCCATGCTTATTAGTTTGTTATTTATTTCCATCACAGTATTCTTTACTGCTGTTATTTCTGACATCAGCTCCTTCCTATTTTCCTCTTTTCTCTCCTTGATTTTTTTTATTCTCTCTATTAATGTCTTGATGTCTGGGTTTGTTTCATGTGACCAGTCATTCTGGGGGTTCTTCATTGTTTGTGTTCCAAAGTCTGTTTTCTCAGTGTCTGACCTCCCAGGGGTCTGTGTGAGACCGATATTCTTCTTTTGGTTTTTCCTCATTTGTGCGGGGTTTTTGTTGTTGTTGTTGTTTTCCCCTTCCCTATTTTTTCCTTCCCTCCACAACACCATCTTCTTTAATTCTGTTATTCAGGGGTGGAGGGTTGTTTTTACTTCTGTTTGTTCAATCTCCTATTCTTCTTTATGTACGTCCTCTTACTTTGTTCAATTCTGGGGTTGCACTGCAGGTTGGGGTGATCCTTTTTGCAGTTTTGAGATTTACTTAAGGGGGGAACTGTGATTCAAAATCTATCTGCAGTTCCTGGTATCCGCCGACAGATGTATGAATAATCTGAAACCCACTTCCCACTGCCTTGGAATCTGTCCATGCAGTGGGGTTGTAGGCTTACTCCCTGAAATAAAATGTGGTTAACAGAGGGAAGAGAATGGAGCAGGCAGTGAGGGGAAGAGGGGGGTGGAGAGAGAGAGAGAGGAGTGAGGGTGAAAACAGAGGAGTGTACCAACAAATGGAGAGAGAGACAAAAATTGAAACATATAAAAACAATAGACCACGGCTACAAACTAACCAACTCCCATACAAAATTGAAAACATACAATGTTACTAACATACAAGCTTACCAACCTCCTTATTGGTGTGCCATTCCTCTGTACAAAGATATGGTTTACAGAGAGAAGAAAAGAAGGGAAAAGAAGGAGGAAAAAAGGGGGGGAACCAAACAGAAGGAATAGAATGAAGTCAGTAGACTAACAGAACCAATCAAGCACACTCTGAGACTTTTCGTTTAAGTCTAATGTCCTTTTAGTTCTGATTTCTAGCTGTCTTTTCAGGCTGGTAAGTTTGTTCACAGTTAGGATCAGTTGCCCCTGGACTGCTGTGAAGGGCAGTTCAGATCATCACTCAGTTCACGACTGCCCCATTCACCACTTAGATCTGGCCTGTGTCTGTCAGGCGTCCATTTTTCCCCTTTCGGTGTTGTTACCTTGAATCACCAGCAGGTGGTGTTATCCCTCGCTCCAGATGGTCTTTATCTCAGCTGCTCCTCTGCCCCTAAGGGAAGGGAGATGTTGCCTCAAGGCACACGGGAGGAGACCCACGGCCTGGCAGGGCGTCTCGGTGGTAGTAGACCTCAGCAGATCTTGCTCACAGGGGCTTCAAGGTCTGAAGTCATGGATCCCCTCAGGCATGGGCCATGCGATGTGTAATGGCTGCCTTGGTGGCGGCTGCTGCAGCTCGCCTCAGGCACTGATGGTGCGATGTGGAATGGCTGCCTCAGTGGCGGCAGTAGCAGCAATGGCAGTGGCAGCTCACCTCAGGCACAGGTGGTGTGATGTGGAATGACTGCCTCAGAGGTGGCGGCGGTGGTGGCGGTGGTGGCGGTGGCTACAGCTCACCTCAGGCACTGGCAGTGCGATGTGGAATGGCTGCCAGTTGTGGTGGCAGTGGCGGCAGTGGCAGCCACAGTAGCTGCCCTGACCCCGGTTATGCCTCAGTGAAGTCTATTGCCGAGCTCTGTGTGAAGAGCAGGCTGCCACAATGGGATCTGCAGCCTCCTGGGAGAGAACCAGAGTCTCTTTATGTTCTCCTCAGTGGAGAGTCTCACAGACCAAGCTGCCCCATCACCATCTTGCCAGAAGTCCTCCTATCGTTTTTTTTTTAATCAAAATTGGTGTTGTTATGCCAAAAGCTTGTTTTGCATCAAGATGATCATGTAGTTTATTTCCTTTGCATTCCATCTTTGCATTCCAGGAATAAATTACACTTGCTCATTGTGTACAATCCTCTTAATATGCTGCTAAAGTTGCTATTATTGAGTATCAATATTCATAAGGGACAGTGCTTGGTAGTTTTCTTGTGGTGTCACTGTCTGGTTTTGAAACCAGAGTAATTCAGGCCTCATAAGTTAAGAACATGTTTTGTCCGTGTGTGTGTGTGTGTGTGTGTGTGTGTGTGTGTGTGTGTTTCTTAGAAGCATTTGAGAGTAACTGTTTTTAATTCTTCTTTAAACCGTTGATAAAATTCACCAATAAAGCCACGTGACCTTAGGCTTTTATTGATGGAGGATCTTGATTACTAATTCAACCTCCTTACTATTTATAGATCTACTCAGATTTTCTATTTCTGAGTCCATTTTGGTAGATTGTGTGTTTCTATCAATTTGTCCATTTCATCTAGGTTATCTAGTTTGATGGCATAAAATTACTCATGATATTCTTATAATCCTTTTTATTTCTATGAAATTGTGAGCAACATCCCCATTTTCATTTCTGATCATTCGAGTTCTCTCTTCTCTTCCCTAGTCAATTTACCTACAGATTTGTGAATTTGGTTTCCTTCTTAAAACTGGATTTTTTTTTTTTCTGAATCCTAGAAGACTTGGTATGTTGTGTACTTGTCTTCATCAATTTCAAAATATTTTCTAGCTTTTGTGATTTATTCTTAGATTCATTGGTTGTTCAAAAGTGTGGTTTTAATTTCACATACTGTAACTTTTCAAATTTTTCTTCTATTATTAAAGTTTCATTACATGGTAACAAGAAGAGACATTTTATATGTTAAGCAACAATTCAAGACACTGATTTTTTTAAAATATCAACACATAGTCTGTCCTGGAAAATATTCCATGTGCACTTGAGAAAAATGAGTATTTGCCAACTGTTGGGTGAAGTATCTAAATGTGTTAAGTCTAATGGGCTTATAGTGTTGTTCAATTCTTCTATTTCTTTTGATCGTCTGGTTATTCTATTTACTACTGAAAGTGGGGTACTGAAGTGTTCCTTATTGTTGAAGTGTCCACTTCTTCCTTCATTTCTGTCCATTTTAGCTTCATATATTTGGAGCTCCTTTGTACATATATATATATAATTATGTTTTGCTGTACTGAACCTTTGATCAATATAGAATGTCCTTTTTTTTTTTTTTTTTTTGAATTGGAGTCTCACTCTGTCACCCAGACTGAAGTGCAGTGGCCACTCCCGGCCACCACAGCCTCGACCTGCTGGGCTCCGGCAATCCTTCTGGCTCAGCCTTCCAAGTAGCCGGAACTACAGGCATGTGCTACCACACCAGGCTGATTTTTTGATTTATTGTAGAGATGAGGTCTCACTGCCCAGGTGGGTCTTGAACCTGCAGGCTCAGGCAATTCACTCACCTCAGCCTCCCAAAGGTGCAGGATTACAGGCTGAGCCACCGAGCCCAGCTAGAATGTCCTTCTTCATCTCTTGAAGTTTTTTAAATTTAGTGTTTACTGTTTTTCTGGTTACTATTTGCATAGACTTTCTTTTCCATCCTTTCCAAACTTTTTATCCTTGTAGCAAAAGATATGTTCTTGTAGATAGCATATAGATATGTTCTCTTTAATTATTCAATCTGCCAATTGTCTTTTAATAGGAATGTTTAATCCATTTACAATCAGTGTGGTTATTGATAAAAGGATGTATTTCTCCCATTTAGCTATTTGTTTTCTGTCTTATATGGCTTTTGTTTCTCAATTCCTCCATTACTGTATTTTTTGTATCTAGTCAAATGTTTGTTGCATTCAATTTTCATTCCCTTCTTTCCTTTTCTGTATTTTTGTTTTTACTGGTTTCTCCAGGGATTGCAATTAATATCTAACATCTTTGTCCATTCTTAAATTGCGTTATTTTAAATTACTGGGTTATAAACATTCTTTATACATTCTGGATACAAATACTTATCAGATATATGATTTGCAAATATTTTCTCACAATCTAAGGGTTTTCTTTCACTTTTTAAAAAATTGTGTAAATTTAAGAGGTGCAAATGTTAATGTTTTGATACATAGATATATTGTATAATGTTGAAGTCTGGGCTTTTAGTGTAACCATCACCTGAATAGTTTACTTTGTACTCGTTAAGTAATTTTTCACTTCTACACCCTAAGTCTCCAATGACTATTATTCCACACTCTATGTTCATGTGTACACATTTTTAGCTCCCACTTACAAGTGAGATCATGTAGTAGTTGACTTTGTTTCTGAATTGTTTCACTTAATAGCCTTCAGTTCTATCACTTTCACTTTCTTGAAGGCGTAATTGAAGCATAAAAGTTCCAAATTGTGATGATTTAGTAGTGGGAAACTGCCAGGGGAGGGAGGAAGGGGTATACTTCATCAATAAGGGTACCTGATCTCAAACCAGGTAAAGTGGGGATCAAAGTGAGGCAGAAACTTTACCTGTACAATGACCATCCATACATCTAATCCTAAATTGTACTCTACATCCTTAAAATTAAAAAAAAATTTAATTTCAAAAATTGGATGATTCAATTTTGATGAATTTAATAAATGTATCTATTTTTGTTGCTTGTGCTTCTAGTATAATATATGAGAATCCTTTGCTAAATCTAAAATAAAAAAGACTTACCCCTTTGTTTTCTTCTAAGGGTTTCACAGTTCTTTGTCTTTTTCTTAAGTCTTTGATCCACTGTCAGTCAATTTTCATATAGTGAGGTAAGGGTCCAAATTCATTCTTTTGTATGAGACTATTCAGTTATCCCAGCACCACTTGTTGAAAAAACTATGCATTCACCATTAGATAATCTTCACTCCCTTGTCAAAAATCAGCTGAATAAAGATAGACAGTTTTATTTCTGGCCTCTCAATTATCTTCCATTGATCTCTGTGTCTATTTTGCTCTGGCACTACAATGTGCTGATTACAATTGCTTGTAGTATATTTTAAAATCCTGCAGAAAAGTGTTCTTCCACTTTGATCCTATTTTTGAAGGTTAATTTGATCCCTTTCAAACCCATATAAATTTTATAATCAGCTACCAATTTCCAGAAAAGAAAAAAAGTCAGCTGGGCTCAGTGGCTCAGCCTATAATCTTAGCATTTTGGGAGACTGTGGCGAGTGGATTACAGGTTCAAGATCAGCCCAGGTGACTTGGCAAGTCCTCATCTCTGCAATAAATAAAAATTTAGCTGTGTATGGTAGCTCATGCATGTAGTTCCGGCTACCTAGAAGGCTGAGGCAGAAGGATCACTGAAGCCCAGCAGGTCGATGCTGAGGTGGCCATGAGTATGCCACTGCACTCCAGCCTTGGTGACAGAGTGAGACTCCAACTCAAAAAAAAAAGTCAACTGAAATTCTGATAGGAATTGGGTTGAATCTATAGATCATTTTGAGAACTACTGCCATCTTAACAATGTTAAATCATCTTCTGATCAATAAATATGGGTTTTTTTTTCTAGGTACTTAGGTTTTTGTTTTTTTTTTTTGAGTTGGAGTCTCACTCGGTTGCCCAGACTGGAGTGCAGTGGCTGCTCCCGGCCACCGCAGCCTCGACCTGCTGGGCTCTGGCGATCCTTCCGCCTCAGCCTTCCAAGTAGCCAAAATTACAGGCATGTGCTACCATGCCCAGCTGATTTTTTGATTTATTGTAGAGATGAGGTCTCGCTGCCCAGGCGGGTCTCAAACCCGTGGGCTCAGGCAATTCACTCACCTCAGCCTCCCAAAGGCGCGGGATTACAGGCTGAGCCACTGAGCCTGGCTGGTACTTAGGTTTTTAAAAATTTTGTTTTCCAGTGCTTTATAGTTTTCAAAGTATACATTTTGTAGTCATCAGTTAAATTTATTCATAACTACCTTACTCTTTTTGGTGCTGTTGTAAATGGAATACTTTTTAAATTTCACTTTTGAATTGTTTATTGCAATGTATAAAAATACAATTAGTGGGGCATAGTGGTGCACACCTGTAATCCTATCACTTTGGGCAGTCAAGGAGGGAAGACTGCTTGAGGTGTCAGAAGTGTGAGACCAACCTGAACAACTTAATGAGAACTTGTCTCTAAATAAATAAATAAAAATTAATTAAAATACAATTAATTTTGTTTATTACAATTATATCCTGCAAACTTGCTGAACCGATTTACTAGCTCTAATTGGCTTTTAGTGAGTTACTTCATATTTTCTATGTACAAGATCATGTCATCTCTAAATAGAAATAATTTTCTTTATCCTGCCTACTTGTCCTGGCTAGAACCTCCAGTATAATGCAGAGGTGGAGAGAATGGATATTCCTGTCTTGCTCCTGGTATTTTAGAAAAGGTTTCAGTTTTTTGTCATTAGATATGATGCGTGCTGTGGGTTTTTCCTAGATGCCTTGTATTAAGCTGGTGAATTTCTTTTACTTCTAGTTTCTGCATTTACTGAGATAAGTTTTGTTTTCATTCTATTGACATGATGCATTACATTAATTGATTTTCAGATGTTAAAAAAGACTTGCATTCCTGGGATAAATCCCACTTGGTCATGGTGTGCAATTCCTTTATATATGTGGCTAGATTTGGTCTCCTAGTCTTAAGGATTTTTACATCCATATTCATAAGAGATATCATTTTCTTGATATCTTTGGTTTTGGCATCAGGGTAACACTTGCCACGTAAAATGAGTTGAGAAATGATCTCACGCTTCTGTTTTTTGGGAGTGTTTGTGATGCAGTGGCATTAACTATTCTTTTAAATGTTTGTCAGAATTCAGTGGGGATGGTATCTGGTCCTGGACTTTTCCAAATAGTTTTTTAAATGACCACAATTCAGTCTCTCTTAGTTATAATTCTATTCAGATTGTCTATTTCTTCTCAAGTCTTTTTTAGTAGTTGATGTTTCTAGAAATTTGTTCATTTCATCTAGTTTATATAAATTGTTGCGGTATAATTATTCACAATATTTTTTAAAATTTCCTTTTAATAATGTTTTTAAAAACTTCACCTAAGTCAGTAGAACTGTCTTTAATTTTGGTTCTAGTAATTTTTCTTATATACTGATTTGTCAAGCTGATTTTAAGACTCAGATTTTTGTTTCATTGACTTTTCTCAATTTTTGTAGTTTTTCATCAGTTTCAGCCCTAAGTTCTGCATACTACTAAACTATGTTTATTAAGTGAATATAAATTTAATTTTTACTTTCCTGTTTATTTTTACTTTTAATTTTTTGATTTTAATTTTTATTTTAAAGATGTGGGGTACAATTCAGGGTTAAGTATACAAATGCTCATTATGCAGGTACCCTTGTTGATAAGGTGTGTCCCCCACCCCCCACGTATTTTGCTTTTGAAATGAACCATTTCTTAAGTACTTACTTTTTCTCTAATAATACTTTTTGTCTTACTGGGTACTTTGCCTGATATTCATATAGGTACATAAGTTTCCTACTGTTGTTCTCATACAATGTTTTTTGTTCTTTTGCTTTCTCCCATTTCAGACCATTATGTTTCTATGGCAAATTTTAAATGAATTACAGATTTTATTATAAAATCTGGTCTGTCAAACTCTGTATTAGGTAATTTAGTCAATTTAGTCATTGACATAATAATTACTGATATTTAAATTTTAGTCTAGCTCAATGTCTTATATTAATTAATTTTACCAATTATAACCATTTTGTGTCTCCCTCTTCTTCTTGTAAAGAAAATGAAAATGAAAAGAAAAAGAGACAGGATCTTGCTATGTTGCCCAAGCTGGACTTGAATTCCTGGAGTTCAGCAATCCTCCTGCCTCAGCCTTCCAAATAGCAGGAACTACAGGCATGTGCCTTCATACATAGCTTTTTTGGTGTACTGTTTTAACTGGTCATTTTTTTCACTGTATTATTTTCTTATCTTGGAAGTGACATACAAGAGATGCAGCATGTCCTCCTAATATGTTAAAGTCTATGGTACTTCCTTCTACCACATAATAACACCACCAACAACAAAAATGAAACACTATAACTCAATTTATTCCTTTAAAATCACATACTATTGCTTTTATTAAAGTATTTATATTTAAACTTCACATAAATTTGCTATATTTTCCAGTCAACAATCATTTGTGCTTACCCAAAAGTTTATTCATGTTGCTCTTAATTTTTTCTTGGAACACTTCTATACAGAATCATTTTTCTCTGTGCCAAAGAACTCTTTTATTTCAGTGTAGGTCTGCTGTCTTATTACTTTTGTCTGAAATGGCTTTATTAAATATTCTATAAAGATTTTCATTTCCTGCAGAATTCTAGTTTGGCACCTATTTCCTTTTACAAAATTTACTACTACTTTCCATTATTTCCTGGCCCATTGTTTATGTTGACAACTTGAAACTGTTAGTATAACCATTGCTAGTTTGAAAATTAGATCTTATTTCACTTTGTAGATGACTCTTTTTTACGCTAAATACAGCCTTTTATTTTTCTTGTATGAGGTTCAGAGAACTCCTAAACTATCTCAGAATATTCTCTCAACTTTCATCTCCTTTCTTTTGTAAAATTTCAATTTGTCGAAATTTCAAGCATAAAATAAGCTTATGCACTGTTTTATAAACTGTTTTATTTTAGCCTCTCTTCAATATTCAGATACTTTCTTCTAATCCAATTTCAAAGTATATCTAATTTGCTGTTAAACCATGCCCTGAGTTATTTCTGAGAGATTTTTCAGCATTAATTCTCCTGCAGTTACATCTGTAGCCACCCTGATTGTGGGAGAGGCAGTAGGGCTTTTAGTAGTGAGTGGGTGGTGGGCATTACTAAGAGAGACTGTCCTTCCAGGACAATAGCACTTCGTTTCTCTAACAAGCCCAGGACAGAGTAATCATGATGTACATGATGGGCGATAGACACACTAAGGAAGGGAAGACTATGTTCAGCATAGTATATATGCTAGCAACATAGGAAGAAAGACATATGGAAGCCTCATTTAAATGAATCCTTACCATGCACAGAGTCTAAATGGCAAAAGTATACTCAAATGCAGCAACATTATAATGCTACCATGCCACTACTAGGTTTACAAAGTAGAAAACTGACTTAAAGAGTGCATGACATATCTATTAGTAAGGTGTGAAATCAACTTAGTTAATTCTATAATGATTAATTTGTTATGTGTTCACTTGACTGGACCATGGGGTACCAATATATTTGGCCAAACATTATTCTGGGTGTTTCTGGATGAGATTTAAACATTTCTATTAATAGACTGAGTAAAACAGATTGTCCTCCCTAATGTAGGTGAGCCACTCCAATAAGTTGAAGGCCTGACTAGAATGAACAGACTGAACCTCTCAGAGTATTACTCTTTCTGCCTGACAGCCTTCAAATTGAGACACTGACTTTTGCCTGCCTTTAGACTTGAGCTGAAGTATTGAATCTTTCTGGGTCTTGAGGCAGTTAGCCCTTATACTAAAACTACATCATTGGCTTTCCTAGGTCTCAAGCTTGTCAACTTACCCTGTAGATCTTGGAACTTGTCCGCCTCCATAATCATGTGAGGCCTTATAATAATTCTCTTTCTCTCTCCTTCTCTAAACACACACGCACACACACACACACACACACACACACACACACACAAAATTGACCATTGGCTCTGTTTCTCTAGAGAACCCTAATACAGGTTAGCATTTTGTTTATTGAAATGGGTTAAAACACAATAGAGAACAGCAGAGTCTGTTACTGGAAGAGTACCATTTCATAATACTTTTATTTGGGATACACATTCAATAAATGCAAAAGCACACACATAAATATATTCAGCTATAGGTGTAACATATGGATTTTTTCACTTTCCTTTCTGCCCATAATGTTCTAACACAGATATGAACATGGCTCCCTCTCTTATCTCCCACAGATGCCATCTCATCAAGTTCCCCACTGCCTACCATATAAAACTCGTATCCCTCCTCTGGCAACTTTTTATACTTTTTTGTTACTTTACTTCCGTTCCTAGCACTTATCACCTTCTTACACACTAAGTGTGAGAAGTGGGTGGTAAATAAAAGTACAAGTATGTATTCCTCCCTCAAAAATACAAACTCCAAGAGGACAAGGATTTGTGTATTGGTTCTGGTGTAAGCCATGTGCCTGAGGGGGAAAAGCAAATATTTAACATGATTATGCATATTTATACTAGGTCTGAGTTAAAATGTATTTTTTTGTTTTGGACTAATGTTTAAAAAAGGTTTGTGTTCTAAAGACATTCTTATAGTCTTTCCAAGCTACTGTAAGTTTTCTTATTAGTACATAGTACAATAAAACAGCATCACACAGAAAATACTAAAGTGCATGAGGAATACTTTTTATAATGGGTTACATATAAATTGTATCTGGAAGGCATTTCCCACAGTTGCCATATGGTCCATTCTTTCCTTTAAAGCATTGCTCAAATGTCACTTCCCCACTAAGATCTTCTTTGAGCCCCCTATTTAACTAAATACTTATTTTCTCTTCTTGATGACACTTATCTCCAACTAATCTACCACATAGTTATCTACTAATTGTCTGTTGCCGCCACAAGAATAAAGCACCATGAAAATAATAGATTTCTTTTGTTTTGTTCACAGCCACAGCCTCTGCTCTTAGAAAACTATTAGGCAAAAAGTAGGTCCTCAGCAAAACATATAGAATGAAGAAAGGTTCATGTGCATTTACATTGTCAAAAAGTATTTTCTATAATGCATTAGGTATAAACAAAAGCCTGAAAAACTCACTTTACAGAATCACTCATATAACTATATATGACATGCATTAATCCAAACAAAGGAATTAACATTTCAGGTCATGGTGAAGTTAAAGTTTCTAAACTTACTACACTTACTACCCAATCCTATAGCAAGCAACTGGACAACTAGATAAGCAACTAATTTCAGACAGTGGACAGAGAAAAGGGGGAAAGTGAGCCAAGTTCTGATTTTCCTGGCTTTGTGCCTGGAGGCATATTACAGAACAAGATGTAGGTAAGAGGACCTCAAGCAGAGAATGAGAACAAAGAGATTTAGTTGAAGAGGTGAGAGCCAAAGTACACAAAGACTGAGCCAACAGGAATTTGTATGGTAGATCTCTGGGGAAATGGGAGCTATGAGGAACAGAAGTTCCAGAAGTCTGAATATGGCTTTTCTTGAATCTCTCCTGAAGTCTGAACTACACATGAGTAAAATGAAACTTCACAAGACCAGGTAAACAACATCAGGGAAAACTGAAGCAAAACAATTTCTAGTGCTCACAGAGGGCAGAGACATTCAAGCACTGCTCTATTCATAGTGAGAAGTCTGTGTTGCACATTTAGGGCATTCAACAGAGATCCAAGAAAAGACACGCCTTAGAAATAAGGCTAAATTATCCTTATCTTCTCTTAGAAGAAAGAAATAATCTGAATTGCCTCTATGAAGAAAATTAAGTCAATAATTCATAACCTTCCATAACGAAAATATCAGGCACAGAAGGTTTCACCAGTGAAGTCTATCACACATGCAAGAAAGAAATGACACCATTTCTATAGAATCTCTTTCAGAAAATAAAAGCAGAGGAAACATTTCTTAACATCCCTTCTATGAGACCAGCATTACTAAAACCAGATAAGAATATAAAAGGAAAGAAAAACTACATATAAATAACTCTCATGAACATAAATGCATAAATCTTCTAAAACCCAATCCCTTAGCAAATCCATTCCAATAATGTATTATAATAATTATGTACCATAACTAAGTGGGATTTATTCCAAGTATGCAAAATTATTCATCAATCAAGGTTATCCACCACATTAATAGACTAAGAGAGAAATGTTACATATGCATATCACTATACACTGATTACAATGACTAAATTTGTTGTTTGTTTATTTATTTATTGAGTTGGAGTCTCACTCTGTGGCCCGGACTGGAGTGCAGTGGCTGCTCCCGGCCACTGCAGCCTTGACCTGCTGGACTCCGGCAATCCTTCCACCTCAGCCTTCCAAGTAGCCGGAATTACAGGTGAGCGCTACCACAACCCGGCTAATTTTTTATTTTATTGTAGAGATGAGGTCTTGCCAAGTTGCCCAGGCGGGTCTCAAACCCGCGGGCTCAGGCAATCCACTCATCTCAGCCTGGCGTGGGATTACAGGCTGAACCAACAATGACTAAATTTAAACCAGTGACGATACTAAGTACTGACAAAAACATGAAACAATTAAAACTCTGACTCAATTACAAAAATATAAAATGAAACCACTTCAAAAAAGTTTGGCTTTACATATACTTACCGTACAAACCCAGAAATTGTACACCCAAGTACTTACCCAAGAAAAATAAAAACACATCTACATAAAAATACACAAGACTGTTTGTAGCAGGCATCTTAGCCCATCATATGTTGCTATAAAGAAAATACCTGAGGCTGTGTAATTTGTAAGAAAAAGAGGTTTATTTAGCTCATGATTCTAATGTCCAAGAAAGTTCAAGATTGGGCATCATCAACCTTGAAACATCACAGGCTGCTTCCACTGGTAGAAAGTGAAGGGGAGTCATGGCCAGTGTGTACAGAGATCATATGATGAGAGGAAACAAGAGAAAAAGGGGAAGATGCCAGGCTCTTTATAACCAGCTCTAGTGGAAACAAACAGAGTGAAAACTCACTCACCCCTGAGACAGGGCATTGATGTACTCATGCAAGATCTGCTCCTATGACCCAAATACCTTCTATTAGCCCCCAGCTCCAACAATGGGATCAAATTTCAACATGAGGTTTGGAGAATACAAACTACAACAGGAGATATATTCTTAACAATTAAAAACTGGAAACAACAGTTGAATGAATGAATTGTAATTTATGCATACAACAAAATACTAGTTTGTAATAAAAAATGAAGGTGTTACTGATATATGCTAACACATAGATGAATCTCAAAATCATACTGAATCAAAGAAGACACAAAAGAGTAAATCCTATATAACCCCATTCATGTGGAATGCTATAAAAGATAAATCTAAACTAGTGATAGAAAATAGATTATTGGTTGGCAGGGACCAGGAGATAGAGGGGGAAGGGACTGGGAAAGGGAACGAGAAAACTTTCTGGGTAATGGCTATGTTCTATATCTTAATTGCAGTAGTTATTACATGTGAGTATACTGTTGTAAAAACTCATTGAATTTGTTACTTAAATAGGTTATGTTTTACTATGTCTATATTATACCTGCATTGATTTGAAAATAAATTCATACACTATTGTTTTAATAGTGATACTGAAAATTTTATGAACAGGAAAACAGACTACTTTTATAGTTGTGCGTAAAGTCATATATTATGCTTTATTAAAATTAACTAAAGCTAAAGATATCAACATGTAAAAAGTTCAAAACCATGCTTTCAAATACATAAGTTGAAAAAGAACACGCTCCCAGTTACAAATATTTGCAAAACAATAATTTATGTTGTTATACATACACAATAATATGTGTATATACAGAAAGAAATAAAAGAAATGAGACACATGGGATCAATAAAAAACAAATTGAAAATAGGGCTTCAAGATGATAAACATTACAGAAAATGAAAAAGGTTTGGGAATGGTACACAGATGCTTCAACTATTTTCATAATACTTTACTTCCAAGCTGCAATAAGTACACTGATTATTTTTTTATTTTTTTATTTTTTTTGAGTTGGAGTCTCACTCTGTCGCCCAGACTGGAGTGCAGTGGCCGCTCCCGGCCACCGCAGCCTCGACCTGCTGGGCTCTGGCGATCCTTCCACCTCAGCCTTCCAAGTAGCCAGAATTATAGGCATGCGCTACCACGCCCAGCTGATTTTTTTATTTTATTGTAGAGATGAGGTCTCGCTGCCCAGGCGGGTCTCGAACCCGCGGGCTCAGGCAATCCACTCACCTCAGCCTCCCAAAGGCGCGGGCTTACAGGCTGAGCCACCGAGCCCAGCTAGTACACTGATTATTATGTTGTGAAACATTTCACTAAAACTACACCAGCCCACCTAAAATAGTGGACTATATAATTGAGTCAATAGGCTTAGATTCAAGAAAGCTGCACTGAGCTTCCTGGGATTCTAAACTGGAGCACTAAGGTCATATGTCCTAGAGGATTCTAGGTATTAGTCCTCTGGCTTCATACACAGACTTAATGTCGTTTCCAGTTCCTGTACCTAAGAAGGGGAGGCAGACACAGCCTCAAAGCCAAGATGCACTCCACTGTCTCTGGCTGGTTCCCATGTATGTTCCAGTAAGAGACTGGTCCATCCTGAGCTCCTCTCGGAGTAAGTCCCAGGATGAAAAAGGCCAAGAGGCAGTACTTGCAGAGCCAATAGTATAGTTTGGAGGCAGACTAATCAAAGACACAATATTCATGATTGGAAGGACTAGATACACATTTCCCCGAAAGTAGAAGCACAGACTGAGATTATTCTTTTAATTTGTGTTTTTTAAATGCTCACATTCTACAGTTAATATTTTTATAAAGGTCTACTTTCAGTTATTTGTCTATAAAAAAATTTAGGGTCAGAACAAAGCATGATTTTAGTATAACATTTTTTTTTATTTCCTAAATTGGCAGATTTCCTTTAACATAATCTTCAGATGTAATAAAGTCTGAGTATTTGTTAATGCTTTCATATTCAAAACATGTTATGACTTCATCTCAATATGAATTATCTTGCCCAGTAAAATGGCTTCTCTTGATATACACTCAACTATATTTGCTGTACTCTTTGAGTAGTTTCCCTATTATTACTCTAATATACCATGAATAAAACTTGTGTGTATATGACTCAAAAAAAACCCCAAAGGATGTTGACAGTTTTTCCTACGTATGACTTATCTGATTTTTATTAATGATCATTTTCTGGAAGTACATTTTCCTGTATCCATTTGAATCATAGGTTTATCTATGCAAATTCTTTGTTTAATAAGCTCTAATGTATAGCGAAATATTTCCCCACATTCCCTACATGCATTAGAAGAATTTCTTCAACATGTAATCAGTCACTTTTTAGTTGTCATTTATAGCAAATTTTCAAACATTTACATTAGTAGTATTTTCCCCATGTGTAATTTCTTATTTACTCTGGAAAATAGATGACTTATAACAAATGATTTGCCACATTCTTTACATCCAGAAGTCATGCCCTATTTAAATTCTCCTAAGTACTTTGAAATATTAATTGCTACAGAACTATTTCTCTCATTGCTACGTTTATAAGACTTTTCCTGTGTGTACCCTCAGATGTACTGTGAGAACTAAAATCTCAGAGGTTTTTCTACTCATTACACTCACAGGGTTTCTGTCTTGTGTGTCTTCTCTGATGTACTTTGAGGCCTGAGTTGTAACTGAAGCTTTTCCCACACTGATTACATTCATAAGGTTTCTCCCCTGTGTGTGTTCTCTGATGTTTAGTGAGATCTGACTTATGATAGAATGACTTCTCGCATTCATTACATTTATAAGGTTTTTCCCCTGTGTGTATTCTCTGATGTACAGTAAGGACTGATTTCTCAGAGAAAGATTTCCCACATTCATTACATTCATAGGGCTTCTCCCCTGTGTGTATCCTCTGATGTGATCTGAGAACTGAGTGGCAAGCGAAAGTTTTCCCACATATATTACAGTGGTAAGATTTCTTCCCTCTATGTGTTCTCTTATGTACTGTATAGTCTGACTTATGGTTGAAAGTTTTCTCACATTTTTTACATTCATAGGGCTTCTCTCCTGTGTGAGTTTTCTGGTGTACGTTAAGGTATGAATTTCTAGAGAAGAATTTCCCACATCCCTTGCATTCATAAGGTTTCTCACCTGTGTGTGTTCTCTGGTGCTTGGTGAGATCTGATTTATTGTAAAATGTTTTCCCACATTCATTACACTTGTAAGGTTTTTCCCCCGTGTGTATTCTCTGATGTACAATAAGGACTGATTTCTCAGAGAAGGATTTCCCACATACACTACATTCATAGGGCTTCTCCTTTGTGTGAGTTCTCTGATGTACTTTTAGGCCTGAGTTGCGACCAAAGGTTTTCCCACACTGAATACATTCATAAGGTCTTCCCCCTATGTGAGTCTTCTGATGCTTAGTGACATCTGACTTGTGGCAAAATGTTTTGCCACATACCTTACATTCATAGGGTTTCTCACCTGTGTGAATTCTCTTATGTATAGTAAGATATGAATTCCTGGAGAAAGATTTCCCACATTTGTTACATTCATAAGGTTTCTCACCTGTGTGTGTTTTATAATGTATTGTGAGGACAGAGTTGCTTATGAAGGTTTTTCCACATTGATTACATTCATAGGGTTTCTCCCCTGTGTGAATTCTCTGATGTACTGTGAGATATGACTTATGGTAGAATTTTTTTCTACATTCCTTACATTCGTAGGGTTTTTCTCCTGTGTGAGTTCTCTGATGTATTATGAGGTGTGAATTCCTAGAAAAGCATTTCCCACATTCATTGCATTTATAAGGCTTCTCTCCTGTGTGGATTCTCTGATGCAAAGTGAGTAGAGATTTCCTAGAGAAACATTTATCACATTCATTACATACATACGATTTCTCCCCTGCATGTATTATCTGATGTTTGATGAGTTTTGACTTTACACAGAATGTTTTTCCACATGTATTAC
The DNA here is from genome assembly GCA_027257055.1 of Cephalopachus bancanus. Taxonomy (NCBI): domain Eukaryota; kingdom Metazoa; phylum Chordata; class Mammalia; order Primates; family Tarsiidae; genus Cephalopachus; species Cephalopachus bancanus. The sequence goes on along the minus strand of JAPVLO010000184.1, from coordinate 887,182 downwards.
ATTCAAAGACTTTCTCTCCTTTGTGTATTCTCTGAGTTATATTACCTACTGACTTCTCATACAAAGACCCCTCTGATTTGTTACATTCTAACGTTTTCTCTCCTGTGTTAGGAAAGCTTGATCTGCTAAAATTACCTACACTTTTAAAACATTCATAGTGTTTCGTCTCCAAATGAACAGTATGTTTCAAGAAAGTTAACTTCTCAAAGGTTTTCTCACATTCACTAAAGTCACAAAAGTTTTCTTTTTGTGCTATTTTATGGACCATGAGAGATGAATTATTACAGGATATTTTATTATATTCCTTAAGTTCAAAAGGACTCCCTCTTGTATAAGCTTGCTTACAGTTAACAAAAACTGCTTTCTTATAGAACGCTTTCTCACATTTCTTATATGCAAAAGATTGCTCTAAATTTTGAATTTTTGAATCTGAAATGAAGTCCTCATTATAATTGAAGCATTTCCCATTTTGAATGCATTCATAAGGTTTTACTCCCATATGAGGTTTTTTATGGTTAATACTGAGGAACAATTTTCCATATGCATTGAGGTCAAGAGGCTTCTTTCTTAAATAGTTTTTCTTACTAATAATTAATTCTGAAAGATATTGCAAACTTATGCCACATAAATCACACTTACAAGGTAGTTCTATGGAAGAACTACCCAAATTGAACACTTTTCCTAATACATTACCTCTCTCTATAGTTAATATTTTGTTGTCAACAAATGGACTGTGCCAATAATGTTTGTCTTGAATTTCTTGATTCTGCCCTAGTTCATCATCAACCTTGAAGACTCCTAGAAATGAGAAAAGAATAACCGTATCTTATGAATCTTATATTTATGATAAATTACACTTCTATACAAATGATTTTTATATAGTTGACTAAGTTTCCTCGTTTCCTGGAATAAAGTAATCCAAAATGTTAATATCCTCTACCCCTTTGACTTAGAAAAAACAAATACAAAACCTGATAGAGTAGAAAGAGGGTGGAAATGTAGAACACATATCTGGCAATTTACAAATATGTACTTAAAAACTTAATATAGAGGTTAGAAATAACAACAAAGCATACTGAACACAGGACAACAGATTTGACAAAAAATGGCTGACCCAGAAATGAAAAATGCAGGGGATGAGAAAAGCCAAGAAGGTTAGTAGATAAGAGTGCCCTGAGACAGAGCAGATGAATGATTTTACCTGAATGAAGCACATCAAACTTTACATAATGCCCTTTTCATTTTTTTCCACTTTATTTTTAAAATGTGGAGTACAAGTCAGGATTAGGTATATGAGTGGTCTATGTACAGGTGAACTTCGGCCTCCCACTGGTCCTCACTTTCCCTGGTTTAGGATCAGATACCCTTAGTAATGTTGTGTGCCCCTCCACTCTCCCCCTGGCAGTGTCCTGCTACTTGTAGTACTACAGTTAATGTTCAGGATCTACTTATGAATGAGAACATGCAGTATTTACTTGTTTCTGTGATAAATCACTGAGTATGATAGACTCTAAATTCATCCAAGTTGCTATGTAGTCCATAATTTTTGTCCTTCTTTATGGCTGCATAATATTCCATCATGTGTATATACCACTTTTTTTTTTTTTGAGTCAGAGTCCCACTGCATCACTCAGACTGGAGGGCAGTGGCATGCTTCCGGCCACCGCAGCCTCAACCCACTGGGCTCCGGCAATCCTTCCACTTCAGCCTTCCAAGTAGCAGGAACTACAGGTGTGCACTACCACACCCAGCTATCTTTTATTTTATTGTGGAGACAAGGTCTTGCCAAGTTGCCTGGGCGGGTCTCAAATCCACTCAGGCAATCCACTCACCTCGGCCTCCCAAAGTACTAGAATGACAGACTGAGCCACCGAACCCAGCCTGTACCACATTTTTAAAATTCAGTTCACTTTTGATGGGCAGCATGATTGGTTCCATGATTTTACTATTGTGAATAGTGCTGCAATAAACATTCATGCACAGGTATCTTTTTTGTAGAATGATTTGAGTACCTCTGGTTATATTCCTGGAAGGGGGATTGCTGGGTCATATGGAAGGTCAATTTCCAGATCTTTTAAAAGTCACCACAGTGTTTTCCATAGAGGATATACTAGTCTACACTCCCACCAAAAGTGTAGAAGCATTCCCCCATTTTCATTCTAACATCACTGTAGCAATATCCTCACTAGAATTTATATGCCTCTTGTTACATTCTCTTTTCATTATTTTAATTTTTGACTACAGTGTTATATTGTACATTATTACTGTTATATTAATTCCAAATTAAATTTATAAAAGCATCAATTTCTTCATTTTTTATGAAAGTCCTATACTCTAGCACTGTTCTGTTTCTCCCCCTACTCCCATGACTTATAAGGAATACAAATGTCCACAAGGAAATGAAAAATTGACAAAAAAGAAGCCACCCATGCACTCGGACCATATCCATTAGTTGTGTCCAGCTTAGGTACATTCAGTTTATTCTCTCAGAGTTTGTTCAAAAGTGAATCTATCCTATCATCAGACTCTAAATTTCCTCATTTTAAATGTTCTGACACAACATTAAATTTTGCTTTTATATCCAGATTTCCACATATCTGGATTTTATTTGTAGTGAAAACATGGGGGTCCTGACCTAAAACAATTCATTGGCATTTATACTTATGTACCCTAGGAATTTGCAGCTATACTTCAGGTTTTTCTTTAATTTTAAAGATGTGGAGTACAATTCAGGTTTAGGTATACAGATATTCATTATGCAGGTATGCCTGCTAATGAGGTGTGTTCTCCCCCTGGCAGTTTCCCACTACTGCCAATCCCACCCACCCACCCCCCACACCCTGGCAGTTTTCCAATACTGCCAATTTTTTTTTTTTTTGAGTCAGAGTCTCACTCTGTCACCCAGGCTGGAGTGCAGTGACATGCTCACGGTCACCCCAGCGTTAACCACTGGGCTCAGATGATCCTGCCACCTCAGCATTCCAAGTAGCCAGAACTACAGGTGCACGCTGCCACACCCGGCTAATTTTTTGATGTATTGTAGAGATGAGGTCTAACCAAGTTGCCTGGGCTGTTCCTTTCTTATAGCATTATGATAGTTATTCAAGGTTCGCTTATGAGTGAGAACATGTGGTACTCAGTTCTTTGCTTCTGTGATAGATCACTCAGTATCACAGACTCTGAGTCCATAAAAGTTGCTGCAAAGTTCATAATTTTGTTCTTTTTTATGGCTATATAATAGTCCATCGTGTATATGTACCATATTTTTTTTATCCAGTCCTCTTTCAATGGGCAGCATGGTTGGTTCCATGTTTTTGCTATTGTGAATAATGCTGCAATAATGTGTGTGTGCAGGTATTTTTTTGATAGAGTAATTTGAGTTCCTCCAGGTATATTCCCGGGGGATTATGGGGTCAAATGGAAAGTCAATTTTTAGAACTTTTAGGAATCGCCACACTGTTTTCCACAGAGGTTGTATTAGTTTACACTCCCACCAACAGTGTAGAAGTGTTCCCTTTTTCCCGTATCCTCTCCAGCATCTGTTTCTTGAGTTATTGATGATGGTCATCCTGACTGGAGTTAGGTGATATCTCAGTGTGGTTTTAATTTGTATTTCTTTGATGACTAGTGAAGCTGAGCATTTTTTCATGTATCTGTTGGCTGCTTGTATATCTTCTTTTTTGTTGTTGTTTGTTTTTCCTTCTGTGTTGGAGTCTTACTCCATCACCCAGACTGGAGTGCAGTGGCTGCTCCGGGCCACCGCACCCTCGACCTACTGGGCTTCGGTGATCCTTCTGCCTCAGCCTTCCAAGTAGCTGGAACTACAGGCGTGTGCTACCACGCCTGGCTAGTTTTTTGATTTATTGTAGATGTCTTCTTTTGAGAAGTATCTATTCATGTCTTTTGCCCACTTTGTAATGGAACTGTTTGTTTTTTGCTTTTTAGCACATTTTTGCTTTTTAGCACATCCTTATAGATTCCAGATGTTAGGCGTCTGTCAGTTGGCAAATATTTTTTCCCATTCTGTGGGCTGTCTCCCTGCTCTCTTGATGGTTTCTTTGGCTTTGCTAAGCTTGTCAGTTTGATGAGGTCCTACTTGTCTATGTTATCTCTTATGGCATGGGCACGGGCACTTGGGGTTTTGATCAGGAAATGGTTGCCAGTTCCAATTTCCATAAGGGTGTCTCCTGCATTTTCTAAGGTGCTTATAGTTTGAGGTTTTACATGAAGGTCTTTAATCCATTTAGAGTTGATTTTTGTGTATAGTGATAGATAGGGTCTTGTTTTAATCTTCTGCATGTGGTCAGCCAGTTTTCCCTGCACCATTTACTGAACAGATTCTCCTCTCCTTAGTGGTTGATGGTGGAGGCTTTGTCAAAGATAATTTGTTGAGAAATTGAGGTTTTGCTTCTGGAATCTCTATCCTGTTCCATTGGTCTATATGCCTGCTCTTGTACCAATACCAGGTTGTTTTGATTATTATAGCTTTATAATAAAGTTTAAAGTCTGGAAGTGATACCACCCTTTTTTTGTTTGTTTTGTTTTTGTTTTGCTGTTTGTTTGGTTTTTTGTGCTGAGGATTGTTTTGGCTATTCATGGTCATTAATGTTTCCATATGAATTCCTGTATTGTCTTTTCCAGGTCTGAGGAGAATGTTGTTGGTAATTTAATGGGTATTGCATTAAATCTGTAGATTGTCTTGGATATGATGGATGTCTTAGCAATGTTGATTACTTCAGGTTGTTAACTTGCTGTCCAGAAAATGCAATATTAAAATGATGACCCTGATCAAAAACCTGTCCAGGGCTCACTATATCCAAGAAGTAATAGACAAAATAGATTGAAGCTAAAATTCTTTGGGAGTGGGGAGCTTTATAGCAACTACATTCATATTAGGTGTCCAAGCTATCATTCCACAAGTCTGTAATAAATGTCTTCTGTTTTAGAAATGTGAAATTATTAATTTGTCATAAATGTCATAAATGCTCAAGTTCAATCCAGCCTTTTGCTCAGCTGGCTTTAATTCCCATTGTGGCTTTGCTTAGAACTTTACATTCTTCGGGAAAATGGCACTGTCTCATATCTTCTTTCAAATAGTCTTCACAAACATTTCTATACTACCAAGTTCTATTTACACTGAAATTTAAAATTAATTATATTCTATAGACCTCATTCTATCACATCTTTGAACAACCCTCCTCTGCCTCTGTAACATATACAAGCCCTGCTAACTGACCAAAATTTAAAATACTTCAGGACTGGATGTGGTGGCTCACACCTGTAATCTCAGTGCTTTGGAAGGTTGATGCTGGAGAATCACTTGAGATCAGGAGTTTGGGTAACATAGTAAGACCCTGTCTCTATAAAAAATTTTTAAAATTAGCCGAGCATGGTGGTGTATGTCTAGTCCTAGCTATTCCAAAGACTGAAGCAGGAGGATCACTTGAGCTCTCAGAAGTTTGAGGTTATAATGAACTATGATTGTACCACTGCACTCCAATCTGGGCAACAGAGCAAGACTCTGTCTCAACAAACAAATAAAACTTCAGTTGTCTTTCTCTCTCTCCTGTTCTAACTACAACATATGGTGTTATAGATGTTTGTCTTAGAACACCTCTAAGTGGATTTTTTAAAAAAATGAGTGGCCCTTAGCAAATGGTATGCTTTTCAAAACACAAAATCAGGTTTTATACAAACCTATAACTTCTGAATAAGAATCTAGAGGATAAACCTCTAACCTAACATGTGCATTTAGAAGTAACTCCTTATTAGTGTTTTCCAAATGAATAAAATAGAAAGTCTTTCTCACTCATTAAGATTCACAGTAGTGATCCAATATTCATTACTACATAGCAAAGTAAGATATACTCTCTCTGGCGAAAACATAATACAGATAAGAAAGTCATCTCCTTCAACATAAATACACTTTTAGGAATTAGAATCTGTGGTATATAAGGTAAATCAAAGCAGGCAAGGAACATTTCATAAAAGCTGTGAAATCTTAAGTGTATGTAAACTTTAAAAGTGCTTTAAAACAACAATGATGAAAATAACAACAGGAAAAATAACAGACTATTACCAGGAGCCAGGCACTGTTCTATGTACTTTTCACTAATTCACAAGAATCAAATACATAAGAATCAAAGATATAGCTACTAGTAGAGAAGAAAAGTGTATCTACAGGAAGAAGGATTAAGTGGAGGGTTAAGTACACCAGTTTTATGCCATGGACACAAGATGTACCCATACTTAAGGGTCATTAAATGAGAAACATCTAAATTTCATATTACCTATTAAAAATGCTACTAACATAATAAATTAGAAACATTGAGAGGAAAGATCTAATTTCATTGAGGAATTAGAATAATCAATGAGAGAAATAATATGGTGTTTCGGGGAGTGTCAGTGAAAAGTGAAAATACAAAAATATTAAGACAGTTTACAAAAGTAAAACAACAGATGTTATCTAACATCAATAAGAGAGGGCAACAGAGGAAATAAATGACATTTACTGTTCATTATAAGAGCAGAAGGTTTATAGAATATATAAAAATAAGTACAGAAGATTTATGATTTGTCAGTGATGATTTTAGTTTTAGTTTTAGCCAACTTGGAGGTATCAGACCATCCTCCTGGATCTCCTGAAGACAGGTAAGACACTGAGTTAGAGTGTGCATGGGCCAAAGATACTGGAGGTAGAAATAGTAAGGTCATGAGAGATAATCAAAGTTTATTTTCTAGGCTATAGCAAAATCACATAAATATTTTTAAGATCCCATTTGCAGTTTGTCCTTCAACAGGTAAACTTCGTTCTTTTATATTCTTTTATATTTATGGTGATTACTGAAACACATCAAGTTATCTTCTACATGTTTTACTTGGTACTTTGTATTTGTCATAGTTTTACTATTAATTCCATTGCAGCTTTCTTCCTTTTTATACTGAATTTGAGTTTTTGTTATCTCTCCCATTTTCTTTTTTTATAACTTTGGAAATTATACTCTGCATGTTTCTCAATGGGCAGCAATCCATGAAATTTTACCATGAATTCTTAATTCAAAATCTAAAGTGAATCAGTATCTTAAACCTCTTTTCTGAATAACAGAAGGACTTTGAACACAATTTGATCACCCTCACCTCACTTATAAGCAACTATTGGTTAATATATAGTACTGCCTTTTCTAACCTTACATATAAATATTATTTTATGCAAACATTATTTAGATTTATCTTTATGTTTCCTAATTTCTTATCATTTACCAGTCCTCTTATCTCAAGCATTCTTTTGGAGATTTTCTCTCTTCCTGCACTATCTCCATTAGAATTTTACTAATAAAATTATGCAAATGCTATAGTTTTTATAATGTATTTCAGGATCAACCCAATTTTAATTTTTACTTCTAAAAATTCTAAAATGGTATTCAATATGTCACTTGGACATTCTTTCTTCCTTATGCACTTTGTTTTCTCTTTTATTTGAATGTGTCACACATGATTGTTTTATGCCTACTATCTAATAAATCCAAGACCTTAATTAATATGTGTTGAAAAATCCATCTTCAGTTGTTTCTGTTTACTCTCACAAATGATTTATTTCCTACAGGTTTTTGTTTTATTTTTATGCTCACAATTTTGTTGGACTTAAATGAGAATCTTAATGCATTGAGTTAGGGATGCCTTTCCTTAACAGAGGAATTATTTTCTTTTCCTTAAAGCAAGTTACCAATATGAGATGAATTTAGCCTACAATCTGGATCCCCTAGCGTGCGAATATAGGGAAATAAGGGTAAGAGAAATGCCCTCTGCCTATACAGGAGGAGTGGGGAGCCATCTTGGGCCCAGGAGTTTTACCTGGTAGAGGAGACAGAGCCACGTTTTTGGCTAACAGGAGAGCTCCTTACAATCAGTGTTTTGCACATGCACCAAATGCAGGTTATGCATCAACTCAGTTCTTCCTTCCTTTCTCATCAGAGTAGCCTTAACAATGGCTTGCTCTGTTGATAATCATGAAGCCAGGTCAATGCAGCTGTCACTGCTACAGTTACAGACTGAGAAGCACCAAGTATTGTGCTGACTTAACAGAAAGACTGCAGTAACCAAGTGGCTGGACTGGACCCAGGGAAGCTCCTGAGCAGCTGCCTAGAGAGGCTGGTTGATGTAATGCAGCAACGTTAGGGAGTTAAAACTCTACAGAATGGTCTTTGTTTAATGAGAGAGGAGGTTAAGAAGACAGCAGATACATCATACATATTCCTTTCCACCTTTCTGAAAGGCTGTTCTGAGACACAGTGAAGCCCCTCTGAAAATGTTCTGTTAGACTGAGCAATCAGATATGCTTATTACAGAGCTAACTAGGTAATCATCACCTTGTACTCTCCCTTCCTTCTAACCAGCTTTATTCCCTATTTCCTCATTTCTGTAGCAGGTCTGCTCAACCTGACCAATCGGCATCAAGTTTTTACTTCAAGTTCTATGTTGTGGAAATATCAGCTAAAACAGCATATAAGTTTGTTTTCCAAAATATAGATGATGGTGAGGTTTTATTCTCAAAAGGAAAGTCTCTGTTTCTTGCATCCCCACAGACTGCCACTAAAAAACATGACTATGTGTTTATTTTCACATTTTACCCTATGTCTGCTTCACAGAATCAAACTGTCAAACGATCTCCAGCTATTCCATGTACTACACTGATGTTATTCCAAAGAGAGATTTAGGTTTCACACCTCAAAGTATGTACTTTGTCTCTGGAAAGTATTTTGCCACTTCCTTTGAGCATCAGAAATGCTTTTGTTTTCTATTCATCTGCTGGTACATATACCCTTGCTTAATTTCTCAGTGATTAGACAGCTTTCCCATTTGTATTGATTTGGGATTTCAGATATCCCCTAGGGCTATAAAATGAAATTTATATTGCTCGTTTCCCTTATTGCTTTTTTTTTTGAGTTGGAGTCTCACTCTGTCGCCCAGACTGGAGTGCAGTGGCCGCTCCCGGCCACCGCAGCCTCGGCCTGCTGGGCTCCAGCAATCCTTCCGCCTCAGCCTTCCGAGTAGCCGGAATTACAGGCATGCGCCACCATGCCCGGCTGATTTTTTGATTTATTGTAGAGATGAGGTCTCGCTGCCCAGGCGGGTCTCGAACCTGCGGGCTCAGGCAATTCACTCACCTCAGCCTCCCAAAGGCGCGGGATTACAGGCTGAGCCACCGAGCCCGGCTCCCTTATTGCTTTTGGATGACTCATATTGATTTGGGATTTCAGACATCCTCTAGTATCCTAAGATAGAGTATGCACTGTTCATTTTCCTTATTACTTCCGGATGATTTGTAGACAGAGATAGCGAAAATGCCTACTTTATGCATCCTTCTTCAAGTAAGTTCACTTTCTCCTTGAAACACTGACTTTACTTGGCTACAGGATACTACATTCTCTTTGTTTTCCCTTATCCCTAAGTGGCTTCTTGTTTCTTCTTTGCTTCTCATTACTTCTGAAAGATAATGTCTGGACAGCCTACCCCCAAGGAGAGGTTATTTAATCCCTAAGCTTTAAATACTAAATTTAAAACTGTAAATACTACCACAAGCTGATAATTTCCAAATAAATATCTCCAACCTGGACTCTCCCCTAAACTACCTGCTTTTATATCCAAATTCTTATTCACATGTACACTTGGGTATTTTATAACCACTTTGCACTATGCATGTGCAAGCCAAACTTCTAAAAATCCTTCCCAAACTAGTTCTCCCCAATATTCCCCATCTCGGCAACTGGTATCTATTTATTCAATTGCCCTAGATGAAATCCTTAGAGTCACTCTTGACTCCTTTCTTTCTCTCATGCTCCTTATCCAATTCAATAGTTAATCCTTTGGGAGGCCAAGGTGGGAGGACAGCAGAAGCCCAGGAGTTCAAGACCAGCCTGGACAACACAATGAGATCTCATATCTACAAAAAATTAAAAAATTAGCTGGCATGGTGGTGCATGTCTATAGTTCCACGTACTTGGGAGGCTGAAGTGGAAGGGTCACCTGAGTCCAGGAGGTCAAAGCCATGGTGAGCCATGATCATGCCACTGCACTCCAGCCTACTTCAGAGTGACAGAGTGAGACAGTGACTCACAAAAAGCTAACCTTACAGATCCAGTCAAAATACATGCAGATGCAGAACACAGACACTTATAACTGTCTCCATCATTTCCAGCCAAGCATAAACTGCTACTGACTTTTCAGATTAAAATACTTTCCTGACTGATGATCTTGCCCTTGACCCTCTGTCCTCAATATTTATTTGCCTACCAGGCAGAGAGAGATATTTTAAAGACAAATCAGCATATGTTGCTTATTGGCTCAAATCATACAAATGGCGTCTCAATTTACTCAGAATAAAATCATATCCTTATCAAGGCTCATATGGCACTCTCCATAATTTGAGCTCACACTACCTCTCCAGCATCAATTTGTACCATTCTCCCCTCACACAGTCCCCTCAATCTCCACTGATCTCAAAAACACCAAACACATTCCTACATCAGTGAACTGGCACTTGATGCTACCTCTGCATCAAGACTCCATATGACTCCCACTCTCATTTCATTCAAGTTCATATAATCCAAAAGCCTTTCCTGTTCCTCCCTTCTAAAGTATAACAGTCTATCTTTCCTAGCCTTCTTTAATTTTCTTGCTATTTATATGACCACTTGACATATTATTATATGCATATATGTGTTGCCATTTCTTGTTTCTTATCTTCCTCTATCAGAATGTAAGATCCATGAGGTCAGGGAAGAAATTTAGTTCACTGCTCTATTACCAGCACCTAAAACTTGAGTAGTAACTCAATATTTGATGGATGAAAAAAGTGAACATGTGAGCAAACATTTGAGAATAAAAATAATTCATACCATGCCGTCTGGTGTCCATCTGCTTAATACATGCTAACTCACCTGGGTAACTACAGCCTAAGAGCTCTTTCTCTAATACCCATGGCTGTTCTCCTCGTTCCAACTTGAAGATGACTTCTGGTTTAGGAATGCAGTACCCTGTGAATAGGAAATGACAGAGAAACTGGGTGAGGCTAAAAGACTTTAAGGCCTCTGAAGAAGAAGTAAATGAAACTTGAGGAGTCAATTTCAACCTTTAATAGAAAGTGTAAGAAAACAACATTCTTTATGTTTTTCCAACAGATCTTCTGCTTAACACTCTGAATCTCAAGCTTAAAATCGTTAAATTCAACAAAATGTCTATAGGTTTCAGCAACCAAGAAAAAATGTGTACTCCGGGAGTTTACATGGAAAACAATCCCCACTTACCCACTGAGATGAGGTGACTATAATTCTCCAGCATCACATCCCTGTATAAGGTCCTCTGAGCAAGGTCTAGATGCTGCCACTCCTCCTGGGTGAAGCCTACAGTCACATCCTCAAATGATAAGGATCCCTGAAACAGCACATTTGTGTTCACATTTGAGTGATTATAATTAGAAGACATAGAAAAGCTACATGAGAATTACTACTGCATGAGAATTACTACAATGTTCACTCTTCAGAGTTAACCAGAACATGTGTTATGGGATGTCTATTTTCATATTGTACTTCACTGGAGAAGGACAAATCATAACAGATATTCCCCATCACTGTTATAAGTTATTGGTGTCCCACTATGTGCTTATGTGTCACAAATAACTCCTGCTTTGGGGAAATTTGAATATAGATAAAAGAATGCTACTATTCTCAAGAAAAATATAATCCAATAAAGCAGGTACAAACACATAAACACACAAGTACAATTAGATGTTATAGGTATTATAGTAAAAAGATATACAAAGTTAACTGAGCTTACAAAAATAATATTTTGTTAACAATAATATTGGTATTGTTATTCTGAAAGTATGTTATGCTTTACCAGATAAAACAAATAATTATGTTAATATCCTTTGTAACATCGATTTTTCAAAGTAAAAAAAGAAAGATATAAATTAAAAGTAAAGTAAAACTCTGTAATACCAAGCTAAAATTAGAAATATTAGTATGAACTCATGATACTTTTTTCCCATCAACCCATTAAAACAGATAATATGTATTTCCTGGTTCAATAAAGACAACCTCAGCAGCACTAAGCACCACTACAGCCCACTTCAGAGTGACAGAGTGAGACAGTTCTCACCAATATTTCCCATCTCGCCATTTCCCACTAGTCTCATTTCCCACTAAAGGAAACTAGGGCTATTTGGAGGATAATAGCTGATTCTAGGTCTAGAAGCAGGAAATGTAAAAAATAAGCCTGAATACCTTATCACATCAGAAAACAAAGAAGCTGTCAAAACTATTATGGTCTGTCAAAAGGACTCAGGAGTTTACTTGAAATAGTCCTAGTGGCCAAAGTAGAGGTTCTTTGAGGAAAATAAGGACAACTACAATGGTCTGAAATGCATAATGAATTAGCATACCCCCTTCAAAAAAGTTTACTTATGGCGAATAAGGGGGAAATAATTCATGATTCTGAAACTAATTAAGCATTTAACTTGCTGAAATTTACTGTAATAGGTAGTTGTGAGTTTTTCTGGAAAAATAAAACTTAAGAAAAACCATGAAAAAAATGATTCACAAATATGACTATATCAAAATGTAAAACTTTCACATGACCAATGATACCAAGTTAAAAGACAAAACAGACCTGGAGAAAATATGTGCAACAAAAATTACACAAGAATTACTATACAAAACTCATAAAGGATATTTATAAATTAGTAAGGAACATGGAACAAAATCAGCTGAAAAGTATGAAAAGTACAAACATTACACAGAAGAAAACTGAAAGGCCCAACCTTACAATCAGAAGTACAAATAAATAAAAACAAGGAGGTTTTCTTTATCTACCACATTGGCTGTTATTTTTAAATATAACAATATTGATTGCTAGCAAGGAGGTAAAGAAAGTGGTACTATCATAAAACACCTGTTGAGAATGGTACGCTCACTTGGAAGGCAACTTGGCAGCACCAAGTAACTCTGGAAATTCTTACTCTTTATAGTCCAATAATACTAATCATGTGTATACTCTAGAGAAACACTTTCTCTTTTTGTTTCTTTGTTTTTGTTTTTGTTTTTTGAGTCAGAGTCTTACTTATCTTATTCTGTTGCCCAAGCTGGAGTGCAGTGGCACGATCACGGCTCACTGCAGCATCTAACTCCAGGGCTCAAGTGATCCTCCTGCATTTGCCTCCCAAGTAGCTGGAACTACAGATGCAGGCCACAACACCCAGCTAAGTTTTTTTACTTTTTGTAGAGACCAAGTCTCAAACTCCTGGGCTCAAGCAATCCTCCCACTTCTGCCTCCCAAAGTGCTGGGATTAGAAGCATGCGCCACCATGCCTGGTCACTTACTCTTTATGTAGATACAGTGCAAAAGATGTTTACTGAAGTATTATGATATAATTAATCAACTTAAATAGATCTTCAGTGCAATTTTAAATTGTTTTAAAAGCTACAGCAATATATATACCAAATGAGACAGGCCACATAATACTAAAAAGCATATAAACAGAAATATATACCCTTCAATTATACATTCATACATTTCTGTATACTTACACAGAGAATGAGATATCAGTCCACATGTGCAGGATGCTCTGACTTCCTGCCACCACTTTGATTTTAGTCTTGTAAGACTACTTTCAAACTTCTGGTTTCCAGAACTTTAAGACAATAAATTTGTGTTGGTTTACTCTACTACATGTGTAATAATTTGTGACACTTAATGATAGGAAACCAATACACAGGGGATATGTTATCTGCAAAGAGAAAAAGACTCCTTGAATGAGATGTCATCAGAAGGTAAGAAGAGAGGGAGGTGTAGTGCCACAGGAAGCAGCAATAGAGGCTTTGCAGAAAATAGGCAGAAGGGTCAAATGCTGCAGAAAGACCAAAAACTGCAAAATATCATCAGTGACATACTTCGGTCAGGAAAAATGGCATAGATGGGAACTTATAGAGATCGCTTATCCACAGAAACACCCAAAAAACTAGGGGGAAAAAAATCAAAACAGATTTATCAGAATTCTGGAAAACATACAGGGGCTTGCGGCAACCAAGCAAATGCTTAATCAAGAAAAAGACAACTGAAACCCAGTCAGAGAGATCTGTGCTGTTTTAATTTACCCTTGTCCCATCTCACCCTCATAGGCTGTATGAGTTTGCTCTGGCTGTCATAATACAGTACCACAGACTGGGTGACTTAAACAATAGAAATTTATTTTCTCATAGTCTGGAAGCTGAAAGTCCTAAATCAAGGTGTCAGGAGAGCTGGTTCCTCCTGAAAGTTGTGAGGGAAGAATCTGTTCTAGGCCTCTCTCCTTGACTTATAAATGGCCACCTTCCCCCTGTGTCTTCACATCATCTTCCTCCTGTACATATCTCTATGTCCAAATTTGCCTTTTAAAAGGACACCAGTCATATTACATGAGGACGTACCCTAATGTCTCCACTTGAATTTGATTACCACTATAAAGACACTATCTCCAAATAAAGCCACACTCTGAGGTACTATAGGTTAGGACTTTAACAAATGAATTTTGTGGGAGACACAATTTAACTCATAACACTAACTCAACCATAGTCTTAAAGATGGAATCCCATATTCCTAATGTGATTCCTTGTAATAGAGGAGCAGAATGGAGTTGGTTTTCAAATAATTGGGGTTGTCTGTTTTAACTTGTCTGGTACTGGTTGAAAGGCTAACACAAAGGGTATAGTGTCAGGAGCAGATGTAATGTGGGGAGCAGACAAGCACTGTCACTGTAGCAGGCATTGAGTAAAGGCCCAAGCAAAGGCAAGGTCTTGCTTAATGGTCCCAAGCTCGTAGGCAAGGTCTCACTTGGAAGTTCTGCATCCTAGCCAAAGGCAGGCTGTGAAGGATGCAGCCTGCTACACAAAATGGTGTCTTAGATGCCCACACATCTGGGCATAGTACAGATAAAGCCTTAGCTACAAGATAACTGCAGAACGGCTCGCCTTTTATGTAGCAACATAATTCAGTTATGGCTCCCTCGCAGACTTGAATCCCTTCCAACTAACTTCCCTTGTGCTTGATTATAAAATAAACGTGCTGAGCTAGTTCGGGGCCACTGCTTCATCAGAGGAAAGTGTCCCACCTGGCTCCACCTTTTCTTTATGTCTTTGTGTCTGTGTCTTTCTTAATCTCTCGCCACTCTCTCGGGACCCCAAAGGCAGCCACTCTCTCAGACAGGCCAGGCACAGTGGCTCATGCCTGTAATCCCAGCACTTTGGGAGGCCAGGGTGGAGGACTACTTGAGCACAGGAGTTTGAAATCAGTTTGGGCAACACAGTGAGACCTTATCTCTGCAAAAAAAAAAAAAAATTTAAGTTAGCTGGGTGCAGTGACTGAAGTGGGAAGTTCACTTGTGCACAGGAGTTTGAGGCTATGGTGAGCCATGATTGCACCACTATACTGCAGCCTGGGCAAGAGTGAGATGAAGAAGAAGAAAAGAAGAAGAAGAAGAAAGAAGAAAGAGGAGGAGGAGGAGGAAGAAGAGAGGGAGAGGAGGAGGGGGGAGGAGGAGGAGGAAGAACAACAACAACAACAACAACAAACAACTCTCTTGGACAGAGAAATAAATACGTGGAGGGCATCTATTTAAAACATTTAAAGATAAGCGAACCAGCTGTTACCACTGGGGCAAAGAGTATCAGTTGGAGCAAACAATAAATACAGAAAAATAAGCCTGAGAGGAAGAGCTGGGGAGTGAGATGCTTTGGGGCTTTAGAAAAGCTTCCATACATTCCTGAGGATCTAGATGATGACACATATATCTAAGACAAGGCCTGTGTTCAGAAAAGACCTGCGAAGGCCCTAATCACTCATCTCTGTTAAGCGGTTAAACTACCTCTATTTGTAGATGGTATGATCTCACAAACAGAAAATCCTAAAGAATACACATACACACACACACGCAAACTATTAGAGCTAACAAGTTCAATAAAGTTACAAGATACAAGTTTAATACAGAAAAATTAACTGTTCTATACACTAACAATTAACAATAAGTAAATTTAAAAAACAAGTCTACTTACAATAGCATCAGAAAGATAAAATACTTAGGACTAGATTAACCAAGGAGGTCTATATATGGTTAACTGATTCTCAACAAGGGTGCCGTGACCCATAGGAGAAAAAATAATCTCTTCAAAAATGGTATTGGGACAACTGGATATCCACATACAATCAAACTACACTGAAAACTGCAAAAATTTTCTGAAAGAAATTAAAGATCCAATTTAAATAAGTAGAAAGATATTCCGTGTTCATGAATAGAATAATTAATACAGTTAAGAAGGCAATACTCCCTAAAATATTCTACAGATTTGGTGCAATCCCTATCAAAGCCCAATAGCCTTTCTTACAGAAATGGACAACATGACCTTTAAATTAATATCGAACTGCAAGGGACCTTGAAACAGTTAAAACAATCTTGACAGAGAAGAACAAATCAAAGGACTCACACTTCCTGGCTTCAAAATTACAACAAAGCAACATTAAACAAAACAGTAGTAAGTGGCACAAAAACAGAAATAGTTGACCATATATATATATATATGGTCAATATATATACGGTTAACTGATTCTCAACAAGGGTGCCATGACTATTCAATAGGAGAAAAAATAGTCTCTTCAAAAATGGTATTGGGACAACTGGATATCCACATACAATCAAATGAAGACAGAATGCTTCACACGATAAACAAAAATTAACTCAAAATAGATTAAATACCTAAATATAAGAGCTAAAACTATAACACTCTTAGAAGAAAACACAGTAAACCTCCATGACCTTAGATTTTGCATGAATTCTTAGATATGACATCAAATGCACATGCAACAAAAGAAAACACAGATAAACTAGGTCTCATCAAAATTAAAACCTTTTAAGAATCAAAAGATATTATCAAAATAATGAATTATTAACTCACAGAATGGGAGGAAACATTTGAAAATTATATATCTGTTAAGGGTCTAATACAAAGAAAACACTCTTCCAATATACTCAATTTAAAAATGGGCAAGCCGGGCTCGGTGGCTCAGCCTGTAATCCCGCGCCTTTGGGAGGCTGAGGTGAGTGGATTGCCTGTGCCCGCGGGTTCGAGACCCGCCTGGGCAGCGAGACCTCATCTCTACAATAAATAAATTTTAAAAATCAGCCGGGCGTGGTAGCGCATGCCTGTAATTCCGGCTACTTTGAAGGCTGAGGCGGAAGGATCGCCAGAGCCCAGCAGATCGAGGCCGCGGTGGCCGGAAGCGGTCACTGCACTCCAGTCTGGGCGACAGAGTGAGACTCCAACTCAAAAAATAAAAAATGAAAAATAAAAAAAAAGTAAAAATGGACAAAGGACTTGAATAGGCATTTCTGCAAAAGAGATAAACAAATGGCCAAGAAACATATGAAAAGGAGCTCAGCATCATTAATCATTAGGAAAAAAGCAAATCAAAACCACAGTGAGATACTTCTTCACACACACTGGAATGGCTGTAATTTTTTAAAATACACAATAATGGCCAGGCTCAGTGGCTCAGCCTGTAATCCCGGCACTTTGGGAGACCGAGGCGAGTGGATTGCCTGAGCCCACAGGTTTGAGACCAGCTTGGGCAACTTGGCGAGATCTCTTCTCTACAATAAATCAAAAATTAGCCAGGAGCAGTAGCGCGTGCCTGTAGTTCCAGCTACTTGAAAGGGTGAGGTGGAAGGATAGCCAGAGTCTCGCAGGTTGACGCTGGGGTGGCCGTGAGCCTGCCACTGCACTACAGCCTGGGTGAAAGAGTGAGACTCCAATTCAAAAATATAATAACAAGTGTTGTCAAAGATAGGCAGAAACTGGGACCTTTAAACATTGCTGCTATAAATATAAAATCGTACAGTGCTGTGAAAAAGTTTGGTAGTTCCTCAATAAGTTAAAGATAGAATTAGTGTATGACCCAGCAATTCCCTTCTAGGTATATATACCCAGAAGAATGAAAACAGGTGTTCAAAAACTTATATACATACATTCATAGAAGCACTATTAACAACAGTCATAAGGTGTAAACAACCCAAACATCCATCAACTGATGAATGAGTAAACAAAATGAGGTACAGCCACATAATGGAATATTATTTATTTACCCATAAAAGGGAATGAAGTCTAATACAAGGATGAATTACACTAAGTGAAAGCAGACACCAAAAAACATTGTATTATTAATTTATGTAAAATATCAATAGGCAAGCCCATAGAGACAGAAAATATAGATTAGTGGTTGTAAGGAACTGGGTCAGAGATGAACAGAAAACAACTTTAAGAAATATGGATTTCCTTTAGAGATGATGAAAATACTCTGTAACTAGACAGTGATGACGGTTGAACAATACTGTACTAAAGGTCACTGAATTGTACATTTTTGTTTGTTTGTTTTTGTCTTTTTTAAGTGAGAAAGCAGGATTTATTGAGGACAGAAAAGCTCCCACAGTGGGAGAGGGCCCAAAAGGGTTGCCCCTGAATTGTACATTTTAAGTTGTTAATTTATTTTACGTATAATCTTTTTTTTTTTTTTTTTTTTTTTTTGAGTTGGTGTCTCACTCTGTCGCCCAGACTGGAGTGCAGTGGCCGCTCCCAGCCACCGCAGCCTCGACCTGCTGGGCTCTGGCGATCCTTCCGCCTCAGCCTTCCGAGTAGCTGGAATTACAGGCGCGCGCCACCACGCCCAGCTAAATTTTTTTATTTATTGTAGAGATGAGGTCTCGCCTGCCCAGGCGGGTCTTGAACCCGTGGGCTCAGGCAATCCACTCACCTCAGCCTCCCAAAGGCACGGGATTACAGGCTGAGCCACCGAGCCCGGCTTTCACATATAATCTACCACGATAAACACATGTATGATTGGTGACTTTTACAGACCAAAGTCCAGCAAATGATGGAGAAAAATTCATTCTCCATGAATGGATTACAGTCAATTTTTTCTCCATATGTTCTGAGTTTTATACAGAAAAAACAAGCCATTCACATGGGCTCTAATAGTATGGGTCCCCTGAAAAACTTCAGTAACTGAGTGCTGCTTGTACCATGCCCTTTGCTTCCACTTAAGTATAACTATTTGCATTTATTTCATAGTTGCCATTAGAAGGTTGTTCACTGATATAAAGCTCAACAAAAGGTTTTGTAGTTTTTTTTTAATTCAGCTTTCAGTATCAGAAAGTCTTTATGTATCAAAGGGAATCCAGTAGTTTCAATCTCATGATCAATGAAAGTCATTTAACAATCTTTTATTGCCACAGATATCAGAAAGTTCAGAAATATTTACAACTCAAATTTAACTGTCAAATTTCATATGATGTGCTTGTACTGACATTTCTGTAAAAGAGATATACAAACGGCCAAGAAACACATCAAGGTATTGCCAACTTTGCCCTGCTGATCTACTGTTCAAACGCTACCCGACTATAGACCTCAAAACTAGCATCACCTGCAACCTTGTTAAAAACGCAAATTCTCAGGCCTTATTCTGTGTTCTAATAGCTTCCAAGTGATTTTGATGTACACTAAAGTTTTAGAACCACTATGTATTCATGAATTTCCTTGTATCTATATCTACTTTTCCACTTTAAATATAGAAGTCATTAACCTCATAAAAGCCACTGTAAAACAAAATATAGAATGACTTCAACAACTCACACAAGATTTCTTCATTTTCAGCTGGCCTTGAAAAAAATGTAGAAATCTCTGAAGGTACAGCTGGGATTAAAAAAAAAAAAAAAAAGAAGTCACTAGAGATACAAAATGTTTCACAACAACTAGATTTGCCTACTTAAAAAGCTGCAAACATCAGCTGGGTATGAAGCCTCTGTGGGAGAACATCCTTTTCACTCTGGAGAAGGGGAAGGTAGGGTCACAGGAAGAAACACTCACATAGCCATTTGTGACTGTGATATAATCACGAAAAGCTTGGATGCACAATTTTTTCTGAGTGAATGTAACTGTTTTCTACTGTTTTTTTTACAACAATGTAGGTACCACTTTGTATTCTCAAAGAAATTGTTTAAATTATAAGAAAATTAAACAAAACACAGCACACTGATTGAAGTAACACTAAGCCTTCACCAATTGTATCATACCTGAACTTTTCCTTGTTTACTTATTGAGTTAGAGAACTCACCCAAAGAAAAAAGGGATAACTGTTTTCTACTGTATGCATGATTTCTCCAAAGGCTGACTTAAGAAATCTGTCTTTTTATTTTTTATTTTTTTTGAGTTGGAGTCTCACTCTGTCACCCAGACTGGAGTGCAGTGGCCGCTCCCAGCTACCACAGCCTGGACCTGCTGGGCTCCGGTGATCCTTCCACCTCAGCCTTCCAAGTAGCTGGAACTACAGGCGCGCGCTACCACGCCCAACTCATTTTGATTTTATTGTAGAGATGAGGTCTTGCCAAGTTGCCCAGGCGGGTCTCGAACCCGCGGGCTCAGGCAATCCACTCACCTCAGAAGAAATCTGTTTTAACAGTAAGGATAACATCAGCACTGGGCCTGGGTGTCAGAAGACTCAACATCTACTCTTGGCTTTGCCACTAACACAAAGCCAGGGAATTTCACTTACACCTCCAAGAACAATTATTCCTAACTTGGTACAAAACAAATAAAACTTTTCTTGCACTGCTGTCCTAGGATGTCAGAATAAAGGAATTCATTAGCATATCTTTAGATGCCAGATTGATGGAGTAAGAGGAGCTTAGAACCGGGAAGAGTTAGGGAAAAATAAAGAGTGGGGGTTGTATTGGGATTTATAGAGACAGAATTTATGCAAATCTAACTGTAAAACCCTTTTCCCCACAGCATGTCCTCCAAACCCCACCAGTGAAGTTACACGTCCTGTGTAGCCTAACCTTCCTTCAGTACTCTCAGCCCAATTCCCCTCTTCAGAAATCTGGTCCCTGGCTTCTGTATGTGTGAACACCACCCAAATCTTACGCGTTCTGAGCAGGCTGTGCAAATTTAGGATTGGCTCCTAAGAACTACCGCCTCTCCTCAGAAACTCACTCAGATATGGAGTAGTTCCTGCAGATGTCTCCTTACTTCACAAGAGGTACTTTGCTCCAAGGCATCTTCCTAAAGAACAAATTCATTTTAACTGGAATCTTCACCCAGGGCCAACATTTAACTCTGAATAGTACTGTTCCATAGAATCTCAGGTGCAAATCAAAGCTACTGAGAACACAGACAAATCTGGACTGTACAGACCTAACCTGGAAACAATTACACTGTGTGTTCCAAGGACTCTCTGAAGGCACATCTAGAAATCTGAGAAACAGAACTGCTACATGGCAAGGTTCAAACTTTCAAATTATTTCCCCACATTTTTAATTATTTCTGCTAACTGCTGTGGAGGATGCAATGCTAGCTTTTATAACCAGGATGGTAAGTTAGAAAGACCGTGACATTTGGAGAAAGAAAAATCTGAGTTTGTCTTCTAATGCGTGTTTATCTGCGAGTTTTGTGACTCTGGGTATATAACTTTCCTCTTGGTCTAGTTTCCTTATCTGTTGGAAAGAGGAGAGTGATATCGACCTAAAAGTGAGGCCGTAAGCATAAACTATTAAGAATACGTGTTTCCATTTACTGCCAAGCTACTGCAGTATTTACTGCCAAGCACTGTGCTACTACGTCATAGAATCTTCTGGGCATCCCTGAGACAGGCATTAACACCCTCGTTTTATAGACGAGGAAGTAAGTCTCACCTACGTTAACTACCTTTCACCAGAAAATTCTTCTACGCCCAGAGCCGCCTGGCACCAAAGCTCCCCCTCCAGACTCCCCTCCCGCGGCCGCCCGGCTCTCCGCGCAGGTCTGACACTTGCGGTCTCTGCAGCCTCCGGGACACCACACCCCAGCCCGGCCGTTCCTCTCGGGCTCACGCGCAGGCGCCGGCGGTCCCGCCCCACTGTACGGCACCCTCCGTCTCCCGACCACCTCCCAGTCACCTGCTCCGAGCCGTGTAGCTCCCCCTCCCTTTTGGCTCGCCCACCGCTCTAAATCAGAGCCGGACTTGAGTGACAGGTAGCCCTGCAGGCCCCGGGACCGCTTCCCAAATCAAACCCAAAAATTCTCCCCCAGAAAGCCGACGAGAGCCGCACTTGCGCAAAAGGAGCCGCCGCAGACCCGCCTCCAACCACGCGCAGTGAGCGCGGGGACCGGACGTCGGACTCCATTTCCCAGAAGTCTGCTCGCCTGCGACCTTAGGGAATGTCGGAACGTTCTAGCTTCTTTAGAGGTTCAGAGACAGCGGTCCCAGGCTGTCGATTCTTCTGTCCGCAGCCCTGAGTTTTTTCGGTACCCCGAGACAAATGGCGGCTGTCTACGACCAGTGTGCCATCTGAACACCAAGCTACCAAAGGAAGCAAAGATGTACATCAATGTGAGTTATGAATATAAGTGAAAAAGTAAACTTAAATATTAGGAAATTAAAGTAATTACAGTATGCGTGATAAAAGTAATAGTATTTAAAAGCAAACGGCTATATATATATATATATATATATAACACACACACATATATATACACACACACATATATATACACACACATATATATATACATATATACACATATATACATATATACACACATATATATACACACATACACATATATACATATATACACATATATACATATATACACATATATACATATATACACATATATATACATATATACACATATATATATACACACACACACACTCTCTGTTTTTTCTTCAGATCGTATAAATCTTTTGCCTTGTACAATTTATAATACACATACAAAGTATGTTAGTGGATGTTTATGTAGAATCCACATGTAGACCCAGTAAAAGAAGAATAATAGTGATTATCTCATCAGTGAAAAAGTTAAGCAAATTGACTCTTCAAATGTCAAATGAATCCACGCTTAGGCAAAAAGAAACTTTATTCAAAAAGTTTATTGCATGAAGAAAAATGCCCCAACTCAGGATCTGCAAGCATTTCAAAATCAGGGGAAAAAAAGATATATTCTTTTAAAGGAAGGAGTAAGAAGGGAAATGTTGAGAGGAAACTAGGCAAGCAAGTGGGAAGGTGAGCAACCTGCAGGATGGGAACAGTCCAACAGGAAATGCTTCTTCGTGAGGCCCCTCTTGGGATGAGCTGTTTGGAGGTCCTTCTGCATTTGAGTACTTGCTTAAACTTGGGGACAAGTAAAAATTCAGGGACCTGTGGGCAGGAGAGAAGCCTGGCTAAAGTTTGGCCAACCGAAGTCAGTGCATAAATAATGATCAGTTGTGAACATTTGGCCACAAGTCACAGACTAATATATGTAAATTTTAGGTCAGAAATACAAATGAACAAACAAAACAAACACTTAATTTCCCATAGACAACCAAGATTGTTAGGTGCTGCCCTTCTGATATTTTACAAAAACATAATCATTCAAGTCAAAATTAGGATCATAAAACAGCCTGGTATTGGTACAAGAACAGGCACAAGGCCAATGGAACAGGATAGAAATTTCGGAAACAAAGCCTCAATTTCTCAACCATCTCATCTTTGACAAAGCCTCCAACAACAACCTATTCAGTAAATGGTGCTGGGAAAACTGGCTGACCACATGCAGAAGATTGAAATAGGACCCCTACCTATCACCCTACACAAAAATGAACACTAAATGGATCAAAGACCTAAACATAAAACCTCAAACTATAAGAATCTTAGAAAATGCAGGAGACATCCTTATGGAAATTGGAACTGGCAACCAATTCCTATTCAGAACCCTAAAGGCCAATACCTTAAGAAATAAGATAGCCGGGCTTGGTGACTCAGCCTGTAATCCCGTGCCTTTGGGAGGCTGAGGTGAGTGGACTGCCTGAGCCCGCGGGTTCGAGACCCGCCTGGGCAACTTGGCGAGACCTCATCTCTACAATAAATCATAAAATTAGCCGGGCGTGGCAGCGCACACCTGTAGTTCCAGCTACTTGGAAGGCTGAGGCAGAAGGATCGCCGGAGCCCAGCAGGTCGAGGCTGTGGTGGCCAGGAGCGGCCACTGCACTCCAGTCTGGGCGACAGAGTGAGACTCCAACTCAAAAAACAACAAAAAAGAAATAAGATAGACAAGTGGGAACTCATCAAACTAACGAACTTCTGCAAAGCCAGAGAAACCATCAAGAGAGCAGGGAGACAGCCCACAGAATGGGAAAAAATATTTGCCAACTGTATATCTGACAAAGGCCTAACATCTAGGATCTACGAGGAACTCAAACGCACCCAAAGGAAAAAAGCATACAGCCCCTTTAAAAAGTGGGCAAAAGACATGAATAGACACGTCTCAGAAGAAGACATACAGGCAGCCAACAGACACATGAAAAAGTCCTCAGCCTCACTCATCATCAGGGAAATGCAAATCAAAACCACATTGAGATACCACCTAACCCCAGTAAGAATGGCCATCATTAATAAAACAAACAGCAACAGATGCTGGTGAGGATGTGGAGAAAAAGGAGCACTTCTACACTACTGGTGGGAATGCAAACTAATGCAACCTCTTTGGAAAACAGTGTAGCAATTTCTGAAAGAACTAGGAATTGACCTTCCATATGATCCAGCAATTCCCCTATTGGGAATATTCCCGGAGGAACTCAGATCATTCTACAAAAAAGATACCTGCACACGTATGTTTGTTGCAGCTCTATTCACAATAGCAAAAACATGGAACCAATCATGTTGCCCATTGAAGCTGGACTAGATAAAGAAAATGTGGTACATATATACAGTGGAATATTATGCAGCCATAAAGAAGGACAAATATATGGACTTGGCAGCAACTTGGATGGATTTGCAGTGAATCATACTCAGTGATCTATCACAGAAACAAAGAACAGAGTACTATATGTTCTCACTCATAAGTGGACCTTGAACAATTATAATACTATAAGAAAGCATTTGGCAGTAATGGGAAACTGTCAGGGGAGAGGGCGTGGGATTGGCCGTTGAGGGAAACTGCTAGGGGAGGGAAGGGCATACCTCATCAACAAGGGTACCTGCATAATCAATGTTTGTATACCTAACCCTAAATTGTACCCCACATCTTTATAATTAAAAATAAACAAATATATAAAACAAAATTAGGATCCTAATAGTTTATAACTGTGTCAAACAATGCATAGTAAACATTTTCGTTGTGTTCTTTTGTAACTTCAACTTTCCTATTTACTGTAGAAAATAAAATTCCTTTTACAACTGCAAAAAGACATATAAAATATTATCAGATTATATGAGAAATTAGGAAAATCCGTGTGAATAAAATTATAATGCTTTATTATTTGCCATTAAAAGAACTTGAGTATCAACTCATCATAACTGGTAGAGAGTGATGTTAAGGAAAATGGTGGACTAGAGAGCTTCAAAAATCAGTTCTTCTATAAACCAACCATGAGATGGCAAGAATTTACAGAATCAACTTTTTAAAAACTCTGGGATCTAATAAGAAAACATAGGAAGAAGGGGAAGTTCTTAATGAAGAAAGAGGCAGTTAAAATTTTGGTAAATTGTGAGGCATTTTTCTCTACCTAATTACCATCTCTCTCATTCCCTAACTTTGTAGTGACTGTGGAGGACAGCAACCTTCATTCCTGGTGCAGCTTACAGGTACCAGAGTGAAATACAGACTTTGTTCTTAAAGTGTTTTTGCGTGTGAATGAAAAAACACAACTCTAAAATATTTTAAAGAGGTTTATTCCATGCCAATATGAGCGACTGCAACCTGGAGAAAGCACAAACCCCAGAAGCCTTGAGTAAGTGATCCCCAAGGCGGCTGGGTTATGGTTTGATTTTATACATTTGAGGAGGACAGGAGTTACAGAAAAAACATAAATCAATACATAGAAAGTATACATCAGTTTGGAGTAAAAAAGGTGAGAAATCTTGAAGTGGGAGCTTACAAGTCATAGGTGGGTTTTAGGGATTATTTAGTTAAAGATTGAGAGAGTTAAGCTATTTTCTAAAGACTTGGGGTCTCAGAAAGGAATGCTTGAGTCTCTCTGAGAGTAGCAGACCTCAGAAAGAATAGGTAGTAAACCAGGCTCGGTGGCTCAGCCTGTAATCCCGTGCCTTGGGAGGCTGAGGTGAGTGGATTGCCAGAGCCCGTGGGTTCGAGACCCTCCTGGGCAACTTGGCGAGACCTCATCTCTACAATAATCAAAAAATTAGCTGGGTGTGGTAGTGCGCGCCTGTAGTTCCAGCTACTTGGAAGGCTGAGGCGGAAGGATCGCCGGCAAGACGAGGCTGCGGTGGCCGGGAGCGGCCACTGCACTCCAGTCTGGGCGACAGAGTGAGATTCCAACTCAAAAAAAAAAAAAAAAGAATAGGTAGTAAATGTCTTTTCAGACCTTTAAAGCTGTCGGGCTCTCAGTTAATCTCTCCTACATCTGAGAAAGGCCTAGAAAAGGAAGGCCTGGCTGATTAATGGAGATTCTTTAAAGATTCAAATTTCCCCCTAAAAAAGATGGCATTACAGGGCTATTTCAAAGTATGTCAAAGAAACATATTTTGGGGTAAAATATTTGTATTTCCTTTGGGGTCTGATATCTGTCATGTGATGATATACCAGAGTCAGTCTGGGAAGTAAGCCATATTACACAGGGTTAATTTTAAAAAAAAACAACTATTTAACAAGATTTTATGGTTTGATGGTTTGTATGGTATGACTTAACCCTTGTCTTGCATGGCATTAGGTCTTGTTTATAATTTGGCATTTTATTGACACAAAAAGTCTGTTTTGTCAATCTTAATGATGTCTATTTTAACCTTAACACTGGTCAGTTGAACCTAAACTCCAAAAGAGAGAGGATATGAGATATGTCTGACTTCCCTTTCCATCATGGATGGAACTTCAGTTTTCCAGGTTTCTCTGGAGTCCCCTTGGCCAAGAGTGGTTTCATTCAGGGGCTTGGGGGACTTAGAATTTTATTTTTGGTTTACATGAATTTTGACCTGTCTGAAGCTCCCTTAAGGGGCCAACATGAAGGCTTGCCTTTTTTTAATCCCCCTTGCACTGCAGGGGCTTTCCAGGTGGATTCTGTCAAAATGACTTAAAGACATACAGATTTAATATTCCTAATCCAAAAATCTGAAATACAAAATATTCCAAAATCCAAAACATTTTGAGCACTGACATGATGTCACAACTAGAAAATTCCGCACGTAAGTACGTAGCACAAACTTTGTTTCATGCACAAAATTATTTTTTTAGATGTTATAAGATTAACTTCAGGCTATGCGTATAAGGTGTATATGAAACATAAATGAATGTCATGTTTAGACATGGTTCCCATCCCCTCCAGATGTCTTACTATGTAAACACAATTACTCCAAAATCCAAAAAATTCCAAAATTTGAAACACTTCTGGTACCAAGGATTTTGGATAAAAAATACTCAAAATGTATTACCTGTTGCTTACTGGGGCAAGGAGCAGCA
Organism: Cephalopachus bancanus; assembly: GCA_027257055.1. Taxonomy (NCBI): domain Eukaryota; kingdom Metazoa; phylum Chordata; class Mammalia; order Primates; family Tarsiidae; genus Cephalopachus; species Cephalopachus bancanus. The sequence goes on along the minus strand of JAPVLO010000184.1, from coordinate 859,670 downwards.
GTTGGGACAAGCAGACAGTTCCAAATACCTGAAAAGGAGAAGACTGAGAAGCAAGATTCTTGGTGGAATAAAGGTTTGAAGGGCTACCGTGTAAACTGGGACATCTGCAGTGCAACGTGCATGCCCTTGACAATACGCGTGCTCAAAACCTAGGAAGACACTGTGCTTGCCCCACCAGCGAATCTTTGACCTCTACACAAGCAAAAGGAGAAAGAGGTAGAATAAGAGTGGGCTAAATAAGCATTGAAGGACTGCCCCACTACAGAGGCTGTCTTAGTCCATTTTGTGTTGCTATACCAGAATACCTGAGACTGGATGATTTATAATGAAAAGAGATTTATTTGGCTCATAATTCCAATAGATGGAAAATCCAGGATTGGGCAGCTGCGTTAGATGACAGCCTCCAGCTGCTTCCACTAATTGTAGAAAGCAGAAAGGGAGTGGTCATATGCAAAGAGAGTACATGGTGAGAGAAGGAAGTAAAACCAAGAAAACCAGACTCCTTTGACAACCCAGTCTCTCAGAAACTAATCTATTCTCAAGAGAATGATCCAGTTTAATCAGAGTAAGAACTCACTGCCATGAAAACAGCACCAAGCCATTCATAAGGAATCTGGCTGTGTGACTCAGACACCTCCCACAAGGACTCACTTCTCAACAGTGCTACACCTGAGACCAAATTTCAACATGAGTTTTTGTGGGGATAAATAAACTATATCTAAACAACAGCAGAGGCATTCTTCAGAGACCTAAAGAATTATTTTTTCTGGCTTTAAGAATTTAAGGAAATTTATGTCTACTGGAAAAAAGGAACAGAAACTTAATTATTTTTTTTCTGGCTTCAGGCATTTAAGAAAATTTATGTCTCTTGAAAAAAAGGAATGGAAAACTTCAGTGACCACATACAACAAGGAATACAGTCTTTGCAAAGTAGTTTGAAAAGGTAACTAAACAAACAGATGTCTGCAGACCTCAATAAACAACAACAGCAAATCCTGGGGGGAGGGGAGTGTAAGAGAATGATTTCCAAAGTGACCACCTTGTAATATTCAAAATACCCAGTAACAACAAATATTACAAGACATCCAAAGAAACAGGAATATATGGCCCATTCAAAGAGGAAAAAATGATAGAAATCGTGCCTGAGAAAGATCATATTGAATTTACTAGACAAAAACTTTCAATTAATAACTCAAATATGCTTTTTTTAAAAAGTCAAAGGCAAACATAGACAAAGAATGAAAGGAAACTAGCTGAATGATGTATGAACAAATCGATAATATTAATAAAGAAAAGAAGTTATCAAAAGGAACCAAATACGTTTTGGAGCTTAAAAGTATAACAGCTGAAATTAAAAATTCACAAGAGGAGTTCAACAGCAGATTTAAGCAGGCAGAAGAAAGAATCAGTGGACACAAAGATATCACTATCATGTTCAACAGTGAAAAATTGAAAGGATATACACTCTCAGCACTTCTACACAGTACTGGAATTCCTAACCAGAGCAATAAGTCAAGAAAATGTAATAAAAAGCATCTAAATTACAGAGGAAGAAGTAAAATTGTCCCTGTTTGCAGATGGCATGATCTCACATATAGAAACCCCTAAGGACTCCACACAGGAAAAAAAAAAAAACTGTTAGAAATGGCAAATATTCAATAAACTTACAGAATATAAAATCAACACATGTCTTAGTCCATTTGTGTTGCTATAAAGAAATATCTGAGGCTTGGTAATTTATAAAGAAAAGAGATTTATTTGACTCGTGGTCCTGGCTGTATAAGAAGGAATGCACTTAAATCTATCCGCTTGCTTCTGGTGAGGCTCTCCATCTGTGTCTATTTATGGTGGAAGGCAAAGGACAGCAGTATCTCTAGGCAATCACATAATGAGTGACATCATTTGGATGTTTGTCCCCTCCAAATCTCATGTTGAAATTTTTTAGTTCTCATGAGATCTGATTGTTAAAAAGAGAAAGAGCCTGGCACCTTCCTCCCCTCTCTGTTTCTTTTCTCATCAGTGACTGCTGGCTTCCCTTTGCATTCAGCCATGACAAGAAGCACCCTGGGCCCTCCCCAGAAACAGGTACTGGCACTATACTTCTTCTACAGTCTGCAGAACCCTGAGCCAAATAAACCTCTTTTCTTTATAAATTAACCAGCCTCTGGTATTCTTTTAACAACATAAGTGGATTGAGACCGTGAGAAAAGATGTAAGGTTGGAGGAGGTGCCAGACTCTTAAAATAACCATCTCTCATCGGAACTGATAGAGTGAAAACTCACTCATCACTGTGAGAACAACACCTCCCATTAGGGCCTACCTCCAACACTGGAGATCAAATTATAATATGAGGTTTAGAGAGTCAAATATTCAAACTATAGCAACACACAAAAATCAGTTGCATTCCTAACTCAGTTATTCCTAAGGAACTGAGAAGGAAATTAGAAAAACAATACTATTTACAATAGCTCCAAAAATAATAAAATACCTAGGAATAAACTTAACTAAGGAAGTGAAAGATTTGTATTCAGAACACTATAAAACATTGATGAAAGAAATTAAACAAGGCACAAGCAAATGAAAAGATACCCTTGTTCATGGATTGAAAGATTTAACATTGTTCTTTTGTTTGATTTGAGTTGGAGTTTCACTCTCTGTCATCTGTGCTGGAATGCAGTGACACACTCACGACCACTGCCGCCTTGACCTGCTGGGTTCAAGTGATCCTTCTGTCTCAGCCTTCCAAGTAGCTGGCACCACAGGTGTGTACTACCATGCTCGGCTAATTTTTTTTATTTATTGTGGAGATGAAGACTCACCATGTGCCTAGGTTGGTCTTGAACCCCCAAGCTAAGGCAGTCCTCTCATCTCTACCTTCCAAAGTGCTAAAGTTGCAGGCATAAGCCACCATTCCTTGTCTAACATTGTTTAAATGTCCATAATTCCCAAAGTGATCTAAATATTTAATGCAGTTTCTGTGAAAATCTCAATGGTAATTTTTGCAGACAGAGAAAAAAACGGTTCTGAATTTCATATGGACCCACACAAGACCACAAACATCCAAATAATTCTTGAGAAAGAACAAGGCTGAAGACATTATGCTTCCTGATTTCAAAATATGTTACAAATTGATGGTAATCAAAACAGTATGGTATTGGCATAAAGACAGACATAAAGACCAATGAAACAGAATAAAGAACCCAGAAAGAAATCCGTGGATATATAGTCAACCTTCAACAAGGGTGCTAAGAATATATGAGGAAAGAATAGTTTCTTCAACAAGTGGTGCTGGGACAACTTGATATCCACATGCACAATAATAAAAATGGATTCTTACATTGCACCATTTACAAAAAGAAACTGAAAATGGACTAGAGATTTAAATGTAAGACCTAAACTGTAAAACTCCTTGAAGAAAATATGGGAAAAGCTTTACAACATTGGTTTTGACAATGATTTAATAAAAGCACAAGCAACAAAAATTAATTTGGGACTATCTCAAACTGAAAAACACCTACCCAGCAAAGGAAATAATCAACAGAGTGAAAAGGCAACCTACCAAATGAAAGAAAATATTTGTAAACCATATGTCTGATAAGGGGCTAATTTCCAAAATATATAAGAAATTCCTATAACTCAATAGTAAACTAACACAAAACAAAAAAACTAATAACCAGTTTTAAAAATGGACTAAGGCTTTGAACAGACATTTCTCCAAGGATGGCATACAAATGGCCAGCAGGTATATAAAAAATGTTCAACATCATTAATCAGGGAAATGATCAAAACACAGCTCATGCCATAAAAGATTTTTTTAAAGTGACAGAAATTGTAAAACCTAGTCTCTCTGAAGGGGAAAAAAGGATTTGTTGTCTTTCAGTAATAGAGTAGGAAAATATCTTAATTTTTCTTTTCCAGTAGTAGTCTAAACTACTTACATGTAGTTATGCTTGCTATATTTTCTACTTTCTGTTTGTTGTTGCCTTGTTATTTATTTTGTTTTATGACTTTTGCTATTTAAGCTATACTTTGACTCTTTAGACTATATATTGTGACCAAGACAAGAATATGAACATTTTAAATACATATTCTCTTGACAGTTAAAAATAAAGATTTTTACATAGCTAACTGTGTAACTATTTGTTCAAGCCAACTAATTATATTTTTTCTTTTATATCTTTTTAAATATGTCAAAGTCAGAAGAGGTATATTAAAGTCTCCTTCAACAATTGTTTAAAAAAAAAAGTCAAAACAACAATTAGATACCTTACACCTGGTCAGGATGGCTATTATTAATTAAAATTAAAAAGAAGACAACAAATGTTGGTGAGGATGTAGAGTAATTTGAACCCTTAAACACTATAAGTGGAAATGCAAAGTGCTGCATCCATTATGGGAAAAAGTATGGTAGTTATCTTAAAATTAAAAATAGAATTACCAAAATGATCCTCAATCCCACTTTTGCATATTTAACCAAAAGAATTGAAATTAGGATCTCTAAGATCTATAGCCAACAATAATGTAAGAAATTATTGAGGGTAAATCTCATGTTAACAATTATTGTCATAATAAAATTTTTTTAAAACATAACAATAAGAAAACAACCCAATTAAAAGGATATTGTGAGAAATTAAAGAAATGCAAATATTGAAGGTGGCAGGCCAGGCATGGTGGCTCACACCTGTAATCCCAGCACTTTGGGAGGCCCAGCTGGGAGGATTTCTTGAACCCAGGTGTTCCAAACCAGTCTGGGCTGCATAGCAGGACTTCATCTCTAAAGAAAATTTAAAAATATTTTCTGAATGTCACATATAATTATGACATGTAAGATTGGAAAGAATCTTAAAAGTTATATGAATAGTTTAATTTAAATACTAGGAAATAGGTTGATGTAGGTTTGAGAATGTTTATTCTCACCAAATTTTGTTAAGTCATACAAACTTTCTAGAAGCTTTTTAATGTCATACTTCAAAATGAGTATGTTCTTTAGCAACCATACATTTAAGAAAATGCTACCTGGGCAACTTGGTGAGACCTCATCTCTACAATAAATCAAAAATCAGCCTGGTGTGGTAGTGCATGCCAGTAGTTCCAGCTACTTGGAAGGCTGAGGCGGAAGAATCGCCGGAGCCCAGCAGTCAAGGCTGCGGTGGTCGGGAGCGGCCACTGCACTCCAGTCTGAGTGACAGAGTGAGACTCCAACTCAAAGAAAAAACAAACAAATAAACCAACAAAAAAACACCACAGAAATATCCAGAATAATATTTGACGAAATATCTGAGCGCTGTGGTCCAACCAAGTTGACACATAAAATTAACCATCACATATACCTTGCAAACTAGCTCATAACAACCAACAGTTGAAAGCCATTTGAAGATAAGCTATGGTAATACATAAGATGGAGCAGTAGATAGCCATTAAAAGTATGAATGTTGATGTACTAACTCACAAGTGGGGGTGGTTTTCCATGGTATGTTTTTAAGTAAAAATTGTGAGTTCACACAAGAATATGTGAGGCGTAGCACCAATACTGTATTTCTTATAAACATTACATGTAAATGCTTTGGATACCTGTTTATTTTTTAGAGTTTTCTTTAGTTCTTATAAGTCAATCCTTCATTAATACAATTTGATATTACAATTAATAATTCTTTATATTAAAATTCCTAAGTTCCAGTTACTAATTTCTAATGCAATATATTGGCCTTGATAGATACAGAATTGGTACCAGGAGTGGTCAGTGATTTCAGGACACAGACATGCAAAGATGGAATTTGGGGATTGGTTTGGCTGTGCCGTTCAGAATGAATACAATGCTTATCTCCTTGCCAGTGATAAACAAGTTGCCCATAACTCATGGTATAAGGAGGTGTCACAATTAAGCTATCACATATGAAGTGCCAATGGAAACACTTGCCTTAGAGGCCCAAGAGGCTACTGTCTTTGATTGTTCTGACAGTAATGATGACTATAAGGATTGTGGTGTGAGATTCTTTTGAATCATGGTTTGAGAACCAGGTAGCTTCCATGACAGTCCTAAAAGAAGTTCTTACTCTTTGTTGCCACAAGGCTGATACTGCTGAAACACAAACACAAAATTTGATTGTGCAGAACTTCTGGTTCTAGCAAAGAGGGAGTAGTTCCATTCCTAACAGTTATTCTCTCTTACAACTAAAATATTCTGCACATAACACAACAGACATACATAGAAAGTCTCTGAAAGGTAGAAAGAATAAGACTGCCTAGGGACCTTGGACCTTCAGCCATATGATGAGTTCCATGGGGTTTCTTATTGCCTCTCATATATCTCAGACAAGGCACTGCAGAAGCCTCAAACAGACCATAAAAAGAAGAAGAAGAAGAAAGGAAAGAAGGAAAGACACCTTAAGAAAGCCTTTTTCCTTTAGACAAAATACCAGAACAAGAGTGGCCCAATAAAACCCACTCACTCCCTGCTCTTTGGAAGCAAGTAGCAGTGCTCTGATTCCCTCACTAACCCTCTGCTACCTTCATCATGGAAGCAGGCAATGCTCCAAATTTGCCTGCTGGATGATATTTACAACCCAAGCAGAAAGCTGATCTCATCCTTACTCATCAAGAAGCAAAAGGTGCTCCAATTGACCTACTGGACTAGTGTTAACAGGGCTGAGCCAAAAGCTGATGTTCCATCTCTCCACTGATGGAAGCAGGTGGTGTTTTGATTCCTTTACCAAGGTAATGCAAAGGGGTGCAGTGTCAAGCTAAACCTTCACCCCTACCTGGCGTAAATGGGCTCAACAAGATAATACATTTCAGTACTTCACTTTCTTTTCACCCTGGTATCAGTGGGGCCCATAGGGAGTTGAACCTACACAACCACACTGGAAACAGAATAAAGAAAAAAATAAGGCAGGCTGATTGGCAATTTAGTGCCCTCACCCAGTTAATGTCAGGGGTACCTTGTGGGCAGCTTAGCTTCCATCCCCACTGGCAGCAGCGAGGCAGTACAGGCAGTGCCAAAAAGAAGTACTCAGCATTACATTTCTTCCTCCTCCCCCTTTGGTTTTACATAGTATGGTTGAAGCTGAGTCTCTACCACCACCTGGAATCAAAGAAATGGAACTCTTAATATGTAGTGAAAAGCACTCACTGAGTTTCCCCTTACCAGGGCTCAGTAATGCTCAGCAGGGAGCCGAACTTACAATCCCAGCTGGAGACAATGAGATTTTTGTGTGAGTCAGTGCCATACTTTACAGACAAAATGTCAATATGACTGAATGAGGGACTGAACTTGCACCCCTCCTATCTACAAAGAGGCAGTATAAGTCGAACTCCACTTTTCCCAGGTCAGCGTCAGAAGAGTCCAACAAAAAAGCAGAATATACATACCTACCCACCTTTCTTGCTATAACTATACAGGACTGCCTGTTCAAAGAAGACTGGTTTCCAGAATCACAAAATATAATATCCAGAATTTCTAGGACACAGTTGAAATTCACTCATCATACCAGGAACTAGGGAAATTACAATTTAAATGAAAACAAAAGATACCAATATTGAGATGAATTAGATGTTGGAATCATCTAATTAGGATGTTGAAACATCTGCTATGGTTGGAATGTTTGTCCCCTCCCAAACTCATGCTGAAATTGAATTACCTTCATAACAATGTTAATAGGTGGGTCATGGTCAGGCTTGGTGGCTCATGCCTATAATTCCAGCACTTTGGGAGGCTGAGATAAGAGGATTCCTTGAGCTCAGGAGTTCAAGACCAGCTTGGGCAACATAGTAAAACTTTGTCCCTACAAAAGACTTTTTAAAATTAGCTGGGTGTGGTGACACATATATGTAGTCCCACCTACTTGAAAGGCTGAGGCAGAAGGATCACCTGAGCCTAAAAGGTTGAGACTGTGGTGAGCCATGAGTGTGTCACTGCACTTCAGCCTGGGTGCCAGAGTAAGTCCCCAAATTAAAAAAAAAGAGGTAGGATATTTAAGAGTGGGTCCATTAACACAGGTATGGGTTCCTTAGAAAAGGACAAATTTGTCTCTCTCTCTCTCTCTCACACCCTTTCTTTCCTTTCTGCCACCTACCATGAGATGACACAGCAAGAAGTTCCTTGTAAGATGCCAGCTTCTTGATCTTAGATTTACCAGCCACCAGAAATGCGAGCCAATACAATTCTGATCATGAAAAATTACCCCTGGGTGCAGTGGTGTGGACTTATAATCCCAGTTACTCAGGAGACTGAGGCAAGAGGATCATTTGAGCCCAAAAATTCAAGTCCAGTCTGGGCACTATAGCAAAACTCCATTTCTAAAGAACACCACCAAATTACCCAGCCTCAGATATCCTGTTACAACAGCACAAATGAACTAAGAAACAGACATCATCAAATGTCTTCAAGCAATTATAAATATGCTTGATACAAACAAAAAAATAGAAAAGCTCAGCAAAGAGAAGAAGAAGAATGAGAAGGAGAAGAAAATTAAAAAACTAGAAAAAACCCTGAAATTTAAATATAGCTGGATGGGATCAAAGTAGAGTGAAATGACAAAGGACTGAATCAGTGAACTTGGGGGCAAAACAATAGACTTTACCCTATCCAAACAGAAAGAAAATTATGTTGCTTAATTTCCAAATATGTGAACACATTCTATTTATCTTTTTCAATTGTACTCCTAAGTATTTATCCAACTGACAAAAACCTGAACAAGAATTTTTGAGAAACTTTAAAAAAATCACCAAAAACTGGGTTGGGCATGGTGGCTCCCAGCACTTTGGGAGGCCAAGGTGGGAGGGTTCAAGAATTTGAGACCAGCCTGAATAACATAGCAAGACTTGCTACCAAAACTAAAAAAATTAACCAGGCATGGTGGCACATGCTACTGGCGAGGCTGAGGTGGGAGAATCACCTGAGCCCAGGAAGTTGAGGCTGCAGTGAGCTGTGATAATGCCACTGTACTTTATCATGGGTGATAAGAGTGAGACCCTGACTCAAAAAAAAAAAAAAAAAATCACACCAAACTGGAAGCAACCTCAAGTTCTTTATAGTGGAATGGGTACATCTGTGGTACATTTATATAATGGAATTTTGGTAAAGGTATTGGGTCTCTGTCTTTAGTTTCTGGCACAGTGCTCCTCAAACCCTTAAAATTTCCTGGGTGATAGGAGTGTCTTTTCTAATGAGGGTAGGTGACCCTTGGTGAGCCCCTAGATAGCTTCTGGATGGTGACTGATCATCAGAAAGATTGAGTCTTTACTAGAAACTTAGATTTTTCAGCTCTACCCCACCCCCACCCCCACAACCTCTGGAGAGAAGAGAGGGAATAGAGACTAAGTTAATCACCAATGACCTGTGCCATAATCAGTCATGCCTATACATTTATGACAACCAAAGCTGCATTAAAACAAACGAATAAGCCCTGAATGATGAGGTTCAGAGATCTTCCAGTTTGGTGAATACATTGAGGTGCTGAGAAAGTGGTGTGCCTAGAGAGGGCACCATACCTGTGTGTTACATACTGTCCACATACCTTGGCCTATGTATCTCTTCCACTTGACTGTTCCATAGTTGTATTCTATATTATAAACCAGTAATAATAAGTAAAGTACCTTCCTTAGTTCTGTGAGTCATTCTATCAAATTACCAAACCTGAGGAGGAGCTCATAGGAACCTCTGATTTATAGCCAGTCAGTCAGAAATATGAGTGACCTAGGGCTCATGATTTATATCTAAAGTGGTGACAGTCTTATGGAACTGAGCCCCTAAACTGTAGATAGCATGAGAATTGAATTGAATTGAATTGTTGGACACCAGTTGGTAATAGAGTTGGAAAAATGGTGTTGATAGAGAACCACATATCTGGTGTCAGGAAGAGGAAAAAACCCTTTCATTTGGTGTTAAAATGTTGTGAGTAAAAATACTCAGAAACACTATTCAGTGTTCAAAAAACAAAGCAATGAGCATCAAGTCATGCAAAAACAAAATGAATCTTAAACGCACATTGCTAAATGAAAGTAGCCAATATAAACAGGTAAGAGTTCACTTATCTGACAAAACTATAGGGAAACAGTAAGCATATAAGTGGTGGCTGGTGTCTTGGGAGAGGACTGAATAGGTGAAACGGGAATTTTTTTTTTTTTTTTTTTTTTGAGTTGGAGTCTCACTGTGTCAACCAGACTGGAGTGCAGTGGCCGCTCCCAGCCACTGCAGCCTCGACCTGCTGGGCTCCGGTGATCCTTCCACCTCAGCCTTCCAAGTAGCTGGAACTACAGACGTGCGCTACCACACCCAGCTAATTTTTTTGATTTATTGTAGAGATGAGGTCTCGCCAAGTTGCCCAGGCGGGTCTCGAACCCGCGGGCTCAGGCAATCCACTCACCTCAGCCTCCCAAAGTGCAGGATTACAGGCTGAGCCACCGAGCCCAGCTGAAATGGGATTTTTTTAGGGCAGGAAATCTTATTCTGTATGATACAATAATGGTGGCTATGAGACATTAGGCATTTGTCAAAAGATATAGAATTTTATAGCACAAAGAGAGAGTCTTAATGTAGGCAATTTAAAAAAATAGATAGGCAAACCTTAGAATAGAATCAGAATATAATAAAATAATCTTAGTGCATGAAATCTTAGTGGTGTATGAAACCGCACCGAAGGAGATGGGGACAAAAGTGTTGACCTGAGTCATTATAGAAATGAGTAGTGTCTGTAAGACCAAAGTCAAAAGAAATTACACTTAAGTACTGTACTCCAGTTGATAAGGTGATATAACCACCGTATGGACTGTATTCTATATATAAATACATATATATGAAGCAAACATTGAAATGATTGAAGGAAGAAATAGCAAAACAATAATAGAAGACTTTAATACCCTCATTTTCAATAATGAATAGAAAAAACAGACAAAAGATCAGTAAGGAAATAAAATTTCAACAATGTTGACCAATTGGACCTAACAGACATATAAAGAACACTCCACCTGATGACAACAGAATATGGGAAGGGGACCCCCCCAAAAACCTGGCATTATATTTTGGAGGTCAGGCCCTTGTAGTACACTAAGAATTTGTTTCTCTGGATCAAACGATCAACCAAAGTTTTTATCTGGATGTTTTGAGAAGGTTGCATTATGATTTGCAGAAGAAACATCCTGAGGTGTGGCAACAGGTGACTGGTTCTTCCACCATGACAACACCAATGGCCAACGCCATAGTCAATTATGCCTATATCTTTATGTCAAACAAAGCTTCATTAAAACAAACAAAAACAAGCCCTAAATGATGAAGTTCAGAGATCTTCCAGTTTGGTGAACACACTGAGGTGCTAAGAAAGTGGTGTGCCTAGAGAGGGCACTGTAGGACAACACACCTGCCTGTACTGTGCTGAGTATTCAGCAGTTTTCTGACCAAAAACAGCATGATACCGTGCCCCACCCTCTCTATTCACCCCATCTCGCCCTGAGTAACTTTTTTGTTGTTCCCCCAGATGAAAAAGTTCTCAAAGTGAAACATTTTGCTGATATGGAAGAGGTAAAACAAAAAAATGACAAAAACACTAAAAGTCATCAAAACCAATGAGCTCAGAAAACATTTAAGCAGTGGAAAAAATTTCTTAATAGGTTTATTGCACCAAACAGAAATTTCAGTTTTTTGGGGGGGGTTCCCCCTAATACACATTTCAAGGCCACATAGAATATTTTCCAGGATAGAGCATGTGTTAGGACACAAAACATGTCTTAAAAATACCTTAAAAGTTTACAGTTCTATCAAATTCTTTCCAATCACAAGGAATAAAACTAGAAATCAGCAGCAAAAAGAAAATTGGAAAATTCACCAATATGTAGAAATTAAACTGAAAGATACCTATAGAAAGCTAGAAGAAACAGCTTATTCTTTAGTCTTTTTGCCTCAGCATAACCATCAGAAAGCATTCAGACATTCTACTGCAGGACAAACAGCAGCCTATCCCATCCTCCCTAGGCAAATCTCCTTCAGATGCAAGACCAGGACAGCCCAACCATTCATGGTTTAGCATAATAATCTCTAGTAAACTTTTGATTCCTTGTCAATGCCAAAGTCATAAGAGTTTATGAGTTGCAAATGTCTGAGTTTGTGAATTGCAAATGTCTAACAAGTGTCTTGCAGGAATCCACCCCCACCCCGATCTCATCAGCCCTCTGTGAACTACAGGACACAAATAAACCCCACCATGGCAGCAATCATGTGACTAACCCATCCATCTGCCTGCTGTCCATCCCCTGACGTCATCAGTACGTGCACTTGTCTGCCCTTTTGTGATGACGTGGAAGCAGACCACCACCCAATCACCCTAATGATCTTCCCCCATCAAGGGGAATGGTTAAAAGGACTCAACCACAAACAGCCAGCGACCATTGCCTTGCTGGAGTCTGGTGTGGCCATGTGCTCGTTGAGCCATGGCTGTTGCCATGCTTCCTGGCTTTGTTCTCCCTCCCCCACCTTGGGGAGGTGAATCTTCTTTCTTCCTTCTCTTTTTCTCTTTAATTTACTTTTAAATAAACTTTTCTTTCTTAACCTTTTTGTGTGTCGCAATTCTTTGCATCTACTCAGATCTCTAGGTTGCCAGTGTGTCGCTTGCCAGCCCCGGCAGGGCTGCTCACCTCCCTGCGCCTCCCTGCCCTCTCCCTGCCATACCCTAATATAAACAAAACATTCTTAAGCAACCAGTAAGTCAAAGAAGTAAAAAATTAAATTAGAAAACATTTTGAAAAAATGAAAACAAAACAAAACACACCAAAACTCTTGGGATGCAGTGAAAGTAGTGGTAAGAGAGAATCTTACACCTGTAAACACATTTAAAAGATGTCAAATCAACTAACTTTACACTGAAAGAAGCTAGAAAAAGAAGAAACTAAACTCAAAGTTAGCAGAAGAAAGGAAGAAATAGAGATTACAGCAGAGATAAAGGAAATTAGAGAAAAGAAAAACAATAAAAACATTAACAAAACTAAATGGATTTTTTAAAAATTGATACAACTGACGAATCATTAGCCAAATCAACAAAAACAGGAGAAACCCAAATAAAAAATAAAAATTAAAGAGGGAGACACTATACCTAATGCCACAGAAATAAAAAGGATTGAAAGAAAATACTTTGAATAACTGTATGCCAAAACATTGAATAGTCTAGAAGTAACTCATACATTTTTTAAAACACACAACCTACCAACACTGAATTATGAAGAGACAGAAAATCTGAGCAGATCTATAACTTGCATGGAGATTTAATCAGTAATTTAAAAAGCAAAACAAAACAAAACCTCCCAACGAAGGAAGGTCCAGAAGCTGGACATGATGGCTTGTGCCTGTAATTCCAGCACTTTGGGAAATGGAGGCAAGAGGAACCTAGGAGTTTGAGACCAGCCTGGTTAACTTGGCGAGACCTCATCTCTACACTAAATCAAAAAATTAGCCAGGCACTGTAGCACGCGTCTGTTGTTATTTGGAAGGCTGAGGTGGAAGGATCGTCTGAGCCCAGAAAGTTGAGGCTGCAGCAGCCTCAATCGTGCCACTGCACAACAGCCTGGGATACAGAGTGAGACTCTGCCTCAAAATAAAAAGTCCAGGACAAATGACTTCACTGTAGAATTCTACCAAACATTTAGATAAGCAGAATTAACATAAATTTTCCTTAAGCTCTGCCAAAAAAATTTAAAAGTGGGCAACACTTCCAGACTCATTCTATGAGGCCACTTTTATTCTATCAAAGCCAAAGAAACTGCAAGGAGGAAAACTACACACTACTATTCTTGAAAATTTTGATGCATAAATCTTCAGTGAAATACTATCAAACTAAATTCAATACTACCTTAAAAGAATTATACAACATGACCAGTTGGATTTATTCCTGGAATACAGGGCTGGCACAACATATGAAAGTTGATGCAATCACTTTTTTAATAGAATGAAGTACAAAAATCACATAATCATATCAAATGATGCAAAGAATTAGACAAAATTCAACATTCTTTCATAACAAAAAAAATCGCTTGACAAAAGGAACTACCTCAACATAATGAAGGCCATCATGAAAACCCAACAACAAACATGATACTCAATGGTAAAAGGCTAAAAGTTTTTCCTCCAAGATAATAAACAAGAAAAGGATGCCTGCTTTCACCACTTATATTCAACATAGACCTTGAAGTTCTAGCCCAGTCAACTAGCAAGAAAATGAAATAATGGCATCTATATAGAAAAAAAGGGGAAAAAATTAAAGATAACATGATCATTTATGTAGAAAACCTTAATGACCCCACAAAATAAACTGTCAGAACTAACAAACAAATACAGGAATGTTGCAAGATACAATGCCAACACAGAAATCAATTGTTTCTATATACTAACAATAAATAATCTAAAAAGCAAATTAAGATAATTCCATTTACAATAGTATCAAGAGGAAAAAATACTTAGGAATAACATTTTTAACCAAAGAGACAAAAGACATACACTGAAAACTAAAAAAAGGAAAAAGAAATGCTGAAGGAAAGTAAAGAAGACATAAATAAATTGAAAGACAGCCCATGTTCACAGATTAGAAAATTAATTTTTTTTTTTTTTTTTTTTGAGTTGGGGTCTCACTCGGTCACCCAGACTGGAGTGCAGTGGCCACTCCCGGCCACCGCAACCTCGCCTGCTGGGCCCTGGCGATCCTTCCGCCTCAGCCTTCTGAGTAGCCGGAATTACAGGCATGCGCTACCATGCCCAGCTGATTTTTTGATTTATTGTAGAGATGAAGTCTCGTTGCCCAGGTGGGTCTCGAACCCGCGGGCTCAGGCAATCCACTCACCTCAGCCTCCCAAAGGCGCGGGATTACAGGCTGAGCCACCGAGCCCGGCAGAAAACTAATATTGATTACAACAGTACCCAAGGCAATCTGCAGGTTCCATGCAATCCTTATCAAAATTTCAAGGACATTTTTTATAAAAACAGAAAAATCAACTCTAAGATTCGTATGAAAACTCAAGAAACCCCAAATAATGAAAAAAATCTTTAAAAAAAAGTTGGAGTTCTCATATTTGCTGATTTTTAAATATATTATGAATCAATAGTAATCAAAACATAGTGATACTATCAGAAAGACAGACAAATAAGCCAATGGAGTTTAATAGAAAGCTCAAAAGTGAAACTCATGTATACATTGTAATGATCCTTGACAAGGATGCTGAAACCATTCAATGGAAAAAGGACAGTCTCTTCAACAAATGGTGTTGGAGAAATTGGATATCTATGTGTAAGAATAAAGTTGGACCCCTACCTTATACTATATATAAAAATTAACTCAAAATTGGTTAAGGATCTAAATATAAGAAGTAAAACTATAAAGCGCCAAGAAGAAAGCATAGGGAATAGCCTCATGACATTGAATTTGGCACTAATTTCTTGGAAATGACATCAAAAGCATAGAAAACAAGCAAAAATTGAACTTATTAAACTTAAAAGCTGTGTATTAAAGGATACTATCAATAGAGCAAAAAATAATTTATAGAAGGGACAAAAAATTTGCAAATTGTATATCTGATAGACATAATATCCAGAATACACAAGGAACTTCTACAACTCAATAGCAACCACAAAAATAACTCAATTAACAATTGAGGAAAGGTTTTGTTTTGTTTTCAGAGATCACCTCACTATGTTGGCCAGGTTGGCCTTGAACTCCTGGTCTCAAGGCACATTAGCTTTCCAAAGTGCTGGAATTACAAGTGTGAGCCACCACACCTGCGTTTGTTTGTTTTAACTTTTTGCACCTTTAATGTTTGTATAACAACTTATCTTTACAGAGAGAGAAGATAATACTGAATTTAAAACTCAACATTTGGATACCTACTCAATGGTAAGCTAGTCAATATTTTAAAATAGATTTTTAAGTTGTTGGAAAAAATATATGAAACCTTGTTATGTTCATAATGGCATTGGTCTCTGGCTACATTTTGTATGATCCTTGCTGCCATGTGTCAGGATTTAATGTCTTTAGTTTTTACTACTTTGAAAGGGGAAATTCGTCTAAATATTACTGATAACAGGGATCTAACTTGAAGAAAAAGTTGAAAAGAGCAACAATCTTTTTAAAACAGAATTTATAATCCTGTTGCCACGGTTACTTATATATGATACATAAACAGACAAACGGGAATTTAAAATGTGATATTTTCTGATGTAAGTCAAGGTCCTTTCTAAAATTTTTTTTTAATTTTAAAGATGGGGGTACAATTCAGGGTTAGTAAACAAATATTCATTATGCAGGTACTCTTGTTGATGAGGTGTGCCCCCACTCCCCGGCGGTTTCCCACTGTTGCTAATCCCACTCCCCCAGCCCCTGGCAGTTTCCAACCACTGCCAACCCTTTTCTTATAGCATTACGATAATTGTTCAAGGTCTGCTTATGAGTGAGAACATGTTCTTTGTTTCTGTGATAGATCACTCAATATTATGGAAGTCCATTCAAGTTGCTGCAAAGTCCATAATTTTGTCATTCTTTATGGCTGTGTAAAATTCCATCGGATATGTACCACATTTTTTTATCCTGTCCTCTTTCAATGGGCAGCACGGTTGGTTCCGTGTTTTCGCTATTGTAAATAATGCTGCAATAAACATGTGTGTGCAGGTTATCTTTTTCATAGAGTGATTTGAGTTCCTCCAGACTTATTCCCAGTAGGGGAATTGTGGGTTCATATGGAAGGTCGATTTTGAGATCTTTTAGGAATCATCACGCTGTTTTCCACAAAGGTTGTACTAGTTTACACTCCTACCAACAGTGTTCCCTTTTCCCCACATCTTCTCCAGCATCTGTTGTTTTTGAATTATTGATCATGGCCATCCTGACTGGAGTTAGGTGGTATCTCAGTGTGGTTTTAATTTGTATTTCTTTGATGTAAGTCAAGGTACTCTGAAGTTGTGGTTTAAGGAGCATTTTTATTAAGTAATCATAAGTATTTTACTCTTTTCCTTTTCAAGAACATAACAATGTGAAGGATGATTTGACACTATTTTATATTTGGTTGGTTTGTACTTAATATGTGTACTTGAAAGATTTACATCTATATCTAAAAGTATACTAATCAAGGTCTAGTTATCAGTCCAGATTCTTACGGAGAGTTATTTTTGTCTTTGTCAAATGTTAAACTAATAATGCCTCCTTTAAAATAAAATTCTATGAAAGATTTTAAGCTATTAAGATAATTTCTTAAGAGGCAGATATTATCTCATACTTCTACTTCTTTTTTCAATCTCCATAAAAGTCTGCTTTCTAGGCTACTACTCCAAATAAAGTTTGTTGGTTTGCTTATAAGTGTAGTATAATGCAGTTGTTTTCAATCCATTAACCCATGTCCAAAATGGATATCTAGACAACTTTTAAAAGATGATTAATTGTGTGCTTCTTCTCATCTTCAGATTCAAATACTGCTGTGAGCCTGTGAAATTAAAATAAGTTATGTGCTTCCAAAATACAATGATAGGACTGGTATAGGATAGAGGATAGACATTCCCATTCCAAAAGGGAGAAATAAGAAAGAAGAAAGGGGTTAGAAGCCCTAAGTAAGTCCAAAACCCAACAGGGCAGATGTTACATCTTAAAACTCCAGAGTAACCTTTCACTCTATGCCTCCTCTCTTGGACAAATGAAGTAGGGGTTGGAACTTCATAGCGTCCCAGCCCTATGGCTTTGCTGGGTTAAGTCCTTGCTATAGCTCATGTGGGTTGGAGTCTCATGTTTGCAGGCTGGCATTGCACACTGTTAGCTCTACAGCTCTGGGGTCTTGGGGGTGGCCCCACTCCCATGATTCCACTTGGCATTGCTTTATTAGGGACACTCTGCAGCAGCTCTACTGTGGCAAATTTCTGCCCAGGGCCCCAGACTATCCAATACATCCTTTGAAATCTAGGTGGAAGCTGCCATGGACAAATAGCCTGGCATTCTGCATACCTGCAGAATTAGAACCATGTGCCAAGGTTGGCTGCTTGAGCCCTTCAGAAAGGCAGCCTGAGTTGCACCTGGGCCTATCTGAGCCGTGGCTGGGGTGGTTGAGAAGCAGCCTTGCACTAGAGTGCAGGGAGCAAACACTTGAGGTGGTACATGGCAGTGAATTCTGAGGTCCTATAGCGGCTTTTCTAGAAACCTTGTCCTGAAGGTCCTAGATTGGAGCAACAGCCTCAAAGATCACCGGAGCCCAGCAGGTCGAGGCTGTGGTGGCCAGGAGCAGCCACTGCACTCCAGTCTGGGCGACAGAGTGAAACTCAAAAAACTCAAAAAAAAAAAAGATCTCTGAAGTGCATCCAAAGTCTTTCTCCCATTGTCTTGATGAATAGAACCTGGTTCCCCTCTGTCTGTGGTAATCTCTTTAGCAAATGATCACTTGACCAAACCTTGGTTTGCGCTTCTAAAGACGCAACTTTACATTCTTTTAGGCCAGTCCGCAGGTTTTCCAAATCTTTCCACTCTCTTTCCCTTTTAATTAAAAATTTCATCTTTAAATTATTGTTATTCTCTTGTATTTTACTATATGCTTTTAAAAGTAGCTCCCCACCTCCTTCAGTGTTTCCATAAAGTCAGACTTCCATAAAGTTCTTAGGCATGAACACAATTCAGCCAAATTTGTTCCACTTGTAACAGGATGGACTTTACACCAGTAAGATATTTTTCCAATAAGATAGTTTCCAATAAGATATTTCTGTCTGAGACTTTATCATAGTGGCCTTTACTATCCATATTTCTAACAGCATTTTTGCCATGCCCTCCTAATCTCTAAAAAGATTCAGATTTTCCCTTTTGAGCCCTGACCAGAATTGCCCTTAATGCTTTGTTCACAGCAATATAAACTTTTTCTAACCTGCTCTTCCCAACTCTTCCAGTACCCAATACCCAGTTCTAAAGCTTCTTCCACATTTTAGGTATTTGTTACAGCAGCACCTCACTCTCCAATATCAATATTCTGTCTCAGTTCATTTTATACTGCTGTAACACAATACTGCAGACTGGGTAATCTGTAATGAATAGAAATTTATTTAGCTTCTTGGCACTAAGAAGTTCAAGATCAAGGGGAGCACATCTTGTGAGGGCCTTCTTGCTGTGTCATAAGATTCCAGAAGGGAATGGGTGGAGAGAGAGAGAGAGAGGAAGAAGGCTGAACTTATCATTTTGCAAAAGATCCACTCCTGAGATAGAGGCGTTAATCCATTCATGAGGATTATCTCTAAAAGTTTCTACCTCTCAACACTGTTGCATTGGGAATTATGTTTCCAACATATAAACTTTGGAGGACACATTTAAACCATAGAACACAGATAAAAGGAACAGAAGTACAAAAATAAATCCACACAAATATGGTCCATTGATTTTTGACAAAGGTGCAAAGCCAATTCAGTGGAGAAAGGATAGTCTTTTCGACAAATAGTACTGGAACATTTAAACATACATATGCAAACAAACAAAAAAGAATGTTCACCTACACTTTACACTCTGTAAAAATAAACTCAAAATGGATTATAGACTTAAATAAATTTAAAATTCTAAAATGTGTGGATGAATATATAGGAAAATATCTTGGGTTAGGCAAAGGATTTTAAACTTTTACATCAATATTCCAATTTATAAAAGGCAAAATTGTTAAATAGGACTTTATTTTTTTTTAATTTTTTTTATAGTTTAATGTATTTTAATAGCAAACTTACAGGAACAGCACATAAGGCAGACAACATTAAAAACATGTACTTGCATGTAGGACAACTCAGTTAGAAAAGTATAGTGAATGGATGGAATCTACCATATGATAAAAATGCTACAAACACTATTTAGTTGCCATCAATAAGAAACTTACTTGTTTTTAAAAAATCCAAATGCTGGCATTGTCCAGAAAAATTTAACAGGTTTATTTATAATTGTTATAAAGTCGACCGCTGAAACTTGTTCACTGAAACATTAAATAGGACTTTATAACATCAAAACATTTTGCTCTGTGGAACAATACTGTTAAGAGAAAAAAGAGAATGAAAAGGCAAGCCACCTTCTGGTAAAAAAAATTTACAAGTTACATTTCTTTTTTTAAAAATTGTATAGTTTGCCTTTTTAAAAATTAGATTCAGAGGGTACACATGCAGGTTTGTTACACAGGTATAGTGCCTGATGGTGACATTTGCTCTTCTTTTGAACCCATCATCCAAATAGTAGCACGGTACCCAATAGGTCGTTTTTCAACACTGTCCTTCCTTTCCTCATCCCCATTTTAGGATCTCCTGTGTCAGTTTTTCTCACCTTTATTTCTGTGTGGACCACTGTTTAGTTCCCACTTATAACTGAGACTAGCAGCATTTGGTTTTCTGTTCCTGCATTAATTCCCTTACAATAATGGTTTTTCAACTACATCCATGTTGCTGAAAAGGACACCATTTCATTATTTTTAATGGCTGCATAGTATTCCATGGTGTACAAGTACCATATTTTCTTTATCCAATCTACCACTTTTGGACACCTAGGTTGGTTCTGTGTTTTTGCTGTTGTGCATAGCGCTGTGATAAACATACGAGTGCAGGGTTTTTTGGTTGTTGGGGTTTTTTTGGTGGAATTGAATCACATTTCTGACAAAGCACTGTATAAAGAATTCTCTCTCTTTTTTTTTTTTTGAGTCAGGGCCTCACTCTGTCAGCTACACTGGAGCACAAGGGTATGATCCCAGCTCAGTGTAGCCTCAACCTCCTGGGTTCAGGTGACCCTTTTGCCTCAGCCTCCCAAGTAGCTGGCACTGCAGGTGTGCATCACCTTGCCTGATTTAATTTTTGGATTTTTTTAAAAAGACAAGTCTCACTATGTTGCCAAGGCTGGTCTTGAACTCCTGGGCTCAAGCAGTCCTTCCACCCTAGCCTCACAAAGTGCTGGGATTACAGGTGTGAGCCACCATGCCAGCCACTCATATAAAGAATTCTTAAACACGGTCACAAGAAAATAAACAATGCAATTTGTAAATGGCAAAGGTTTGAACCGACACTTTACTAAAGAAGATATATGGCTGGCATATAAGCATGTGAAAAGATACACAATGATATTAGTCATTAGGGAAATGCAAATTAAAATCACCATAAGACCTCCATACCCCTAGTAGAATGGGAAAACAAAGAAAACAACCGAAAATACAAAATGGAGCTGTGGATGTTTGCCAGTAGGAATTTTCATTTATTGCTGGTAGGAATGCAAAATAGGGCTGGATACAATGGCTCATGCCTGTAATCCCAGCACTTTGGGAGGCCAGAGTGAGAGGATTGTCTGAGCCCAGGGGTTCATGACCAGCCTGGGCAACTTGGCAAGATCTCATCTCTAAAAGAAAAAAAAAAAGGAATGCAAAATAAGTGCAGGGACTTTGGAAACAGTTTTACAAGATTTTTATAAATGTCAACAGACAGTTACCATACAACCCAGCAATCCCACTCATACATTTTTACCCAAGTGAATTGAAAACTTATGTTAGCCCCCAAATTTCAACATAGTCTTACCCTCTTACCATATGATGCCTTCTGCAATATTATGGAACAAAAGGCCCTCACCACATGCTGCTCCCTAATATTGTACTTCCCAGCCTGCAGAACTATATGAAATACATTTCTTCTTTTTATAAAGAAAATCAATATAAATGAATGAACATTTTTATTCAGATGTCCTTCAACAGGTGAATGAATAAACTGTGGAATAGCTATTAATGGAATACTACCCAGCAATAAAAAGGAGTGCACTAATGCCTCACACCACAATATAAATAAACCTTAAATGACTTTTGGTAAATCAAAAAGGCCAAACCCCAAAGCTGCATAACATCACCGTTATTTGAGATTTTGGTAAAGGTAAAATTATTTTACAGAGAACAAATCAGTGGATGCCAGGAGCAGGGGACAAGGGAGGAGTTGGCCAACAACAGGTCACTAAGGGAATTTTTATAGTGATAGAACTGTTTGCGGATGGTCTGCTGATGAATACTTGAGTGTGCATTCATCTAGAATCTACACCATCAAGTGTGAACTTAACTTTATGAGGGGGGACCCAAAAAACCCTGGAATTTATTTATTTAAAAAATTGTGTATTTTTTCTTACATGTTTACACTTCAGTCACTTTCAAAGTGCTCTTCATTTGATGCAATACACCTATTGAGATGCTTTTCCTGCTGAAAACAGTTTTTGAACTCGTTAATTTTGATGCCTTTTAGTGCTTCTGCCATTTTTTGTTTCACCTCTTCCACATCAGCAAAACGTTTCCCTTTGAAGACTTTTTTTTTCATCAGGGAAACAAGCAAACAAAAAAGTCTCTCTGGGTGAGATCAGGTAAATAGGGAGGGTGGAGCACAGGGGTCATGCCGGTTTTTGGTCAAAAACTACTGAATATTCAATGCTGAACACTCAAGAGCTTATTTCCTCCTCCCTTGAGTGTGGGCTGGTCTTAGTGACCCACTTCTAATGAACCTCAGGTTAGAGTGAGAGATATCAGATAGATGGGCAGGTGTGCTTGTAAATCACCTATCATGAAATGGGGAAACATGTTGAAAGAATCTCCAAAAAATATTCACTGAAGCAGAATGTAACCTTTCACAACAATGCTACCTGATACAATGATGCTGGTGGGTTTTTAGAACACTTACCTAGCTAGGGAAGCCTGTATTACAAGGAGTCTACCCTCCAAAAGATAATCCCAGGTTTTGGGGGGGTTCCCCTTGTTTTCGAATGAAAGATCATACAGGATGTGGATGGAATGCAGAGTGTGATAAATCACTATTTTACAGATGTATGTATGTATGAATGAAAAGGGTAGGGGAAAATGAGCTGACCTTTATAAAACAACATTTTGAGTGGACACTGAATACAAAAGGAGTGACAACATAAAGAACTATACACATAAACACTCTAACCCAATTGGTAAATCCTCATGGAGTTAACAATTTTGAAACTACTTTACATGTATACTAGTGCAAGGCATGGTCTGTAATCCCAACATTTGGGAGGCTAAGGCAGGAGGATCCCTTCAGGTCAGGAGTTTGAGACCAGCCTGGGCAATAAAGTGAGTCCTTGACCCTACAAAAAAGAAGAAAAAAAAAGGAAAAATTAGTCAGGCATAGTGGCTTGCACCTATAGCCTAGTTACTCGGGAGGCTGAGGCAGAAAGACCGCTTGAGCCCAGGAATTCAAGGCTACAGTGAATTGTGATCATGCCACTGCACTTTAGCCTGGGCCACAGGGTGAGACCCTATCTCAAAAAAAAAAAAAAAAAAAAGCAAAGACAAAGAAGGAGGAGGAGGAGGAGGCAGCATGGACAAGAAGGCTGGAATGAACCCTGGGTTAGAGTAAGAGATATCAGTGTGAACTCCTATTAATTTTAATATGTACAGTTAGAGATACAGAAACATAGACATAGTAATACAGATTATTAACATGGGTTAGTAAACATACATTTATCTCTTAGTTCTGTTTGCTGAGTCTAGAAACACATACCCCCAGTAGTGGTAAACATACCTAGAGCTCAGATCTTGAATTCTCTGATAAAAGACACTAGGGCTCCCTGGAAAAAATGGCTGATTCTAGCACAGGGAAGATGAGTCTGGAGCATCTTGTGGTGTCAGAAAGTAAGGAAATGCTTTTTTTAAAAGTATAGGTAAATGTTAAAAGGAAGCCAAAAGCTAACCTATGATATCTCGCAACGCCCAAACCTGGAAAAATTTGAGCAATGTAATAGCATAATAGTATTGTATGAAATTGAAAGCATGGAAAAAAAGGAGCTAAACTAATCATAGGAGCAACACCATGAATAAATCTTAAATGAATTTTGGTGACAGAAACCAAACCCAGAAGCTGTATTTATTTGACATTCTGAAAAAGGTAAATTTATAAGACAGAGAACAGATCAGTGAGTTCCAGGGGTTGGTGAAGAACGGAGAAGTCATGAAACAATGGTTAAGAACAAAATAAATATCCATGAGTCCATACTGATATAAATAAGTGATTGAACAAATAAATGTGAGAAATGAAGTCTCCCTTACAGAAGAACCCCAACTAATAAAGGATCAAGTGAAACAAAATCACTATTTATAGTACCACAATAATGATTGTTGCACTCTAAATACACCAATGAAAGCTAAAATTAGTGCAAAAGTAGAAATAGGGCATTTTCATAGTCTCAAAGGATCTCTCCTGAATTTATTCGTCAATGTGGTAATTTTAAAATGTAGCCACAAATTCAAAATGGAACTTATTTCTTCTCCACCTGAGTGTGGGCTGGACTTAGTGACACACTTCTAAGTATAGACTGGAAAGGAAAAAATAGTAACTCTATAGTGGAGAAACCTGTTAGACACCACCTTACCAAAGTGTTAAAAGAAAGTCTCAGATAAATTTAGCAGAGTTTGTTTTAGCAAAGAACAATTCTTGAAACAGACAGTACTCGGAACCAGAAAGAGCTCCATTCTACAAGGTAGGCAGGGAATATTTATATACAGAAAACAGAGTGCTGTACAGATATAGCTTGATTGGTTACAGCCCAGCATTTGCCTTATTTGGACATGGTCTGAGCAGTTGAAAGACGGCGACTGGCTAAAATTCAGCTGCTATAATTGTCTGTGACTCAGTTATTGGTTATAAAAGTATACACCTGTTAGGCATTATGTCTGTTTACATACTAAAGTAGGTTGTGATTCCTTACATAGGGGCTCAATGTATGGAGGTAGCCTCAGGCCACATATTAGTTACTTTGATACAGGTAATCGTGGTCAATTGACCACTAAAAGTCAGGCTATCAGGTGCCCCTTGATACCATACTGTGGTACATTTCCTCTGTGGCATGCTTCCTAAATATTCACAACTTCAATCTGATTAGGAGAATATTCCAGACAAACTCAAATTCGAAGACTTTTTCTTTTATTAATTATAGAGAAGTGGGTTACAAGTGAGGGTTAACTATATAAGTAGTCTGCATGCAGGTGAAGTTTGGGCTTCTAACTGGCCCTCACTTCCCCTGGTGGTTAACCAGGTACACTTTGTGTTGTTCAAGGACCACTATTCTTCAAACATCTCAAGATTATAAAAGACAAGGTAAGACCAAGAAACTACTAAAAGTTGGTTAAGACTAAGAAGACTAAGTGTACTGTGGTATCCTGGGTTGGATTCTGAAACAGGAAAAGGACATTAGTGGAAAACTGGAGATTTCTGAATAAACTCTGTAGTTTATAATATTATATCCATGTTGCTTTCTTAGTTTTGACAAATGTCCGAGTATGTAAAATGCTAACATTAGTGGAATCTGGATTTAACACGGCAACCTCAAAGCTGAGAGGGCTTGCATGTAAGGTTCTTTACTTATCCCAAATAAGTCACCTGGATGTCCAGCAGGGAAATACATTTGTTTATTGGAACTTACGAGAGGCACTGATGGCAGCGGGTCAGTGAGAAAGGGTCTGCCCATGTGGCACCAATAGTGCCTGGTTGGTGCTGAAAGAAATTGCACTTTGGGGCAATAGTGTAAACAGTTTTATAAGCAAACAAGTCAATCAAATTTCTATCCCATGTTTAAAACTATATTGATTAAACGTAACAACCACATTGCTTTCAACTCTGCTCAATTACCCACACCCCCATGACTCGTTACTGGGAATATGCATATCCTTCAGAGACCAGCCTTGGCCAGGGGTTGCTCCTGAGGGAAGAGGGAAAGGAGAAATAGTCCACATCCAGACCATACCTGACACTTCACTTCTACATTGACTTTTTCCACCTTCACAATTGTCACGTAACATTGATCTTTCACAAGTTCCCTAAGATGGAAACATGAATCAAACATGGCATATGGCACAGGATCCAAACAGCAAAATTGTTGCAGTGATTTTAACACCCATGTTTACCTTCCACCAGAAACAGAAAGTTTAGTGATAGAAGAGGGGTTTTAGGCTAAGGGTGATAGGATAGGTGTTTGAGAGGAACAAATGTAAATCCCCATAACCAAGTAAGACATAACCAAGCATGCAACATTCCTGTCCTGTGACAACACCATGACACTTTGGGAGGCCTCACTGGCCTGGAATACCATGCTCTATCAGGCCTGGGAGCTCTCTTGTCTACAATATGAAAGGACAGTGGGAGTGTCCTGAATCACCTCTTAGAAATGTTAATAATCCCCCTTTTGAGTATTTGAGACCCAGGGTTATTACACTTAACAGTGTTTATCCATTTTCCCATCACCATAGGACCGGGGCAATCTCGCCTCCACCTCCCAAAGTGCTAGGATTACAGGCGTGAGCCACCGTGCCTGGCCATCTCACAGTTTTTATCAGTAAGGCCCAGCAGAAGTGTTAGTCAAGCTTGCCATAAAGTAAAGGGAGTTTACAAGGCCTAAGACATTATGCATTACACAAGTTATACAAATCACAAAACTTACAATTACATTGATATAAAGGCTATATAAATCACAAAACTTACAATTACATTGATACTATACTATTCAAACCTGTGACTACTAAGAAAAGGGAGTAAATGGGGATTTACATCTTTCCGTTTATTGAGCATAGTCAGCAGGGAAATCAAGGATCCCCTGAAGCTACTTACGGGGAGTGCATAGGAGATAAGGGGATGCACACCTTTTATTAGCTCTCAGGAATGCACAGGAATGCTTGAACCCTTGCCATGTCCTTCTCGAGGGGTTGTGGCAATACTTACAGACTAGCAGGTTTCTGTATCAAGAGGCTGACATATCCAGTTTCTCAGAAAGAAACATTTTATAGGTGTTAGGTCACACTGCCAGCCGGACACCTCCAGAATGTTAGGTCAGGCCCGCTGGGGATGTGGGTATTTGCTATCCTGTGCCACACAAAAGTTGCAAAGAATTACACAGAAGTTAGACTGGAAAATATAGTTTATTTAGAAAGTAAATTAGAGAGAGAGAGAGAGAGAGAGAGAGAGAGAGAGAGAAAGATTCACCTCCCTAAATTAGGGGAGAGGACCAAAGCCAGGAAACATGGCAATGGCCAAAGCTCAAAGAGGACATGGCCACACCAGAGTCTAGTAAGGCAAGGCTGCTTGAGGTTGAATACTTTTAATCCCTCCCTGTGATGAAGGAAAGGTTGTTGTTTCCCACCCCTCCTTTTTTTATTTTAAAGATGTGGGGCACAATTCAGGGTTAGGTATACAAATGTTCATCACGCAGGTACCCTTGTTGATGAGGTGTGCCCCCGCCAAGGGGAAGGTTGTTAAGATGATTGAATGTTGGTCTGCTCCATGTTATCACAAAGGTAAGCAAAGGTATTGATATCAGGTGATGGACAGCAGGCAGATGGGTGGGCTAGTCATATGATCGCTGCCATGGTTGTGGGGGTCTGTGTGACCTAGGACACAAAGAGCAGATTTGGTTAACTTGGGTCTTATGGGTGGAGGCAAATTCTTGAAATAGAAAAGCTAACTAGTACAAAACAAGCTAGGGAGGGGGGTTGTAAAACAATTATCAATAGCTACCTCTGAGAAACCAGTTCTGTCCTTAGTGATTAGAGGGTAAGTTAAGTGAACTGCCCGAAAAAACATGAAATTTAGGCAATGTTAAAATGGCTGCTCATTGGGTATATTAAATCCATGTTATGCCCGTTCAATAGGAACTTAGGAACAGAAGCCATGTCTGTATCTTAAGCCACGGCAAGATGGCAGAACCCCAAACCATTACCCATAGGGAAGGGGTGCTTCAGAAGGGATGTGTAGGACAACTGAAGCAAGATGACATCAAGGTTGTTTGACCTAAGAGCAGGAGTTACAGTATGTACCTCCTCCCACTAGGAACAATTGATAAGAGGGATTTAAAGGCCTTCCCAGAACTAGGATTAGTCAGAAATCAACAATAGCGGATTAGCATTCAAGACAGAGTTGCTTTGATCGCCACACATAAACAATTTTATCTTATTATGGTTTAGCCCTAAATTGCGAGTGTAAGCTAAAAAGTGACTGAGGCAGATCCCAATTGATTTTGAAGTTAATTTTTCTAAGATTGAGATTGCACCTGGGAAAAGAAACATAAGTTACGATAGGATATGTTGCCTGTGCTTTTCGCAAAGAGGGTTTTGTGGACGTCAATATTTAAAGGAAAAAGAGCAAGCAGGAGGGGGAGGAGGCGCGCACGGGAGGAGGGGGCGGCTAGGCAATGAAGCAAATGGTTACATTCTTGTGAGTCTTTGATTAGCATTCATTTTACATGTGAAAAGGGAGGGGCAGAGGAAAAGATAAATTAAGCTCCTCTATTCCTCCTTGTGTGTGAGGGAGAGGGGCAGGGGGAGAGGGAGAGGGAGAGGGGCAGGGGGGGAGGGGGGAGGGAGGGGAGGGAGGGGAGAGGGAGAGGGGAGGAGGGGGAGAGGGGCGGGGGGGAGGGAAGGGGAGAGGGGCAGGGGGAGGGAGGGGGAGATGGTCAACCCAAAGAGGCTGATAACCAGAGCGAGCATTTTGTATACTTGCAAGGGGACTCTTGGGAAACAAACTGAACAATTTATGTGCTTTTACAATATAAACGCCTTCAATGCCCGTATAATCCTACTAGTTGGGCACTATCATCAGCCTTCACAACCGAGGAGTGGGCCGAGAGCAGGCCATAACTTCCGAGGGACCGCTTCAGAGAAGCTGAGCTACTTATAGGGCCCGCAGCAAGGAGCCCAGCTCCAGCTCTCCGCCGCGCTCCCTCTGCGCATGTGCATCCCCGCCTTCCCCTCCTGGCTCATCCTTCCCAGTCTCGCGTCCCTCGTGGGAAACAATCTGTGGCCTCCGGGTTCGCGCAGCGGAAAAGCGACGGGTGAGCCACGAAGGCTTGGGTGAGGGTCGAGGGACCCCGGCGAGGACCGGGTTGCGGGCGGGCGGCAGCAGGAACCCAGCGGTGGGGCGGGACCCCGGCGCCTGCGGCGTCCGCAGAGTTAAAGGAACGGCTGGGCGGAGGCGTCGGTCAGAATGAGCTAGGGTTCAGCGAGACAACCCTAGTGCCGCGGCTCGAGGGGTCGCGTGTCCAGCCCCTACGCCCAGCGGGCGGCGCCGTCGTGTGGCCAGACGTGGGAAGTGCGCGTGCGTGCCGCGTGCGGCCGGCCCGCAGGGAGGGCGCGGAGCTACGGGGGTGTGTATTGGGGGGTGGACAGGGCGCGCTCAAACGTGTGTGACGTGCAGGCTATGTACGCGTGCGCGTGACTTTGTGACGTGTGCATGTTGCGTGCGCTGGGCCCAGGGGGAGAGGGCGGGGCTACGGGGAGAGCTACTGCGCCAGGTCTGCTACAAATGAATTACTCAGACAAAATAACCGACGGGAGACTCGGTTTTCTTCTCTGTAAAATAGGGATATCAAGAATACTTGCTTCCTTGTATTGTTTTGAGCGCTTCATTTTAAAAATTTGTTTGTTGCGTATGTGATAGAGTTCCAGGAAGACGTCCCTTGCTGCTGGAGCTTGGACCGGCCCCTAGGGCCTCAGTGTTTGTGAAGTGGGAAGGAGAAGGGGCTGACCTAGCTAGTCACTAAGGCCCTTTCCTGGCTCTGACGTCCCTATATCCTAAGTTATTTATTTGTTAACTGTTCATTTGTTATTATGCATAATCATGACACGGTATCCTGAAACCATCGAAGTCTGTGTGCCGGTGGAAGGTCTGGGACAAATTTAAGAAGAGAGAGGTGAGCTGGAGTTGAGAGTGGTGGGCACGCAGGCTGCACAGGGAATGTCACCTCTTTGGAGAGTTTGGGAGGGCATGGTTGGGTTTAGCCACAGCTAAGGAAATGCTGTCATTACCCCTCCCTAAACACCCCTACACCCTTCATATCCTGTTCATTTTTTACGCTGGCTAGCTGCTCTCAGTGGGCCATCCCAGGGTGACATCTAGAAGAGAGGCTGAGCTTCCTGCTCTTCTGGCTCATCCCTGCTCCACGGGATGGTAGTACAGACAGGTCCTCTCTGGGTTATCTATTTTTATCTTATTTGAAAGAAGGAGGGTAAAAATAAGTCTGAGAAGGTGACTGATTCAGATCCTGTAATTTGTGACTGGCAGAACCAAGGTTAGAAGTCAGGTCTGCAGATTTTCTGGGCCACTGCTCTCCATTTTATTACTTTTGGATCAAAGTTAGTTAAGCGAGCCTTTTGAGGAATTGTTAGCAAGTTAAAACAACAATTTTTTTTTAGAACAGACAATTCTTAAAAATTTATCTTACCTTACACATCCCCATTCCTTTTTCAGAGGTTTCTTGGATTGTCTGACCTCAAGAGATAAATGGTTTTTTACAGGTAAATAGGTAAACAGTATGGCCTGAGGTCAGTTTTTTGTTCCTACAACAAATTTTGACAAATCCATAGTGTTTTGTCCTTTAGATCACTGTAATTTGTTAAACTCATCTTTTCGTGTTTTTAATTTTTCTGTGTCACAGAACCTAAATTGGTAATAAATCAATAAGAAACAAATGTTTACATTCACTCAGTGAAAAGTGTAATGTCTAAGTTGAACATATATCGGAGCCACACATGGACATGTAAGTATCTTGTGTGTAGAGCTGTATAGACAGGTGAATCCAGAAACTGCAAGGCAGGCCAAGTCTCACCTGACATTTTCTTCCTTCTCCTTCAGCTTTCTCTCCTCCACTAAAAGCAGAAAATGAACGAATCCCAGGTGAGTTTTCTGTTAATTTATTTCCACTTTGTTTTAAAATGGGTTTTCTGAAGTTTATAAGGATTTATATTTTTTAAATGGAAAAATAAAAATAAGAAACAAATTTACATTAAGGGAAATAAAGCTAGAATAGCAAATACAAAGTGGGGCAGTTGGCAAATTAAATGTGGGACTTTTCATTTTACATAATTATCCAAGTAATTGTAACATTTTCTCTGGTCTTTCTATTAACAACCCTGATATAAATGCAATAAATTGTCTATAATCATTTCTTGGTAGAAAAAGAGCACAGTGCCAGAGCAGAATTCAGTGTATGTACTTTTCAGGGAACCAAACATTGAGGTTTGAGTGACAAGGTCTCTGATGATCCTGCTTTATCCAGAAATAAAGCCTTGAAGATGTGAAAGAATGGAGGGTCTGCATTTTCTGAAAACACCTCTCCCTAAGTGTCTGTGTCAGCTCATTTGTATTTCTAGGTTGAGTCACAGCCACGTCCGGCTTATGCTCCTGCATTTCTCATTTCCATCTCAACCTGATGAATGCAGCATTGCCCCTCACCACTACTCACTTGAATCAGTTTTGGAAAAGGCCACCAAATCATAGTCAAGGCCAGTTGATGTTTTTGTCTTTGCCTTACTCTACCATTCTGCAGCATTTGATATTATTAACCAAGGTCTCTGTTTTAAAAGTCTCCTCTGTTAGTGTCTCTGATACCACCCTCCGAGCTGTCCTTTCCTAACTTCAATTTCCTCTCCAGCCTTCATGAAGCCCTCTTTGCATTTTGCCCCAGATATTGCTTATCACTGATTTCCATCCTTAGCCTCCTGCTCTTGTCAGTTTATTTTTCCTGATTGATTTCATGAATTTTGTCCCCCCCCTTAATTAAGTGCTTTTGAATTGGTAAAATGTTAACATATTCAAAAAGTGATAGAAAAGATGTAAGTAAACATTTATACTTCCATCCTCTCTTCCTGTTGCTCTTCTAGGTAGGGTGATATTTATTTATCAACCAAACTGAAATATTTTCACTGAGAGTGAAAGAAGTTCTATAAATAATTATGCTGGGACAATTGGCATGTATCAGGGACAGTCCTAGACAAACTATGGTCACCCTACTGACTACAGATTTTTTTTCTAGTTTCTTGTTTATCTTCCCAGTGTTTGTTTATCCAGTTAAAAGAAAATATGGACTGGGCGTGGTGGCTCAAGCCTGTAATCCCAGCACTTGGGGAGGCTGAGGTGAGGGAATTGCCTGAGCCTACGGGTTCAAGAACAGCCTGGGCAATTAAAAAATTAGCCGGGCATGATAGCACGCACCTGTAGTTCTGGCTTCTTGAAAGGCTTAGGCAGAAAGATCACCCGAGCCCAGCTGGTTGACGCTGAGGTGGCCGTGAGTGTGCCACTGCACTTCAACCTGGGCGACGGAGTGAGACTCCAACTCAAAAAAAAAAGGAAAATATGTATGTATATTCTTATTTGACCCCTCCATTTACTTAAAACCTGTTATTCTTAGGGCTTCTCAAACTTAGATGTGCTTGTGCATCCCTGGTGTCTTGTTAACTTGCCGATTCTGATTTAGTAGATATGTATGGGGGCCCTTAATTCTGAAGTTCTAATAAATTCCCAACTGATGCTGTTCAAGGAACCACCTTCAAGTAGCAAGCTCATGCTCTATTTTCTGTTCTTTATTTTTCACTTAGCAGCATGTTCTAGGAATTTCTGTGACAGAACTAGATGATATCTTCTCTCTTTGTCACAATTACATGGTAATTCAAGTGTAGATGTTCATAGTTTATTAAACTACTTCCAACCTTTTGCTGTTGCAAACCATGCTGTAATAAATAATTTTGTACATTTATAACTGTATGTATAGGCTTTTATATTAGATGAATTCTCAGAACATGATCAGCACAGTGGGACTGCCTGTCCTAGAGATAGTATCATTTTGTTTTCCCATTGGTAATTCATGAGAGTTCTTAGTTCTTTACAGTTTCTTCCACAGAATATGTGGTTCAACTTTTGGATTTGGACAACTGTTAGATTAAAAAGTGGTATTTCATATAGTTCGTTTTTGCAGTTTTCTTCACTGAGTGTGGTTGGATACCTTTTTATGTGTCTAAGAGTGTCTTATACTTATCTGCGAGCTTACTGTTAATATATTTTGCCTATTTCTCTTGGATTTCTGGTCTTTTTGTCCCCAATTTCTAGTTACCCCTTTATTATTAGAGACAACAGCGCTTGCTTATTATATGAGTTGCAAACCATTATTTTTTGGAGCATATATCATTTGTTTTTTGATAATTGTTCATGGTGTTTTTCCTCATGTGGAAATATTTGGTTATTTTTGTTTTCTAGTTTATTAATCTTTTCTGTATGACTTTGGACTTACAGCATATGGAGACATAGTTTTAAAAGTCCTTTTCATTTCATGGCTGTAAATCATCTGCCTATGTATAATACTTGTATGTGTTTTGTGTTTAAATATTTAATCCGCTTTGGGAGGCTGAGGTGAGTGGATTGCCTGAGCCCGCGGGTTCGAGACCCGCGTGGGCAGCGAGACCTCATCTCTACAATAAATCAAAAAATCAGCCGGGCGTGGTAGCGTGCGCCTGTAATTCCGGCTACTCGGAAGGCTGAGGCGGAAGGATCGCCGGAGCCCAGCAGGCTGAGGCTGCGGTGGCCGGAAGCGGGCACTGCACTCCAGTCTGGGCGACAGAGTGAGACTCCAACTCAAAAAAAAAAAAAAATATTTAATCCGTTTGAAGTTTACATTGGTATGTGAGAACTTAAAAATTAAATTATCACAGTATCACTGCATGTACTACCTCCTATCCTGTGTCCTATTGTTATATGTTTCTTCCCTATGTACTTTAAGCCTCACAAGACATCTTTAGTATTGTGGCTAGACAGTCAATAGGCTTTTGTGTTTACTTAGATATTTGTCCTTTTCTGTGCTCCTCTTCCTTCTTGCAGTTCCATGCTTCATCTATAATCATTTGCCTTCAGCCCAAAGAACTTCATTTATTAGTTCTTACTGTGCAGATCTTTTGGTGACAAATTCCATCCTTATTTTTCCTTAGAGTTTTTTTCCCATCAAGATTTTGTGGGAAAGTTTGTTTTTGAGTATTCAGTTGCAGAATACACAAGTGTTTTTTCTTTCAATTCTTTGCCTGGTTTTAAGGTCATATAGGTCCATTAAATAGATCCTTTGTTGTCTCTTTCTATTGTATGGTACTTCTCCTTATTTTCAATTGTATGTCCTTATTTGTTTGGTACCTGGTTTATTTTTATTTACTATAGCAGGACTTTGAAGCGTAGGATGTGAATATCTTCTTCCAGGGAGGGTTTACATATTTTTCTAGCAGACAGCTAAGGGTGTCAGCCATTCTGAGTGACTTTCTTATAATACAATAAATTCCTAGGACTGGAATATATAACTCAGTCACCCTTCAATTCTTCTGGTCCCAAACCATAATCTTTAGGCTCTGAACTCCAATTTTTGTTTCTGTAGTCACATGAGTGAGTCTGTCAACAGTTCTTAGCTTCTCAAACTCTTAGTAGTTCTTGTGGAATCAACAGATGCCTTAAATGTTAAACTTGCCTTTCTAGGTCTCCTTCCAAATTTGATACTGTACTTCTTCACTGTTCAGTTAGATTTTGATATGTTAAAAGAGACTTAAAAACATTAAAATTTGTTTCTAGTTCTCAGTACATGTATATGAGTGATGAACAGGCCAGAGGGAGGTTAGTCCTAAACCTCTCATTATTAGAAGTGGAACCCTTAGATATATTTTCACATGGCATGCAGTGTCGTTCTAAATGTTTTCTTCCAGAAACCAATTATATATTTCACACCAGTTATTAAAATGTAGTATCCTTTTTAAATTAAATTGAAGTTGTATTTTCATCACCTATTAGTACATTATATACAAGGGAAGATTCCAAAAAAGTGTATAAAAAATTGTATATTTAATCTTACATATTTAAATTTCAGTCACCTTCAAAGTACTCTCTTTTTTGATGCAATACACTTGTTGAGCTGCTTTTTCCACAGCTCAGAACAGTTTTTGAATTCATCAATTTTGATATCTTTTAGTGCTTGTATCATTTCTTGTTTTATCTCTTTCACATCAGCAAAACGTTTTCCTTTGAGGACATTTTCATCTGGGAAACTAAAAAAACTCGCTTAGGGTGAGATCAGGTAAATAGGGAGGGTGGGGTATGGGGATTGTTCCATTTTGGGTCAGAAACTGCTGAACATTCAGCACGATGTGGGGAGGTGTATTGTCATGGCGGAGGAACCAGTCACCTATTTGCCACAATTTGAGATGTTTCCTCTATACATCATGACACAGCCTTCTCAAAACTTCCAGATAAAAACTTTGTTTGACCATTTGATCCAGAGGAACAAATTTCAAGTGTACTTCCAGGGGCCTACCATCCGAAGACAATTCAATTTTTGGGGGGGTCCCCCCTCGTATACTTGGATTCATTTCTGGGTCCTGTCTTTTGTCCTACTGATCTATTTGTTTTCATAAAATTCTCTCTTGTTTTTTCTTCTAAGATTTTCTTAACTATTATTGAATTATTTCATTGTCTATTTTCTCTCAATCCTTATATCTGTTCAATAATAGTCAAGTTATTTCAATCCTTATATCTGTTCAATAATAGTCAAGAAATTATTTTCTTCTTATGAATTTAAAATTAAGATTGTCCTGCCTTCTCTGCTAATAACAAGAACTAGGCTGTAGAAATGACATTATATTACTTTAAATATGTATTTTTAGTTTTGAATACTTGATCTTTATTAGCATGTTTTACCTCCATTTTTCAGGTTTTGCTTTATAGCTATAGTATGCCTTAGTCAAATTAACATAAATTCTTTCCCAATTTTACAGTACCCATCTTTCCCAATACTTATATCTGTTGTCTCAGCATGGGCTCACAGGTTATCCATCTCTAACCTGTAGTGTGGACAGGGACATTTATTACCTCAACAAATTATAAAGTCATTTGAAAATGTTCAAAAATGTAAATTCCATGTAGAAACAGTATATACATTTTATATTCTTTTATTTTAAATATTACAATTTTCCATTTAGAATGAACTATTTTTTCTCAAGGCACTGTTACAAAGAAAGCAGTGACCTCAGCAAGAAACTTAAACTACATCTTGAAATCAGAGAAGCCTGAACAAAAGCTTTAGGATACAACCAAGAAGTCAGGCTGAAACAACTGTTTTTTGTTTTGTTTTGTTTTTTGACTTGGAGTCTTACTCCCTTGCCCAGCCTGGATTGCAGTGGTATGCTCCCGGCCACCGCAACCTCTACCTGCTGGGCTCCGGTGATCCTTCCACCTCAGCCTTCCAAGTAGCCAGAACTGCAAGTGCGTGCTATCATGCCTGGCTTATTTATTTATTTATTTATTTATTTATTGTAGAGATGAGGTCTCATCAGGTTGCCCAGGTGGGTCTTGAACCCGTGGGCTCCTCAGGCAATCCACTCGCCTCGGCCTCCCAAAGTGCTGGGATTACAGGCTGAGCCACCGAGGTTGGCCAACCACTGTTTTTAACACAGAGAAATTAAAATTCTTCTCCATACCGCATGTCTCAGTTTTCTTACATATGTTGGGTATTGACTTTTTCTCCATAGCAAAAAGTTTTTACCACATAAAAGTTGTTAGGTACCAGAATCCCTGCAGGACCTCCAAAATGTTAGGTCAGATCTGCAGGGCTCTGGTGTCTGTAATCTGTTGCCACATAAAAGATGCAAAGAATTGCACAGAGGTTAGATTGGAAAATATAGTTTATTTAGAAAGTAAATTGGAAAGAAAAAGAGGAGATTCACCTTCCCAAAGTAGGGGAGGGGACCAAAGCTAGGAAAACGTGATGACCATAGCTCAAAGAGCCATGTGGTCAGACTAGAGTTTAATAAAGCAATGGCAAATGGCTGCTTAAAGTTGAATGCTTTTAAACCTTCCCTTTGACGGGGGCAGGTCATTAAAGTGCTTGGGTGGTGATCTTTTTTACATCATCACAAGGGGGCAGGTGAGCACGAGTACTGATATTAGGTGATGGATGGCAGGCAGATGGGTGGGTTATTCACGTGACTGTTACCATGTTGATGGGGTGTGTCTTGAAGGTCACAAAGGGCTGCTTAGGTTAAATTGAGTCATATGGGTGCATGCAAATACTTGAAATAGAAAAGCTAATTAGTACAAAACAAGCTGGTGAGGGGTTATAAAACAATTATCAATAGCTACCTCTGAGAAACCGGTCTGTCCTTCGCTAGTGATTGGAGGGCAACTTAAAGTGAACTGCTAGCAAAACATGACAAAACTAAGCAACATTAAAATGTCTACTTATTGGTTATATCAACTCCATCTTGGTCCCTTCAAAAATATATGTATATATATGTTAAGAAGAATTTCGTGGTCCAAGTGTAAAATGTAAATTAAAAGTTGAGAAAATTATATGACCATTTAAACGTTTTTTGATATATTAAAGAGATTGATGTTAATATTA
This sequence comes from Cephalopachus bancanus, assembly GCA_027257055.1. Classification (NCBI taxonomy): domain Eukaryota; kingdom Metazoa; phylum Chordata; class Mammalia; order Primates; family Tarsiidae; genus Cephalopachus; species Cephalopachus bancanus. Next base: position 822,500 of record JAPVLO010000184.1, on the reverse strand, counting down.
AATATATTAATACTATATAATAAATGTTAAATATTTCAATATATATTAAATATCATGCAAATAGGATAAATGAAATCTATTAAAAAGAAAGTTGAATAGTGGGCAAAGAATAAGAGCAGGCAACTGACTGAAGAATAAATGAAAATGGCTATTTTAATAATCTTTAGAGCTTTTTCAAACTAAACTTTTTATTGTGAGATAGTTGAATATTCTCCATAACAAAAATTTTTTACTACATAAAAATTGTTAGGTACCAGAATCCCAGCAAGACCTCCAAAATGTTAGGTCAGACTCGTGGGGGTCTGGTGTCTGTAATCCATTGCCACCCAAAAGGTGCAAAGAATTGCACAGAAGTTAGATTGGAAAATATAGTTTATTTAGAAAGTAAATTGGAGAGAGAAAGAGGAGATTCACCTCCCCAAAGTTAATTAAATTTTTTATTGTGAGATAGTTGAAGATTCACATGCATTTGTAAGAAATAATAGATCCTATATACCCTTTATACAGTTTTTCCCAGTAACATCTTGCAGAACTGTAGTACAGTATCAACCAGGATATTGACATTGATACAATCCACCAATCTTATTTAAATTTCTCCAGTTTTACGTGCACTTACTTGTGAATGCATGTCGGAGTATGTAGTTAGTTCTATATAGTTTTTAATCACTTAGATTCGTGTATCCACAGTAAAGATACAAAACTGTTTTATTACTATAAATATCACTTGTTTCCCTTATATAGCTACGCCTACCTCTATCCTGGCTCTGTCATTCCCCACCCTCATCCTTACAACTTCCTAAATCTGTTCCATGGTGGGATGGTCTATGCAAACCTACCCCTAAAGTCCAAGGAGATTGAAAGGTCAAAGAAAGAAGCTGACGTACCCAGTTTCTCAGAAAGAGAGAAATTGGATATGTCAGTTTAATAGGGACTTACAAACAAAATTCATGTCTGTGTCTCAGGCAGTGGTAAGATAGGATGGTGGATCCCTTTGCCATTACCCCCCAGACCCAGGGCTTATATGCCATAGGTGATTCAAAAGGGATGTGCAAGACAATTGAAGTATAATAACATTAAGGTTGTTTGACATAAGGGCAAGATTTATGGCAAATACCTGCTCTTACACAAGGAAGTATAGCTCAATGGAAAATCTTAAAGGCCTTCCCAGAACTGGGGTTAATCAGAAGTCAGCATGGCGGATTAATATGCAAGATAAAGTTGGTTTGGCCTCCATACCCTGGCAACTCTAATACCCTGCTTCTGTCCTTTAAAGAATATTATAGAAAAGGAATCATACAGTATGTAAACTTTTGAAATTAGCTTTTTTTATATGATTCCCTGGTAGTTCATCTAGGTTGTATATCAGTAGTTCATTCCTTTTTATTACTAAGTAGTATTCTAGGATATGGCTGTACCTCAATTTGATAATTAACTTGTTGAAGGACATCTGGGTTATTTCCAGCTTGGGGCTATTAAAAATAAAGCTGTTGTGAACATACCTTTTTACATTTCCACTAGCTAATGTACACATGATCCAGTTTCTATCTTTGCCATCATTTGGTATTGCTGTTTTTGTTTTGGCCGTTCTGATGGATATTATCTCTATGGTCATGATCTCTCATTGTGGTATTTTCATGAAAATATTTTTGTGTATTTGCCATCTGTATATTCTCTTCATTGAAATAATTCTTCATGTCTGAACTGTAGAGGAAGAATAGTAAGTTCTTTTTTTTTTTTTTTTTGAGTTGGAGTCTCACTCTGTCGCCCAGACTGGAGTGCAGTGGCCGCTCCCGGCCACCGCAGCCTCGACCTGCTGGGCTCCGGCGATCCTTCTGCCTCAGCCTTCCAAGTAGCTGGAACTACAGGCACGCACTACCACATCCGGCTAATTTTTTTGATTTATTGTAGAGATGAGGTCTCGCCAAGTTGGCCAGGTGGGTCGCGAGCCTGCGGGCTCAGGCAGTCCACTCACCTCAGCCTACCAAAGGCGCGGGATTACAGGCCGAGCCACCGAGCCCGGCGGTAAGTTCTTTTTCTTGAACCCTGATAGGTTCTTGGTTGGAATGGACCCCTGTAACAAGAGATAGATTAACAAAAGAAAAAACAAAACAAAGTTTAGTAGCATGTATATTGCCTATACATGGGAGACACCCAGAGAATGAGTAACTCTCAAAGAAGTGCCTTTTAATCTCAGTTTATAGAGCATCGTCAATGAAGAACAGTAACTTTTAAAAAAGTGATAAGGCAAAGAAAAAGGGCTTGGAGTCTCCAGGGATGGCAACTTGTAGGAAGGCAAATAAATGGCTGATAAAGCATAGTTTGTGAAGCTTGTTAATATGGATTCCTGTGGTGCTATCTCCAGGATTATAGGGTTTCAAGTTGTAGTCAGTAATTTACTTTTGTTATCCCTGATAGACAGGGAGGCAGGGTATGGTTTGTGTAAATCTATGTTCCACTTTTACGTAGATAGAAGGAGGATAGAGAGCTTTCTTGTATCTGCTTCTTAATTGCCTTCAGTGCAACAATCCTTTATGTTGTGGGGTGGCATATTTCTGGTCTCCCATATTACCATTTTCTAATTGGATTTTTTATTTATTTATTTATTTTTGTAAGATGTGGGATACAATTCAATATTAGATAGATAAGTGATCATCTTACAGGTACTTGTTGAGTTTTTTGTTGTTGTTTTTTGTTTGTTTGTTTTGAGTTGGAGTCTCACTCTGTCGCCCAGACTGGAGTGCAGTGGCCGCTCCCGGCCACCGTAGCCTCGACCTGCTGGGCTCCGGGGATCCTTCCGCCTCAGCCTTCCAGGTAGCCGGAATTACAGGCGCACGCTACCATGCCCGGCTGATTTTTTGATTTATTGTAGAGATGAGGTCTTGCTGCCCAGGCGGGTCTCAAACCCGCGGGCTCAGGCAATCCACTCACCTCAGCCTCCCAAAGGCGCAGGATTACAGGCTGAGCCACCGAGCCCGGCTACTTGTTGAGTTTTAAGAGTTCTTTATATTTTCTAGATAGTAATCCTTTGTCATATTTGTGGTTTGCAAGTATTTTCTCCTGATCTACAGCTTGTCTTTTCTTCTTTACAGAGTGTTTCTCAAAGCAAAAGTTTTTTTATTTTGATGAGGTCCATTTTACCAATATTTCCTGTTATGAGTCATGCTTTTGTTATCAAGTCTAAAAACTTTTGTCTAACTCTGTGTCCCAAAGATTTTCTCCTATTTTTTCCCCTAAAAATGTATAGTTTTATGTTCATTTATTAGAGTTAATTTTTGTATAAGTTATGAAGTTTAGGTTGAGGCTCAGTTTTTGCCTCTGAATGTACAATTGCCCCAGTACCATTTGTTGAAAACTTTTTTGTGATAATCTCATTGAAGTTTTAATTGAAATTTATGATCTGCTTCTCTGAATGTATTAGTGCAGAAACACTTAAAAAGCTGGCAGTGTAAAGCAGTGTTACAAACCTTAAGAACTTTGAAGTCATTAAGGTCCCTGAAAATGGCTATAACAAGTTTTAACAATGATAATCATTTTCTTAAAATGTAATTAATGATTAAAGTTTCACTATGTACTAATAACTTTGTAAGGCCAGGCTTGGTGGCTCAGCCTGTAATCCCAGCACTTTGGGAGATCAAGGTGAATGGATTGCCTGAGCCTGTGGATTTGAGACCCACCCAGGCAACTTGGCAAGACCTCATCTCTACAATAAATCAAAAAATTTAGCCAGTTGTGGTACTGCATGCCTGTAGTTCTGGCTACTTGGAATGCTGAGGCAGAAGATCACCGGAGCCCAGCAGGTCGAGGCTGTGGTAACTGGGAGTGTGCCACTGCACTCCAGCCTGGGCGATGGAATGAGACTCCAACTCAAAAAAATAATAATAATAACTTTGTGAAATTTCTTAATGTTAATAAGCAATTGCATGTGTTTTTTAAAGAAAAAATTTATGAAAATTCCAAAGAACTGCTTTTGTACCCTTGTCAGAAACTACTATTTGTATGGGTCTGTTTCTGGGTTCTCTTCTGTGTTGCATTTGACTATGTGTTTATCCCTCTGCCAATGCCCTACTGTTTTCATTACTGTAACTATATAGTAACCCTTAATATTGTATAGTGATTACTTTCACTTTATTCATCTTGCTCATAATTGCTTTAGCTATTCTTAGGACCTGTGCCTTCTATATAAGTTTTATAATATACCTATCTATGCTTATAAAAGTCCTTCTTGGGATTTTGATAAGAATTTCATCAAGATACTGAGTTTAAGGTTAAGATATTTATTGACAAGATGCATTCAGCTATGTTTGTCAGCAAATACCTTCCTTTCCTTGAATTTAGTATTCTTTATAATCTTACTTAATCTAGTTGTTAGTTTATCTAGCAATTATTTATGATTTATATCTTACTAAATCTTGTTGAATTGCAAACTGTTCTAAAAAAGTTGCTATATTTTAAATTGCTCACTTAGATTGTGAGAACTATTTGGTATGTGAGGAATTTAAGTTTCCCCTAAGCTGGGAACTTGGGACAGAAGAAGCCTGAAGTGCTTTGTTAACCATTGCTTGTTGCATTATCTCATTTCAGCTTGCTTATTGGCAAATTTTAATGTCCTGCTATAGCTGCTCAGTTGGAGTGATAGTGCCATATGTGATATTTTAGCTTGGACATAAAAACTTGGTTTACATATTCTTTAAAACTAACATGAGGCCGTCCAGCTTTGTTCTGAGCTACATAAGCATATCTTTCATAGCTCTGAGAAGAAATCTACTTAAACTCCACAGTCATCTGCTGTGACTTTTCCAGAAGCCAGTTTATCTCATATTTGTTCAGCACCATAACTTGTATGCCATATGAATACTGTTTTTTTAATGTAATGTTATTTTTTGTTATTTTGATAGTTTTTTGTTTTAGTTTAAGGTTTTGTTTTTTTTTATAAGGGTGGTATGCTCTCTAGGGCTTTGCCTGCCTGAATGTCTTTTTTTTTTTTTTTTAAATTTTGCATATATAAGGTACAACACAGGGTTAGGTAGACAAATGTTTATCATGCAGGTACCCTTGCTGATGAGGTGTGCCCCCTCCTCCCCTGGCAGTTTCACACTGCTGCCAATCCCTTTCTTATAGTATTACAATAGTTGTTCAAGGACTGCTTATGAATAACATGTGATACTTGGTTCTTTTTTTCTGTGATAGATCATTTAGTATTATAGCCTTAAGTCCATCCAAGTTACTGCAAAGTTCATAATTTTGTCCTTTGTTCTTTACATCATCACCAACATGTGTTATTTTCTGGTTTTTATTTTTATTTTTTTGATACTAGTCAAATGGGAATGATGTGATATGTTATTGTGATTTTGATTTGTATTTCTCTAATGATTAGTGATGTTGAACATCTTTTCATACGGCTGTTAGCCATTTAAATATCATCTTTTTTTAACTTTTAAATTTTTTTATTTTAAAATTGTGGGGTATAATTCAGGGTTAGGTATACAGATATTCATTATATAGGTACCCCTGTTGATGAGGTGTGTCCCTCCTTCCCCAGGAAGATTCCCACTACTGCCAATCCCACCTCCCTACCATCCCACCCCCTGCACCCCTCACAGTTTCCCACTACTGTCAATCCTTTTCTTATAGTATTACAATAGTTGTTTAAGGTCCACTTATGAGTGAGAACATGTGATACTCAGTTTTTTGTTTCTGTGAAAGATCACTCAGTATTATTGACTCTGAGTCCATCCAGGTTGCTGTAAAGTTCATGATTTTGTTCTTCTTTATAGTTGCATAATATTCTGTTGTGTATATGTACCACCTTTTTTTTTTTTTTTTTTTTTTTTATCCAGCCCTCTTTTGGTGGGCAGCACGGTTGGTTCCATATTCTTGCTACTGGGAACAATGCTGTGATAAACATACCTGTGCAGATATCTTTTTTATAGAGTGATTTGAGTTCTTCCAGATAAATTCCTAGTAGGGGAATTGCGGGGTCATATGGAAGGTCGATTTTGAGAACTTTTAGGAATCACCACACTGTTTTCCACAGAGGCTGTACTATTTTACACTCCCACCAACAGTGTAGAAGTGTTCCCTTTTTGCCACATCCTCTCCAGCATCTGTTATTTTTTGAGTTATTGATGATGGCCAGTCTGACTGGAGTTAGGTGGTATCTCAGTGTGGTGTTGATTTGCATTTCTTTGATGACTAGTGAGGCTGAACATTTTTTCATGTATCTCTTGGCTACTTGTATGTCTTTTTTTGAGAACTGTCTATTCATATCTTTTGCCCACTTTGTAGTGGGGCTGTTTATTTTTTTCTTTTCAGCATGTTTGAGTTCCTTGTAGATCCTAGATGTTAGGCCTTTGTCAGACATAGAGTTGGTAAATATTATTTCCCAGTCTGTGGGCTGCCTCCCTGCTCTCTTGATGGTCTCTTTGACTTTGCAGAAGCTTGTCAATTTGATGAGGTCCCACTTGTCTATCTTATCTCTTATGGCATGGGCTTTTGGGGTTTTGATCAGGAATTGGTTGCCAGTTCCAGTTTCCATAAGGGTGTCTCCTGCATTTTCTAAAGTTCCAGTAGTTTAAGGTTTTACATTTAGTTCTCTGATCCATTTAGAGTTGATTTTTGTGTATGGGGATAGGTAGGGGTCCTGTTTCAATCTTCTGCATGTGGTCTGCCAGTTTTCCCAGCACCATTTACTGAACAGGTTCTCCTCCCCCAGTGGTTGGTGGTGGAGGCTTTGTCAAAGATAGAGAAATTGAACCTTTGTCAAAGGTTGAGAAATTGAGGCTTTGCTTCGGCAATTTCAGTTCTATTCCATTGGTCTATATGCCTGTTCTTGTAACAATACCAGGCTGTTTTGATTATTGTAGCTTTATAATAAAGTTTAAAGTCTGGGAGTGTGAAACCTGCAGCTTTGTTTTTTTGTTTGTTTTGTTTCTTTTTGCTGAGGATTGTTTTGGCTATTCGTGATCATTTATGTTTCCATATGAATTCCTGTATTGTTGTTTTTAGGTCTGAGAAGAATGTTGCTGGTAATTTGATGGGTATTGCGTTAAATCTGTAGATTGCCTTAGGTAGAATGGACATTTTAACAAAGTTGATTCTCCCAATCCATGAGCGTGGGATATTTTTCCACTTGTTTGTGTCATCTTTGATTTCTTTGAGCAGTGTTTTGTGGTTTTCATTGTAAAGATCATTCATGTCTTTGGTTAGGAAGATGCCAAGGTATTTCATTTTTTTGGTGGCTACTGTGAATGGAATTGTGCTTTTTATTTGGGTTTGTTTGTTTATTGTTGGTGTAAAGGAATGTGACTGACTTTAGAACATTTATTTTATACCCTGAGACTTTGCCAATATCCTTTTATCAGTGCAAAGAGGTTTTTGACAGATTCTCTTGGGTTTTTGAAGTATAGAATCATGTTGTCTGCAAAGAGGGATAACTTAACTTCCTCTTTTCCTATTTGGTTACCCCTCATCACCTTCTCTAGCTAGGACTTCCAAAACTGTTAAACAGGAGGGGTGAGAGTGAACATCCTTGTTGTTCCAGTTTCCAGGGGAAATGGTTTCAATTTCTGTCTGTTTAGCAATATGCTGGCTGTGGGTTTCTCATCGATGGTTCTTACTATTTTGATGTACGTTCCATCTATGCCTAGATGTTTGAGAGTTTTTATCAAGAAGGGGTGCTGGATTTTATCAAAAGTTTTTTCTGCATCTAATGATATAATCATGTGGTTTTTGTTTTTACGTCTGTTGATGTATTTAGTTATGTTTATGGTCTTGTGAATGTTGAACTAGCCTTGCATCCTGGGGTTGAAGCCTACTTGGTCATGGTGGATGATTTTTGAGATGTGTTGTTGAATCCAGTTTGTTGGAATCTTGTTGAGAATTTTAGCATCTATGTTCATCAAGAATATAGGCCGGTAGTTCTCTTTCTTTGTTGGATCTTTACCTGGCTTAGGTATCAATGTGATGTTAGCTTCATATGATTTGGGGTGAGTTCTGTCTTTCTCAATCACCTGGAATGCTTTCAGTAGGATTGGTATCAGTTCCTCCTTGTATGTTTTGTAGAATTCTGCTGGAAAGCCATCTGGTCCAGGGCTTTTTTTTGTAGGTAGTTTTCTTATGAAATAATCAGTTTCCTAGATTGTTATTGGTCTGTTTATGGTCTTGATTTCTTGTTTCAGCTTGGGAAGGTTGTGTGATGTCAGAAAGTCCTCCATTCCTTTAGGTTTTCAAGTTTGTTTCCATCCAAGTGTACATAGTACTCTCTGATAATCTTTTGTATTTCTTCAGGGTCAGTTGTGACTTCATCTTTTGTGTTTCTTTACTGTGTTTATTTGGACTTTGTCTCTCTTTTTCTTCATCAGTCTACCTAGGGGACCATCAATCTTGTTTATCCTTTCAAAGGGCCAGCTTTTTGTTTCATTGATTGTTTATATTATCTTTTTCTCTTCTGTGTCCCAGATTTGGGTTTTTATTTTGGTGATCTGCGTTCTTCTGCTGAAGTTAGGGTTTTGATGGTCTTGTTTTCCAGCTTCCTTAGGTAACTTGTTAGGCTGTTAACTTGTGATCTTTCCATTTTCTTCATGTGTGTTTGTAGAGATATGAGTTCCCCTCTTACTACTGCTTTCATGCCATCCCAAAGATTTTGGTAAGATGTTTCTTTATTTTCATTTGTTTCCAGGTATCTTTTAATCTCTGTTTTGATTTCCATGTTGACCCAGGAGTTGCTTAGCATCATGCTGTTTAGTGTCCATGTCTTTGTGGGTTTGGGGGGAGCTTTGTTAGTGTTGATATTTATTTTTATTCCACTATGGTCTGAGAAGGTGCATGGCAAAATTTCAGTCTTATGAAGTTTGTCAATGCTTGATTTATGACCAGTGATGTGGTTGATCTTAGAGTATGTTCCATTTGGTGATGAGTAGAATGTATACTCTGTGGTCTTTGGGTGGAGTGTTCTGTAGGTATCAATTAAGACCATTTGGTCAAGAGTCACACTGAGGTTCCGGATCTCCTGGCTGATTTTTTGTCTTGATGATCTGTCTAGGGTTGTGAGTGGGGTATTAAAGTCCCCAGCTATGATAGTGTTAGACTCAATATCTTTTTTAAGTTTGCCTAGAAGCTCTTTATGAAAGTTGGTGCTCCTATGTCGGGTGCATATGTGTTTAGGGGTGATATTTCTTGCTGATGAATTGAACGTTTTATCATTATATAGTGACCTTTTCTCTTTCTCGATTTTTGATAGCTTAAAGAGTATTTTTTCTGGTATTAAGATCACAACTCCTGCTTTCTTTTGTGTTCCGTTTGCCTGAAATTTTGTTTCCCGTCCTCTTACTTTGAGTCTGTGAGTGTCCTTTTTTGGTGAGATGAGTTTCTTGGAAACATATATATTGTTGCCTCATGATATTTTATCCATTTTTCCATTCTTTGTCTTTTCAGTGGTGCATTTAGTCCATTCATATTTAGGCTAATTATTGAAATGTGAGAGTTTATCCCTGTCATGAGGTTCTTGTAAAGTTGTTGTTCCTGTTTGTTTGTTATCTTAATCTTTGGATTTTTGGGTTGATTCATGTGTGTTTTCAATCTTTTTCCTGCACTTTTTGTGAAGAACGTTGTTCTTTTTTCCCCTTCTGTGTTTAATACTTTCTTAAGTACTTCTTGTAGAGGTGGTCTAGAGGCAATGTAAATTCTTATGGATTAAATGTCTAGGGAAGATTTTAATTCTCCCTCACTGATGAAGCTTAGCTTAGCTGGGTGTATTATACTTGGTTAAAAATTGTTTATCTTTGAGAACTTGGAAGATTGGGCTCCAAACTCTCCTAGGCTGAAATGTTTCTGTAGATAAATCTGCTATTCTAATTGGTCTTCCCTGTAGGTAGTCTGACCTTTTACTCTTGCTGCCTTTAGGATTTTTTCTTTTATACCTACTTTGTTTAGACAAATTACTGTGTGTCTAGGAATTGGTCTTCTCAATTGTTGTCTTACTGGGGTTCTCTGAATCTCTTGTGTTTGAATTTTCCCATCACTGATGAGATAAGAGAAGTTTTCTTGAATAACTTCATGGAATGTTTGTTCCAGGATGGTCTCTGTCTCTCTTTCTGCTTTAGGAAGTTCAATAACTTTCAGGTTTGGCCTCTTGAAATAATCACTCATCTCTTGAAGGTTTTGTTCTGTCTTTTTAAGATTCTTTTCTTTGCTTTTCACGGTTTGGATTAGTGCTATATTTTGGTCCTGAAACTCTGAGATTCTTTCTTCTGCTTGGCTAATTCTGCCTTCCGTGCTTATCAGTTTGTTATTTATTTCATTCACAGTATTCTTTACTGCTGTTATCTCAGTTATCAAACTCCTTCCTGTTTTCCTCTTGTCTCTCCTCAATTTTTTTTTTTTCTTTTTTTTTTTGAGTTGGAGTCTCACTCTGTCACCCAGACTGGAGTGCAGTGGCTGCTTCCGGCCACTGCAGCCTCGACCTGCTGGGCTCCGGCGATCCTTCCGCCTCAGCCTTCCAAGTAGCCGGAATTACAGGCATGCACTACCACGCCCGGCTGATTTTTTGATTTATTGTAGAGATGAGGTCTCGCTGCCCAGGCGGGTCTCGAACCCGTGGGCTCAGGCAATCCACTCACCTCAGCCTCCCAAAGGTGCGGGATTACAGGCTGAGCCACCGAGCCCGGCTCTCCTCAATTCTTTTTATTCTCTCTATTAATGTCTTGGTATCTGGGTTTGTGGTTTGAGACCAGCCATTCTGGGGGCTCTTCATTGTTTGCATTTCAAAATCTGTTTTCTCAGTGTTTGACCTCCCAGGGGTCTGTGTGAGACCCTTATTCTTCTTTTGGTTTTTCTTCATTTGTGTAGATCCCCCCCACTTTATTTTCCTCTTCTTTTATTCTGTTGTTCAGGGATGGTAGGGTTGCTTTTACTTCTGTTTGCCGAATATCCTATTCTTCCTTATGTGGATCCTCTGGCTTTGTTCATTTCTGAAGCTGGACTGTGGGTTGGGGGCTGTACTTTTTGCAGTTTTGAGATTTAATTGAGGGTGGAGCTGTGATTCAAAATCTATCTGCAGATCCCAGTATCCACTGACAGGTATATGGTCATCCTGGAACCCACTTCCCACTGCCTTACAATCTTTCCGTGCAGTGGGAGTATACATTTGCTCCCTGAAAGCAAAAGGTGGAGAGAGAGAAGAGTAAGAGGGAAAACAAACAGACTTACCAACTAACAAATTGAGAGAGACGCAAAGACAGAAAAGAGTAAAAAAAATGAAAACAAACAATCATACAAACAAACAAGCCAACCAAAACTTCCCTATTGATATACTCTTCCCATACACAAACAGGAAGTCTAAAGAAAAAAAAAATCAGTAAAATAACAGAAACAAAGCAAGTATGAAAATGTTATCAGAAACAGAAAGAGAGGGAAAAAAACTAAAAAAAAAAAGCAAATATAAATGGGCAAAAAACAAACAAAAAAATAAAAACAAGGAACCAAACTCGCTCTGATTGTTGTTCCTGCAAGTCCAACGTCCTTTCAGCTCTGATGTCTAGCTCTCAGCATAGGGTGATAGGGTTGCTCACACCTTGGGTCAGATGCCCCGGGCCTACTGTGGAAGGAGGGTGGATCAGATCTGAACTCACCTGGCTTGCTGCCTGTCAACTCTGCCACTCAGATCTGACCTGTCTGTGTCTGATCCAGCATGGGTAGGGGCCTCTGTCTCTCCCAGTTTGATGCGATTACCTTAGGTCCCACGTTGGAGGCTGGGTGAAGCTGGGTGGGGCAATGCAGGTCTCTGCCTGGCCCTGGGACAGAGAAAATGGCCATGGGTTGGTGTTTCTTCACCAGGCAAGGGACTCCTCTCCGGCTCTCTCTGATCTTCTCTGATCCAGGTCTCCAGCTGATTTGCTGTAACAGGTGATGGTGTGGGCCAGGTGCCAGGTGATGAGAATCAGCTGGATTCAGCAGGCTCCTCTCAGGAGAGTCCTGCAGCTCCAATCTCAGGGCAATGGGGGCTTGCAGTCACCTTCAGAGGGGTCCCGGGTGCATGAACCCGAGTCTCCCCCCAGATGGACTTTCACTCTCCCACCATCACTCGCCTACGCACACAGAGAGTCTTTATGGACACTTACTTTTGTGAAGATTCTCACAGTCCTACCTGTCCGGTCGCCATCTTGTCCCCCTCCTGCCTGAATGTCTTTGGGCTTCTCTCATGAATGAAACTTTGCCTAGAAGATCCGTCCAGGTTCTTGTCCAGACATCCTGGCCATTCCTCCCTTGTCTCACTTAGTGCTACAAATACAAAGTTAGATTCTGACATTTGCATTGATTTGTATTCCTTTAGAGCCATTGTTTTTTGTTCTATTTGTTTGTATTGATGTCTTGAAGCATATATTTTTATTTTTGAAGTTCAAAAATTTCTTCTTCTTAGAGACATTTTAGTAAATACACATAGTTATATTATCATCATCCTTTTTCCCCCTTATTTCCTTTTTTTCAGCCTCTTTGTTCTCCCTAGCATTTCTTCCAGAATGTTACTACATCTCCAAAATTGGTCATCCATGTTTCACAACTTCTTTATCTTCATTTTCATTTCCCTTTTTGTACTACCTTCCACATTCATTCTATTTCCAAGTGCCTTCTTTTAAAGTCCTTTAAAGAAAAACAAATTTTTTTAATTTTACAATTGAGAATCATGTTTTTAATTTTTTAGTACTTTCTTTCTCTCTGATGGCTTTATTTCATAGCAGTCTTTTCTCAGTTTATGGACATAATTGTCTTGGAAATATGTTTAAAGATATTAATATTCAGTTTTCTTTTTCTATACTCATTTTGGTTTCTTAACATTCACTTGCAATCATCTTGGTGATTATGTTTTATGGTATTGTTTTTTCTCAAATATGTGTCAAGAGTTTGTTTTCTATCCATATTTAAAAGTGAAGAACTAGTGTGATAAATACAGGTAGCTAATGTGAATTCACTCAGCTGATGAGAAACCTGTCCTCTGTTATTCTCTCTCACAGTGGAAGCACTGATTCAAGGATTATAGTTAAATCCTTAAGGAAACATAAATAGGGGGAAATGTAGCAAACTTCCCTCCAGGACCCAGAAGACCTCCAAGTTCACTGCTATGCTTGAAATGGACTTCATGCCTCTGACTTCTGTTTGATCTTATTATTCTGTATCTTTCAGAAATTACTCAAACTTCTTCTGCTGGGAGGTCCCTTGACAAAAGTATTCTGCTGTAGTTATATTTATTCCTTTGCATTTCTTCACTGATATTTTTGGAGTCAGGAAGGTTAAATATGTATCTCAGACTAGAAATTTCAATTCTTCTTTCAGCTTTTTATTTTGGAAATTTGCGAACTTCACACAAAAGTGAGAAAATAGTATATTAGCCCCCATGTGCCCATTCTCAGCTTCAGCAGTTAACAACTCAGAGTTAGTATTGTTTCATTTTGTCTTTCACTCATTCCTGCTGATATTATTTTGAAGCAAATCCAATATAATTTTATTTTAAATATATCAGTATCTCTAAAAGATAAGGCCTCATTTTCTTAATATGCAATAAGGACATTTTAACAAAATAAAAAGCTGTATAATTTTTATATAGATTCAACAGTTAACATTTTTCCTTATTTGTGTTATTTCCTCTCTGTTTATGCATTTTATTCTGAAATGTATTTGAAAATAAGTTATATGCATTAGAAAATGTTACCTCTAAATACTTTGGTATGCATTCCTCAGAATAAAGACATTTACTTACCTAACCATAATACCATTATCATGCTAAGAAAATTAGTAGTAATCCATACAGTTATCTAAATTCACTGTACTTTAAATTTTCCCAAAATGAGGCATTTTAAAATAAGAAATAACTACGTTGTTGTTAGTGGAGGAAGTTATGGTGAGGAGCTATAGCCACAAAATATGTATATGTATATAGTAATCTTTTAAATATATCTCCCTCAGTTTTTACTTAAAATAATATGAAGCCTGTAGAAAAGTTGAGGAAAGAAAAGTTGAGAAAAGTGAGAGCTTCTCTACTCTTCACCTAGATTAACCAGTTGCTAACTAATTACTGTGTTTGCTTTCTTTATCTATTTCACACCTTTGTGTTGAACCTTTTGAAAATAGGCTGTGTAAGCATCATGACACTTCAGCAAGTTTCTGCTACAAACAAGGATGTTTTCTGTATATTGAGATGATAATATTATTTAGTTTGTGCACTACAAATTGAAATTGAATGTACTTTATGGTTGGACATGGTGGCTTATGCTTGCAGTCCTAGCACTTTGAGAGGCCAAGGCAAGAGGACTACTTGAGTTCAGGAGTTCAAGACCAGCCTGGGCAACATATCGAGAGCTCATCTATACAAAAGTAAATAAAAATTAACCAGGTATGGTGGCATGTAGTCCTGGCTACTCAGGAGACTGATTCAGGAGGAGCACTTGAGCTCAGGAGTTGGAGGTTGTGGTGAGCCATGATCATGCCGCTGCACTCCAGCCTGGGCAACAGAGTGAGACCTTGAATCAAATAAATAAATAAAATTTACTTTGTGTATTTTTTTCCAAGTCAGTTTTCAGTGAATGATGTCACACTGTGTTCAATTCTCATGCCCTTTGTCGCTTTCAATAACGACTCTCACACGATTCTTCTGCAAGCTGCTTTAATCCCAGGTTACTACATCATTCTTCCTTAGCTTCAGCTGCTTGTTTCTCTTTCCCGTGACCTTAAATCTAGTATCTCTGCCAATCAATTAAGGTAACGCGGCACACACCGATAGGCCTGCGAGAGAGGAATGTATGCTAACATCCTCCAGCTGCCTAATTAGGGCTTGTTTTGTCTTGAGGTCTGGCCGCTTCGGGCGCCATGTTAGGGCGGAGGCGCTCCACAGCTCCCCCTTTTTTATTTATTTTGGCAGGAGAGGGTAGTGGTCACAGCCCCCATAAAACAAGGACCATGTAAGACAGTCTATCTTGCGCGTGTAATCGCCAGACCGACTGCCCACCTGTCCGACACCGATTTTCTGGGGATGGGAGAGGCGGTGTCAACCCATATGCAGCTGGACATGCCCTCCACGGGGTAACTCCTCCTGGGCCCCCGTGTGCAGTACTATTCTCACATCCTGCCCTGCTCTTATTGCCCTAGCGCGGCAACCCAGACCTGCGGGGATTGATCCACCTCCATGGCAGCAAAGGCCTGCGCTAGTAGCGCACGGTCACGTGCATTGCGTTGATGCATACGGCAGAGACAATAGAGGCACAGGACACAACAAGAGAATAACAAAAAGGCCATTGAACCCATTCCCGCCCACTCTTTAAGGTGGTATGCCGCCTGGGCGATCCAGGAGGCCAAGGTTTGAGCGACTACTGGATCTACTCTGATGGCGCTGATGATTTCACGACGCAGAGCCTCCGTCAGGTTGTCGAACTCTTGGGACCAATTACCTAAAAGATGGAGGGAAAGCTCTCGAGAGAGGTTAGCAGCAATAGTCATATTGTGGTATGGGATGCCGGTTACGCATAAAGCAATAGTGTGCCATTCACACCCTATTTGCACCATGCGCCAGAGAATGTCTACTTGTTCTTAGGAGAGTTTTAAGAGCCTGAAAAAGTGGGTGAGAGGAAGTAGTGCCCATGTTAGCAAAAAGGGGATCACCTCTACACCGAGGGCCCTTTTAGATCGCTTCTTTACCGAGGACCTTCCCAAATCGCCTCTTTACCGAGGACCTTCCCAAATCGCCTCTTTACCGAGGACCTTCCCAAATCGCCTCTTTGCCGAGGACCTTCTTAAATCGCCTCTTTGCCGAGGACCTTCCCAAATCGCCTCTTTGCCGAGGACCTTCCCAAATCGCCTCTTTGCCGAGGACCTTCCCAAATCGCCTCTTTGCCGAGGACCTCCCCAAATCGCCTCTTTGCCGAGGACCTTCTTAAATCGCCTCTTTGCCGAGGACCTTCCCAAATCGCCTCTTTGCCGAGGACCTTCCCAAATCGCCTCTTTGCTGAGGACCTTCCCAAATCGCCTCTTTGCCGAGGACCTTCCCAAATCGCCTCTTTACCGAGGACCTTCTTAAATCGCCTCTTTGCCGAGGACCTTCCCAAATCGCCTCTTTGCCGAGGACCTTCCCAAATCGCCTCTTTGCCGAGGACCTTCCCAAATCGCCTCTTTGCCGAGGACCTTCTTAAATCGCCTCTTTGCCGAGGACCTTCCCAAATCGCCTCTTTACCGAGGACCTTCTTAAATCGCCTCTTTGCCGAGGACCTTCCCAAATCGCCTCTTTGCCGAGGACCTTCTTAAATCGCCTCTTTACCGAGGACCTTTCTAGTTTTTTCCCTCCCTTGTGGGATCTACATACCAGTCGACTGCCCTGAGCAGCTGCAGTTCTGAATCCAAGGATTTCGGCTTCTTCGAGTTCCCCGTACGGGCCACCACTTGTCGCTTTCAATAATGACTCTCACATGATTCTTCTGCAAGCTGCTTTAATCCCAGGTTACTACATCGTTCTTCCTCAGCTTCAGCTGCTTGTTTCTCTTTCCCGTGACCTTAAATCTAGTATCTCTGCCAATCAATTAAGGTAACGCGGCACACACCGATAGGCCTGCAAGAGAGGAATGTATGCTAACATCCTCCAGCTGCCTAATTAGGGCTTGTTTTGTCTTGAAGTCTGGCCGCTTCGGGCGCCATGTTAGGGTGGAGGCGCTCCACAGCCCTTTAGTTTTCTCTAATGTAAAACAGATCCTGACTTTTTTGGTCTTTCCTGAAATGACATTTTTACAGGGTTTTGACTATCTGAATTTGTCTGATTACATCTTCATATTGTATCATGTTAAACATTATTGGCTGGAATGCTACAAAGGTTATGTTATTGAGTTTCCATTTCAAAGGCATTGTTCCCAGCAACCTTTCATTTCATGCTAAGATGATGTACTTGTCTGAGTCACCTGTTGCACTGGTGGTTGCAAAGTTATGATTTTAACATTTTTTAATTTGTTTTACATTTATTAGCTGAATTTTTTTTTCCCCTACCCACCCTCACTCACACATATACGCTTTTCTTCTGGTCTCATTCCCGACTCATATATATATATATATATATATATATATTGGCCTTATGCATTATTGTTCTTTTTTATGTTCATATTGTTCCCATTTAGTTAGTGGTACTCCTTCAATGTAGATCTTGTACATCCCAATTACTCTTGGAACACTTTGTTGCTGTCTGTTAGAAGAGAAATACACCAGCTTATCTTTAACTCCCAACCCTAGACACGGACTCTGTTCTTTTTCCTTGGAGTACTTTTCCTTTTACAGGAACTGTTATTTAAAAACCAAGCTCTGAGCGTTAGGTATCCTCAGTGCCTGTTTGATGTTAATGCATCTAGACCCCTTTATTTGACAGTTATCATTGTATATAATTTTTACTTTTGAATTATTTAAATGCTTCACATGTTCAAACTATAAAATTTAAACAGATGAAAAAAGCAAACACTAAAGTAAAACACAAATAGAATAAGTGAACCTAGTTTTTAAAAATCAAATTCAGCCGGGCTCGGTAGTCAGCCTGTAATCCCGCGCCTTTGGGAGGCTGAGGTGACTGGATTTCCTGAGCCCGCGGGTTTGAGACCCACCTGGGCAACTTGGCAAGACCTCATCTCTACAATAAATCAAAATTAGCTGGGTGTGATAGCACGTGCCTGTAATTCCAACTACTTGGAAGGCTGAGGCGGAAGCATTGCTGGACCCCAGCAGGTCGAGGCTGTGGTGGCTGGGAGCGGCCACTGCACTCCATCTGGGTGACAGAGTGAGACTCCAACTCAAAAATAAATAAATAAATAAATAAAAATCAAATTCATGGCCAGGCTCGGTGGCTCAACCTGTAATCCCAGCACTGGTCGAGGCAAGTGGATTGCCTGAGCCTGTGGGTTCAAGACCAACCCAGGCAACTTGATGAGACCTCGTCTCTACAATAAATTAAAAAAAAAAATTAGCTGGGCGTGATAGCATGCGCCTGTAGTCCAAGCTACTTGGAAGGCTGAAGTGGAGTGATCACCAGAGCCCAACATGGCTGGGATGGCTGTGAGTGTGCCAATACACTCCAACCTGGGCAAAAGACAGACTCCAACTTAAAAAAAAAAAAACAAAAAAAAACCTCAAATTCACAAAATATAACCACATATAGAAAAAAATTGATTCAGGAAACTTCAAGAAAACCATAATATAGTCATCATAACCACAATTTGACAATAATTTCTTAATACACGAGTGTTTAAAATTTTCACTTAAATTTTTACTTAAAAAAATTTTTTTTTGGTGACAGGTCTCACTCTGTCACCCAGGCTGGTGTGCATTGGGCATGATCATGGCTCACCACAGCCTCAACCCTCTGGGCTCAGATGATCCTTCTGGTCTCTGCCTCCTAAGTAGCTTGGACTACAGGTGTGCATCATGATGCCTAGCTAATTTTTAAAAAATTTTTTTGTAGAGATTTTGTTTGCTGTGCTATTAAACAAGCATGTAGAAACATGAATACATCCTAAGAGTTCAGTTAATATAGATGCCCAAGCTAAGTACAAATGTGTAACTAACACCCATGTAAAGAAACAAAACATTGCCAAAAACCCGAAAGCCCATGTATATCCTCCCATTCATTTTCCTGAAGAGTAAAAAGATACAGTACCTCTGGAAGGCAGTAAACATCTGATTTCCAGAGTTACCACATTAAAGTATTCAGATGTCCAATTTTCAGCAACCAAAAGAACTATAGCATATCCAAAGACACAGGAAGGTAGACCTCTCTCAAAGGAAAACAATTTCTTTGAGGAAGCCCAGACATTGGACTTACTAGACAAAGACTTTAAACTATCTTAAATATACTCTAAAAAGGATAAATAACTATGAAAACAATGTATGAACTGAGTTAGAAAGTAGAAAAAGAAACCAAATAGAAATTCTAAAGCTGGAAGGTAAAATGACTAAAATAAAACATTTACTAGAGGGTTTAACAGCCCATTTGAGCAGGCAGCTGAGAGAATTGTGAACTGGAAGATAGAGGGGCAGAATAGAAAAAAAATGAAGAAATGTAAACAGAACCTAAGGGACCTGTGAGACACCTTTGAGTCTCAGAAGAAAAGGGAAAGGGGCAGAAAGATTATTTGAAGAAATAATGAGTAGAGACTACCCAAATTTTATGAACGACACAAATCTTACATCCAAAAGCTTAACAAACTCCAAGTAAGAAAAACTTAAAAGAGATCCTTTTCGGCACATTATAACCAAACTGTCGAAGGCCATATAAAAAGCAGCAGATCTTGAAGACACCATGAAGGGCAGAAGGCAGTGGGATGACATCTTTAAAGTGCTATAAAAAAGAAAAACAAGAAAAAAAATCCTGCCAACCAAGAATTATAAAACTGTAAATCTATTCTTCAAAATGTATCATTTTGCATTCCCACCAGCTGTGAGTCAGAACTCCTGTTCTGCATCTGAACCTGAAATTAACATTTTATTTTTTTATTAGCTATTCTAATAAATGTCATGGTATCTCATTTTTGTTTCCATAATGACAAATGATATTGAGCATCTGTTCGTATATTTATTTGCTATCCTTATGTGTTTGGTGACATGCCTAGTCAGATCTTTTGCGCATTGTTCAAATGGGTCATTTATTTTCTTATTGAGTTTTAAAAGTCCTTTTTATATTTTGGATGTAACTCCTTTATTAAATTTGTATTTTTCAAATATTTTATCCTAGTTTGTGGCTTGTCTTTTTGTTTTGTGGAAGTGCCTTTTGCCTTTTGTATTTGATACTACAGATTCCCTTCTATCAACTACTTTCTCTGTGTCCTACACATTTTGATAAGTAATATTTTATTTAAAATATTTAAAATTTTTCTTTGAGACTTTTTCTTTGACTTATAGGTTATTATTAAATGTGTTGTTTGGCTTATAAGTATTTGGGGGGATTTTCAAGCTATCTCTTGTTTATTGGTTTGTGTTCCATGTGGTCTGAGAACATATTTTGTATGCTGTCTATTGCCTTAATATGGTCTGTGTTTCTGAATGTTCCATGTGAACTTGAATAGAATGATAGAATGTATAATTTATTGTTTAGGATGAAGTATTCTGTAATGTTAGTTAGATCAAGTTGATTGATAGTGCTATTCAGGCCATCTGCATACTTACAGATTTTCTGCCTGCTTGATCCATCATTACTGACAGAAGGGTATTGAAGTCTCCAACTATGATGTAGATTTCTAAGTTCTCCTTTAAGTTCTATTTTTGCCTTACGTGTTTTAATGGTCTTTTATTAAATGCATGCATGTTTCAGATTATCTTCTTTCTCTAATATATCTAATACGATTTTGAACCCATCTAATGAGTTCTTAATTTCAGATATTGGATAGTTCAACTCTAGAATGCCTAGTTTATATATGTGTGTGTGTTTCTGTGTATACATATGTAAAATGCTCCCAACCATCCCTAGGTTTAATGATTCCCTAGGGTGTTTCAGCATATAGTCATACTTATAGCTATGATTTATTATAATGCAAGGATACAAAGCAAAATCAACAATACCTAAGAAATTTTCTCAGTGGACTCTCACAGAAAGCACTTAAATCCTCTAGCAATGACATGTGGAAACATATGAAATGTGTACCAGGAAAGCTCAGTAGACACATGATACTCAGAGCTTTTATCTAGAGCTGCTCACATAGGAACTCTCTGCCTATCATGTACCAGAATTCTAGACATCCAGAAGGAATGCACATATTTAGCATAAACCATATTGCTTACACAAACAATTTAGCTGCAGTGAGCTATTCTTATCAGAAAATGATAAGGTGAGAACTCTGAGATCCCAGATGCCAATCAAGGGTGATCTCTTGTAGCAGACCTTTCAAAGAATAGCAGTCTAAGGCTTGCTGTATTAGCCCTTTTTCTGTATCACACATACCATATATGTATTGAACTTTTCCCATCTTCTCATGTATTTTGTCCATGGTTTCCTCTGCTTTATTGAACATATTAATTATAATTCATTTTGAAGTTCTTGTTTGTTAATTCCAGGGTCTGGATCACTTGTTAATCTACTTTTATTATCTGTTTTTTTTTTTTTTTTTTTGGTTCTTGTCTCTTCATTACCATGAAATTTTTTTACCAGATGCCAAATATTGTGTCTAAAAACAGAAAAATTGGTACAGGCTCCAGAAGATGATTTATTGAAGCAGAGAGGATTCATTCTGTTCTCTCATAGGCATATAGATTTTAGTCACTCTAATCAATCATGTGCTTAACTTGACCAGGGCCTACACCATATTGACTGAAATTCTGTTATTTATTTTAGCAACTGAAAGTTTTACTTCCTCTTTAAAAGTTAACTTGATAATGTAAAAGATAATATGAATAAGCTAACATTTCCTCTGCAACTCCAATCTACTTTGTACTCGTGTTAGTTGCTGCAGTGTCCAATTTAATAAATGTTAATATGTATATCTCTTTATCATAAGCACTTTGAGAATAGGGACTATGTTTATCTGTTTTCATCAGTATTATATACAGCAGCTAGGACAGTTCCAGGCCCTTAGTAGAAACTCAATCTTTGCTAAATATTTTGTGTTACTATATATATATATATGTGTGTGTATATATATATATATATATATAGAGAGAGAGAGAGAGAGAGAGAGAGAGAGAGAAGTATAAAGGGAGGTAGCCTGTCATTTTTCAGCAAACACTATAGAGATTAGTTCTCTTAACTCTTTCTACATCTGTGTACATCTAGTTCTGTCCACTTTATATAAAAAAGGAGTATACTGTTACAGGAACATGTGTCATTCAAGGATGTATGTGTGGACTTCACCCAGGAAGAGTGGTATCTGCTAGACTCTGCTCAGAAGATACTGTATAGAGATGTGATCCTGGAAAATTACAGCAACCTTGTCTCACTAGGTAAGGATTTTTTTTTTTTTATGTAGCTACCAATAGTATGCATTTCATAGTTGCTGAAACATATAAATGCCCTGTGGTTTTCTGATTTGAAGCCTGAGATTCTAGTCTCTGAGATGACTAGGCTCTCTTTTGGCCACCATATGTATATGTTCTTACCTCCTAAAGAATTGGCTTATTTGGGCACCTTCTTTGAGCAGCTTCTAAAACTATACCTTTCTTTCCCATCGTTTTTACAGAGTCCCCAAAGCCAAGCTATTTAACCGCAGTCCTGTGTTATTTTCTCTTAACAGGGTGTTGCGTTACTAAGCCAGAGGTGATCTTCAAGATAGAGCAAGGAGAAGAGCCCTGGATATTAGAGAAAGGATTCCCAAGCAAGTGGCACACTGGTGAGTTAGGTGAATTCAAGGCAGATGAAAACCAGAGGAAATTAGGACTTAGGCCATTGGTTAAAGGGTTTGTCACCTTTGGAATATTTTTCAGAAATTTCTATTTTTAGTCCCAAACCTTTGGAAATGATCAAGGACATTTGGCCCATTTCCTTATTATTTTTATCATTCTTCCATATGTCACTCTTACTCATAAATGCTTTTCTTTTTTGTGACATATTAACATGATTTGCCTGTACCTATAATCTAAACCTAGTTGGTTTCATCTTAGATATGTTTTCTTGGTTAGTTTCTCTTTATCTTTTACAGTTATTTGCTTTTCCTCTATTGTCTTTGGATACCTTTTGTTAGCTGGCATGTATTCATGCCATACTTTCATATATTCATTTAACATATCTATGGTGAGCACTCACCATGACTCAATTATGTTTTAGTTAATTAACAGAATGATGTCTCTAGTATCACAGAGTATGTGTAACAATGAGGGACAGAAAAAAGTACATGCATAATATATATATATTTATGTGTATACATACAAACTATGTTGAGTGCTGGTAAGTAAGTACTGTGAGGAGAGTCCATGCAGGGGAAAGAAGTATGGCTAATGGCAGTATGTTCTGTATGGCAAGGAGGTCAAAGAAAACCTTTTTGACTAGGTCCCACATTAGAGGTGAGACTTTAATAATGCAAGAATGTGAGCAATGGGTTCAGCGTATTCCAGGGAGAGGGAACATCAGGTGCTGACCCTCTCAGACAAGTGTATTCTTAGAATGTTTGAACAATGACCGGGAGACCAGTGTGGCTGGAAGCTAGCAGGCACAGGGGAGGCTGGTAGATGATGTCATAAGAAATAGCATAGACCAGCCGGGCTTGGTGGCTCAGCCTGTAATCCCAGCACTTTGGGAGGCTGAGGTGCGTGGATTGCCTGAGTCCGCAGGTTCAAGACCCGCCTGGGCAACTTGGCAAGACCTCATCTCTATAATAAATGAAAAAAAAATGAGCCGGGTGTGGTAGCGTGCGCCTGTAGTTCCAGCTACTTGGAAGGCTGAGGTGGAAGGATCGCCGGAGCCCAGCAGGTCAAGGCTGCAGTGGCCGGGAGCGGCCGCTGCACTCCAGTCTGGGTGACAGAGTGAGACTCCAACTCAAAAATTAAAAAAGAAATAGCATAGGCCATGGTGGATATATTAACTTTATTTTGAGTGATATGATAAGCCCCCTCTTTGTTTCGAGTGAATATACACCAGCTTGAGTTATCATGCCATTCAAACAGATGCTTCTAGTTCTGACCTCAACCATATACTCCATACTTATATTTATCCAACCTCCTCGTCAAAACAGACTAGAATCTAACAGTTATCTCCAACTTCTTATTCCAAAATTAAATTTGTATTAGCTCCCTTACAATGTCTGCTCTCTAATTTTCTCTGTCTCAGGAAGTGGTACCCTAATTTATCTAGTTTATGATTTATAGTTTAAAAGCAACTCTCTGACCTCTGTGCAGTGAATATACTGTAGGTTCTTTGGTGAGTGGGCTTGAGCAGGGAAGGGATACCAGTTAGGAAACTATTATGTACTTTAGAAGAGAATAGGGTATGGTAGTGGGTGTGTTGGAGGCACTGGAGGTGTAAGAAGTGGTAGGTTTGTACAAATATCTTGAATATAGAGCCAGAGGAATTTGTTGTCTTGGATCAGATAAGTAGTGTGAGAGAAAGAGAGAAGTCAAGCATTACCCCCAATGATTTGTATCAAGCAACTAGATACATTTTTTTAAATGTGAAAAACTTTCTTAGCTCAAGGGCCATTCCCTTGCAGTCATAGTTTGCCAGCCCCTTTTCTAGAGTGTAGTTATATGTAGGTGAGAGTAGTCCTGAGACTGTACACTTTTAGTAGGCATCAAATTCATTATTAGAGGAGATTGAGAAGGAATAATCAGCTACACAAAAGCTAGAGAACCTATTTCCCAGGAGTCAAATAAGATTCTTC
Organism: Cephalopachus bancanus; assembly: GCA_027257055.1. Taxonomy (NCBI): domain Eukaryota; kingdom Metazoa; phylum Chordata; class Mammalia; order Primates; family Tarsiidae; genus Cephalopachus; species Cephalopachus bancanus. Next base: position 798,195 of record JAPVLO010000184.1, on the reverse strand, counting down.
CTGTCATCCAACTTCTCTGGAGTCACTGCACTAAACCTGTTAACACCCTTACTAATCTCTTCATAGTCCTGTTATATTTTCCATTTAAAACTATCTTCTGCATCCCTTTATATTCTCAGTTTTCACTGATATCACTCAGAAGCAGAACTATGTCTGAGTTCTCTCATTTCTAACTTGATCTAATTTCTAATTTTTTTAACCTAAAGCATTTAGTTTATCTTACACTAGCCTGACAAAGTAATCTATAGTTGTTCCTTATTAATAAATTAAAATTCCCTTTCATTGACTCTTAGTGTTACTCTATTCTACCTGTAGTGCTAAATCTCTTTATTTCTACTTTCCAGAATTTATACCAAACCCCATTCTATTCTGTATCTTAAATTTTGTTTATAAATGTTTTTCTTATTTATTTAAAACTATTTTTCTTATTTACTTTGTTTTGCTAAGATAATTAATACTATGTGTGCAAAGTATACATTGCATGGTACATAGTAATGACTTGTTATTATTTCACTTGTTTGAAGTGGAGCTCAGTTTTTGCTATAACTTAAATAACCCGTATTTTATTACACTAATCCATGAGCGGCTGTATGCCAAAAACTCAGACCTTATCACATGACTTAGAATTGTTTAGGATTTCTTTCTCTATTTTGTTCTCCCAAAGAGGAGGCCCTCTCTTACTTTTCCTAATTTTGATATTTGGTAATTACTTTGTTAATTATCTATGGAGCCAACTTTAGAAGAAGTAATTCTTTTTCATCCATTGTGAAAGAATTCTGTAGTATTCTTCCTAAATGCGTGCTCCAATATTTTGTCCTTGTGTATTACAACTCATCAGGTACAGGTTGGAAATAATTCATATGTGCACTGCTTTTAAGAATCATTAATGTACAGGGTCCTCAGTGGAGGCAGAAGAAGCATCTGCTGGACTCTGGTCACAGCAGAGACTGTAACATTGAAAAAGGAACTTATTTTATGTTACAATGAATTATATGAACAGTAACTTCTAAAGTATGGTGTAAGTGGAGCCTTAAACTAGTAGAGATGTTGTAGGTATTTTTGCTTGTGTTCTTTTATTATTATTGTTTTTTGTTTTAAGTTAAGGAAAGTAACAGTTCATTGAAAGATGTCCAAGGCATAAGGAGAGCCAAGGATGGAGTGTTTCTGAGTGAAAGGCGTGTCGTTGGAAACAAGCAGTTTGTGAGAGTCTAATCCCTAGCCATAGCTACACAGGAATATTATTAATGATGTTGGCTTGAACACTCAATGTGAATCAATAGGTGTAAAGTTTTGTTTGTTTCTTTTGTTTTTATGGTAACTTTGATTTGTAGGTCTTTGGGACAGTAGCTCAGGGCTCTTATAGATTTTTTTTCTTTTTTTTTTTTTAGTCAGATCTTACTCTGTTGTCCAGGCTGGAGTACAGTGGGATAGTCACAGCTCACCGCAGCGTCAACCTCCTGGGCTCAGGTGATCCTTCCACCTCAGCCTACCGAGTAGCAAATTACAGGTGTGTGCCACCATGCCTGGCTAAATTTTTGAATTTTTGTAAAGAACAGAGTCTTGCTGTGTTGTCCAGGCTGGTCTCAGAAGTCCTGGGTTCAAGAAGTCCTCCCACCTCAGCCTCCCAAAGTGCTGAGACAGTAGATTTTTTTAAACATGTGACCAGCATTATTCCATTAGGTAGTAACAATGAAGTCTAGCCAGGAATTTTTATGATGAAGTTTACTGACTGTCTCATTACCATATAGAGAAATAACCCTTACAGAACTCACTGGTTAGTAAAAGCTTCAGATGAGGCTAGATGTTAAAGCATAAAACCTAGATATAAAAGAAAAATCTAGATAGAAATATGGGCTTAAAATCGTAGACATAGCCCAGGCTCACACCTGTAATCCTAGCACTTGGGGAGACCAAAGCAGAAGAATTGCTTGAGCCTGTTTATTTGAGACCAGTCTAGGCAACATAGTGAGACCTGGTCTCTACAAAAAATAAAAAAATTAGCCAGACATGGTGGCACACACCTGTAGTCCCAGCAACTTGGGATACTGAGGCAGAGGGATCACTTGAGTCCAGGAAGCCAAGGATGCAATAAGCTGGATAGTGCCATGGCACTCCAGCCTAGGTAACAGAGTGAAACCCTGTCTCAAAATAATTAATTAATTAATTAAGTAAACATAGGACTAGGCATAGTGGCTTATACTGGTAAACCCAGCACTTTGGGAGGCCAGAGCAGGAGGATTGCTTGAGGCTAGGAGTTTGATACCAGCTTGGGCAATGTAGCAAGACACCATCTCTCAAAAAAATTTAAAAATTAGTCAGATGTGGTGGCTTACCTCTATAGTCCCAGCCACTTGGAAGGCTGAGGCTGGAGGATAGCTTGAGCCTGGGAGGTTGAGGTCAGCGATCATTATGCCACTGCCTTCCAACCTGGATGACAGTGTGACTCTGTCTCCAAGCATACAAACAAACAAACAAAAAAACCTAAACACAGAAGCAGATGTACATATTAGGCTTCTACTACAGTAATAAATCTATGAGAAGATGAGGGTGTAAATCATGCTCTGCCTTTACCATACCTAATTCTTATGTTTCTCACACAATCTATTTCCATTTTAAAAACAAAACAAAACACCTCCTGGTCAGTCTCAGTGGCTCAACCTGTAATCCCATCACTTTTGGAGGCCTATGTGAGTGGACTGCTTGAGCCTGCGGATTCGAGACCCACCTGGGCAACTTGGTGAGACCTCGTCTCTACAATAAATAAAAAAAAATAGCCAGGTGTGGTAGCTCACACCTGTAGTTCTGGCTACTTGGAAGGCTGACGCAGAAGAATCACCGCCCCCCAGCAGGTCGAGGCTGCAGTGGCCGGGAGCGTGCCACTGCACTCCAGTTTGACCGACAGAGTGAGACTCCAACTCAAAAAAAAAAATAATAACACCTCCCTTATTGAACTCATTCTCTATAAATTTCTTGCTCTTTGAATGAACAACTCTCAGAAAATCTCTATCTCCTATTTATTATGCCTTAAGTTTATTTTGCCTTCTCTAGCATGCTTTACAGTATTTTTTTAAATATTCCCTCTCAATAAAATTATAGAAAGCACTAGATCTTAGGCTATAGGACTATCCCTTTGAACCTGAGGAGGTTGATGTTTTCAAAACTTTAATTTGTTGCTAATGTGTAGAATAGAACAGAAGCATGTCCTCTCGTGGGAACCCTGTCTCAGTAATCTGTGTGAGGATATTAGGACCAAATGTAATTCATCCTGTGAAATGCATTGTCTACAATCTTCACTGTCATTTTATTCAGTGTTCATTGTCTCTGTTTGGTTTGCCCCATTTTCTTTCAGTTTTTCATTTTCTGAATCAGCCCCTCTAATTTCCTGTGCTGTGAATTTTTCTTTCCAGTTTTGAAGGTTATAATAATAAAGTGTTAAATGTCATTGCCAGTTTCTTCTCCTTGTTTCTACTGAAGCATGTTTGTGTTCTCCACTGGTAGAATGTATACTCAGATTCAGTTCATACCAGGAAACTGAGCCTAAAGCAAAATAATTGACAATATATAGGGCATTTGTGTAAAAGTCCAATTCCATCAGAAATGTATTAAGATTCACAAGATGTGGTTATTTTTCTCATTTCTAGAAAAGAAATGGAAACCTGATGACCTGTTAGAGAGCAGCCAGGAAAATCAGGGTGGACATTTTTGGGAACTTGTATTCACCAACAACAAAACAGTAAATGTAGAAAGGAAAACTTTCAACCTGGGCACAGACTCTGTTTCTTCAAGAAATTTTCCCTATAAAATATGTGACTCATGTGAAATGAGTTTGAAAAATATTTCAGGCTTAGTTATTAGTAAAAATAACTATTCCAGAAAGAAGCCTGATGAGTTAAATGTATGTGAGGAGTTGCTCCTTGATATTAGGCATGAGAAAATTACTATGAGAGAGAAATCTTATAAATATGATGAAAAAAGGAGTATCCTCAATCATCGTCAGGATCTCACTCAGCCAATTTTTGACCCATCCTTTGAGTGTAATGAAAATGGACAAGGCCTCCATGAGGAGGCAGCCTTTTTTACAAATAAGAGATCTCAGTTAGGAGAGACACTCTACAAATATAATGAATGTGGAAGAACCTTTATTGAAAGTTTAAAGCTCAATATATCTCAAAGAACTCATTTGGAAATGGAGCCATATGAATGCAGTATTTGTGGGAAGTCCTTCTGTATGGATTTAAGATTTGGACATCAAAGAGCTCTTACAGGGGATAATCCTTATGAATATAATGAATATGAAGAAATCTTCTGTGACAATTCAACTTTCGTTATCCATCAGGGAGCTTACACAAGAAAGATTCCTCGTGAATTTAAAGTGGGTGACAAAACTTGGGAAAAGTCAACTCTCTTTAAACATCAGATAGGAATCATGGGGGGAAAATCCTATGATTACAATGAAAATGGGAATAATTTCAGCAAGAAGTCACATTTCACCCAACTTCGGAGATCTCACTCAGGAGAAAAAACGTTTGAATGTGGTGAATGTGGGAAAACCTTCTGGGAGAAGTCAAACCTCACTCAACATCAGAGAACACACACAGGAGAGAAGCCTTATGAATGTAGTGAATGTGGGAAAGCCTTTTGCCAGAAACCACACCTTACTAATCATCAGCGAACACATACAGGAGAAAAACCCTATGAATGTAAGCAGTGTGGAAAAACATTCTGTGTGAAGTCAAACCTCACTGAACATCAGAGAACACACACAGGAGAGAAACCCTATGAATGTAATACATGTGGGAAATCCTTTTGCCACAGGTCAGCCCTCACTGTCCATCAGAGAACTCACACAGGGGAGAAGCCCTTTATATGTAATGAATGTGGAAAATCCTTCTGTGTTAAGTCAAACCTCATTGTACATCAAAGAACTCACACAGGGGAGAAACCCTATAAATGTAATGAGTGTGGGAAAACCTTCTGTGAGAAATCAGCTCTTACTAAGCATCAGAGAACTCACACAGGGGAGAAACCCTATGAGTGTAATGCATGTGGGAAGACCTTTAGTCAGAGGTCGGTACTCACTAAACATCAGAGAATTCACACAAGGGTAAAAGCTCTTTCAACATCCTGAAGGTTCATAAGCCTTCATACACTGGTCACATTTATTGTACTGTTTACAAAAATGAGATCAGAGAACGCCAAAGAATGCCACAGATTGGAAAATAACATGTTGTTCAAATATGTGGAAGCTTTCAAGAAAAATTAAAACTCTTCATTAGAAAATATGTACTGAGGAAAAGTCTATTCATCTAAGTAATATGGTGAAATCTTACCTAGAATTTATATTGTTTATTATCATATTCCAGATGTGATACCAAAATTTTATTGTAGATATAGTGGAGAATATTCATTTATACCCATATTTACAGTAGAATCTGAAGCTTAAAAAAGTTGAATGATGGCAGCATTAAACATATATGTGAAGAGTCACTGATGTTTGTAGAACTTATGTGAGTACCTTAATGTCAAATTTGGGTATGCTTTATTTGTATATTTGAGCCCAACATGGTTGTGAGGAAAAAAATATGTACCCTTAGTTTAGTAACTATAATGGTGTATGTTAACATATTCCACACCAAATACCATCAGTATCTTTATAGGTTAGTATAATTATATATTTGTATGTACATATGTATGTGTATATGTATATATGTGTGTATCTGTAAATATATTTGTACACACATACTTAAATATAGCAATGTGCTAGCATCACCTTGTACTGACTTAAAAGTGCTGCTGATTGTTAAATTTTCAGGAATTTTGTGAGCCAGACTTTTTTTTTCATTTTATAGAAATGTGGGGTGCAAGTCAGGATTAGCTACACAAGTAGGCTGCATGCAGGTGAAGTTTGGGCTTCCAACTGGTCCTCACTTCCCCTGGTTTATAGAACCAGGTACGTTTTGTGTTGTTACATCCCCCCTCACCCAGCAACTGCCAATCTCTCCTTCGTGCTAATGTGATTAATGTTCAAGTCTCATTTATGAGTGAGAACATGTGGTATTCAGCTCTTTGCTTTTGTGATAGATTACTAAGTATGATTGTCTCCAACTCCATCCAATTTGCTGTGAAGTCCATGATTTTGTTCTTCATGACCGTGTAATACTCCGTCATGTATATGTACCACATTTTCTTTAACCAGTCCATTTTCGATGGACAGTAGGGTTGGTTCCATGTTTTTGCTATTGCAAATAGTGCAGCTATACACATGTGTGTACAGGTATCTTTTTTGTAGAATGGTTTATGTTCCTCTAGGTATATTCCCAGGAGAGGGATTGCTGGATCGTATGGCAGGTCAATTTTTGGTTCTTTTAGAAATCACCACACTGCTTTCTATAGACGTTGAACTAACTTGCAGTCCCACCAACAGTGTCGAAGGGTCCCCTTTTCTCCTCACCTGTGCCAACATCTGTTGGGTTTTTTTTATTGATTGATAGCCATCCTCACTGGAGTTAGGCAGTATCTCATTGTGGTTTTGATTTGTATTTTTCTTATGATTAATGAGGTTCAGCATTTTTTCATGTACCAGCTACTTGTATTGTATATCTTCTTTTGAAGTGTCTATTCATGTCCTTTGCCCACTTTATAATAGGGTTGCTTGTTTGTTTTTTCTTTTCAGTGAGCCAGTTGTTAAAAACAGTCATTATTTTAAATTATATAAACGTACAATTAAATTATATTAAAAACAGGTAATAAATACTCAACACTCATCACTTCCTAATTATTTTGCTACACTTTACTATTATCTTTGTTATTTATGTTACTTAGGTTACTGAATGTGTATGGTAAAAATACTATATGATGATGTGGTACTGAACATGTCTTCCTAATTCCACATTCAGTGCTATCTTGTTAGTATCTTAGACTTAGTGAGAGTACCATGGAAATTGGCAAACTATAAATCAGGGTTTTTGTTTTCTCAGAGAACCTGTTGTCCAAATAGTTACCAGGACACCACTGTGTATATACATGTATATACATATATGAAGATACATTTGGCAGATTTAAAGTGCAAAACACACACCCCTTTTTTTCCTGACATATGTGAATTGCTATGGCCATTACTACTGAACTGCCTCTTCAGTGAAGAAGCCAAAAGATGTTTCTGTGAGGTTTTTAACTACCTCTGAATCTGCCCTATTCTAAATACTATTAGAATCTTTTTTATAGCTTGGCCAGTATATGTTTTAACTGAAATATTATTTCACAAAGAGCAATATCACGTACCTTTTCTTTGGCTGTTTCCTGGCTCATATGAATGGGTATAGTTGTTACTACTGAACTACCACTTCAATGAAGAAGTCAAACAGTATTTTTCTGAGGTTTTTCGGCAACCTCTGGGTCAATCAGTAATATAAATGCCATCAATAAGGATGGTATTTACATAATTTATGCAAAGATTAACATTGATTATACACTCTAATACTGCACTCTACAAATAAAAAGTGATTGTAAGTAATGAAATGCCCTTTTACTACTCTTGTCATTTTGTTGTGTATCTGTTTAGGCATGATCTATGTAACACTAGTTCTGTGTAACCCAGGAACTATGTATTTGTATTTCTTATTGTAGAATGTCATATAATATCTCTGCCTCCTTTTCCTGTTGTTTCCTATGCTTCCTTGGAACACATTGGCCAGCAGTTCTAAAAGACACTGCTCTCCCAATGACCATTCCCTACTTTTTCCTTGCTGAGCTGTTTTATATCTTTGTTCATCCTTCCCCCAGATGACTTGGGGGTAAGTTCAGATTAGTCAAAGGTAATCATGGAAATTTCATTGTAATGATTTTGTTGGGTCAGCATGTGAGCAATGAGATGTTTGGTAAGTATTTTGCAATACTTCTGGCAAAGATCATCCTAATGACATAAGATGTGAGAGACATGAAAAGAGATTGCCCCTCTTCTGGACTTTTTCACATGTTTGTGGTACTGGCCTATAGTCTGCATCATTGAAGGACAATAGCCTGAAGATAACAATAGTGCATAAGGTAGGAAATACCAGGTCAGAGGTGATGTTGCTGAGCTGCTCAACCCTGCACCTGTTCTCTCCTGGGACTTTGTATTACCTGCGATAATAACTATTTCTTATTTATTCTTAGGGCTGATACTTAGAGCTGAAGGCATTCCAGCTAACACAGAGGGATGCTTTTCCAAGTGTTAATGTTCTGTACAGTGATTTGGGGGAAGAATTATTTCTTTTGACAAGTTGATAGAGGAATGGCTGTTTGTATCAGCTGTGGTTCTTTCTAATGGAAAACAGAATTCTCCAATTAAAAAGATTTTAATAGCAGAGTTATTACAATGGCATGAGTCAGAAACAGATATAGCAATACCTAGAAACTAGCATCAGCAGGTAACCATTGTGATTCTGAGGCATCACGGGGCAAGGATGGAGACATGTTACCGGAGTCCAGTGAGAGCTGCTGTTGTGGAGGAGGGTCATCGTAGGAGGCATTGTCACTACCAAAATGGTGACATCAAATTGCTTGTACCTCTCTTTGGAGCACTCAGCCAGACACATCTGCAGGAGACCTCTGGTGGATAGAGAGAAAGGTGGAGAGAGTATATGAGAAGAGAAAATGGAGAATAAACAGCACAGTGTTTCTCATTTCTGTAAATTCCTGTGTAGAAGGTTCAGTGTTAGAAATAAAGTTATTCTACTAGTTGAAAGTTAAGTGTTTCTGCTTCATTGTGCTTTTATATTGGCATAAGTAAATTCCCTTTGGAACCAAGCACTGTGGCAGGCACATATCTCATGAGGGAGACATTATGTTAAGTTGCATTATTAATATCTCTCTTTGGTGTTCCTTGTATGTAGTATAAGGTAAGCAACTCTGTATTTCTTCCAAATAAATAGCCAATTGTCCCTGCATTGTTTGATTAATTCACCTTTTTTCATGTTGATTTAACATTGTTATTGTGTACTTAAATATAATGTGTTGTAGCTATTGCTTTTGTCTGTTCAGTGTAACTTTTCTACATTCTTCTAGTAATAGAACCTGCCATTGTGATCACAGGAGTAGCATTTACTCCAGACCTGGTCCCTCATTTGTATTCATCCAGGAATGATCATTTGTTACAAAAAAAGCCAATGAGAACCCATCCTAGAATATTTTTATCAGTAGGTCACCATAGACCAGATAGTTTGTGTACCTGATGCTACCAGCAGTCATATTGACAAAATACAACTGCACTGTGATCTGTTGAAAGCTCTCAGTGCAAAAAAATACAGTTCATTTGCAAAGGAGATGAGGGTGGTTACGTGCTATAAAGAAAAATAAAATAGGAAAGTTGTCAGAACAATGCTTTGATTTTAGATGGGATGGAGAGAAAAAGACCTTACTGAGAATGCTCCATTGAGGGAGAAGCCATGTGATAGCTGGTGAGTGTGTGTGTGTGTGTATCTAAATCGCATGCATCTGTAACCAACAACTTCACACCTTTTCATGAGACAATTACCCTAATTATCTGTAATATACTTTGATATTTTCTTTTGTATTATACTACATTCTATTAAATACTTTTTCCCCTGTTCTGGACTAATTTCACAACCAGTGAATGAGTTATCCTCCAGTGCCAGGTCATAGGTTTGTGCTTTCTGGAAAGACGAATCACTCCTAATGCCTGGAAGTTGTTTTCTGAACAACTCCCAAGGACCTATTCTTGGAATTGGCCTATTTTGTGACTTGAACTTGCCCTCCCCTGGTCTGGTGGGCCCTGTTATGTCACACCCAGCCTGTAATTGGCAGGGAGATGTGATGCCACAGCTTTTGGGAAGGTTCAACTCCTCACCCACTCCTCCTGCTTGCTGCCTGTATCTCTCTGTTTCTGAGAAAGACTTACATATTTCATGTCCTGTGTTTCCACTGAGTCTTCATTTGCTGTCACTCAATGATTGTATACAATACAATTTCACCCTCCTCCATCTTATCTTAGGAACTCTACTGCCCTTTTCCCAGCCTAGCCCTCTCTCAGATCTTGCACTCCCAGTCTTCTAGACAATGAAGAACTGACATCTTCTCTTAGACATCACTTCTTAAGAAACAAGTTCTCCTCAGACACTACTTGGAGGTGAGAAGTGATGCCTACTATTAAACTTTCCCATGTTTATATTGGCATAAGTAAATTCCTTTTGGAACCAAGCACTGTGGCAGGCACATATCTCATGAGGGAGACATTATGTTAAGTTGCATGTTTGGAGTCCATCCTCTGGGATTGTCAGTCCTCTCTGGAATTGGTTTCCTTATCTTTTTTATTTTTTTATTTTTATTTTTTCATGAATAGGAGTCTCCCTCAGACCCAGGCTGGAGTGCAGTGTCATGATCATGGTTACCACAGCCTCAACTTCCTAGTCTCATGTGATCCTTCCGCCTCAGCCTTCCAAGTAGCTGGGACTATAGGTGCATGCCACCACGCCCAGCTAATTCTTTTTATTTATTGTAGACATTAAGTCTTATTATATTGCCAAGACTGATCTCAAACTCCTGGGCTCAGGCAATCCTCTTGCCTCGGCTTCCCAAAGTGCTGAGATTACAGGCATGAAACCAACCACACCCAGCGCTGATTTTCTTATCTGCAAAATGAGGGTAGTTATCCCATGTACAAGAGTGGGCCTTACCCCTAAGCTTGCTTCCAGTAACACAGAGACAAAAATTCTCACTTTACCAATCCCCCAAAGGAAGCCCAAATCCTCAGAAAATAAGAAGGGAATTCAGAATTTATTTTTCTTTTCTTTTTTTTTTTCTTTTTTTTGAGTCAGAGTCTTACTCTGTCACCCAGGTTGAAATACGGTGGCACTCAGACTCACTGCAGCCTCAACCTCCTGGGCTCAGGTAATCCTTCTGCCTCAGCCTTCCAAGTAGCTGGAACCACAGGCATGTGCCACAACACCTGGCTAATTATTTTAATTTATTGTAGAGACAAGGTTTTGCTTTATTCATCAGACTGGTCTTAAATCCCTGGGCTCAGGTAATCCTCTCGCCTCTGCCTCCCAAAGTGCTAGGATTACAGGCGTGAGTCACTGCACCCAGCCTCAGAATTTTTGGAACTCAAACCCCTAATGAAGGCTTGTCCTGCTTTTGTGGTTCTTTGAACACATCCCTTAGAACAGGAACTTGGAGAAGCTTGGCAGTCATGACTGCTGCCCATGACATAGTGGGACTTCCTTAGCCTTCCCAGGATGGAGTGCTCCTGTACTGATGTCCAAAAAAGCTGCTCATACTGGGAGAACAAATATTCTTTGGAATTTTTTTTTTTTTTGAGTTGGAGTCTCACTCTGTCGCCTAGACTGGAGTGCAGTGGCTGCTCCCGGCCACTGCAGCCTCGACCTGCTGGGCTCCGGCTATCCTTCCGCCTCAGCCTTCCAAGTAGCCGAAATTACAGGCATGCACTACCACATCCGGCTGATTTTTTGATTTATTGTAGAGATGAGGTCTTGCTGCCCAGGCGGGTCTCGAACCCGCGGGCTCAGGCAATCCACTCACCTCAGCCTCCCAAAGTGCAGGGTTACAGGCTGAGCCACCGAGCCCAGCTTCTTTGGAATTTTATAGATGAATGTTTTTCAGCCCACCCCATATTGGTTCACTCCTCTAAAGTAACTTGGTTTTCTGTTCAGTCAGGGCCTTTTTCCATTCATTGTAACCAATTATATATGTGCCTGTAGAGAATTTATAATACACTCGAGTCTTATGGGCATTTGAGTTTTAAGAATCAGAAATACAGTCAAAATATTAAGAAAGTTCTATATTACATGCAAAATCATAGACACTGCCATTTGAAAGTCACTTTTCATTGCCTGGAATTCAGTCATGTTTAGTGTGATATGGCTAAGGATTTGCAAGCTATATTTGTAATTGCTACTAAGGAGAAATAAATCATATTTAATGTCCTGTGGATGAAGTTTTTTCAGATATTTGGTGAGTTGTGTAGTCTATATTATTAGAGTTTAAAGCATTTAAAAATTCCTATAAAATATTATCCAAGAGTTTTCAAACTGGTAATGTTAGTGGTAGTGATGAAAAGCATCTGAACTTGAATAACTTTAGATGAGCAGTCAGATACTATGGAAGGCTATGAAGAACGTTAACCATGAAACAACATGTAGTTAGTTTAGTAGGTAATGATGAGAAAATAGCAATTTCAGAAAATTCAAATTAAAATCACTATCGTGACTTTTATATATATGTGTATGTGTGTTGTGTCAGCAGCCTCAACCTCATGAGCTCAAGTGATCCTCCTGCCTCAGCCTTCCAAGTAACTAAGACTACATGCCACAACACCAAACTTATTTTTGTATTTTTTTGTAGAGACATGGTCATGCAGTGTTGCCCAGGCTGGTCTCAAACTCCTGGGCTCAGTTGATTCTCCCACCTTGGCATCCCAAACACTGGGATTACAGATGTAAGCCACCATGCCTGGTCTACGTGACTTTAATATACCACAGAAGTCATAGGCATACACTCTCTTAAAATATGTTTTTCCATTTTATTTAGATGAGAAAAATTAGTGGAAAAAAATAATACTGCTCTCTGTTCTGTAGGTGAGTTTTGGTCATTTTGTCTGGAGTTTTTTGGTTTGGTTTGGCTCTTTATAGTTCAATGTTTTTCATTTATAATATGTAATCAACATTTTTTCCACATTAGTTTCTCTGCACTTACCTGATCATTTTTAGTGACTGCTTAGAGTTTCATCTTGGATCAACACTATTCATTTTACCTATACCCTATCAATGCCCAGTTTCCCATGTTTGTACTCTTGCAAACAATATCATGGAGGAACACATTTGAGTTTACATTTTTCTATACTTGTTCAAGTTTTCTTTTAAAAATGTATTTCTCAAAGTGTACTTTTTAGATTAAAAGGTGAGTTCATTTTCATTTCTCATGAAGTTGACTGTCAAAAGTATGTATGAATTTCACTTCCATTCAAAGTTTGGAAATGTGGGCTCTCCAAACCCATTGCTACACTGGATGATATTCTTTTTTAAAAAAATGTCCAACCTTTTTAATATGACATAATACAATATTTTATAACTTTTAATTTCTTAATTTTTAGACACAATGAACAATTTGAAAATATTTATTATTGCTCTTCAGTTTCTTATTGTTGGTTTACATCATTAGCCTCATTTTCATTGAGATGCACATCATTTTATAATAGCTAGTCATGAAAGGTTATTGAGATGTTTTCTTGGTTTATGTGCTTTTTGTTGCAAATAAGAATCTAAGTATATAGTTGACTTTTTTTTTTGAGTTGGAATCTCATGCCGTCGCCCAGGCTGGAGTGCAGTGGCAGGCTCACGGCCACCCCAGTGTCAACCTGCTGGGCTCGGGTAATCCTTCCGCCTCAACCTTCCACGTAGCTGGAACTACAGGCACATGCTACCATGCCTGGCTAATTTTGTATTTATCGCAGAGACGAGGTCTCGCCAAGTTGTCTGAACTGGTCTTGAACACACGGGCTCAGGCATATAGTTGACATTTTTACAGCAATAATGGGAGCTATACATAATTGCCTTTTTCACTTTATGATATATTCCATATCAACATGGTGGTCTTTCTCATTTTTTGAAATATACTCTAAAATTTGTCTATGGAAGAATTTCTTTTTAAGTTTTAAAGTTTCATAACTTCAGACTTTTAAGTAATTCTTTTTCATCTCTGCAACTGGTATCATGCATTTTCAACATTAAAATTATGAAATGCTCTTGGTTTTTAAATGTTTTGTGATTTAAATTTTATATTTCAATTAGGAATCCATGTGAAATGTTTATTATAATATGCAAGGTAAACAATTACATTTAACTTGCTATCTAGAGATAACCACTCACCTCAACATCGTTTATTAAACAGGCACAATTCTCTGTCTCTTCTTTTAAGTGTCACTGTGACAGTTAATATTTTTATGTCAACTTGACTAGACTATGGAGTGCCTGGATGTTTGGTCAAATGTTTTTCCAAGTGTTTCTGTGTGGTGAATTTTGAATGAGATTAACATTTATACCAGTAGACTGAGTAAAGCTGATCAAGGTAGGTGGGCCTCATCTGATCACTTGAATGCCTGAATAGTTAAAAAAAAAAAAAAAGCCAACACTCCTGAGTAAGAAAATTCTTCCTGCCTGATGACCTTCCAACTGGGACATCAACTTTTTTTCCTGCCTTTGGTCTAGATGGAAACAATGGCTCTTCTTGGGTGTTGAGCCTGACAACCTTCAGACAAGAACAAAACCATCGGCCCTCCTCAGCCTCGAGCTTGCCAGCTCAACCTGCAAATCCTGGGGTTTGTCAGCCTTCATAATCATATGAGGCAATTCTTAAAATAAAGTGTCATACACACACACACACACACACACACACACACACATCTTACTGGTAATGTTTTTCTGGAAAGCTCTTAACAGCCACCATTATTGCATACTAAATTTTTACATAATCTTGAACCTTTACATTTTTTCAGACTCAAAATATTCAGATTATAATAACCATTAAAAATACATCTCTGGGCCATGTGCGGTGGCTCATCTTGTAATCCCAGCACTTTGGGAGGTAGAGGCGAGAGGAATGCTTGAGCTCAGGAGTTCAACACCAGCCTGGGCAACTCGACAAGACCTCATCTCTGCAATAAAACAAAAAATTAGCCAGGTATGGTGGTGTGCACCTGTACTTCCAGCTACTTGGAAGGCTGAATTGGAAGGATTGCTTGAGTCCAGCAGGTTGAGGCTGTGGTGACCAAGGGCATGCCACTGCACTCCAGCCTGGGCGACAGAGTGAGACTCCAACTCAAAAAATGTTTTGTTCAACTTTAGTTTGCATTTTCACGTAATGCTTGACTCTTCTCATTATTTCACACAAAATTTACATTTGTTCTAGAAACAGATTTAAAAACTTGAAAGTACGAAACTTTTCTGAGAATTTGTAATGTTGTGCTGTAATATGCTTTTTTTTTCTTCAGAGAAATGATTAGTACTTGTTACTAGTGACATCCTTTAAACTGTCATTCAGTAAAATTCTCTGGTTTCCTTCACATAGATTCTACACATCTATTTATAGATATTTTTCTTAGGACTTGTAAACATCTTGAGTATATTATCATCATGAATATAACAGATATTATATTTTATTAAAATATTTTAGTTTGGGCACAGTGGCTCATACCTGAAATCCCGGCACTTTGGGAGTCTAAGACAGGAGGATTGCTTAAGGCCAGTTTGAGACTAGCCTGGGCAACATAGAACTTGTCTCTACAAAAAAAAAAAAAAAAGATTAGCCAGTGTGGTGGCATGTGCCTGTAGTCCCAGGAGGATCATTTGAACCCAGGAGTTGAAGGCTGCAATTAACCATGATTGTGCCACTGCACTCTGACTTGGGCAACAGAGTGAGACCACAGCTAAAAATATATGTATAACACATTGTGTATATCTATATATTTTTAACCATTAAATATCCTCACTACATTAATCAGTAAAGGGATTGTCAGAAAGCATATGCCTTCTGTAAAAATGTCATTGTTTTCACTTAAAGTTAACTGTGGATGAGTCAATATAGTATCATTACATTCAGCCTGTTTTCCAAAATTTTTCCATTTTTGTTTAATATGTATGTAATTTTTCCAAGCTAACATATTTCCAAGCTAACATAAAGGGAAGGTATAAGGGGAAGTAAGGATAAGTATTGGGATTGAGCAATGAATGGGCTGTGGTTGCATTTGTTACTTTCTTTTGAGAAAGCTCTGTGTGTAAGTGGTCAGATAGGTGCAGTAAAAAGTGCAGGCCTTGATTCCAGATGTTCTGTCCTCCTGCAGCTATCTGTGCTAGGGAGTGAGACCCTTGAATGTGATTGAGGAGGGTTGTTTAAGGCAGTCTGATAAGAGCTGGGTTGAGCGGTGTGAGTAGTCTGTAGTAGAGTACACCATTCAAGAGCACAGACTTCGGAGTAGTGGGGCCTGGATGCCATCCACCTTCAGCTAACACATTTTTGACTCTGGACAAGGAATTTAACCAATGAAAACCTCAGCTTTATAAAATTTGAGTTGTAGTAGTACCTACTTTTTGGGGTTGTCAGAATTAAAATAAGCCAGGATATAACTTTAAATATATTCATTCAAACAATAGGTATGAGTTTTATAGTTGCTTAGGAATTATTTGTAAATGAAAAAGACAAAACTCTGCTCTAATAGAGCTTATTTTCTAGTGGAGCAATAAATATAAAAAGTTTCTTATGACTTCACAATGGCAGCATGAGGGGAATCATGATATTTTTTTTCAAAAACTGCTGAACACTCAGCGTGGTGTAAGCAGGTTGTTCACATAAATCACTCATCATGAAATGGACAAATACGTTGAAAGAGTTTCTACAAAAAAATTCACTGAAGCCGAATGCAGCCTTTCACAACGCTAGCTAGTATACTGATGCTGGGGGTTCCTAGAACATTTACCTAATGGGAGAAGCCTGCAATACAAGGGGCCGGCCCTCCAAAAGATAATTCCAGGTTTTATTGGGTCCTCTTTGTATATTTAAAATGCCGAGGAAAATAAAAAACTGCCAAGAAATAATCTTATATCTGGTGAAAGTGTCTTTCAACAATGAGGGTGAAATTAAGACATTTCTAGCTAAACAAGAACTGAGGGAGTTTGTTACCACTAGACCTGAAAGAAATGCCCTGCAAGAGTCCTTCAGGTTGAAATGAAAGGATATTAAACAGAAATTTAATGCTATAAAATAAATAAGGATTGCTGGTGAAGATAAATATGTGGATAATTTAAAAAACAAGTATTATTGTAACTTTGGTTTGTAATTCCACTTTTTTTTAAACATGATTTAAGAGACTAATGCCTGAAAAATTATTAGTTTGTTTTTGGACACACAGTGTATAAAGAAGTAATTTTGTGACATCAATAACTTAAAAGGAGTGGGGACATAGCTATATAAGAGGAGAGTTTTTTATATGTTATTGAAGTTAAGCTAGTACAGATTTAATTTAAAGTGTTATGAATTTAGTCTGTTAAATGTTATGACAAAGAAAATAGCTGTATAATATTCAAAAAGAAATGATCAAGAAATAAAAACATTTTGTGACCAAAAAACACTAAAAAAAAAAAAAAAAAAACTAATGCAGCAAATAAGAGACAAAAACAAGCTCTACAGTATATAGAAAAAAAGCATAACAACACATGTAAATCCTTTGTTATCAGTATGTAAATGGTTTAAACTCTTCAATCAAAAAACAAATTGGTAGAATGGATTTAAGAGTCAAACATGGTCTAACAATATACTGTCTACAAGAGATAGAGATTCAGGTTCTATTTGTATCAAATAGGTTAAAAATGAAAAAAGAAAAAGGATATTCCATGCAATAGTAAAAATAGAATAGTGTGAGAATAGGTGACCATTGAACAATGCAGGGGTTAGGGATGCTGATCCCCCGTGCAGCCAAAATTCCACCTATAACTAATTTTTTTCCTCTCTAGACATGGGAAAGTGAATATCTTCTTAACTCAGGTGTTAAATGTCTTCCCTATAGTAACAATAGGTACTAGGCTGCTGTCTGGAGAGAATAACATCCACAGGGCTTAGGAAAACCACTAAAAATGAATATGTACATTCCATAATCATAAAAATGTACAGGTATTTTACTATTGACAGTGCCTTTTGAAAAGAAGATGGAAAGAGAGCCAGGCCTGAGCAGAAGTGAATTGAATGTTAAGACTGTCCATTTTTGCCAAGGCAATTGACAAGTTGTGTGATAGTTTAAAAATACTTGAGTGATCCAGTTTGGCCTGTTTTGGCCAAAAAACCTCACTGGGTTTGCAGAAAGTTGCCTTGAATTGAAAACTCTTGAATATCATGCCAAGAGTACTATTTTACATGTACAATAAGCATGGAAAATGGTTTGGGACTTGACACACAGTTGTAGGCTCTAATATAAAAGGCCTCTGAGAAAACTAGGTAAGAAGTCATTTCCCTTCCTGCCAGTGCAGGTAAGAAAATAAGCCTATCAGCTTAATTGGGCTTGCCTGGAGGCTCAAGGTCGACCCACAGTGGCAAAGGTTTAATGCTCAGACCTCCTCAAGCCAGGAAATAAACAGAGCCCAGAGATAATCAGCAGTGTCTGCCCTTTCTTTGACAGCAAGACACCTTGCTTGCATCTAAACCCATGCTGAGGCAGGCAAAGTCACATAAGACCAGTGTCTGTTATTTCTAAAGGATGAGGAATATACAAACCCCATAGGATTTGAGTATAGTACCACGTGATCTTACTAGCTTTCCCAGACCCTTGGAGCACCTATTTTTTTTTAAAGACAACCCGGCAATGTTTTCCCCTCTCTTCTAAAAACAGAGTGAACTAGCTCTAAGATGTTGAAAAAATGAAAGTTCTTTTCACCCTTCTTTGCTTGTAGAGCTCAGCATTCTTTCTAGACATAGGAAAGTGAATATCTTTTTTTATGAATTAAGAAAGATTGATTTATCAAAGGAAGGATACATTGTGAAGGGCACAATGGGCAGGACAACAGCAAGCGTGTCCGCTGCCTGCTGTTAAGTGAATGTCTTCTTAAACTCTTGTGTGTTAAACTTCTCTATAATCGCAATATACTCTAGTCTGCTCTCTTGAGAGACTAATACAGGGCCTAGGAAAGTCTACTAGAAATAAATATATACATCTATATAATTACAAATATATGTAACATAACTGTTGGCAGTACCTTTTGGAAGGAAGATGGGAAGGGGTAAAAAAAAAAAAGACCCAGGCCTGAGTCGAAGTGAATTGAGTGTTAAGAGTGTCTATTTTTGCCAAGGCAACTGGTAGTTTAAAACACTGAAGTAAGCCAGTTTGGCCCATCTCAGGTGGATGTGTTGGGGGAACACAGAGATGCCATGACACCGAGGCTATTTTAGGAAGTAGCAGTTTTATTAGTGCCAGCGCGGGCACCCCAGAGAGGGAGGAGAGGGGTCTTATACCTTAGTTTAGGTAAGGAAGGGGTTTGGGTTGAATGACTGTACATTTTCTTTGGAATTTACAAGGTTGTACTCAGCAAAACCAGATTTTCAAAGAACAAATGGCCTCATATCCAGGATATGCATAACAAGCAGGGGTTGTAAACCGATAACTTCACAAAGAGAGGATTTGGGTTAAGGTTGTGAATTGGTCACTATCTTGCATCTCCAGGATAGCCATCTTTGGCTATTTGGTTTTCTCAAGCAAAACCTGTCTAGCAGGTTTTCGGAGCTTGCCGATTGATCTCCAAAAGGAATAATTTTAACTGTTATCAGCCCCTTTCCGCCACAGATGTACAGAAATACACCGGGTTTGCAGAAAGTTGCTCTAAAGTGAAAACTCTTGAATGCTAGGTCAAGAGTATTTTACACATACTAGAAGCATGGGAAATGGTATGGGACTTCCACATATAACTTTTGACTTCCCCAAAACTAAACTACTGGTAGCCTACTATTGACGAGGAGCCATACCAATAACATAAACAGTTGATTAACACATATTTTGTATGTTCTATGTATTACATAATGTATTCTCACAATAAAATAAGCTAGACAAAAGAAAATGCTATTTAAAAAACATAAGATAAATTATGTTTATTAAGTGAAAGTGAATTATCATAAAGATCTTCATCCTCATCATCTTCACATTGAATAGGCTGAGGAGCAGGAGGAAAGAGGGAGTGTCCATGCAAAAATTTCAAATTCAGCCAAAATATGCTTGAAGAGGTTTGTCTATCTGAGCCTAACTATGAGTGCCCAGGCCCCTGGCACAGCCTTAGGAGCATGTGGCTGGGGTAGTTGAATTGTGGTTTTGTTACATACATTTTAGGGAGGCAGAAGTTACAAAAATTATAAATCAATACATGTGAGATTTTCATTGGTTCAGAGAAGGAAGGGTATTTCTAAGCGAGAGCTTGTAGGTTATATGTGAATTTAAGAACTTCTTGACTGTCAGTTTGCAGTTCCTATCTAAAGAATTTTGAAAATCAGTAGAGGACAAGGTGCCTAGAGTCTGGGAGTCCACAAAAAAGCACCTTTCAGGGTCATAAAATTCTTTGATGTCCTTCTTTATCTGTTGTGTGATGTTATTCCAGAGTTAGGCTGGAAAACAAACTTCAGTATGAGGGTTAATAGGGTAATAAACCCCAACTAGTGAGTCCTTATCAGGCATGACTCCCCAAGCCTATTAGTTAGGAATTTGAATAAGAGAAAAATAGAAGGAAAGAGTTTCACCCTCAAGGCTTGGTCTTGGTTTCTTAGAGGTGGCAGAGATTGAAGAAGTGGAGGAGATGAAAGAGAAGGCAGGGTAGGCAGGCACGCTTGATGTAACTTTGCAGAAATACATCACAATTTCTGTCTGACTTTTTTTGTTTCTCTAAAAATGTATTTACACAATGCCAGTCCTCCTAGTGTTTGCTTTAGTTTCAGTGCCCTTATTATAGAAGGATCTATGTCATAAAGTAAGTCAAAGACAGTCTTAAGTAACCAGAACTCTTCTGCCAGATTGTCTAAGGTCAGTTTGTTTTCTGATACTGCTTATTCTACATTTTTTCCCTCATTGTCTGGCACTAATTTAGAAGCACTCATCTCCATCAGATTGTCTTCTGCTAATTCCTCTGGTGTCTATTGGCTCTTAAATTTCTTCAAGATCCATATCTTGAAACCATTCAAGCCTCACTACTCCCCCCCTCTTATATTTTTTGGCCATATCTGCAGACCCTACCCCCCCCCCTTTTAGTTAGGATCTCACTCTGTTGTCCAGGCTAGAGTGCAGTGGCACAATTACAGTTCAACATAGCCTCAACCTCCTGGACTCAGGGAATACTTCTGCCTCAGCCTCCAGTACAGGGACTACAAGCGCACACCACCATGTCCAGCTTAATTTTTTTTTACTTTTTGTAGAGACAAGGTCAAGCTATATTGCCCAGACTGATCTCAAATTCCTGGGCTCAAGCAATCCTCCTGCCTCAACCTGCCAAATTGCTGGGATTACAGACCAGCACCGCCCCCAGTTTGCAATATTTAAATACTTAACTGTATGGATGGTAACTGCTGTACCACACTCAAAAATGGTTTCTAGCACAGTCGATGCTGATGATATCTCAAGAGGAGGGTAGAGGGTTTATACAGTTTATTTGCTAAGACTATTTAGGTTTGGTACCCCCAAGCTATGTGCCCTGGATCCCTTTGCCATTTGTATTAGTTTTTGCCATTTGTATTAGTTTCTGAAGGCTGCCACAACAAACTGCCAAAAATTAGGTAGCTTAAAGGACAAAAATTTATTTTTTCACAGTTCTGGAGGCTAGAAGTCTAAGATGAAGGTATTGGCAGGACCATGTTCTCTTTGGAACCTGTAGGGGAGAATCTTTTTTTTTTTTTAATGCGGGGGTAGGATACATTTCTTTTTTAAAATTATTATTATAAAGATATGGGATACAATTCAGTGTTAGGTATACAAATATTGATTATGCAGGTACCCTTGTTGATGAGGTATGCTCCTCCCTCCCCTAGCAGTTTCCCTCAACTGCCAATCCCACCCCCCTCCCCTGACAGTTTCCCATTACTGCCAAATGCTTTCTTCTAGTATTATAATTGTTCAATGTCCGCTTATGAGTGAGAACATATGGTACTCTGTTCTTTGTTTCTGTGATAGATCACTGAGTATGATTCACTCCAAATTCGTCCAGATTGCTGCAAAGTCCATATATTTGTCCTTCTCTGTGGTTGCATAGGGAGAATCTTACCTTGCCTATTCCTAGCTGCTGGTAGTTGCTAGCAATGCTTAACATTCCTTGTCTTGTAGACACATCACTCCAATCTCTGCCTCCATCTTCATATTGTGTTCTCCTTGTATATATGTGACTAAATTTCCCTCATTTTATAAAGACAACAGACATTAGAATAGAGCCTACCTTAATCCAGTTGACCTCATCATAACTTGATTATATTTGCAAAGTCCCTGTTTCTCAAAGTCACAATCGCAGGTACTGCACGTTAGGATTTGAACAGGTCTTTTGGGGAGACACAATTCAACTCATAACAGCCTGTCCTCTGGGCCCCCAAAATTATGTCCTTTTCCACATGCAAAATACCTTCACTTCATTCCGACATGCCCTCAAATCTTAACCCATTCCAGCATTAACTCAGCATCAGCCAAATCCCTCACCTACACAAAAAGATGGCCATTCACTTTCCCAGATACGGGTTATCACAGAGATTGGAGTCTGTGGGATATTGGTACACTGAAGTTCCTGAAAAAACCAGGACTGGGTTGACTAAGGGATTACCTAAATTAAAGACTGATGGGTACACAGGCATTATGGCTGTTCAACCACAGAGAAAACTGTTAAAAACCTTACACGAAAAAGAAAACTCCAACGGGCAAAATGGGCAGAGCTGTGAACCATGGTACTTTCCCTGGATGGCAACCCCTCAAATACACCTTGCTATATTTTCACTAATTCATGGGAAAAGTCAACAGGATAGCAGGTGATCCAACGCTTGATAGCAGGATCAAGTCCTAACTCTCTTGGGTCAAACATATGACAGCAGATTGTGCAGGGTCCCTAATTCCTGTTTGTCACCCATGTGGGTTCCCAGGGAAAGGACATCAGTGGAATGAACAGATGTTGGTTCAGGCTGAGCCAACCAGGTAAAGACCCTAGACATCTGGATATAACATCACACAGGACATGGTAGTCCCTCTATATTCCAGGACCCTATTCGAAAATAAAGGCAAATTCTAGGGTTCTGGGTAGACGTGAATTTTGGGAGCCTGCTATTCAATCTAATACAAGGGACAAAATTAACCATCTTATATCCCGTGCAGTTCACGTGCCCCTAACGGCCCCTAAAATGCCCTTTACAGCTTGTTATTTTAAACAGTTGCTATCAACAACAGCGCTCCGCGCTGTTTTGCAATCTCTACAGTCGGGAAAGAACCAGTCACAGTAAGGAGCCTCCGCGCTTCAAGAGCTTTTCAGACCCTCTCTGGGCGGAGGGCGCAGCGTTAGGCTTTATGGGAAATGTAGTCCTACGGTGCATGGTTTACACTGCGCAGGCGTCAAGCATGGGCTCCGCTGCTCGTTCTGCGCGTGCGCACTCTGCTCTTCTAGGCGTCTTCCCGCTGTTTCTGTTACCTGTGGAGATGTCCTGGAGTCTTCAGGTCTGCAAGCTGCTCATGGAGTGAGTTCGGCCCAAGTGGGAGCGACCGGCGAGCCCTGGAGAGTTGGGCGAGAGCCGGTGGGGTCCGTGCTGCTCGGGGTGCAGGCGGGAGGCGCGGCGGGATACCGGGACGGCGGGGCGGGGTGTCCCAGTGAGTTTGGGGCGTCCCAGTGAGTTTGGGGCGCCAGGGTGGCGGAGCCTGGGAGAGGCCGACGCGTGCGCACGTGTCCAGTCTCCCGCGCCGGGCGAATGTTGTGGCCCTTGAGGGCCGTAAGTTTTGCATACAGCTGGAGCTGGGTGTAAACTAATTACTACCGGCAAGAAGATGGACCTCCATGAGGCAAGGTGTCCTCATCTGTAGATTTTAATGTCAACCTAGAAAAGGCGAAAGACCAGATTGCAGTGCAGTAAAACAAGTTTATTGGCGGGTCTTAGGAATTGCAATTTAGGAGACAGATTCAGCCAGCAGCCACATTATGTTCCGAAGAGAGGGAGGGGTGTGGAGGTTTTTAAGAGAAAATCAAAAGGAAGCTAAGGGTGATTGATTACACAAGTTGTTTTGGAAGAACTATTCTTTGATGGAGACGGTTGGCTTAGTACATGAGTACATAGTTCACTGTTCACTGGCTGTTAAGGAGTTGCAGCGCTGGTGAAATGCAGCTATTTTCCAGGATGTTGTAGTCATTGCAGTTTGGCCCAAAGGTTCAAGGCAAGTTCCTATTTTGTGTGTGTGTCTGTGTGTTTTTCCTGAAAGTTTGCAGGATGTGCCGGTAGTCTTTAGAATGACCTGCCAATTTCATTTTACAGCTTGGAACCAGTGGCACAGTTTTGTCACGTCACAAAATAATAATGTGGGTTCACCTTTTGATCATGTGTTCTGGGATTTCTCTGCATCTCCTCCGAACCCTTGGGTCAGGCTGCATGACTGTGTTGCTTGGACTGTCCCACCTTCAGCATTGCCAGTGGCCTCAGAGTTTAAACAAGTAAATTCTGTGAGATTTGGACCTGAATGAAGTGTCTAAGTATGATTTTTGTCCTTTACGCTCAGATTCCAAATCCTCTAAAAGAAAGCAGTTCTTGGGAAGTAAGGAGGTGCCCTAGGAGCAGGAATCCTACCTTGAAGATCACTCCTCTGATCTGAAACTCCTCAGCACAACTTCAGAGCCAAGGCAGAAAACTTCCAGAAGGCAGAACCTGCAGTAATTCTTCACTCTACTCAGAATGAGCAATGCTCTGCGAGTGTCATCACATCCAGAAGGCCTTCCCAAGATGGTGAAAGGTCTGGACCATGTTTCAGAAAAGATAGGTGAGCCGAGACTGATGACAACAAGGGACAGGCTACACGCGAAATATTAATTTAAGTGTTGGCATGGGCATAGTTTGCAGAGAGACCATTGGGCACAGCTGGCAGAGTTCCGTCTCCAGCCTTTATTATTCGTGCCCTACCCTCAATCTCCACACGCTTTCTCCAGATTTTGAGCACACCCATCCTTTTCTGCTGTGCCCATTTCTCTCAGGGTTATCACCTCAGTAGGAATATAAGTAAACAAATATCCTGAATACTTTTTCTACAACATTGATAACAAAAGATAGCAATATTCTTCTTATGTAATATCTTTTGTTGAATTAATTCTGGGTTATTTTCAACAGAAGTATGAAATTAACCATTAGAAAGTGAATCCAGTGAAAAGTTGCACAGCCCAGCTCTGCAAGATCCTGTCAAATTCACATGCGAATTTTCACTCAACCTGGTTCTTGCCCTCTTCTCAAAGGCCAAAGAAACTTTTCCCACAAAATGACATTTAACCAGCTGGTGGACAGAGCTTTTTTTGGCGGGAGGTGGGGGTGGGGGTGGGATGGGGGATGGATGGGTCTCACTCTGTTGCCCAGACTGGAGTGCAGTGGTACAATCCCCACTCAACACAGCTTCCACCTCCTGGGCTCAGGTGATCTTTCCGCCTCAGCCTTCCAGGTAGCTGGGACTACAGGCTTGTGCCACCATGCCCAGCTAATTTTTTAATTTTTTGTAGAGACAAGGTCACTCTATATTGCCCAGGATGATTTTGAACTCCTGGGCTCAAGAGATTCTCCTGCCTCAGACTCCCAAAGTGTCTGGGGTTACAGACATGAGCCACTGTGCCGGGCTGGCAGAGGTATTTAGGAAGCTGAATCTCAAAAATCCGTGACAGACCAGATCTCTTGTGACTGTCCCTGTGCTCTTATACCGTAGTTGCACATTCAGCCTCTGCACTTTCCCAAGAGCAACAGAAAAAGAACAAATCTCCGGTGAGTTGTTTATTCATTTCTCACATTGTTTCCCATTACATAAAATGATAAAAGATTGATATGATAATTGTCAAGGAATATGTAGAGTTATCTGATCTAAAATAGGGCATAGTCAGCATGTTAGTAAAGGACATTATCATAATTATAATTGATTTATTTTAAAATACATATAGGTTGTATTATGTAATAATGTACGGACTATCTCTGATACCCTGTACAAAAGGAAAATGCTTTGCTTTGACCATAAAAATAGACAAAAGTAATTCTTCATGGAACATAAAGGCTTCCTGGCTTGAAGTCTTAAACAGTGTCTTTAACTGTTTTCATAAAAGTGATTTAGTTGACAGCCCCAGTTAACCAGGCCAAAATGAGTATTGCCTATGCTTTTCACTCTGGTTGTTCTTTAGTGAGCACAAAAGGCAGAGAGCCAAAGTATAGCCCAGTTATTCAGGTTGTGGATTTCTTCTGTCGTGCTTCTTCCTGTTGCCTTTTAACCTAAATTAACTCCAGGTGTCCATTTTTGGCTCATTATAATTCTTACCCTAGTCTTTTTCTTGACTGATTGCATACTCTCTGGATTTTTAATTATGTCAGAGGATAAAATAACCCCTGGAAATCTGAAACCCAGAAGGCGAATTTAATGTTCTAAAGTGAGAGCTAAAGAGCTGGTCAGATGAGCTCTCACCAAGCAAAAAACACTGTTAATATTCCATAGGATTTTTGTAAAGAGTTGGTATATTAATTTTCTGTGACTGCCGTAACAAGTTACCACAAATCTGGTGGCTTAAAACAATAGAAATTGATTGTCTCACAGCTCTGGAGACCAGAAGTCTGAAATATAAGTGTCATCAGGGCCGTGCCCCTGCCTAAGAATCCAGGGGTGATTCTATTCCCCATCTCTTCTGGTGCCTGGCAGGAATGAGGGAGGGACGTGGAATGGAGAGAAAACTTGGAATAAAGAAAAATAAATATGCCTTAAACCCTGCATCAGTTAGTTTTCTCCAAAGAAACAGAACCAATGTGTGTGTGTGTGCATTCTCACATGAGCACACAAATGCATATATATCAATTTTATTTTTTTATTTATTTTTCACTTTATTTATTATGAAGATGTGGGGTACAATTCAGGGTTAGGTATACAAACTTTGATTATGCAGGTACCCCCATTGATGAGGAATGCCCCTCCCTCCCCTGACACTTTCCCACTACTGCCCATCCCATATATATCAATTTTAAGGAATTGGCTTACATGACAATGGGAGCTAATAAATGTAGAATTTGTAGGGTAGGCTATCAGGCTGAAAATTCAGGGAAGAGTTAATGCTGCAATCTTGAGGCATAATTTCTTCTTTGAAGTCCTAACCCTAAAGTACCTTAGAATGTGACTGTATTGGAGATAGGGTCTTTAAAGAGGTGATTAGGTTAAAGTGAGGCAGTTAAGGATGGGCCCTAATCCAATCTGACTGGTGTCTTTATAAGAATAAGAGATTAGGGGACACACAGCAGCAGCATAGAGGGATGGATGACCTTGTGAAGAGGGTGGCCACCTGCAAGCTAAGGAGAGGGGCCTGAGAAGAACCCAGACCTGCTGACACTAGAACTGTGAGAAATAAATTTCTAATGTTTAAGCTACCCAGTCTGTGGTAGTTGCTTATGGCAGCCCTGACAAACTAATACCTACAATAATTCTATTTTTAGCATTTTTAGGAACCACTATACTGTTTTGTACAGCAGCACTCTACTTTTCACCAACAGGGTACAAGGGTTCCATTTTCTCTACATCCTCACCAGTGCTTGTCTTCTTGTTTTGCTAGTAGCCATTCTGGTGGGTGTGAGGTGAAATAGTGTTCTCTTATTAATAAATATATTTGCGAATACTAATCTAAGGTCTCTAAAAACAGTCTTTTCTGTTTTGTGCTATAATATTGTTTTCTTCATACTCATTTCTTTAATTTATTTTGGTGCATGTCTTTTGTGTTACTGGGTCTCAAATTTTAGTAAGCCTTCACTTTCCATTTATATTTTAAGTGAAGATTTGGTTTGATCATGCAGATAGTTATTGTGAGTTTATTCAGAAATATATAATACTATGCTTTTATCTCTTTTCTTCCCTCAATGAAAGAGCTGACTTCAGGGATCTGTAAATGAAGTATTGAAATGTTGGAAAGATATGAACAGGATTGAATTTCCTTTGAGGTTATCAGTAGGAAGTATATAGGAGACTTAAGGACCTCTTCGATCCTAAAGAGTTATTTTCTCATACTGTGGAGTTAGACGACCATGATCTATCAAAGACCTGCCTTAAAACAAAATCTGCATCCATTTTCTCTCAGAATAAATTGACCAGTAGTGGAATCCCTGAAGCATTTATCCATATTTATGTAAAACATTCTTTTTATCTGCTTTATCTTTCAGCCTTCAACTGTGCTTATACAGTGACAGCTGACCAGGGTAGTCTAGAGTCCTTCAGTTGTTTTCTCTGCTAGTCTGTAGTGGTTTCTGGTGGTAATATATACTACATGTTAAACACACATAGACACATACACATGGTACCTCCAGGCAGTTCTGACTTGGCACAGTAGTGTGAGGCTGTAAAAATGGCCATGTAAGCTGAAACCAAGCAAAACAACCTTAATTAATGGGGAAAATTGCAGTTGTTCCATGACCTGTAGAAATGTTTGTCAGAACATTGGAAACACTTTTATTGTGGGTCATAAATGTATATCAAAATGGAAAAAAATAGTACAACTGACATTTATTTCATACCGAGTTCACCATCACTAAGTCTACTTAGCTGCATATCTAGAGTAAGTGTCTTAAATAGCAGTGGGGCCAGCATTCCCACAGACAACTATTTCTTTTACACCTCTGTTGATGTTCAGTTTGAATTTTACTTCTGATCTAATCATTTTTCATTTCTTCATTGTTATTTCTACTTTGTTGGCTAATTTCCTTTTCCATTTAACCATTTTTACAGAATGTCTTCCAGGTTTATTGCTGGGAGGTAAGGAGCCCATACAACCACATACTTTGACATCTGTGTATATTATAGCCAGAGTGCGAGAAAGGAGTTGCCACACATGAGAGTCAAATTTTTGAGTCCTTTAATAACCGGTGGTCGAAAGGGGGCTCACGCCTGAAAAACTGTTGACCGAATGCAGCAAGCCAGGGGTTTATAAGGAATAAACCGCAAGTGGGCTGCATAGCAACAGGGAACTAAAAACAAAAAGGGAACAATTACTTGGAGCAACATCTGATTTCAGTTAAGCAAGGGTACAATTACAACAAGGAACTTGTGGCTAGGGAGTTTCCAAATGCCAGGGGAACAAGGGAGTGAAACAAGGATGTGGGCTTGTGAGTACGGAAAGGTTGCACCGGTCACCCACAGGAAGGTTGCATCTGGGTGAGCTGGCAGCTAAGATGGAAGATTTTTACCAAATGGAGTTCCTCATGTCAGGCAGGCTATTATAGTCTATTATAAGTTTTATAGATATTTCATGTATGAACTGAGTGACAGATGTCCAGTGTTCAGCCTTTGACCAACTTTGAAAAAGTGACATGATTGGTCATTGATCTTGATGCACGTCTCTTATTAATATGGTGATTTATGGACTTAAGTGGTAGCAGTGAAATTTGTACTTTAGGCAGTTACAGATAATAGTAAAAGTAATGGTAAATAAAGTCTGACCCATGTTGTTGGAGTACTGATGTTATGTAACTAAACTATAGTAATTGAAATTCCTGCTTATCAGAACCATGCAAAGTGTAGACTACCAATATATACATATACATTCATACATATACATACCTAACTGTGGCCACAAGTTTGTGGATGCTTAAATGTTTTTTCTAAGGTTTACCTGTAAAATGACCACTTATCTACCTAACTCTGAATTGTACCCCACATCTTTAAAAGAAATAAATTTTTTTAAAAAACTAAACAAAAAATGTTTTTCCTGGCAGGGTGAGTCACCAAATACTTTGGAGACCCCTTGTCTAAAGGAATAATCCCAAAATTGCCACGTAATCTATCCCCCAAATAGCTGAGGGCATTTTATATCATTAAAGCTCAAACATGACTCTGTCCTGATCTTATGCTATTTGTTAAACTGGTTTGCATACAAACCAGATTGTAAGTTTCCTGAAGGTAGAAACAGTGTTTCAAGTGTTTTTATATCCACAAAAACTAGGACAGTTTCATGAATGTAATGTATTTAATGTGTGTGTGTGTGTGTATACGTTATGCATGAATTAATATGTTAATTTGGTATCTTTACTGTTTCTCCCACAAAATATGGCATAAAACATATAGTAAACATGCTATATAGACTTTTTCTGATGAACTCAACAGTGAACATGGGCAAAGAATTAGTTCTTACATGTCTTTGTCATTCACTAATGAATACTTACGATTGATCAGATATATGTATTACAGGAATCAATTTCATTTGAGGATGTGACTGTGATCTTCACTCGGGAAGAGTGGGGTTGGTTGGACCCTGACCAGAGGACTTTGTACAAGGATGTGATGCTGGAGAACTATAACATCCTCCTTTCACTGGGTAAGCAGAGGTTCTCTGAGTAACAGCATCAAGCATGTATTGTCTTAGTTACCAAACCATATGGATCTTTTATAGAGTCTAATATATTTCAGTTTGGACACCAAGGATATTGTTTATTTGTCCCATCAAAAGATTCTGGTAGGCCCCTTCATTATGCAGTTTCTGAAGTGGGACCAAGCTTTTTCTTCTGATTTCCCAAAGCCAAGCAACTTTTCCTGTGCCCTGTGTCATTTCCATTATCAGGGCATTGCATTACCAAACCAGAGGGGATCTTCAGGTTTCAGCAAGAAGCCCCATGGATATTAGAGGAAGAATTCACAAGCCAACATTACCCAGGTAAGGGTTAGGGCTAGGTTAGGTATATTACATCTGTTTATTCATTTTACCAATATTAATTGATTGCTCCATATGCCAGTTATGTTCTAAATGAAAGGAAGACAGTAGAGGATGAAATAAAGTCCCTTGGTCTCATGGAACATACATATTAGTGGAAGAAAGATACCGAAAGCTGATTGCCATAAGAGAGTCCATTAGAGGGAAAGCGAGAGGAGAAGCAGTGAAATCAATTAAGAAAAACAACAGTGCCCTAGACTAGGTTCAAGGTGGTAGAGTGTACAAGTAGCTGAATTCTAAAGGTGAGATTAATATGGTCAGCATGTGGATTCTAACCCACCTGTTTTACATGTGTTTGTTCCTCTGATAATTTCTTGGTGTAACCCGGTCTACTTGTTTTCCATGTCATATTTACCATATATTTTTCTGGTTAATTATATCTTATGAATTCCACTCATCATAATTCAACCACTCTTGCCGAATCCTTATCCTCTATTCTCTATTTCTTGTGTTTATTTCACCCCTTCTGTCCATTTGGAAAGGTATATTCATGAAGCTATTTGGTATTACTTTTATACTAAAAGACTGAGTTTGAAACCAAAAGGTCAGATATGTAAAGAGCATTTGTTCATTAGCTCAATTTTATAAGTAGTTTCAGATTCACAGGTATGTTTAATTTTTTTATTTCTAGAAGAATTGGAAGTTGATGGCATGACTGAGAGCAAAGAAAACCAAGATAGACATTTATGGGAAGCTATATTTATCAATAACAAAAAAGAGATTACAGATGGACAGAACATATTAAGAAAAACATTTGACCTATGCATAGACTCTGTTCCTTCAAGAAAAATGCCCGTTACATCCAACCTACATGGAATCAATTTGACAAATACGTCAGAGTTCACCACTAATGATAGAAACTCTTCAGGAAAGAAATCTGATGATGCCATTTGGTGTGAGAAGGGTATTCCTGGTACTAATCATGAGAAAATTCACACTAGAGAGAAATGTAATGAATTTAATAAAAATGAGAACATCTATCATAATGAGGGCTTTATTTGGCAACAAGAGATTTGCACTGTAGAGGAACTATTTGAACACAATGAATGCATTAAAGCTTCCCACGAAAATGCTGTGTTCATTACACATAAGGGAATTCACACAGGAGAGAAACTTCCTGATTATAGTGGATGTGAGAAAACCTGCAGGGATGAGTCAAACCTTTTTCTTCATCAGGCAGTTTATTCAAGGAATAATAACTATGAATTTAATGAATATGGAGAAACCTATGATAAGTCAGTCTGGAAGAAACATGGAATTCACATGGGTGAGAAATACCATGAGTGTAATGTGTGTGGGAAAACTTTCCTCCGGAAGTTCAACTTCACAGTACACCAGAGCACACACACAGGAGAGAGACCCTATGAATGTAATAAATGTGAGAAAACTTTCTACCAGGACTCAGCCCTCCGTCAACATCAAAGGACGCACACACAGGAGAAGCCTTACAAATGTAGTGAATGTGAAAAATCTTTCTCCCAAAAGTCAGACCTGACTGTGCATTACAGATCTCACACAGGAGAAACACCCTATAAATGTAATGAGTGTAAGAAATCCTTCAGTATAAAGTCAAAACTCATTGTACACCAGAGAATACACTCAGGAGAAAAGCCCTATGAATGTAAAGAATGTGGGAAAACATACTATACAAAGTCAGCCCTCAGAAGACATCAAAGACTTCACACAGGGGAGAAAATTTATGAATGTAGAGAATGTGGGAAGACCTTCTGTGGGAAGTCAATTCTCCTTAATCATCACAGAACTCATACAGGAGAAAAACCTTATGAATGTGTTGAATGTAGGAAAATGTTTTCTGATAAGTCAACTCTTAGTAAACATCAGCGGATTCATACAGGGGAGAAACCTTATGAATGTGTTGAATGTAGGAAAACATTTTCTGAGAAGTCAAGCCTTGGTAAACATCAGCGGATTCATACAGGGGAGAAACCTTTTGAATGTAACAAATGTGGGAAAACATTCTGCCAAAAGGCACAGCTCATCCAACATCAGAGACTTCATACAGGGGAGAAACCCTATGAATGTAGAGAATGTAGGAAAACATTTAGCCAGAAGGCATCCCTCAATGTACATCAGAGAATGCACACGGGAGAGAAGCCTTATCAGTGTAATGAATGTGGAAAATCTTTCTATGATAGTTCAACCCTCGTTAGACATAAGAGAATTCACTCAGGGGAGAAGCCCTATAAATGTAATGAATGTGGGAAGACCTTCAGCCAGAAACCAACGCTTGGCATACATCAGAGAAAACACGCTGAAGAGAAACACTGTAAAAATTGTGAGGTACAACCCTCTCCATAATGCAGAGCCCTTAGTATTGTTATAGGACAGGTTTATATGCCTACTGTGAAGTAACACACCAGTGTACTGAAACAGCAGGGTTTGCAGCAGAGAAGGAGTTTAATGATTGCAGGGTGCTGAGCAAGGAGATCAGAGAGGACCCTCAAATCCATCTCCCCAAGGAGTTCTGGTGCTGTCTTTTAAAGGAATCATGGAGGGCAAGAGACTGGGAAATTGGGGTCATTGATTAGTCAGGGTAAGAAAGATGAAATCACAATGTGGAAACTGCATTCTTTGGTGAGTGTTCTTCATGGGGTCCTTCAGACCAGCAGGTATCAGTTGTTTTATTGGTGTACAGGACCTGAAAGAATAATTCAGAATAAAAATTTACATTTCATATTGTTCAAGTTGTTACCTATAGAGCAGTTAAGGAGAACTATAATATATGTTAGAGCTGTGATCTTTGGGCAGTAGGCACCAAACAACAATGAGGCTGATCAGATTGCAGGCTAACCAAATGATTCATGTTGAGTATGCTGCAAGCTTGATTTATTTTCACTTTTTCCCCTCTCTTCTTTGGTTAATTTTATGAGGCTTATAGGGATGGTTTCAGTATGACCAAAGGTTTATCCAGGGAAGGAACCCTGGGTGTATTGAATGTGGGACATCTTTCTACCAGAAGTCAACTTTGAACTTACATCAGAGAATTCATGCAGAGAGAACCTTGGCAGTGTCTTCATCAGCATAGATTTTTTTTTTTTCCTGCTGGGCAAATAGGTAGCCTATGTTTTTGTCTCTCTTAGATCCACCAGACCATATGAAAGAGATCTGGTCAGTGGAATGTGAGCATAAGTGACGTAATTCACTTCTAGGTCTGAAACATAAGTCTCCATAGCAACTCTTTGTGTTTTCTGCTATTCTTTTTACTGTAAGAATGTAGATGCCTTCCAGTGGGAGGTCAGTGCTTATTGTATGTTGGTGAATTCATACAAGAGTTGAAACTCCTTTCAACATCCTGAGTGTCTAGAAGCCTTATCCATAAATCAGACATATTGCAATTAAGAGTAGAGTAAAACCTTATAAATGTTTGATTTTTCTGAAAATTTTCTGCAAAACATACTTGATTATATTTCAGGGAATTCACATAGTGAGAAACAGTATAGGAAATATAGAGAAATGTTTTTCTTTAGGGAAAAAGTTTACATTGTGATTTTAAAAATTATTACATATAAAACATATCCTATGGATGTAGCCACTGTAGAATATGTGTTTTATAAAACATTACAAATACTCTGAATAAATCAGGTATACAGAATTAAATGTATGAATGAAGAGTCCTTGAGCTGTGGGAGTTTTATGTATATGTTACATGATAGATAATTCCTGTGTTTAACTTCTTCGTTGGAACCCAACAGAATCAAATTCAACAATCAAAATCCTTAATTTAATAACCATTATGACTTATTTCTTATTGTAAATCACTGTGGTCTTTTTATATCTTAATACATTATATATTTTATGTGAAATAATGTTTGACATATTTAAAACATCACACTACCCACATTTTCCTCTACCATATCCTGGAATATATTAATGGGTATGTCCATTGTTACTGAGTTGCCTTTTCAATAAAGAAGCCAAACAGTGCTTTTGTCAGCCACACATTTTTCTAAAAACAATTATTTACACCAAAAATACAGTGTTCAAGTACTCTGCTTTTACATTTAGCACAACCTGAATTAATTTTAAAGATGCAGCTGGGAACAGTAATGCTCATTGTACTTTACCATAAAATGCACCCAGTAAGAAAACAACCCATCTTTCTTATCCTGAAATGCCTAAATGGGGAGCCTAAGCAACTTGAGTGTGCCATGCCTAATTTATATGAAACCCAGGAGCTATTTGTATATAACACACCTTACGTTGGTTGCTTACTTCCTAGTACTGGCAACCATGGTATAGTGTAGGAGTTGGCAGACATTTTCTATGAAAGGCCATAGTAAATATTTTAACCTTCCAGGCCATATCCATATACTGATTTTTGTCACTTTTTAAAAAAATCAAGGTCCCACTGCCACCTAAGGTGGGGGGGAGTGTAGTGGCACAATCACAGCTCACTGCCTTCTTGACCTTCTGGACACAGGTGATCCTTCCACCTCAGCTTCCCGAGTAGTTAGAAATACATGTGTCACCATGCCCAGCTAATTTTTTGGTCGCTTGTAGAGTAAGGTCTCGCTATGTCAAGTAAGGTCTCGCTATGTCTTGCTATGTTCCCTAGCTGCTCTCAAACTTTTGGGCTCAAGCAGTCTTCCTGCCTTGGCTTCCCAAAGTGCTGGAATTACGGTCACTTAAAAAAAAATCTAATGTAAAAACCATTCTTAGCTCATGGACTACTGAATAACAGACTCAGGCAGATTTGGCCCATGGGCCAAAGTTTGCTGATCCTTGGTATAGTGGTTAAGGATATAGACCTTGGCACTAGTCTCCCTGGTTCAAATCCCAGATCTGTTACATATTCGTCGTGTGGTCTGGGGCAATTGCCTTAACATCTGTTCTTCTGTTTTCTCATCTGCCAAATGATGGTAATAACATTACCTACCCCATAGGGTTCTAGTAAGGGTTAGGTAAGTTAGTAAATGGAAAGTACTTATACCAATGTATAGAACATCTTAAGTGTAAACTTTTCTGTGAGGAACATCATTTCCTTACAACAAATTTGTAGGAGCTTTCACAGGCTTTTTGGTTTGCTACTTAGCAGCTATTTTTGTTTCTAGCAAATAGAAACCTCACTGAAGGCCCAGGCATCTCCAGGGTTTCTTCCCACTTGCTTAGAAATGTATTCAGGAAGGCCAGGCATTGTGGTGCACACCTATAGTCCCAGCACTTTGGGAGGCCGAGGTGAGAGGATTGCCTGAGCCTGAGGGTTCAAGACTAGCCTGGGCAACTTGGCGAGACCTCATCTCTACAGTAAATCAAAAAATTAGCTGGGCATGGTGGCATGTGCCTGTAGTTCTAGCTACTCAGAAGGCTGAGACGGAAGGATTGCCTGAGCCCAGCAGCTCAGGAGCGAGCCACTGCCCTCTAACCTGGGCGAGAGAGTGAGACTCCAACTCAAACAAAAACAAACAAGAAATGTATTCAGGCTGTTACAATTTGGCAGTATGGGGAATCCTATTAAGAGCAGGCGATTCCACTCTAATAAATGTGGAGACACTCTATGAGCCTTCTCTTTGGGCTCTAACCTCAACTTGGTTGTTTGCTTGTCCGTGCAACATTCTAACTACTGCCCACCTGCTCACCTAACTTATCTTTACTAACTAGATTTTGACTGTCTTGTTAACTATCTAGTAGCTTTCACCAACCATCTGTCTGACCATAGTTACCTATTAAACTAATACAGATAAATGGATCTAAAGGATTTTGCCAGAATAAGTGGCTGGCTTATAATTTCTTATCCTCCACAGTTCTGGGGTATCCCCTTCCCCTTGTTCCCACCTCCTCCCCTCTGGAATACATTCAAGGATTTCATAAGTAGCTAATGAGGAAACTGACATTTACTGTTAATATGTTTCTGGACCTAGCACCCAGTTTCATGACCTTGTTCTTACATGAGCTGCACGTTTCTGGGCAGTGTGTTGGTAGCTTCCGTATTCTCAAAAGAGTCAAATAGTCACATGCCCAAGAACCACAGCTCAAAGGAGACACCTCAGGGAGTTCCAGATGACATAGACTATCCACAAACACCATTTTACTGCTTCTCAAGTGTGCTTTCATACAGGTTTGAAAGTTGGAGTTGAGGATCAAAGCTTAATTCGGAATTTGATGATCAAGCATGTGGACTCAGCAATTGCTCTTATGGTAATCTCATTGGCTTCCAAAGGAGACTATATGAGCCTTCTTTGCTTGGTGATTGCCGTTAGCACGGGACAATAGAGCACTCTCTGTGGCCCATGTAGAGCTCTTTCCCTCTGAACTGAGAGAGAAAGGATAAGATGTCAGGAATCTTTCTGCTTGGGGATAAGTAAGGACAGCTCATCTTTCTATGGGCAGGATAGCTTTTATACTCAAAATTATCTTTGAGATTGTACTAAAGAAATAAATTACATAAAAAACATTAAGATAGGAAAAGCAAAAATTGCAAGAAGGAATGAGTAATAAAAACTATAAGTCTCAAAATATACTAATATATTGAATTATATTTTAAGTGTTAAATGATTTGTAAAATAAAATGTAAAGAGCACATACTAGGAAAGATTTTCTTTTTTCATGAAGTAAAAGGCAACTCCTGCTTTAGGTAGAATGAGTTTAAAGATACGGAGCGGGGGGAATAGAAATAAGCACTGTGGTATTGGATTGGAATTGGCATGTGAGTTCATGATTTTCTGTTTCAACCGAGAAGTAAAAGAAAGAAATATACGAAAGTGCATATATGTGGATACACACACACACACACACACACACACACACACACACTTCCTAGCTCTGTCTACTGGGAGAACATGGTAGCAGTAATAAACTAGTAGTAATAAGCATAGATGGTTTTTACATTTTGGTTTCTAAAACCGTTATTCACTAAAAGAACCCAGTGTTCTTGGAGAAATGGCTGACTGCAGGACTGGGACAAGGAAATTACAATGTGAGCCTGCAATATTTTTTTGTATGTGATACATTAAATAAGTGCTCAAAGAACAACGAGATGATGTCAAAAACACAGTTTAAAGACATTTAAAGAGACTCCTATTGGCAGAATCCGGGACAGTGTAAGAATTAAAATGATAGTAATGGATTGTACAATATTGCATAAAATTGAAATCCATAAGTCTGTACTAAATGGAAGAAGAGAATGCTTTTTCTTATAGAATAATATCAATAAATGTAGAAGGAATAATGAAATCAATAAAGTACCACTTGATTATCATCACAGTAATGATTAATTCAGACAAGAAACACCAATGGGTACTAAAACTAGTGGAAGAAAGTAAAATGAGGGAATGGTATGTAGTATAGTCTCTGAGCATCTCTCTACCAAATATTTATCAATTATAAAGGTCAAAAAAATGAGTGGAAAATATGGTAGACACCATCTTAATCAAAGTTAAACCAAATATCAGGCAGAGAAAACAGGTATAGTCTACAAAGTGACTGGATTATACTCCTCAAAAATATTGAGGTAATCAAAGGCCAGGAAACCGAGGAACTGTTACAAACTGAAGGAATCTGGACAAATCTGACAATTAGGTATAAACTACATGACCCTAGATAGGTTATTTTCCTATGTGTGACATTATTAGAACAATTGGTGAAACAAATTGGGTGAAGTATATATATGAGTTTTTTGGTACTGCACTTACAACTAACAACTTTCCTGAAGATTCAAGATTGTTTCAAAATTAATAGGAAAGAAAAATATATAGGGAAACATAGAAATAATGGGCACAGGCATAAACTATATAGAGGAAAAGATAAATTCTAAATATGAAAAAATATTCAAACTCACATTTAAGAAAAGAAATGCAAATCATAAGCTAAGATGTTCACAATGGGTTGAATGCTTATATTCCCACTAAATTTATTTATACAGGCATATCTCAGAGACATTGTGGGTTAGGTTCCAGACCACCACCACAATAAAGCAAGTTAAGTGATTTTTTTTTTTTTTAGTTTCCCAGTGCATAAAGTTGTACTTACAATATACTGTAGTCTATTAAGTGTGTAATAGCACTATGTCTATACAAGCAATGTATAGACTTTAAATACACTTCATTGCTCAAAAATGCTAATCATGATCTGAGCCTTCAGGGAGTTGTAATCACTTTGCTGGTAGAGGGTTTTGCCTCAGTGTAGATGGCTGCTGACTGATCAGGGAAGGGTGGCTATGACAATTTCTTAAAATAAGACGATGAAGTTTGCTGCATCAACTCTTCCTTCTGTGAAAGATTTATCTAGAGCATGTGATGCTGTTTGATAGCATTTTATTCACGGTAGAACTTCTTTCAAAATTGGAGTCAGTCCTATCAAACCTTGTTGCTGCTTTGTCAACTAAATTGTAATATTCTAAATTCTTTTGTTGCCATTTCAACAATGTTTACAGCATCTTCACCAGGAGTAGATTCCATCTTAACAAACTACCTACTTTGCTCAATTCGTTTGATCATAAGGCTGCAGCAATTCAGTCACATCTTCAAGCTGCACTTCTAGTTTTCTTGATATTTTTACCACATCTGAAGTTATTTCCTCTACTGGTCTTAAATTCCTCAAAGTCATCCAGGAGGTTGGAATCAACTTCTTCCAAACTCCTGTTAATGTTGTTATTTTGCCCTCCTCCCATGAATCATGAATGTTCTTAATGGCATCTTAGAATAGTGAATCCAGAAGGTTTTAAATTTACTTTGTTCAGATCCATCTCTGAATCACTCTCTATGGCCTTACAAAATGTATTTCTTTTTTTTTTTGTCCTTTTTTTGACTTTTATATATTTAATGTTTATTTTTAAATCATTTTATTTTTATTTTAGAGTTGTGGGGTACATGTGAGACAAATGTATTTCTTAAAAAGACTTACAAGTTAAAAATTATTTCTTGATCTATGGGCTGCAGAAAGGATATTGTGTTAAGCAGTATGAAAACAACATTAACTTTTTCGTACATCATCATCAGAGCTCTTGGTTGACTGGGTGCATTGTCAATGGGCAATAATATTTTGAAAGGAATCTTTCTGAGCAGTAGCTCTCAACAGTGCACTTCAAATATTCAGTAAACCATGCTGTAAACAGATGTCCTTTCATCCAGGCTTTGTTGTTCCATTTACAGAGCAAAGAAAAAGTTGATTTAACATAATTCATAAAGACCCTAGGATATTCAGAATAGTAAATGAGCGTTGACTTCAACTTAAAAACACCAGCTGCATTAACCCCTAGCCAGAGGGTCACCTTGTCCTTTGATGCTTTGAAGCCAGGCACTTCATTTCCTCTCTAGCTATGAAAGTGCTAGATGGCATCATATTCCAGCAAAAAGGCTGTTGTGTCTACATTGAAAATCTGTTGTTTATTATCACCACATTCATCAATTATCTTAGCTGTTTCTTCTGGATACCTTGCTACAACTTCTGTGCTTCACCTTGTGCTTTTATGTTATCCAGGTAGCTTATTTCCTTAAACCTCATGAACCAATCTCTTCTGGCTTCAAATTTTTCTTCTTCAGGTTCCTTACCTCTTTCAGCCATCATAGGATTAAAGTTATAGCCTTATTCTGGATTAGGCTTTGGCTTAATGGAATGTTGCAACGGGTTTGATCTTTTATCCAGACCACTAAAACTTTCTGTATATCAGCAATAAGGCAATTTCTAATCATTTGTGTGTTCATTGGAGTAGCACTTGAAATTTCCTTCAATAACTTTTACTTTCAATTCAAAGCTTTGTTAATTTGGTTTGGTGCAAGAGCCTAGCTTTCAACCTATCTCCACTAAGCCTAATCATTTCTAACTTGATTTTAAATGAAATTCGTGTGACTCTTCATTTCATTTGAACACTTAGAAGCTGTTTTAGGGTTATCAATTGGCCCACTTTCAATATTGTTTCAGGAAACAGGGAGGCCAGGGAGATGGAGAGAGACAGGAGACTAACCAGTCAGTGGAGTAGTCAGAACATACACACAACATTTATCAATTGTTTGTCTTCTTATGGGTACAGTTTGTAGCACCGTAAAACATTTATAATAGTAACATCAAAGATCTCTGACCACAGATCAGCATGAAAAAATATAACAATGATGAGATATTGCAAGACTTATCAAAATCTAACACAGAGACATGAAGTGAGTACATGCTGTTGGAAAATGCCACTGATAGACTTGCTTTATACAGGATTGCTTCAAACCTTCATTTAGTAAAAAATGCATTATGTGTGAAGCATAATAAAGTGATGTGCCAAAAAACAAGGTAAACCTGTATGTTGAAATCTTAACCCCCAAGGTGATGGCATTAAGAGGTGGGGACCTTTGGGAGGTAATTAGGTCATGAAGGCCAAGTTCTCATGCCTGGGATTAGGGCCTTATAAAAGAGGTTTGAGACAGGCTGCTTACCGTTTCCACCATGTGACGACATAATAAGAAGGCACCACCTATGAACCAGAAAGAAAGTCCTCACCAAGCACCAAACCTGCCAATGTTATAGTTTATAGCAACTATGAGATCTGAAAAATACTGAAAAATTAAAACCAACTGTATGAAGGAACTGATGTAAGTATAAACTGGAGGAGAGTCAAATACTTGGAAGAAGGGAGTGGCAAAGTGAGTTTTCTGTTTTTTATCTGTGGGCAGATCCCAGCTAGCACTGTGGGGCAGCTACAGCTCAGGTAGTAACAAATAATCTTACTAGCTGAGCCAGAGGATAAAGTTTGAGGCTGCTACAACAACTAGAAAGTGAGGGCAGAAATCCAAGAAAGATGTACGTGGGGGGAGCTTCAAATTTTGCACATAAAATCAGTTAATATAGCTGTGTGACATCTGAACCAAAAATCCAAGCCATTTTAGGGTGGATAGAGATTTTAGCTGCTGTACACCACCTGGAAGACAGAGTTTGAAGTGGCTTTCAAAACTATGCCTAAGGACATAAAAATATGCTCATAATAAATGAGTAAATTGAACATCTCAGTATAGAAATATAAATTATTTTTTAAAGGAACCAGATAGGAATTCTAGAACTAAAAAACAAATGATCTGAAATAAAAATTCAATGGATGAACTTCTAGCCAAGATGGAGTAACATGGATTAGATTTATAGTACTACCTAAAACAACAACAAAAAATAGAATGTGTGAACCAATAGTTTTCAAAACACTGGACACTGAACAATGAAGGACAGGGATCCCTGAAAAATGGAAACTAAATGACCTAAGTCCTAAGATTGCTGCAGCTTTCTTCTTTGAAAGAGTTCCCAGGCCTCAGAGTGGGTTGCAGGGGACAGAGGGGGAATTCCAGGTAAAGCCCAGCAAATTTCCTGAATTAAGAAATTCAGCGGAGACTCCATGGAGATGAAGGCAGTGAGAATTCACAGGAAAGTATGGTGGCAGGTTTTAAAGAGAGATTTCCAGAGATCTGCATAGCCCCACTCCTTTGAATGTAGCAGATAAATTATAGGTGAATACTAAAGCCCTAAAACAATAATTAAAATAACAAAAAGTTACATATAATAAGCTGTAAAGGAATCATAAAGAATCTGAAGGTAGAAAAAGAAAAAACAAAACAAAATAAATAGATACAAAAATAGAAGCAGAATAATAGAATTCATATATAGAAGATGATAGACTTAATCAAACTAAATGTAAATGGTCTAAAAACTCCAGTCAAGTCATAAAATGTCAGACTGGATTTAAGAAAAAGAAAATCAGCCTGGACCTTGTGGCTCATGCCTGTAATTCTAGCACTTTGGGTGGTTGAAACAGGAGGATCACTTGAAGTAAAGAGTTTGAGACCAGCCTGGGCAATGTAACAAGATACTATCTCTATAAAAATCAGCCAGGTGTGGTGGCATGCATCTGTAGTCCTAATGACTCAGGAGGCTGAGGTGTGGGGATTGCTTGAACCTAGAGGTTTGAGGTTATGCGAGCTATAATTGCACTCTAGCCTGGGCAAAATAGAGACTGCCTGCCAGAAAGAGAGAAAGAAAAGAAAGAAGGGAGGCAAGGAGGAAAGAGAAAGAAAGAAGGAAAGAAAAAAATAGGACGTAATTCTATGTTGCCTATAAGAATACACATTAAATATAAGGACACATAGTTTAAAAGTTAAGAGATGTAGAAAGATATGCCAGTCTAAAACTAACCAAAATAAAGATTAAGTGACTAATATCCAATTAAGTAGATTTCAGAGCAAAGATTATTACCAGGGATAAAGAGGGTCATTTCAAATAACTATACATTTCATTAAGAGGAAATAACAGTCTGAAAGATTATGCTTAAAGTAACACATTCACAGTATGTGAAACAATGAAGGATAGAACTTCAAGGAGAAATAACCAAATCCACAATTATACCTGAGATTTTAATACTCCTTTCTAATTGATAAAACACTTAGGCAGTTAGTAAGAATATCGATTTGACCTAATGATATTAATAGAACACTCCACCCTACAATGCCAGTACATAATTTTTAAAGTACTCATGAAACTCTTATCAAGAGAGGCCATATTCCTTACCATAAAATTAGCCTCAATAAATGTAAAAGAATTCAAGTCATGCAAAGTATGCTGTCTGATCACAATGGCATTAATAATATTAATATTGTTGGAATTTAAGCAACACATATCTTAACATACATCAGTGGAAGTCAGAAAAAAGGCCCTCCAAGGATATCCATGTCCTAATTCCTGGAACATTTGAATGTCTTAGGTTACATGGCAACAGAGAATTAAAATCACAGCTGGAGTTCATGTTGCTAATCAGATATCTTAAAGAGATTATCTTGAATTATCTGGATGTGCCCCATATAATCATAAGGGTCTTTAAAGATGGAAGAGAGTAGGTAGGCAGAGGGAGATGTGACTTCAGAAGAATGAGCAGGGTAATGCAACATTGCTGTATTTGAAGATAAAGGAATGGGGCCATGAGCTAAGGAGTATAGGCTGTAAAAATTCTCAGTAGACTAGAAATAGAAGACAACTTTCTCAACCTGGTAAATAGCACCTATGAAAAACATACATATTATAAAATGGCCTATTAATTGTGAAAGACTAATGCTTTTCTCCAAAAAGATTAGTATAAGACAAGGAGGTTCACTCTCACTACTTCCAGTCAACATTGTACTGAATATTTTAGTTAATGCAATAATGGAAACAAAAGAA
This sequence comes from Cephalopachus bancanus, assembly GCA_027257055.1. Classification (NCBI taxonomy): domain Eukaryota; kingdom Metazoa; phylum Chordata; class Mammalia; order Primates; family Tarsiidae; genus Cephalopachus; species Cephalopachus bancanus. Next base: position 754,615 of record JAPVLO010000184.1, on the reverse strand, counting down.
ACAGAAGACATTCATATTGAAAAGGATAGATAAAGCTACCTTTATTCACAGAAATTTGATAATCTATATAGAAACGCCAATGGAATCCACCAACATCTACAAGAATAAGTGAGTTTCACAAGGATGCAAGATCAGTGTACAAAAATCAAATTTCTCCACATCCTTGCCAACACTGATTATTTTCTATTTAAAAAAATTATAACCATCCTAGTAAAGTGGCATCACATTGTGATTTTCATTTTCATTTTACTAATGACTAATGATGTTAAACATCTTTTCTATTAAGTACCAATGAACACTTGAAAATTTAATATAAAATACAATACCATTAATAGCATCAAAATATAGTAAATAGTGAAAATTTTTAGAAAAGATAAGAAAGATATGTACACTAAACTGCAAAATGTTGATGAGAAAAACCCAAAACTTAAAAAACGGAGACATACATAATTGTTGGTAGGTTGCAAAAAGCAGTATTGTTAATATGTCAATTCTCCCCAATTGACTTCATCAATGAAAAGGTTTTGTGCATTAAAGAACACTATCAAGAGAGTGACAGGAGAACCCACAGAATGGGAGAAAATGTTTTCAAATTGTATACCTGGTAAGGGATCAATATCCACGATATATATTAAAAAACTCCCACAACTCAACACCACCACTAACTATAACAAAAACTCTATTTAAATTGGCAGAGGGTTTGAATAGACATTTCTCCAAATAAAATATGCAAATAGAGCCAGGCTCAGTGGCTCAGCCTGTAATCTCAGCACTTTGGGAGGCCAAGGCAAGTGGATTGCCTGAGCCCGTGGGTTCGAGACCCACCCGGACAACTCGGAGAGACCTCATGTCTACAATAAAATTCAAAAATTAGCTGGGCGTGGTAGCGCACGCCTGTAGTCCTGGTACTTGGAGGGCTGAGGCGGAAGGATCACCGAAGCCCAGCAGGTTGAGATTGCAGTGGCCGGGAGCGTGCCACTGCACTCCAGTCTGGGTGACAGAGTGAGACTTCAACTCAAAAATAAATAAATAAATAAATATATACAAATGGTTAATAAGCATATGAAAATATGTTCAACGTTACAAATTATAAAGAAAATACAGATCAAAACCACAATGAAACTCCACTTCATACACATTAGGGTGGCTATTGCCAAAAAAAAAAAAAAAAAAAAAACCTCAGGAAAAAAAAAGCATTGATGAAGATGTAGAGAAACTGGAGCCCCTGAGCATTGCTGGTGGAAATGTAAAATGGTGTGGCTGCTGTGGAAAGAAGCATGACAGTGCCTCAAAAAACAAACAAACTTAGAATTACCATATGAAGTAGCAATTCCACTTTTGGGTACATACCCCAAAGAATTGAAAGTATGGACTTAAACATATTTTACATGAATGTTCGTAACAGCATTAGTCACAATACCAAAAAGGGTCCATTGATGCATAAATGGATAAACACATTTTGGTTATACACACAATGTGACATTAATCAGCCTTTAAAAAGGAGCAAAATTCTGATGCATGCTACAACATTGGATAAACCTTGAAGACATTATGCTAAGCCAGATGCAAAAGGACAAAGATTATATGATTCTGCTTATGTGAGTTACCCAAAATAGTCAAATTAATAGAGATAGAAAATAGAATCCGTGGCTGGGCCAGAAAGGAAATGGGGAGTTACTGTTTAATGAATACAGAGTTTCAGTTTGGGAAGATGTAAAAGTTCGGGAGATAAATGGTGGTGATGGTTGCACAATAATGCGAATATACTTAATGCCACTTCACTGAACACAGTACTTAAAATTGTTAAATAGTAAATTTTATGTTTTATATATTTTAACACACAAAAATAAATGGATTAAAAAATATGTCATGCTAACATTAAAATAATGTCAGAGTATCTATATTAAGCTGAGACAAAGTAGACCTCAGGGCAAAGAAAATTATCAGGGATAAAGGGGAGTATTTCATAATGGCAAAAAGAGACAAAGTAGTTCTTAATCTGTGCTTGCCTAACAACCAATCATCAAGATACATGTGTCAAAAATGAGATCGAACTGCAAGGAGAAATAAATGAAGCCACTATCATAGTTGGAGATTTCAGCATTCCTCTATTACTAACAGATCCAGCAGGCAGAATCAGTAATGATATAGTGGAACTGAATGCATGAGCACTGAACCATACCTAATTGACCTTTATAGAATACTTTATTTAACAACAATACACATTGTTTTCAAACTCACATGGAACATTCCCAAGATAGATTCCATTCTGGCAATAAAATACAACTTAACAGCTGGGTATGGTGGCTCAGCCTGTAATCCCAGCACTTTGGGAGGCCGAGGCAAGAGGATTGCCTGAGCCCGGGGGTTCGAGACCAGCCTGGGCAATTTGGTGAGTCCTCATCTCTACAATAAGTAAAAAAATAAACTGGGTAAGGTAGCGTGCACCTGTAGTTCCACCTACTTGGAAGACTGAGATGGAAGAATCACCTAAGCCCAGCAGGTTGAGGCTGTGGTGGCTGTGAGCGTGCCACTGCACTCCAGCCTGGGCGACGGAGTGAGACTCCATCTCAAAAATAAATAAATAAAAATACAACTTAACACATTTAAAAGTACAGACATTGTACAATGTCTGCTCTCAAACTACAATGGAATTAAACTAGAAATCAATAACAGAAAGATTGCTGGAGAATCTCAAAATACTTGGAGATTAAACAATATACTTTTAAATAACACATGGATCAGTGAAGTCTCAAGAAATTCAAAAAATATTTTGAACTAAGTGAAAATGAAAATGCAACTTACTATGAACCATGCAAATATAGTCAGATGAGCTTTGACAAAGAAGCAAAGATAATTAAATAAAAAAGTAGTCTTTTCAACAAGTGGTGCTTTAAAAGTGTACACCCACGTTATAAAAAAGGAGAATCTATGTTCAGACCTTACACCTTTCACAAAAATTAGCTCAAAATGATCAGAGATCTAAACGTAGAATGCAGAACCATAACATTTCTAGAAGATAACAGGAGAAAATCTAGTTAACTGGTTTGGCAATGAGTTTTTAGATACAACCAAAAGCACAATGCATGAAAGAGAAATTGATAAGTTTGATTTTATTAAAATTAAAAACTGTTGCTGCTGCTAAAGAAACTGTTAAGAGAATGAAGAGGGGAGCCACAGATGGGAAAAATATTTCCAAAATACATACTAAGTAAAGGACTTGTATCCAAAATATACAGTGGATTCTTAAAACTCAACAATAAAATGAGCAACATGATTTTAAAAATAGCAGGATATCCTAACAGCCACCTCACTAAAGAAGATATACAGATGGTAAATAAGCATATGAGAAGATGCTCAATATTATACTCATTAGGGAATTGCAAATTAAAAGAACAATGAGATACCATTACACAGCTATTAGAGTGGCAAAAAAAAAAAAAGGCAATGCCAAATTCAGGTGGAGATGTGGAGCAACAGGAATTCATTCACTGCTAGTGGGTATACAAAATTGTGCAAATACTTTGAAAGACAGTTTGGAAGTTAGCCATTACAAAGCAAAACATACTCTTACCATCCGTACAATCCAGCAGTTGCACTCCTAGTTCTTTGCTCAACTGAGTTGGAAATTTATGTTCACACAAAAACCTGCACATGAATGTTCATATCTGCTTTAGTCATAATTTCTCCAAACTTGAAGCAACCAGGATGTGCTTCAATAGCTGAATAGAGGCCAAATTGGTAGATTCATACAATGAATTATTATTCAGGGATAAAAAGAAACGAGCTATCAAACCATGAAAAGACACAGAAGAGGCTGAGCACAGTAGCTCATACCTGTAATTCAGTGCTTTGGGAGGCCAAAGTGGGAGGGTCACTTGAGGCCAGGAGTTCCAGACTGGTCTAGGCAACACAGAGAGACACAGTCTCTATTAATAACAATAACAACAACAATAATAATAAGTTAGCTTGTCATTGTGGTGTGCACTTGTAGTCTAGCAATTCGGGAGGCTAAGGTGAGAGGATTGCTTGAGCCCAGGAGCTCGAGGTTACAATGAATTATGATTGCGCCATTGCACTCCAGTCTGTGTGACAAAGCAAGACACTGTCTCTTAAAAAAAAAAAAAAGACAGAGTATAATGTCAAATGCTTATTGCTAAGTGAAAGAAGTCAACCTGAAAAGGTTACATACTGTATGAGTCCGACTATTGGCATTCTGGAAAAGACAAAGATGGTAAAAAGATCAGTGTTTGCCAGAAATTTAGGAGAAGGAGACAAGGGATAAATGATTGAAGCACAAAATTTTTTAGGGTGATAAAGTCATTCTGTATGAAGTTGTAAAGGTGTATTCCTTTATGCATTTGTCAAAACCCAGAGAGTTGTACAATACAGAGTGAAACTTAATGCAAAATATGCACTGTTGTTAATAATAATGCATCAATAATGGTTCATTAATTGTAACACCTGTACCACCATAATGCAAGACATTGACAACAGGGGAAACTGGCAAGAAAGTGGAGTAGGCAAATGGAAGTCTGTACTATCTGCTCAATTATTTTGTAAATCTAAAACTATACTATGTAAATCTAAAACTATACTAAAGATAAAGTATACTGACTGCTTTAAATACACCAAATGATGGGCTCAACTAATGAAGAAAAGAATTGGTGAATTTGACGATAGAACAACACTATGAACAACTGAACGTATGACCAACAGAGAGAAAAATAGGACTATAACAGAATACCTAACGTTCTTGCCACTGGAGTTGCAGGAGAGTAGAAAAGAGGTGGCTCTGAAAAAATATTTGAAGAAAAATGACTGAAAACTTACCAACAGACAAACCTACAGATTCAAGAAACTTAGTCTAGCAAACACCAAACAGAACAAACACAGAGGCATTCCATGGGACATGATAGTCAAATTTCTGAAAACTAAAGACAAAGAAAAAGTCTTGAAAGCTATGAGAAAGATATGACACCTTATTTGTAGGGGGAAAACGTTGCAAGTGACAATAGATTTCTCATAAGAAACTCACGGCCGTAAGGAAGTAGCACATTTTTCCATTATTGAAAGAAAAGAACTGTCTGTCAGCCAGAAAAAAATACACTTCAAGAATGAAGGACAGATAAAAACGTACTCAGACGAAGGAAAAACTAAAATAATCTGCTGCTATCATACTTACCCTTCAGAATGGATAGGCACAGACATTCCCCCACCAGAGAATCTAGCTTCCTAAGAGGAGGAGCAAGGAGGGTATTTGTACCCTCCCAGTTGCGCCCTCAGCGTTGGCAAAGGCGGCCGTTAGGGGGAGAGGACACTCCCTGGTCACGGTTTCTAGTGTTTCTAGAGCAGATCTAGCCTGCAAAGCACCCGAGTGGGCTCCTTCCTGCGAGCATCCGTTTGTTGCTTGGCCCTTCCAGGCTGCTCACGTGTTCCTGCTCCTCCACCTTGGCTGCGGAACCGTATTTGCCCCCAAACCCTACGTCCTCTAAAGCTGAGACGAGAGACTAAAAGGAAAGGCAGTGATAGCCTACGTATTTAAAGGAATAGTTATTTATACAATACACCAAAAATGAGTAGCGTTGGCTGTTTTTCGCTGCTGTGGTTACTATGGACTGCCCCCAAAGAGTCGAGCCTCTCCTCGCCCTGCTCGCTCTGGAGGTCGCTGCGCTGGGCTGTGTCTGCCTCTCACTGACCTTGCGCGAGTTCCAACTTCCTCCCTCTCTGTGCAGTGCTGGCGGGTCCCAGGAATGTGGAAAGGCGAGGAAGGAGCAGTGCCCTCCTAACTAGGAGGTAACTGTTACGGTACGGACAGGATGAGGGTGGAGAGGCGCAGCACCGCTGGGGCTGGCAAGCCGGAGGTGCACGCTGGCAACCCAGAGATCCGAGTAAATGCAAAGAATTGCAACACACAGAGGTGAGAGAAGAAAAGATTTATTTAAGAAAAGTTCACCCCCCTCAGACAGGGAGTGGGCCTACACTCTAGGTGAGTGAGGCGTCATAGCCCCCCAAAGCCCAGGCTTAAATCCTTTCCTTGGAGATGTTGCACGTGACTGTCGTGACGTCCTTGTCTACCATCTGTGGGTGTCTTGGAGAACCTGTTGCACAGAGACCCACTAATGCCCGCCCACATTATCATAGCCCCTAGAGAAGGGCGTGACAAAGATTCTAATTCTGCACCTTCCCAAAAGACATTCCTTAGAGCTAGTGGACGGTGCACTTCCCCTTATCTCCTAGACATTCCCAGTGGGTGGCTTCGGGAGATCCTTGGCTTCCCTGTAGATAGGACCCATTCTACTGGAAGATTGAGTCCCCACCTGCTCCCCCTCTGGGCGGTCATGACATTTGTAATTGCAAGTTTCATGACTTTTACAATCCTTGACCAATGTATGATGTCTTTGGCCTTGTAAATTCCCTTTAGGCAAGCTTGATTGCCGCTATGAGATATCTCTAATACCTGGCACCAGGAAGTCTGTTTCTGAAAAGACAAAGTCGGTAAAGTTAAATTTACCTAAAGTATGCATTTCTCCAAAAGCATAGCTTCTACTTTCTGATCATTGTGTCAGGGTTTAAGAACAAGATGAAAAATGGCTTCTCACTCTCAGTCTGCCCTTTCAGTAACTTCCCTGAGGCAGGGAAAGAGCTGAGGATGAGAGAAAAGTGTGGGGCCAGGTAATAGTACCACTCGCAGCAGGGACCTCTGAGCAGTGCTGGCCTGGTGAGCTTGGCCTTGAACCTGCAGTGTCCTGGATCTCTTCCGCCCAGTCATTCCTGGGGACTACAACCCAGGGTTACGGAAAGCTGCCGTGCAATAGGGGTCCCCATTGTGGACTGGAACACAACCACGCCTCATCAACAGTGGAAATGAAAGGCCATCCCCAAGATTCCTGCGACCTTTCAAGGTATTAATGAACTCACAGTCACTTTTGTGTGAAATATGGGGCTGGCAAGTTTCTCACACATATCAGATGGAAAGTCTCTACTCTCTCCATCCCCTGTCATCCCTGCCCTTGGTGAAGCCTGGTTTGAGCATGAGCAGGACCCAGTGTGCTGATCCATAGAGAGCGCTACAGACTTCGCAGGCCCTGGGCATGTATACAGGCCTTCATAGGCAGCCTGGACCCTAGAGTATCAGTTCCCTGAGGCACTGTGTGGGGCTGGGTGGCAGCAGCTCAGTGCAGGCCTAGTCTAGCTGCTGTGTGGTATGGGGCTTTTATTAGTCAGCTAGAGCTGTCATAAAAAACACCACAGACTCGATGGCTTAAACAGCAGAAATGTATTTTCTCACATTCCTGAAAACTAGAAGTCTAAGATCAAAGTGTCAGCAGTGTTGGTTTCTTCTGAACCAAGGCCTCTCTCCTTGGCTTGTAGACAGCTGTCTTCTCCCTGTGTCTTCATGTGGTCTTCCCTCTGCATGTCTGTGTCCTAACCTCTTCTTCTTATAAGGCAACTCATCATATTAGATTAGAGCCCACCCTAATGATCTCATTTTAACTTAATTACCTTTTCAAAGGCCCCATCTCCAAATACAGTCACATTCTGAGGTCCTGTGGGTTAGGATTTCAACATATGAATTTGGGGGAGGGGCACAATCCCGTCCACACCACAGCTAAAGGGAGAAGTCCTTGGCTTTGAACCAAACCTTTCATTAGTTTCTAAGGCTCTGAGTCCAAAGTTAATCTCAAGGAGAAAGCAGAAATGCCTGATTATGTTAAAATCTATATCCTTCAGGAATCTTGCCTAGGATTAGGGAGGGCTAGAAGCCACTGACATAAATGCTGGCTTAGGGAATATTTAAACATAAAATCAGGAACATTAACAAGGCCTATACAAGTTACAGCTAAAGCCAGTGGTGAAGATGTGAAGAAGAGCTGTGCTCTAGCCCCTCTATACCAGAAAGTATACAAGGGGGACGCCCTTCTCCCCCAAATCGCAGAATTTATTTATTAAAAAGTGTATAGTTATTCTTACATGTTTAAACTTCAGTCACCTTCCAAGTACTCTCTGTTCGATGCAATACACCTATTGAGATATTTTTCCACTGCTCAAAACAGTTTTTGAACTCATCGATTTTGATGCCTTTTAGTGCTTCTGCTGGTTTTTTTGTTTTTTCCTCTTCCACATTGGCAAAACTTTTCCCTTTGAGACTTTTTTCACTCAGGGAAACAAACAAAAAACAAGTCGCTCATGACAAGATTGGGCGAATAGAGAGGGTGGGGCACAGGGGTCATGCTGTTTTTGGTCAAAAAAGGCTGAACACTCATCATGGTATAGGCAGGTTGTTTGTGTAAATCACCCATTATGAAATGGGCAAACATATTGAAAGAACCTCCAAAAAAAAAATTCACTGAAGCCGAAAGCATCCTCTCAGAGCAATGCTAGCTGGTACACTGATGTGGATGGGTTACTAGAACACTTTCCTAGCAGGGGAAGCCTGTACTACAGGGGCCTGCCTTTCAAAAGATAATTCTGTTTTTGGGGGCATCCCCCTTGTGTTTAGGCTGCCCAAGAAAAACAGCACGGGGTGGGGTAAGTCAAGAGCCTCAAGGCCAGAGTGCCCCATTCCCAGGGTCTCCTGTGCGGGTCAAATAGTCTTCTCATCAGGAAATCAGAATAGGGGCCCTAGGCAGAGCCCCCACATGGGACTGGGTAGGTGATGGACATGCTGATTGGGGATGCCCGCCATCATCACAGCTCTACCAACCCTCTCTGAACTCCACCTCCTCCTAGATTGATGGCATCAGTGATGCCTGGGGTTTCCCACTCAGGAAATGTTAGGAGGAGTGAGAAAATGGGCTGACATAAATTCAGTACTCTTGGAGAAATGGTTCCACAAACTATAGACATCAGAATTGTGTGGCTACACAGCATGGCATCCTCTTGTGTTATAGAAGGAAAAGTGTGGCCTTGAGGGGGAAAGTAACATGCCTGACCCCATGAACTAGCAATCTGTGTGCATGACTTTGTGTCTGTTGGTGCTGACGCAGGTCCTGTGTAGAGACCAGATCAGAGGAGTGTACTAACCCCATACTGGGGACTGAAGAAAGACCTCCTCCATGATGAAGTGGGCAGCTTTAGAAGAGACCTGAATGGTGCCATGAGGCACAAGAGCAGAGAATGAGCCCCAGATCCAATTAGTGAGGGATGACACTTCTAGAACTTTCCAGAGACATCCATGAACATGTCATTTGCCCAAATCAGAGGTCACTCTGGGCTCTTCATCCTCACTGACATTACATCTGATAATTTCAGGAGACAGAAATCCTGAAAAGAAAAGAAATTCAATTTCCAAGATGAGTAGTGATAATTATTGAATATATAATGCTTTATGTATAATGGATCAAGTGTCTGAGGGATAAGATGCTCCAAGGTTGCCCTGAACAAGGCAATATTGTTCTGAATTTCCAGTCAGCCCTCTCAGCCATCCATTCCCTTGCCATTCTTCATGAGAAACCTCCTCCACCATCCTGTACCTCCCTCTAAGGCCAGCGACACACAGACTCTGTTCCCATGGAATTCTGGGTCTTCTAAATAGCAAAAAATAAGAGCAGGGAGAGCATGTTCTTTCATTTTTTTAATCTATACAATTTTAAAGGCAATGTTATGAGTTGACAACAGTAAGAAGGGAAGTTAGAAAGCAGCCATTACATATGTTTGTACAGACTTTGGTATATCAGCATGCAAAATACATGATTGTGGATATACCTGTAATCTAAAATTGTTACCTGCTCCTAAAGAATCTCCTAGTCCATGAGAATCACATTTGCAGGACAGTGAAAAATGCATGGCTTCAGGTTCAGGTGGGCCTGCTGCATGCCCAGATTTTGTTGGCTTGACTCACAAGCCATGTCATCAGCACAAGTTTATCTGATTTTCAAGTTTCTCAACTGCAGAATGCAGATGGTAACACCTGACTCATAGGGCTTTGGAAAGAATCATTTGCGGTAATATAAAGTTCTTAGTAGACTTCCTTGTAGGTAGAAAGTATGATATTGGTAGCTATTATTATTATTATTCCTAAAAAGAGCTTTATTGGGGTATAAATTAATATACAAAAAAACTTCACATTGTTAATGTACACAATTTGATCATTTGGACCAGTTATACATCTGGTAATAGACATATCTATAATCTCCAAGTAGCCTCCTGGTACCTCTTTGGGTGTGTGTTTTGTATGTGTGAAAACACTTAACATGAAATCTATCCTCCTAACAAAATTTTAAGTGCATAATGCAGTGTTGTTAACTGGAGGCACTATTGTTAGGAATAACCACATATTTAAAATATGGGGAAGCACATGAAGTGAGTGGGACTTATTACCAAGGGGGACCCCCAAAACTGGAATTTATTTATTAAAAAATTATGTATTTTCTTACATGTTTATACTTCAGTCACCTTCAAGGTACTCTCCATTTGATGCAATACACCTATTGATATACTTTTTCCACTGCTCAAAGCAGTTTTACACTCATCAGTTTGGGAGCCATTTAGTGCTTCTGCCATTTTTTGTTTCACTTCTTCCACATTGGCAAAAAGTTTCCCTTTGAGGACTTTTTTCATCAAGGAAAACAACAACAACAACAAAAAGTCACTTGGGATGAGGTGAGATCTAGTGAATAGCAAGGGTGGGGCATGGGGGTCATGCCATTTTTATTTAAAAACTGCTGAACACTCAGCCTGGTGTGAGCGGGTGTGTTGTCATGATGGAAGAACCAGTCACCCGTTTGCCGCAATTCAGGATGTTTCTTACACAAATTGTGATGCAACCTTCTCAGAATTTCCATATGAAAACTTTGATTGACCATTTGATCTGGAGGAACAAATTCCGAGTCCATGATCCCTCTCATATCAAAGAAACAAATGGCCACTGTTTTCACGTTTGACTTCACTTGTGCTTTTGTGGGGGTCATGGGAAAGTGACAGCTTTCCATTGGCTAGATTGCTATTTTGTTTCAGGGTTGTAACTGTAGCACCAAGATTTATCTCCAGTTATAGCTTTGGAAAAGTCAGCGTCCAACTGTTATTTCAAAGCACAGCAAGTGATTGTCTCTTTTTCAGGCATGAGCAAGTGAGACACAAATTTTGCTGAGACTCATTTCATGCCCAAATTTTCAGATAAAATTTGCGGACAGGAACTCCATGACACCCCAGTTAACCCCACAGGTTCATCAATAGTCCAGTGGTGGTCTTTCAAGATGGCTTGGTGAATTCTTACCACATTTTCTTCAGCTCAGCTTGTTAACGGATGCCCAGAATGAGGTTGACTATCAATAGATATTTCTTCTCATTTAAAGTGAGAAAACTATTTGTAAACTTTTTACTCAGAGCAGCGTCTTTGTAAGCTGCCTATAGCATAACAACTTTTCCACTGCATTATTTTTCCCATCAGAAAACAGAATTTGACTACCACACATGGTCAAACAATGGAAAGAATCTCAAAAAAGAATCTCTAAATAAATAAATAAATAAAACTTCACTGAAGTCAAATGCAGCCTCTCACAACAACGCTAGCTGGTAAACTGATGCAAATGAGTTCCTAGAACGCTTACCTAGCAGGGGAAGCCTGAACTACAAGGGATCCACCCTCCAAAAGATAATCCAAGTTTTGGGGGGCCCCCTCATAACTCACACGTCCTGGGCTCCACCAAGCAAATGAGTAGCTGAGAGAGTGAGGACCTGTGAGCAGGTGCCTTTATTGGGGATCCAGGTGAAGTACATGAGAAAAAGGTGTGAGGTGATTTCATTGGTGCACTTGAATGTCACTAGTTCACAGCCAGGGGATGACAAGAAGAATCTGTGCCAGGCGCCAAACTTATCACACTGGTGAACCTGGTGCTTACAGCCTATTTGTGGGGATGTTGAGGCATCAGAAAAATATGAAATTTTGACAACCAGAGATGCAGTCAATTCTGTGTTGCCTCAACATCATTAACAATATTAGTCGGAATAGATAACACTTGTCATCTGGGTTGTAGAGATGTTAAAGGGCAGTGAGACAGCTGGATTTAGTCACCAAAGACAAACTTTTATAAACTAGGTGACAACCAGGAAGAGTCCTATTAGGCATATGACTAGGTTTGGAGCATGGTTCACAAGGCACACTGGTGGGCTACAGTCAAGGGAACAGATCAGGTACCTCTGGATTTAAAAGGAGCTATTGGAAGATTTTGGTTATAATATGAAGAATTTTTAACTTTTTGCCTACTCCTTGTCGTTTAGCCCACATCTGTCCAGAGTTCATGTTATGCACATAGCAGGAGATGTCCTGCGTGGCATCGGCCCCTCCTTCCCAGGCTACTAAGTAGTCAGGAGCCGGTCAGTTATCCATTACCATTTGGACTAGAGACTCCTGAGCTTGTTGTATAGGGGAAAGCCTTTGAGTATGAAAGGAAAGGGCCACTGAAAGGTGCTGGTTGGCCGCCATGACTTGATTTTGCTTGACAGAGGTTGCTATATTGGTGCCAATGCTGGCATCTTGTACAGTTATTGCAAGTCCTATTAAAATAGGAATAAATATTGTTTGCTTCACCAAGTATCCTTGGGTTGATGAAAACAGCCAGGTACCCAGTGGATAAAGAACTATAAGAATCCTTAATGAAATCACTGCATATTGGTTTCATTTGGAAAAACTTGTTGGGGGAATCAGCAGGAAAAAATATATAAGATACTGTGCCTGTGATTTTTGGGCCACAAGGAAATCTAAAGTCATCATTACTTGGAACATAATGTACCCATGAGAAAGTGGTGTGTTCAACCAAGGAGAAGTAGTGGTTGCGGTGATCATGGTCCAAAACATAAGGCAAGAAATTGTGGTGAAAATTTGGAGGGATTGGTAGGAAAAGCCATTAGGAAGTATACTGGCCCCTTTCCAGGGGGCTACTGATGTAAAGCAGATGCTTCCTGGGGAAAGCAATAATCTCCATTAATTTAAGCAATTTTTATCAGTGCTCCCTTTAGGCATTGAATTGTAGAGATTTATGTTTTAGTAGAAAGCAAAGAGTATACAAGGATCATGGGCTAAGCAGACAATCCACTCAAGAAACAAATATATAGTGTCAGATTTGTGCATTAGGAGAAGCAGTTTATTGGTGTCACTGGGGTGAAGGTTTTAGTGTCAAGGGTAAAGTCATCTCTGGCACAGGGGACAAAGATGTCTCCAACAATGAGTCTTGATCCAGGGTGATGTCATCTGGGATGTGAGACTAGGGCATCTTTTTAAAGTGGGTACCTACTTTGAGTTGATGTGGGCTTCCAGAGTATAAACCAAAGAAAGCACTAGACTGGTAGAAAGAAGACCAACAGTGAACAGAATGGTATGCAGCTGCACCTGACAAGGCTTTTGGTTTTGGTGGAAGTTTAGGTTCGAGTGGGTCTCATATTAGATAAGCAGTTGCCTGATCCATAGACAGTCTATTGTTAATGGGTCCCAGGTGGGTATATTTCCTCCATCTGGCCTCCAACCCTTATGGGATGGAGGTAAGATAGGAGATGTATTTTAAAAAAATAGACTAAGGCCTTGGGTTTGTTGGACTGAAATTTGCAAAGGAGTTGCTTGAAGACATCATTATGTCTCTCGATTTAACTAGTTATAGGGAACTATTAGGGTCATGAAAGGTTTATTGATGCCTCTTCCAAGAACCAGCATTCTATATTTTGAAAAGTAAAAATATGTGTCTTGGCTACTACTGTCTTTGCTACCACTAGTAATGTTTAAAACTCTGAAGAGAATAAGGAGTTTCCTGGTAAGGCCTTGTACTGTGGTCTTAGTATATTTGGAAATGTGTGTGATTTTGATTTATCTTTTGTTATCTGTGAGGCAAGAGATTTCCAGAGTATGTTTTTGTTTTTGTTTTAACCCCAAAGGGGACAATTTTTAGGCAATAGCCCAGCAGTTTATAATAAATGTGAAGACAGAATCATTGTCAGGCAGGGTATCCAGTGCTAAGATGACTGCCTGAAGTTTGGCCATCTTGTTGGCTTTGGGGGGTCCCATCCTTTATCAGAGACATCCTGGCTATGGGATGGAAAGCAGTAACATTTCACTGAGCTCCATATTTTGTGCTAGTGACAATGTTATTCCTATGGTCTATAAACTCCCAATGATGTTCACTCAGTCCCAAGGTAATCCCGATTGCCAAAAGGTCTGGGGAAGAGGTGATTTCCTCTAGCAACATGGCATCTGACAATGGACTGAGAACAAGGAAAATCACCCTCTCCTCCTGTAAGCTGAATATACCAGAGAGCCCAGGGTTGGCTCTATCCTGTCTTAAGGACACTTCAGTAGCTGTGCTGAGTCTGTGCTATTTTCATGACCAATACCTGACTGGTTAGCTAGGTATGGAGGGTCACAGGTTCAGGGACTATGGAAGCCTCAATGTCCAAGAGGGTCCAGTGGATGGCCAGTCATTCGTTGTTTTAATGATGTATAGTATGAGGCCAAGAGCGGCAATTTCTTGTATCAGAAGTTTCAGTGGCAACCAATGGCCATCATAAGTGGTCCAGAGACTACAGGATGTTGGAGAAGAGGTTGCCAAAGCCTCTACAGTGAAGGAATTTTTGAAGTCAGTAACAGGAGTGCCTGTTGATTTTAATTTGCAAGTAAAATTGTAAATAAGGAATATGATGCCACCAGGATAACGTATTTGCCACCCCCTAAAGAACTAAAAGATATTGGAATTATGTGTCATTAAAATGGACGTCAAATGGATCTCTTTGGAGGAGGATATTTCTATCTTACCCCCATCCCATAAGGGCTGGAGGCCAGATGGAGGAAACATACCTATCTGGGACCCATTATATAACATCATATCTATACTCCTGAAGAATGGTAGATGCAGTTAAGCTCTTATCTGCAAAGATTATGTGTGATGGCAAAGCTGTTGAGATATCCCATAGCCTGGAAAAGGTGTATTGTGTTCCTTCGGAGGTGGAAGCAAACTTCAGCTGAGAGGCTGCTGAAATAGGTATGTCCCATAGGCTGGAAAAGGTGTATTGTGTTCCTTCAGAGGTGGAAGCAGCTGAGAGGCTGCTGAGACAGGCACTGAATAGAGCATGTTAGCAAAACCATAAGAGCAAAATGTTTACCAGTTGTTGATTGAATGGAATCAGTAATGTTAATAATGTTGGGTATTGGGTATGGGGATCTTGAAGTATGGGACTACAGGATTAAGGTTTGGTAATCTGTCATGAGACACTATTTTATTTTTAGACTTAAGAACAGGCAAAATTGAGCTGCAAATAATGAAAGCAGTGGGAATAATCACTCCTTTATTTATTAGATTGTATATAAGTTTTTCTGCTTTAATGAGGTATAACAGGCAAATAGAAACTATATACATTTATGGTATACAATACAATGTTTTGATATTTATACACATTGTGAAATGATTACCATAACCAAGCTAATTAACATACCAATCACTTTACATAGTAATAATCTTTATTTGTGATGAGAATATGTAGGATCTACTCTCTTAGACAATTTCAAGTATACAATGCAGTATTAATAATTATAGTCACCATGCTATACATTGTATCTCCAGAGCATTTTCAGCCTGCCGGACTGTGAGGCTTTGTATCTCTGGGTCAACCTCTCCCATTTCTCTCTCCTCCCAGTTCCTGGCAAGCACCATTCTACTCTCTGCTTCTATGAATTTTGCTGTTTTAGATTCCAAATATAAGAAATCATGCAGTATTTTTTTTTCTATGACTAGCCTATTTCATTTAGCATAATGTCCTCCAAGCTCATTCATGTTGTCACAAATAACAAGATTTCTTTCTTTTTAAATTCTGAATAATATTCTGTTGCATGAGTATACCACATTTTCTTTATTCACTCATCTGTCAATGGACACTTAGGTTGTTTCCATCTCTTGGCTATTATGAATAATGCTGGAATAAACATGGGCGTTCATATATCTCTTTGAGATTCTGATTTCAGTTCCTCTGGATATATACACAGAAGTGGGATTGCTGGATCATATGGTATTTCTGTTTTTAATTTTTTGAGAAAACATTATGCTGTTTTCCATAATGGTTATACCAGTTTACACGTATAGGGGTTCTAATTCCTCCACATTCTTATCAACACTGGTTATTCTTAGTTTTTTTTTTTCTTTCTTTCTTTTAAGTAGCTCTCTTATTGTAATTTTTATTTGCTTTTCCCTAATGATTGGTGATGTTGATATGTTGAGTGTTTTTTCATGTATTTGTTGGAGAAACATCTGTTCAAGTCTTTTGCCCATTTAAAAAAACTAGGGTTTTTTTTTTTAACTACTGGGTTTTTGGCATTTGTTGTATATTTTGGATATTAGCCACTTATTAGAACATGATTTGCATATGTTTTTTCATTTGGTAGGCTACCTTTTCATTTTATGATTTTCTTTGCTGTGCAAAATCTTTTTAGTTTGATATAGTTCCACTTATCTAGTTTTGCTTCTGTTGCTTGTAATTTTTTTTTTAATTTTTAATTTTAAATGTGTGAAGTACAATTAGGTATGCAAATGTTCATTATGCAGGTACACTTGTAGATGAGGTGTGCTCCCCCTTCAGGCAGTTTCCCACTACTGCCAATCCCTTTCTTATAGTATTACAATAGTTGTGCAAGGTACGCTTATGAGTGAGAACATGTGATACTCAGTTCTGTTTTTGTGATATATCACTCAGTATTATAGCCTCTAAGTCCGTCCAAGTGACTGCAAAGTTCATAATTTTGTCCTTCCTTATGGCTGCGTAAAATTCTATTGTGTATATGTGCCGTGTTTTTTTAATCCAGTCCTCTTTCGATGGGCAACATGGTTGGTTCCATGTTTTCGCTATTGTAAATAATGCTGCAATAAACATACATGTGCAGGTATCATTTTCATAGTGATTTGAGTTCCTCAAGGTATATTCCTAGTAGAGGGATTGTGTGGGTAATATGAGAGGTTGATTTCTAGATCTTTTAGGAATCACCACACTGTTTTCCACAGAGGTTGTACAAGTTTACACTTCTACCAACAGTGTAGAAGTATTCCCTTTCCCTGCACTTTCCAGCATCTGTTGTTTTTTGAGTTATTGATGATGGCCATACTGACTGGAGTTAGGTGGTATCTCAGTGTGGTTTTAATTTGCATTTCTTTGATGGCTACTGAGGCTGAGCATTTTTTCACGTATGTGTTGGCTGCTCATATGTCTTCTTTTAAGAACTGTCTATTCATATCTTTTGCCCACTTTGTAATGGGGCTGTTTGTTTTTTCTTTTTGACAAGTTTGAGTTCCTTGTAGATCCTAGATGTTAGGCCTTTGTCAGATACACAGTTGGCAAATACTTTTTTCTCAGTCTGTGGACTGTCTCCCCACTCTCTCAATGGTTTCTTTGGCTTTGCAGAAGTTTTTCAGTTTGATGAGGTCCCACTTGTCTATCTTATCTCTTATCGCATAGGACTTGGGGTTTTGATCAGAATTGGTTGCCAGTTCCAATTTTCATAAGGGTGTCTCCTGTGTTTTCTAAGGTTTTTATAGTTTGAGGTTTTACATTTAGGTCTTTAATTCATTTAGAGTTAATTTTTGTGTATGGTGATAGGTAGGGGTCTTGTTTTAATCTTCTGTATGTGTCAGCCAGCTTGGTTGGTATGGAGGCTTTGTCAAAGATTAATTGGTTGAGAAATTGAGGTTTTGCTTCTGGAATCTCTATCCTGTTCCATTGGTCTATATATGCCTTTCTTGTACCAATACCAGGCTGTTTTGATTATTGTAGCTTTATAATAAAGCTTAAAGTCTGGGAGCGTGATGCCTCCCACTCTGTTTTTGTTTTTGTTTTGCTGAGTATTGTTTTGGCTATTCGTAGTTGTTTATGTTTCCATATGAATTTCTGTATCGTTGTTTCCAGGTCTGAGAAGAATGTTGCTGGTAATTTAATGGATATTGCATTAAATGTGTAGATTGCCTTCGGTAGAATGGACATCTTAACAATGTTGATTCTTCCAGTCCATGAGCATGGAATATTTTTCCACTTGTCTGTGTCATCTTTGATTTCTTTGAGCAGTGTGTTGTAGTTTTTGTTGTAAAGGTCTTTGACTTCTCTGGTTAGGAAGATACCAAGGTATTTCATTTTTTTATGGCTATTGTGAATGCGATTATGCTTTTTATTTGGGTTTCTGTCTGCTTATTGTTGGTGTATAGGAATGCGACTGACTTTTGCACATTTGTTTATACTCTGAGATTTTGCCAAAGTCCTTTATCAGTGCAAGGTTTTTGACAAATTCTCTTGGGCTTTCAAGGTATAGAATCCAGACCATCAAAATAAAAGCCCAAATTCAGGACACAGAAGACAAAACTATAATACAAAAAAATCAATGAAGCGAAAAGCCTGTTTTTTTGAAAGGATAAGCAAGATTGATGGGCAGCTATCTAGACTGACCAAGAAAAAGAGAGAAAAAGCCCAAATAAACACAATCAGAAATGCAAAAGATGAAGTCACAACTTACCCTGAAGAAATACAAAAGATTATCAGAGATTACTACATACACCTGTATGGAAACAAACTTGAAAACCTAAATGAAAGCTGAGCTCGGTGGCTCAGTCTTTAATCCCAGCACTTTGGGAGGCCGAAGCAAGAGGATTGCCTGAACCTGTGGATTTGAGACCTGTCTGGGCTACTTGGCGAGACCTTGTCTCTACAATAAATCAAAAATTAGCTGGGTGTGGCAGTGCACGCCTGTAGTTCTGGCTACTTGGAAGGTTGAGGCTGAAGGATCGCTGGAGCCTAGCAGGGTGAGGCTGCGGTGGCCAGGATCGTGCCACTGAACTCAGTCTGGGCAACAGAGTGAGACTCCAATTTAAAAAAAAAGAAAGAAAGAAAAAAGAAAACCTAAATGAAATGGAGAATTTTCTTACATCACATAAGATATCCAGGTTGAAACAAGAAGAAATCGAGACCCTAAATAGACCAATGACAACCCAGGAAATCAACTATGTCATAAGAAACTACCTACAAAAAAAGAGCCCCAGGCCAGATGACTTTCCAGCAGAATTCTACAAAACATACAAGGAGGAACTCATACCAATCCTATTGAGAGTATTCCAGGCAATTGAGAAAGATGGAACTCTCCTCAAATCGTTTGATAGCCTAACCAGGTGAAGATTCAATGAAGAAAGAGAATTACAGACCAAAATCCTTGATGAAAATAGATGCTAAAATTCTCAACAAGATTTTAGCAAACCGGATCCAACATCCGGTTTTTAACATCCACCATGATCAAGTAGACTTCATCCCCAGGATGCAGGGCTGGTTCAACACCCACAAGACCATAAACATAATTAAATACATCAACATATGTAAAGACAAAAATCACACAATTATATCATTAGATGCAGAAAAAAGCTTTTGATAAAATCCAGCACCCCTTCTTGATAAAAACCCCTGAGTATCTAGACATTAGATGGAACATACCTCAAAATAATAAGAGCCATCTATGAGAAACCCACAGCAAACATACTGCTAAACATACTGCTAAACAGACATAAATTGAAACAATTTCCCTTGAAAACTGGAATAAGACAAGGATGCCCACTCTTACCCCTCCTGTTCAACATAGTATTGGAAGTCCTAGATAGAACAACCAGACATGAGAAGGAAATCAGGGGTATCCAAATAGGAAAGAGGAAGTTAAGTTATCCCTCTGTGTTGCCTGTACTTTTGGTGTCGTATCCAAAAAGTCATTACCAAGACCAATGTCAAGGAGCTTTCCCCTATGTTTTCTTCTGGCAGTTTTATAGTTTTAAATCTGACTTTTAAGACTTTAATCCACTATGAGTTGATTTTTATATATGGTGTAATAGAGGGTCCAATTTTATTATTCTCATCTGGATATCCAGTTGTCACATCATTTGTTGGAGAGCCTATCCTTCCCCCACTGTGTATTCTTGGTGTTGTGAAAGATTAGTTGACCATACATATGTGGGTTTATTACTGGGCTCTATATCCTGTTCAATAGGTCTATATGTCTATCTTTAAACCACACCATACTGTTTTACTTACTGTATTTTTGAATATATACTGAAATCAGAATGGGGTGATGCCTCCAGCTTTGTTCTTTCTTTCTTTTCTTTTCCTTTTTTTTTTTTTTGTGTCAGAGTCTCACTCCGTTGCCTAGTCTGGAGTGCAGTAGCATGTTTACAGCCACCATAGCCTCGAACTACTGGACTCAGGCAATTCTTCTGCCTCAGCCTTACAAGTAGCTGGAACTACAGACATGCACTACCATGCCTGGCTTATTTTTTGATTTACTGTAGAGACAAAGTCTCAACAAGTTGCCCAGGCTGGTCTCCAACCCTGAGTTCAGGCAATCCTCTCACCTTGGCCTTCTAAAGTGCTGGGATTATAGACTTGAGCCACCACACCCAGCCTGTTCTTCTTTCTTAAGATCACTTTGGCTATTCTAGGTCATGATCAAGTGGTATTTCTCCCTGGGGTGCAAGGTTTGTTCAGTATATACAAATCAATAAATATGATATACTACACTAACTGAATAAAGGCTAAAAACCATATGATAATTTGAACAGTTTCAGAGAAAATTTTTTTAAGTAGCCAGGTGGAGTGGAGTGCTCCTGTAGTTCCAGCCAATCAGGAGACTGAGGTGGAAGGATCACCTGAGCTCAGGTGTTCGAGGCTGCAGTGAGCTGAGATTGTGCCACTGCATTCCAGCCTGGGTGACAGAGTGGGAAAAAAATTTACTGTCCTGAAATTGTCCTCCATCTGCATCCTGGCCCATCCTTCCCACCTTCAGGGACCTACAGGAGGTTGTCAAGGAGGTGTAAGACAGGTAGCTAAGAAAGCTCCCATGTCTCTCCTGGGTGCTTTCAAAATAAATGACACTTTTCTAGGTTGCTTCATTTCTACTTCATTTTATAGTCTCCATTGATGTGTCTGCTTTTTGTAACTAGGCTGTGAAGTCTCTGAAGCCAGGGTCATCACTATCAACTCTGGATCACTGAGGCCTGGTACTATGCAGGTGTCCATGAATGTTTGTAGAAGATGGGGGAAGAGGAGGGAGAGGAAGTGCCTACCTGGCAGGTGTGGCCAAAGAACAGGGCTCTAACTGACTGACCACAACTCTCCGCACTCCCCTTTAGATCCATCCAGACTCCTGGCAATGGCAAGCCTCATCCCTCCTTGCACCACTTCATCAGTGACTTTTCCCCGTACCCTCCCATTCCACCATTCCTTGAAGTCTGTCCTAGTACATAGACAGCAATGGAGAAAGAAGGGTGTTTGGGGTCCAAAAAGAGAGTTCAAAGTAACAGCTAAAGTGGCAGTGCAGTGTCCAGAGTCTCTCCGCCTCACTTTCCTTTCAATGAATGGAAGTGACGCTACCTCAGGACACAAGAGAAGACTTCAGGACCCAGATCTGTTGGACCTGCCTCTGTGGCCCATGTGTGCATGTCTCACCTTGACTGTGTACCAGCTCCACAGATGCTGTGATGAGGAGGACTTCAGGTGCCCTCACCCCCCTCACAAGTTAGAACCAGAGGCCAGACAGGCTGAGTACTTGCTCCCCATGGTACTGACAGGGCTGTCTCTGGAGGCCAGAGCCACACCTCATTTACACCAGTAGTGTCTGTGAGGTGAGAGAAGGTGGAGGCCACTGGAAGATGAGCTGTGTAGACAGCAATGTGAGGCAGTCCCACTGTGCACTCATCACCACTTCAGACAAATGAATCTGGGCTGTGCTTTTACTACATGCCTGAATCTGGTGTGACACACATACAACAAGCTATATGAAGTGGATTTACTACATACAGTGGATTTACTACTTACTCCTAGCAGGGAGCCTAACATTCAGGGCAAGCCAGTCCCCCAAGGCTCAGGAAAGTTGCCTGAGGTGGATAGCGAAGTGTCTTCATGTGCCCCACTTGTACCACAATCAAGAGACTCTGGAAAGCTGCTGGTTTGGGGCTTTATATTATGGGGTAATGGAACTCACTGGGCTAAGGCATTGAAGAACTCTTTGTTTCTAGAAGGAAGAACAGAGCCCTGGTCCCTGACCACTGCTCTCACTCACTGGGGCCATCAGCCCCTCTATTTCCACCTCATCATATCCACCTTCAGCCTGTTTCTGAAACTGCTCCAAAGAGGCTTGTCTGAGTTTATAGTGAGGCTTGTCCTACACTGTCTTCTACAAGCCATGGTATTTCTCTTTACCAGGGGCACAAGTCTTTTTCCTGCAAGTGGAAGCCTCCAGATATGCAGATACTCCTGTCCTTCATGTAAAGCATCTATATGCCTAACAGAGGTGAGATGGTGGCCACACAGTCTGATGTACTCTGTTCTGGGTGTCTCTGCTTGACCACAGTCCCATCATGATAAACCAAGATGGGGTGATTACACTGACCATAGTGGCCTAGCAGTCATCCTAGTAAAGCTGCCGCCCACCCTGGTGGCTTCTGTGACAGTCGACCGGCCTCACCTGCTGGTAATCTGACTGCATCTCATTCCCCAACAGTTGTCCTGGTGATCTAGAACACCTAGCCTCTGCTCAGAAAACAGGGAATATGGAAGAATCTGCCCTTTCTGCCCACAGGCCCTCTAGGGCTGGACACAAACTCATCTTTCTTCAGGAGCCTCCTAAAGATTTCAGAAGCAGACTCTGGAAAACAGTCCCCATCCTGGGCCATAGTGGGCTTTCCTGGACCAAAAATGTGGGAAATTGGAATGATGTGTGTGAGGGTGAACATGCATCACATTCTCCAAGAAATCATAAATAAGCTAAGAAATTTATCTAAGAAGAACCTCAGCAATCTATAGAAGGCTCCTGGAGCTGGGCTCGGTGGCTCAGCCTGTAATCCCATGCCTTTGGGAGGCTGAGGTGAGTGGGTTGCCTGAGCCCGCGGGTTCGAGACCCGCCTGGGCAGCAAGACCTCATCTCTACAATAAATCAAAAAATCAGCCGGGTGTGGTAGCGCATGCCTGTAATTCCGGCTACTTGGAAGGCTGAGGCGGAAGGATCGCTGGAGCCCAGCAGATAGAGCCTACGGTGGCCGGGAGTGGCCACTGCACTCCAGTCTGGGAGACAGAGTGAGACTCCAACTCAAAAAAAAAAAAAAAAAAAAGAAGAAGGCTCCTGGGTGTAAATGGAAGATCTTAACCCTTATTAAAGGGAAGGAGAAATGGGCAAAAAATGTAAAACAACAACTCACTGACTACAAAATGCATGACTTAAAAACATAAAACCAATTCAACTTCATGAGAAAAGAAGGGAAAATTAAGGGAAGGGCTGGACAGCCATGGGCCAGAAACAGCAGTTAGCAATAATTATAACCTTTTGCTTAAAATGTGGTCTATAAATGACATCATTTTGACTAAAAAATAATACACACCTAGAAACACACTGAGAGGGGGAAAACAGCTTCTCAGTTCCAGGACATTTTTAGACTCTGGGCCCCATTTTCTCTGTGAAGTCTATTTCCACCTACCTGGCCTCCAGAGAGAGAAGCCTCTCCTTTCTCTGAATGATTTCTTTTTGTCAGGCACTCTTAGCCCTTCTTTTTCTAAGTATGTTCCCTTCAAAACTTCAGTTTCCAGGGTCAGCTCTGTTTCTTACTCAAGCTGCCTTTCCCCTTAGTGCTTGTTTGGCTCTAAATGCTACTTGAAGTTTAACAATGTCTTTCTTATGTGCACATCTACATTCAGCTGGTCACCAACGACAGGGCTTTGACTCCATAACAAAGTTACAACACACCTTGTACCTCTCAGTCCTTGTGGTCAAATGGGCTACATAAAATGACCCCATGGGTGATTGAGGTCATTTTAATCATTGCAAGGTGCTTTCAAAGTTTCTATTCTCTGCTGCAGAGGTAAAGTTGGCCCTTCTCTCACTGGAGTGCTGTGTGACCTTGGGCCATTCTCCCTGCTCTCTGAGTCTCAAGTTTTTCATCTATAAAATGGTTGTTTGACTAATACCTAACATACTTTGAACCAGGCTCTGATTTCCTTTTATATTCTCTGCTTCACCTTTCAGGGAGAGAGACAGGGTTCTCTCATGCTGATTCTGGCCTTCAGGATGTCACAAGGTGCTATGGACTGAATGTAGCTACCTCCACTCCCAAGTTTCATATGTTGAAACTTGATGAGATGGTATTAGAAAGTGGAGTCTTTAGGAGGTGATTCAGTCATGAGGGTGGAGCCTTCATTAATGATATTAGTGCTCTCATAAGGGGCTGAATCCTACTCCCCATCCTACTATGTGAGTACACAGCTAGAAGGTGCCATGTATGAAAAAACAAGCCCTTACCAGACATAGACTCTGCCAGGGCCTTGACCTTGGATTTCCAGCCTCCAACAATGTGAAAAATTTCTGTTGTTTATAAGCCACCCAGCATATGGTATTTTGTTTGTTATAGCAGCCCAAGAGGCACAAGATGGAGTTTGGGTTCACCCAATTCTTGACACGGCCTTTGTATGAGGTCAACTGGCTGTCTCACTTGAGTTAATCCCTTCTCAAAGGACAGCATTTAGCCTGACTCCTCAAGTTAGCCCTTAAGTGATGCTCACACCCTGCAGAAACCCTTTGCCTGGTATCTCATCAGTCCTTTCCCTCACCACCAAATCCCAAGAGATGGGGCCCTTGATGGGTCTGACAGGCCTTCCTGGGCATCCTTGCCAGCTCCCCACAATCCTGCTCAGAGTTTCCAACTATTGTCAACGGGCTCCACATTCACTCACTAATCAAGTTTCCCTTTTGTAAGATCCCTTGATCCCTCTCCATCTCCCAGAGGTCATGAAAAGTCCCATACTTTGCCTAGCAGTCCCCTTCCTGGTCTTTCACAAATGCTGCCTGATTTCATACTCTTTCCTGGACCCTCGCTCAACCCTATTTCCCAGCACCTATCTCTCCCCTATGTTCTACATCATACCTCTTCCCCATCCCCCACTTTCATCCCTGCTCTCCATTTCTTCTGCCACTGAACAATACACTTACCCCCTCATTTTTTCTCTCTGAGCATAAATGTCTACCCAACATGTGTTTCTTCTGAACATGTCACCATTTTCTTATTCCTGCCACCCTCCTCTCACTCCACAGATTACCTTAGTCAATATCATTACACCCTCAGCTCCCACTATGCCTCCCACACAGGCCCTGACTCCCATCAGCTCACACTGCTCCAGCTTGGCCATTGGGAACTTTTTCAGTTGACTTTTGGCCACTTTTACAACACCTTCATCCTTTGATTTGTAGCATTTCCTTACTTTCTGACACTACAAGATGCTCCAATCTCCCTGTATATATTTCCAGCTCAGTACTAGAGTCAGTCCAAGGAGCCCTAGTTCCATTTATTGGAGGATGGTACTAGAAACCAAGATCTGGGAGCTGAGTTCACTCATTGCTGCTGGGGTGCCATTGTTTCTAGGCCCACTAGGCAGACAGAGCTAGAATACACACCTACACACACACACAACACACACACACACACACACACACACACACACACACACACACACACACTAATGTTTCATCTCTAATCCAGTACCACAGTGTTCATTTTAGTCTTCCTCTTTGGCTCATGTGAGACTTCTCTCTTCAACAGTGAGAAATCTGGCTCTCACCACCCACTACCCACTTATTCAACCTCAATATACAAGTAAAACCATTTCTGAATTGCTAGCACATATTCCTTTGATATACAAATTTACTAACTGGAGTAAAAGCGTTTTGTCTTAGTTTTTCAGATTCTAGTCAAAATATCACTTCCCACAAGTTACTTACATCAGCATGTTTTCTCTTTGCTCACTTCAGTGCAGTTATATCATATATTTCTCAGTTAAGTCATTTTTCACAGTCTGAATTCAATCCTGGGATCTCCAGACATCCTGGTTAATTTTTAAATTTTGCATATATTAAAGTTCTTTCTTTATGTTGTACATTTTTATGGTCATGACAGAGATAGAGTCATATATTCACCTCCTTAGTGTGATACAGAAAAATTTCATCGCCTTTAAAATTCTCTTGTACATCCCCTTTGTGGTTAATAATTCCTCTTCAGCCTCTGGCAACTACTGTACCAATCTGCTTTCCATCCCTATAAATTTTTTGTTTTCTGGACTGTCATATGAATAGAATCTCTTCGGGCTGTCTTCCTTCACTTGGCAAACTGGATTTAAAAGTAATTCATATTATTGCATGAATCAATAGTGTACTGCTTTTTAATCACTAAGTAATTTCCTATTGTATGGATAATCAGTTCATCCATTCATCTGTTGAAAGACATTTTGGCTTACTTCATTTTTTGGCAGTTATAAATAAAGCTGCCATAAACATTTGCATGCAAGTTTTCATGTGCACATAAGTTTCAAATCAGTTGACTAAATACATCGGAGCACAATTTGTCATATCACAGTTCAGTAAATATTTATGAAGTAAACACATCCATTAATCAGTACCAGCAACAGAACATTACCAGCACTCCAGAAGCTGTCCTCAGGCCCTCACCCAGTTATGCATTCCCTCCTCTACAAAGGTCACTATTACCTTGACTGCTATTGCCATTACTAATTTTTGCCTGGTTCCGAACTTTAAATGAAATCATACATGTACTTCTTTGTGTCTGTTTCTTTTGCCAAACATCCTCCATGTTATTCCGTGTGGTAATTATTTTCATTGTATGAATAAGTGACAGTTTTTCTTCATATACTTGTAGCTGAACCTTTGGGGTTTTCCCAGTTTAGATGATGCTATGAACATTCTTGTGTCTTTCAGTATCTACTTCTGTTGCTGGCTTATAGGTTATCTACATGCTCAGTAATAATAGATATGCTGAATCATTTTCAAAGTGTTTATGCCAGTTTAAATTACCAGTAGTGCTTTATGTTTTAACAGGATCCTTCTGGATACTGCATTGATAACTGACAGTTCCAAGGCAAAGGTAGGAGCAGGGAGACCAGTCAAGAGGTTTTGGAGTCATTCATGTGTGACTGGATGGAGTACAGCCTGGAGGGGTAGCAGTAGAGGTAGTGATAAGTGATTGGATCTGTTATATTTTAAAGGTAGAGTCAATAGGAAATCTTCTGACTGATTGGATATGAAGGATAGAAAAAGAGAGGAGACAAGGATGTGTCTGAGGTGTCTGGGCTAATCAACCTTATGGATGGAATTGCCACCAACTGATATCAAAAGACTGTTGGGCAGTTGGTTTGACAGGGAAGACCCTGAGATATGTTTAGGCATATTGTTTTTGAAATGTCTATTAGAGATCCAAGTGGATATGTCAGGAAGGCAGCTGGAGTTCAGGCGAGTGGTCTGAGTTACTGACATAAATTTGGAGTTGTAGGCAAATAATAGTGTATTGGTTATGCCCCAATCAGGAAAGAGAAACCACACAGTAATTTGTAAACAAGTTTATATAAAGAATTATCAGGCTGGGCACAGTGGCTCATGCCTGTAATTCCAGCACCTTGGGAGGCCAAGGAAGGAGGATCACTCAGGTGTTAGAGACCAGGTTGGACAACATAGTGAGACCTCACCTCTACAAAAAATTAAAAAATCATCCATGCATGGTAGTGTGTGCCTATAGTCCCAGCTACTCAGTGAAAATGAGGTGGAAGGATTGCTTGAGTCCAGAAGGTTGAGTCTGTGGTGAGCTATGATTGTGCCCTTGCACTCCAGCCTGGGCAACAAAGTGAGTCCCAACTCAAAGGAAAAATAAAAGAATTATTAACTGCAACAGGGGATTGGTAAAAGCAGGCATGGGCCAGTAGGAAGTAAAGAGAACTCTAAAGAATATAGGAAGAGCAAGTGTGAGGAGCAACCACTGTTCTATGGCTGAGATAGAGGGCCCAGAAGAGTCCTTTCTCCTCACCCCTCCTCCTCTTTACTGGAGTAGCCCAGTCATGGCTCACTGGGTGTCAGGAGAGTTTCTATGGTGTTGTACGACTGGAATTTGCTGAAAATCCTTCTCTTGGTACTGGAGAAAGGGACTGTCTCAGAAGACTGATTCCATAACAAAGCTGCCTGGAGGTAGGCAGGGGTGGGGGGATAGGGAGGAGTGGGGGTTGCTAGGCACTGGATACCACTGGCCATCACATCCCTGGAGAAGTCACCTACCTGCGGGAGTCTGGCCAGAGAGCATAAGATAACCAGAAATAAAGATTTCTTTTTCTTGCAAATTATCTCCATTATCCTCTATTGGCAAAACTTAACATCATACTAGTGTCCAAGGAAAATATTTAAAGAATCTAGCTCCTTCTTTTGTGCCACTGGAACTTGCTGGTTTAGAGGCAGGGTTGTTTCTAAAAAAGACAGCTTGTTTCCCAGACTGGAATTGAACTCCTGGCTTCAAGCAGTCCTCTTACCTCAGCCTCTCAAGTAGCTGAGGTTACAAGTACATGCCATTACTCTCAGCCCCTCAGCTCATTTTTGCAGAGCAGGCAATGAAGAATGAACTTGCAGCAGAGATGTAACAAATTGATAACTGATACCGATGACGTAAGACACCACAAGACAGAATGAAGTCATCCAGGGAATAAGTACAGACGCAGAAGAGAGGACTGCCAGTGGAGTCCTGTGAGCTTTCTCTAACTTAAATGGGTCAGGCAGAACAGAGGAACCAGCAAAAGCAGCTGAAAAGGAGCTGTAGGTGGTGTCCTGGAAGCCGAGTGAATCTGAGAATAGGAGGGGAAGGGAAAAGTCAGAGAATGTATTGACCATTCTTTGTGAAATTTTGTGGCAAAAGGGAAAAAAGGTGTAATTACTGGTATAGAAAATGAGGTCAAGAGGAGTTTGTTTGTTTTGAAGATGAGAGAATAGTTGCATGTTGTATGATGATGGAGATAGTTCAGTAGAAAGGGGAAAATGATGATGTTTAAGAGGAAGCAAGAAAGGAAGTGGTAAAAAAAGATTGAAGAGAGAGGAGAAGATGTGAAATGTTCACTTGGAAGAATGGAAGACTGAATAGACCAGGCAAAGATAGACTTGTTAAAGTGAGGATAGTTGGGATGATCCTGTTTTCCTCCAGCCATGTTTAGTTGTATTACTGTAGCATGGAACAGATGGAGAATTGGGTTTATCCAGGGCTCTCATCATATCAAGCAGATATGATAAGGTGACAGGAATGTAGGTAAATTGAGGGGGTATGCAAGAGACCAATGATAATGATTGTGGGGTTTCAGCTAGCTTACTAGAGAGGAAGTCATGAAGGGAGACAGAAACAGTAGGTAGTAAGATCTGGACCAGAGGTGCAGTTAAGGTTACAGGAATTTTGGGTTCGGGGCACTAGAAGGAGTAACCTGGAAAAATAGGAGGTGGTATCAGAGTAGGATGCTACAGGGGGTGCAGGTCCTAAACCTGGTAGGTTCTGATCATAGGGGGAGTGATAAGCTCAGGTAAGGCAGAGGACAAGACTGGGCTTCATGAACCACAAGGATGTTAGATTATCCACCTGTATACTGAAATCGCCAAGAAGCAAGGGAGTAGAGTTGTAGAAATCACACAATTCTAAACTCTTTACAGACAAGGAAATTACGTGCCATGGTAGTAGCCTCCTTAGCCCAGCAGAGTGTATGGTGTATGCAGACTGTATGGTGTCTGAATACCTGTGCTGAGGTGAGTGGATTGCCTGAGCCTGCGGGTTCGAGACCTGCCTGGGCAGGCGAGACCTCAACTCTACAATAAAATCAAAAAATTAGCCAGGCGTGGTAGCGCGCGCCTGTAATTCTGGCTACTCGGAAGGCTGAGGCGGAAGGATCGCCGGAGCCCAGCTTGTCGAGGCTGCGGTGGCCGGGAGCGGCCACTGTACTCCAGTTTGGGCGACAGAGTGAGACTCCAACTCAAAAAGAAAAAAAAAAGAAAAGAAAAGTAACCCTCTAAGGCTAAAGGTAAGATACATCCTCTGACAACGTACCTAGCTTGTAGGCATCCCAGCAGCTGGGATGGGGGTTAGAGGAACTCCAAGGCATTTCCTCAGGCGTGAGTGAGCGGAGCTCGGGGAAGGCAAAGCTGTGCACGAAGAAAACCGCAAGATGCTGCGTTCCTTCAAATTCCTTTTCCCAGAAACAGAAAGGCGAGGCGGTTCAGGCTGGGTCAGTTTGTTCCTGCCCTCAGAGTCTGCTGGTTCTAGCAAAAGAGGACCTTAGAGTACTCAAGAACCCGAGACATCCTCTTGCCCCCCAACTCTGCCATCTTCAAGGATGAGCCAGTGGACTCCCAATCGAGTGATAGTCTATTCGTCCCGGGCACGGTGGCTAAGGGATAACCGGGACCAAATGTATTCCCTTCCGACTTTTGTACGGCACCAAGTAATCAGCTCCAGCCCGCACAGTCGCTCTAGCTTTTGGCGGGGACCAGGGCTTGCGCGGAGAACATTGCTTGGGAGTCCCTCCGCAGGATATAATGTCGAGCGCTAGTCTTACTCGGTACCTGGACCTCACCGGGGGAGCCGGGCAGGTGAGGGCAGGGCAAGGCTTCGGTGAAATCAAAGTGCGACGGCGCCTGCGCCCGTACTCAGCCAATCAAGAGTCTTCTTTCAGGTTCTTCTCTGAAAGTCGTCCCCCCGCCGGTCTCCTTGTTTCTGCCTACTTGTTTCCCTCCGGCGAGTCAGCCAGATTGTGAATTTCCGCTTCCGGGAATGTCCATGCGGGCCTGAAGAGTAGCAGTTGTGATCTGGGTAACTGCTGTGGCTTGGGAGAGGCGGCGGTGGTGTCCTCGGGCCCCGGACTCTGGGACGATCACGAGTCGTGCGCGTGAGAAGGTTCTCTTAGACAGTCTTTGTTTCCAAGGAGCGCCTCCTTCGCTGGACAGACTTACTTTGTACCTGCTAGGCAGGTGCTCCGAGGTCACTGGGAGGGTGGCGGAAAGAATTTGTGCAGAATCCGGACCGGGTGGGAAGTTGGCGGGGAGAGGTCGTTTTATGGCAGGGTGGTTCCAGCAGATGATTTAGAGCTGATCAGGATCTCTTGACTCCAAGTTGTGTTTTTTTCCACCAAAAAGAGGGAGAAAAACATCAGTACAGATTTGGAACTAAAATATAGTAGAAAAGTAATCTCTTTGAAATTACACAGCTAATTAGTTTCGGGGCGTTCCTAAAACCGAGTTCTCCTAACTCCCGGCCAGTATTACTTGACATTATGGTGATATATAAGGACTATTATTTGTGTGTTTGTGAGAAACCTCTGACTGACTTCCATGCTGCAGTAGCACACTATACAACCTTTCGATGTGGCCCTTATTGCATGGCACGGAAGATACAAATTTGGGTTTCCTCCTCTACTCGGATCATATAGCACAGTGCCTAGCACATCACAGGCAAACACAAGTGACTCTCCTCCCCTTTTTAAAAACTAAGCTATCAGATTGTATGCAACCTAATTTCCAAAAACAAACAAACAAACAAATTCAGTGATTCCCAATTTATGGGCCATGGACTCCCCAAAAGCTCAGAAATCATCGGAAGGGTCTTGCAAATCCATGTGGTCTCCAGGCATCATCCAGAACCAGTCATATCCAACACATGTAAAGAGTATTGTTTTTCAAATGTATGTAGATGACTGTTGTAATTTAGGAGTTTTACAGAAGTCAGGTATTAAAAGTAATACTGCTATCATGTTGGGGGCTCGTTAAAATGTTGTAAATTTTTATTATTACAATTTAAATTTTAGTGTAAGTTAGGATAGTCTAGATACTATCTAGGCCTGAATGTCCAGAATGGTCACCACATGTGGCTGTTTTAATTTAGGATTAAATCATTTAAATTACAGTTTAATTGTTTTCAGTTCTCAGTAGCTACATGGGGCTACTGACTACTGTATTGAAAAGTAAAGATATAGAATGCTTTCATCCTCACAGAAATGAATACTGCTGATGTTGACACTTAAGATGAATAAAAAGTATCTTAGGCCATGCTCGATACCACAGCCTGTAATCTGAGCACTTTGGGAGACGGGGGTGGGTGGATTGCCTGAACCCGCGGGTTGGAGACCAGCCCTGGAAGCTTGGCAAGACCTCATCTCTACAATAAACCAAAAATCAGCCGGGTGTGCGTGCGCCTGTAGTTCTGGCTACTTGGAAGGCTGAGGCGGAATGATTGCCTGAGCCCAGCAGATCGATGCTGGGGTGGCTGTGAGCATGCCATTGCACTCCAGCCTGGGCGACCGAGTGGGATGCTGACTTTAAAAAAAAAAAAAAAGTAACTTAATAAAAGTAACCTTAAAAGAGGTAACTTATCTAATTTATAGCATAATGAAAAAGTGAAATTGGGATGATTAAACGCTTTTTACTCTTGTTGGGTGAACAAATACATCATCTCTTCATAAAGAAATACATGAAATTTACTGTCCCTGCATGTTGCCCAGATTGTAAATGCTTCCCCCACCTCCCCACCCTACCCCATTTATTTTAGGTTAGAGTTGTTTGTGAATTGGTAAATAGCCACTATGGAGGCTAAAGACCAGAAGAAACATAGAAAGAAAAACAGTGGGCCTAAAGCTGAGAAGAAAAAGAAACGGCATCTCCAGGATCTTCAGCTTGGAGATGAAGAAGATGCCAGGAAGAGAAACCCCAAAGCTTTTGCAGTTCAGTCTGCTGTGAGGATGGCTCGATCCTTTCATAGGTATGTTTAGCTAGAGTCTGGTGGGTCTTCCATGTATTCTTTTTAAATAGTAGGAGTCTCTCACAGATGACATTTGTATTCATGAGTCAAGCCCAGTTCCAAAGGACATGAAAATGGATGCTGTATGGCTTTCACTAAGAATTTGAGAAGATTTTTTTGAGTAAAAGCTGCTTTGCCTTCAGCATCTGCACGCTGGTTGGAGTTTTCTGCCCAAGAGAAAGAATTTTTAGAATTTTGTGTTCCTAAATTTTAATTTCTATGGTGATAAGTATACTTTTTTCTTAGATATGCTTTATATAGAAGTAATAGAAAATACTAAAATAGCCTGTCTACCTTTTCCATTAGGGTCCTTAGCATATTAATCATATTTATTGGCCGGGTATGGTGGCTCATGCCTGTAATCCTAGAACTTTGGGAGGCAAAGGTGAGAGGATTGCCTGAACCCAGGGGTTTGAGACCAGCCCGGACAAGACCTTGTCTCTACAATAGATCAAAAAATTAGCCAGGCATGGTGGTGCTCACACCTGTGGCTCCAGCTAGTTGGAAGGCTGAGGTGGAAGGATCACTTGAGCCCAGCAGGTTGAGGCTGTGGTGGCCATGAGTGTGCCACTACACTCCAGCCTGGGTGACAGTGGGACTCTGACTAAAAAAAAAAAAGTTACTAAAATTGTAATGTTTAATACTAAAATACCTTTATTTTAGCAAGCCCTTGCAGTATGCACAGCAATGTACTTTAAACATTGAATTGAATTCTTCCAATAGCCTTAAGATAGTAGAAATTATTCTTGCCCTCACTTTATGGATAGGAAAACTGTGGTTACCCCAATCATAGAACCAATAAGTAGGAGAGCTAAATTGAACTCTAAAGCCTCTGCTCTTATTTGTTATGATACACTGCTTTGGTGTTTGCCTTTTTTTCTTTTAATTATTCAAATCTACTCATAAAACAATCAGATTTAAGGAATGCTTAATTTTTAACTCTCTATATTATTGAGGCCATCTTATTATATCTTTACTGAGGAGCAATTATTTGGATTGGGGGCCAGAAGTTACCAAGCTAATTGCGTTCGTATACTGTTTGTTGCTCGCTTAGTAAAACCTATACTTAAAAAGTTGATGCTTTTTATTCTATTTTGAAAGTGAGTTTACTTTTTTTTTTTGATGAATAGAACTCAGGACTTGAAGACAAAAAAGCATCATATTCCAGTGGTTGATCGAACTCCATTAGAGCCCCCACCAATAGTAGTCGTGGTGATGGGGCCTCCCAAAGTTGGAAAGAGCACTTTGATACAGTGCCTTATTCGAAACTTCACTAGGCAGAAGTTGACTGAGATCAGAGGCCCTGTGACTATTGTGTCAGGTAAGGGGTGCTGCCACAGAGCTGGCATAGCAGATGTTTTCTGAGGGACATGAGTGTCTTTGTTGTTTTCTTGAGTGCAAAATGTTAAAGTAATATTGTCATGTCATATTACCTTTCTTGTATGTTTACTAAATTGGCTGTAGCTTCCGAAAAGGATAAATTCCTAGAGATAATTATGTAGCTTCAGAAAAGGATAAATTCCTAGAGATAATTATGTAGCTTCAGAAAAGGATAAATTCCTAGAGATAATTATGTAGCTTCAGAAAAGGATAAATTCCTAGAGATAATTATGTAGATGTATACCTTATTTTGACTGTTCTGTGGCTTTGCCAAGTGTGCTCCTTGGAAAGGCCTTATAGGCCTGGTCACTGTGAATACATCATTTAACAATCAGTGGGTACCTCCTATGTGCCAGGCACACCTGCTTGCCCCTATGAAACCACATTCTTGTGGAATTGAGACAGTTTTCTTCCCCTTTCCTGTAAGAATTTGTATGCTTTGGGAGATGCTGACCTTTCTACATTTGAAGAAAGATGAAACAAATTTCCAAAATGGCAATGGTAGAGCCTGATGTCTCTTGTTATAGCAATAATGTGGTCAGATTGAAGCTTTTGAAATCTTTAAAGCATCCATATTTTCATGACCATTTCCTTTTTACTTTAATTAGAAATAACTATTGTTCCATGAATATTCTGTTACATTAGGTTTGAGGAGGTTTTAGCTTATTGTGACTGACAGTATGGGAAAACTTGATAGAGACAAAGGCATTGATTGGCCCGGAGCTGAACAGCAGAACTATCCAGTGAGAATTATTTCTGTTTGAGCCCTTTTATTTATCTGGGCAGACTTTTGAAATTATTTTAAACTTAGAGAACATAGCAAGAAAACCAAGATGGAACTTATTTTATTTCACCAGTTTTCTCCTATATAAATGAACTTCTGGCACATTCCTAGAAACTTATATGGTGTTTTACTGGGTACAACTAAAAAATTATAGAGTTAATGGATAGTGTTTTTTAAGGATTTTTTTTAAAGTAAAATTTTCATCTTTTCATTTCTAGGTAAAAAGCGCAGACTCACCATTATTGAATGTAAGTGTGACATTAACATGATGATTGATCTGGCTAAAATAGCAGATTTGGTAAGTTATCAGGGGCAACTGAGATGCTATTTATCTCATCTTGAAGGGAAGAGAGTTTTATAATTATTAAAGGGATGGTGAGTGTCATCAGGGATACAATAAATGTGATTGAGTGGACGATAATAAATATTGTCATTATAATAAAAATGGATGTATGCCATGAAATGTATTCTAAAATTTAAAAGCAAACCACAGGATAGAGAAAAACTTTAACAAACATAGGTGATAAGAGCTCAATCACCTGTACATACATACATGCAAATATATCATAAGTACAATTCCTTGGACCTGTCCTGGTACTGTGCTGCTTTCTACAAATCTAGCTCACATACCCCAGTACATCTTTGAGGTGAATAGGTATTACCTGTAATATACATATGATGAAATTGAGACTCTTCAGCAAGATTAGGTAACTTTTCTGAGGATGGACCACCTTGATGGTGCCAGAACCTCTGTTTTAATGGTTATGATAAAGGAAGTCTATGGATTTGCCCTGAAGAAATGGTCAGAATTTATCAATAGAAAATCTAGATAGTACTTGGCCTATGAAAACATGCAGCCTTGATTGCTTTTATTATGGAATGGCAGAGTTCATATTTCTGATACTGTATATCTTATTTTTAAATTATTATTATTTTTGGAGACAGAATCTTGCTCTGTTACCTGTGTTGGAGTACAGTGATGCAATCATTGCTAGCCTCAAACTCTTGACCTCAAGCAATCTTCCTGTCTCAGCCTCCTGAGTAGCTGGGACTATAGTCATGTGCTACCTTGTACAGCTAGTTTTTAAAATTTTGTGTGTGTGTGTGGAAATAGAGTCTTGCTGTGTTGCCTAGACTGGTCTCAAATTCGAGTTCAAGTAGTTCTCCTGCCTCAGCCTCCCAAAAGATTAGGGTTATAGGCGTGAGCCATTGTGACTAGCCAGCTGTCTTTTGAATTAGCAAAAATAAAGTAAAATGCTAAAAAAATTTAGACGTATTGCTTAGGAATTGTGGGATGACAGATCCTTTTTTTTCCCTAACTCTTTCTGGAGTGTTGTTTGATGACAAAGAGCTATGAATTTTGTCCTTTGGCCTAGGAAGACTCCTAAAATATAAAATAAAAAGTAATACAGATTTTAATGCTATGTCATTTTAATGTCAGAAAACTAAATACCATTCAAATTTTGAATATGTAATGCTAAAATTAGTAAAAATAAGTGTTATTGTTAGCACAAAGTAGTATAAACTTACTAAATCGTGTGTATTTGAAATGATTGAAATAGTTCAGCATAAAAGTCATTAATTTCTCTTTTATGTTTAGTATAGCAAGTTTCTAATTTTAAAAGCATGCCTATTAGGAGAGATGCCTTTAAAATTTATTATTTTAGTTACTATGGATACAGAATAGTTATACATATTTATGGGGTACATGTGATATTTTGATGCAACCATACAATGTGTAATGATTAAATCGGGGTAATTGGGCTATTCATCACAAGCATTTATCATTTCTTTGTGTTAGGAACATTTCAACTCACTCTTTGGGTTATTTTGAATTATACAATAAATTGTCCACTCTAGTGGTCTATTGTGCTGTTGAACACTAAAACATGTTCCTGCTGGCTAACTGTATTTTTGTTCCCACTAACCCTCTCTTTATCCCAACTCCACTACACTTTCCAGCCTTTTAACCATCATTAAGAGAGATGCTTTTGTGTAAATCTTTTTAAGATTTTAAAAAGGAACACACGCATTTGATTGTACTATGGGGTACACACAACACACATTTTTTTCCTTGCTCTGACCCCTGGTCTCTCAGTTATCTTCAGAACAGTGTCCTTCCAAATACACATAAATAATACATGCAATTCTTTAAAAACATGATTGGTTGTTTATTATACACACTGTTCTGTGCTTTGCTTTCTTCATGTAATGAATCTTGGATATATATAATCAGTACTATAACTCTACCTCAGTCTTTTTAATGTATTCCATTGTATGGATGTACCATAATTTGTTTGACTTGCTTTATATTGATTGCTTTGCTGTGGGTTATAGTGAAGTCACAGCAAAGACACACAGAATACATGGATTTGGGTGTGTAGGTTCATAAGTGTGGATTGAAGGAGTAATATAAGTGGGACCCCTCAAAAAATGGAGTTATCTTTTGGAAGGTGGGCTCCTTATAGTACACTTGAAATTTGTTCCTCCAGATCAAATGGTCAACCAAAGTTTTTATTTGGAAGTTTTGAAAACGTTACATCATAATTTGTGGAAGAAACATCCCAAGTTGTGGCAAACAGTTGACTGGTCCCACGGTGTGCTGAGTGTTCAGTTTTTGACTAAAAATGACATAACCCCTGGGCTCCACTCTCCTTTTCACTCAATCTCACCCTGAGTGACTTTTTTTGTTTTTTTCCTGGATGAGAAAAGTCCTCAAAGGAAACGTTTTGCTGATATGTAAGGGGTGAAACAACAAAACAACAGAAGCACTAAAAGGTATCAGAATTAATGAACTCAGAAACTGAGCAGTGGAAAAAGCATCTCAATAGGTGTATTACATCAGACAATATTTTGGAGGTGACTGAAGTTTAAACATGTCAGAAAAAAGACACAATTTTTTTTTTTTTAAGACCAAGAGATTTATTAAAGCAGCGGCTACAAGGGAAAAGGGAAAGGGTCTGTGGCTGCAGGATTGGGGGGAGAGAGAGAGAGACGGGGGAGAGATAGAGAGTGTGAGAGAGGGAGAGGGCGAGAGAGTGTGTGTGTGTGAGAGAGAGAGAAAGGGAGAGAGGGCGAGAGTGAGAGAGAGAGTAGCGGGGAGAGAGAGAGAGTTATGGAGGGGGAGGGGTGTATTTATGGGCTTGACAGGGTCTGGCCAGTATCATGTTTGGGTTTTATTGGAGAAGACTATGAGGTAGTATTCCTATAGGGAGAAGTTATTCGAGCACAGGTTTAAACTTCGCGCACGGGAAAAGTCGGAGTTTAAGGCCTTTGTTGTCTTGGGTGGCAGCGCCATCTTCGGGATGCCCTTCTGACTGTTCTCTGCGCCCTTCATTCCCACCTTTTCTGTTTATTTGGTAGAGAGGCGTTGTTACTCTTTCTGGATGTGGACGTTGCTGGATGTGGACGTTGTGGGGTGAGGTGGGGGAAGGGCACAGAACCAGCCAGAATAGGGTCCAGAGGTAGGCACTGAAGGTGAAGATTTTTGAAGGCGAGAGTTTTATGAAAGTTTCTTGTAAGTGTAGAATGGCGACTTGTTCCGGCCAGTCTTCCATTGGGCCCGAGGGCGGTAGTAACCAGCTGTCTTGGAGTAGACTGTGGAGGTAAATAGAGAACCTGGAAGAGAACATATCTAAAAGAAAAGTTAAGTGATGTTTAGGGACAAGGTGTTGACTCTTCTATTGAGAAGGGTGCCGTTGTATCAGAAAGTATGAGGGGAGAGGCAAAAAAAGAAAAAGAATTTATTTAAATTTCTTTTTCTTTTTTTGCCTCTCTCCTCATACTTGCTTAGTTGACAAAAAATGGCAGCCGAGGGACTGTTTGGCA
The DNA here is from genome assembly GCA_027257055.1 of Cephalopachus bancanus. Classification (NCBI taxonomy): domain Eukaryota; kingdom Metazoa; phylum Chordata; class Mammalia; order Primates; family Tarsiidae; genus Cephalopachus; species Cephalopachus bancanus. Next base: position 716,005 of record JAPVLO010000184.1, on the reverse strand, counting down.
CCTATTCTTCCTGATCCTATAACTAGTTGCTTGTTCCTTGGTCCATGCTGTCAAATAGGGTGTCAGATATTCCACAGCCAGCCCCCCCACCACCTTTGGCTTGATCCTTTGTCATTGGAGAACTCTGCCTGCTGCCTCTGTCCATGGTGTGCAGCAGTGGTGTGCTTTCTCACAATGCTCAATAGTCCATCTTCATGTATTCTGTATTTCAGGATTGTGGATATCCCTAGTTTAATCAAAGATGGGTGTGTTTTTACTTTTTGTTATCTTCAGTTAGTTGCAGAAAGATGAAAACAACTGTCTTTAATGTCTGAAACAAGAAGTCTACAGGACCTAATTCTGAAATTATTTTGTATGTTTGTAGTGTCTTAAATTTTAAATATTGGTCTTATCTGCTTATATTTGCTTGTAGATTACCACCCATTATAACTGTTTTTTGACTATTCTAAACTGGTATCCTTAAAAAGATCTTCTAAACAACTGCATGTTACAAATTAACATATAAGACCTTTTCCATTACATACTTCATAGCCAAACAAAAAAAAAGTTGATTTTTTTCTTATGAGAAGATTGAAACAAGAGATTGATTTTCTGTATTTTTAATATTCTTTTGTTGATTATCTTTTCTTTCCATTTTTTGCATGTCAGAGATCTGTTATTTGGTTTCCTTGTTAGAGACCTGTTATTTGGATTAAAAACACCTTACACAAACCTCTATTTGTTGAAGTTAAAATTTCTTGGGTAAGGAAAATTAGACCAACCCTTTTCTGAGTTGTCATACATTCATATTCTTAAAATAGAAGTTTATATCCTGGTAGACATTGTCTTATGGTTGACTTGTAGAGCCAGTCAGAGGGTGGTATTTTCTCTGTTAGGGTGTTCCATAAGTAGTCATTTGGTTCAGTCTAGAGCAGGAGTTGGCAAACTTTTTCTTTGAAGGGCCATCTAGTAAATTTTTTTAGGCTTTGTGGATCATAAAATTTTTGTTGCAGCTACTTAACTCTGCAGTTGTAGTGCAAAAGCAGCCATAAACAATATGTAAATGAATTAATATGACTGTGTTCCAGTAAAACTTTAGTTACAAAAACAGGTGATGGGCTCAAGCAGCCTTGGCCATTGTTTTTGCTAAGCTCTGGCCCAGCCATTTGTTCATTGAGCTGTGGCTAGACCATGCTTCTCTGTAAACTTTGGCCCCCTTCCCAGTCTGTGGATCCCCTTTTTTCTCTCTCTCCAATCTACTTTCTAAATAAGCTATATTTTTAAATCTTAAAAAAGCAACAAAAAATAGGTGATGGGCTAGATTTGGCTCATGAGCCATACTTTGCTGACCACTGGTTTAGAGATTTTCTATTTTGGTGGCCTTCTTGAAAAATTGTGTGTTCTGTCTTTAGGTGCTGATGCTTATAGATGCCAGCTTTGGGTTTGAAATGGAAACTTTTGAGTTCCTAAACATCTGTCAAGTACATGGCTTTCCTAAAATTATGGGAGTTCTCACTCACCTTGACTCCTTCAAGCACAATAAGCAACTGAAGAAGACAAAGAAGCGATTAAAACACAGATTCTGGACAGAAGTCTATCCGGTAGGAAGAGAAATAATTATTACAGGATACCAACACAATAATCCTTTAAAAATAGAATGAAGAGGCATTAATTAGCATCTATATAGGATTTACCTGCTGGGTTTCCTTTATATATCTATTCATAGTCGTTGAAATACTTCCTTTGAGAGAGTCTTATTCTGGGCGTCTTGTATCTCTTTTGTCTCTGTACCTCTGCACCACGCAGTATCTGTTTTGGGGTCATGATTTAATAGAGTACCTTAGACATTTCACCCAGTTGTGGGACCAAGCACTGCCATTCCTCTCCGTTCCATGTTGCCATGACTGGTCAGCCACAGTACTTTTCCTGGGCTCAGGAGCCTTACTTACCTCTCTGTCCTACCTAGATCTGTGTCACTGCTCAGCTGAAGAGCGGTCTGCTCCTATGAGGTCCTAACAAGATAAGTCCTGAAATAAGTCAGTGGAGCTCTGGAAGCATTGGGTCAGTGACTTTGCTAGATGTTTCCCTTTTTAGGACTGATTCTTATTTAGGTTTTTTTTTTAATATATTGGTGTAATATGGACAAAAATTTAATTTTTAATTTTCCTTTAATATTTAGGGTGCCAAGCTGTTCTACCTTTCTGGAATGGTACATGGAGAATATCAAAACCAAGAAATTCACAACCTGGGCCGTTTTATTACAGTTATGAAGTTTAGGCCTCTCACATGGCAAACTTCTCACTCTTATATCCTGGCAGACAGGTAAAACGTGAATATAAACTTTTTCTTCCTGGCCTATATATTTCAGAGCTTAAAAGGTTATAAGAATAGTGACTACAGCACTTACTTTGTGCCTATTTGAATAGTGAAGTATAGTTGATGGAACATGTTGAATATTCTTATATTGCACTTAAAGATGCTGATTTACTCCTTCCGGAATAAATCAATTATATGGTGTTTAGAAAAATCAGAAGATTTTGAAGCACTTAAGACTACAGGATGTGGCCCCATCCTACCTTCAACCTCATTTTCAGGGATGATGTGCTCTTGTGCTCAAGTCATTCAAACATGCCTTCATTTTCCTTCTTTTGTGCTTTTCCTCATGTGGTTTTCTCAGCCTGAAATACCCTTCCTTCATCTGTCAGAATCCAAGTCACACTAAAAATCATAGGCTAGCCCTTTTCCATGAAGGAATTTTCTAAATATTTTCGTCACTCTTCTGTGTCCCCAGGTAGAGGTCATTTCCCTTTTTGGTGTCTTATGACATGCATATCACTTGCACCCTAAGAGACACAATTATATGTTTGCCCTTTTCTTCTGGTAATTAATGAACTGCTTCCTTATTTCTGTATTTTCCAAACAACGTGCTTCTGAACAAGAATGTGGTGAGTCATTGACACATAAAGGGAGGTATAAGAACTTTGACATTCATTTCTGCCATATGATTGAGTTTTATTTTTCTAGGATGGAAGATTTGACAAACCCAGAGGATATCCGGATAAACAACAAATGTGACCGAAAAGTGTCTCTTTATGGCTACTTAAGAGGCGCACACTTGAAAAATAAAAGCCAAATTCACATTCCAGGTATCCTCTTATTGTAAAACATACTAGAATGACCTGTAAAATTCTTGGGACAACTTCATCTCTTAGGAAAGCTGAAAAATGACCAAATAGTGGAGAGCTGCTTTGCTGGAGGTTTTAAAAGTGACCCAGTTATGTGTCAACTCACAAAGCTGGAGTAAACCAAATTCCTTTTCCTCTGACCCTGGTGTCTTCTAGCTAGAGTGGCACAGTTCCAGTGTTGCCCAATGACCATTTTTAGTGTTGTGGTTTAAAACTTTGAACTGTGGGATGTTTTTACCAACAGTTGGTGTGTTTTTTTCCCCCTAAAACTTAGTTCAAATAAACTATTTATATTAATTTTGCCTCAATTTTTCCTTTAGGTCGACAGTTATTTCTAAAGTTGTACAGTTGGGTTTACTATGACTAAGTATTAAAATAAAATGTAAGAGGGAAACTGAAGCCAGTTTCTCAGCACAATCTTGTAGTCTTCAGAGGCTTGCAAAGGACAGGCATTAATCCCGTCTTTAGCATGAGAACAATTCTTTAGGGTTCACCAAGGGTTGCCTTGTATTCCAGAAAGAGGTGGAAGCGCCCAGTTAAACTATGTTCACCCTCAGACTAAAAGGTGGAAGGGACCAGCTTAAGGTCACCCAGAGCACAGGAGAAGTAGAAGGCAAATGCCGTGAAAAAGGCTTTTCCCCTTCTCTGGGGCTCCCCAAGTCTGTAGGCTAAGCTGCTTCCCCTTTTACTCCCCTGACCATTATCATTCATACATCTGGCATCAGCTTAGCCCCCCATGCCGCTATACTTGTTGATGTCTTATCAGCTGAAGCTTCCTGGGTTCTGTGTTCCAGGTGTAGGAGATTTTGCTGTGAGCGATGTCAGTTTCCTCCCAGACCCCTGTGCTCTTCCTGAACATCAAAAGAAGCGTGGTTTAAATGAGAAGGAGAAGCTGGTTTACGCACCTCTCTCTGGAGTTGGGGGTGTACTGTATGACAAAGATGCTGTCTATGTTGATCTTGGTGGTAGCCACGGTTTTCAGGAATCGGTGAGATGGGAATCTTTGTTCTGAACACTCATTATTCTTTCCAAATGTTTTTTTTTTAAATCACAGAAAGTAATGTGTTCAGCTTTTATTTATTGAAGTGCTTTATCTTTATTTATATTAAAGACCAAAATGGATATTGTAAATGTACAGAATATAGAGAATACTTCATTGTACCAAGCAGAAAGTAAGAGTCCTGTGCTCCACACCTCCCTGATCCATGGCCTCTAGCGTGGCCATGTGGCCAGTGGTGCTCCTGTGACCCATTCCTCTTTATACAAAATCAGTGTGTTTTCTAGCTCTTGTTGGTCTTTTTCTCGTTCACAATAGTCTTCTCGTTCTGTTTTTTAAAATCAACTTTGGGTTTTTATTTCTTAGTTCTGAAATGGAATTTTATTGTGTTAAAATAGCCTTTTAATTGCTAGAAAAGCTAGCATTTCTGTAGTATTAAGACCTTAGGTTTTTCTAGCTAAGCATTTAGGTTATCAGGTTATATACTCTAAACCTTGGAAGAGTTTAATGAAGGCGGGGATCAGTTTCAAGCTTTGTTGTAAGAAATTTCTTCTCTTGGAAGCAAAAAAGGTTCTCAGGAACTATATTTAGGATAATTTTGAGAAACTAATTGAAGCTAATGTCTCTCTAGAATCCTTGTGCTTTCCTTACTTGCCCTTTCTTGGTGGCCTTGACAGGATGAGATGGGGCCCACTCATGAGCTGGTCCAGAGTCTTATCTCCACCCATTCCACCATTGATGCCAAGATGGCTTCAAGTCGAGTGACACTTTTTTCAGACTCCAAACCACTGGGGTCAGATGATATAGATAACCAAGGGTAAGTCTGCCTTTTTTCTATTTTTAATTTAAAAAATACTATATTACGAAATTATATCAGCCATAATTTAGTCATTATAACACATTTTAGTGGGATTCATTCCAGGTTGTTTTGCTTTTTATCTGTATGTGTTTCTGAGGGCTCTTCACTTATATAACATTACATGGGAGTATTTTCTCAAGACAAAATACAGGATTCATTTTTCAGCAGACCCAAAATCTTCAAATACCACAAAATCTTTTCCATAGGTTGTCTTTTGTTTCTTAGGAGACCTGAGGCCACTTGGCTTTCTTTTGGTGGCAAAAATACTAGAGGAGAATCAGGGCGCTTATTTAGGTGACTGTTCAGGAGCCACATGTCTTGTCCTGAAAGTTTTACTTAGATTATTTTGTAGTTATCCTGTGGGGAGGTTTCTACTGATACATGGCTTATAGGAATTGTTTTTCAGTGTGGGTTGTGAATTTATATAACTTTATACATAGTATTTGTGAAACGTTGGTTTGTTATATTGATTTATGATTCCCAGTAGAAATCAATCTGAAAATGACTGAGATTTTCTAGTATATCATTTGTTATAATATGCATAAACCATTTAGCTTAAGGCCTGACAGATAAGAAGTATTCACTAAAAGATCACCGTTATTATAATGTATTATTATTAGCTATTTTCATTTTTACGTATTCCTCTAGTCATCCTTATGTACATGAGATACTCTTTTCTAACATAGTTATAATGCATGTACAATTTTTATGTATTCTGAGCGTTTCCTTTTTCTGTACAGTCTTTATATAGTCATCATTTTGTTATTATTCTAACTTACCCATTCTCTTATGGTGCAATTTTTAGTTTTTCTAATTGATGTTTTCGTAATTTTATATATAGTGCTACCTTAAATATCTTTATATAGTTTTTATTTCATCTTGTCGTTTTGTGGTTTTAGCTTTTTTTTTTTTAATTTAAAGATATGGGATACAATTCAGAATTAGGTATACAGGTGGTCATTGTACAGGTAAAGTTTGGGCCTCCTTTCATCCCCACTTCACTTTACCTGGTTTGAGATCAGGTAGCCTTATGAAGTGTGCCCCCACCCCAGCAGTGTCCCGCTACTGCCAATCCCTTTCTGATTGTATTCTGGTAAATGTTCAGAGTCCACTTGTGAGTAAGAACATGTGGTACTCAGTTCTTTGTTTCTGTGATAGATTACTGAGTATGACAGACTAAATCCATCCAGGTTGCTGTGAAGTACATAATTTTGTTCTTCTTTGTGACTGCATAGTATTCCATCATGTATGCGTACCACATCATGTATATGTACCACACTATATCTAGTCCTGTTTTGATGGGCAGCACAGTTGGTTCCATGTTTTTGCTATTATAAATAGTGCTGCAATAAACATATATGTAGGTATCTTTTTCTGTAGAATGAATTGAGCTCCTCTGAGTATATTCCTCAGAGGAGGATTGCTGGATCATATGGAGGGTCAATTTCCAGTTCTTCTAGAAATCGCCACAATGTTTTCCATAAAGATAGAACTAGTTTGCATTCCTACCAACAGTGTAGAAGTGCTCCCTTTTCTCCACATCCTTGCCAGCATCTGCTTTTGTTGTTTTTTTGTTTTATTAATGATGGCCATCCTTACCTGAGTTAGGTGATGTTTCAGTGTGGTTTCGATTTGCATTTCTCTGATGTAAGTGAGGCTGAGCATTTTTTCATGTGTCTGTTGGCTACCCGTATATCTTCATGTGATACCTTCATGTCTTTTGCCCACTTTTTAATGAGGCTGTTTGTTTTTTTCCTTTTGGCGTGTTTGAGTTCCTTGTAGATCCTGGATGTTAGGCTTTTTCAGATATGCAGTGGGGAAATATTTTTTCCCATTCTGTGGACAGTCTCCCTGCTCTCTTGATGATTTCTTTTTACTTTGCAGAAGCTTGTCAGTTTGATAAGGTCCCACATGTCAGTCTTTTATGGTGTGGGCCTTGGGGTTTTGATAAGGAATTGGTTGCCAGTTCCAATTTCCATAAGGGTATCTCCTGTGTTTTTTAAGATTCTTAATGTTTGAGGTTTTATGTTTAGGTCTTTGATCCATTTGGAGTTGTTTTTTATGTATGGTGCTAGGGAGGGGTCCTGTTTCATTCTTCTGCACATGATCAGCCAGTTTTCCCAGCACCATTTACTGAATTGGTTCTCCTCTCGCCAGTTGCTGTTGGAGACTTTGACGAAGATGAGTTAGTTGAGAAGTTGAGGTTTTGCTTCCTGAATCTCTATTCTGTTCCATTGATCTATATGCTTGTTTTTGTACCAATACCAAGTTGTTTTGATTGTTGTAACCTTATAATAACGTTTACCTCCTACTTTTGTTTCTTTTGCTAAGGATTGTTTTGGCTATTCATGGTCATTTTGTTTCCATGTGAATTTCTGTATTGTTTCCAGGTCTGAGAAGAATGATGTTTGTAATTTAATGGGTATTGCATTGAATCTGGATTGCCTTTGGTAGGATGGACATCTTAACAATGTTGATTCTTCTAGTCCATGAGCATGAAATATTTTTCCATTTATTTGTGTCATCTTTGACTCCTTTGAGCAGTGTTTTATAGTTTTCATGGTAAAGGTCTTTCACTTCTCTGTTTAGGAAGATGCCAAGGGATTTCATTTTTTGTGTGGCTATTGTGAATGGGATTGTGCTTTTTATCTGGTTCTCTGCCTGCTTGTTTTTGGTGTATAGGAATGCAACTGCCTTTTGAGTGTTTATTTTGTACCTAAGGACTTTGCCAAAGTCTTTTATCAATGCAAGGAGGTTTTTGACAGATTCTCTGAGATTTTCAAGGTATAGGATCATATCATCAGCAAAGAAGGATAACTTGACTTCTTCTTTTCCTATTTGGATACTCATGATTTCTTTCTCTTGTCTGATTTCTCTAGCTAGGACTTCCAAAAATATATTGAACAGGAGGGATGAGAGTGGGCAGCCTTGTCTTGTTCTGATTTTCAGGGGAAGTGCTTCCAACTTCTGTCTGTTTAGCAATATGTTGGCTGTGGGTTTATAATAGATGGCTCTTACTATTTTGAGGTATGTCCCCTCTATACCTGGGTGTTCAAGGGTTTTTATCAAAGAGGGATGCTGGAATTTATCAAAAGCTTTTTCTGCATATGATGATATAGTCATGTGGTTCTTGTTTTTACATCTGTTGATGTATTTAATTACTTTTATGATCTTGTGGATGTTGAACCAACCCTGCATCCTGGGAATGAAGCCTATTTGGTCATGGGGGATGATTTTTGAGATGTGTTGTTGGATCCGATTTGCTGGATTCTTGCTGAGTATTTTTGCATCTGTGTTCATCGGGGATATTGACCTGTAGTTCTGTTTCTTAGCTGGATCTTTACCGGGTTTGGGTGTTAGTGTGATGTTAGCTTCATAAAATGATTTGGAGAGTGTTCCATCTTTCTTGATTGCCTGGAATACTTTCAGTAGGATTGGTATTAGCTCCTCCTTGTATGTTTTGTAGAATTCCTCTGGAAAACCATCTGGTCCAGGACTTTTTTTTGTAGGTAGTTTTCTTATGACAGAGTCAGTTTCCTGTGCTGTTATTGGACTATTTAGGATCTCAATTTCTTCTCGTTTCAACCTTGGGAGGTTGTATGATGTCAGAAAGTACTCTTGTTTCATTTAGGTTTTCAAGTTTCCATACACGTGTGCATAGTAATCTCTGATAATCTTGTATTTCTTCAGGGTCAGTTGTGACTTGATCTTTTGCATTTCTGATTGTGTTTATTTGGGCCTTTTCCCTCTTTTTCTTGATCATTCTGGCTTGGGGTCCATCAGTCTTGTTTATCCTTTCAAAGAACCAGCTTTTTGTTTCATTGATTTTTTTTTCCTATGGTATTTTTGTCTTCTGTGCCCCATATTTTAGCTTTTACTTTGGTGTTCTGGATTTTTCTGCTGAAGTTAGGGTTTTAGTGGTCTTGCCTTTCCAGCTCCCTTAAGTGATTTGTTAAGCTGTTGACTTATTCTCTATTTTCTTGATGTGTGTTCATAGAGAAAAAGATTTCTCTCTCAGTACTGCTTTCGTGGCATCTAAGAGGTTTTGTTAAGATGTTTTTTGTTTTAATTTGTTTCCAGGTATCTTTTCATTTCTGTTTTGGTTTCTTTTTTGACCCAGGAGTTGTTCGGCATCATGCTGTTTAGTGTCCATGTCTTTTTGGGTTTTAGGATAATTTTGTTGGTGGTGATATTTATTTTTATTCCACTGTGGTCTGAGAAGGGGCATGGCGGTATTTCAATCTTGTGAAATTATTTATGCTTGATTTATGGCCAAGGATGTCGTTGATCTTGGAATATGTTCCATGTGGTAATGAGTAGAATGTATATTCTGTTATTGTTGGGTGGAGTGTTCTATAGGCATATACTAAGTTCATTTGGTCAAGTGTCAAGTTGAGGTTCCGGATCTCTTTGTTGATTTTCTGCCTTGTTTTGTCTAGGGTTGTTAGCAGGGTATTTAAGACTCCAGCTATAATAGTGTTATAGTCAATATCTCTTTTTTAGTTTACTTAGTAGCTGCTTTATAAAAACTGGTGCTCCTGTGTTGGGTGCATATATGTTTAAGATGGATATTTCTTGTTGATGAATTGAACCTTTTATTATTATGTAGTGTTTTTCCTTTTTAAATTTTTGATAGCTTAAAGGTTTTTTTGTCTGACATTTAGATCGCAACTCTTGCTTTCTTTTGTGATCCATTCACCTGGAAATTTGTTTTCCATCCTCTAACTTTGAGTTTGTCTGTGTCCTTTGTGGGGAGATGAGTTTCCTGGAGACACTAAATTACTGTGTCATGTTTTTTAATCCAATGTTCCATTTTATGTCTTTTCAGTGGTGCATTAAGTCCATTCACATTTAGACTGATTATTGAAATGTGAGAGTTTATCCTTGTCATAATACTCTGATAAGGCTGTTTTTTTTTTCATTTACCTTTTGTGTTCATATATGTATGTGTTTTTATTTTTGCAGGTATGTTATATGTTCTATTGCTTATGTTTGTAATCTTATGAAGCATATGGTCTTTCTTTTGTTTCTTTTTTCTTCTGTGCACAACACCTTCTAATAAAAGCATCCCCTGTAGAGCTGGTCTTAAAGCAGCATATTCTCTTAGGGACTGGATGTCTGGGAAGGATTTTAATTTGCCCTCACTGATGAAGCTTAGCTGGCTGGGTAGGAAATTCTTGATGGAAATTGTTTATCTCTGAGAACATTAAAGATTGAGGCCAATTCCTTCTGGTCTGTAGTGTTTCTACAGATAAGTCTGCAGCAATTCTGACTGGTCTCCCCCAGTAGGTAGTCTGACCTTTTTTTCCTTGCTGCCTTTAGGATTTCTTCTCTCATACCTACTTTGTGCAGGCGTATTACTATGTGTCTAGGTGTTGGTCTTCTTATAAGGCATCTTGCAAGGATTCTTTGAATCTCTTGTGTTTGTATAGTTGTCTCTCTGGCCAGATGAGGGAGGCTTTCTTGAATGACCTCATGGAATGTTTGTTCTAGGGTATCCTCTATTTCTCTTTCTATTTCAGGTATTCCAATCAGACGAGGGTTTGGTTTCTTGATAAAATCACTCATCTTGGAGAGTTTCTTCTTAAATTTTTTTCTATATTTTTAATAGATCGGGTTAATTCCGTATTTTGGTTTTCCAGCTCTGAGATTCTTTCTTCTACTTTGTCAGTTCTGCTTCCCAAGCTTGTCAGTTTGTCATTTATTTCTTGGATGGAATTCTTTATTTCTGTTATTTCTAAGTACACTTCCTTGAGTTTGTCCAAGGCTGCTATAATTTCATTTAGTTTTAGCCCTTAACATTTCTTGATTTTTATTCATTCTATCCAATGATTCTCTGATCTCTGTAAGTACCTTCTGGGTACTGTTGTTCTCAAAGGTAGCCATTGTTTTTGCCCCAGTAGTTATTTTTTCTAGCACTGACTCTTTCCTGGGACTCTGGTTGTCAGCAGTTCTTCGTTGGTTTTTCTTTGTAGCAGTTCTCATATATTTCTCTTTAATTCCATTGCCCAGTGGAAAATGGAGAAGCAGTCACTTCTGATATTTGCTCTACCTTTTGTCCTTCCTTGAGCTGGGGCTGTGAATTTGTTCAATTATGAAGTAGGAATGGGGAGTTGTGCTGTCTCTTTTCAATTTTGAGCACTTACTAGTGGAAGAGGGGGAGCTGCAAGGATTCAGAATCTATTGGCAGGTTATAATGTTTGCCGTCTGGTGAATAGGCCAACTGGGACTCATTCTGCATCTCTGCACCATATGACCTTACAGTGGGTATGCTTGCTTAGCCCCTGAGCCCAAGACAGCATATAAGAAGGAGAAGAGAGAAGAAGGAGGCAAAAAAGGGAAAGGAGGAGAAAGGAAAAGAAGAAAGCAAAATAGAAAAAGAAAAAAACTTGCAAAAACCACACAAAAAAAGAGAAAGAGCAAAGAAAGAGAAATAGAAGGAAAGAAAAGAGAAAAACAACCAACAAACAAAGCAACCAAATGAGATAATCAAACAAACAAACCTATACCACCACCAGCCTCCTTTTCGGTCAGTTCGCTGTCTGCATCTATTGCCCAGCAGCTGACTCAGGGTGAAGGGTGGATCATCTGGGGTTCTGTATATGCTCTTACCTGCCAGGGCTTGTGCACTGGAGGAAATGTTCTCTCAGGTCGCAAAGAGCAGCCCCAATGCAATGCAGAGATCAGTGCGTGGTCTCAAGATGCAGTTCTGCTGTTCCACAGAGGCCGCTTTGGAGCACTTCTCTGTCCAAGTGTCAGCACTTCTCTGCTCAGTTTCTCTGCTGGGAGGTCCTTTCCCAGCAGTTATCAGTCTCTGGACCTCAGGACCTGGTAGCAGGGCTCTGGAGCCCTGTCCAGGCTTGAGGTGGGCTCTCCCCACTGCTTCCTTGGGAATCTGTTCAGGCTCCCTCCCTGTGTTCCCTCCACAGCCCTCACTGCCAGTGTTCAGCTTACTTCAGCAAATTTTCCTGGGAAAAGCTCCCAAATTGTCTGCCACTAGGTTTCCTGCTCTGACTGATATGCATCTGTGTTTGGTCCAGTGTGGGGATATGGAGTCTATCTCTCAGGTATTGTGCACTTGAATATCCTCTCTGGGCAAATGATGGTTGATTTCAGAGGGGTATAGAGATCACCCCTTGGTCTCAGGATGCAGGCTGCTCAGGATACAGGCAGCTCTGAATTGGGCAAGATAAAGCAGGACTCTTCCCAGTCCCAGGACAGAAAATGGTGGTAGTCCGTGGTTTTGTCCTCCAGCGGGGCTCAACTCCAGAATTCCTCTTGGCATTTATTCCATGGTCCCTGCTGCCTGTGCCTGGCCTGTTGCCTCAGGTGGTATGGACCAGGTGCCAGCTGATCTCTTCTGCCTTTCCTGAGAGATTTCCCAGGGATGGTGGATCCTTCTGCGTGCAGCAGGTGCTGAATTCAGAACAGCAGCAGATTGTACCAGTTTCTGCAAGGGGCCCTGAGTACCTGGTCCTATGTCTCCCCTTAGTTGGACATTCACTCACTCACTTGCACACACAAACAAACACAGATTACTTTTTGTGTGCACTCACCCATGCAGAGACTCTTGCACTGTGACCAGGTCCAACGCCATCTTGCCTTCAATGGGTAATGCCGTTTTAGCATCTTAATGATTCTTCTGTATCAGTTATAGCATTCAGGACTTCAAAATGGTGATTTTCTTAATCTCTCATTTCTTCTGCATTTGTTAGCTAGCATTTTTAAACAAAGAGCTTTCAATTTCTCCTTTATTTCAATATCACTGTTCATTAATGGGCTTATGTTTTAATCTGTGTTATTTTCTCATCACTGTCATTATTTTTTCTGATGCCTACATTGTCCCAGACTTGGCTGTGGGAGCCCTCAGCCTGTCTCCTGTGTCCTTTCAGCATGTCCCTGTAGTCTTTGAACACTTCTTGCTTTCTAACACAAGATGATCCAGGCTTAATTTTTCCTTTTCCTGTTTTGGGCCTGGAGTTACCTGTTTCCCATAAGGATTGTGTGTTCCCAGCTTGGAAATTAATCAGCCTTCCAAAATGTCTGCAAAGAGACTAACTTCCCTTTTAAGCAATTTTTTTCTAAAATTAGAAAATTTTTTTTCTAAAGTTATTTCTTTATTCTCTTTATAAGTTCTTTTGAAATGTAGTATTAGGGAACTATGTGTGAATTTGCTTATTTACTGTTCCAGTGTTTATTAGATCTTTTTTTCTGTGCGGTGTTATTGTAAACCTAATTCCTTGACATTTTCTGTTTCTTTTCTTTTTATTGATCATGTTGCTGTTTCTGTATTAGCCAATTATTGTACAAATATAATTATTTTGCGTTTTCCTGGTAATATAGGTTGTGGATGCCAAAGGAGGAAAAGCAAATGGATTTGAAAACTGGTCGAGTGCGTCGGAAGGCCGTTTTTGGAGATATGGAAGATGAGTCTGGAGACAGTGACGATGAAGATGATGATGAAATGTCTGAAGATGACAGGTTGGAAAATGACTCTAGTGGTGACAAAACAGAAGAGGAGGAAGATACTGAAATGACTAATAAGAATATGACTGTTAAAGGTGTCAAACGGCAGAAACTTGAGGAGCTAGAAGAAGACAGTGAGATGGATATGCCAGCATTTGCTGATAGTGATGATGATCTTGAAAAGAGCTCAGGAGAAGAAGAAGTGGAAGAAGCTGATGAAAGCAGTGAAGAAGAGGACTCCACTGTAGAAGGAGAGGGGGGCATTTTAGAATCAAAGACTGTTGGAGAAGGTGGCAAAGCAGGACTATCTCCAGCTGATCGCAGTGACCATGTGAATTTGGAGAAGTCTTTGCTGATGAAAAAAGTGGCTCTTACCACTTCCGATTCTGGCCATTGCACAGCTGAAGAGGCATTTGCATCTGAAGATGAATCTGAAGAAAGCACCTTGCTCAGTTCAGAGGAAGAGTACTCAGAAGATGAAGAGGATATTAGGGGAAAGCTTTCTCAAGTGGGCAGTGGTCAGAAACTGGGTTCAGAGAACTTAATTGATGAGACCAGTGATATAGAAGATTTACTCAAAGAGGAAGACGATTACAAAGAAGAAAATAATTGTTTCACAGAAACCTCAGGTATGCTTAAATTTACTTGGCTGTTACTATAAACTTGGCACTCAAAATGTTACTATAAATGGAATATCTGCATTTGGGGGTCTGCTGTTTTGAAGATTTTGTTAACTGTTCAATTGTTGCATTATGAATGGATCTTGAAGCAGAAATAAAAGGACCTAACTGAAGGATGGCATTGGTCATTTCAGGTACCTTCAAGTGGAAGGAAGATCTTTCCAGGAAAGCAGCCGAAGCCTTTCTGAGGCAGCAACAAGCAGCTCCAAACCTCCGAAAGCTTATTTATGGGACAGGTAAAGACCTCTGGTTCAAAGTTAGAAATGTTTTAGTTTTTTAGATTTTTTTTTTTTTTTTTTTTTCAGAAAAGGAGATAAGTGAATTGGTTGGGGGATTGGGCTGGTACTTTTGACATTCACAATTCCTGTCATATTTCATATTTGGCAGATGTTTTTAATTATCAGCTCAAGAGGACCACAGTTGGCCATATGAAATAGATTTATGGGTCTGCCAGAAACTATCGATGCCAACACTGTTCATCACATCATGTCATAACCCCTATTTAAAAGTCCTTTATGATAAATTTTTTGTAGAATTTACTGCCAGGAAAATATTTCTTTCTGTCAAAATCTTTGTTTTTTTCTTGTTGAGAATGAGAACCCTGTGTAATTCATTCTGTTCTCTTTTGCCCTACTCCTATTTTATGTTTTTTTAAACTTTGTATATATTTATTTTCTTTTGGAAAAGGTAATGTAAAAATAAATATAACGTGGTGAACTTTGTATTGTGCTACTCAGTTACTAGACGAATTAGATCAAGGCCACATGATTAGTCATTTGGGCTAGGAGTATTGAGTAGGACTGTTGTATACTGATTTTCATTCAGGTTTTGCCTTAGTACACTTAGTGATTAGAGATGCAACATTCTTCAAAGAAACTTTTCTATAATAATTTAAAGCTCTGCCTTTAAATGTCCCCTTCCTCCTTTAACCTCCATATTTCACTCCTCAGTGATCTCTTGGCTGCTGCCTTGCAGAACGACAAGAGTACTCCAAATATGTCTAGCAGTTGTTTTCTTCGTCTTGGTTGACACTTGTTCTTTTGGTGGCTAACTTATTCAGGGCCATCACCATACCTACCACAAACAGGCCCTCAGTCCCTTAGTTTTAAGATGCATGGCCTAAGTAGTTGAACATGATGAGTCCTCTAGACCTGTCCTCTAGGCCTCTAGTTTGTATTCTCACTTTGCCATCATGATGGTCTCTTTAGTGACAGAGGATAATGAAGAAGAAGATGGTGATACCCAAGAAGAACTTGGAGGGTTGTTTCGTGTCAACCAGCCTGACAGACAGTGTAAGCACAAGGCTGATTCTTTGGACTGCTCCAGGTTTGTTGTGGAGGCACCACATGATTGGGATTTAGAAGAGGTAAGACTGAATAGTATGTTTGACTTATGAGAAAATTAGGGAATTGTTCTAGAAGAAGATTGATTTGAATATCGCTTGCCTGTTATTGGCTTCTTATTATCCGATAACAGGTTATTTTTCCAGTTATTGCAGTGAACAGTTCATGCATTCTAAGCAGTAACATGTTATTAGTTTAGTTAGACCATGTACATGTGTTATGGAGAAAAACTTCAACTTTTAGTGTGGATAGTAGTGTCAGTCTTTATTTCAAAATGTCACACGTTTTTATACATTTGAAATACATTTTGTGTCTTATAAGTAGGATATACCTGTTGTCCCCGAGCTAACACGTATAGCTTCCACTGTTTGTAAGCAAACAAATCTGTGACACCTGTAAATGTTCTCCCAGCTCACCACTTTCTAGTCACACTAGAATTCATTCAGTTTCAAACTTGTCAAGGCTTAATCCCATCTTAGACCTTTTCTCCCCATCTACTTTCTTTTCTGGAATGTTGTTCTGATCTGCCAAAGGCTGACTTTGGTTATTCAGTTTAGCTTTAGATGTCATTCCTCAGAGAGGCCGAATCATTATCATATTACCTATATAATATGTAATATCATATTACCTATGTAATATGTGTAAAGTGGTATCACTTTACACATTTTATGAGATTTTATTTAGCCATTTCTTTAATGGCAAAATTTAATACAGATGTAGAAAAGCCATATAAAAACAATTGCTTAACTTAATGAATTGCTAGAAGGTGAATTCGCCTTCAGGAAGAAATCAAGAAATGAAACCACTACTCAGGCCAAGAAATCAAACTTTCTTGCTACCCAGCAGTGTTGTATGTGGCCACCCCAGCCATAGTAGCCACAGTCCCCTTCTTTCCTGCAGAAGAACTCTGATGGTGATCATTTCCATTTCTTCATAATTTGGTCCTCAAAGTTTGCATCACTAAGCATCATAGTTTACTTTTACTTGGTTTTTATTATTTTTCACTCTACCTTTTAAATTTCTCAGTCAATAATCCTGCCTTCCCCCACATTTTGTATTTTTTTGTTGTTGCATTTTATTGAAGAAGTCAAGTATTTGATATGTAGAGTTTTTTATATTCTGGATTTTGTGGATTGCTTTGCTTCCCTGTGTGCAGTTTATCAGGCCCTCTTCTGTTTTTTTATAAATTGGTATGCAGCAGTACTAATAGAACTTTCTGTGATGATGGAAATGTTGTATATATGAGTTGTCCAATGTGGCTACTTGTGGCTGTTGAGCACTTTAAATGTGGTTTGTGAGACCGAATAACTAAATTTTTTATTTTATTTAAGTTTAATTTTAATTGAGTTAAGGTTAATTTAAATAACCATGTGACTGTAGTTACCTTATGGACAGAACATCTAGAAATTTGATAGGATTTCAATTTGATTTTTATCTTTTGGCAACACTGCTTCCTAAGTGGTATTGTCTTGTCGTTAGGAGGCATATAAAGTCTAGTTGTCTCTTTTTGTGGTGTTAGTAGTTGTTGATGCTAAATACCTAGAACCATTAATTTCTTAAGAATGTAGAATGGTGATCTATTCAATCATTTCTCTTTATTTACTAGCTGGAATACTTTGTAAAAAGAAACTTCCCCTCATCTACTATTTGATTACTCAATTCCATATAAATGGGATAAATGCTTGATTTTTTAAAAAATCAGGTTTTGGAATGATTCTCCAAAGGTGACTTTTTTTTTAGTATCATTATTAAGTTATGGAATTTTTTTTTTTTTTCCCGAGTTGGAGTCTCACTCTGTCACCCAGACTGGAGTGCAGTGGCCGCTCCCAGCCACCACAGCCTCGACCTGCTGGGCTCCAGCAATCCTTCCACCTCAGCCTTCCAAGTAGCTGGGACTACAGGCGCACGCTACCACGCCCGGCTCATTTTTGATTTATTGTAGAGATGAGGTCTCGCCAAGTTGCCCAGGTGGGTCTCGAACCTGCGGGCTCAGGCATTCCACTCACCTCAGCCTCCCAAAGGTGCAGGATTACAGGCTGAGCCACCAAACCCGGCTAAGTCATGGATTTTAGTTGGATTCTCACTCTGTCACCCAGACTGGAGTGTAGTGGCCACTCCCGGCCACCGCAGCCTTGACCTGCTGGGCTCTGGCGATCCTTCTGCCTCAGCCTCCCAAGTAGCTGGAATTTCAGGCACGCACTACCACGCCTGGCTAATTTTTTGATTTATTGTAGAGATGAGGCTTTGTCAAGTTAACCAGGTGGGCCTCAAACTCTCAAACTGATGGGCTCAGGCAATCCACTCACCTCAGCCTCCCAAAGCGCGGGATTGCAGGCTGAGCCACCGAGCCCGGCTAAGTCATGGATTTAAATATAGTTGATGTGTTTCATTCTGTTGCACCTGTTATCTATATTGATGCTCATATTTATCCCATCTGTGACCCTTAGGATTCTCTTCACGTTGTCTCCTGAGTCCTTTTAACATGATCTTAGTCATCCTTGATGACTTCCTTGCTCTGTGATGTGATAAAGTGCCCAGCATCATCTTGTACATTTTTAATGCCAGAGCTAGAATTAACCATAAGAAGGTCCTGATTTCTTTAAGTAGAAAAGGGTATTTCAGTATTATAATCTAGGCATAGGGATGCTTATTGCTATGAATTGGGCATTGTTTCTGAGTCTTCTCAGTGACCAGAACTAGGGGAATTTATAGAGATATTTCCAGTTCACCTTTAGGATTGCATCTTATATCTGTATTCATTCTTCCCCTGGAAAATTATTCTCCGGTCAAATCTGGAGCTGATGAAATTGGGAAATCATATAATTACTAATTTGCTTTAACTTGCGTTACCCACAAAACAATATCAGAATAATGTGATTACTGAAAATAGTTAAAAGTTTTTTTCCTCGTATGGTCTTATTTCTCTTTTCAAAATTGACTGAATTGTTTTATATACCCACCAGCAGTGTATGTGGGTTCTAATTCTCCATATCCTCACTGACAGTTGTTATTGTCTATTTTTTTATTATAGCCATTCTAGTGTATGTAAAGTAATATCTCATTGTGGCATTGATTTGCATTTTTCTGATGGACTTCTTTTTATGTGCTTATTGGCCATTTGTATATACTCTTTGAAGAAATGTCTTCATATCGTTTGCCTGTTTTAAAAATTGGGTTATATGGTTATATGAGTTGTTTATATATTCTAGATATAAGTCCCTTATCAGACACATGATTTGCAAATACCTTCTCCCATTCTATAGGAATTAAGTTTGCAAACAGACACAATAGGTTTGGATTAACATACAGCAAGACCATCTTTGTCAAATACTCTTACTGCTTTATCATAAAAACCTTAAGAAACTTTGAAAATTAATTGAATTAGTAGATATCTGTTGTATTTACTTATGAGGTCAATGAACTAGTAAGTGCCTTCTCTAATGTTAAGATATATTTTATCCTATGGTTATACTGTCTACATCACAAAAACAAAGTTATTTCTTAGGCCCACTTGATATAAGCATATCCATGAAAGTGTCTTGACAAGTATTTAAAGGCAAGTTGTTGCCTACTACCATTTCTTAATAGCAGTTATTTTGTTGAGTGATTGAAGCATGTCAACTAAGTGCTAACTTTTCCATGTAAGGTTATGAACAGTATCAAAGATTGCTTTGTGACTGGGAAGTGGGAAGAGGATAAAGATGCAGCCAAGATCTTAGCAGAAGATGGTAAGTAAAGTGCTGTATTCTTCAGAGGAGATTGGCTTCTCTGTCCTTTATTTTCTTTCATATCTTAAATAATAGTCAAATTGAAAATAAGAGTAGATTGTGAAATGCATTGGGGAACTCTGACAGGAGTTATGGGTAATAATCTGTTTTTTTCTTTCATGATCTTATTTTGTCCCCTTGGCTAGCTGATTTATAAGATATGGACCTTAAAGAAAAGGGAGAAGCTTTCTGTAAGTTTTATCATGCATTAGATTTGGTGTGTGTGAACAATGTACACAAATTTTTCTTTTGATGATAAAGGTAATGTGCACTGTGAAAAACTTAGAATAAAAAGTGCATATTATACCAGAATTCCACCTATTGAAAAAACCTTTGTTAACTTTTTGAAATATTTTCTTCTAATCATTTAAAAACTGTATTTGTGTAGACTTTTTTAGTTATAGTCATACTTTACATAAATTTTGTCATTAAATTTTTTCAAAGATTTCATTTTTATGATTTAAATATCATACTGTAATTCAAGTCACCGTTCTGTTATTTGACATTTAAGCAGTTTTGTACTTCATCCAAATTATAAAGAACTCCACACTGAAGTACCTTGAAATAATTGTTGGTCACATTTTTAATTTTAATAAGATAGGTTCATAAGTGTTAAAATCGAGTTATTGATTGCAACTGCCAACTAGTTTTTTAGAGAGTTTTTATTTATGTCCCTGCAAGCAGTACATCTTTGTACTTACATGTTACTGCTTTCGTTCAACATTGAGTACTGTGTATAATTTTTTTTTTTTTTTTTTGCCAATTGTAAAATGAGTTTTTCTTATATTTGTAAGTAACATTTCTCCGAGTACTCATAAATGAGACTATTTATCTAAGGCTGTGGCATTTCTTTGGTAAATTGCTTATTTGTGTCCTTTGCCCATTTTGCAGTTGACTTTTGGAAGAGAAAATGTTCCTCATTTTGAGTCTTTGTTTCCTTGTTGTTTCACTTAACATGTTCTTCCTCTGTTTCCCCAAACTTCAATAAGCTACATATTAGGATTGAAAACTTGATTAAATTCAGGTTAAACATTTCTGGCAAATATGCATGTATGCGTATCTAGAAGGTTTTCTTAGAGGTCATCTTAGATAACATTTTCAGTTTCTCCTGAAACTCTTGGTTGGTTTTTTTTGTGGTGGTACTTAGTTTTTATGTTTATATTTTAACATTTTAATGAGTTATTTTTAATATTATTTTCACAAACTGTTTTACTGAATTTTAAATTTATTATAGAATTTAAAACTCTCATATGTTTTGTACCTTCTTATTTCCAATTTTGTTCCTCTAATTTTTTTTTTAGCCCGTAGCAGAGGTATTTTATTTTATTTTATTTTATTTTTGTTTATTTTTTAACTTTAAAATTTTTAATTTTAAAATTGTAGGGTACAATTCAGTGTTAAGTATACAGATATTCATTGTGCAGGTACCCTTGTTGATGAGGTGTGCCTCCCCTTCCCCAGGCAGATTCCCACTACTGCCAATCCCACCCCCTCCCCTGCAGTTTCCTGCTACTGTCAATCCTTTTCTTGTAGTATTATGATAGTTGTTCAAGGTCCACTTATGAGAACATGTGATACTCAGTTCTCTGTTTCTGTGAAAGATCACTCAGTATTATAGACTCTAAGTCCATCCAGGTTGCTGCAAAGTTCATATTTTGTTCTTTATGGAATATGTGTAATATTCCATTGTGTATTTGTTCCTCTAATTTTTTAATGTTAAATTTGCAAATTATCTATTTATTAGATCCACAACTTGTGGATTTATTTTTCAGTTCTATTATTTTCTTCATGATTAGAAAATTAATGGGATCCAGCTTTTCCTTTTACTTGTATTCCATAGTTGTGGGATTACAAAATAAATTTTGGTTACTTTTGTTAAGGAAAGCACCTCTTAAAAGTTGAGGACTTGCCCGGGCTTGGTGCCTCAGCCTGTAATCCTAGCACTTTGGGAGGCTGAAGCAAGTGGATTGCCTGAACCTGTGGGTTTGAGACCAACCTGGGCAACTTGGCGAGACCTCATCTCTACAATAAGTCAAAAATTAGCTGGGCGTGGTAGTGCACGCCTATAGTTCCAGCTCCTTGGAAGGCTGAGGCAGATGGATCGCTGGAGCCCAGCAGGTCGACACTGGAGTGACCATGAGTGTGCCACTGCTCTCCAGTCTGGGTGACAGAGTGAGACTCTGATTCAAAAAAAAATTGAGTACTGGCTTAGTGTTCAGCTTAATGAATTTTGACAATTACATATACCAATGCCTATCACCCAAAGCAAGAATAAGAAAATTCCCATCAATCCAAAAAATGTACCTGTGCACCTTTGCAGTCAACAGCCCAACCTCTGCTCCGGGCAGCCACTTTCAAATTTCTGTCACCACAAATCTGTTTTGCCTGATTGTGGATTTCATACAACTGTAAGCAGACAATCTGCATTCTTTAGTATCTAGGTTCTTTGCTTCAGCATAATGTTTTCATTTTTAATAACTGTTGACATATATTTTATACACAATAAAATACATGTTTTAATAATAAAGTTTGGTCTGTTTGGATGATGTTATATGCTCATGTATATTACAGTCAAGAAATAAAACATTCCATCACCACAGAAAGCAAACCCTCCTCCTCCTTTGCAGTCAGTTCCCACCCCCACAAACCCATTATCTGCCTTCTTTCACTATATATTAGGTTTGTCTTTCCTGGAATTGCATAACAAAGTATACTCTCTTTTGTCTATGGATTCTATTACTTAAGCATAATATTTGTGAGATTCTTTCATATTGTTGTTTCTTCTTATTGCTGAGTGGAATTGTGTTGCATGGATATGCCATAGTTGTTTATCCATTTTTCTCTTGATAGCCATTTCAGTTGATTCCAATTTTTGGCTATAATGATTAAGGCTGCTCTGAACATTTGTGTATAGGTATTTTTGTGGAAATCAGTTTTTGTTTGTCTTTGGCACAAATCTAGGAGTGGAATGACTGGGCCATAAGGTAGATGGATGCCTAGCTTTATAAGAAACTAAGAGAGTCTGACCATCTTTAATGCTGGACTGCTGACAACTTTTAAGCTCTCTCTCTCTTCCCCTTCTGTCCCACTCCTGGGTAGCTGACAAGAAATCCCAGGTGCTCCCTCTTTTGGTACCAACAGGAGGTTTCTATGTTCACCCCTACCCTCGCGCAAGCCCCACACCTGAAACACTCACTAAAGCCTCCAAGCCATTCTCTTTCTCTCTCAATAATCTCAATCCATATTTGAACTAGCTTAGGAAGTCAGTTCTGCCCTCCTCAGAAAGCCTCATTATGTGAGTCATAAATCTTCTTGCTGCATGTATATTGTCCTCAGTCTTAGCATCCAGACTAAATTTTGGGTGGCAGATCCATCCTGTCTCTATGAGGTGACCACAAAACAAACTGCCTAGCAGTTTTCCAAAGAGTACTTCAGCAGTGGGTGAGTTTCAGTTGTTCACATCTTCACCAACATTTGGTATCATCAGTCTTTTTTGATTTAACCATTTTAGTGAATATGAAATAGTATCTAATTGTGGTTTTAATTTTCATTTTCTGATAAGTAACAATATTGAGCGTGTTTTTGTGTGCTTATTGGCCATTCGAATATCTTATTTTGTGAGATGTCCATTCAAGTCTTTTGCCAATTAACAAAAACCAAAAACTTCATTTTAGAGTAGCTTTAGATTTATAGAAAAGTTGTTATAAAATACAGAGTTCCCAAATTGAAAGAAGTTCGGCGCCAGTAATGACTCCTCACTCGTTTAAGTCCAAGAGATTTATTAAAGCCGTGGTTACAAGGGAAAAAGGGAAAGGGTCTGTGGAGAGAGAGAGAGAGAGAGGAAGTGGGAGAGAGGCAGGGAGAGAGGTGCAGAGAGGGAGAGAGCGACAGAGAGAGAGAGAAAGAGAAACAGAGGGAGAGATATGCAGGGAGAGGGCTGTATTTACTAGCCTGACAGGGGCCGGAGGGGGCTGTGCTAGGTTCTTATTGGAGGAGCCGCATGGGAGCAGGGTGGGGCCGACGCCGTGTTATAGTCCTATTGGACGCATAACAACTGGCTAAGGATTGGAGGCTTGCAGGTTTGAACTTCCCGCGCACGGGGAATTGTGCACACAGAAGCCGGGACCTAGGGCCTTTGTTGTCTGGTGTGTCCTCACCATGCTCGGCACCATTCTGGGAGCCGCCCCTCTGGTCGCTTCCTGCACCCTTCACAAATACCTCACATGCAGTTTCCCCTGTTGTTGCCATGTTACATTCGTATAGCGTATTTGTCACAGTTAATAAACAGTGCTAACAAAATCTTGGATCTTTGGGAATGTGACCATCTTTCCATGTGTTAAAGGGTTACTTGTATTTCCTTTTCCATGAACTGTCTTTGCATATGCCTTGCCTGTTTTTCTATTAGGTTACTGTTCATCTTTTTCTTACTTATTTGTAGGAATTTTTTATATATTAGGAGAATTAGCCTTTTGTGATACGAGGTGGCACATCCCTCTGCCCCCAGTTTAACATTTGTATTTTACCTTTGTGATTATGTGAATTTTTTTCCTAGTGAAGTTAGATTTATCAGTTTTGCCTTAAACGGCTTTTATCTTATATACTTAAAAAGGCCTTTTGGTAGCCGGGCTCGGTGGCTCAGCCTGTAATCCCGTGCCTTTGGGAGGCTGAGGTAAATGGATTGCCTGAGCCCGCGGGTTCGAGACCCGCCTGGGCAGCGAGACCTCATCTCTACAATAAATCAAAAAATCAGCCGGGCGTGGTAGCGCATGCCTGTAATTCCAGCTACTCGGAAGGCTGAGGCGTAAGGATCGCCGGAGCCCAGCAAGCGAGGCTGCGGTGGCCAGGAGCAGCCACTGCACTCCAGTCTAGGCGACCGAGTGAGACTCCAACTCAAAAAAAAAAAAAAAAAGAAAAGGCCTTTTGTTTAGCATATATGTATATGTGATATGTAATATATATATATATTCTCCCTTGTTTTATTCTAGCACTTCTTAATTCTATTTTTCTTTTCAATTTATTTTTTACTTCCCTGGTATAACCAGGTTTTTTCAAATTTAATTACTAATTTATGTTCTACGTATTTGAAGTAAGTTGAAAAACATACAGTTATTTTCAGGTGGTCACCAAGTTTTTCCCAATGCTATTTGTTCTTTTCCTAACAAATTTAAATGCCCTTTTTTGTCATATTTTGTGTGTGTGTGTATTCTGAATTTTCTCTTTTATGTCATTGATTTCTGTTGATTTATTTATCATTACTATAGTTTAAAACCTCATGTAGCATTATCATGTGTTCTAAGACACTGGTTATTAAAATTGTCGCACCAGTTCCTTTCTCAGTGTTCTACTGATGGACTTTTTAAAGGATTCTTCTATTATCACTTGCTTATGTTTCCATAGGAACTTAAGAATCTTTTCTGTTTCCAAAAAAAGTTTGGTGGGTTTCTTTTTTAGTAGTTTTATTAAGGTACAGTTGGTGTACAGTAAACTATATTATCCAAAATATACAATTTGGTAAGCTTTCATTTATGAATATACCATCACCACAATAAAAATAATGAACAAATCCATCACCCCTAATGTTTTCTCATGCCACTTTGTAACCGCTCCATCCTGTTGTCTCCCATCACCAGGTAATCACCCATGTGCTGTTATTATTCAGTAGGTTATGCCCTCAAGAATTTTATATAAATGGGATCATACAGTATGTATTCTCAGCATAATTATTTGGAGACTCATTCATGCTATTGCCATCTTCATTTCTTTTTTTTTCTTTTTTTTTTTTTTGGCAAAGTAGTCCATTGTATGATGTACTGTGATTTATTTGTTTGCCTGTTGGTGGAAAATTATTTCCCATTTTTAACTGTTACAAGTAAAGCTGCTGTGAACTTAAAGCAGTGCCTGGTATGGAAGGCATTTAAAAATGTTAGCTGATCATGTTATTCTTGTGTTCTTTGGTAGCATATTAAAGCTTATTTTATTTTTTAAATAAAGTTCAGCACACTTCTTGTTAATTTTATTTTGTGTTTATCCTTTTTTGGTTTTTATTACAAAAAGGAGCTAGGAGCTTCCCGTCTATTATCTCTTCTACCTAGTTTTTGGCTCTTTTTTTTTTTTTTTTTAAAGAAACAGTGTCTTACTCTGTCACCCAGGCTGGAGTGCAGTGGTGCAATCATAGCTCACTGCAACTTTGAACTCCTGGGCTCAAGTGATCCTCCTGGCTCAACCTCACTCCAGTAGCTAAACTACAGGCTTGTGCCACCACACCTGGTTAATTAAAAATTTTTTTTTGTAGAGACTAGGTCTCACTATGTTGTCCAGGCTGGTCTTCAACTCCTGGCCTCAAGCAATCTTCCCACCTCAGCCTTCCAAAGTGCTGGGATTACAGACTGAGCCACCACACCTGGCCATTCACTCTTTCTTATGTGAAAATGTTCTAATCTTCTAAATGTTGCCCTCCCAAAGGAGTTTTAACTTGTCTGTTTCTTATAAGAGTAGGACCTATATTTGAACCCAGAGCTCCAAAAATGAATGAAGAAACGAATGAGCCTTTTCTGTGGACTTGTTACTGTTTGGGGCTCTACTCTTACTCTAAATTCTATACTTTATATCATTTGAGATTTTTCTCTGCATGTGCTACATGATTGTGTTGTGTTGAACTTACATCACTACTCTTTGTCACGTGTGCTGTTATAAAGCCGGGACTTTTCTATTCACTGAACTGTTGGTTTTGGGGGACTTAGCTGCAGGGCTATGCCTGCCACGTCTGTGTCTCTCTCCTATAGAATGTCCACTGAAAAAATATAGTGTGGATATGTGGATTGGGTTCATTTACTTGGCCTAAACAGATGATGAAATACTATCAATGTTTTTTAAAAAGCAGACATAAGTTTAGAATTGGCATATGTACTGCCTGGCCAGCGAGATCTCATCTCTACAGTAAATCAAAAAATCAGCCGGGAGTGGTAGCGCATGCCTGTAATTCCGGCTACTTGGAAGTCTGAGGCGGAAGGATCGCCGGAGCCCAGCAGGTCGAGTCTGCGGTGGCTGGGAGCGGCCACTGCACTCCAGTCTGGGCGACAGAGTAAGACTCCAACTCAAAAAAAAAAAATTGGCATGTGTAGTAATGAGAACAATAAGGTTTGAAATGCAAAACACACATTGGGGTGGGTGGTGCTGATGTCCCACACAGGCCCCATTCACAGAGGAGCCTTTGGATGTTCTTTTCCCAGAGGAGCTCTATGGTGACTTTGAAGACCTAGAAACAGGGGACATGCACAAAGGAAAATCAGGCCCAGATTCTCAGGTACGACTTTGCCATGCTGGCTGTCAGCTTGTTTTTCGGTCAGTATGTTCTAAGAGAGGCCCATGTTGAGAAATGTAAATCTTATTTGTTATCTGTGTAGATTATAGACTGGATGGTTAGATTCCATTCTGAAAGTGTGAGGACATGGCGACAGATAAAAGATTATTTACTTGTTATTCTTGGTCCTTTGCATGTTACCTACTACTTCTTGCCATCGTCACTTACCAAATTCTATATGATTTTTTCATCCATGGACATTTTAGCCCCTGGTTCTTCCTCTTCACTATTCCTTTTGCCATTATTTTATTATTAAATTTCATTTAAAAAATGAGTTCCCTGTTCTCCCTAATATTTCTTCTGAACAGTGTCTCTGGAAGCATTTGGGTTGAGGACACTTGCTATTATTTTTATTTGTTTGGCATTAAGGAATTATGCCAGTCAGATTAAGGAATGACAGTTAATTGTATTGCACATGCCAAACTTTATCTTATGGAAATGGCATGTTATTTAGAGACAAAGGCTGTGTTTTATTTTCTTTTAGTGATAATGATTCTAAAATTTTTTGCAACTCCAAAGAATTTGTAAAAATCTGCTTTAATGTTTAAAGAAAATATCTCTGTAAACTTTTACAAAATTTTATCTTCTGGAAATTTAAGGCTGAAGATATACAGAAGGAAGTTAAGGAAGAAATTGACCCTGACACAGAGGAAAGTGCCAAGAGAAAGCATTTAGATAAGAAGAGAAAATTGAAGGAGATGTTTGATGCAGAATATGATGGAGAAAGCACATATTTTGATGATCTTAAAGGAGAAATGCAGAAACAAGCCCAGGTAAGAAAACTCAGTTGCTCCTAGCCTCTTGGCAAGGATATAAAAGTGTCACGAGTACCTGATTTCGTTTAAGTCTCTACTCCCCGACCTGTTTCTGTGCCTTTCATTTGGACTCCTGGGTTGAGATGCATATAAATATATTTATTCAGACGGTGATGTAATTGCTTCTTCAGTCAGAAGTTTGCCAGAAAAATATCAGCACCTTTTTTGTACCAAGTATTAGGTGTTGAGGCAACAGAAGAGACTGAGACATGGTTGCCACTTTTGAATCTCCCACAGTGAAATGATTTGAGAATGTGTTCACGTAAATACAAACACTGGCTTCTTATTCCAATTACTGCTCCCTGATTTGAATGGGCAGGTGATTATGCACACACCAGTGCTCTACAGGAAAGTTTTCTGAAAGTTTTTTTAACTCTTGGCCAGAGTTGAAAAGGATGTGAGAGTAAGGTCAGATGCAGAGATGAAGGGAGGTGGTGTGACCCTCCTGCTGAAGATGCTGAGCAGGCTGTTTGAGGTGATGATTTCTTGCTCTGAAGTAGACCCAAAGATATGTGTATGATTGATGGTGAGTGTCTGAGTTGTGCTTTGTTAGTGGGGCCACCAAGCATCTCTGTAAGCTGGAACATACAAATTAAGTATATGATTTATAAAAATATAGTTGAAAGATTGCTCAACATAGGCGTTCATCTATTCAAAAGAAATATCTCCTGATTATGTTATAGTCCATTCCAGCAACTAGCTGCTTCCTTCACAGTCAATCAGTTATGAGAGGCAGAGAACTGGGAGAAGCAAGGAGGTTTGTTTTCTTTTGTTCTCTGTATTTTATTACTGAGATGTAGGGTACAAATCAGGATTAGGTACATAAGTAGTCTTCGTGCAGAAGTTTGAGCCTGCAATTGATCCTCACTTCCTTTGGTTTAGGATCAGGTACCCTTTGTGATGCCATGTGCCCCCCTCCTCCTCCATCCCTGTTCCCCTCCTCCCCCGTTTCCCTCCTCCCCCATAGTGTCCTGCCACTGCCGATCCCTCCCTTGTAACATTGTGATAAATGTGCAGGACCCATTTATGAATGAGAACAAAAGAAGCTACAAAAGAAGCTAGGAGTTTTATTCTGATACCAAGGAATCAAGGAACAGACTGTATCCACCAAAAAGTTTATTCCTTCAAGCAGAGTTTCCACCTAGTGTTTATAATAAAACATAGTTTCTTATCTTTTCCCCCAACTATTGATTAATAATGTCTACATGTCTGATGACCATTACTAAGTTTCTTTCTTTTTTTTTTTTGAGCTGGAGTCTCACTCTGTCACCCAGACTGGAGTGCAGTGGCCGCTCCCGGCCACCGCAGCCTCGAACTGCTGGGCTCCGGCGATCCTTCCGCCTCAGCCTTCCAAGTAGCTGGAATTATAGGCGCGCGCTACCACGCCCGGCTGATTTTTTGATTTATTGTAGAGATGAGGTCTAGCTGCCCAGGCGGGTCTCGAACCTGGGGGCTCAGGCAATCCACTCACCTCAGCCTCCCAAAGGCGCGGGATTACAGGCTGAGCCACCGAGCCCGGCTCATAAGTTTCTTTCTTTTTTTTTTTTTTTTTGAGTTGGAGTCTCACTCTGTCGCCCAGACTGGAGTGCGGTGGCCGCTCCCGGCCACCGCAGCCTCAACCTGCTGGGCTCCGGCGATCCTTCCGCCTCAGCCTTCCAAGAAGCCGGAATTACAAGCATGCGCTACCACGCCCAGCTGATTTTTTTTGATTTGTTGTAGTGGTGAGGTCTTGCTCCCCAGGCGGGTCTCGAACCCACGGGCTCAGGCAATCCACTCACCTTAGCCTCCCAAAGCCGTGGGATTACAGGCTGAGCCACCGAGCCCGGCTGTAAGTTTCTTTCCTAATCAGTGTTTAGATTCCAAACAGATATGGTCATAAACTGGTGCTCAGATTTCATCATCCCACTATTTTTTTTTAATTAACAGTTTTCCTTGAACAATTTAGAACTGCATATCTTCCAGATGGTTACAGTTCCTGCTGTTCTTGTCACAAGGATTAACATACATTTCTGGTTCATAAGGATTAACATGCATTTAGCACAAAGCATAGAAGGAATCAGTTATTATCTAAAGGCTAAGGGAATAGATACATTCTTGGACTTTTTAGGGAGTTTCTGCAGGGCTTGTTTCTTATCTAGGTTCAGTGGGGCTCTTTCAGCGTTGGGCAGTTTCTTACTTTCTGCTTATCAGGGGCTTAATATAGATAGTTGTGTTCTCTTCAATACCAGCAACAGTTACTAGAGCCAAGGACAGTGAAGGGGAAGAAGAAAAAGTATACACTTATAAATTCAAGCCACAAGCCATTTCTGTACTTTTAACTTGAATCTGACTAGAAATAAGCTTTCTAAATCTAAGTGATTATTAGAAATTATTCTAATACATAAAAAATTGGGGCTTCCTTTGGCCTATAACAGTCATTACTTTAGTAGTTACAAGTCTGTGTTGACTTTTGACAGACATGACTAAGAAATGTAAAGCTAGTTCTGAAGCTTTGCTTCAGCCTGTTTACAATTTAAGATCACCTAGAGTTTTGTGGGCCTTAAAAACTTAAAATTTTTCATTCTGTAATGGGAACCCTTGGAGGGTTTTGAGCATTGGACAGACATTCATGATTGACTTCCCTTTGAAAGGATTACTTTGGCAAGAGTTCAGTGAGGGGGCACAAACCAGTGTTGGGGGGGATATAGCAGTGGAGGTGAGACAATCAACACTGGATATATTTTGTTTGAAGGATGGATTAGTAGGATTTCCTGGTGGACTAAATATGGGATGTGTGAGAGGAAATGAGAATGGCAACTGAAAGTTACTGGAAGGATGAGTTGTCTTAAGTTGGGTAGAGAAGCCTCTAGTTGGTGCAGTTTTATCTGGAAAGTTGATTCTCAGGTCAGTTAGGTTTGAGATATTGTTCACACAAGTGGAGTGTCAAGTCTGGAGAAAGAAGTCTAGCTCGGGACTTAGATGTATAGTCTTAGCATATAGATGCTACTTAAAGTCATAAGATGGCTGGGGAGTGGAGCATGGAGACAGAGTGAGAAGAGTGAGACTGGCATGGGTGAGAGGAGGAAGTGGCAGTGGGGCCTAAGCAGAGCCCAGGAGGAAGAAATCTCAGACAGTGGCTGATAGGCTGGAGACATTGTGTCAAATCCTTCTGATACATTAACTATGATGAAGGCAGACTTGACCACTGGCGTAGGAGTAGGAATGTGAAGGCCTTTAATGAATTTAGTAAGCATTTTCATGGAGTGGTGAGTGAAAGCCCAATTATCATGACTTTAAGAGAATGGGAGCAGATGAATAGGAGACAGTGACTGTAGAAAACTTTTTTTGGTTTTTGTTTCAGAGAGAAGCAGAGACATGGGATAGTAGTTGGGGGAGACAGTAGAGTCAAAAGAAGGTTTTAAGATGAGAGAAATAACAAAGAGAAGATCTGTTGGAATAAAGTCCTGCCAGAGTTGATTGTTTCTAGTGTGCAAATGAAGTTT
The DNA here is from genome assembly GCA_027257055.1 of Cephalopachus bancanus. NCBI lineage: Eukaryota > Metazoa > Chordata > Mammalia > Primates > Tarsiidae > Cephalopachus > Cephalopachus bancanus. The sequence goes on along the minus strand of JAPVLO010000184.1, from coordinate 685,072 downwards.
GGTATTAAGTAGAGGCATGGATGAATAATCTATATTAGAGTTGCTGAATGGAACTTTCTGCAATCATGGAAAACGCACACCTGTGCTGTCCAATGAGGTAACCACTGGCTACATGTTGATATTGACTAGCAACGTGGCTAGTGTGATTGAGAACTGAATTTTAAATATTATGTAATTTTATTTAAAATAGCCACACATAGCTACCCTATTGCATAGTTCAGAGCTCTGTTAAAAGGCTGGATATGGACGTAAACCCTGGTAGAAGGTTGATTGTGGAAGTTCTTCGGGTTTTTGAGTGAATTTGGAAATAGTCATTAGCTGAGAGTGAGGATGAGAAAGGAGGTGTTGGATGTCTGAAGGAAGGAAAAGTATGAAATAATTGCTTGGAGAGTAAGAAAAGAAGGTATGAACTGGGGACATTTTGAGTGTTTGCATTCAGGGATCCTCTCAGAATTATCTACATTTGCTATACCTTGGCAATAGAGAAAAAGCAATTGGGACATATTTTGAATAAACTACAGAGATAAAATATATATTATTTTTAATAGGTTAAAGCCTAAATAATTCTGTCTATGGGTCTTTTATTTAGAAAATGCTCCTTTAAAAATCTTATGTTTATTAAAAATAACGGCATTATGGATTTTTTTTCCTCCCTTTTCTCATATATAGCTTAATCGGGCAGAATTTGAAGATCAAGATGATGAAAACAGAGTTCAGTATGAAGGTTTTCGACCTGGAATGTATGTCCGCGTTGAGATTGAAAACGTTCCTTGTGAATTTGTGCTGAACTTTGATCCCCATTACCCAATTATCCTGGGTGGTTTGGGCAATAGTGAGGGCAGTGTCGGATATGTGCAGGTAGGTGCCCTTTGGCTCAGCACTTCTTTAGATGTACTCTCTACCAGTCATTTTTACTAAACTCTCTTCTCTCAGATGCGCCTGAAGAAACATCGTTGGTATAAGAAAATCCTCAAGTCCGGGATCCAGTCATTTTTTCTGTAGGGTGGAGGAGGTTTCAGACCATTCCACTCTATTATATTGAAGACCACAATGGAAGACAAAGGCTTCTGAAATATACCCCACAGCACATGCATTGTGGAGCAACCTTTTGGGGTAAAATATGATTAAAATAACTTACTTGTAGGTTAAATTTGCTGTGTTATTATATCTTTGTTCTTTTCCTTTCATGAAATCACAATTCATAAGGTTTTCCTCTTTTTGGAAGATAGGGATTGGAGTATATGTGTAAAACAGAATCCAAGATTTATGGTTTACTTTCTTTCTTTTTTCCTGTTTTGTTTAAGGTCCTATCACTCCACAGGGAACTGGCTTCTTGGCAATACAATCTGTCAGTGGCATAATGGTAACTATCTTAGATGATTTATTTTATAGATTGTGTTTGAGAAATATATCTTGAATGTGGATTATTGTGTACATGAAACTCTAAGTTGAAAATTACTCATTTTTAGTGTTTAATATAAAGTAAATTTCTCTTTGCTTTTAATCTTCCTACATTCTTTTCAGTAGAGTGTGGGAGTGGAGGAGGAGAGGTAGAAGAATTATAATGGTACTGATGATATTTTATATTTCTGTGCATTTTGGGGGTTTATATATCGAGTACTTAAGCAGTGTTCACCATGTGCTAAACACTATATGAGGCTCTGAGAACACATCATAGACCATCATGAGACTATCCCCCAGTCATGCTGGTTTAGCAAAGTTGGTTCACTCCATTGTCTTTTGATCAGTCAGAGCAAGTTTTATTGGCCCCGTGTGACAGAGAAGAGAACAGAATGATAAACAGATGGAATCTGCCCTGGAGATTCGAAATTTAATTTCCCAAAGCATAACTGTATTTTTATTTTCTATTTGATTCCAAATAGATCATTATGGTGAAATGATGTTCCTTATGAAATCATTTTCAGGAAAGTACGCAATTGTTCCTCATTAGTTTGGCTTCTCAGTATTAAAGTTTTAGGTTGCTTTTGTTAAAATATTATATTGCAAGTTCATATGTACTCTCTTCTTTCTTAGCTGATTGCAAGTGAAATGCACTTTGATAATTTATTGTATCACAGAGAATTGAAATTTTTTTCTTGCTAATAATTCCTTTTTGAATTTTGGGGTTCCTTTTAGCCTGATTTCCGGATAGCTGCTACAGGAGTTGTCCTTGACCTGGATAAATCCATTAAAATTGTGAAGAAATTAAAGCTAACTGGTTTTCCATATAAAATTTTCAAGAATACTTCATTTATTAAGGTCTGTATATTTTTGAGTTTATAAATGTGAATATTAAAGAAAAAAGAAATGCTTATAAAATTTGGGTCTTGTGTTTTTATAAAAGTATTTGAAATCTTTTATAAACTTGGTTTTTGATATTTATTTACTTCTTTATATTGAGCTCTGTTACTTAAATATGCTCAAAAATCATAAGGTTAATTAAAATAGAGATATTTAGTAATTGAGGCTATTGCTTATTCCGTGTGAACCTGACACAGAACTAATATTGAAAATATGGAATTTTATTCACTGTGTTTTTATTTCCTATGTTTTTGGCTTGTGTTAAGGGGAAAATTATAAATTAAAAATTAAAAATTTTAACTTTAAAATTAAAAATTTTAATTTTAAAATTATAAATTTGTCTAACCCTTCAGTAGGAAAATCGACAAAGCAATTTGCAGAAAACTTTACAGGAGTACAGAGAAATAGACACACTTTTACAATATTTGGGGAGGGTAATTTGAGCAGCACTTACTGAAAATTTTATTAGCGGGGGTGTGTCCATTAAAAACACAAATTTAAGAAGATCATAATGTGTTTTCTTGAATATAAAGTGATAATGCCACAGGCATTTATCTAGCTCTTTTTATTTTCGAAGTGTATACACCTGAGTAATAGCATTTGAGTTGCAGTCCAACCTGCAAATTGCCAACAAAGACTGCCTAGGCTAGTTCAGCCCAATAAATATTGGTTTGAGCTTCTCATCCACAAAGATAACAGTGATGAGCATGCTAACAAGTCTTGATTAATGTTATTTAGGGAAAATGAAATGGGATTGAGTTCTTTTGGAGGTAGTAATTTTTGCTTTTGGGGGGCAAAATACATTTTGATTATTTTATCACTCTTCAATGAGGTTTTATTGTTGTTGTTTTTAAACCAAGGTTGTATTTATGAACTAAGAGGTAAAGTATATGATTTTATTAATATGTATTTTTGTTTTCATATACCTGTAGGGAATGTTTAATTCTGCCTTGGAAGTTGCCAAATTTGAAGGTGCTGTGATTCGAACTGTCAGTGGAATAAGAGGACAGATCAAGAAAGCACTCCGGGTTCCAGAAGGAGCTTTCCGGGCCAGCTTTGAGGATAAGTTGCTGATGAGTGGTAAATATTTTTTGTGGTATGTTCAAGACAGTATGTTACCATTCATTGTAGATTCTAGCCAGTGCTGATTAGATGCTAGTGTTTAGGTCTTTAGAAGATTTCCCCAGTTGGAACATCTTGTGCAGTGTGCCCATTCAGATTGTGTCTGCAGGCCCTTGGTTCACACCAAGTAAAAGTTTTATGGTATACAAAGTAGTTGACTTAGTGAAGTCCTTCTTCAAATATTGCACAACAAGATAGAGAAGTTTGGGGTGATTATTTTGTTCTTTTACCTTGGTGAGATGAATATGAATCTTTTTTCAAAAAATGTTTTTAGTAAATTTCCTCTCTTCCAGATATTGTCTTCATGCGAACTTGGTATCCTGTCTCCATTCCAGCCTTCTATAACCCAGTAACATCTTTGTTGAAACCAATGGGTGAGAAAGACGCTTGGTCAGGAATGCGGACCACAGGTCAACTCAGGCTCGCCCATGGTATCAAACTAAAGCCAAACAAGGATTCTCTGTACAAGGTACAGGTTGTGTGTGTGTCGGTAGAGATGAAAGCATGTACTCTACAGACAGGGAATCACACAGATGCTTTTATAGATAATGTCTTACATGCTTGAATTTTCAGCTATAAAATGTAATGTTAAATTTGATTGAACAATTGTATATTCATAGAATACTTTGGAACACAGACACAGGAAAATGCTAATAGTGGTTTTCTCTGGATTGGAAAGGAAACTTTTCATTTTTCATAAATTTTATTGTGTGTATTTGAGGTTTAAGGATGTTATAGGATATGTATAGATAGTAAAGTGGTTACTATGGTGACATAGTTTTTTTGTGTGTAATAGGAGCAGCTAAAATTTATTTAACAAAAATCCCAAATACATTTTTACTAACTAGAGTCCTCATGTTGTACATTAGATCTCTATGCTTGTTGATCTTACATATCCACTACTTCATATATTTTGACTTACATCACCCTGTTTCCTCTTGGTCGTTTTTATGTTGTCTTTAGAGAAATGTCTGTTCAGGAAATTGGGTTATTTGTTTTTCTGCTGTCAAGTTGTGAGCGTTCTTTATAGATTTAGATATCAACTCTTTTTCCAATATGTGGTTTGCAAATATTTTTTCCCAGACTGTACTTTGCCTTTTTGTTTTGTTGATTAGTTCTTTTGCTGTACAGAACCTTTTTAGCTTGATGTAGTTCCACTTGTTTATTTTTGCATTTGTAGCCTGACTTTTGATGTGATATCTGAAAAAATAATTTTCAAGGCCAATGTCAAGGGACTTTTTCCATAGATTCTCTTCTAGGAGTTTTACAATTTCAAGTCTTATTTAGGTTTTTAATCCATTTTGAATTGATTTTTGTGTATAATGTAAGATAAGGGTCCAATTTAATTCATTTCTATGTGGAAATCTATTTTTTCCAGCACCATGTATTGAAGAGACTGTCCTTTCCCCATTTTGTCCTCTTGGATTGCCCTTGTTGAAAATTAGTTGGCAGTATATTGTTGGATTTGTTTCTAGGCTGTTTCTGTTGGTTTATGTTTCCATTGGTCTGTGTTTTCATTTTTATCCCAGTACCATACTGTTTTCATAGCTTATAGCTTTGTAATGTAATTTTAAACCAAAAATTGTGATGCCTCTAACTTTTTTTTTCTCAGTAGTGCACTGGCTATTTGGGGTTTTTTGTAGTTCAGTGTGAATTTTAGGATTACTTTTTCTATTTCTATGAAGAATACTGTGGAAATTTGACAGGGATTGTGTTAAATTGGTATATTTGCTTTGGGTAGTGTGATATCTTAACAGTATTAATTCTTCTGATGTATGAACACAGGATATCTTTCCATTTATTTGTGTATTCTTAAAATTTCTTTATCAGTGTCTTATAGTTTTCAGTGTACAAATCTTTCATCTCCTTGGTTAAATTTATTCTTAAGTATTTGATCTTTTTTGATGCTATTGTAAATGAGATTTTCTTGATTTCTTTTTCAGCTAGATTTTTACTTGTGTATAGAAGTGCTGCTGAATTTGTATGTTGATTTTGTATCTTTCACCTTTACATTTATTTACATAGAGAATCATGCCATCTGCAAACAGAGATAATTTTACTACTTTCTTTCTGATTTGGATGCTTTTATTTTAGCTTTTTTATCCGATTACACCTGGTAGGACTTCCAGTACTGTGTTGAATAAATGTGCTGAGGGTGGGCATCTGTCTTGTACTCCATCTTAGTGGAAAAGATTTTAGTTCCCTGTTAATTATAATGTTAATTGTGGATTTTTCATAAATGGCCTTAATTATGTTGAAAAACTTTTCTTCTATACTTAAACGGTTAGAAGGTTTTTTTCACGAAAGAATGCTGAATTGTGTCAAATGCATATCTCCATCAGTTGAGATGGTAATGTGGTTTATATCTTCTATCCTGTTAATACAATATCTCACATTGATCGATTTACATATGTTAAATCAGCCTTGCATGCCAGGGATGAATTCCACTTAATCATGGCGTATCTTTTTGATGTCTTGTTGGGTTCTGTTTGCTAATATTTTATTGTAGATTTTTGCATCGGTGTTGATTTTTTTTCATAGATACTGGCCTTGGTTTCTCATGGTTTTTTTGTCTGGCTTAGGTACTAAATTGATGCTGGCCCTGTAAAATGTGTTTGGAAGTATTTTCTCTAGCTGTATTTTTTTTTTTTTTTTTTTTGAGTCGGGGTCTCATTCTATTGCCCAGACTGGAGTGCAGTGGCACGCTCATGGCCACCGCAGCCTCAACCTGCTAGACTCAGGAGATCCTTCCACCTCAACCTTCCAAGTAACTAGAACTACAGGCATGCACTACCACACCTGGCTAATTTTTTGGTTTATTGTCTCACCAAGTTGCCCAGGCTGGTCTCGATTCCTGAGCTCAGGCAGTCCTCTCGCCTCGGCCTCCCAAAGTGCTGGGATTACAGGCTTGAGCCACATGTCCGGCCGCTTTCTATTTTTTTGAAGAGTTTAAGAAGCATTAGTAAGAATTCTTTGAATGTTTGTTAGAATTCGGCTGTGAAGCCATCTGGTCCTGGTCTTGGACTTTTCTTTATTGGAAGATTTTAAATTATTTTTTCAGTGTCTTTATTTGTTTTGGTCTGTTCAAGCTTTCTGTTTTTGCCTGATTTAATCTTGGTAGGTTGTATTTTTCTAGGAATTTATCCATTTCTTCTAGGTTATCCAATTTGTTATATATAACTGTTCATAATAGTCCTTTATGATCCTTTTTATTTCTTAGACATCTGTTATAATGTTTCCACTTTTTTTTTTTGAATTGGAGTCTCACTCTGTCACCCAGACTGGAGTGCAGTGGCTGCACCCGGCCACCGCAGCCTCGACCTGCTGGGCTCCGGCGATCCTTCCACCTCAGCCTTCCGAGTAACCGGAATTACAGGCGCGCGCTACCACGCCCGGCTAATTTTTTTATTTTATTGTAGAGATGAGGTCTCGCCTGCCCAGGCGGGTCTCCAACCCGTGGGCTCAGGCAATCCACTCACCTCAGCCTCCCAAAGGCGCGGGATTACAGGCTGAGCCACTGTGCCCAGCTGTTTCCACTTTTATTTCTGGTTTTACTTATTTGAATCTTCTCTCTTTTTTCCTTAGTTTAGTTAGAGGTTAGTTGATTTTGGGTTTTTTTTTAAAGATCCAATTCCTGTTTTTTTCCTATGATTTTCTAATTTCTATTTGGTTTATTTCTGTTCTGATCTTTATTATTTCCTTCCTTCTGCTAACTTTGGGCTTCGTTTGTTCTTTTTTTAGCTTCTTGAGGCATAAGATTAGGCTCTTTACTTGGGATTTTTTTTTTTTTAATGTAGGTGTTTATTGCTATAGTTGTCCATCTTAGAACTGCTTTTTCTGCATCGCATAGATTTTGATATGTTGTGTTTCCATTGTCATTTGTCCTAATATATTTAGTTTCCCTTTTGATTTCTTTTTTGACCCTTTGGTTGCTCAGGAGCATGTTATTTAATGTACACATATTTGTTAATTTTCAAGTGCCGTGTGTGACAGGCTACATAGGCCGGAGTCATGGGGGTGGAAGTATTCACCATTATGAATTAAGAAAGATTTATTAAAGGGAAGATACTTTGTGAAGGTCACAATGGGCATGACAGCAACAAGAGAGAGTTTGCTGTTTGCCAAGAGACAGGGCCTAAATAGAAGCATTTATAGGACTATACCAGGATTCATTGTGGGCTGGGGGAATTGCAGGACATGGAGAAGTTTACAAATTGACTACATGTAGTGCCTGAGGTTTATAAAGCAGCTGATTGATTGTAGGGTTTTGTCTCTTTAGCAGCAATAGTTGACCGCTTTTTGTTTGTCAAGGAATCAGCAGTGAGTTGTTCATTACTTTCTTGTTCACTGTGGAACTAACAGCAAATGTTTTACAGGTGGCTATCCAGCTTTTACAATTCTTGTCATTATCTCATCCTGAGGTTTCCTTCCTCAATATAATTTACCCAATTTACCCAATTGTTGCTGGCCTAATCTGGCCTCATGTTCCTCCACACCAGGATTCCTCCTTTTACTGTTTTCTATTTATACCACTGTGGTTGGAAACAATACTAAATATGGTTTCAGTCTTTACTGAATTTGTTTAGACTTGTTTTCCAGCCTAAAATATGGTCTATCTTGGAGTGTTCCATGTGTGCTAGAGAAGAATGTATATTTTGTTGCTGTTGGATGGAAATTTGCATCTATGTCTCTTAGGTCCATTTGTTTTAAAGTACAAGTCTGTCTGGTTGATCTACTTATCATTGAAAGTGGGATATTGAAATCTGCAGTTATTGTATTGTTATCTATTTCTTCCTTCATGGTCACTGATATTTGCTTTATATACTTAGGTGCTTTGATGTTGGGTACAAATATATTTATAGTTATAGTCGCTTGATGAATTGAGTTCTTTATTATTAAATAATGACCTTCTTTGTCTTTTGTAACAGTTTTTAAGGTGAAGTTTTATTTTGTCTTATATAAGTAGAGATATCCCTGGTTTCTTGTGATTACTATTTGAGTGGACTGTCTTTTCAATTTTTTCACTTTTAGCCCATGTGTTTTTAAAGCTAAAATGGGTCTCTTGTTGGCAGCATTAGTTAGATCTTAACTTTTTTGTTCATTCAGCTATTTTATGCCTTTTGATTGGAGTGATTAGCCTATTTATATTAAAATTACTATTGATAGGTAAGGATTAATTCCTGCCATTTTGTTAACTGTTTTCTGATTGTTTTTTAGGTCCTTTGTTCTTTTCTTCTTTTTTTATTTGCCTTTGCAATTTGGTTATTTTTTGTAGTGCTAAGCTTTGATTCATTTCTCTTTCAAGTTTGCTATAGTTTTTTGCTTTGAAGTTACTGTGGGATGCCTACATAAAATATCTTAAAGTTATAGTAGACTATTTTAAGCTGATAACAATTTAACTTTGGTTATATACAAATATTCTATAGACTTTTACCCTTCCCTCACAATTTATGTTTTTGTTGTAACAATTTGTAACTTTTTATATTGTGTATTCCTCAACAGCTTACTATAGCTATAGTTATTTTTGAACATTTTATCTTTTAACCTTCATACAAGAAATTTGAAAGATTTACACACCACCATTACAGTAATGGAGTATTCTGCATTTGACTTATGAATTTACCTCTACCAATGTTTTTTATACTTTCATGTGTTTTTAATAATAATAAGTATTGTTATTTCATTTCCACTTGAAAAATTCTCTTAAACATTTTTTTGTAAGGCAGGTCTGGTGGTGATAAATTTCTCCGCTTTTGCTTTTCTGGGAAAGACTTTAATTTATCCTTCATTTCTGAAGTACAACTTTGCTGGGTATGGTATTCTTGACTGACAGTTTTTTGTTTTTGTTTTTACTTTTTTGGATCTTTGAATGGATCTCCTGGCCTGCAAGGTTTCTGGTGATACATGCTCTGATAGTCTACTAGGGATTCTCTATACGTAACTTGATACTTTTCTTTTATTGCTTTTAAAATTCTCCCTTTGTTATTGACTTTTAACATTTTGATTATAATCAGTGAGGCCCTCTTTGAGTTGAACCTGTTTGGGCATCTTTGAGCTTCAAGGATATGGATGTCTATGTCTGTCTCAAGACTCAGAACGTGTTCAGTAGTTATCTTTCTGTGCTTTTCTCTATCACTTCTCCCTCTGGAAATCCCATAATGTGCACATTTGTCTGCTTAATGGTGTCCTATAAGTTTTATAGGCTTTTTTCATCCTTTTCATTTTTTTCTTCCCTGATTCAGTCATTGTAAAAGACCTATATTCAAGTTTAGAGATCCTTTCTTGTGCCTGATTTAGTTTGCTATTGAAGCTCTCTATTATATTTTTTATCTCATTCATTGAATTCTTCAGCTTCAAGATTTCTGGTTTTTTTTTTTTATGATTTCTATCTCTGTTGAATTTTTCATTCAGATCATGAATTGTTTTCCTGATTTCATTGAATTCTTTGTTTTTAGCTTCATGTGCCTTGTGTCATATTTCTTTTCTTTTTTATATGTGTTATATACCTGTATTGATGTCTATGCATCCAGTGGAAAAGTCATCTCTTTCTAACATTACAGAGTGACTTTCATAGGGGAGACTTTTTGCCTTTCACCCACAGGTGGGTCTTAGGGTACAGGTTAGGAACGGTGCCATGGCTTGAGTTCCAAGTGAATGCAGTGGTATAGCCTCCATGCAGCTTCTTGAGCTGCAGTCAACATCAGTGATGACTATGGGTGCCTCAGAGGACTAATGTACAGGAGTTTCTGGCGGTGGTGGGGGAATGCTGTTAGCGTTTTCAGTGGCAAGGGCTTTTGGGGTCTTCCTTTTCTTGTTTTCCTCACATTGAGAAGTCTCAGTTGAGGCAGTCTTTCTTAGCATTGGATCTGATATGACCCTCAAACGGCTGCATTAGTTCCGGGTTCCAGCATGCAAGTGCTCAGAGTAGCTGCAGAGTCAGGGTACTGGGCTCAGGAACTTGTGAACCTGCTGTGGTACCTGGGACTTGGGGCAGAGGTTCATTGTCCAAGGCATGGGTGGGTACACATTGCCCACAAACTGGGGTCTGTGATTCTGAATGTACTCCGGCTGCTTGGGCCTAGGGAGCTGAATTATAGCTGTGACTCTGACCCTAGGGGGCAGAGCTCTGGAGTTTCAGGCCCTGAAGACTTAGAGCACACCTGCAATTCAGGAATCAGAGCCAATAGGGCACAGTGTCAACTCACACTCCAGAGCATGAGGCACCACATAATGTTGTCTCTGGATCCTGGGATGGTGGGACACAGTAATATTCCAGACTCTGTAAGTCTAGGTGCAGTGTCAACAAGGACCCAGAATTGGCAAAGCACAGCTGTGTCTTGGGATGCAGGGGTAGCGAGCAGCACGACTACTTTTCTCTCTAGGAAGGTAGGGTACCTCTGCAGCTCAGATTCTGGGAGGATCTGCCAGGGAAGCATGATGCTAGAGTAGTTTGGCGTGGGGGCAAAGTGCCCTACCTCAGCCAATAGTTTGTTTCCCTGGTATACAGGGTACCACACTGGCTCAGGTCTGGGAGATGCAGCCAAGACACTGATTCTTTGTGAAGCGGGCCACTATTTCAGCTCTTGCACCAGCAGGGGTGTGATTTTTCCTGGTAGCCAAAAGCACTGATTCTCCAGGAGGTGTCATTTTAGCACCAACACTAGGGGTGGTGTGTCTGTTCTGAGTAGCCAAGGCACTGATTCTTTGGGAGGCAAGGTACCAAGTTAGCTCAGGCCCCAAGGGGCAGGATGCAGTAGTGACAAGGCAGGGCAAGGCATAGCAGCTTGACCCCACAGGGTAGAATGTGTGGTCCCCACCACAACTCATATTGAAGTCATATTCCCAATATGAGGGTGTTGGGAGGTGAGGCTTAGCGGATGGTGTTTGAGTCATAGGGGCAGATTCCTCATGAATGGATTAATGTTGTCTTGTATGACTGGATTCATTATCAGAGAGTGGAGTGTTATAAAACTGAGTTTGGACTCCTAGACTCTTCCTTCTCTTGCCATGTGGTCTCTTTGCATGTACCTGTTAACCCCTTCTACTTTCCACAATGCGTTGAATGAGTGACTTACCACCCCTATGGCAAGACACACTCCAGTTCCAGGATGGCATAACCCAGTAACAACTGCGCCATGAGGACAGGGCATATTGTCAGCTCCTTCTCCCTGGAGAGTGTAGCTGTGTGGACTCCACGCAGCTCTCTTGGCTGGGTTTAGCATCTGTGGTAGCTGCTGGGTTCTTTTTGCTTACCTTTTTCCTGCAGGGAGAAATCCCTCTTGGTTTTAAGATGATCCTGACTGGGGATGGTGGAGGTAAGATATTTCCTCCTCTTCTTTATATGGCCATCCTAGTTTTCTGTACCCTCTTGGATTTCTCCTCTTTTGATGTATTCTGGTGCTCTTATCTAATTGTTTTCTTCAAAATGTAGTTTTGTTGTTGTTGTTGCTTTGTCTGTCTGTGGTGGGGAGGACACAAACACAAGGGGCTTCTGGTTGGCCATCAAGAGTGATCCCTCTTAAACTTTGAGTGTATACTCTTTTGAACTGTTTTTTTCTACCACATGTATTTTTTTTCTTTTTATTATTATTTTTTATTATAAAGATGTGGGGTACAATTCAGGGTTAGGTATACAAACATTGATTATGCAGGTACCCTTGTTGATGAGGTGTGCCCCTCCCTCCCCTCGCAGTTTCCCTCAACTGCCAATCCAACCCCCCCTCCCCTGACAGTTTCCCATTACTGCCTAATGCTTTCTTACAGTATTATAATTGTTCAAGGTTCGCTTATGAGTGACAACATATGGTGCTCTGTTCTTTGTTTCTGTACCACATGTTTTTTTAAGACATTAATGTGCTAATTTTTATTGAAGCAATGTGAGTTTTTATGAAAGTTTTAATGTTTTAATAAACTTTTAATTGAAATGTTAACACATATACAGAAAAGTACCCAAATCATAAGTAACTTGAAGAATTGTAGCACACCCAAGTTGCCATGCCCTTGACTAAACAACAGAATACCAGCCTCTCCCAATCACTGCCTGCCCCCACCTTGAAAATAGCTACTATCCCAACTCCTGGCATGTAGATTAGTTCTGCCTATTTTTATAGAATATAGCACATACCATTTTGCCTGCTTTTTTTGATTCAATATTACAGTATTTATCCATGTTCTTGCATATGGCAGATACTAATTTACTGTTATTATCAAGTTACATTAAATTATTTCCAATTTTTTGCCTTTGTAATGCTTCCCTGAACACTAAGTCCTGTGCAAGTTTTTTGGTGTGCTGGTGCACATACTTCTGTTGGAGAACCCCCAGGGATGGGTTGAGGGCTCCCAGTACACATGTACTCTGCTTTAGTGTGGAGGCCTGTCGTGTTCTAGAGTCACACCAGCTTTGACTCTACCAGATTCTTAGAGTTGTCATTTTTTCCATACTCTCAACAATAGTTGGCTTCATCGGTTTTAAATTTTAGGTTTTCAGGTTTCTTTTTGGATTCTCAGTTATTTAGATTTTGGTCTCTGAGAACTTTCATTATTTTCTTCACAGTTTAAAGATGCATTTGAAAATATTTATTTATTTTAATCTAGAATATTCAGTCATTTTATAATAAGAGGATAGGTCAAGGTGTCAGTCTGCCATTCTGCTAGAAACAGAAGTCTCCTCGGAATTACTTTTTCTGTAAAAAAGTTAAAAAAGTTTGGATCATCCTACATGGATTTTTCTTAAAATATACTTCAGGATGTGGTGCCCCTTAGCCAACCTGTGATGCTTACTCTTTTGTGAGAAGGAGATATCTTTGAATTCTTTAATTCTTAAGCTATTTGGGTTCCTAAGCAGAGAATGCTGAATATTATTGTGGATGATGTATTTAATAATGAATTTAAAGACATAGAAATATTCTCTCTATAGTTGATGTTGACCTTGGTAAAGGCCTAGGGCAAAACTTTCAACTTATTAACAATATTTCTGAGGCAGTTAAGAATTTTGGTTGTCTTACTTAATTTATACATAGAACTTAGATTACCTTGAAAATTCAGTGTAGAGTGTTTTGTTTTAATCTGTTATTTGAATATCAGTTTTTTCAGTCTGGCTGCCATCAGAAACAGAATAAAGCCAGACTTCTTAATTAGCATCATGTTTGGGGATACTTTGGCTGCTGACTGGAGAAAGAACTCTATTCTTAAATCCAGAGAGGTCAATAGTCAAGATGGAAAAAGATAGATGATTCATGTTAGGCTGGGGAAAAAATAATCTCAGTGTCCCAAATACAAGACTTGAATTCTATTATTTATTTATTTATTTTATTTTAAAGATGTGGGGTACAATTCAGGATTAGGTGTACAAGTAGGCCTAAATTTTTAATGAAAAGAAACTTTGGATCTGTTCATCTGCTCTGTTGATACCTCAAGGTTTTATGCCATAGATATGGACATAGTTGATCTTTTGAAAGAGTTGTAACTATAATCTCTCTGTTACTCTGTTTTACCCAGCTTTGTAAATGTCCATTGAGGCAGTCCATATTTGATGGATGTTTGAATCCTGATATCTGAGGGTCAGCATACTCTAGTGTTATCAGTCTGGTGGAAAAGTCAATCCACTGAGAAAATTTTATGCAAAAGTCCTAAATACACATAGATCATAATTTAAATATGTCACAGTATTTTATTTTTGTTTCTGTTTTTCTTTTCAGCCAATCTTGAGGCAAAAGAAACACTTTAATTCACTGCATATTCCAAAAGCCTTGCAGAAGGCCCTGCCATTTAAGAACAAGCCCAAGACCCAAGCAAAGGCAGGCAAAGTGCCAAAGGACAGGCAGAGACCAGCTGTCATTCGTGAGCCTCATGAAAGGAAGGTACGTCACTGATGGATTACTTCATGTTGCATTTAGATGTGAAAATAATGCTCTCAGTAGCACGCTTGGCATTTTTACTGTATTCTCAGATTTCATCAGGAAGGGATAAGGTCAGAGTTATTCAAGGTCTAGAACTGGAAGTTAGAGGAAGGGCCAGACTCCATTTCCCTTCCTTTGTTTAGCCCTGCTCTCCTCTGTGCATCTTAATGGGGACTAATGGACACCCATCTGGGGAACCACTCCTGGTTAGTTGCACACAGTGTCCACAGAGTGGTTAACAGAAGTTTGTGATGAAGGTAAAATGTGCTCACACTTATATCTCCTTGCCAAGTATGGAAGTATAATTCAGGACAAATTTCCTCTAAGTTAATACTCATTTAGATCACAGATTGATTTTACTTTTGATACTGACAGCTAAGATATTCAGGCCCCTGAAACGTAGAATGCAAGCATACTGTGACTGTGAGAACATTCTGATGCTCACTGGGTTTTATCCTTGTCAGGTCCTTGCACTGCTAGATGCACTGAGTACAGTGCATAGTCAGAAGATGAAGAAGGCCAAGGAACAGCGGCACCTACACAATAAAGAACACTTCAAAATTAAGCAGAAAGAAGAGCAGGAGAAACTGAAGCGACAGAAGGACCTCAGGAAAAAGCTTTTCCGAATTCAGGGTCAGAAGGAAAGGAGAAATCAGAAGTCCAGTCTGAAGGGAACTGAGGAACAACTGAAGTGAGTCTTTGGAATGGAGGGGCTGTCCCTGGATCTGCAGAGTTGAATAGTTTCAAATATCACAGTGCTTGTAAATAACAAGTCAGGGTGCAAGAGCCCAAGATAGACCTCTTTTTGGATACATCACCCAAACTGTGCCTTGAGAGGAGAAATGATAACTGCCCTGGTAGGACATATGCTCATTCTCAGCCTCTAGTGATGTTGAGATTTAAAGCACTGTAGGTTATGGTTATGTGAATTCTTTACTTTCCTCTACCTGCCTCAGTTTAATTATTTTGTACTACTAAAATATCATTAAAATATTTCCCTGCTAATTTTGGCTTAGTAGTTTTTATTAGGGATGAATGCCTGACAATTAATAATGGATAATTGTTTATTTTACCACCTTCATGATGAGTCAAAGGGAAAGAAATATTCATTTGAACCCTCAACTTTAATGTAAAATTTAGAGAGGGGTATGTGGTTGTGTTTATCTTTTGTGTGTTGTTATTTTCTTTGATCACTGACCCTAATGGACATTTTATATCTTATTTCATATGTTTTGCATATTAGTTTAATAGATAGGTAACAGTAAAATTTTTATTAAAGCTTTAGACCTGAAGATTGTTCTGTGTGTACAGAGACCAAGGAAATAGTATACATTAATGAAGTAGTCTTCTTGTATTATGCTCATGCATTGTACCTGCATAGCTACATTGCCTTTTTTAATTGAATTTTTATTGATGTAATCATACTATATGTGATGTATATAGATTCAGTATATGTTGATATAATCATATGTGATTGAATCCCACATGATGTAATCAGAGATTCACATACAGTGGCACACTTTGTCCAATTTCTTCCAATGGTAACATATTGCAGATATCAGAATTAGAATGTTGACGTTGATATAGTCCACTGATTTCATTCAGATTTCCCCAGCTTTATTTATATTCCTGTGTGTGTGCATGTATGTGTGTATAAAAATATGGAACACTTCATGACTTTGTATGTCATCTTTGTAAAGGGGCCATGCTAATCTCTGTATTGTTCCAATTTTAGTATGCATGCCGCTGATTTGATTACCACATTGCCGTTTAAATCATATGGGCCAAAGAAAATTCACCTGGGGCTAATCAGTGGGTTTCCTGGCAGGATTGGGAGCAGTAGCCTAGTATAGGAGGCTTTATAGAAACTTAAAACTGTCTATGGGCAAGTACTTAGCTATAGGTTTCCATAAAAAATGATGGGAATCTAAGAACTCTGCCAGGGCTGGGTCTGTCTGGGAAGTGACAGTTGAAACATGCCCAGAGCATTCCGAAGTGCTCTGTGTGTAATTTTTCATCTATTCCTCAGAAGCAGTTAGGAATTTCAGCATCCAGTATGTTGTGTTGATAGGTCTGGAGACTGATGCGTAATAAACTCATAAACATTACAAAATACTGTTGAGTCTAATTTCTGTTATGCTATATAGCATAATTGATACATTTTAAAATACAAAATTGTACTTCACTTAAAAATATACAAGGTACTCTTAAACCATACCATGTTTGTAAATAAGTAACTTAGGGTCTTTTGGGCTAAGAAAATATTTCCAGATAATAACTTGAATCTACACATTTTTTTAAAAAGTGTCTTACACACCAAATAAATTTGTTCAAAGAATAAGCATCACAAATAATAAAGTACATATAATTGTAGAGTCTCATATTTTAGCCAAAGGAGTGAAATCTTTTAACAATGGAGGAAATAAAGTAATATTTAACCACAGTTGCAGATTATTGTCTTTTCTAAAGACAGTTATATGTATGTATAAATCATATTTGCTAACATTAAAAATCTCGGTTTATCATATTTGGCGAACAAACAGTATATTCCATGTAGAATTTTTACTGGTTAAGGTCCTAGCTGACCAGTTTAGTAAAATACAGTCGAGCATTGCTTAATGATGGGGTTGTGTTCTGAGAAATGTGTCTTTAGGCAATTTGACATTGTGTAAACATCATAAAGTGTATTTATACAAACCTGCGTAGTATAGCCTATTATACACCTAGGCTATATGGTATGGTCTATTGCTCCTAGTCTACAAACCTGTACAGCATGTTTCTGAATGCAATTTTAGCAAGTGTCTAAATAGAAAATGTACAGTAAAAATACAGTATCATAATCTTAAGAAGCCACCATCTTAAACAGTTCATCATTGACTGAAATGGTATGCAGCACATGACTGTATATGCATGTATAGTTTTTGTAACTGTGAAGTTGCATCCATTTTAGAGGAAGGCAGTATATCAAAATCAGGACTAGACTATAGGAAAGTTTGTTGCTTTTCAGTACTAATGGTTTATTAATTTGATATTGTCACAAAGTGTTTTACAAAAGTAAATACCACTAGAATGTTCCATGAGAGCAGGAACTGTATTTTTTTCTTTCCTTTGTGCTTGGAGTAGAAGCATTGAGCATAAGATAAGTGCTTAAGAAATATTTGCCTGGAAAAAAGAAGGGCGGTGATTCCAGATAAATGAAGCATATTACACAAAGTAAGCATTCGCCCTCTAAAATATATATATATTTTTTAAGTTGGAGTCTCTGTTGTCCAGGCTGGAGTGCAGCAGCACACTCACAGCCACCCCAGCAGCAACCTGCTGAGCTCCAGCAATCCTTCCATCTCAGCCTTCCAAGTAGTCGGAACTATAGGCGCGTGCTACCACACCTAGCTAATTTTTAGTTTATTGTAGAGACGAGGTCTCGCCATGTTGCCCTGGTTGATTTCCAACCCACAGGCTCAGGCAATCCACACACCTCAGCCTCCCAAAGTGCTGGGATTACAGGCTGAGCCACCGAGCCTGGCCCCTCTAAAATATTTTAACAACTATTATAGAAGCCTTTCTAAATTGCATTAAACTTTACAAATTGTGAAAGTTATTCTTTTTGTTGTAAAGTAATACATTGGACAAAAATTGGGAATCGAGATAGCTACTCATTTTTATTTCTTTAGACCTTTTTCATAGGCAACCATAGGTTCTGAGTATTTTGAGTCGAGGTCTCACTCTGTCACTCGGGCTGGAGTACAGTGGTATGATCATGCCTCACCGCAGCCTCGACCTCTTAGGCTCAGGTGATCCTTCTGCCCCGGCCTCCTGAGTGGCTGGGACCACAGGTGTATACCACCACACCTGGCTAACATTTTGATTATTTTGTAGAGACCAGGTCTCACTGTTTTGCCTGGGCTGGTCTTGAAATCCTGGGTTCAATAAATCGTCCTGTCTCAGCCTCTCAAAAATGCCAGGAAACTGAGGTGTGAGCCATTGAGTGCAGACAGGTTCTGAGTATTTTTAGAAAGCTAATATTGGCCTATAGTGTACATATCATTATATATAATTAAATATTCTTATGTAACAAGGATGTGTTCAGGTTATTTGGTTTCCTATTTGTGGACATACTAATTTTTTTTTTCTTAAGTGAACTTGCTTATTTAAAATTTGCTGTATTACCATTTGGTGACATGCCCACCATTTGAGAAATAAATGTTTGACCAAAGTAGAAAGCCATGTAATCTGTACTCACCTCTCTGGAGCCTTCAGCATTTATCCTGGTGATGTAAAGAGAGCATTTGCTTAGTTAACCTTAGCACTGATTCTTGTCTAGTTTTTGTCAGACTTAGATACTTTTACCACTATTCAGACTACCTTAAGTACATTGGATTTGATTTGCCTTTCTTTAGTTTTACCTAGTGTATTTCACTGTTTTAAAGTTTGTGCATTTGTGTAATCCTTAAACTAATAAGATAAAAAGCTGAGATGTTGGACACTTAAATACCAAGGTGTTATATTATGAGAGTGTTAGCATTTCATATTTTGGTATAGTATCTTATTGAAAATTAGGTAAACTTTGGTTAGGTGGGTATTTGAAGGAATATTTTAAATCTTGCTTTAAGCAAAGGTAGGACATTCTAAAATAAGGTTGCCACTGGTGGGTAGAGAAGGGTGGATATGTTTTGTATGTTTGGACCAGGTAGGCGGTAACTTTTTCTTGAGATCCTGCTTTTTTATTTATTTTCATTTTTATATTATAATAAAATATGCAAAACATAAAGCTTTCCATTTTAACCATTGTAATTGTAAAATTCAGTGGCATTAATTAACATTCACACTGTTGAAAACCATCTCTAGAACTTTTTGATCATCCCAAACTGAAACTCTATACCCATTAAACAATAACTTTCTCATTCGCTGCAGCCCCTGTCAACCACCATTCTATTTTCTGTCTCTGAATTTGACTATGCTAGATGTTTTATTTAAGTGGAATCATATAACATTTGCCTTTTCTGGTCTCATTTATTCACTTACCTTAATGTCTTTGAGGTTCATTCATGTTTTAGCATGTGTCAGAACTTCCTTTTTAAGACTGAATAATTTTCTACTATTTGTATATACACATTTTGCTTATCCATTCATCTATTGATGGATGTTTGGCTAATTTTGAATAATAATGCTATGAACATTGGTGTGTAAATGTCTGTTTGAGTTTGCTTTCAGTGCTTTTGTGAATATATCTAGGGATAAAATTGCTGAATCAAATGTAATCCTATGCTTATTTTTTGAGTAACTACGATACTGTTTCTACAGCATGTGCACCATTTTACATTTCTACTAGCAATGTATACAAAGGTTCCAATTCCTCCACAGTCTGGACAACCTGTCTTCTTCTTTTTTTTAAATAATAGGCATCCTAGTAGGTATGAAATTGTATCTCATAGTGATTTGCATCACCGTAATGGCTAGTGATGATGAGCATCTTTTCATGTGCTTATTGACCATCTGTATATCTTCTTTGGATAAATGTCTAAGTCTTTTGCCTATTTTTTAAATCACTTTTGTTGTTGTTAAGTTGTAGAAGTTCTTTATTTTATTTTTATTTTTTGAGTCAGAGTCTCACTCTGTTGCCCAGATTGGAGTGCAGTGACTTGATCGTGGCTCACCACAGCTATGACCTTCTGGGCTTAGGCAGTTCTTCCACCTTGGCCTCCTGAGTAACTGGAAATACAGGTGCATGCCAGTACACTCGGCTATTTTTTTTATTTTTGTGGAGATGAGGTCTTGTTATGTTGTCCAGGCTGGGCTTGAACTCGTGGGCTCAAGCAATCTTCTTGCCTTGGCCTCCCAAAGTGCTAAGATTACAGGCATTGAGCCACTGTGCCTGGCCAGAAGTTCTTTAAATAGTCTGGGTAAAAAATCCTTATCAGACAAATAATCTACAAACAGATCTCTCCATTTTGTAGGTTGTTTTCACTCTTGATAATATCCTTTGATGCATGAATTTTTTTATTTTGATGAACTCTGATTTGATTTTTCTTTTGTTACCTGTGCTTTTTATGTCATATTCAAGAAATTATTATCTTTTTTTTTTTTTTTTGGAGTCTCACTCTGTCGCCCAGATTGGAGCGCAGTGGCCGCTCCCAACCACCACAGCCTCGACCCGCTGGGCTCCGGCGATCCTTCCGCCTCAGCCTTCCAAGTAGCCAGAATTACAGGCATGCGCTACCACGCCCGGCTGATTTTTTGATTTATTGTAGAGATGAGGTCTCGCCAACCAGGCGGGTCTTGAACCCGCGGGCTCGAGCAGTCCACTCACCTCAGCCTCCCAAAGGCGGGGGATTACAGGCTGAGCCACCGAGCCCGGCTATTATCAAATTTTTAAGTGTTACGTTATTATTTGGCTGATGTCTTTCTCTGCCCATTGACTGCACTTCTTCAGGGTAGCCCTTTCAAACATGAGATTTGATTTCACTTCCCTAGACTCCTTCAGTGACTTTGCTTACAGGCCAAAGCCCTTTGCTTGGCTTCACTGCCCACTGTGGCCTTCTGCCTTCATCTTGTACCTCTCTTCTACTGCCTTGAGCTCTGGCCACATTGGCCCTTAATCCCTCAAGTGCACTTGTCTCAGGGCCTTAGCACATGTTCTCTCTGCCTGGAATGCTTTAGCTTCCAAATTAACCTCATCCTCCACCACATGCTACTTGCTCTTTCTTTTGACTGTTGCCCCTAGACCGCTTAAGGCAGCCTCCACCCCCAAGCCTTCCACGAACTCTCATGACTCCCCTGTAATCCAAACTTTTCTCTCACTAAACCAGGAGTTCTCAGTGTGCAGTCTAGGGACTCCTGGCATTCTCAAGACCTTTTCAGGGACTCTGTGAGATCAAGTATGTATCATGACAATATGAAGACGTTATTTGCCTCTTTCTCTCTTTCTTGAGTGTATGGCCAAGTTCCCAGAGGCCACGTGACATACAGAAGTGCAGCAATATGACTACAGGTACGAGGATACAGCTTGTATTAAGTCAGATGTGACAGAAACTCACAAAACTAAAACAATGCCACTTACCCCACAAATTATTCTTGCTGTGGAAAATATTTTTCACAAGAATATACTGTTTATGTTACCATGGAATGGGATTGTTTCTGTTAGTTTAAAAACATGTTAATAAACACTTTAAATGTTTCTCAGCTTTATTTTTGTTGTTAATCATTGTTCCCTTTATTCTCTTTCTTTCAGCTTTATTATAGTATAATTGACAAAACTTGTATATATTTACATTATACAGTATGTTGCTTTGATATACAGATACATTGTAAAAAGAGAAAATCAAGCTAGTTAACATAACATTGACTGGGCTTGGTGGCTCAGTCTGTAATCCCAGCACGTTGGGAGGCTGAGGCGAGTGGATTACTTGAGCCCATGGGTTCGAGACCAGCCCGGGCAACTTGGTGAGACCTCGTCTCTACAATAAATAAAAAATTAACTGGGCATGATAACGTGTACCTGTGGTTCCGGCTACTTGGAAGGCTGAGGTGGAAGGATCACGGGAGCCCACCCAGCAGGTCAATGCTGGCATGGCTGTGAGCATGCCACTGTACTCCAGCCTAGGTGACCAAGTGATACTCCAACTCAAAACAAAAACAAACACCATACCACCACACACATACTTAGAACTCTTTGTGGTAAGAACATTTAGGATCTGCTCTCTTAGCAGTTTTCAAGTATACAGGCAGTATTGCTAACTATGGTCACCATGCTGTGCGTTAGATCCTCAGAACATGTTCCTCCTAACCAAAACTTTGCACCCTGTAACCAATCTCTCCTCATTTCCCTCCCCAGCTTTAAATTCTTATATAGTAAAAATCGATAGATACAACTCACATGAAGAGAAACCTGCCTGAGGTCCTCAGTCATTTTTAGGGGTGTAAAGGTCTTGAGGCCCGGGTCCGGGTAGTGCGGCCCTGAACCACCTACTCCCTTCTGAGGCAGCCTCTGTGTTGTTCCCCATGGTGTGCCTAGGACCTAGCACTATCACTTTGGGGGCTCAATAGGGGTGCAGGAAACAAGCACGGATGAATTAAACTCCTGCTTTGTCACTGGGTGTGCTTGAACTTCTAACTGGCCGAAGCTGCATGGCCTGGCAGCAAGTGCACAAAAGGCTGTTCACTCCTCCCTGTGCCCTTCTGAACTGCCTTGGCCTGCCCGAGACCCCTCGCCAGCTGCAGGACAAGGTTTGCTGATCTCAGCTGGTGGGGTATTTGCATGTGATAATGTGTTTTAACATGTGAACCTGTGTTTTAAAACACCCCCAGGTGTTTGGCTGGGATGCCAGGTGAGAGATGAGCTTGGGTTTTTTAAAACAGTTCTGGCAAAGTTAATAAAGAATGTGACAGAGCTATTTCACCATCGTCTTACATTTCTTTTCCCTTTCTGGAATCCCGACTGAAGAGGACACCGGGGAGGCAGGGGAGGCGATGGAAGCCAGGGCCTGGAGCGACAGCAGGGATGAACCTCACCCCTTCTCCACACCCTATGTCTTCTGTCCCACAGAAATGCCATGTCACCACGTTAAAAAGTAGGGAAAAGAAACAGTCGACATTAATTTTAATAACATCTTTATTTTTTAAAACCAGTATATTTTAAATATTACTATTGCAGCCGGGCTTGGTGGCTCAGCCTGTAATCCCGTGCCGTTGGGAGCCTGAGGTGAGTGGATTGCCTGAACCCGTGGGTTCGAGACCCGCCTGGGCAGCGAGACCTCATCTCTACAATAAATCAAAAAAATCAGCCGGGCGTGGTAGCGCGCACCTGTAATTCCAGCTACTTGGAAGACTGAGGCTGAAGGATCGCCGGAGCCCAGCAGGTCGAGGCTGTGGTGGCCGGGAGCGGCCACTGCACTCCAGTCTGGGCAACAGAGTGAGACTCCAACTCAAAATAAATAAATTAATTAAATAAAATATTACTATTGCAACATGGAATCAATATAAATATGATTAGTGAGCTATTCCATATTCCTGTTTTGTGCCAAATCAATGAAATTTGATGTGTGGTACTTTTACAGCACCTCTCAATTTTAGATGCTAAATTTTGTAGAAAACGTTTGATCTATATTTAAATTTCATAAAATTTACGTGGAAAATAGATTTATACCTCCCGGTTGTTTCAAATATAACAACCTAGTAGCCAGTTTTAAATTTAAATAAGGTTAAGTTTTCAGTTCCTCAGCAGCAGTTGTACATTTTAACTGCTTGATGGGCCCATGTAACTAATGGCTCTGTAGAGGACACCGTGGCTCTAGACATCATGTAGGAGGTGAAGGAAGGCTTCCTTAAGAAAGCAAGTGATCCTTGAGCCATGATCTGAAGAAGGAGGTTCACTTGGCAAAGGCTGGGAATTGGGGAAGGAGATGAGTGTGTCAGGTGCAAGAGTGTTACGTGCAAAGGCCCCACAACACAAGGCAGCATGATACCTGCATGCCAGTGTGGCTTGAAGCCAGGACAGGGCAGAGAGTTGCAGGAAACTACAGAAGAGGGAGAAGGAAATGGAGAGATGGGATGAGGCAGTGTCAAGAAGCCTTTGAAGAATAACTAGCTGGGACAGCATTTCCTTTCCCTTTGTGGAATCCCATTTCCATTTTTAAAACATTTTCATTTTTAAACATTTTCCTTTACTGCTGGGTGGAGATAGTTTGGAGGGAGTTCAGGGGTAAGTCCTGGAAGAGGGTGTAGAAAGGGAGAAGTGGTGGATGCTACAGCTCTAGGAGGAAACATTGGAGGAGGATGCTAGAGCTCTAGGAGGAAACATTGAAAAACTTTGCTTGTGAGCCGTGCTCAGTGGCTCAGCCTGTAATCCCACGCCTTGGGAGGCCAAGGTGGGTGGATTGCCTGAGCCCGCGGGTTTGAGACCCACCTGGGCAACTTGGTGAGACCTCATCTCTACAATAAATCAAAAAATTAGCTGGGCATGGTAGTGCGCGCCTGTAGTTCCAGCTACTTGGAAGGCTGAGGCCGAAGGATCGCTGGAGCCCAGCAGGTCAAGGCTGCGGTGGCCGGGAGCGGCCATTGCACTCCAGTATGGGTGTCAGAGTGAGACTCCAACAAAAAAAAGAAAAACTTTGCTTGTAAGTGGTCAGTGTTGTTCAAGGGTCAATTGTATTTGTTATTGAGAAGAACTGCATGCAGGGAGACATTGTCATCATTATAAAAGTTAGACCATAGGAACCTACTGAAAATATGAACTGCGAGGTGATTCTGTCCACCAGGGGAAGTCAGATGGAGAACTGCCTAAAGGCTATAAATCACAGGAAATGCTGACCAACCTGGCTTAAATATGAAGGACATTCATCATCTCACATATTATAACATCCAGGGGGAGCCCCTGGATTGGTTGATTCAGAGGCTCAAGAGTGTTATTAAGGTCCCTGGTTCTTTCCATGCCTCCACTTCACCATCCTCAGAAGGCCACTGGATGTAACTTTCTGGAAATATATTATCATTTCTGTCTGACTTTTTTGCTTTTTCACTCTTCTAAAAATGTTTCTTTGTGGTATTAATCCTTCTTCCCCCACGTGCTTTAGTTTCAGTGATCATGATGTAGACAGGTCCCTATTAGTAAAAGAAGTCAAAAACAGTCTTGAACCTTTCTGCCACATTGCCTAATGTCAACTTATTTTCTGGCACTACTTTTTCTGTCTTTTTCTTCATCGTCTAGCACTGTTCAGAAGCAATCATCTCCATCAAGTCATCTTTTGTTAATTCCTCTGGTTTGTCTGTTAGCTCTTGGAATTCTCCACAACCCATATCTTGAAACGCTTCACACTTCACCTTTTTTGTTGTTGTTGTTGCCATATCCACAATCTCTTTTGTGATTTCCTTGATTAGCTCTCTTGTAAATCCTGTGAAGTCGTGCATAACATCTAGACACAGTTGCCTGCAATGGGAATTTATTGTTTTGGGTGTGATGGGTTTGCACAGCTTTTTTTTTTTTTTTTTTTTTTGAGGTGGAGTCTCACTCTGTTGCCCACTCACTCAGTGGCACACTCACAGCCACTCCAGTGTCGATCTACTGGGCTCAGGTGATCCTTCCACCTCAGCCTTCTAAGTAGCTGGAACTACAGGTGTGCTGCACAGTTGTTTCTATAACAACGATATAATCTTCACTGGTGTCATCCTTTTAACCTTTCATGATGTATTCTCTAGTGGAGTTCTCTTCTATAGCATTGACTATCCCTTCCATAGAGTACTGTGTGTAATGAGCCTTAAAGTTTCTTATGAACCCCAGATCTAGAGTCTGAATTAGAGACCTTGTGTTTGGGGGCAAGTAGACCACGCTGGATTCCATCAGTGTTAAACTCTTGGGGTTCTGGGTGTCCAGGGCCATTGTCCAATATAAAAATAACGTTAAAAGGCAATCCCTTCCTGGCAAGAGTTCAGGGACAAAGCATGGATGAAACCGATCCATAAAAAAGGTTCTTGTCCAGGTCTTCTTGAACAACCAAAAGCCTGGAAGCTTCAAGGCATTAGCAGGTTTATAGATAAGGGCAGTCTTGATCATAAGCCTGACTGCATATTCACAATAGGGTTAGCCTACTTAATGGCATATAGGAACCATTTTCTGCTTCTTGGTTGGCAGAAGCTGCTTCTCCTGCTAGCTGTACTTTTTTTTTTTTAAACTTTTCATTGAGAGCCTTTATTCACTGTATGCAAAGGCACTATGTTCACTTAAAATATATAAATATTCTTTTACAGTTTTGAGTAGTTTGAGTTTTTTAAAAAGTCAAGTGGTTACATGTTTTATATTTGTTAGAGAATTTTTTTAAAAAGGTAAAATTGTGGCTTTCAAACAAATATGACAGGTGTCAAAATATTTTATTAAACTAAATCAATTTGTGAGGGAAACAGTAAGATGTTACAACTGTTTTGAAGGAAAATTCAAAGTGCAAACATGCATACAGGCCATTAGGAATGCTGAAACAAATTTGTTAAACTAATGTAAAATTGACCAACAGTTGGGAGCTGTCATTCATAGACAATCATTCTGCCAAACACACATGCATTCCTGTAGTTTGTCTGCAGCTTTCAGAGCTGACCTTGTAATTCAAGGTCAACACAAGGCAGAGGCTATCTGGAAGGGCATGCTATGCCAGAAGTGAGTAGTGCTTGTAAATTCCCATTTCCATGGACTCCACAATTTTTCTCTGAAAAATCATAGACAAATTCCAAAGGTTGAGTATGTCTATAAAAGGGATTAACCACAAAAGCATAATGTCTAATAAATTATTCCAAAAGAATGTCATGGCTCTCAATCTCACCAATCATACATTCTGAAATCAAATTCTATTTCAAAGAAAAGCAGGAAATCAGTGATCTTTAAAAAGGAAAATGATTTTTCCTAGGTTTAAAAGATTCTCCAGTGTGGATAAGGATGTAGATACAAGGAATGTGCTACAGTCACTTTCACACTAAAAATACACTGTTGATGATATGCCTCAGAGTTGGTCATTGAGTAAAGATCCAGAGATATTTTGAGGTCACAATAAAACTTTGATGCTGGCTAATAAGAAGAATTTGTAGTCCTCATCAAAGCATGGCATTCCCACTCAGATTACAAACCAGATTACAAATTATCTTACTTTATCAGTTGCTATTGCTTGTTAACATCAACACTGAGGAGAGTGAATAATAGGTATCTAAATATTTATAATATTAATAATAATAAATATAAATACAAAGCATATATATATAGTATACAATAGTTTACATTCCCAGACAGGATTCAGAAAAACTAAAATAAAACATAAATGAACACAAATATAATTTCATTTTGTCTTGGAAAAGAATATATTTTATATATATTTGCAAGCATACATGTACATACATATACATTTAATGCCTACGTGTATATTGACATACTGGTATATGTGTGTGTGTGTGTGTGTGTGTGTGTGTGTGTGTGTGGTGTGTATGTCTCTTCACCTTATATATTACATCAGCTTGATTTTTCAGATGGTGATTCAAGTTTGATCTTTGTTCTGGGCTGTCTCTGTTTTCTCTCAACTGCCAAGTCACGTTTTATCAACATTTTAGAAAGTAAGCCAAGACAACACAGGATGAGAAGGCAAATTTCAGAAGCCTACAGTCATTATACGGGTTGCGATTTGGGAGCTGTCGATTCTATCCCTTTCCCCAGCAATATGGATCACGAGAGGGCTGGGAGCCCCACGCCGCCGCCCTCCCTCTCACTCATGGGGGGGCAAACCAAACAGCTCGAGTTGGAAGTCCTGCAGGGAGTTCAGCACCAGGGTGGCCTTTCTAGTCAGGTCCTGGCTCAAGTTTTCATCTGGAACCATAACCACTTGCATCCCAGCTGCCAGAGCCGCCTCCACCCCGTTTGGGGCATCTTCAAAGACAAGGCACTTCTCCGCAGGAGGTGAGGGAGAGAACCTCTTGGCACAAGTTAGGTGTATGTCAGGGTCCGGCTTGCCTTTCTTCACTTCAGGGTCGTCTCCCAAAATGATGTGATGGAACAAACTGAAGAATTCTTTGTGTCTACTTGTCTTTATTCCGAACAACATGGACCCTGAGCTGATGGCAATGGCGATGGGTGTGTTGTGTTTCTGCAGGTGGTGGACGAGTTTTTCAGCCCCTGGAATGAGAGGAACCGTGGAGACCAAGTCCTTTAACTTCTTCTGGCTTTCTTCCACCAGCTCCTCTTTGGACATTGGGAGCTCCAAGATGTCTATTATAACTTGGGCTCCCTCTAATGCCCTCTTTCCCATAACCACGGACTTTACATCCCAGGTATATTTCTTTCCATAGCGGTCACATATTTCTTGAAATACTACAGAATATAGTCTTTCAGTATCCAGGAGAAGGCCATCCATGTCAAAGATGAAGTGGGTGAACGGCCGCAG
Source organism: Cephalopachus bancanus (assembly GCA_027257055.1). Lineage (NCBI taxonomy): Eukaryota > Metazoa > Chordata > Mammalia > Primates > Tarsiidae > Cephalopachus > Cephalopachus bancanus. The sequence continues at coordinate 656,847 of JAPVLO010000184.1, read as the reverse complement.
GTGGGGCGCTGCCATGGCACCGCCTTCTTGGTCTGGATGCGGGTGAGGATGAGGCGCCCTTCCGCGCGCACACCTGCCCATCCTGTGTACTCACACTCAGGTATCTTGACAGTCTCAAAGCCAATGTCTTTGTAAAATTATCAAACCACCCTTAACTGGCATAAATTCTCCAGTTTTAGATCCTTCATTTTGTGCTAAGTTGCCATATAGTGACTTTCTTTATTCTTTTATTATGTTAGAGACTATAGGTATGCCTTCCTTATAGCAATCCTGCGTTCATTTAAGAACTGCATTTTAAATATAAAATACAAAGGCATTTCAGATAAAGTGCAAGCATGTCTTGCCTGCAGATGTAGCTGCAGTGACAACTTCATGAACTTCCTTCTCTTTTTTTTACTATGGTCCAAATACTATATTCATTTATTTCAAGATAAATGGTGGCAACTACAGCTGCAGACCCCAATCTATAGCACATATCAAGCAATACAACTTTTTCGTGTAATGTCATGACTTTTCTCTGCTTCTTGGGAGTACTTGGGAGTCATTAGTACATGACTAATTAGTACATGACTAATGACACATCATATGGGTCCCATGGAATGTTTTTGGTATTGCACCAAATAACGATTTAAAAAAATATGCAGGAACCATGAGAGATCACTTTTTACTGAGCTACACAATTTATTGCAGAGACAAACTGCTCACAAGGAGATAATCAGCATCACAAGGTGTTTTAAGTGGGCATTTGTAATACTTGAGTTCATGGCAATAGCAACAGGAAGTGGCTATGAAATTATTGCAGTAGTACAATATGTACTACAGTTAATTTTTTGCAATTACAATTTAATACTGCATTTTAAATTTGTTTGCATTTCTCTTAACTGTGAATGGTGTCATGTGTGGTTTGTAGGTGTGTGTGTAAGTTTTGACAATTTTTAACATTTATAATAGATTTGTGTATATTTTATGATAGTAAATGATAAAGCTAGAGTAGTTTCTCTCTATATTTTATGCATTTATGACATACCTTTTTCTTAATTATTTCAATATTTCTAGGCTACAGTTTCATCTGCAAGTTTCTTCAAATTGTTGCAAACCTCCCTAGCATTTTTGAAGATATTTATTGAAAAAAAATCCACATATAAGTGGATCCATGCAGTTCAAACATGTGTTCAACTATACATGCAGTGACTGATATGAAATAGATGATCAAAATAGTTAATTTTATTTTCCTTTCTAGTCTCATTTTAAGGAGATGTATGAATTTTAACATGTATGCAGATTTCACAATCAAGGCCCTGAAGTGTTTCATTCCTCTGAAGCACTCCCACATCTGTGTAGCCCAACCCTCCCTCACTCCCACTTCCTGCTCACTACTGGGGTGTGTGTGTGTGTGTGTGTGTGTGTGTGTGTGTGTTTAATCTATGGTTGTCTTGAGAGTGCCATGTGAGTGGAAACACACAGCTTGCAATCTTTTGTAACTGGCTACTTTTACTAAGTATCATGCCTCCAAGATTCATCCCAATTGTTCTGTGTATTAATGACATGTTCCTATTGATTGCTGAGTGGTATTTAACTGTACAGAGAGATTACAGTTGGTTACCTACATCATTGGAAGGACATGTGGTTGTTTCCAAATTTGAGCAATTATTATTAGTTGCTATAAACACTTGTGTAGAGGTTTTTTTTTTTTGTGAACATAATTTTTCATTATTCCAGGGAAAATACTCAGAAGTAGGACTGCTGGACCATGTGGTTTAATAGAACTGTCAAACTGTTTTCCAGCGTGGCTGTATCATTTTGCATTCCTAACAGAAATGACTGAGAGTTCCATCAGTTGGTATTACCAATATTTAATACATTCTAGTGGGGTGTAATGGTATCCCATTGTGGTTTTAATTTGCATTTCTCTAATTACTAATAACGTTGAGCAGCTTTTTTGTTTGTTTGTTTGAGTTGGAGTCTCACTCTGTCGCCCAGACTGGAGTGCAGTGGCCGCTTGCGGCCACTGCAGCCTCGACCTGCTGGGCTCCGCAATCCTTCCGCCTCAGCCTTCCAAGTCGCTGGAATTACAGGCGCGCGCTACCATGCCTGGCTAATTTTTTTTTATTTATTGTAGAGATGAGGTCTCGCCAAGTTGCCCAGACAGGTCTCGAACCCGCGGGCTCAGGCAATCCACTCACCTCAGCCTCCCAAAGGCGCGAGATTACAGGCTGAGCCACAGAGCCCAGCTGAGCATCTTTTAATTTGCTTATTTGCATTCCATGTAGAGTGTCATCTTTGGTGAAGTGTGTGTTCAAATCTTTTCTGCACTTTTAATGTGGATCATTTTCTGTTGATTTTGAGAATTCTTAACATGTGTTGGAATACATCCTTGCTAGACATGTGGTTTGCAAATATTTTCTCTCAGTCTGTGGTTCTCTTTTCAGTGTCTTTTAATGGTGTATTTTGCCAAGCTATATTTTTAATTTTAATGAAGTCTAATTAATTAATTTTTGCTTTTATGGATTGTGCATTTCGTGTCATGTCTAAGAACTCCCTCCTTATCTTCAAGTCATAAAGATTTCCTCAAGTTTTCTTGTAAAACTTTGTATACATACATGCACACAAATATGTTCATGCCAAAAAAAGGAGAAAACACTTATGACAACTACATCCTTATTCCTGTATCTGGACACATGGTCATATAATGATCTTCTTCTACTCTCAATTTTGTATTCCCTTTGCCTTCAGCAAGCCTCAGCTGGTGGGTGATCTAACCATCCATTCCTGAAGGGTCTGGGCCATTACTAATTCTGCCTGGATTGGATGGTTGTACTTTCCCACTGACATTAAACACAGGGCATGGTAATACTAAGAGATGCCCTAGGGCTCCTACATCCAAGACATACGCTTCCTTACTTCATTGTGGAGTAGTATTCCAGTTTCTCAATCAATTGCCCCAACCAGCACAGTAATTCCCTTCTTGTTGATTCAGAGGCGTGAGGAACCCAAAGTGGCCAGACAGAAGTCTTGACTTCCAGTTCAGTGGATCATTGCTGTGTCTTTTGGTGGAGGCATTCCTCCCTCTGGAACTAGGACCTCTAGGTCAGTAGAGCGTAAGGCCATGAAGCTTAAGGAGACAAGAAGTAAACATTTTGCTAATGGATCACTATGGGTGATGATGAGTGAGTTGTGCCACTCCTGTTGTGCTACTCCTGATTCCACTCCATGATTCTTGGACCTGGGACTCCTGGCTATGGAGGAAGCAGCACCATTTATTGGAAGCTGATACAGAGCATATTCAGATTTTCGGAGAACTTTGCCCCAGTCCTGTAGTTGGCAAGCTGGAGACCCAAAAAACAGTCAAGAGGTGTTCCCTTCTCTTCTGTTTTCTGGAAGAGATCGCATAAAAATGGTACTAATTCCTTAAATATTTAATAAACTCTCCAGTGAACCATCTGAGCTGGATATTTTGTATTAGGCACTTTATATTACAAACCCAATATATAGGAATTATAGGACTATTCAGATTATATATTTCATCTTTTCTGAGTTTTGGTAATTTACAATTTTCAAGGAAATTCTCCATTTCCCCACAGGTTGTTAAATTTATGAACACTAAATTGCTTATGGTTTCTCTGACTGGGAATGATGGCTCATGCCTGTAATCCCAGCACTTTGTGAGGCCAAGGTGAGAGGATCACTTGAGGTCAGGAGTTTGAGACTAGTTGGACAACAAAGTGAGACTTTGTCTCTACAAAAAATAGAAAAATCAGCTGTGCGTAGTGGCGTGCCTGTAGTCCTAGCTACTTGGGAGGCTGAGGCAGGAGAATTGCTTGAGCTCAGAAGTTCAAGGCTGTGGTAAACTGTGATAATGCCATTGCACTCCAGTCTGGGTGACAGAGTGGAGCTCCGTCTCTTAAAAATAATTGTTTATATTTTTTCGTGGCTGCCGCATCTTTTGTGCTATTTCATTCCTGATATTGGTGATTTGTGTGTTATCTTTTTTTTATCTTAGTTGATCTTGCTAGAGGATTATCAGCTTTATTCATTTTTTTAAGAATCTTTTAAAAAATTTCTTTAGTGTTCTTTATTACTTCCCTGTTTTTAACTTTATTGGCTTCTGCTCTTAACTTTATTATCTCCTTCCTTCTGTTTGCTTTAGGTTTATTTAACTTTTTTCCACTTTCTGTTATTGTTGATTTGAAAACTTTTCTTGTTTCCAAAATAAGCATTTAGTGCTTTCAATTTCTCTATAGCTGCATCCCACAAATTTGGATATGCTGTCTTTTTCACTTAGTTATTTGCTTATAAATTTTTCTTTTGAGACTCCTCTTGACCCATGTTTTATATAGAAGCATGTTGTCTAATTTTCAAGTGTTTGAAGATTTTTCTGTCTTCTTTCTGCAATTTATTTCCAGTTTGATTCCATTAGGATATATTTTGCTTGATTTTAGTTCTTTAAAATTTGTTAAAGTTTGTTTTAAGACCCAGGATATATTCTGTAAGAGTTGAAAATAATGTGGATTTTGATATTGTTGGATAGAGTTTTCTATAAATGTTAATTATATCCTATTGGTTAATAATGTTGTTTAGTTATTCTATATTCTTGCTGATTTTTTGGTACGGTATTTCTACAAATCCTAAAATGAGATGTTGATGTCTTAATATATAATTATGCATTTTTCTACTTCTTAAGCTCTATAAGGCTTTGCTTCATGTATTTTGAAGCTCTATTCTTTGGTGCATATACATCTAGGATCAACTTACACTCTCGGTGGATTTATCCCTTTGTCGTTATGTAATACCCCTCTTTTGTTCTAGGAATTGTCTTTGCTCTGGAGTCTACTTTATCTGATATTAATATAGCTATTCCTGCTTTTTAAAAATTGTTTGTTTGCATGATATATCTTTTTCTATCTTTTCACTTTCAATCTATCTATGCCATGATGTTTGAAGGGAGTTTCTTATGGACATAGTGTGGTCATGTCTTTGTATTAACTCCGTCTATTTCTGTTTTTTTTCACAGATTTAACTAAACTGTGAAGTCTGAAGTACGGTTCCTAGACTGTCCTCACTCCTGACACTAACTGCAAGTTGTAGAGATTCCCCAAAACACTTTAAGCTTCAATAATTTTCTGGAACAACTTACTGAAATCTGTTACACACATGGTAACCATTTATTACAGGAAAAGGATACAAATTAGAACAGCCAAGGAAGAGACACAGAGGACAGGGTCTAGGAAGGCCTGTGAGGCTTCTATTGCCTTCAGGGTATGCTACCTGCCCAACATCAGTGTGTGACAATATGGAATATTGTCAACCTAGGAAACTCTCTCAAGTCTTGGTCCAGAGTTTTTACTGGAGCTTTCTTGATTGGGAACTGGTTGAACTGTCTCCAGCTTCCTCTTTCCTAGAAGTTGGAGCTGATATCACATGGGGGACGGGACCACCATGAGCCACCTGGCAGCATAAAGTATCACGTATGGTCTGAGGGAGCCCACCATAAATAATGAAGACACTCCTGATATTTGAATTTAGAGGGTACCTACCAGGAGCCAGGACAACGACCAGATCTCTCGTTGGGCTAGGCTAAATTCTTTACCACACAGTACTTATATGTTGGGACTCAATATACCATTTTTATTTTTCTGTGTGTTCCTTATGTTTTCTCTTTACTGTTTTTTTTTCCCCTTGCCTTGGATTACTTGAGCAATTTTTAGAATTTCATTTAAATTATTTATGTTTTGGGGTGTATATCACTTTGTATAGTTTTCTTAATGGCTGCTCTAGTCATTACAATATACACACCACAGCCTAGTGGTATTAATATTTTACGACTTGGTGTGAAATATCAAAACTTTAGTTTCATTTAGTTCCCCTTTTCCTTCTCCACTTAAACATGTAATTATCTTGAATATTTCCTCTTTAGATGTAGGCCATAACATCAGATGGTGTTATCTTGTTTTTTGCTTTATTCATAAAATATAATTTAAAAACTCAGAAGCTGAAAGATAGTCTATTACATTTAAACCTATTATCATCTATTCTATTGTTATCCTTTCCAGTATTCTTCTGTTATTACTTTCTTTTGTTGGTAGAGCTTCCTCTGGCCATTTATCAAGGAGTTTTCTGGTAACAAATTATCTTAGCTTTCCTTTATCTTAGAGTATCTCTGTTTTCCCCCTCATCACCAAAGGATAGTTTCACTGAATAGGATTCTTGGTGAACAGATTTCTTTTGGCATTTGACAATGGCACGCCCCTTCCTTCTGCCTCTGTGGTTTTGTATGAGAAATCCACTGTCATATGAACCAGTGTCATAGGAACCAGTGACCAGTGGGTCACTTTTCTCTGGCAGTTTTTAAGATTTTTTTTTTTTTCCTTTTCTGAAGTTTCATGATGATGCAACTGGGTGTGTTTACTTGTGTTTGTCTTTTATTAGTAGTATTTTTTAAAGTTGTGGGGTACAAGTCAGGATTGGGTACATAAGTGGTTTAGGCACAGGCGAAGTCTTGGGCCTCCCGTTGGACCTCACTTCGCCTGGATTAGGATCAGGGACTCTTATTCGTATTATTTGGCCACTTCCCTGCTCCCTCCCCCGCACCCGTGTCCAGCTACTGCCAATCCCTTTTTCTGTAGTATTATAATAGGCGTTCTGTGTTTGTTTTACTTGGGGGTTTGTTCAGCTTCTTGAATCTAGGTTTATTTCTTTCACATTTGGAAAGTTTTCAGCCATAATTTCTTTGAGTGCTTTTTAGCCTACATTCTTTTCCTCTCCCTCTGGTATGCTGATGTTATGAATGTTAAACTTTTTGTCATTACTGCACTAATCTTTGAGGCTATGTTCGTTTTTTCAGTTTCTTATTTCTCTGTTGTTCATATGGGTGAACTCTATTAGTCTTGAGTTGACAGATTCTGTTCTCTGACATCTCCACTCTGCTACTGAGCCTGTCACACATTTTTATTTCAGTTACTGTAGTTTTCAGTTCTATAATTTCGAGTTTGTTCTTGTTTCAAGGGAATTCATCATTGCTTTTTGAAGCATGCATATGACTTCTGCTTTAAAATTCCACCATTGGATTTAACTTGGTTTTGGCCTTAATGTATTTTCTTTTGTCACTCGATTTTTTTTTTTTTTTTTTTGAGTTGGAGTCTCACTCTGTCGCCCAGACTGGAGTGCAGTGGCCGCTCCCGGTCACCGCAGCCTCGACCTGCTGGGCTCCAGCGATCCTTCCGCCTCAGCCTTCCAAGTAGCCGGAACTACAGGTGTGCGCTACCACGCCCGGCTGATTTTTTGATTTATTGTAGAGATGAGGTCTCGCTGCCCAGGCGGGTCTCGAACCCATGGGCTCAGGCAATCCACTCACCTCAGCCTCCCAAAGGCACGGGATTACAGGCTGAGCCACCGAGCCCGGCTCACTCAATTTTTTTAATGGTTCCTGAAATGACAAATAATTTCAAATGTATTCTGGAAATTTTAGTTATTATGTAAAAAAACTTTTGATCCTATGTAAATGTTCTAATTTATCAAATAGTGCCCTTATTTGTTTAGCATCTAGGCCTTGGTTTATTTTGGGGAGAAGTAGAGTCCCACCCACTGCAAGCTCAATGAGGGGACTGGGTGAAGGGGGTGGGTGAAGCAGGTGCTCCCCATTTGCAGCCCAGAAACGTTCCTGCTTGTAAACAGTGCCTCCGGGTGCCTTTCTGTCTACCCCTCTCCCATCCAAGTCCACTCTCAGCACTTGAAAAACAGCAGGGGGCTCTGTGGTTCAGCCTGTAATCCCAGCACTTTGGGAGGCCAAGGTGAGTGGATTGCCTGAGTCCGCGGGTTCGAGACCAGCCCAGGCAACTTGGCGAGACCTCGTCTCTACAATAAATCAAAAACCAGCCAGGCGTGGTAGCGTGCGCCTGTAATTCCGGCTACTTGGAAGGCTGAGGCGGAAGGATCGTCAGAGCCCAGTAGGGCGAGGCTGCGGTGGCCAGGAGCGTGACAATGCACTCCAGTCTGGGTAACAGAATGAGACTCCAACTCATAAAAAAAAAAAAAGGAAGAAGAAAAAGAAAAACAGCAGATTCCCTGTCATGGAGAGACCCGTAAAGGGCAAATGAGGCTGGCAGGAAACCTCCCTGGTCTGGTGTTGGATACCCAGTGAGTGCCACCTGGAGGCTAGCTTTTCAGGCCTGGGAGCCAGGCTTGGCCAGCAGGAGCGAGCATGGCGTGGGTCCCGTAGGCTCCTGTGCCTTAACCAGGTCTCCTCCTGCATGAGACCAAGTGCATGCACACAGAGGCCAGATCCAGACCGTGTCAGGAGCAGTCACCCCTCTTACATACAAGGCAGACTGCAGGGCCTATGTGAGCCTGGTGCCTGGGGGAGGGGGACAACGCCCCGCTTTCAATGTTGCCATCAAGACTCTCTCCTCCTTGGTCCTGGTGCGTTCGAGGAACCTCTGAGGGATGCAGGGTGCTTCCCCTATCTAAAACTGTTCAAGCCACCCAAGTTTACTGGCAGTTGGGTCTATGTTCTCTGTTCCACTCTGGGACACAGGTGCAGGTCAGCTATTCCCCGGGGGCAATCTTGGATCTAGTGCAGATAAACTTTACTCTTTAGCTTTTTCCTTTAACGTCTACTGGTAGAACTTCATAGTTTTCTTCACAGAGCTCCTGTGCATGTCTTATCAAATTTATTCATCTTTCAAAATGTATTTAACTATCTTTATTACACAAGCAGTATGTGAATATACTCCTACTGCAGATTAATGAAGTGGTATGTAAATAAATACAAAATGTAAGCCTCCCTTTCTTCCACCTTACCTCCCCTTACCCTCCCCAGAGGTTATAATCGGAAACAGTTCAGTTCCTTTTCTTCCCATCTTTGCTTTTGCATTTGCACCCCCTCACACATGCACACACACACACGTGTTCAAGAGTATTTGAGTGCACATACATCTTTAAGGTAACTAGAATCATCCAATGCACATTTTGCTGGGACTTGCTCTTTTTCAGCTGAAAATATGCTCCGGAGATCTTCTGCATGTCAGGGAGTTATCAGTTGTAATACCTGCAAAACATTCCACAGAAGGCTTGAACCACAGTTTATTTAATGGGTGCATTTAGGTTGTTTCCACTTTTCTGCCATTCCCAGTCATGTGACAACGGGCGTCTGTATAGTGTAGAGATTGAAAGCAAAGAAGCTATGCTACTTCGACTCCAAGTGTGTTTCTACTTCAGTTGGCTTCCGTATCGGTGGGTTCAGCATCTGTGGATTCAACCAACTGCGGATCGAAAATATACAGAAAAAAAGAAAGTTTGTGTCTGTACTGAACATATATATCTACACAGGATTTTTCTTGTCATCATTCCCTCAAAAAACCGTGTAACCACGATTTATATAGCATTTAAAATATGTTAAGCATCACAAGTAACCCAGAGATGATTTAAAGTCCACTGGAGAATGTGCATGGGTTACAGGCAAACACAATACCACTTACTACTAGGGACTTGAGCATCTGTGGAGTCCTGGAACCAATCTCCTAAGGATACAGAGGGAAGACTGTGTTTACCAGTCCTGTGTCTCTGGGCCATGCATCAAACTTTCCCAGCTTCAGTTTGCTACTCTTTAAAAAGGCAATAACTGTTAGCTAGTCGGTGTTTTGAGGGCACATATCTGGGAACACATTGGCGACCACCTTTCTAGGGTGGATTATTTGAAGTAAGATCGTTTATCAAAGAACAGGCACATGTCCCCCTTCACATTTTAGAGTCACTTTGTGCTTCTAAAAGACTATACCAAATTCCATTTCCTCCCACAGGGCAGGAAGCGCCCATTTCCTGATTCCTACTCGTGGGGAATGTACTCAGAGCTTTTCATTTTTGCCAGTCTGGTGAGCACAAAACACGTTCCATTATTGTTTAAATTTGCATTTTTATTAGATAGCTAGAGAGTTTCAGCATCTCTTCAACTCTTTGTTGCCAGTCTCATATCTTCTCTAGTTTGTACACATCCTTTGCCCATTTTTCTGTAGGGTTGATTGCCTTTTACATATTGAATTTGTCAGAGCTCTTTATATATTTTGCATAGAAATCCTGTGGCTATTTATAAATGTAAATATTTTCCCCTAGTATGGCACGTGCCTCTTGACACATTCATAATGCCTTTCTTTGTTCAGAGGTTTTAAATGTTCATATAACCAGACTTACTATTTTTCCTTATGGTTTTGAGGTTTAAATCTAATTTGGGTGAGTCTTTCCTATTCCTTTAATTACAAAAATGCTTTTCTAGTTTAAATATCCTCCTATTGTAAAAGATAGTTTGTAAATTTTTTCTAAATTTTAATTATTTAGCTGAAAAATATTTAAATTAGTAATTATTAAGGTATGAATTACTTTTCTCTTAAAATTATTTGTTAGGTTATTAGTTTTATTTATTTATATTTAGTGATTTGTTTACATTTAGTTTAATTTAATTATGTTGAAGTAATATGTAAATATATTCCGTTGATAAAGATCCCAACAACACGGAATAGTGCATCATTTTTCCCTATGTGGTATTTTCTTTTTTTTTTTTTTTTTTTTTTGCATTGAAGTCTCACTCTGTCGCCCAGACTGGAGTGCAGTGGCACGCTCCCGGCCACTGCAGCCTCGCCTGCTGGGCTCTGGCGATCCTTCCGTCTCAGCCTTCCGAGTAGCTGGAACTACAGGCGCGCGCCACCACGTCCGGTTAATTTTTTTGATTTATTGTAGAGATGAGAGCTTGCCAAGTTGCCCAGACGGGTCTCGAACCCGCGGGCTCAGGCAATCCACTCACCTCAGCCTCCCAAAGGCGCAGGATTACAGACTGAGCCACCGAGCCTGGCGTATTTTCTAAAAATACACACAAATAGGTTTGTTTTGTTCAAAAACCTTTTGTTTCTGACTCCTATAAGTTTCTAACTTTCCATGTCACTGCGGCATGTGAGCGTGTGGGAGGTCCTTGTGGTTTGTCAGTCTTCTAGAAATAATCAGGTCCCCTTTCCTCCTGCGCTCTAGCCTATCCCTAACACAGCCCTGTCCCCCGAGGCTGACGGAGCCCTCTGAGCACTTCTGGTACCTTTTCAGTTCGTTCTGTGTTTATTGTTCTGTTCAGGTTTTCTGCCTCCTGTTAAGGCAATTCTGATCATTTATGTATTCTAAGAAAATCTTTCATTGCACCCAGCTAAAGCCAAACGTTCCTGAATGAAGCTGGGCCTCCCGTCTCCTGGTGCTGAAGCTGTTTCTGCGCATGTAGTCATGTCACTTTTTTTAACCTCATGTTTTAAAATTTGTGCCTTTTCTCTTTTTTCTTTTGTTTGACTTCCCAAAAGTTTATTTTAATGGTCTTCTCAGAGTCAGTTTGGGATTTTATTTATTATCTACCTTTATTATGACTATTTTAAAATTAAATACATTTCTTTCATATTTGTTCCATTTAAAAAATTCTTGTGTTGCTTGCTTCGTTTATATAATTTTATATGTTTTATGTTCAAGTGGAGTATGTAGACATAAGGTTGTAAAATTTTCCCTGAATACTACTTTGGAATACATCATTGGTTTTAATAGGTCATACTCTTGTTACACTTTGTTTCTACAGAGTTTTTCATTTTAGTTTTTATTTTCTCTTTAGGCCAAGTTATCAGCCTTCTCCTTTGTCCTTTTTATCCTGTTTATGATAAACTAATTTGAAGATACAAATTTCCCTCTAAATACTAATTTTATTGAATTCCACAATTTTAATATGTGATACCTACTGCTATTGAGTTTTAAACACTTTATAATTATCATTGCAGAAACTAATTTTATTTCTAAAATGCATTTTTAACATTTACAACATTGTTTCTAACCTTACTGCAACTTGGTGAGAGAATGTGATTTGTATAATATCAGTTCTGGGAAATGTATTCACCAAGCACATAGTCAAATTTTCCAAATGAGCTTGAAAAGTGCATCTATTCTGTTGCAAATGGATCTATATCTCTCTGTAAAAATTAGTTAAAGATATTCCAATGTGTTTTTTCTTTCTTTTAAATAATATTTTCATTTGTTTGCTTGGCTCTTTTGAGCTGTGAACAATTTAAGAGATGTTTGCTTGCCTAGGCTGGTGGGATGAGGGAGTGGAAAGAAGCCAAGTGTCTGTTTGTCCAGGACTAGTAAGTTTTCACTTGAACTAGTTGTGCTTTGCCAGGTAAGAGGGCTCTTGCCTGCCTCAGAGAGTGTCATGAGCACAGTGGCAGTAGTTGCCTGGTGGGGTGCATTTCCCTTGGCTTGGGTGAGTCCCACCTCTGTTGTTGCAGCTGAGACACTGCCCACTTCTCTGATTCACGATGGATCTTGTCAGTCATCTGGCTTCCACCTGACCTGGGCTCCTGAGCCAGCCCACTGCAGGCCTAACAGGAAGGGATCCCCTTTCTGGAAGAGTTCTGGAGCCTCTGCCATGGCCCTCAGGGCAGCCCTGGCTCTATACACCACTGTTTGCCTGGCTCCTCCATCTCCTCACCCTCTAATCTCACAAACAGACTCGCTCTACCTCTGCTCTTCCCCAAGGCCCATGAGAAGTGATTCTGCGTGATGCTAAGAATGTGGATTTTTGTGAAGCAGTGACTCAGATATTTGCACCCTTATGCTCATAGCAGCATTATCCACAATAGTGAAAAGGTGGAAGCAACCCAAGTGTCCATCAGCGGATGAATGGATAAACAACATATGATTTGTTCATACAATGGAATGTTACTCAGCCTCAGAAAGGAAGGAAATTCTGACACATACTGCAACATAGATGAGTTTTGAGGACGTTAAAAGTGAGATAAACCAGGTACAGAAAGACAAATATTGTGTGATTCTGCTTATATGAGGTACACAGAGTAGTCAAATTAATGGAGACAAAAAGAACAATAGTTACAAGGAGTAGATAGTAAGTGTTTAACGGGCTTTAGTTTTAGTTTGGGGTGATCAAAAAGTTTTGGAGATGGATGGTGAATGTACAGTGTGAATATACTTTACACCACTGAATTGTTCACTAAAAAAGTGATTAAAAACAGTACCTTTTATGTTATTTGTATTTTACCACAATTTGAACATTTTTAAAAAGAACATGGGTTTTGGAGCCAGTCTGCCTGTTTCAAATCCTGCCGAGGCCATTAAGTTGTCTGAGTTTGAGTACCACCTTTTACCTTTTACCTCCTTGTGCCACGTAACATGGGAACCATATACATCTTGCAGCATGGCTCTGGGAGCTAACAAGCAGTGCTCTTAGAGCACAGTGTTGGCGAAGGCCTCTGCTGCCTTCCTGGGTGCTTCTGTGGGGCCAGAGAAGGGAGAGTCAAGGGTGTGAGTTCAGTTTACTGTGGAGAAGCCGTGTCTGGGCATTTGTTCATTCTTAGCCTTCCTCTGGGGGCTTTCAACATGCTCTCCTCTCACAGGAGCCTGGGCACCTGCCTCCCTGCTCTCCTGCCCTGCTGGTTCACTGACCCTCAATAACTTACTCCTTTGACTCAGCTCTGGGTCACTGTGCCCTACCTCCTCAGGAACTTTGCCAAAGTGACACTTCTACCCCTCCTAACACTGCATCATGTGTGTTTTCTGGAACACCTGCCTCCCATTGGATTCTAAGGTGCTGACTGAGGTAGCAGCAGCGCCTTCCCTGAGGCAACAGCCTGCTCGGTCTCTGGAGGCCATTGGTGTCCCTGAGCTGCCTGCTGGTTGGGAACTGACCAGGGCTATCGTGTTCCTTGCACCTTAGGCCGCACACTTGTGGTGTGAGTCAGAAAATGCTGTGGGTTGGACACAGGATGTCTTCTCTTGGGCCTCAGCTTTCTTACCTGTACAACAAAACGAGAGCATCATGGCCCTCACCACAGGAGTTACATGCAGTGACCACGAGGTGGCGCTATAGACATGCGACTACCTGAGGGAGGCTGGTTGACTCCCGGTTACAGGGAGCCACCTGTTCCAGCTGTTGGCCAGGGCCACCCCACGTCTCTGGCTGAGGCCTACTGCTGATGGTGAGAATAATAATCGTTAGCCACGACAGTTATTGCTTATTTAGTGTTTATGTCTCCCGGCACTCGGATGACCGCATATTATGCCTTCTTTCATTTCATTTTCTCAGGACTTGGAACCCTGTATTTTTGTTAATCTGTCCTTTAAAAGCACTCAGAGTAGAGCTAAAAGTACAGATGCTTCTCAACTCATGGTGGGGTTACATCCTAATAAATTCATTTTAAGTTGAAAATATCATAAGTCGAAAATGCATTTAATACACATAATGTACTGAATATCGTAGCTTAGTCTAGCCTACTTAAAAGTGCTCAGAGTGCTTACCTACAGTTGGGTAAAATCATCTAACACAAAGTCTTTTTTAAAAGTATTAAATATCTCGTGTATTATTGAATACTTTGCTAAAAGTGAAAAACAGAATGCTGTATGGATACGTGAAGTACAGGTTCAACCAATATGTATTGTTTTCACACAATTGCACAGTAAAAAAAAATCATTATAAAATAATGTTAAGTGGGGACCATCCATGTTTAAGACCTGAGTTCTAACACTGGGTAGTTATGTAACTTTGGACACATCTTTGAGTCTGAGATTCATCTACATAAAATAGATTTTTAAACCTTGACTGTGTGCACGCACACACACGTGTTACATGTGAGTGTGCACATGTGTTTGCATGTATACATCTGTGTGTGCACGTGTGTGTCTGTATGTACCTGTGTAAGTCCACACATGCATTTGTGTGCATGTCTCTGTGTGCTTGCACATGTGTGTGTTAAGTCTCCAGGATAAGTTAAAGGGAGGTGCTGGGAGGACAGTCAACACCGTGTGTTTGTTGGTCAGGAGACAAACCACCATCCAGATAGGTCCTGGGGGCCATGTTTTAGGGGCACGAGGCTGGAGAAGTCTGCTTAGAGTAAGGAAAGAGAGTGCTGGGGGCCGGATCAGGGCAGTCCTACACCTCAAGGAAGGTGGCATAGTGTGGCCAGGAGGATAGAGAGGGTTGGAGAATGGGAAGGAATTGGAGACATCAAAAACGGCACAGACCAGAAGAGGGCAGCAGGGCCCCCGGGTGAGGCGCGCTCTCTCTCTCTCTCCCTCTCCCTCTCTCTCTCTCTCTCTTTTAATCATTTCCTGAAAGTGCTCTTTATTTATGCTTTTTGTATCTCAACTGAGTCAAAGGTTTATCTTTCATCGGTACCCAGCCAATCCAGAACAATAAAAGTTGTTACTTTGACATATCTACAAATGATTGATAATCATATGTAATTTTAGCACAATAAAGATGCTTTGTTTTTCTCCCCAATCATTTCATATATTAATAAAGCAAAATACAATAAATCAGTATAAATTGACCTAATTAAATATATCTCTTTGAAGTGGTCAGAGTAGAACTATTGCTAATAATAGCCAATGCTGTCTCTTGGGAGGGAGGTCACTTCAGGGTTGTGCCCCAGAGAGGGGACCAGGGTATGGACAAGCGGGTGCTGAGCAGTGGTGGTGCTCCAAGGCACCACTGATATTAGAGAGAGGGGTTCTTCAACCAGCAGGGTTGGGACAACTAGTTATTCCCTTTAAAAAAAATAAAGCTAGAGTCACTCCTCCCACTGTGCTTTAAAATAAATTCCAGATGAGTTAAAACTTTAAATGTAAGGGGAAAAAAAGAAAAAAGAAAAACATAGAAGAAAAGGCTTATGAGTAGGTGGTTAATTTGGGGCTTCTGCGGGAAGCAGGAGTGAGGGAACGGAGACATGAGGGGTGGAGCCAGTGGGAGGGTGGTGGTCTCTTCGGACCAAGAGCCAGCTAAGTGTCCAGAGGCACTCCTGCCCCTGTCCCCCATGAGCACTTCTGAGGCGTGGACCACTCAAAGGGCAGAACCCCTGAGCCAAAAAGGGAAAACACTGGGTGAGACAGCAGCATTTGAAGCCATGGTCCTGGTCACAGGGGGCACCTGCCTCATCATATTGGAGGAAGGGAGATGAGC
Organism: Cephalopachus bancanus; assembly: GCA_027257055.1. Taxonomy (NCBI): domain Eukaryota; kingdom Metazoa; phylum Chordata; class Mammalia; order Primates; family Tarsiidae; genus Cephalopachus; species Cephalopachus bancanus. The sequence goes on along the minus strand of JAPVLO010000184.1, from coordinate 640,871 downwards.
CCCAAGCCCCCAAGACTGTGACCTGAGGGCCCACTTGGGCTTGCGTGGCCCCTTCTGTGTGCTTTCTCAGGCCCACTTCCACGTGTCCACAATGTTGCAATCATGGAAAAGTAGGTGGACTTCCAAGCAATCTTGACTTAGCCGCTCAGTTCTAATCCTTTAATTTCTTTTCCTATGATACTACTTAGTCCTGCCATGACTGTTGTTGGCTCCTCCCCTAGGGCTGGAAGTTCCAGGTTTGTTCCACATTCTGTTCTCCTACCTTGAGGGCTGGCCCTGGGGCCTCCTGCAGGGTGGCTGGAGGGGGCTTCCTTGGGCCATGCTCTTTCCTCTCACCTCCTCCCTCCTCCCTCACCATCCTCATCACCACTGCTTGCATTGATGGAGAACTTTCCATTCATCGGCCCCAGCCTGTGGTGCTTCATGTGAATCCCTCTCAGCAGAAGTGATGTTCTCCTCGGTTATTAAGCACTTGCAGGGCACTTTGGTGTATGCCAGGCTCCGATGCAGGTCCCAGGCATGTTGACACCTCATCTGTTGAGGAGTGACTGGAGCTGGCAGAGGCTGTGCTAGACTGAGGGCCTAAATTCTCCTCTTGAGTTTGTGCCCACCCAGCTCCCTTTTCTGGGCCCATTTCCCCTCAGATCTTAAAAGAAGCCCCTAGAAACCTCCTTAGGTTCCCCCAGGAGGTGGGGCTGCCCCTTGGAACTCCTCAGACCCTGGCTTCCCTTGAGGTCCTGGAGCTGTCTGGGCTCCATTTCTGGGAAGGTGGGCCTGCTGCCCCTGTGTCCTGTCATCATTGTCTCCGTGGAGCCTGGCCCTTGCTAAGGGAGAGATAAGGGCTTGTTCAAGGACGCCTGTCTCACTGACTTTAGACTCAGAGTAGAGCCCTAGAGACACCTTGTTCTATGAGCCCCACAGTGCACTCAGAGCCCCCACCCAGCACGCAAGAACACACAGGTGACCCACACCTTCTCATCTCTGCACCTTGAATCCCTCTCCCCTACTTGGCTTGCCCATCCTTCAAAGCCTTATTCAAAGGCCGTCTTATTTTCAGCTGTCTCGGGTCCTCTTTCGCTTCCTTCTTTCAAAGCAGAAGTGATGCTCTCCTCAGTTAGTTAGCACTCATGGGCCATTTGGTATATGCCAAGCCCCAACACAGGTCCCGGGCATGATCTAGCTCTCACATTCTCAAGGCTTCACTGTGGGTCCAGCGAGGACTGGACAGATGGGGACATGGAGGCACAGGGGGAATGGGGCAGGGTCGAGTCCACCTTCAGGCTCCAGAGCTCAGCCCTTTCCACCCCATCGGGGTGAGCAGGACAGACTTCCTTCCAGAGAGAGGAAGAAGTGGAATCAGAGAAGGATTCCCAGGGCAGGAGGGAAATCTGAGAGGAGAACAGGGTAGAGGTGGTAGAGGGCCACCTGTTGCTTGGGGCAGACCGGTACCAGGCTTAGGAGAGGAAGCCTTGCGACCAGGTGGGGGAACCGGGAGTCCTGCCGAGGAAAGCGGCCATAGCGAGCTGCCCTCTTGCCTGTTGGAGGTGACTGAGCTGCTCTGTGTCTCAAGTGCCTTCATTCATCCTTGCATTGTGCATTTGCTCAACAAACCTATTGAGAAACCTGTATATGTCTCCTCTCCATGGTCAGTATGTTAGGAATACAGAGTTAACTTCCCCAGGAACCTTTATAAAAAGTGCTCTTCGAAAGAAACAATGAGGCATCGTTGTGGGACATTGGTCTTGGGTGCATCCCTTGCTCTTTTGTGGGTTGGGTTAGTAGGAGTTGTGTCCTGAGGTGTTGGGACTGCACCAGCAAGGTTCCCCTCTCCCGCCACTGACGCCTATGGGAACAGCCTGTCTGCTCTTCTAAGAACAACAACAAACACAACCTCAACTGCTGTTAGCTACTGACTGGTGTGTCCTTATGCCAGGCTCTGTGTTTGGTGCTTTACATACATTTTCTTACTTTGAACCTCCCAACAGCCCTATTATTATCCCATTTCACAGATGAGGACACTGAGCCCCAGCAGGGCTAAGTGGTTGCCCCCAAGGTCTCTGAGCCAGGAGGTGACAGAGTCAAGGTCTAACTTGAACTCTGAAGCTCACACCCGCACACCTGCATCATGTGAGCTCCATGTTGGGGTTTTCTGTGGTCCTCACAGCCATCTTTCTGGCTGACTGAGGTGCAGACAGGGTGGAACTAGGACAGTGGAACTGGAACCAAGGCTCATTCCTAAGCAGGGCATCCAAGCCCTGCCTACAACATGGGACAGGCTCCCAGTAAGCTCAGCTCCTACTGCCCCTGCAGCTGTGTGGCTCTTCTAGGCACCTTCTTGACTGGTAAAATCAGGCAGGTCTAATGTGGGGGGCTGTTGTCCCATGACATGTGCCAGGTGCCTGCACGTGACTGCTGGGAAAGGTTGGCCCTGGGCCCAGGCAGACCACCACTGCCTGTTGGCCTTGTGCCATCCACGTGCCCAGAGAGGGCTGCCCACGGCTCCTCTCATGTCCCACCCGTGGTATGACCATGGGACTTCCCTCCTTCTGCTGTGTCTGTGTCCCTGGCTGCCCTAGTTCTGCCACGTGCAAGCAGCAGCCCTTCCGGAAGCCATGTCCTCCAGGGAGATTTGATTATGTCCTGGTGGTGCGACCTCGTTAATGCAATCAGGAAGTTTTCTCAAGACTTCAGCTGCTTTGCTGGCAACCAGGCCTGGCTCCCAGCTTCTCTCCAGGCTGGAGGGGCCCAAGAGACCCTCCACCCACCAGGTCAGTTCTGACAGGGAAGAGCCAGCTCCAGGGCACAGCTCTCACCCAAGGGTCTTGCTGGTTTGTCTTCTTCCCTTGTTTGGGTAAGCTCCTTGGCTCTGATTTTATTCAGAATCATCGAGAGCCCTCATCAGTCTAGAGAAAGCACTCAGTGACGATGAATCAGCCCTTGGGCGAATACTCCAGAAAGTAGCCATTTTCCATCAAGGCTAAGCTCTTAATTAAAATTTTCCAGAAGAGACTAAATTTGGGGAGAGTCCAGAAATTTCCTCCATTATGGAATAAGCCTTAATCAGAACCTAAGAGCTGTGTTAATTCCCAGGGGTTCTTTCCCAGAATTTCCAAGAGCGTGTCATCAACATACACTTGGAGTCAGGTGGGAGGGGGTGACAGGTCAGAGGAACATTCTAGGAAACAGATGCAGGGAGGACTGTGGGCGAGACACGGCTTCTGTTTTCCTGCCCCCCTCCCAGCTCCACTTAGGACTGACCTAAGAGGGGGCTCCACTTCAGGAAGTTTGAAAACACAGGAATTGGGGAAGAGCAAGAGCCGCTGCCAGGAGAGTAGGGCACCGCCAGTGGCCATCAGGATCTGGGTACCTGGACGGAGTCTAAGCTTTCCCAGCAGGGCAGGGGCAAGACTGAGGGTGAAGTCGCTGCAGGGCCGGTTTCTATTAGGTCAGAGTGATGACAAAAGTGGGCAGACGTGGCCACTGAGGAGTGAGGGTGCCCACTCCCTACAGCAAGATGCATACTGTGAGACTGTGTAGTGGATCCAGGCAGTGGCTGGAGGAATCCCTTCTCCGTGTGCATTGCAGTGGCCAGGCCTAAACAGCCCCTGTGCCCACCTATTCCAGGTCCCCTCATGTGCGGTCCCCGCTGAGCTGGCTTCTCTGGGGCTGGGAAGGACTGGCCTGGTCTCATTCCCTCCCCCCTCTAGATGATGTCTTGTGGGTTTCTATGAGCAGAGCAGACAGAGAGAAGATGCTCAGCAATGCCAGCTGTCCCTCATGGGGCTTCTCGGAGTCTGGGATCTGGGCTGGGGGTCTCCAGACAGATGTCATCTCACTGGCTTCAGGAGAATCACCCACAAACCCATCCCACACCCCATCATCCCACCATGCAGACCAGCTGCCGGAGAACACGGTGTGGGGCTTTAGAAACTTCGAGGGACACGGGACACAGGGAGACAATGGCCGGATGGTGATGATGGCTTAGCCTATTTTCACCGATTTCCGCTGACCCGCTCCACTCATACCCCTTAAGTCTCACTCTTGACTTCTCTCAATTTCTTCCTTAATGCTTCAGAGAGCTCCAGGCCTGAAATGAGAGACTCATGTCAGGAATCCCCAGAATAACCTTGTCACTTACGCCAATTATCCCTGAGTGACTCCAAAGAAAATGGGGCTTCAGGAGGCTCATTGGCCCACCCCAGGAGACCTGTCCCAGGTGATACAGGTGATGAGGGCACCCTGTCCACCGGACTGTGCCACGAAAGGACAGGATCAGCTCCCTTGGAAGCCGGTCCCATGTCATGCCACTGCTGCAACTGATGGCTCATGGCGAAAGCTTTCAGAGCTGATGATGCCCCACCTTTCTGTTGCCTGCCTGCCTGAGTCTCTGGGTGTCGTAGACCACGTGGCAGCAAGGTCTTCTGAGTCTCAGAAACAACCAGGACCTGTGAGCAAGCAGCAGGCATTCCCTCCATGCTGCTCAAATCTCGTGTTGTTTTACTGTAGCAGGAAAAATAGATCATGACACCGAGACTATTATAAGAAGTGGCATTTTATTACTCTGGCTAGCACAGTGAGCCCAAGAATTTCATGCATCCAAATCAAGTGCCCCAGAACAGGAGACGCGGGGTCTTATACCGTTGTTTAGGTAAAGGAGGGGATCGTGTTGAGTGATTACATATTTCCTTTAGGATCTTACAAGGTTGTACTCGGCAAAATCAGATTTTTCAAAGAACAAATGGTTTCCAGGAACTGCAGGCTTGTAAACCTTCAACTTCAGAAGGGGGATTTTTGGATAAGTCTGTGAATTAGCCGCTCTTTTTGCATATCCATTAAATGGCCAGTCTTTGGGCCATTTGGCCTTTCCCAAGCAAAACCTGTGGGGAGCCCGGGCGGATCTTTAAAGTTGCAACTTGCCTTTCAAAAGGAAATACCTCTTAACTGCTATCAACCCCTTTTCTGCCACTGGGCCAGTGGGAGTCAGCCCAGGTGAGGCCAACTGCTGATGCTGAATCAGCCACATGTGTCTTTGTGTTTATTTACTCAATCATACAAGAAATATACTTGAGCATTTGCCGCATCCTGCCACATTACCTCTTCCTCATGTTCATGTCCATCATGGGACAAAAACCAAGGCGGGGTCAGGGACTCAGGGGCCGTGGCCATGACTACCACTCATTTCAGAAAATATTCACATTTGAGTAGTGCAGAAAGTGACCTAAGTTAAATCTCTCCACAGAAACGTGTCAGAGAACCAGAACTTAACATGGGTTTTTGATGAGGTTGGGGTGATCAGGTCACAGGAGAATGTTCTTATGTTGGCCAGGAAGCCACTGGAGACACCGAGATGCTTTCAGGACCCTTACATGAGCAAACATGTGATAACACATTTCGGGAATAGGGTTAGGAAAACTCTAGTCTTTTCCAGAAAAAGAGGATGGCTTCTTGTTCTGGTTAATGAGGATTATCATATGTCCTGTTTGCTTTATACCTTGGCTTCCAGAAAGCTCAGTGCCAAGTTGTACATTCAACCCTAGACCCACTTTCTTTGGACTGGTTCTCTGACATGCTGCAGTCTCTCTCCCTTCTTCACTGCATGATCCTACTGTTTAATTTTTGCACATTTTGTCCATTGTTGCTGATTGTTGAACATCCTTTCCAGAGGAAGTCAGGTGTAAAGAGTGGGCTATAACAAGGCTCTCTGCCAAGGATGTGGGCTAGTATGTGAAGGCTGGGAAGGAAAAGGAGGACCCTGCACCTCAGGTTTGGGGCAACCAGGGAGCATGTGCCAGGGAGCACACACCCTATGCTGTCATCATGGTCACATCTCATGACACAGACACTTGAAATAAACAAGTGTTGTGAATCAGTGTGATGAAGCCTCCCGCACACAGGAGGAGAAGCTTGGTTACAGCCCACTCCCCTACTCACTTGTCACTGCTTTTTTGCTGTTTTGCTGGCTCCACCTGTCATTCAGACAACGTTGAATGTGCCTGTGTTTGTGTTCTTTGCTCTAAGTGAGCCTATCAGTGCATATAACATTTTCCTTTTTCTTAAACCATTTTCACTTTCTTTGGCTGGTACGCCACATTCAGGCGTTTACCCAGACCCACTTTTCTTGCACTGATTCTCTGATATGGCTGTGGTCTGTCCCCTTTCTGATAGTGGAATTACTGCTCCAGCCTAAGAGTGTGTGAATGCAATTAACGCACGGGCTGGCCCAAGGGTCCCTAGGCCTCCAGGTTTGCTCCTGCATCTTAAACCCATTGCCATTGGGCTGGCCCAAGGGTCCTGGTCTCCAGGTTTGCTCCTGCACCTTAAACCCATTGCCATTGGGCTTTGCCACTAAGACATTCATTTGGTATAAACTGCACCTCATCACTCAGCCTGAATTCCTCTGACTGCTCTAGGGGTTGAGCAGTTGACCCTACATTGTGTTGCTGCTGTCTTGGTTTCTTTGCAACTTGCATTTCATTTGTGAATGATCCATTTATGTCCATCACACCTTTATCAATCCAGAACTTGATGAATTTATTAAGACCCTAGGGAATTTTTAATATATTATAATATTAGTGGTTGGTCTGTCATTTAATACAAGTATCTTTCTAACCTGTTTTTTCTTTTTTCTCTCAGAAATTCAGATTATTTTCTAGTCAATCCCAATCTTGATTTTGCTGGGGAAAGGGGATTGTCCCCTGGAGTTCCTTGGCTGGCCTCTCAGGAGAGCACAGTACCCCACGCTGAATTTCAAGGCCACCTCAGGCTCTGCTGAGCTGACTGGGAATGATCTTCAGGGGCAGGTCTTGTGCTTTGGTGCCCTGTACCTGGACACTGCATTGTGTTTCATTCCCATGCAGGCCTGCTCCCCCAGGAAGCAGGGGCCGTGTCTGACACCTGGAGAAGGGCTGGGGACACTGCCAGCCTCTCAGATCTTCAGGGCCACGGTGAGTGAGCTCCCCGTCCAGCCCATGGACAGCCACAACTGAATCCTCACCTGGGCCATCAGGCTTTCCTAGGTGCTGCCTCCACCTGAAACTGGGCTCCTACTTATCCCCATGTGACTGGCCACACAGAGCCCACGTGGGCATGGAGGGTGACTTTGAGGTGCCCTCTCCACCGTTCTCCCCTTTACCTACACCCCCCATGGCTCAAAAGGGTGCTTCACTGGGTTTCCCCAGGGCATGAAGGTAGGAAGAAGAAGGCTGTGCTCACCCAGACCCCTCTCAGCTCCTCTCCATTCTCTATTTTCCTAGCATCAACTCAGCCTAACCCCGCCCTCACCATGCCCTCCTTTTGGGGTTCCTTCTTCACCTGTCACAATTCTCCTGATCCTGTACCCTCCCCTCCTCCATGTGTCTTCCCTTGCAGAGTACTGCAGTCAGGCCCCAGGCCTCTGTATAGCACTTCCTGGTGGTGCATACTGGAGGACTCCCCAGTAGAGGTGTTCTGGCACAGGCTTGCAATGTGCCTGTCCCACAGAAATGCACATTAAGAAGGCATTTGTTCAGCTGAGCTCGGTGGCTCAGCCTGTAATCCCGTGCCTTTGGGAGGCTGAGGTGAGTAGACTGCCTGAGCTCGCGGGTTCGAGACCCACCTGGGCAGTGAGACCTCATCTCTACAATAAATCAAAAAATCAGCCGGGCGTGGTAGCGCATGCATGCCTGTAATTCCGGCTACTTGGAAGGGTGAGGCGGAAGGATCACTGGAGCCTAGCAGGTCAAGGCTGCAGTGGCTGGGAGCGGCCACTGCACTCCAGTCTGGGCGACAGAGTGAGACTCCAACTCAAAAAAAAAAAAAAAAAAAAGATGAAGTTCCCTTCTGGTCCCTCTGGAATTCCTTTGCCCCCTTTGGATTTGAATATGGAGATTTGGGGTGCTGGGGTAGGGTGGGAGGTTGGGAGCTGCTCCACGCATTGTGGAGCCTAGGCACAGCTCAGGAAGGCAGCCAGCTGCCTGTCCCCTTGTCTCCGGCCTTCTTTGTGTGTGAGTCACTATCCGGAAGTCGCCAGCATTTGGTTTAACTTAACAGGACTTGGCTCATCCCCGGAGCACTGCCACCAGCTCGTTCTTCCTTCCACTATAGTGAGGGGTGGGGGTGGGTGCAGAGTGCTTGCAATAAAGCACTTTCCCCTCATCATCTTAAAAAAAATTTTCTTAGCAGAAGCAATGGGAGAAATTTACTAGCCTGTCAGAAGAGCCATTGCTCATCAGAAGAGAGAAAGGAAAAGCAAAGGTCATCACTTCATGGGCAGTGTCTCAGGAAGGGATTAAATCATTTAGAGACATGTCCTCAAGAAATCATTGAAGCCTCACATTGCCATATTCTTTTCCTAGTCCTTCCCCTCAAATATGTTTTCCAAATGCAAAGCAAGTCAGATGCAGATGGCCACCTTCCCAGCTGTTCAGAAGGCTATGCCTGCACCATTTTTGTTAGAAGTCTGAGCAGAACTGTGTGTGTGTGTTTGTGTGTGTAATACACACTCATGTGCCTATAGGTATTTGTGTGATACAGTGACATAAGCGTACACACAACCATTTTCTAGGTTGTCAGCTTTCTTATATTTGTGTCATATTGTGAATTGCCACAGATTCATTCAGATGAATGAGTATAATGAATATAAGTGCACAGCTGCAGGATTCTGGAAGGCTCTTGAAAGTCCTCTGGGAGTGTGTGGTCTCTGTCACCTGCAGTGCTGTGGAGGTTTGGCACAATGGAGTCCTCATTCATGTCATCGTATGGTATGGAAGCTGCAAAATACCCCAGGCTGCTGCATCCCTTGAGAGTCAGAAGCCCAGTAGTCAGGAGCTCTGCCTTTGAAGCTGACTGGGCCTGGGTTCACATTCCAGCTAACCCTCCTCAACTCCTAGGGCTGTGTGAGCCTGGAACATGTTTAGATCCATGGTTGAGTGTCCTTTTGGTCACTGATGTGCTTGATATTCGAGCAGCTTGTCTTGGCAGGACAGTCTGCTGGTCCATGGGGCATGAGACCAGGCATGAGGTATGAAGTTTGGATAACTTAGATGTTGTACTGGTTAATTTATGTGTCAACTTGGCTGGACCATGGGGTGCCCAGATTAAACAATATCTTGGCTGTGTCTGTGAGGTGCTTCTGGATGAGATTAACATTGGAATAAACAGACTAAATACATTCCCTTCCCCATGTGTGTGAGCCTTATTCAATCTGCTAAGAGCCTGGATAGAGCAAAAAGGCCAAGGAAGGAGAAATATTTCCTTTCCTGCCTGCCATCCTGAGTCGTAGGTCTCTTCTCCTGTCCCTGGACTGGGATTTATACCCATCTGCTTTCCTGGTTCTCAGGCCTTTGGACTCAGACTGGAACTCCAGAGCCTGCTCGCTGTCTTGGGTCTCCAGTCAGCAGTCAGCAGATCATGGGACTTCTCAGCCTCCATGACTGTGTGAGTCAATTCTCATAATAAATCTTTTAAATATGTATGCATATCTCCTGTTCATCTGGAGAACCTTGACTAACACAGACATAAGGGTGGTTGACACAGCCCAGCCAGTCATGGAAAACAAGTAAAATAAGCAAATGTCTTTGCCTAAATTGGAGAGCCTTTCCAAGAATGAATTGCCTCCTTTTGTTCATCCACAAACACTGGTTGATTGCCTCCCTGCACCAGCCCTTGTCCAGGAATTAGCAGTGGACCTGCTGTCCGTCTCAGTCCTGGGGGGAGCTTGTATTCTTGGAGGAGAGGAGTCTCAAACTGGCAGGTGAATAAAGGCAACAGGTCAATAGCAGGGCCGTGGCTGGGGACTGGGATGGCACTCTCCTGCACAGGTGCCAGGGCAGGGCCAGAGCTATGTGGGTGCTACCCCCCACTCCCTGCTGAGAGAGAGGTGCCAGCTCCTGCCAGGAAGCTGCTATGGACAGGCAGCTGAGGCATGGCAGGGCTGATGACTGCAGTTTCAGTCTTGCTTCCATCTTATTTGAGGCACCGAGGCAGAGACCATGAAGGACAGGGTAAGTCAGATAGTGGCTGAGTTCCTTGCAGGGCCTGGGCTCTGACCCATGAATGCTGAGGGACCCAGTGCATCCCATTTCCTGCCTACCCTAGGGTGCCTTCCTGTTTCTCCATGAGATGACATCAGCTTCCCTCACGGTCTCCCAGGAGAGCCCTGGCCAATATCCTTGTGCTTTTGTAGCTGATTTCCCACAGCATGACCTGAGGCCTGCCTGGCACCCAGTGGCCAGGAGGGCCTAATGAGTGATGTATAGCTCTGGCCTATAGGAGTCTATCTCCTGTGGTCACCTGGGTGGACATGACATGGGGCTGCCCTGTCCCCTGGCCATGCTCATCCCCCAGGGTTCCTGGGGCAGCTCCTGCCCATCCCTTTGTTCTGTGTCCCTGTTGCTGCTCAGGTGGTGATAGCAGCTACTGGGGGCAGTGACAGTAGCTAGTCTTTGAGCTACTGGGGCAGTGGCAGGTGGGCCGATGGCAGGGATGGAAGGGCACCATCCTTCAGGATGACCAGAGTCACTTTTATGTGGATGAAGTTGGTGGAAGACAGCTGGAAGACTGACTTCAGAGTCTGGAGTTGGGGGTAAAGAACCCTCAGCATTGACTGCAGGTTCCATTCTGACCTGTCCTCAGCCTGGTTGGGGACAGGAGGGAGAGGACAAGGTCCCTTGGGTGTACACCCTTTGCCTGTCCCCATAAAGAGGTGAGGCCCTCTTCTCAGGGTTCCCTGGTCTCATGGTCACACAAGAGGTGGAAAGCCTGGTCACTGAGTCTTACTGCTCTCTGGAGAGGTGGGTAACCCATCCATCCTCTGTATTGGGTACTCAGCCCGCACCACAGCCAGGGACTCAGGGTGGATCCTTAGGCTTTTCTCCTGTACTCCTTTGCTACTCCAAGAGAGAATGAGGGCTGAGTACAGACACCATTAGCCCCTCTTTCATGCTTACCAGACAAGCTATGAGTGGGGACCCTCCTGGGATGCAGGCATTAACTAGATGGGGGATGCTGAGATAAAGCCCATGGTCTCTTCCCTGCAAGAGCCCAAGCCTACAGGGGATGGGGAATAAGCCCAGGGGAGCATATAGGAGCTCCTGTCCTGCCCAGGAGGCCCCAGCTTGCTCCCCCAAGTGAGCCCTGGAGTAGAACAGGCAGCCTCAAGGGGAAGAGGGTAAACGGTCCAAACAGGCTGAGATAATAGCACAAACCAGGGGTACAGGTGACCAGCTTGTCTCTCTGTCCAGGGGCTTCCCTGGGAAAGTGCTCCATCCCAGCCTAGATAAGAATGTTTCTACAGTGGGAGGCAAGGTATGGGTCCTTGTGATCGCTCCTGGTTCTCCAGGAAAGGTCAGGAGAGCAGGCCAGGCTCAGATGATAACACACCAGGAGCTTAGACATGCCTGCATGGGAGTGTGGAGCCACAGAAAGATAGGATCCGGGGACTTCAGGGTAGGTAGTACTTCAGAAAGATCCTCAGGCTATGGCTTAGAGGGTGATGGACGGGGGAAGGTGGGAGTCTATCAGGGACTTTTGTGTGGTGCAGGCATGAAGTTGGAGCCCTCAAGTTGGGTTTTGAGGGGGTGAACACTGGGAAGGCCATGGAAGTGGCAGTATCAAGACTCAGGGAACAAATGTTGGGGTGAGGCGGGGGCCCTGCCCAGGTCAGGGCTTGCGCACCTACCCCAAGCCCTGGTAGGTGGGGATCCATTCCTCAGTGGGGAGCTGACTAGCTCTGTGTCAGACCTGTGTTGGACCTAGGGAATAGGAGGTGTCCAGTAGGGAGTTGTATGGGCTGAGGGGCCAGGGAAATCCAGGCTGGGGACACCATGATTGAAGGATCCTTAGTGAGTTAGTTGTCAAAGGTTAATGGTTCCCTGGGAGTGCTCAGGAAAAGAAAGGCTGGGCCAAGGACTGCCAGAGGGAAGGGCCCTGAGGAAGTGGGGTTGGGGAACAGATGCCAGGAGGGGAGGGAGGGTCTGAGGCAGGACAGCCATCAGGTCCATGGAGGGAGCAAAGGACAGAAGGTTTTTCTTCAGGTTTGCCAATCAGTGCTCCACGGGGAGACCGGTGTGAAGCAGCAAGACAGTGGGCATGGCCAGTGGTTCTCCAAGTGGGTTCCTCAGGAGTTTGCATGGGTATCACTAGGAGGGGACCCTCTATCTCCGACACAGCCACCAAGCATCTGAGCAGGGAACTCAGAGACAACACAATGGCCAAACATATCTGCAGGGGCAGTCTCCAGCCCTTAAAGGCGCCACCCGTGCCACAGAAGACAGACAGAGCAGGACTTAGGCGACCAAAGTCCTCAGAGGACTTTGTCAGAAGGAAACGTGGGGGCATGAGCCCAAAAGAAGCGGTTATGATGAAGCAGTTGGAGATGTTGGATGTGCAAAATATAATTTATAGATATAATCTGTAGAAATATAACTAGGAATAAATATAATTGTTGAAATGGGTTGGATGATTTCACTGAGGGACTCTACAGAAAACATCAGGAGGGAATTAGAAGATGAGAGGCATGGGAGGCAGATTGAGAGGTGTGAAAGGTAGGACAAGATGGGTTTCTTCCCTCTCCTAGGACTCCTGGAGGAATTAATACCTACCTACTTTGCTGTATGTATTATATACTGTGCTCTTACAATAAAGTAAGCTAGAGAAAAGAAAATGTTATTAAGGAAATCATAAGGAGGTGAAAATATATTTACTAGTCATTAAATCATAAAGGCATTCGTTCTCATCTTCAAGTTGAATAAGCGGAGGAAGAGGAGTTGGTTTGCTGTCTCAGAGGTGGCAGAGATGGAAGAAAATCCATGTGTAAGTGGACCAGTGTAATTCATACCCGAGTTATTCATGAATCAACTGTAAGTAAGTGGCATGTGGCACCACATACACGGAAAGGATGCCAGGATGGGGGAAGGGGATAGTGATACAGGGGACTGGGTTAGACCAAAACAACAATAGCCAGGACTGAAGCAGGGCCTTTACTGCAGAGGAGGAAGAGGAGAGGAGGAGGAGGAGGAGAGGAAGAACAAGAAGGAGGAGAAGGAGGAGGAGACCCACTAACAAAGGAGCACTAGGCTCTGTGCACCTGAAAGCCACTAAACACAAAAAATGAAGTGCAATTAAAAGAGGTTTTTCTTTTTTGTTTCATTTTGTCTGTTTTGTTTTATCACCTTAGACCAGTAGAGGATCTACCAAGGATGACAAAGTAATACACAGAAAGTAAGATGGTAAAAGTCATTCAAAATATGTCATCAAGACAGTAAAATATAATGAGATTAAACTCACCTATACAAAACACATATTCTCAGACTAGGTGTCTAAAAAGCAAGCTATCTGATGTGAAATGCTAACGGAAAGAAAGTGGCTGTAGGAAGCAGCCATAATAGCAGGAAGCAGAGGAGGGGCAAGAGATGGAGAAATGCAGCGTCAGTGATCACTGCCAGGAGATAACGAACTGTCCAGGAAGACAGAACAGTGCTCCACAGCCAGACTCAGCGTGGCCATGGCAAACATAGACAGCACCAACACGTCCACAAGCTTGGTGAGAGCATTCACCACACATCTCTAAGAAAGGGAAATATCAAGCAGAATAAAAATCATGAAAATAAAGAGATTTAAAATACACTGTAGTTAAACTTGAGATATTGGGCAGATATAGAATCCTACACCGAATGTGTAGGTGTTGACATTTTTTCCAGCACAGATTGAACATTTATAATACTGACCATGAAGCTGGCCACAAAGGAAGCTTTGACAAATACCAAAGATGATAAACAGGACTTGCTTTCTAATCACAATGCAGTAACATTAGAAGTCAATCACAGAGAGACAGGCCCCAAATCCAAATACATCTGGAAAACACAGTAACTTCATGGGCCCAAGGAAAAATGATAATGGAAAATACAAAAGACATAAACCAAGCAATAATGGGAGCAGTGTATACCTACTCTCACAGGATGCAGGTAAAATGGCACTGGAGAGAAATTTATAACCTTAAGTGCTATGTTAGAGAACAAGCTAGAAGGAAAATTAATGAGCTCTATGTTCAACACCAGATGTTAGTACAAGATGAGCAGAATAAGCTCAGGAAAGAATCTGAAGACAGAAGAGGGTGGGTGAATAGGAGAAAGGAGAGCCCAACCAGCTGAGAGCAGTGGTGTTGGAGGCTCGGGCTGTGCTTCAGGGATAGAGCTGTGCTGGGAGTGTGCTGAGGAATGGGTCAGGTGTGCTGGTTTTGTATTAGAGAATGGGCTGCTGCTGTGTGGATGCACCAGGCAGACAGACATCAGGATCCCCCAGGATTTGGCAAGACTCGGGGCATCAATGCCAAGGTCCTGGATTTCTGTGGGGTGCCGCAGTGGTGAGGAGAGAGCACCCAAACCCCATGAGCCTTGAAGGTGGTGAATTTCTTCCAACCTTGGGGGAGAGCTGTGGTTTAGGGGAACAAGAGGCCTGTGGAAAGGAAGCAGGCAGCTCAGGGGAAGGGGTATCAGGCAACAGTCAGGTTTTGACTAAGGTGAGATTTATGTGCAGAGTTGAGTGGAGAGGTTGTGGGGCATCTATTTACCTGGGTCCCAGGAGGCAGGGAGAGGGCTAGGTGGAGGCCAAGGTAGCTGGCGATGGTCACTGTGCCCAAGCACAGCAGGGCCAAGAGACTGGCAAGCTCATCTGGCTCTTGACAGAGGCCTGAGAGTTGGGTGCCGCAAGGACTCTGCAGAAGGTAGCAGAGAAGTATGACTCTCAGATGCCTGGAGTAAGGTGCGTGGGATCATCCTGCACCTGGCTTTCTCCTTTTCCTCCCTTGAAACCAATGGGTCTGTTTGAACACTGGACCTGGGAACAAGGCATCCAGGGGCCTGAGGTCAAAGTCTGCTCTGCCAGCCCTCTCTGCCCAGGGGCTGGGCTGTCGTGGCCTCTTCTTCTTCTCCTCCACATAGAGGTCTTTGGGGCACCCCAACATGTCCAGTCAAGGCCAGGCTGGCTGGTAAGACATGCTCAGTCCCCCAGTTCCATGCTAGATGTCTCCATCCTCAAAGGACCTGGCATCTCATGACTTCATGTCCCATTGGCAGTCCCTTGTGCCCAGTGTGCCTGTCCCACTCACTGCCAACCTTTGATTTTTTCTTCTGAAGTCTGTGAGGTGATGGATTTGTTAATTTACCTGATTTAATCATTCCACATTATAAACATATATCAAATCATCGCATTGTATTCCAAGAATATATACAATTATTATCTGTCAATTAAAAATATGCAACTCCAAGATGCCTCACCCAGGAAGCCTGCAGTGCTTGTCCCTTGCTGAGTATCATCTTTACACCAGTTCTTATCCTGCCAGAGGGTAGAGGGTCCATGTGCTGCCCATTAGAAGTCTTAGCAATAGACACATCCCTGTTAGCTGTTGTTCTTCTCAGAATACCTTTCTAGCAAGTTTCCTTTCTGTTTTTTCAGCCTAGATCTTTGGTGAGGCAGATGTTGTCACCATTCAGTAGTTATGAAAGCTGCAGATCAGAGAGAAAAAACACAAAGCACTCAAACTGATGTTACTTCACTCAAAATCTACTACTCTCCCATTGGAATGGGATGGTTATATTTGTAACTTGGGGGTCCGTGTCACCATGGCACTGGACACTGTCCAGAAAAGTCTATGCCAATAAATACTAAGCCCAAACCTGCAGCTGTGTATAATCTGCAGCCTGGCAGTGGTCCTAGGCTTCTCCCCTCAGATGTGGAGACTGCTATCTGGCTCTGAGTATAGGAGGCTGGACCGTGCTGGGCCTCCAGGGAGTGGGGTTCCTACCCCTCCCTCCTGAGGGCGACTTCACTCTCTAGAAACTCAGGGCCCAGGACAAGACACTGGATGTGCTGGGGGCTTATTTTGCAGGTTGGTTCCTGGTACCAGGTCAGCCGCACTCCAATGAAGAGGACGGAGCCATGGACAGGTCCACAAGGCGGGGTGCCCAGGTTACTTGGCAGGCCCTGGACATCACAGTTGTACCAGTCGTGAGTGCAGAGCACATCCCCGTTTCTGCTAGCTCGTCTGAGAGGGCCTCTTGTTCTCCCTAATATCAGGTGGAGCACAGCACATGACCCTCTGGTCCTGGTTCCCTTGGTGTTGATTCTGTGAGTCGATTTTTAAATCCAACTCAATATTCTTAAAGTTTGTAGGCATTTTCTATTTCTTTTTGAGACATTTTAACAGGGTTGGACTCTTCAGGTTACTATCCATCTTGTCGAAGTTTTGAAATGTTTTGGCATAAGAATGTTCTATAGTTATCTTTAAAATGTCTGTTATATTTAAAATTATGTCCCCCTTTTGACTTCTTTTATTATATCTTATGCTGTCTTTCTTAATTTTCTTGGTCAATTGTTCTAGAAGATGGTTTATTTTTGTTAGTATTTTGATTTGTTGACACTTTCTATTTTATCTTTATTTTCCATTTCATTAATTTTTGCTCTAATTGTATTTCCATCTATTTACAGGTTATGTGTATTAACTTTCTTATTTGGGCCTTAAATAGCCCAAATAGATGACATTACAGATTGTAAATTCCCTAGATGTCCTTTTAGTGATATCCCTCAAATTTTGATATTATTTTTATCAATGTTGAATTATAAGGAATTATGCAGTATGAATTATTCACCTTTGGTACTCAATATTTTGCTCATGAGATTTATCTATGTTGTTGCATGTAGCTGTAACTTATTCATTTTCAGTTATATAATTTTCCATTGAATGAATATGTCACAATTTATCTATCCTACAGTTGATGGATATTTGGCTTGTTTTTAGTCTTTGTGTATTATAAATAACGCTGCTGTAACCATTCTTGCAAGTGACTCTCAAGGTACATGTTGACACATTTGTGTTGGCTATATACCTAGGAGTGAAATTGCTAGGCCACAGGTTATGCTCATATTAAACTTCAGTCTATTATGCCAACTCTTTTCTAAAATATTTGTACAATATGCATCTTGCTAGCAATGTGTAAGTACCTACCCCTTGCTCTACAATCTCGCCAACACTTACTATGCAATTTTGCACGTGTATATGATCCATCTGCATATCCTCTTGTATGAATTCCCTATTGCTATGGTTTTAATGTCCCCTCCAAAACTTATGTTGAAACGTAATCTTTGACATGGCAGTATTGAGAGGTGAGGTCTTTAAGAGGTGATTGGTTGACGAAGGCTCTGCATGAAAGGATTAATTCATTTGTGGATTAATTAATAAATTGTTTATCATAGCAGTGGAACTGGTAGCTTTATAAGACAAGGAAGACAGACCTGAGCTAGCACATTAGCACACTCAGGTCCCTCACCATGTGATGCCCTGTGCCACCTTGCAACTCTGCACAGACTTCTCACCAGCAGGAAGAGTCTCACCAAGTGCCACCCATTTAGACCATTTACATTTTTACATTTAAGGTAATCACTGATATGTTAGAGTTTAAGCCTGCCATTTTATTATTTATTTTCTGTTTGTTTCCTGTGATTTTCATTTCTGTTTCTCTTTTCTTCTTATGTGCTACATGAATAATTTTTAGTATTTTATTTTGACAATTATATGTTCTTTGAATATGTTTATTTGAATAGTTTTCATTTCGGCTGCTCTGAATATTTCAGTACACATGTGTGACATCACAGTCTGCTGGTATCAATGTTTTGCCGCTTTCAGTGACATGTGGAACCTTTTCTTACAATGACTTGCTTTTGCCTTCCATGATTTTATATTATTATTGTCTTGAGCATCAGATAATGAAATAATTTTTGTTTTGATCTTCAAATATTTTTTATGAAACTTATGAGGAAAAGGATAGTCTACTGTTTGTAGACCCATATATCTACTTTTTATGTTGTTCTTTCTTCCTTTCTCATGATTCCTTCTTTTATAATTTCCTTCCTGCTTCAAGTTCTTCTTTTAGCCAATTATTAAGGATAAGTCTGGAGTTGACAAATTCTTTTAGTTTTCCTTCATCTGAGAATGTCTTTATTTTGCTTTCATTTTGAAAGGATATATCACCAGATATAAAATGGCAGTTAATAGTTCTTTTCTTTTAGCACCTGAAAAATGTATCAATTTCTTCTTGCCTATATATAATAAAGATTTATTGTGATAATAAATCTTTTATAGGAGATGATATCACAAATGGTTTCAAATAAGAGATCCACTGTCATTCAAATGGCACTTGTAGGTTAGGTGTCATTTCTTTTTGGCTGTTTCCAATAATTTTTTGTCTTTAGTTTTAGTATATATTCTTTAGTTTGAATACGCTTAATTATTTAATTAACACATCTTGATTATCATGTGTGTATGTCTATGTGCTTGTGTGTGAACTATTGGTTATGTTACTCTAGAGAACTCTATGCTCTACACTATGAGCATATAGTTTTTTTTGTGTGCCAGAAAGTACAGAAGTACTTGCAAAACAAAGGACACTGGATCCAGCTTAACAAGGCTCACACTGGCCAAATACAAGATAATCAGAGCATAATGAATAATTACACAGAATTATAACAGTGAATAAAATGAGAATACATGGTATTACAGCATTAGCACAAGTAATAAAATAAATGAATGAACATTTTTCTTTACAAAGAATAATGTGGGGGTCAGAAAACCACCATTTCGTAGCCACCATTGTAATAATTGATTCAGGCAAAAAAATATCAATGGATGATCAAACCATTAGATGGAAGTTAATTGAAGAATACTTTATTTATATGGATTACTTTTTAATTTTAAAGGGGAGAAAAGATTTCTTTACAATGGAAAAATCTGGCAGATGTTGCCTTGATATTGACTCAAGGTAAATAACACCAGTAGCAGGACAAACCAACATCTTGATGATGCCCTAAGAAAGATACAGCATCTTAGGGCACTAGTTCACTGTCTAGAACTCTGCCAAAACTGCATAACCTGAATCTAATCATGAAGGAACATCAAACTCAAAGCATATTTTACAAAACAACAGGCCTACACTCCTTAACAATGTCAAAACCAATCAATGTTAAATTAGATAATTACATTATGGTTATGTAAGAGAATGTCCTTGTTTTTGGAGACAGGCTGAAATGTTTGGAAATGATTTTGATATCTGCAATGTATTCTCAATTGGGAGAGAGAGAGAATGCAAGTAGGACAAAATATTACCTGGTAACTCCAGGTGAACGGTTTTCAGAGATAGACTGGGTTAATTTCTTCCTTCCTCTTCCTTCTTCCTTCTTCCTTCCTTCCTTCCCTTCCTCTTCCTTCCTTCCCACCTTCCCTCCCTCCCTCCTCCCCCCCTTCTTTCTTTCTTTCTTCATGGGCTTTCACTGTCTAGAACTCCTGGCCTCAAGCGATCCTCTCACCTTGGCCTCCCAAAGTGTTGAGATTACAGGCATGAGCCACTGTGCCCGGCCCTTAAAACTAAGCGAGTCCTGCCAGCTCAGGGTTCCTGGGCTGCTTGGATGTTTTAAGCAAATGCTCACACTCATCGGATGGCTGTAAACTGTGCAGGTGATACCTGAATGCAGCTCACTGATATTTTGGTTACAAATGCAGACTCTGGAACTAGATAATTGAATCCCTACTACACTCCCAAGATGTATGATCTTGGTCAAGTTCTTTAACTACTTTAGGCTTCAGTTCCCTCATCTGTAAACTAGGCATAGTAATAGTCACTATATTCTGGGATTGCTTTGAAAATTAATGTGAGTCAGTAATATCTAAAATGCTTATAAGTGTAACTAGCACACAGTAAGCACACTTAAATGCTAATTACTATACTTACTATTATTATTCATTAGAGAGGCAGCAAAAAGATCTTCCAACTATCTCTGTCTCTTAGCAGTCTAAAACTACAATTGATACTATTTATTTATTTATTTATTTATTTATTTTTTATTTATTTATTTATTATTTTTTTTTTTTTTTTTTTAATTTATTTATTTATTTTTTTGAGTTGGAGTCTCACTCTGTCGCCCAGACTGGAGTGCAGTGGCCGCTCCCGGCCACCGCAGCCTCGGCTGCTGGCTCCGGCGATCCTTCCGCCTCAGCCTTCCAAGTAGCCGGAATTACAGCATGCGCCACCACGCCCAGCTGATTTTTTGATTTATTGTAGAGATGAGGTCTCGCTGCCCAGGCGGGTCTCGAACCCGCGGGCTCAGGCAATTCACTCACCTCAGCCTCCCAAAGGCGCGGGATTACAGGCTGAGCCACCGAGCCCGGCCAATTGATACTATTTAACAGCATTTGAGTAAGTCTTAGTCTGGAAGGTGAGTCCTCTTTAATTTTGGGAAGATTATAAAACATTGGGTTTTAGTCCTACTGGGATCTTCTACTTGTCCTTCCTAAAGAGGAAATAAGCTGAGTAGGTGGGTAGAACAGAGATGGAAAGAGAGAGCAGGGAACTGATCCAACTTGTGTAGGAAAGAGAATGAGGTGGCCCAGTGGGATGTAGAACCAGGCACCATTTTTCATCTACCAGTAAGATAGCCAGAATAAATGATACTCTCCCATGAACAATTTTTGCATCAGAGAGTAAATTAGGAGTAAAATTACAAATGATTAAAACAAAATATCTTAGAACCAAAGGAAGAATGTCAAAGCTACATTCAGCAGTAAATTCATAGTTTTGAATGGCCTTAAAATTTTAAAAAGAGGCCTAGTGTGATGGCTCATGCCTGTAATCCCAGCACTTTGGGAGGCCAAAGTGGGAAGATCACTTGAGGGCGGGCGTTTGAGACCAGCCAGGCCAACATAGCAAGACTCTCTCTCTACAAAAAGTTTTTAAAAATAGCCGATCATGGTGATGTATGCCTGAAGTCCTAGCTACTCAAGAGGCTGAGGTGGGAAGCCCAGGAGTTCAAGCCCATAGTGCGCTATGATCACGCGACTGAACTCCAGCCTGGTGCCAGAGCAAGACTCTGTTTCTAAGAAAATAAAAATAATTATAAAAAATTAAAGAGAGATTTTTCTTAACCATTACTCTTATATCTTGGTTCTTCCAAAGTTCTACAAAAATGTTAGCATGCTGAAATGACAGAGTACTTGGGCAGGTATGTGAAATACTACTCTTTGGCAGAGATAACACAAACATCATAATAACAAAAACAACTTTGACCTTTCTATGAAAACAAAAGATAAAATTTGACCAAAGTTTTCAAGGAGCACTGTTAAGGAATTATACATAGAAGTACTCGATAAATATTATAGTTTAAATAAATAAAATAATGCCACGGAAAACCTCAAAGATTTGGATTCATGGGAGCAGGGTGGGAGGGGAGGTGTGGTGGGGGTGGGGGGGTATGACTGGCATATTATACATATTGCCCTGTAATAAACCACTTCAAAATGTAGGGGCATAAAACAACAACCATTTACTATTTCTCTTGCATCTACGGGTCTGTGGGAGTAGTTCTGCTCTGGGCTGGACTTGGCTGATCTTGGCTGGGCTTGTCAGTGATAGCCAATGAATTGGCTGGGGACTGGCTCACCTAGGATGGCTTCAGCTCTTCTCCATATGTCCCTGGAATCCCTCCAGCAGGCTAAGCCAGGCTTGTTCTCATGGTAGTGGCAGAAGTCCAAGAAATGAGTGAAAATGCACATGTGCTTTTTCAAGCCTGTGCTCCTGTCTCATTGACCAAAGGAAGTCATGGCACTAAGCTAAACACCAAGCTTAGCATCTATTTGGAAGGGCCTTACCTAAGTGAATGGTTAGTTGAATGCATGAAAAACTGAACCTATTTCTGCAATTAATCTACCATAATTGGGATGCACACATATAAGTATCTTGGGACAATTCATCCAAATGGCAGACATAAAATAAAATACATGACCTCTCCTTACTATAGCTGTTTCGAATCCAGTTGTTGGATTACTTGCCTTATCTCACCCAATTGAACATGGCTAGTGATATAATGCATCCTATATGTCTCTGAAAATATATAAGTACTCTAAACTTTCAGAAAAAAAATTGGACCACTATCCCACAACCTACAAAAATCAATTTCAGGTGCGTTAAAGACCCAAATATAAAAGGCAAAATTCCAAAGCTTTCAGAATTAAATTTGAGAAAAGCTCTTAGTATTCTTAGGGCAGAAAAAAATTCTTTAAAAATAAGACATAAGCCGGGCTCAGTGGCTCAGCCTGTAATCCCGCGCCTTTGGGAGGCTGAGGTGAGTGGATTGCCTGAGCCCGCGGGTTCGAGACCCGCCTGGGCAGTGAGACCTCATCTCTACACTAAATAAAAAAAAAATCAGCCGGGCGTGGTAGCACGCGCCTGTAATTCTGGCTACTTGGAAGGCTGAGGCGGAAGGATCACCGGAGCCCAGCAGGTCGAGGCTGCGGTGGCTGGGAGCGGCCACTGCACTCCATTCTGGGCAACAGAGTGAGACTCCAACTCAAAAAAAAAAAAAAAAGACATAAAACACACCACCTATATAGAAGAATATTAAAAAATATAACCATGTTAAAATAAAGAACTACTGCTAATCAAAAGTTACCCCAAAGGGAATGTTTCTAAAAGTCGTCATATAGGCTAAAACATTTGTACTCACATATAGTCAACAAGTGATCAGGGCCTGGATACATAAATGACTCCTGTAATCATGGTGCGCTGGAAAACATTGAACAATTAGCTCTCAGATCCCCCAAAGTCCTGATTTTTAGCATTTGCTTGTTTCCATGATATAAATACTTCCCCGTGGCCAATTTTAAGCCAGCTCTATGAGGGCACCAAGTAGGGACTTGGGAAGAGATGGTCTCAGTTGGCTCTCAAGAACCTGGTATGATGGATGCAGTACACAAGTCAATAAGAAAAGAACAACAAATGAGTAGGAAAATGTATGAAGACTTCAGAGGACTTTCATGAAGACATAAAAAAGAAAATCTGAGTGGACAATAAAAATATGAAAAGATGCTCAACCATATTACTGATGAGAGAAATGCAAATTAAAACTACAATCAGATACCATTTCACACCATCCAGATTGACAACAGTTCAAAAGTTTGTCAAATCAGCACTGGCAATACCGAGCCATGGGTACTCTCATCCACTACTAGCAGGACACATGTTAGTGCAGACCATGCTGAGAAACAGTTTGGCATTTCCTAGAAGAAGAGACTATGTATATCCTATAGCCCGGCACTTTCGTTCCTGTAAATATACCCTAGAAAATCTCTTGCCTGTACACCCCACAGGACATACACAGGGTTCGTGGGAGCACTGTTAGCAACAGAAAAAAGTGAAAATAGCCCATATGCCCATCAGCAACAGAATAAATAAATTGTAGTCTGTATGTATGATGGAATACAATTTCACAGCAGTGAAAATGAATGAATTATAGCTACATGTATCAACATGGGTAACTGCCAAAAACTTCATGGAGAGAGTGCATCATGAAAGAATGTGTTGTAATATAATTCGTTATATATAAATTATATTTAAATAACAAGCAGGGATGTTTATCATCAAAATCAGGACAGTGATTGTCTCCAGCAGGAGAGGGACATATGATCAGAGAGCATCAGGCAGAAAGGGGGCGGGTATATTCCAAGCTACTAGAAATATTCCATTCTCAAACTGGGTGTGAGTAAAGAGGTGTTCACTGAACTGTGATTATTTAGACAGCACATTTGCACTGAACAGATTCTCCTATGTGTATATTTTGTGATTTGTTTCATTAAAAGTCATGTTTGGGGGGCAAAACCAGTACAGTGTGTTAAGTGTGACGACAAAGAGAAGTTTCAGATTCATGGGAGCAGGGTGGGAGGGGAGGTGCGGTGGGGGTAGGGGGGTGGTACCTATCATAACCTGGAGATGGGAGTGAGTGCAAAACAAAACTTTCAAGCTGCAAACTGAGATGTGAGTCATGGATGGGAGTTAGCCAGGGAAGCAACAATGAGGAAGTTTTCTGGCAGAAAGAATAGCATGTGCAAAGGTCCAGTGGTCATCTAGCTGAGAGGTGGAATGCCATGTTCTTTTACACCTCTCTGCCTGACTACATATGCATGTATGCTTACATACACACATGAGAGGCACGTGTACATATGGCTCAGCATATTCAGAGGTCGATAAAAAAGAATTTAACCTGTCTTCCTTCTTTCTATCTCATCTTCTTTCTTCCTATTTCAAAAATAAAACATCCCAAACTGTGTATTAGACTTTTCTCTAGTTAATACCTCTTTATTCAACTTGCTTTCATGTTTCATCCCTACAATAATCTTTACCGCAGAATCTAGCTGTCCCCACAGCTCTCTGGTGTTTTAAGTTGGATCTTTGTGCTTACTTAGCTGCTTGGCTTGCGTAGTTTTCTGTTAAGTCTTCCTGTGTCCTGGCAGAGCCCTCTGCCTTCCTGAGCAGTATACACAGCTCCTTTAGCAGCTACAATACTCCATCTCCTTATTCTAGCAGCACAGCTGGGGTGACCCCAGGTCTCTGAGGCCAACAGTTGCATCAGAGCAGAAGTCAGGGGTCCCCTCACTGTGTTTGCATGAAAAGCATCACCCAAGGAAGAAGATGGGCAGAGTTTTGCTGGGAAGTCATGCCAGGAGCACTCAGCCACGGTGGCACTGTCCCAGAATGGAGAAGACACTCAGCAAAGGGACGAGGACAGGAAGGAGGGCAGTACAGGGAGGGATCCTTGGGGTCCAACAGCCTGTATTCAGATCCTGGCACAGACTCCTTTCTGCCCTACTCAGAGCATCTCCAACATCCCCAGCCCAATGCCCAAGGCTGAAAGCAGTGACCTACGCACCTCAGCTTGGCTTTCTGTGGTTGCCACCCCCTCTCCTCTGCCCTAGGACACCCTCCTTGCTCAGCCAAAGCCACCTTCCCAGCCCAAAGAGGGAAGGGGGGCCTTACTTAATGGAAACGGAGTGGGCTGGGACAGTCGACTTGGCCTGGCACAGCTGGCTTGGCCTGGCCGTCTGTTTGTAATGACTTGTGCCTCTGCCAGGCCCAGTTCTAGCTTCTTTTCCAGGAAAGAGGGGAACTTCATTTCCTTTTCTAAGGTCAGCAGTCAGCACTGAGAGACTTCTCCTCATTGCGTTACTTTAATGATAGAAAAAGGAGGAAAAAGAAGGATCAACGACACAGACTCATGCCTTCCTTGACTTATAAAGCAACCACAGCCCCCTGAACCATAATTAACCATGATTTCTAGACAATCCTAAGGGTTTTTTCCACTTCAGACTTGGAGTTACACTCAGCACCATGTGGACTCCATGCCAGTGTTGCAGACACCTCCTTCACGGAGAAGACCCATTTCAAGACAACCATTAGCTTTAGGAATGAATGAATGTCTGTATTTGCAGGAAGAGTGAAGGGAGGGGGCACCAGGGTTTGGGATGCTGGGTTTTGAAGCAAGTTACTTGCTAGCTGTGAGCCAACAGGGCTTTCTTTCCTCTCTGTTTCTCTGGCTGATCTGGTTTGGTAATTCTCTTACTTCATTCTTGGTAAACGCAGTCGCCAGGGCGTGTGGGGCATGGGGTCTTTTCCCTGTGAGCCAGTGTTAGTTCTGAATAGTCCTGATCAGACAATCTTCCACTAGATGAGAAGTAAATAAAATATACACTACAGGGGTTTTTTTTCTTTCCTCTAGCTAAACACATGTTCATCAGCTATCTGCAGGCCCACACCTCTCCAGACTAAGGTGAAATAAAACCACACCACACAGTCCTCATCTCAGGGTCCATGAATTTACAAGTCAGTCTGTTTCATTGAAATAGATAAAAGAGACTGGTAGGGATAATATTAAAAATTGTCTTAAATAACTACCTTTTAAATGTTTTAAATATGTCCTTCCTTCTCCCCTCCATCATGCACATATTCCTCCAGGAACTGGACACCTTGAAAGGCCAAGGCAAAAGAAGTCTTTTTGTAATGGGAAAGGGACATACAGCCCCTTAGCTAGAGGCAGGCTGCTAGGTGTTTCACCTGTGACTGGTAGAAAAGGTATGAGTATCTTCTAAAATGCGTCGTGGAACCTGTTAAATTGGAGACAATCTCCTCCTCTGAGCAAGACTGTAGTTGATTTATGTTTTTAAATTGCAACAAATGAAAATTTTAGGTCACTGAGAAACAAGACCAATCAGAGTTTTATTTATTTTCTTTTTTATTTTCTGTTAACTACAATTCAGAAGAAAAAGTGACAAATTGGAAAAAATATGTAATACATATCACAGATCATCAAATACACATATCTGTTGCTTTTCATATCATATATGAAAACTTGGAAAAGGATATGGACAGACCAGAAAATCCAATTTGGCTCTTAAGCTTATAAAAGACGCTCTCCCTCATTTATAATAAGAAAACTATACACTAAAATGACAATAAGATACCATTTTGCAGTCTCAGATTGACAGAGTTAAAAAAATGCTAAGAGCAGTTAGTGTTGGTGAGGCTGTGGTGAACAGTTTGCTAACATCTTTCAAAGTTAGGTGCAGGTACTCTTTAACCCAGAAATTCTACCTATTTTTTCCACAGATTTGCTTGTGTATGAAATGGCCATCAGGAATAATGTGTACTGCAACATTGTTTCCAGTAGCAAATAATGAAAACAATCTACATCTCCGCAAATCAGAGATGGGTTAAATAAATAATGACACATCTATGTAACAATGAGTAACCATTGAAATGAGGTGTTTTTATATGAGCTATGATATGGAGAGATCTCTAAGATATATTCTTAAAGGAAAACTACACGGAGGAGAAATGTGGATACAGCAAACTATCATTAGTATAAAACAAAAAACAACATTTTTGGAAGGTTGTAACAGAGACTGTTAATAACGTTGCTTCCAGAGAAAGAAAACCAGTTGACTAGGGAAGAAGGATTGAAAGAGACTTAATTTTCACTTTAAAATTTTGCACTGCATTCATATTTTGTCTATTCAAAAATCAATAAGTAAAATGTATTTTAAAACTAGATGGTCAGCCATTACCCACATTGCTTCCAGCCTTCTATCTAAAGACAAGTGTATTAGAGTTCTTCAGAGAAACAGAACCAGTGGGGTATCTGTATATCTGTATCTATACCAACATCTATATATAGAGAGAGAGATTTATTATGAGGAATTGGAGTCTGAGAAATCTAGACCCAGCTAGTGGGGCAAGTTCCAGTCCAAGAAGAGTGATATTGCAGCTTGAAGATAGTCAAACAGAGAGAGATTTTTTCTACTGTCTTTCTTCTATTCAGGCCTTCAGTGGTATGGATGAAGACCACCCACATTGGGAAGGGTAATCTGCTTTAATCAGTTTACTGATTCAAAGGTTTATCTGACCCAGAAACATCCTCACAAACAAACCCAGAAAAATGTTAAACCTAATATCTGGGCACCCTGTGACACAGTCAAGTTGATGCATACAATTAACCATCATAGAAGGATTCTTCAAGTGTCCAGAAATCTTACCTCAAGATACCAGAGCTAGGGTGGAGGTAGCTCACTTGGTAAGTGAAAAGGAGAATCAAAATTGTGAAGGATACTCTCCAAAGATAACCACTATGAATTCCTTCCCTCTGTACATGCATGCCATACTTTCTACTAAGAGATGAGATCTATTTCCTTTCCCCTGAAATCTGAGAAGTAACTTGCTGTGACCAACAGAACATGCTGGAAGTGATAAATCCTAAGTCTTAAGAGAATTGTTAACTTTTGCTTCTTCTCTTTTGAAATCCAGGCAATGTAAGGAATATAACTGTCTTGAAATGGCCATGTTGTGAGGAAGTCCAAGTTATCCAGAGAGAGAGAGAGAGAGAGAGAGAGAGAGAGAGAGAGAGAGAGAGAATGAAGAGACCATGTGGGGAGAGCACTGAGGTACTAGACTTGTGAGTTGAGTTTTCTTGGGCCTTCCAGCCCAGCTCAGCTCCAACTGCTTGCAGTCCATGCCATGAGGACAAGCAGGAGAGTTGCCCAGTCAAGTTCTTCTCATACTCCCAACCAACAAAATTGTAAGAGAGAATAAATTGTTGTTGTCCTAAACCACTAAATTTTGGAATGGGTTGCTATACAGCAATCAGTTGGCCGCCAACATGTTGGAGGTCACCTACAAGATGACAAGACCTTTGCTTGGACAACTAAGTGACTATTCTATGGGAGACAAATATTTTCATTCCTTTATTGCAATACTGAGGTGACATTCAATTGTAATCTTTTTACCTTATATGAGATGCTAATGGACAATTTCCTCCTTGATCTTTTATGGAAGCAAGCACAACTTCCCATAACAAGAGGCTCTTAATAGGGGATTTGCAGGTGGACAGCCTATCTAAGAATAGAACACAAAGACCTTGAGGTACCTTGTTTATGATACAGACGGTAGTCACTGTTAATCCCATTTACTTACCATGAAAAGGAAACATTGGCACACATTGAATCAGGAGGCTTCAGGTCCCATGAGGGAGATTTTCTGGAGAGTCAATTTAAGACAAGGCAGCCCTAGGGCAGAGCTCCCTCCTCCTCCCCACTAAGACAAAGTTCCTTTTCCCAACCCCATTTAGAAGCAAGCCCTGATGGAACAGAGAACACCTGAGGCAGGGATCTAGCGAATAGCAGGAAAGCCAAGAGTTGTCAAGTCAGAGGAGCTGCAGGGAAGGCGCAGACTCCACCGTCCAAGCTTGTGAGCCGGAGACCAAGGCTCTGTGTCTGTGAGGAGAGCTCAGGGACACACTGAAGATAACAGAGGAGGCTTCCTGACTCCCCCTACCATGTGACTTTACACAAATTGGACTATATCTTTTGAACCTGAAGAAAGAGCTGCCTGAACGTTTTTTGGGATTTTATGTTTGTGCTAACAATACTGCTTCTTTCTTTCACAACACTAGGCATGGTGCCCCACCGACCACAAGTTGGCAAACCACAGCATTCATGACAAATCCTTTCCTTTCCACATCTTGTGCTTGTAAATAAGATTTTATTGTATTATAGCCTTGTTCATTCATACACCTATTGTCTATGGCTGCTTTTGCATTATAGCATGAGAGTGAGCAGTTGTGACAGAGACAGGATGGCCTGCAAAGTATAAAATATTTATTCTCTGGCTCCTTACAGGCAAAACTTGTTAATTCTCTTAGGCAATAATTTAAAGAAAATAACAAGTATTCCTAAAGAAACTTATAGAAAATAAACTATTTTAGTTCCTAAAAATGAGAAACTTCTGTGTAGTGAAAGACATTACACATTTCAAAGACAAATGATAGACTGGGTGAAAATATTTACAACACATGCATTCAAAAAGTTTGAAACTCTAATATTAAAAAGTTCCCACAAATTAATAAGAAAAAGGCAGACACTTCAATAGAACAATAGGCAAAGGAATAGACCGGAAAAGTCACACAAAAATACAAATAATGTAGGAATTTATGAAAAAGATGTCAAAAGTAATTAAGAAAATAGAAACTCAACAGTATTTTCCACTCATATTGATAAGATTATGATAAAAGCATACTTTGGAGAAGTATTAACTAGTATTAATCAGCACATTTGTTTTGGAGGGGGTAATTTGGGTCAACTTATTAAATTTATTTATTTTTTATTTTTAAAATGTGAGATACAATTCAGGGTTAGGTGTACAAACGGTCATTGTACAGGTGAAGATGGACTTCACTTGGTCCCCACTTCACCTGGTTTGAGATCAGGTACCCTTATTACATTTTTAAAATAGGCATATCTTTTGCTAAATATAATTTCTAGATGTATATTACTATATATAGTCAGGGTCTCTCTCCATCCCCCAGACTGGAGTGCAGTGGTAGGATCATGCATGGTTCACCACAGTTTTGACTTCCTGGGCTCAGGCAATCATTCTGCCTCAGCCTCCCAAGTAATTGAAGCTACAGGTACATGCCACCACACCCAACTAACTTTTAACATTTTTTTGTGTAATTGAGGTCTTGCTAAGTTGCTCAGGCTGAGAAATATTTCTACAAATTCATAAATACAGAAGGATTTCATTCCATCATTATGTAAGACAACTTTTTTTGAGAAAAATCTACGTATTAACTAATGGAAAATTATTAAGTTAATTACAATGCATACATTCTGCAAAATAAGCAGCTACTGAAAAGAATAAAATTCATCAATGTTTTCTAAATGAAATAAGCTCTATGTAGACTATATTGTTGAGCGAAAAAGCAAATGGAAAAGCATTTTTTTTTTTTTTGAGTTGGAGTTTCACTCCGTTGCCCAGACTGGAGTGCAGTGGCCGCTCCCAGCCACTGCAGCCTCCACCTGCTGGGCTCCGGCGATCCTTCCGCCTCAGCCTTCCAAGTAGCTGGAACTACAGCACGCGCTACCACGCCCAGCTAATTTTTGATTAATTGTAGAGATGAGGTCTCGCCAAGTTGCCCAGGCAGGTCTCAAACCTGCGGGCTCAGGCAATCCACTCACCTCAGCCTCCCAAAGCTCTAGGATTACAGGCTGAACCACCAAGCCCGGCGAAAAGCATTATTAATGGTATGATTCCACTCTAAAAAAAAAAATCTGTGGGTATGTGCATGCATATATAGGAAAAAGAGGGATGGACACCTAACTAGTCCTCCAGTGGTGTGTAGTGGACAGAGCTGCTGCTAAATTACTTAGGATATTGGTTTGACTACTTTAGCAAAGGCCAAAAGAGTTAAAGATGTTGTTTCTCTCTCTTGTTAAAGTCTGAATTGGTAGAAAGTTCCGAAGTTAGGGTTTCCAGAGCTCTGTGTCATCACTGCACCATTCTCTCAATGCATCTCTAAATCACACGGTTGCAGCTGGAGGACCACGATCTCTGGAGGACCACAGGCTCTGTCCTTGGTGTCATTCTTCCTCCTTCTTGAAAGGTGTCACATGTTTACAGATGAGTCATTTTTTCCTCCCATTTCTTGCCTGTCAAATTTTTGGTATCCGACAGTTTCTTTCATTTTGTGTTCTTTCTGTACTTTTCAGCCCAAGCTGGCAGTGTTTCTGTTGGTTATAGCATCCTAAAGAACCTTGTGAGTCTCTCATGTATGTCTGGGGATTCTCATCATTAGACAAGAGGTTCCTCTAAAGATCTTTCCTAGAGCTTAGTACCACCAGCAGGGGACATATATTTGAATCCTATTGTCAATAAGTGGCCAGGAAAAGTGCTCACCTTCTCTACAGGCCTGAGACTCCTCTCTTCTATCTGGAAACAGCAGGCCAGGTTGGGGAAGGGCACCGGCAGAAGGTGTCTTGCCACAAGTACCTAGTCTGGGAGGACTCTGCAGTCTACAAGCAGGAGAGATCCTATCACAAGGGTCAAGTTAGGAAAGCTTCTTTGTCCCTGTGGTTCTAAGGCTCTCCCCCACTGAGTGACACCAGGCAGACAAGCCAAAGGAAATACCTTTATTCCCCCAGGCAGTAACAGGGGACCTTAGCAGCACCAACTAAACCAAACAGATAAAAATGAAACCACAAAGTTCCTGAAATTAAATTGTCATTGGAACCACAGCCCTCAAAAGTAGGCCAGGACCTGCATACTAAGCCTTAACAGGGAGATTGTCCTGCTGAAATAGAAAATCTAAATAGAAATCAGAGTTTCCTTTTTTTTTTTTTGAAAGTGAGAAAGCAGGATTTATTGAGAGGACAGAAAAGCTCCCACAGTGGGAAGGGACTCAAAGGGGTTGCCCAAGAGCTTCTTAACAGAGTAGACAAAATGTCCGGGATACAATGATTTACCAAGAACCAGGAAAATGTCCAGGATACAATGATTTACCAAGAACCAGGAAAACAATTTTAATGAGAAAAGACTACCAACTAGCACCACCATTGGATGAATCAGTTATTGAAATATTCTGGCAAGGACTTTATAAAAGCCATCGTAAAAATTCTTCAAAAATCAATTACAGAGGAAAAAAATGGAAAACACCAGTAAAGATACAGAAGTTATATTTAAAAAGCCAGTGTAAATCATAGAACTAAAAATCACAATAGCAGAAATTAAAAAGTTATTGAATGGGTTCAATAGTAAAATGTATATGACAGTGAATAGCATCAGTGAAGCTGACGGCAGATCAATAGAATGTATTCATCATGTGAATAATATCATAAGAATAACAAAAAGATGTTAGATGGAAAAGAATGAACAGATCCACAAGGACCTGTTGGACAAGAAAAAAAATCCAACTTCCATACTTTGAGAGTCAAATAGGGAGAGAAGAATGAGTTGAAAGAGTACTTGAAAGAATAATGGCTGAAAAATTCTCATTTTTATGAATATATAAACCTACAGAGTCAAGAAATTATGGTCATCACAAACAAGATAAACCCAAACCCAAAGAAATCCACACCAATATTGAAAACAGTCAGAAATAAATGACACCTTACCTACAAGTATTATTTGAATGACAGTGGATTTCTTATTTGAAACTGTGAGTAATAAATATCTTATAAAAGACAAAATATAAGATATTTTACATAGATTATAATACATTCTCTTAAAAAACATAAAATAGGAAAGAAAAATCTCTTTGTAAAAGATGTATTATAGGAATTGGCTGAAGCAATTATGGAGGCTGACAAGTCCTACAGTTTGTCATCTGCAATGTGGAAAGCTGGTGGTGTCATTCAGTCCAAGGCCCAAGGCCTAAGAACCAGGGAGGCTGCTAGTGTAAGTCCCAGAGTACAAAGGCCTGAGAACTGGAGCTCCTATGTTCAAGGGCAGGAGAAGGTGGATGGCCTAGCTGAGGAAATGAGGGAGTAAATTTTCCCTTCCTCCACCTTCTTGTTCTATCAAGCCCTCAACAGATTGGATGATGCCCACCCACATTGGTGAGGGTGGGTCTTCTTCACTCAGTCTACCAATTCAAATGCTAATCTATTTTGGGTGCACCCTCACAGACACACCCACAAATAATGTTTTGCTAGCTATCTGGGCATCCCTTAAGCCAGTCAAGTTGACACCTAAAATTAACCATCACAATTTACTTTTTCTGCCCCAGTCTTGGGTTACACCATTTTCCCAAGAAGCTTTGATTTAGTCTAGTGGGAATGTGGCATTTTGAAACCCAGATCCAGGCTCCAGCTGTGCTCACTGCTCCTGGAGCATCATGTTTCTAGGTCCTTTCAGTGAACAGAAGTAGGAAATATATGAATTTTTTATTTGTTTGCTTTGTAAATCAGCGTATTCTGTTACCTTTAATTCTAATCCATCACCACAGGATTCCTTTCCTTGTTTCACTCTATATTTTTACTTTCTTCACCTTCAAATAGTAATATATTTACTCATTTGCTCAGTTCTACAATACATAAAAAATAGTTTCGGAATTTAATATGTTTTCAAATTTATTCATAAGTAATCTCCTATAATATTTAAAATTTCATTTGAGTGATTTTTTCACATTGTTATTTTATTTCTTCCTCATTTGCCTGTTTTTAAAAAAATTTTACTAAATAATCAGAATTTCAATTTATTAATTAACCCTACTGTTTTACTGCTTTCAGTCTCAATAATTTTTGCCTTTATTGTTTCAGACTTTATGCTTTCTTTTGGTTGACTATGTTGCTTTTTAAAGCTCTCTGAGCTCTAATTTATTAACTAGTTTTCATGCTCTCAATTATGAATTTTCCTGTGACAATGTGTTAAATAAAGCATTTCTATTATCTCAATTTTTAAAAATTCTTTATTATTTGCTTGTATTTTTTTCTTTTATCCAGTAGTAGTTTAATAGAAACGTTTTAAATTATCAGAGGGAAAGGGATTTTTTTAAAAATTGCTGTTGGCTGGGTGTGGTGGCTCAAGCCTATAATTCCAGCACTTTGGGAGGCCGAGGCGAGAGGATTGCCTGAGCCCATGGGTTCAAGACCAGCCCGGACAACATGGTGAGACCTCGTCTCTACAATAAATTAAAAATTAGCTGGGTGTGGTAGTATGCGTCTGTAGTTCCAGTTACTTGGAAGGCTGAGGTGGAAGGATCATCTAAGCCCAGCAGGTCAAGGCTGTGGTGGCCATGAGTGTGCCATTGCACTCCAGCCTGGGAGACAGAATGAGACTCCAACTCAAAAAGAAATTTGCTGTTAATTTCCAAGTTTTATTGAAAAGTGATAAAAATGTTGTTATGATATTTGTGATACTTCCCTTGTGAACCAACATGGGATCAATTGCTATGAATGTTCCTTGTGTACTTGAGAAGGTAGATTCTCTATTACCAAGATGTAATATTCTATATATAACTGGAAGCTTTACCTTAGCAATTAATTTGTTTGTATGTTCTTTTTTCCTAGTCATTTTTTGTTCACTTGATCTGTTGAGTTGTT
The DNA here is from genome assembly GCA_027257055.1 of Cephalopachus bancanus. Classification (NCBI taxonomy): domain Eukaryota; kingdom Metazoa; phylum Chordata; class Mammalia; order Primates; family Tarsiidae; genus Cephalopachus; species Cephalopachus bancanus. The sequence continues at coordinate 606,655 of JAPVLO010000184.1, read as the reverse complement.
AAAATATTCTATTATTTGTGTTTTTCTATCTATTTCTTCTTAAAGAAATCTATCATTTTGATGAGCATAAATTCAACTTTTGCCTATGATTTGTGATCTGAGAGTTTAATTCCTTCTTCATTCCTAGGTCACAAAAATAGTCCCTTATGTTTTATTTTGTTGCCTTCAGAATTAACATTATATGCTTTGACTTTTATCCACCTGGATTTCATCTTTGCTGACTGTGTTAGGTAGAAATTCAATTTTATCATTCCCATTGAGTGAGCCAATTTTCCCAACATCCTTTACTAAACTGAAATTGCTTATTTAAGTTTCCATATTTATGTAAGTCTATCTCTGAGACCTCTTTTTGTTCCCTTGGTCTATTTGTGCACTCGCCATCAACACCGTGCTGTTTTTGTTTTAAACATAGCATTGCAATATGTCTGGGATCTACCAGTATAACAAATTACCTTTCATTGCCCTTTTTTAAGGTTGATCTACTCTTTCATATCCCCCTTTTTTATATAAATTTTGCAGTTTATCCAGTTTCTCAAAAAAATGAATTTTTACTGGGATTGTATTGAATTTATAGCTTAGAAGAGAACTGGTATAAAAAAAAATATTGTCTCACCTAAGAGCTTATACTGTCACTCCATTTTTCAGATCATATTGCCTTTTGACAGTTTTTAAGAAATCTCCACACTAACATAGTGTGCATATACACACACATAAATATATATACATATATATGCAAATAATTTTCTTTTTAGTTTGACCTTGATTCAGACACCTTTCTTAGTGTTCTTGTTAGTTCTTTTGTTTGATGGTTCTATTTGTTTACTGAAAATATGAATATATCATCTACAAATGATAACTGTGTGTCTTCCCTTCTAAAACATACACTTCTCTTTGTCTTCTTATAACCTAGAACATTACCTTTATCCTTATTACTGCTATTAAATGTATCCAAAATTTCTCCATTAAGTGTGATGTTTGCTGCAGGATTTTAATATACAATTTTTACCAAGTTAATGAAATTCCATTATACTTATAGTTTAAAACAGAGTTTTATTTTGAATTCCTCAGTGCTGAACTGTACCAAGATGTCTTTCTTCATCTATTGAAATAATTACATATTTATTGTCAAGTTATACTGATAGATTTTATGATATTGAATGGTTCTTGCATTATTGTGATAAACTTTATTAGTTGTGCTTCTTTTTTGTAATGCATTAGTGGATTTGACTAATATTTCATTTAGATTCTTGAATAAAATGTCTCTACATTTTCTAATGTTGTCCTTACCTGGTTCTGGAATCAAAGTCATATTTGCTTCATAGAATGAACTGGGAAGCTTTATCTCTTTTGATATATTTTAGGTTTAAGTTAAGCATTAGTATATAATTTGAATATTTTGTAAAATTCACCTTTTAAAATCATGTGGCCTGGGTTTGTTTGTTGGTTTGTTTGTTTGGGGAATTGGTGGAAGGAAGAGTTTGGACTACTACAATATTGTTCATGTTTCCTGGTTTACTATTCCAATTCTTTTTCTTCTTATGCAATTTGGCTTTCTATATTTTTATAGAATTTTATCCATTTCATTTAGGGTTTCAATACTCTTATTATTCTAAAAAATCTCCACTGTGTTTGCAGTTATTGCCTCTTTTTGTTCTATATTTTCACTCATATTTTACTTTTATACTCATCTTTTGTCCTTGATGAGTCTTGTAAGATGTGCCTATCTTATTCATTTTTGCAAGGACATCATTTCTGCCTTTGTTAATCTTAACCATAGTCTTATTTGACTGATCTCTGCCCTGGTAGTTATGATCTTCTTTAATATTTCTTTGGTTTCTTTGTTGCTCTTTTGCTCTTTGAGTTGAATGATAGTTTTTTTTTTTCAATTTTATTTTTGAAAGATGCTTTTAAAGCTGGAATTTTCCCTCTATAGACTAAATTTTTGGCAGCCTATGTTTTTATTATCATTTGATTTTATGTGTCTTAATTTCCTTTTTAACCCAAGCGCTATCTGGTAATATGTTATTTCCAAAAAATTCTGGATTTTAACATATCTAATTTGATGTTAATTTTTAGTTTTATTACGTATGTTTAGGAAACATGCTCTGTGTGAAATTTATCCCTTGGAATTTAGGGCATCTTCCCTTATGTCCTAATTCATGGTCAATTTTGGTACATGTTTCTTGATTGCTCTAATTTAATCTGTATTATCTGTTTGTAAGGTTTAGAGTTCTGTATATTCTTATTAATTATTGGAATAATCAGATCTTGATATATGTGCTTTTTTTTTTATCTGTTGTATCTATAAGTTTCTGAAGTGGCATGTTAAAATATCCTGCCATAACTATTGATTCTTACATTTATATCTGCAATTTTGTCAGCTACTGCCTTACATATTTTGACGCTATAATGGGGGGACATATATTTTCATAATGATGATGCATATATTTTTAAATTTCTTTTAAGTAGTTTTTGTTTTGTTTTGTTTTGTTGGAGTCGGGATATCACTTTGTCGCTCAGGCTGGCATGCAGTGGCATGATCACAACTCACCACAGCCTCAACCTCCTGGGCTCAGAGGAGCCTTCTGCCTCAGTCTCCCATGTAGCTGGGACTATAGGCATGCACTACTACACTTTACTATTTTTATTTATTTATTTATTTTGTAGACACAAAGTCTCACTATATTGCCCAGGCTGGTTTTGAGCTCCGGGGCTCAAGCAATCCTCCTGCCTCAGCCTCCCAAAGTGCTGGGGTGATAGGCGTGAGCCTCTGTGTCCAGCCTCTTTTAAGTAGTTTAAACATCCTAATTGCTCCTTGAAATTTTATCCAAAAGTATTATATATAGGAAACATATTTCACTGCTTTTACATCAAGATTTTTTCACATTTTAACCTCTCTAAAACTGAGTTGTGAGTTGCTAATTAATGAGTATAAAACTCCAATTAAGCCGGGCTCGGTGGCTCAGCCTATAATCCCACGCCTTTGGGAGGCTGAGATGAGTGGATTGTCTGAGCCCGCAGGTTCGAGACCCGCCTGGGCAGCAAGACCTCATCTCTACAATAAATCAAAAAATTAGCCGGGCGTGGTAGCGCATGACTGTAATTCCGGCTGCTTGGAAAACTGAGGCAGAAGGATCTCTGGAGCCCAGCAAGTCGAGGCTGCGGTGGCGGGGAGTGGCTACTGCACTCCAGTCTGGGCGACAGAGTGAGACTCCAACTCAAAACAAAAACAAAAACAAAAAACCCTCCAATTAAGCAAAATGAATAAATTTCTAGAGACCTGCTGTACATTATAACCTATTGTTAACAGTACTGTACTGTACACTTAAAAACTTGTTAAGGGGGTAGATCTCATGTTGTGTTCTTACCACAATAAAACAGAAGCTTAAAATAAAAAAATAAAATAAAATTGAGTTTTTTCTTTTACTTGTTGTCAAGGAGGAAGGAGATGTGGCCTAGTTGTCATTGCTTATGCTTATGTGAACATAATGATAGCTGGTCTTCTTCCTGTTACTTCAGTTGAATTATGTACACTGTTGGTATTAGATATGTTGAGTTTAGTTACTGTTTAAATGTCTTCAAAAGCTTACATTATGATTGGGCATTGAAATGAAAAGGTAATAGATACAGAAAGACATGGAAATTGAGCAAATATTAAAAAACAAATGCTTATAATTGGAGAAAGGATTGCAATTCTGTATTTTCAAGCAAAGCAATAATCAAATACTTTATGAAACCCAAGAATAGAAGACACCCACAAGTAGATAGAGGTGTGTTACTTTTTTTTACAAAGATTCATGCCAAAGTGATGCCTATCATACCAACTAATCCAACTAGAAGGAAAATAATTTGTCAAATCCCTTGGAATGGATAAAAGAAAGTTAAAAAACAAGGAGTCTAGTGCGACCTATTTATATGTCTTGCAGGTCTATAGTCAAGGTGTCAAATGCCAATTTGTCAGAAACTTCTTGCTGACTTTTATATGAAGCTATTTACTTCATTGAGAAATTAATTCAATTCCTATTTAAAGTCAATTGAGAAAAAACATGAAGCCATGAATTAAATTAGATAATAAATACTAATAAAACCTTCATTGAGAAATTAATTCAATTTCTATTTAAATTCAATTGAGAAAAAACATGAAACCATGAATTAAATTAGATAATAAATACTAATAAAACTTTGAGGTTTTTTTTTTAACCTTGAGTTTTTATGGAACCATTGCCAAAGGTGTTTTATTATGAGCAAAGACAGATTAGAAAATGTAATGTTTCACATGCTATTATAAATACCAAAGGTCAAAAGTCACCATATTTAATTTCAAACCACAAATCAATAACACAGAGTAGGACAATTCCCAAATATGTTACTGTACTTGTACTAAAAATAAAAATTAGGCATTAGGTAAACTGCTATCAGACTAACAAAAAATCTGGGATAGATGTCTAGGAGACCTAAGTAACTAACCAAATATATTTTCTTTGACATATTTGATTAGCTAAAGAATAAATTTGTTTGTTGTTAGAAAACCTTCCACTGGTTGCAAGTTATGGTTATGATTTCAAGATACTAGTGGAGCACTCAGTGTTTCACTGCATGTTCTATTGTTATTACAGAGGACATTTTAGCTTGGTAACTGATTCAGAGTGAAAAAGTAATTTAGAAGAGTTATACTCTGAACTGAAAACATTTTAGTTTTCCTTTTACGTACTAGAAGTGATGTGTGATAAAAAATATATGCATCAAAATAGGTCTAAAATATTTATTTTAATACATATAAAATAAAAATTTTACATGATAAGAAAGCATTGTTTCATTGTTTAATTGATAGGGATTTTTCTACTTTCTTAGTTTTATATAAAATAATGATATTTTATAACTGATGAAACCTCAGATACTCTACAATTTAGGTACTACAATTGTTCCAAGTTTTTGATTATTTATTTATATTTTCATGGAATGTCTATGTTCAGCATTTTATTTCCAGTTCTTCCATCTCTTTATTTTTAAAGTTTCTCCTGGAGGCCACATATGGTTGGATAATGCTTTTGTTTTAATCAATTCTGAGAGCCTCAGCCTTTTAATTGTTCGATTTAACCCATTTATATTTTGTAATTACTGTTATATTAATGATTATTTCTTCCAACTTATTTTATACTTACATTTACTTTTTTACATTGAATATATTATTTTATTTCATTGATTTAAAAACCTATAACAAATATTTAAGTTCATATGACAATTGCCTTAACTTAATATTTAAACATGTATTTTCATCTTTTATTTTCATAATCATATTAATATACATATCTTTCCCCTAGCAATATAAATACTTTTGATATTCACAATACCTTTAGTTTCTTTCTCCTGCTCCCTTAATTCCTGTCATGTTGATACTGATAGTCTTAGTTGCTATGCATATGTTTTTTTCCTTTGGTCTTGGAGTGGGTGAGTTTGTTTTTTCTTCTCTTTCCGTCTCCCTTCTTCCCTCCCTCCTCCCCTCCTTTCATTCCCTTCTTGACAAAGATAACATTTGCTTATCTATTTGAAGATGCTTATTGTCCATATCTCCTGTATCATCCTTCTTCATTTGTACCTCTTCTTATTTCTGTACTTTCTTTTAAAGTATTTTAATGTGAGTCTTTGATGGTCTTTGCATGGTAAGCCTGAGACTATACGCCTGAGCATACTTTAAACACATACCTAGGTTTTACTTAAATACTGACTGGAGATGAAAATCCTAATTTCAAAGTTCTTTTTCTTCAATACTTTAAAATTTCTCAATTGTTCTATTGTTTCCAATGCGAAGTTGAGAAGTTTGATGCCAATTTGATTCCTAATCCTATGTAAGTGCATTCTGGAATCATTTAGCATATTCTCTATTCCTTATGTCTGAAAATTTCACTCTAATGAATCTGCCTTTTTCTTTTCTGTTTGACACTTTGTGAGCCCTTTTCATCTGAAGTCTTTATTTCTGGGGAATTCATCTTTGCTTTTTATCCAAATATTTCTTCTTCAACAATAACAGCTTCCTCCTCCTCCTCCTCCTTCCTCCCTCTCTCTCTCTCTCTCTCTCTCTCTGCTTTCCTCTCTCTCCATTTTTCCCTCATCTCTGGATATTGATACTTCTATATCTATTCTCCATATCTTTTATAATCTTTTTTTTTTTTTTTTGGAGGGGGACTCTCTCAATTTTTTTTTTTTTTTTTTTGAGTTGGAGTCTCACTCTGTCGCCCAGACTGGAGGGCAGTGGCCGCTCCCGGCCACGCAGCCTCGACCCGCTGGGCTCCGGTGATCCTTCCGCCTCAGCCTTCCAAGTAGCTGGAACTACAGGCGCGCGCTATGACACCCGGCTAATTTTTTGATTTATTGTAGAGATGAGGTCTTGCTGCCCAGGCGGGTCTCAAACCCGCGGGCTCAGGCAATCCACTCACCTCAGCCTCCTAAAGGCATAGGATTACAGGCTGAGCCACTGAGCCCGGCTTCAATTTTTTTTTTTTATCTTATATTAAAGATGTGTGGTACAATTCAGGATTAGGTATACAAGTGGGCATCGTACAGGTGAAGTTTGGGCCTCCCTTTGGTCCCCACTTCTCCTGGTTTGAGATCAGGTACCCTTACTGATGTTGTGCCCTCCCTGTCCCACCCTCCCCTGGCAGTATCCTGCTACTGCCAATCCCTTTCTTATAGTATTATGATAAGTGTTCTGGGCCTGCTTATGAATGAACTTTTATAGTCTTTATATCTTTATTCTTTCCTGCTTTTTTATTTGTTCTCAATCTTTTATTTCAATTCCCTAATCTGCTACTCAGCTTTATCCATCATTTTGCAAGGCCCATGCTAATAAGGCTTTAGGTGTTTCCTAACTTTTACCATTACAAATAATGCTGCAGTGAATAACCTACACCATTATATACATGTTAAATTATTTCTATATAATAAATTCCCAAAATTGAGACTGTAAGTCAAAGGATATCTGAATTTCTAATTCCTGATAGTTAAATTTATCTCCATAGGGGTAGACCAATTTGTATTACACCAACAATGTGTAAGAGTACTAGTTATCACCCAGTCTTAAAAAATATCTCAGATTCCAAAAAAATCTTGCTAGACTAATAGGTAAAAAATAGTTCTAGTGTAGTTTTCATTTTCAGTTTTTTTCTCCTTTTTTTTCTCCATTTATTTCATGAGTTTATTGGAACAGTAAACAGAAGTTGTAAATTTTTTCAAGATAGAAATGACCTCACCCTAATTGTCAAGTTTGGGAAACATCAAGATTTTAATATGTGTACTATTAGTGTAATGCTTGATTTTCAAGTTTTTAGAATGAAGGTTCTCACATGTTATCTCTGCCACAGGAATCATTGACTTACAATGTAGAATGTTATGTTATAAAAAGTATCATCTTGGATTTCAGAAATGTGTGTTTATACACACAGTCTGGATTTTTATAATTAAAATATTTTTTCCATTGTAAGTTGGGCTTAGTCATTTCTTCCAAGTCCTAGATTTTTTCATAAAATGCTTCTAGATGCAAACATCACCCTTCAAAGATCAGCCCTGTTCAATGGTCACTTCATTTCTCTTGAAATGAGTAAGGTTGACCATCTTTTCAGAGTTCTTTATATATTTTTTGATCAACAACTTTACAAATATTTTTTTTTTTAATTACTGGTCTAATTTATGACAATTCTTAGGAACTCTTTGTATATTAGGGAGGTTGGTTCTTGATATGAGATGCAATATTTCTCTCTCAGATCATCTTTTTACATTTTTTAATAGTATTTGATAATTTTGCAATGCAGATTTTAAAACTTTTATTAGTTATATTTATTAATCTTTCCTTTCATGGATTTTAGATTTTGAGCATGGTAAAAAAAAAAAATTTTTCCCCTACTTTTAAAGTTTAAAAAAATAATTTTAATTTTTTTTCTAGACATTTTTATGTTCAACTTTTTTTTTTGAGTTGAAGTCTCACTCCATCGTCCAGGCTGGAGTGCAGTGTCATGCTCACGGCCACCCCAGTGTTGACCTGCTGGGCTCCAGTGATCCATCTGCCTCAGCCTTCCAAGTAGCCGGAACTACAGGCATGTGCTACCATGCCCGGTTAATTTTTTATTTATTGTAGAGAAAAGATCTCACCAAGTTGCCCAGGCTGGTCTCAGACTCTTGGGCTCAGGCAATCCACTTGCCTCAGCCTCCCAAAGTGCTAGGATTACCGAACCTGGCCTTCAATTTTTAATATTGTAACTTTAATCTATTTTGAATTTATCTTGGTTCAAGAAGTCAAGTAGAGACATTCCTTTTTTTCCAAGATGGCTACCAAGCTTTCACCACATCATTTATTTTAAAAAATCCATTTTTTCTGTGACTGTTTGAGATGCCACCTTCATTGCACACTAATTTGTTCTATATATTTGAATGTATTACTAGATTTTTGAAATCTATCTCACTTGTCTATCTATCTGTGAAACCAATACATTATTCTAGTTATCAAGGCTTTATAAAATATTTTAATAATGGGTGGTGCTGCTATTATTACTTTTTTTCTCATAGTTTTACTGGACATTTATGGTTTTTTTACTGTTCAATATAACTAAGAACCAGTTTGTCTAGTTAAAAAAAAAGGTCTAAGCCGGGCTCGGTGGCTCAGCCTGTAATCCCGGCTTTGGGAGGCTGAGGTGAGTGGATTGCCTGAGCCCGCGGGTTTGAGACCCGCCTGGGGAACTTGGCGAGACCTCATCTCCACAATAAATAAAAAAATCAGCGGGGCGTGGTAGTGCATGCCTTTAATTCCAGCTACTTGGAAGGCTGAGGCAGAAGGATCACTGGAGCCCAGCAGGTCAAGGCTGCAGTGGCCGGGAGCGGCTACTGCACTCCAGTCTGGGCAACTGAGTGAGACTCCAACTCAAAAAAATCAACAAAAAAAAAAAAATCTAAAGATGTTGTCATTGGATTCATATTAAATTCATATTATAAATTACAGAGAAAATTCTCATTTTTATGTTGTCAATGTTTCATGTCTAAGATCATAGTATGTCTTACCATTTGTTCAAAACTTCAACCACTGTTTCTTCAGTGGTGCTAAATTTTTCCTCAAAAAGTTTAATATATAGATCTTACAAATTTATTGAGTTTATTTCTAGGTATTCTAACTTAATGCTATATTGAGGATTTCTGGCATGATGGTGATGGGGCAGGTTGGACTGCGAGAGTCTCCACAAAAGCAAGTGTCCATAAAGACTCTTTGCGTAAGTGGGCGTGTGCCAGTGGGTGAGTGAAAGTCTGTCTGAGGGGAGACTTGGGTTCATGTACCGGGTCTCTCCTCCCAAGGTGACTGCAACCCCCCACTGCCCTGAGATTAGAACCATTGGTACGCAGGATTGTCTGCTGCTCTCGGGACTCTCCTGAGAAAAGCCTGTTGAATACAGCTGATTCTCATCACCTGGTGCCCAGCCCACGCCATCACCTGTGACAGCAAAGCAGCTGGGGCCCCAATCATTGGAGAGAGAAGATGGGGAGAGCTGGAGAGGAGTCCCACCACCAGTGAGGAAACACCAATGGTTGCCATTTTCTCTGTCCAGGGACCAGGCAGAGATCTGCATAGCCCCACCTAGCTCCACCCAGCCTCCAACTTGGGACCTAGAGGTAAGCTCATCAAACTTGAAGAGACAAACACCCCTCCCCCACACTTGATCAGACACAGGCACGTCAGATCTGAGTGGGAGACTTGACAGGTAGCTAGCAGGGTGGGTCCAGATCTAATCCACCCTCCTCCCAAAGTAGGCCTGTGGCATCTGACCCATGCTGAGAAAAAAACCTGTCAGCCTGTGCTGAGGGCAGAGAGGAAGGACTGGAGATCAGAGCTGAAAGGATGTTGGACTTAAAGGAACCCCTCAGAGCAAGTTTTGTTTTTTGTTTGTCTATTTGTTTTGCTCATTTTTCTTGTTTGTTTTTTATTTTAGTTTGTTTTTTCTCTCTTTCTGTCTTTGATTGCTTTTTCATACTTGCTTTGTTTCTGCTATTTTTTAAGACTTTCTGTGTATGGGTATTTTTGAGAGTGAGTACATCAATAAGGGGGTTTCTGTCAGTTTGTGTATTTGTATGATTGTCTATGTTTTAGTTTTTTAAATCTTTTCTGTGTTTGTGTCTCTTGTCATATGTTAGTTGGTACGCCTGTCTGTTTTCCCTCTTATTCTTCTCTCCACCTTGTTCTAGTCACCCTCCTTCCTTTTTCCACTCTTTCCCTTTTTCTTACCTCATTTTGCTTTCAGAGGGCAAACCTTTACCCCAACAGCATGGACAGATTGAAAGACAGTGGGAAGTGGGTTCCAAGGGGCCTACACACCTGTCAGTAGATACTGGAATCTGAAGATACTTTCTGAATCACAGCTCCCCCCCAATTAATCTCAAAACTGCAAAAAAGTACAACCCCAGGTTCAGAATTTAACAAAGCCAGAGGATCCATAAAAGGAAGAATAGGAGATTAAGCAAACAGAAGTAAAAGCTACCACCCCCATCCCTGAACAACAGAATTAAAGAAGAGGTAAAAATTAAAATAAAAAAAAAGGAGGGAGGAAAATCTACACAAATGAAGAAAAATAAAAAGAAGAATATAGGTCTCACACAAACCCCTGGGAGGTCATACATTGAGAATACAGACTCAGAATACAAACAAGGAAGAGCCACAGAAAGACTGGCCTCAAACCACAAACCCAGTTATCACAACATTAATAAATATAATTGAGGAGAGACAAGAAGAAAGAATGAAGGAGTTGATAAACAGGATAACAGCAGTGAAGAACACAGTGAATGAAATAAATAACAAACTGAAATCATGGAAAGCAGAATTAACCAAGCAAAAATCTCAGAGCTTGAGGACTACAAAATGAAACTAACATAAACTGTCAAAAACATAGAAAAGAAGCTTTAAAAGACAGAGCAAAACCTTCAAGAGATAAGTGATTATTTCAAGAGACTGAACCTAAGATTAATTGAACTTCCTGAGGCAGAAAGAGACACAGAGACCACCCTGGAACAAACGTTCCATGATTTAGCCAAGAAAACGTCTCTCATCTAATCAGTGATACTCTCGTTCAAATACAAGACATTCAGAGAACCCCTGCAAGATGACAAATGAGTTGACCAACTCCTAGACACCTAGTAATTCACCTACACAAAGTAGGTATAAAAGAAAAAAATCCTAAAGCAGTAAGAGATAAAGGTCAGACAACCTACTGTGGAAGACCAATTAAAATAGCAGCAGACTTATCCACAGAAACACTTCAGGCTAGGAGAGCTTGAAGCCCAATCATCAAAATTCCCAAAGATAAACAATTACAACCAAGAATTACCTACTCAGCTAAGCTAAGCTACATCAGTGACGAAGAATTAAAATCTTTCCCAGACATTCAATCTCTAAGAGCTTACAATGCCTCCAAACCAGCTCTACAGGAAACACTTAAGAAAGTATTAAACACAGAAGAAAGGAAAAAAGGAATGACAATGCCCTTCACAAGAATGCAGGAAAAAGATTGAAAACACACATGAATCAACACAAAAATCAAAAGAGAGACAACAAACAAATAGCAACAACTACAACAAACTCTATAAGAATCTCATGACAGAGATAAACTCTCATATTTCAATAATTAGCCTGAAGGTGAATGGACTAAATGCACCACGGAAATGACATAGAATGGCAAAATGGATCAAATATCATGAGGCAACAATATATTGTCTCCAAGAGACTCATTTCACTTCAGAAACAAAACTCACAGACTCAAAGTCAAAGGATGGGAATCAAAATTTTAGGTGAACAGAACACAAAAGAAAGCAGGAGTCACAATCTTAATATCAGACAAAATACCCTTTAAGCTATCAAAAATTTAAAAAGATACAGAAAGTCACTACATAATGATAAAAGGTTCAATCCATCAACAAGAAATATCCATCCTAAACATATATGCACTCAACATAGGAACACCAACTTTCATAAAGCAGCTTTTAGGTAAATTTCAAAAAGATATTGACTCTAACACTATCATAGCTGGGGACTTAAATATCCTACTCACAACCCTAGAAAAATCAACAAGACAAAAAATCAATAAGGAGATCCAGAGCCTCAATGTGACACTTTACCAAATGAACTTAATTGATACATACAGAACACCACCCAACGACCATGGAATATATTCCACTCATCACCACATGGAACATATTCTAAGATTGACCATATCCTCGGCCATAACTCAAGCATAAACAAATTTCATAAGATTGAAATTCTGCCATGCATCTTCTCAGACCACAGTGGAATAAAAATAAATATCTACACCAACAAAGTTCCCCCAAAACCCACAAAGAACTGGACACTAAACAGCATGATGCTAAGCAACTCCTGGGTCAACATAGAAATCAAAACAGAGATTAAAAGATACCTGGAAACAAACGAAAATGAAGAAGTATCTTACCAAAATCTCTGGGATGTGGGGAATTCATATCTCTACAAACACACATTAAAAAATGGAAAGATCACAAGTTAACAGCCTAACAAATCACCTAAGGGAGCTGGAAAAGCAAGACCACCAAAGCCCCAACTTCAGCAGAAGAATCCGATCACCAAAATAAAAGTCCAACTTTAGGACATGGAAGACAAAAAGATAATACAAAAAATCAACAAAACAAAAAGCTGGTTCTTTGAAAGGATAAGCAAGATTGATGGTCCCCTATAGACTGACCAAGAAAAAGAGAGAAAAAGCCCAAATAATCACAATCAGAAATGCAAAAGATCAAGTCACAACTGACCCTGTAGAAATACAAAAGATTATATGAGACTACTATGTACACTTATATGGAAATAAACTTGAAAACCTAAAGGAAATGAAGGACTTTCTGACATCACACAACCTCCCCAACTTGAAACAAGAAGAAATCAAGACCCTAAATAGACCAATAACAATCTAGGAAATTGACTATGTCCTAAAAAAACTACCTAAAAAAAAAAAATGCCCTGGACCAGATGGCTTTCCAGAAGAAATTCAACAAAACATATAAGGAGGAACTGATACCAATCCTATTGAAAGTATTCCAGGCAATTGAGAAAGATGAAACTCTCCACAAATCATTTTAGAAAACTAACATCACATTGATACCCAAAACAGGTAAAGATCCAACAAAGAGAACTACAGATGAATATCCTTGATGAAAATGGATCCTAAAATTCTCAACATGAGCTGGGCTCGGTGGCTCAGCCTGTAATCCCGCGCCTTTGGGAGGCTGAGGTGAGTGGATTGCCTGAGCCCGCGGGTTCGAGACCCGCCTGGGCAGCGAGACCTCATCTCTACAATAAATAAAAAAATCAGCTGGGCTATGGTAGTGCCTGCCTGTAATTCCGGCTACTTGGAAGGCTGAGGCGGAAGGATCGCCGGAGCCTAGCAGGTCGAGGCTGCGGTGGCCGGGAGCGGCCACTGCACTCCAGTCTGGGCGACAGAGTGAGACTCCAACTCAAAAAAAAAAAAAACAAAAAAAATTCTCAACATGATCTTAGCAAATCACGTTCAACAACACATCTCAAAAATCATTGACCACGACCAAGTAGGCTTCATCCCAGGGTTGTAGGGGTGGTTCAACATTCAGAAGACCATAAGTGTAATTAAATATATCAACAGATGTAAAGACAAAATCCACATTATTATATCATTAGATACAGAAAAAGCTTTTGATAAAATCCAGCACCCCTTCTTTATAAAAACCCTCAAACATCTAGACATAGATGGAACATACCTCAAAATAGTAAGAGCCAACTACAGGAAACCCACAGCCAACATACTGCTAAACAGACAGTAATTGGAACCATTTCCTCTGAAAACCAGAAGAAGAAAAGGATGCCTACTCTCACCCCTCCTTTTCAACATAGTTTTGGAAGTCCTAGCTAGAGCAATCAGACAAGAGAAGGAGAACAGGGGTATCCAAATGGGAAAGAAGAAAGTTAAGTTATTCCTCTTTGCAGATAACATGATTCTATACCTCAAAAACCCAAGAGAGAATCTGTTAAAAACCTCCTTGCACCGATGAAGGACTTTGGCAAAGTCTCAGGGTATAAAATTAATGTGCACAAGATAGTCACATGTTTATACACCAACAATAAACCAACAGAAACCCAAATACAAAGCACAATCCCATTCACAATAGCCACAAAAAAATGAAATACCTTGGCATCATCCTAACCAGAGATGTGGAAAACCTTTACAATGAAAACTACAAAACACTGCTCAAAAAAATCAAAGATGACACAAACAAACGGAAAAATATTCCATGCTCATAAACTGGAAGAATCAACATTGTTAAGATGTCCATCCTACCCAAGGCAATCTACAGATTTAATGCAATACCCATTAAATTACCAGCAGCATTCTTCTCAGATCTGGAAACAATGCAGGAATTCATATGGAAACATAAATGACCACAAATAGCCAAAACAATCCTCAGAAAAAACAAACAAACAAAAACAAACCATAGGTATCACACTCCCACACTTTAAACTTTATTATAAAACTACAGTAATCAAAACAGTCTAGTATTGGTTCAGGAACAAGCATATTGGCCAATGGAGCAGGATAGAGAATCCAGAAGTAAAACCTCAATTTTTCAACCAACTCATCTTCAACAAAGCCTCCACCACCAACCACTGGGGAGAGGAGAACCTATCAGTAAATGGTACTGGAAAAACTGGTTGACCAAATGCTGAAGATTAAAACAAGACCTTATCTATCACCATACACAAAAATAAACTCTAAATGGATCAAAGACCTAAATGTAAAACCGCAAACTATAAGAACCTCAGAAAATGCAGGAGATATCTTTATGGAAATTGGAACTGGCAACCAATTCCTGATCAAAACCCCAAGCGCCCATGCCATAAAAGATAAGATAGACAAGTGGGACTTCATCAAACTGACAAGCTTCTGCAAAGTCAAGGAAACCATCAAGAGAGCAGAAAGACAGTCCACAGACTGGGAAAAATATTTGCCAACTGTATGTCTGACAAAGGCCTAATATCTAGGATCTACGAAGAACTCAAATGCACCAAAAAGAAAAAAAAACAAACAGCCCATTGCAAAGTGGGCAAAACATATGAATAGACACTTCTCAAAAGAAGACATATGAGCAGCCAATGGATATATGAAAAAATGCTCAGCCTCACTAGTCATCAAAGAAATGCAAACTAAAACTACACTGAGATACTACTCAACTCCAGTCAGAATGGCCATCATCAATAACTCAAAAAACAACAGATTCTGGAGAGGATGTGATGAAAAGGGAACACTTCTACACTGTTGGTGGGAGTGTAAACTAGTACAGCCTCTGTGGAAAACAGTGTGGCGATTCCTAAAAGATCTAAAACTTGACCTTCCATATGACCCCGCTATCCCCCTACTGGGAATATACCCGGAAGAACTCAAATCACTCTATGAAAAAGATACGTGCACATGTATGTTTATTGCAGCATTGTTCACAATAGGAAGAACATGGACCCAGCCATGTTGCCCATCTAAAGATGACTGTATTAAAAAATTGTGGTACATATACACAGTGGAGTATTATGCAGTCATAAAGAAGAACAAAATCATGAATTTCACAGCAACCTGGGTGGACTTAGAGTCTATAATACTGAGTGATCTTTCACAGAAACAAAGAGCTGAGTATCACAAGTTCTCACTCATAAGCGGACCTTGAACAATTATCAAAAACTATAAGAAAAGAATTGGCAGTAGCAGGAAACTGCCAGGTTGGGGGACGGGGAGGTGGGATTGGTAGTAGTGGTAATCTGCCTGGGGAAGGGGGCACACACCTCATCAACAAGGGTAGCTGCATAATGAACATTTGTATACCTAACCCTGAATTGTACCCCATATCTTTAAAATAAAAAATTAAAAGTTAAAATAATAATAATAATGCTATATTGAAATCTGAGTCTTTTCTTAATTTGCTTTCCTTTTCAGCATTTTATTGAGATGCACTTCATATACCATGATAGTCGCAGAGTTGTGCAAATCAAATTTTAGAACATCTTCAACACTCCAGAAAGAAGTCACACACATATTAGCAGTCATTCCAATTTCCACTCCTCCCTCTGCCCCACCCTGCCCCAATTCCAGTCAACCACTAATCTACTTTTTGTCTCTGTGGATTCTGGACATGATATAATATGTGGTCTTTTTCTTTGGTGACTGGCATCTTTCATGTAGCATAATGTTTTTAAGGTTCATCCATGTTTCCACACACATCAGTACTTCACGTTTTTATTGCTAAATACTATTCCATTGAATGGATATACCACATTTTATTTATTTAACATTTATCAGTTTATGGACATTTAGATCATTTCCACTTTTGGTCTATTATGAATAATACTACTATGAACATTTGTATACAAGTTTTTGTGCGGACATATGTTTTTAATTCTCTTGCATACTTTGGACTAAAGTGGGTAGATCATACAACTCTAGCATTTTAAGAAACTGCCAAACAGTTTTCTAAGTGACTGCACTGTTTTACATTGCCATCAGTAGTTTATGAGAATTTTAATTTCTCCACAGACTCACAAACACTTGCTATTGTATGTTTTTTAAAAAAACTATTATTATTATAGCTGTCCTAGAGAATGTGAAGAGGTATTTTACTGTGGTTCTGTTTTGCATTTCACCAATAACAAATTGCATTGACCATTTTTAAATGTGTTTCTTCACCATTTGAATATCTTCTTTGGCAATATCTGTTCAAGTCCTTTGCTCATTTAAACTATTAGGCTATTTTTCTTTTTATTCTTTTTGTCTTATTATTTCTCCCTCATTATTTTTCTTGTTGGTGTTTAAAAATTTTATTACTTATGCTATCTATGTTCTATAGATTCAACCCCACCCCAAGCCCCTACAGCAAGCCTTTGGATTTATTTCTAAATTGCACTTTTATTGGATTGTAAATTCATATTTTCTAATTGATTGTTCCTGTTATATGTGAAAATCTACAGATTTTAGTATTAATTTTTTTCTTTTGCTACTTTAATTAATTTTCTTACTATTTGTTGTACTTTTTAATTGATTTTCTTGGGTTTTTCAGGCATGCAAGCATATTGTCTGCAAATAGTAATTGTTCTTTCCAATTATTTCTCTTGTCTAATTGCATTGGCTAGTACCTCCAAAGCATTATTAAAAAGTAGTGGTAATAGAGGACATACTCATTTTGTTTATGATACTAATAGAAATCTTCCTAGTGACTTAATTTTTTTTGGCTAGCATAAGTTTATATTTATCATGTTATGATGTATTAGTCTATTTGTTTATTTAAAATATTAAAGTCAAGACTAGACTTAAAACTTTTATTGTCTGTGGAGGTGACAACATTATTTTTCTCTTTAGAGCCATTGATTTTGTGAATTATATTAATTTCCTAATGTTCAGTCATCCTTTTATTCCTGGAATAAATTTTGCCTAGTCATAATGAATGTATTCTTATTTTAATGCACTGTTATATTCTGTTTCCTAATATTTTATTTAAGATTTTAAATTGGAATTAATAATTAAAATTGGTCTTTATTTTCTTTTTTTTGTGGGTAGACTTGCTGCCAAGTTTCAACGTAACATTTACTTCACAGAAAAAAAAGAAGTTTTTCTCATTTTTCAGTGCTTTGTAACACTTTAAAAAGCAATGAAAATGTTTGTTATTTATTAAAGACTATGTAAATTCTTTTATAAATTTATCTAAGGCTATTCTGGAGAATGCCCTATTGAAAACGGTATTAGTCTATTGGGGCTGCCATAACAAAGCACCACAAACTGAGTGGGTTAAGCAACAGAAATGCGCTTTCTCACAGTCTGAGATCAAGCTGTGAGCAGGGTTATGCTTCCTCTGAAAGTGCTGGGGCAAGATCTGTTCCAGGTCATCCTCTCAGTGCCTTGGTGTGTAATAGTATAACTCCAGTTTCACATGGCATTTTCCCTGTATGCCTGTGTCCATGTCCCAATTCCCCCTTTTTTCCTTTTTTATAAGCACACCGTAT
The DNA here is from genome assembly GCA_027257055.1 of Cephalopachus bancanus. NCBI lineage: Eukaryota > Metazoa > Chordata > Mammalia > Primates > Tarsiidae > Cephalopachus > Cephalopachus bancanus. The sequence goes on along the minus strand of JAPVLO010000184.1, from coordinate 588,597 downwards.
GAACACTGGTTGTATGGAATTAGAGCCCACCCTGTTCAAGTATGACTTCACCCTAACTTAACTAATTATACCCACAATGACCCTATTTCCAAATGAGATCATATTCTGAAATACATGGGTTAGGACTTAAATATATGAATTTTGAGGAATACAGTTCAACCCATGACAACAATCTTATCTATTCTTGAAAATCACCCTATTTAAACTTTCTAACTCCTTTGGAGTTAATTCTGGTAAGATACATTTTTCTAGAAAATTATTCATTTCTTAAATATTTTCAAATATATTTGAATAGAATTGACCAAGTAAATCTTTATAATTCTTTCAGTTTTCTGTTTCTGGTTATTTCTCCCATAGTAAATTTTTTGGGAGGTATTTAAAAACTTTTTTATTCATGTTATTCAATGATTTGTAGATTATACCACACTCCCATTCCCCTAGAACAAGTTTTTGGAATTATTTCTCAATTATATTGTTTTTCTTTTTTCCAAATAACTAATTTATATTTTTTATTCTGTTAATGACTTCTGTATGCTTTCTTTCAGTTTACTTTTTCTTTAAATGACTACATGCATTTATTTTAAAAATAATTATACAGCAAAATTGATTTTTGAAAAACTCTTTTAGTGTACAAATCTATGAAGTATAACATATATATATGGACTTATGTGACCGTGCCCATCATCAGGATACATAGCTATTCTATGACTTAAACCCACCTCCCCCCAGAAAATTCTCTGGTGCTGTTGATACCTTCCCCTCAACTTAACCTTGATGACCACTGATCTGTTCTCCTTCACTATAGTTTTGTCTTTTAGAAAATTACTTATTAATAGAATTATACTACATATTAATAGAATCAAAAGTTTACAAACTTTTGAGACTGGCTAATTTCACTAAGCACAATATCTTTGAGATTCATTCACATTGTCTGGGTATCAATATTTTGTTTCCTTTTATTGATGAGTAGTCTTCTATTGTATGGATATGCCACAGTTCGTCTATCCATTCATCCACTGGAAGACATAAGGGTTATTCCCAGTTTGCAGCAATTTTAAATAGAACTTTTAGGTACATTCATGTACAGGTATTTGTGTAAACATTATAATAGGACAAATCCCCAAGAGTGGAATTGCTAGGTCGTATAGTAAGCCTACCTATAACTTTTTAAGGAAATGCCAAACTGTTTTCTAAGTGACTGTACCATTTTGCATTCCCATCATGAACTACAAAAACCACACACTTCTTAACACAGTGTCTTATGGAGTGACACTATGCAACGTGTTTAGATAATGTGTAATTGAGTGTGAAGTCATCTCTGTGAAACACTGTGTTTAGGAGCGTGTGGTTCTTGTAGTTTGTTCTTCTGTGAGATATGTTTAAAAGATGTGTTTAATAGAGCTAGATGTGTGAGCAGCTGATTTTGTGTATTTACATTTACCAGGCATATTTCTGTTCATTTTTTGGTGCATCTCTTGTATGCAGTGCTAGATTGGGTTTTACTTTGTAGTATAAATATAATCTTAAAATTCTTTTCCACAAGACAAATAAGACATTTATAATTATTTATGGGTCAGATATATTGTCTGAGTTCTTTCTCAAATTCTTCTTCTTCTACTTCTTCTTTTTATTTTTAGAGTTGGGGTCTCACTCTGTTGCCCAGACTGGAGTGCAGTGGCAGGATCACAGCTCACCTCAGCCTCGACCTCCTGGGCTCAGGAGATGCTTTCAACCTCAGCATCCTGAGTAGCAGGGACTACAGGTGCATGCCATCAAGTCCAGCTAATTTTTTGTACAGATGAGTTTTTACTATGTTGCCCAGGCTGGTCCCAAATTTCTGGGCTCAAGCAATCCATCTATCTAGGCCTCCCAAAGTGCTGGGATTACAGGAATGAGCACTACAAGAATGAGCCATCAAGTCTGGCCCTCAAATTCTATCCCTCAACCAAATTATTTTTAAAATTTTTCATGTCTGTTTCATTTCTGTTGCCTGTCTCATTTCTAATTCTCCATCTACCCTCTCTTGTATTCCTTAGTTTTCTTGTTATCTTGTATTTCTGCTTTGTGATCTTCCTTTATATATTTGTTGCTTTGTAAATGTTCTTTTCTTTCTTTTTTTTTTTTTTTGAGTTGGAGTCTCACTCTGTCACCAAGGCTGGAGTGTAGTGACACGCTCACGGCCACCACAGCCTCAAACTGCTTGGTTTAGGCAATACTTTCGCCTCAGCCTTCCAAGTAGCTGGAACTACAGACACATGCCACCACGTCCCGCTAATTTTTGTGATTTACCATAGAGACTAGGTCTCATTAAGTTGCCGAGGCTGGTCTCCAACCCCCAGGCTCAGGCAATCCTCTCACCTCCTCTCCTAAAGTGCTGGGATTACAGGCTGAGCCATAGCACCTGGCTTTAAATGTTCTCTTTAAAATGTATTTTGTTACTAACGGTTTTATGGCAACATTATTCTGATGGGTATTCTTTTCCTGTTAAGTTTTGCTGGTCCTACTCACTTTTTTTCTTTCTGATTTTATCTTTGTACTGTTGCTGTGCCAGCAAACTTTTAGCTCACTGTGTCATGAGTTGGATTTTTCTTGCTTAGATAATTGCAAGAGGCTCCTTCAGGCCATGTGTTTTGCTGGCAGTTTATGGGAACTGCAGCCTCACTTTCTGGGTGTTTTCATAGCACATTGCCATGTCATCTTCCTCCTTTGTCCTGTCCATCTCTCCTTGCTCAGTGCACCTCCATTTCATAGCCATTGTTGTCTGTAAGGGATAGAGGTGTGTCGCTCCCAATTATGTCCCTATCTACAGGAAATGCAATTTGTGCCACGGTCTGCTGAGATCTGCTGCACCCGATGCCTCCTCTTCAGGTCCAGTACTGTCCCACATGGTTTCTGAGCAGTAGTTTATTTTGACAGTCCTCATACAAGTTTTCAAAACCGACCATTGTTGTGTCCTACTTTTCCTGAAGATGGAGTTTATGCCTTTAAAAAAAATTACCATGTTATTTTTGCAACCTATTTGGGAGGAGATGAGAGAAATTGCTGTCACACACACCCCCATGTTTGTACCACAAGTCCCAATGTCTCATTCACTAGTGAGTTGGTAAAGGCATCCAGGGTCTTTGTGACCCACAGCCTTAATTTCTAAATTAAGATTCCTGGTCACCCCCAAAATGGCTTGTCTCTCACCGCCCTAACTCTATGTGTCTCTCATGTGTCTAAGTATCACTTTGTGGAATCCCAACTGCTGTCTCTTAATAACAGACAGAAAATTCATACTCCTTTGCTTTGTTGGGTTAACCTGTCTATTCTTAATACTTCTTCCTTTCTCTTGGCAACCTGCTTTTCCACCAGGCTATCCATGGCACAGAGACCCCACAGAAGGCTGCTGGAGCTCATCGAAGCGCTTGGCTTCCTCTGGGATCACCCATATTTCCTGGAGAGTGATCCTTCTGCCCTTAGAGCAGCTGAGAATGACTTGCCTATGCATGTTTACAAGCTGTCTGCAACAGTGTCACACATTCTTTGGCATAATCCATGTTTTCAAATTCTTCCAGGGTCATTTGCTTGTGTCATCGTCATCACATGATTTGTTGTCTCACATTTGTCAAGCACCTTTTTGGGGTCATTTTCCCCTGGAGAGCTGGACCATAGATGCCCATGGGTAACCCCTGCTCCCACCCCCACCCTTGAGGCAGCAGATATTGGTGCACCGTCCTTAGTGCCCTCAGTGCCAGAGCTCCACTCCCTGCTGCTCTGTCTCAGGTCCCCTCCAGCTCCTTTCCTGATGAAGAGGAGGATGTGGCCAGGCTGAAGAGACTTTGGGGGCTTGGTCTGGCAGAGGAGACTTGCAGGGGCTCTGATGGCTCCAGGCCAGTCTTCTCAGGGGTTGCTGCTCACCACACCCTTCTCCACTTCTGACCTCTAAGTGGACTGAGTGCCCTGTGTCCGTTTTCTAATAGAAATCTCAAACAGCAACAAGCCTAATTCCTGACACGTTTCTGTTCCCTTTCCTCATGACAAGATGCACGATGCATCTTCTGGGAAGGAACACCCAGTCTTTGGCATAACTTCCTTAAGACTCCCAATTTGCTAATTCATTTCAGGAGAAAGGAAAAATCCTTCATTTCCGAGTGAGTGTTGGGAGTGAGGTGGATGGGAACTCTTCAGACCCAGGTAAAGTGATCTGGCTCAGGGTCCCCTGGTCCTCCCTACACCCCCCTCACTTTCCTGCCTACTCTCTGACACCCTCCACCTGACTCTAAATCTGATTTTAGGGCTCCTCGGTGTCCTTGTGCCCCGACATCCCCAACCACCCCTAGGGCCCAGGGCTCCTGACACACCCTGGGGGTCTTGTCCATTTTTAGGTGGCTCGACCCATTTGCAGCTTTTATTGCTGCTGGGTAGCCTTGTTTTTTATTATTACGAATGTAACACAGGCTGGTTGTAAGAAATTCAAGAAACACATTAATATACTTAAGTATATTAAGTATGATGTCAAATGTTTTTTCATTGCCCTCCCCCAACACCAATGTCAATTTTCAGATCCAACCACTACTTATTTACAGCTTGGGGTATATACTTCCAGATTTCTTCTGTGCATCTGCAAAGATACACACATACATGCGCGCGCGCGCACACACACACACACACACACACAACACTTGTACATCCACAGCAGATTCTGTTGGTGCTGCCTAGATTTTCTCATCTTCAGTGTACCCATCCTGGCTGCGCCATACTCTGGAGAATCACCCTTGGCAGAAGCCATATGTGTCATCCAGGATTGTCTAGGAGCTTGTGGCTATTCCTCAGGGCAGCCTTCTGCCAGTGACTAAATAATACAGGTACAAAAGCCTAGTCCCCTAAATTGGAGGTGGAGCTGCCCTGTGGTGCCATCCACACTCCAGAGTTCCCCCTGAGACCAGGCTGAGGCTTCCACTGGATCCTTTGCCCTGCTTCTCCTTTGCATTTTCCTGCTTCCCCCAGCTCTTATGGACTTCACCTGAGAACACTTTCTCAGCAAATCCCTTGCACATAAGCATAAGTGTACACTGTATAGTTTATATGTATAGATACACAAAGGTAGTCTCAGAAAAGAGCTCTCATGCTTATCTAAAGCTTTGGGTGACTTGCTTTTTTCACTCAACAGCATACCAAAGCCACCTCTGAATGTGAGTCTATTTATTTATTTATTTTTTGGCAGCACAGTTCCCCCTGGAATTGATCAATAGCCCTATTAGTGAAATTGAGCTCATTCATTCATTAGACACATGGTTTATGAAGTGCTAGTGCATGCCAACTACTGCTTTAAGCACTGGGGCTGTCTCCAATCTTTCTCTCTTGCAAAAAAAAAATCTGAATATTTTTATTAGCATTTTCAAGCATTTGTGTAAGTGGTTTTGAAAGACAGATTCTTGGAGATGAAACTGTGGGTCACAGGGAAACTGCATTTGCAGATAGAATGGGGCTTCCTTAAAGAAACATTCTTTCTTCAGCTCTAGTGGCAGCTCCTTGCTTTGTGTCTACTTTCCTCTTCCTGTTCCTCCCAGGCAAACTTCCCTCCTGGGGCCTTTCCCACTTGCCCAAGGAATGCGGGAAACCCTGGGGCTGGGGCTTGCTGCTGAATCCTTACACTCTATCCATCACTTCCTGCTTCTTCAGGTGTTTGAATGTCAAGGACTCCCAACCAGTTTTCTCTTGGGTCCTTACTTTACAGAGGACACTGGGGCTCAGAGAGGGTAACTGACCACTTTTCTAGACCCACTTGTCTAAGTTCCTCCCAAACATCTCCACTGACCTGGTCCCAGAGGTACTTCAAACTCAGTGTCCCAAATTATTTTCTTATCTTCTGCCCCCAAACTTCCTTTTCTGTTCCCTATAATATACACCCAAGAGAAAATGTCCCATGACCTTACACCTTGCCCTTCCTCCTCTCCTCGTCAGGTACAGTATTCCCAGCCAGACTTCTGATTTCTCCCAAGCCTGTCTCCTCCTGGGTCTCCCTCGGTACTGCCTTATCCAGCCCTGGTCTAGATTCATGGCCTCCAACAGTCTTGCTGCCTCCACTGGTAGGACATTCTTCAACCTCACAGTCCTTGGAAAGTTCATCCTACGGGGTGGCTATCGCATTCCTCACTGGCTGGCAGACTCTGCTGGGGACTCGAAGCAGGGAGGCAAAGAAGGGCTGGCACGGAGTCAGGGGCTGGCATGGAGTCAGAGGCTGGCACACTCCAACTCAGGTTATTCCACCCATGTGCCTTTTGGGTTCTCAGGCGGCTGTGCCCTCTCAAGCTGATGCCACTGCAGCCCCACCCTGTAAGCCTCCCTCACTGTACATAGCCTCTTTCCTTGGCCCCTTACACAGTCATTCCTCTCCTGGGAGAACATGGTAGTCAGTGGGATTCACCAGCATGTGCACAGGACATCAGGGGGCTGGACATGTGTCTGTGAGGGGCACCAACCACTGTGGGGGAAATGGGAAAGGATGGGAGGGTCAGCCACCTGGGCTGGTGTCCTAGAGATGTGAGACCCAGCAGGTTGCTACACTGCTTGGCTTCAGGTGCCTCATAAGCAAATCAAAGGCAAAGGATGGAGGGTCTCACTAGGCCCTCTGAGTTACTTCTGGGAGAGTAACTATAGAGATCTAAGAGTATTCAGAGAAAATTTAAGAGAACAGACCATTTTTACCAAGTTTTTGTTCTTTTCTGGACTCTGTGTTGGGTTTATCTTTGTGCCTCTCAAGTACTTATCAAGATGACTTTTGGTACAGTGGGGGAGACTAAATGTATAATAAATGAGTGAGAACTGCCTGGGCCTGGTGGCTCATGCATGTAATTCCAGCACTTTGGGAGGCTGAGGCAAGAAGATTACTTGAGGCTAGGAGTTCGAGACCAGCCTAGGCAACACAGCAAGACTTCATCTTTACAAAATGTTTTTAAAAACAGCCAGGTGAGGTGGTATGCAGCTGTAGTTCCAGCTACTTGGGATGCTGAAGTAGAAGGATCATTTGAGTCCAGGAGATCGAGGCTGCAGTGAACTGTGATCATATCACTGCACTCCAACCTGGGCAACAGAGTGAGACCCTGCCTTTAAAAAAAAGGAGAGCCTGTGCTTTTTCATTAGGAAATTGTATTATTTTCCTGGTGTAGCAATGTCATTTGATTTTATGTCTCTGGAGAAATGTTTAAAATGGGAGTGATTGGCTGTAATAGTTGGTAAATCTTTTTTGGGGACAGCTTAATAATCTATATGGAAAGTCCTAAAATTATGCATGTCTTTAATTTTATTTATTGAAATTCTAAAGAAATAATTAACAACGTATGCTAAGATTTAACTGGAAGGTTGGTTTTTGCAAGGGCTATAATGATAGAAAAAAGTTGAAAATAGCCTATGTCCAGTAATAGAGTATTGGTTACATAAATCCTGGAATCTAGAGACAATGAAATTCTGGACAGTCACTAAAAAAGTGTACTATTTAGTGGGAAACTGCCAGGGGAGGGGGAGGCACACCTCATCAACAAATGTACCTGCATAATGAACATTTGTATACCTAACCCTGAATTGTACTCCACATACTTAAAAGTAAATTTTTTTTTAAAGTACTGTTGAAGTATATTTTGGATGTGGAAAAAGAGAGTCATAATACATTATTGAATTGAGTCATGTTGTAAATAGTATGTACTTTATAGAAACATTTAGAGCACAAATGTATACACATATATATACTTAAAAACAGGATCTTGCTACCCAAAGTGTGGTCCCTGAACTAGCAGCTTCTGAATCACCCAGGAGCTTGTCAGAAATGCAGAACTGAAGCCCAGCACACCCCCGGGTGATTTCTGTGCACACTGAGGGCCCAGCACTGCAGTGTGGCATCCCCCAAAGGTAACATCTGTGTGAGGGGCTACAAGGAATCTGTTTTCCTTTTTGTTTATTTATTGGTGACAAATGTATATTACTAGCATAATAAAGAAAAAAGACAGATAGACATTCTCTGTAAAACATGGGTGGGCTTCATCATCATGGAACCTTTCTTAGCTCTTTCCTTTCCCATTTGGAAGGATGGAGTGCAGGCCGGTCCCTGCAGTCTGGCACCCACTCACCGAATTCACTCTAAGCCCCACTCCTTCACGGTGCATTTAACTCTGACGGAGTCTCTCTTGGCTTAAATAGTGGCATTTTTATAACCACTGCTGCTTTCAAAGGGACTCTGCTCCTTCCAGGCAGAGCATGAGACAGAAGGCTGCAGGGGCTTGCCATACCCCACCTCCCACCCCTGGCACAGACCAGGCCCTCTGCTGGCCGGCCCACTCTGCCACACTATTTCCCATTAAGATTCAGGCCGACTTGGCAGATTAGGTCATTTCTTTTCCAGTAAGTGAATTGGCTGCTTATACATTCTCCTGCAGCACCAATGCCAGACACATTTCTCAATCCTCCTCCACTGGTCAGATAAGGCCAGGAACAAACTGTTTCCACCTTCCTTATGTCAGTCTCTCAGGCTGTGGCAGGTGGCTCTGTTGGAAGGCCAACACCCTTGCCCCCAACTGTCCAGCAGGACGTCTGCCCCCAGCTCCAGTGATGTCAGGCAGATGTGGAGAAGGACAGCTGCCCTGGAGGATGGTCTTTTAGTCAGGTTCCCCACAGTCGGTTGCATGATGACAGTGTATGGCAATAGCTGCTGGTTCTCAGAGTGTGAGTTCACAAGTGGCAGGTGAAGCCTCCGAAACAAGCAAGATTTTCATTCCTCTGTCAAAGGTATAGGCCAAGCCCTGCTGTTTCTTCTAGTTGAGTGAGGAGGGACTAGAGGCCAGGTCTGGGTTCCCATCCAACTCTGCTTCTGTAGGCACATGCCCTCGGAGTGGAGTTGCCAGCACAAATGCTCAAATATGCCTTATGGTTTCCCATCATTAAGGCTGTCTAAAATTTTTAAGATCCAAAAAAGTGCCAAACCCAGTTACCCGATTTTACTTTATTTTTTTGCTGAGTACAGACCATCCTTCAGGGTTTAGCGTCAACTTATGTGGGTGCATTTGGGAAGTATAGAGAGAATCAAGACACGTAAGACTGGGTTTTACATCTCAAGGATCCTGGCATGTGGATGTGGAGGTCATGGCTGGACAGCACTGGCACCTGAGATTGTCTTTCTCACACCTTGCCCATGACTCTCCCAGGATTCCTGGGAAAATGTAGGTCCTCATGGGGGGCCGGGCTAGGCCAAACTCCTGGTGCATATGATGTGACTGCTCTGAGGACTCGCTAAGGAGCAGGGACTTGGAGGACATCTGGACCTATATCCTCATTTTCAGAAAGGTCCACCCAGGAAAGAGGAGGCTTCACCATCTACGACTGGAGGACAAGCTGTGGCCTGCAGCTAGCACTTATAGTGGGGAGGGGCTGAGGGGGCATAGAGAAAGATGTGAGTCAGAGCCTTACCCCTGCTGTCCCCTGCCTATGTGTCTGCAGCACCCTGGAGTTGGCAAGTGTTCCCATGCCATCCTCCATATCAGCCTAGGGGATCGGCCATGCTCTCAGCACCAGTTGGCTTGTCCTGTCTGCTCACTCCAGGGACCTCCCCACTATACCATCCTTCTTGGAGCAGCACCACCACCTCACTGACCTGCCCTAGGGTGGAGCTCGAAGAGGCACATTGGAAAGACCTGGGGAGGTGCGCGCTGTATGATTCGACACACTTTTCTGTTCCAAATATGTCTGACAAAACCAGAGAACACAATGAGATTCCTCAGCCGCTCTTCCTCTCTCTTCTCCCAGCACTTTGATTTTACTCTTTTATTTCCTCCCTGTCCCTGTTTCTCATTAATGATGCTGTGCTGGCCCTCATGGTCAGAGCCTCTACTGACCTTCCTCCAGACTCATTCATCCCTTAGATAATCGGCCTGGTCATTAAATACTTCATTAAATACCATACTTCATTAAATGCCTGGTTCTAATGAGCCATCAGATTTGATAAGAGGCTGCCACATTCATTGACTCCTGGCAACTTGTACACGTTGATGCAATAATCCCAGGAGTGCCTGTGAAGGAAACCCCCACCCATGTGTTCTTCTTGGCCTCCTGGGGCTCTTACCAGAGCAAGAGGAAGAGGCAGGAGAAGTGATTTCAGCAGCATGTCTTGAATGCTATTGATAGAAATGATATGCAGTTGGGGTGGGAGTGGGGAGGGATGTAGAGCCAAACTAGACCCAGAACACTCCTTCAAGGGTTAATATTTGAAAATACCAGGCTGAAGGTAGGAAGGGGTGTAATGAAGGAGCAATGCCCAGTGGGAGGCAGTCATCTGGACTGTGAGATCCAGAAAGGCTTCATGGAAGAGAGAGCATTTGCGCCACACTGGCTTCACTGATGAGCTAGAATTCAGTGGATGGAAGCAGAGTCAGGAGAGGACATCTAAGATGGGAAAAGGCTGGAACAAAGGTGAGGAGGCCTACCATGCAGGCTGTGTTTAGAGAATGTCTGACCGCCAGGCTGCAGGCTTGTGTGAGGGTGCAGTGGGAAGGGAACCTAGGCTGAGTTTGGACCAGGTCAGAAGGCCCTGAGTGCAGGGAAAGCCAGGAACTTGTGCCCTGAGTGACATGGCCGACAGGGTGCCCATCTGGGACTGAGGGCCAGGTCAGAGGAGGCACTCAAATGTCAAAGGAAGAAATGATGGATCTATACTTTAGTTTCCTTTTCTCAAAATATGTTAGACAAGAAAAGATCTCATGTTCAAACAGATTTAGGAAATGCTGCATCCCCCCATTTAAATGTATCCACTTGCTGCAGAACCTCTCAGAACTTTTTATCTAGTTCCTGGAAATGTTGGCAATGTGCAAAGGGGAGGTGGGACGCTTCATGAGGACAGGACTTTTGGGATCATTGATCCATGGAACACACTCTTGTGAACTGCTGGCCCCAGGGATGGCCACTCCAGGACAGTTGAAGGGTGGCCTGGACTAGAGGTAGGAAGAACAGGGAGGGGATAATGCAGTCACACCCTAGAACCTGCTCCAGACCAGGGGCTGTTGGGATGCTGGGGAGTTGATAGCCAGTGGGGGGGCAGGATCGTCCCTGGGGTAACACCTGGTCCTCATGTGGTCACTGTGATCAGTGTTTCCTGGCTGGCTAGGGGACCTTGATACCTTGAAGTAAGACGGGACAAAGAGGCCTGGAGGCCGTGAGCTGTGAGTGTGATTCGAGCTCCTCCAGACCTTGCCGATCACTGGCCAGGCAAAGTCTGGCCAAGGACTCATAGCTGCTGTGTCCTCTCTTTTTGCTCATTCCCTTCTTTTCTCAGGAAGGAGAAGCAACAGCGGATTTTCCCATGTGCCATACCCAGCTCCTTCTTTCCAAGTGCTTGAAGCCTGCTTGGCATAAACTCCCATCAGTCTCCAGCCCCAGTCACCTGGACAAACCTTTGCAATCAAAGAAGAAAGGCCACAACCATCTGGACCCACTTCTCTCCAAGAGGGTAAAAGGGCTTGCCTGACCCTCATTTTCTTATTCCCTATCCTCCCCTAAGACCCCACGCTCACCACTGGCCCCAAGCCCTTCATCTGCAGCTCTCATTGCTTCTCCACACCCAGGATTTTGGGTTCTCTAACTCCCCGTGCGGTCTGCCAATTCTCCATCACCAAAGGCTGAAGAACCCTGTTAGTGAGGTAAGAGTGTGAGCCTGCCATGGAGAAGGAGAGGCCTGGCTTGCGGCTTCTGTGGGGGGCGGAGTCTGTGGAGAGGGCGGGATCTGTGGGACGGAGAAGAAAACCAGTGCCCCTCTCTCCTTTGTTAGCATGTACCCACCAAGGCAAGTACCGCAGGGAATGCTTTGCCCTCGTCCGCAGCACGTCCCCCACCGCCACCCCACGCTCGTCCCGTCTTTGCTCCTGGTCACTGTGTGTCCTGCACAGTGGCCATCCCTGTCCACACGCTGCCCTGGGGCCGTTGTGTCCCACTGTGGCTGGGTCTTGGTGAGCTACCCCCCAACCCCTCAAGTGATGCCCACGGCGCTCGTCCGTTGTTGGCATGTGGAGCTTTCTATTCAGGAGGATGTGGGCTCCCGGCAGGGCCAGCGCGCTGCCGTCAGCTCCCTGCTAGCCTCGACGTTCATGGACTATGAACTGGGCCCCTCTCTGCAGTAGGCCTGGAAGTGACCGGTTAGGCCTCGGACAGACATCTGTGAGCACCTGAGGCAAAGCGAAGTCAGGGCTTAGGCGACATCTGGGGGAGAGGGCCTTGAGAAAGCCGGGGAAGCCTTGACTGCCAGGGGAGCTGGGGCGGTGGAGCCGAGCTTCATGGGGATGCAGGATGCGTGGATGTCCCGCGGGACCGCCTTGGAAGGAAGAGCAGAAGGAAGGCCCTGATGTGCAGTGCACAGGGCAGTGGAGACCACCGCCTCGGGCATCCGCCCTGAATAGCCAAAGGCTCACACGCCCTCAAAGCCAGTGGCGCACGCTAAGGCGCACCCCTGCCAGAGGCTCAGGGATGTATTTCCAGGCGGAGAGGGCGAAGACAGTTCCTGAGTGGGGTGATGTGTCCGGACTTTTGTTTTGAAGATCCCTGTGCAGAGGTCGGTGTAGCGCTGAGAGGCTGGAAACAGAAGAGGAGGAGCTCAGCCGCGGGTGGACGGAGGACTAGAGCAGGGCGGGGTCTCCTTTCTCTGAAAAAGGGAGCTATCCCCTCAGCCTTTCTGCTGAAAGGATGCGCATGTGGAGAATTGGAGGCCTTTCACCTGTAGTTGCTGTGCATCGCTACACGCTGGGCCCAGGCATTCCCCACCCCCCACCCCAACCCCCAATACACACGCAAACGCAGGGGCAGCCCAGCTGTGGACAGATCCTCCCTGAGCTCAGCGCTGGGGTCACAACCTCAGACAGCTGCGCAAGGCTTGTCCTCCCGCTGCGGCCCCTTCACCGGCTGTCCAGATTTCAGCATAAGCGTTCCTGGCACAGACCCCACTGTTGACTCCATCCCTGCCGCTCCCCCCCCCCCCCCACTATTAGCTATTTGAACTTCTCACGCCCTCCACCTGCAGAGCCAGATAATGTCACCAGCTGACGTCACCAGCTGCAGAGGAGCAGAAACAGGATTCCGTTTTCCTCTCTCTGCACCTGGCCAAATGCCCAGGTTTGCCTCCCATCCCATCCCCCACCTCTACTTGGTGGGGCTGGTGGGCAACCTCAAGGAGAACTGACGGGAAGGGCCTGATGTGTCCTGCCTCGGGCTGCCAGTGGAAGCTCTGGGCCAGGCCTCAGGAAGGCAGGATCCTACTTCCCCCCTGGGGGGGGCAGCAGCTGGAGGTTCAAGGGCAGAGCCTGTGCTCCTCCCTGCTGCGGGAAGGTGATCTCCACACTGGTCCACACACCTCTGTCCCACTGCGGGCTCCCTGGCCTCTGACTCCCATGGAGCTCAGACAGTGGGAGCACCACCAGGAGCAGTTCTTTTCCCAAGTCCTCCTGTCTAAGTTTTCAGAGTGTGGCATGCTCATCCAAATGCCTGGCTTCTGTCAAGTCTCATGTCCAGTGTGACAACCACCCCCACCCTTGTCCCTTCACACTTCAAAGAGGTCTCTGCACTTTCTGGTCTCCTCAGCCCCATTGACACCTCTGTAAACAGACTCTGCTGATGCCCCTGCTGCAGGGGTGGGTCCTAGCTAGTGCTGCTGGTGGGTGCTTCTTGCCCTCCTTTAGCTGCTTTCCTTGGACTCATTCCAATTATTGACAAGCATTTATTGAGCACCTGCTGGGTTCACTAGGCCTGTTTAGGTGCCAGGGCAGGAAGTATAAGACTCAGGTCCTGCCCTTATGACAGACCAGGCCAAAAGTAGGGAGGGCAGAGAGAAAGTGGTAGGGTTAGTAAGGTCTCCCCTGTGATTCCAGGGCCCTCAGTTTGCTCCCCAACATCCCAATGCAATGTTCCAGAAGGGAAAAAAATGGTAACTCTCAGCAATGTTGGGCAGTAGTCCCTAAATCAGCTGTATCAGTTGAGAATGAACGTTACAGTCCAAATTATATTTCATGATAGTCTAGCACAATTGTCCATTTTTAGACAAGATGATTAATAAAGCCAAACATTATGAGGTTAGATTGTCCTCCTGCTATTTTTGTCATGTTTTGCCTTTACACACAGGGCAGGAGACATACTCACAGTCAAAACACACACACACACACACACACACAAAGGCAAGAAACAAGGACACTTCCAAATTAGGGACTGACTCTCATGCTGTGCACTGTTGGTGAGCTCTACCTCTTCTCTTCACCAACAAACTTTGATTCCCCACCAAGAGACCAGGACCCATCAGATGTGGGGTCATCCTTTCTGGAGGATCCTCACCTAGGTAGTTGGAGCCCCCCAGGTGGTGGCCAGGCCAAGGGTGGAGAGGTTCTTTAGGTCTCCACCATTCCCTTCTGCTCAGCCCCCCTTGACTCTGATGGCCAAACCATTTCTTGGACTCAGAGGGTTGTGAGGTCTCCTATGGGTCTCAGGACCTGTGTGAACCCCACTGCTTTTCCTGAGAGCTGAGGCCCAGAAGGTACCCCTTCTGACTGGGCTTCTTGTCTTATTTTCACTTCAGGTGCTGTTGAGGGCTGGTCCTGACCCAATGCTGGTACTGACTGGCAATTAAAAGCTGCTACTCAGCTGGGCTCGGTGGCTCAGCCTGTAATCCCAGCACTTTGGGAGGCTGAGGTGAGTGGATTGCCTGAGCCCGCAGGTTCAAGACCCGCCTGGGCAACTTGGTGAGACCTCATCTCTGCAATAAATCAAAAAATTAGCCGGGCGTGGTAGCGCGCGCCTGTATTTCCAGTTACTTGGAAGGCTGAGGTGGAAGGATCGCCGGAGTCCAGCAGGTCGAGGCTGTGGTGACCGGGAGCAGCTACTGCACTCCAGTCTGGGCGACTGAGTGAGACTCCAACTCAAAAAAAAACAGAACAAAAAAAACTGCTACTCTCAGCATCATGCTGATAACTGTGTTTGCTGTTAAGAAAGAAGGGGAGAGAAACAAAGTTAGTGAGGGATGAGGAGGAGCTTCCAGTGGTCAGGAAACTACATTTCTTTTTAAGAATAAATTTTAGCTGAGAAATGCCACTTCTATGTCTTTTCTCAGAGAACACCTATGGAGATACGGAGGTGGGGTTTGGGGCCCTGAGTAGGATTTGGGGAGAGGGGAAAAAGTAGGGAGCTTAGCTCCCTGGCACCCATGTGTCAGCAGCCCCCACCTCCAGCTCTGCTACTCTTTGAATCTAAACTCATTCTCCCTCCACTAGACTACACTGTCCCAGGGTGGGGACTGTGTCTTCTCCTCCCTTGGGGTTTCCTATATCCTACTCTACACCCCTACCTGTTGAATGAGTGAATTCAGCAAATGAAGGAATAAGTAAATAATTAATATTTCCTTGCAGATGTTGCACTTTGTAGAAAAGAGTTGGGTGAAGAAATTTTAATTCTCCTGTGCCCTCTCTCTCCACCTATAAATCTCTACCCTCGGCCATCTTTGTGCAGTCCAGGGTCACACATGGGGCTGGTTGTCATTCTCTCCACCCTTCCTATCCCATCTTGCCTGTTCAGTGGCCCCACCAAGAAATATGAGGACTATAGCAATCGCTCCATAAAGGCAGAGGGGAGATGCATTCAGGAGTCACAGCTGCCTGTAAGGAGAAAAACACCCATCAGAAGGGACCCTGAAGTCTCTGCCGGTCCCTGTTGCCATCTGAATAGAAGGCTGTTTTCATTTGGACAAGAACTTTGATGGATGTGGATATTCAAGGCTGGAATTGTTCTATAAAGAAGTGTGAGAACCATTTGGCATCTCTTGGAATACTGTAGACCGGGGAAGGAAGAGCTCTGAGAAGTGGCCTGAGCAAGGGGTAGGAGGCTACTGTCCATTGAGCACCTTCAATGTGTTTGCCAAAGTGCAGTGTGAACCCCCTTTCCTTCAAGAAGGCCAGCCTCACACTCGGCCACTGTGCTGAGGGGCCTGATGGAATTCAGGGAACAGAGAGATATAGAACAGTATCTTGGCGAGACTTCATCTCTACAATAAATCAAAAACTTAGCCGGGCGTGGTAGCGTGCGCCTGTAGTTCCAGCTACTCGGAAGGCTGAGGCGGAAGGATCGCCGGAGCCCAGCAGGTCGAGGCTGCAGTGACCAGGAGCATGCTGCTGCCCTCCAGTCTGGGTGACAGAGTGAGACTCCTACTAAAAAAAAAAAAAAACCACAATGATACATCTGACTTCACCAAAATGAACATTTCTTCCATATGATACCACAAACAACTAGAGAAAGACTTTACTACATGTGTAAGTGGCTGGAAATTATAAACAAGTCCCAAAAACCAACAGGAAATGACTAACAATGCAACATGAAACACAGGCCAAGGAGCTGACCAAGAGCAAGAACAAATGGTGGCGGAGGTGGGACAGCATGTGAGCTTGCCACAGCCATGGTGAGGGAGCCCAAACCATGCCTGGGAGAGCACCTGGCATCTGTCAAGCTGGCAGATGTTTTGAGTTTGATAGAATCCGGGAAGAGTGAGGGAGTGGAGAGGCAGGTATGTTCTAAGGTGCTGGGGAGCTAAAGAGCAGAGCTACCCTGGGGCTACCTCCTATCTAGGTAGCTCCATTCAGTCACTGCTTATTGAGAATATGGTCTGGAGCAGGAAGCTGGGCTTCAGCCCTCCACCATGCCTGCGAGGGAGGGCACCTTTGAGCACATGAGAGGCATTTTGTTTGGGAAACGGGAAGTTTTCAAGAATGACTCTGAGTAGAAACCAAAAGGCAGGTAAGGCACAGGCAGGGGTGCAATAGGAAGGTGAGAGGAAGTCTGACAGAGGGAGACGCTAGAAAAAACCCCCAGAGGTGGAGGGACCCAATGCACCCCCCACCACTTGTCCCAGAGTCTCTGATTGCCACCACTGTTGTGAGGGAGGAAGGCAGGTGGTGTGCTGGGGGCTACCTGGTCACCAAAAACTGGTATGGCAGGTGGGACTCCACCACTTGTCAGCTGACCAGGCACACACCCCACTTCTGTGTGTCTGTAAGGGCAGGGATCTAGACCAGATGCTTTATAAGCACCTCTTGTTCCTCTCAGGAAGGGGCTTAGGGTTTCTCAGGTGTATACAATCCTCATAGCATGACATCCCCATGTCTTAGGATCACCACCTTCCCAGTCAGCACAAGCCCACATGTCCTACAAGTTCAGCCTCATCTCACCCACTTCAGCCCCTCATGATGGGCAGTAGGTGCTCAGGGAACATCTGTCAGATGGAAGGAAATGTGGGGCTACGTATGGCAGATACCACTTGCTAGGCCTCTCTCTGCCACTAGGTTCCTCAGAAAGCCCGGGTTGTGGAAAGAAAGGCCATCTCCGGTCTCCAGGGACTCTGTAATTACAGCTGGTGATAAAGCCACTGTTTTTTCTAATTAGCAGCCTTAATATCTCATGCAAGCCATTAACAGGCTGGTGCAGTGGATACACATCTTTAGATGTAATTAGTAATGTTGTTAGCTTAATCCATAATCAATACCTGGGTAACTACTTCCTCAGATTTGTATTTAGTCCTTGGGGTCTTGGTGCTGGGAGAAACATCCATCTGCAGATGTGCTAATGGGTGTGTGGAGGTAACCAATAGCCTTGTTCACCTAGGACCCCCCAGGAGCTGTGACCTCTGGTCAGAAGCAGACACTGATGGTCAGAGTAGGTGCTGCCATCGCCCAGCAGAGACTCAGACACCAGTGCTGCCTTCTGGGACCCTTTGGAGGCTGTGGTTGTGATGCCTTCTGGTCCATCAAGGACCCGGACTCCAGCTCTAGAGAGATTATTTCAGAAACCAAGTCAAAGGGTCATCCCAGTGCTTAGCAGACCCTCCGACCTCTGCTCATATATTACCACCCTTTCAGAAAAATCTGTGGAGGGTACTGATGATGGCCCCCAGACTAAAGAAGCTGGAACATCAAGGCCTTCACATTCCTCATCTCTCTGGGTTCCCAGTGCTCCACCTCAGGTTCAAGCACACCCCTGTCCCTGACTCCTCAGCTTGCTGGGAAAGCCATGACTGAGCCCAGTGCAGTTTCCTCTCTCTGCTGCTGCTGGCGGCAGCATTGGTGGCTCAAGGTCAGGCCGGAGAGGCAGGAGAGGAGCTTACCAAAGGCAGTCCTTATGAATGGGCTCTCATCTGACTGTAATTGGAATTAATACCGGGACTCCACTTCCAGGAACTTCCCCAGCAGACGAATCTGGGCCACAGAGGTCTGGGCTGGAATGCTCCACGAGCCAACCATAAATCTCTCCCCAAAATGATGATGCACAAGCTAATTGCTTTGGAGGCACAATGCTTGCCCCTCGGAGCCAACATGTCATTCTGCATCCTCTCAGGCTCTGCCACTCACCGGGAACGGGGCCAGACAGAGGTGGATGGGAGTTGGCAAAGTCACCGTGAAGAAAAACATTTTAATTCATTTAATTATGAACCTCTCAGAAAACTGAGCTCTGTTTCTTCTTGAACTGCTCAAAGGAAATGAGAAGTGACATTTTCCCACCCCCACCTTCCCCTTGGTTGAGGAAGCTCCTAGCTGGAAGCTCGGCGTATGGGCAGCCTTGGGCTGTGTGTATCCAGAAGCCAGGCCCATGGGGCCAGTAGCCGGGCCAAGCAGGCATGTGCCATGCCCTGGCCACTGTCGGGCACTCTTGCTCGCACTCTCTCACAAATGTAGTCAGCACTAGCGCCGTCTCACTCCCTCCACAACGCATATTCACACTGGAGCTACGCTTGTGGGTTGGTAGACTTCTGTACTCCTTCTTCTTTGCCCAAGAGTGTATCATAGCAAGATGGATAGATGTGAAACTTCAAATAATAGTCACGAACTCTTAAATAATCATCAATAAGCCTTTAAATAACAATCATAAGTCCCTCACCAGAGTATCTGTGCCCATCCACCACATTATCCATCCATGATGCATGACACATGTCCACACATGCACTGCCCACATGCTGGGCTCTGCTCCAGCTCTAGAGGTTGCGGACAGGACCCATCACCCTGAAGCTTACATCTCTTAGGGAAAATGCTGAGTAAAGACAAATGTCTCAGACAGTGGGAGAGGGACACACATGGAGCATCTTCTTAACCAATTCCTGACCCTGCCAGTGCCCAGCCTCCAGGGGGACAGAATCTCAGAGCTTGCTCTCTCCACAGACAGGAACCTGGGGCCCCGGAAGGGCCAAGTCCGATTGGGTGTGGAGTGCAGAAGAGCACAGATAGCCTCACTTCTTCTCCAGGATGGGCTCCCAAACCATGCTTCTCCATTATAATGAGTACTTGTTGGGCCTTTCCACCTTCTGTGAGCTAGCAGCCAGGAGGCTTCTTGAGGATGTTGCTGATGGTGGCTTTGCCCAGGTTGCAGGCTTTGGGACGTTTGAGCCCTCTGAGCCCTCTGGTGAGGGTTGACCTGATTGTTACTTTCAGAAGGGTCAGTCTGAAAGGGGCCCTGGATGCCAAGTTGAGGAAGCAGGGCTTCCTTCTGGAGGAGATAGGATTGTGAATCAGGTGAGGCTCATGCCTGGAGAACTATGAGGACATCAGGACTTTATGCTTCACTTTACAGGGCTGCAAGTGGAGGCCAGCAAGGGCAAGACATGTGGCCAAGGATACACAGGAACAGGATGAGGAGCCAGGCCTTGGTCCTACCTTGCATTCCCAGGTCCTACCTGACCCACCTATCCCAGAGAAGGAGTCTAGGGGTCATGGGTGGGACTAATCTGTGCCTCAGCTGATTTTCACAGATGAGTCAAAGACCCTGTCTTTGGTCAATACTGCATCAGAGAGGGACAGATGCCATCTACCCAGCAGCATCTTTAGCTCTCGGGTTTCACTGGACCTTCCTGCCATCAAGCCTGGCTCCTGGCTCCATGAGAACACTTTCCCAAGAGGCCCTAGCTGGTCATTGCAGGCTACTCCAGATAGGCAGCAGGTGGCACCCAGAGATGTACAAGCAGTGGGGCCCAGGTGGCCCTGAGCACAAGCCCACTTACCAAGCCTGAATAGAGACAAGATGATCCATCCTGTCTGCAGGGACCAAGGGAGGAGACAGAAAATAAACATGTAAACAAATAAACATATAAGACAATTTCAGAGAGTGATGCATGCTGTGAAGAACATAAAGCTGGGTAATGGGGATGAGAGTACCCTGAGCTCCCCATACTCTCATCAGGAGTGGGTGTATCAAGCAAATATAGCAGGGTGATGGGGAGGCTTCCCTGCTCAGGCAGACAACAAGGAGAAGCCAGGCGTGCTAACAGCTATCAAGGGTGAGCCAGCAGCAGAGCAAAGGACCTGAAGCAGGAATGAACTTGGAGTGTTTCAGAAAGAAAAGCCTAGTGGAGTCAAGTGAGCCAGGAAAGTGCAAAGGTCAGCAAAGCACACAGCCTGGAATGTGAATTCCATTCTAAGTGCAGAAAACTGAGCTTTGGAGTAAGGGTTGACCTGGTTGATACTTTCAGAAGGGTCAGACTGAAAGGGGTCCTGGATGCCAAGTTGAGGAAGTAGGACTTCCTTCTGGAGGAGAAAGGAAACCCAAAGCTTTCAGCAGGGAGCTGACTGGTTGCTCTTGCTCATCTTTGGCCTCTTGCCCTTCCAGAGCCTAGACTTGGGAGCCTAGACTCCCACACTGACCAGGCTGTAGTGAGGTGCCCCAATTTCTCGGTCAGGTGATGTCAGAGAGGGCCAACTGGGGAGCCAGATCCTTCATTCCCACTGGCAGTAACCAGCTCCTTCCACCTCATGGTGTCAACAAGGCTGTACAGAGAGCAATGGCAAGGTGCTCCCATGCCTCCCAGTCAGACGGTTGTACTCAAGGCTCAGTGAGGAGGTGGAATGCCCATCCCATTCAGCAGCAGTGAGGCATCAGTGGAGGCCAAGTGGGAAACCTGGGCTTCTACTCTTACCTTTCCCTATCAGAGAGATGTCAGAAGAAACTGCAAAACCAAAGGTTTAAATTCAGAGTCAGAGTCTCATCACATGATACACAAATTGTCCAGGTTTCAATAAAAAAGTATTTATCATGTCAAAATCTAGGAATATCTCAACTTGAACAAAGAAGACAATCCATAGTTGTCAACACTGAGGTGACAGTGACATTAAAATGATCTGACAAAGATCTTAAAGCAGACTTCACAAAAATGCCAATAAACAATTAAAAAATATTTGAAATAAATGAAAAATTAAAAGTCTCAGCAATGAAGTAGAAGATATAAAAATAAACAAATGGGAATATTAGAACTGAAAAATAACTGAAATTAAAATAACACACTATGAAATTAAAATAACACAAGAGCAGAATGAGGGGCAAGGAAAATCGGTGAACTTGAAGCTAAACCATAAAAATTACTTAATGTGAACAACAAAGCTACAATAGATTGAAAATGGGGGGATAAAAAAGAAATGTAACTCAGGAATCTGTGAGACTATATACAAAGATCTAATTTATGTAATCAGAATCTCAGAAGAGGCCGGGCTTGGTGGCTCAGCCTGTAATCCCGTGCCTTGGGAGGCTGAGGTGAATGAATTGCCTGAGCCTGCAGGTTCGAGACCCTCCTGGGTAACCCGGTGAGACCTCATTTCTACAATAAATCAAAAAAATTAGCCGGGCGTGGTAGCGCACACCTGTAGTTCCACCTACTTGAAAGGCTGAGGCGGAAGGACTGCTGGAGCCCAGCAGGTGGAGGCTGCGGTGACCAGGAACGGCCACTGCACTCCAGTCTGGGCGACTGAATGAGACTCCAACTCAAAAAAAAAAAAAAAAGAATCTCAGAAGAGTAGGAGAAGGGTGGGCCTAAAAAAGCACCTCAAAGGTATAATGGCTGGAAAACTCCTAATTTGAAAAAAGACATAAATTTAGAGATTCAATTAGCTGAGCTACTCAAATAGGAAATCCCAAAGAAATCCACACCAACACATATCAGAGTCAAACTTTGAAAAATAAAGACACAAACCTCCAACGTGCTCCCCTGCCTCTTCCCTCTCGCCTGCGACTCCAGCCTCGCCTGAATCGATATGGACCCCAGCTGCTCCTGAGCCTCTGGTGACACCTGTGCCTGTGCTGGCTCCTGCAAGTGCAATTAGTGCAAATGCCCGTCCTGCAAGAACACTGAGGGGCTGATCCTGCTGCCCCGTGGGCTGGGCGAAAAGTGCCCAGGGTGGATTCGGCTAAGTGGCCTGGGACAAGTGCAACTGCTGGAGCTGCTGACAGGAGGCCCTTATCCCAAGTGGAAGTGGAGCAACCTGTATAGATGTCGGATGTAGTACAATTCTGAAGCCTTTGTTACATTTATTTTTCTATAAAATATGTGAATTATAATAAAAAGTTTTTTTGACTTGAAAAAAAAAGAAAAATAAAGACAAAGGAAAAAAATCTTAAAAGCAGTTGGGAGAGAAAAGATCCCTTACTACTTATAAGTGAAAAGTAATTGGAATGACAACAGATTTTTCATCAGAAAGCACAGGGGTCAGAAGGAAGTGGCACATTTCTCAAGTGCTGAAAGAAAAGATCTGTCTTTTCAGAATTCTACTTCCAGTGAAAATATTTCTCAGGAATAAAGGAGAAGTCGGGATATTCTCAAATGAAGGAAAAGTAAGAGAATCTGACAACAGCAAACCTGCCTTAGAAGGTGATTAAGTCTGTACAGAAATATAATATTAAAAGAAGAAATATTAGGAAGGAAGAAGGAAACCAACAAGAGTAAAAATATTACTAAACATTTTCCTTCCCATCTTCAGTTTTCTCAATTATGTTTGACAGTTCTCACAAAAATTTTCATACTGTCTGATGCATTTCTGATGCATTTAGATAAAATATTTAGGAAAACTGATATCAAAAATATGGGGTGGTAGATAAAGTGACCTCAAGAAATGTGAGGTTTCTATACTTCACTTAAACTGGTAAGATATTAATTCCAGCAGACTAAATTATGTATACATAATACATGCAGTAGCCATTTAAAAAGCTATACAAAGAGATGCACTCAAAAACACTATAGATAAATCAAAATTAATTTCTAGTAAATTATAAGTAATCTACAGGAAGGGATGAAAAACCTAGAGCAACTAAAAATAATGAGAACAGTAAGAAAACAGAAAAAATAAAACAGACAACATAAGTCCTAACATCTCAATAATTACATAAAATGCAAATGATCTAAATATACTAGTAAAAAGATAGAGATGGGAAGAATGGATTTAAAAATATGACCCAGCTATATTATGCTATCGATAAGGTACTCGTTTCAAATATAATGATATAGGTAGGCTAGAAATAAAATGATGGAAAAATATTTCTCATGCAAACATCAATCAAAAAAAGCAGTAGTTGCAAAAACATGTAACCAACCGTGTTGCCCTTCGAAGCTGGACTGGACAAAAAAATGTGGTACATATACACAATGGAATATTATGCAGCCATAAAGAAGGACAAATATATGAACTTTGCAGCAACTTGGATGGATTTGGAGTTGATCATAATCAGTGATTTATCACAGAAACAAAGAACTGAGTTCCATATATTCTCACTCATAAGGTGACCTTGAACAATTATAATGCTACAAGAAAGCGATTGGCAGTAGTGGGAAACTGCCAGAGATGAGGGGGAGGGGTGGGACTGGCACTTGAGGGAAACTGCTAGGGGAGGGAGGGGCATACCTCACCAACAAGGGTACCTGCATGATCAATGTTTGTATACCTAATCCTGAATTGTACCTCATATCTTTATAATAAATAAAGAAATTTTAAAAATAAAAAAGCAGTAGTTGATATATTAATACCAGATAATGTACACTTTAGAACAAAGAAAATTACTAGGGATAGAAAGATACATATATAAGAATAAAAGGGTCAATCTGCCCAGAAGACATAGCAATTCTAACTGTGTATGCACCAAACAACAGAGCAGAAAAATACGTGAAGTAAAACCTGATAGAACAGAAAGAAGAGAGATAAATCCAGAATTATTGTTGAAGACCTCAACATACCTCTTTCAACAATTCATAGAATTACTAGACAGAAAATTAGCAAGAATATAGAAGAACCCAACAATACCATCAAACAACAGTATCTACCTAAAAGTTATAGAAAATCCCACACAACATCAGCAGAATACACATTCTTTTCAAGTGCCCTTGGAACATATTCCAAGACAAACTGTATCTTGGGCATTAAAACAAGACTCAAAAATTTTAAAATAATTGAGATTATGTAGAGCTTGTTCTCTAACTGTAATGAAATTAAACTAGAAATCAATAGTAGAAAGATAATAGAAAACTCTCTATAAACACCTGAAAACAAAATAACACACTCCTAAATAATCCACAAATCAAAAAGGAAATCTCCAGGGATATGACAACTTTCATTGAACTAAATGAAAATGAAAATGCAAAATATCCAAACTAATAGTACACATAAAATAGTCTAAGAAGATGATGTATAGATTAGCGAAGAGAATACATCTTAAGCCATTAATCTATGTTTACACCTAAAGAACCTAAATAAAGAAGAACAAAATAAACCCGAGGTAAGTAGAAGGAAGGGAATAATAAAAGTAAGAGCAGACATCAGTGAAATTTAAAACTGAAAAAGTATAGATAAAATCAATGAAACAAAAAGCTGATTTGTTGAAAAGGTCAATGAAATGGACAAGCCTTTAGCAAGACTGACAAAGAAAAAAAGAGAAAACACATATCACCAACATTATGAATGAAACTGAGACTATCACTACTGACCCTGCAGATTAAAGGATATTGAAGGAATGAATAACTTTATACATATAATTTTGACAACTTAGAAAAGGAATGAATTCCTCAAAATCCACAAACTATCATAATTCACTGAATATGAAATAGTTTGATAGCTATATTTATATATTTGTATATATAACTATTAGGAAAACTCAATTCATAATTTAAAACCTCCCAGAAAGAAAACCTTCAGGTTCAGATGAGATCAACTGGAGAACTGTATAAAATATTTAAATAATTAACACCAATTCTTCACAATCTCCTATGCAATATAGAACAGGAGCAAATACTTCCCGATACTTTTGTGAGTATTACCCTAGTACAAAACCAGACTAAGATAGTACCAAAAAAAGGAAAACTGCAGGCCAATAATCTTCATGAATACAGATTTTAAAATTCTTAACAAAATATTGACAAATAGGACTAGCAATATATAAAAATAATTATACACCATGAACAAGTGTGGTTTATTTCAGAGATGCAAAGATAGTTCCAATATGTGATATGAGTGGTATAATCCATCTTATTAACAGACTAAAGAAGAAAACATCATGTAATCATTTCAATTTAGGATGAAAACACATTTGACAAAATTCAACACCCTTGAGGGGAAAGGAGCATGAGAGACGACTGTTTAATGGGCATATTCCCTTTTGGAATGATAAAAAATGTTCTGAAACTAGATAGTGGTGACAATTGCACAATATTGCAAATGTTCTAAATGTCACTTAATTTTCAGTTAAAATGCTTAAAATGACAAATTTTAGGTTAAGGATATTTTATGAAAATTAAAAATTTAAATTCAACAATTATTCATAATGAAATTCTCCTAAAATAAGAAGAGAGGGAAACTTTTTCAACTTGATAAAGAGCATCTACAAAAAATCCTACAATTAACATTATACTTAATGGTGAAAGACTGGATGACTTACCCCCAAAGATCAGAAAAAAGTCAAGGATGATCACTCTTGCCATGTCTATTTAACATTGTATTAGAGATTTTAGACAATGCAACAAGGCAAGACAAAGGAATAAAAAGCAATCAGTCTAAGAAGGAAGAAATAAAACGGCCTCCGTTTGCAGTCTAGATGACATGATTGTCTACTAGAAAATTATAAGAAATCTACAAAAAAAAAATCTCCAAAAAACAAAACAAAGACCAAGCCACCTGTTAGAACTAATAAGTGAGTTCAGCAAAGTCTCAGGATACAAGATAAACATACCAAAAAAATCAATGTATTTCTATATACTAGAGTGAACACACGGACACTGAAATTAAATATATAATACCATTTACAATTGATGAAAATAAATGAAATAATTAGGTGTAAATCTAATTAAATATATTCAAGATGTAAGCAGAAACTAAAAAATGCTGATAAAAGAAATCAAAGACGATCTCAATAAATGAAGGAACATATTATCATCATGGATTGGAAGACTCAACATGGGAAGATATTGCCCCAAATTGATTTTCAGGTTTAACATAATTCCTACAAAATTCTCAGCAAGGTTTTTTGAAGATATAACCATCATTCTAAAATTTACATGGAAATGTGAAGGAACTGGAATAGCGAAAACAATTTTGAAAAAGAAGAATGGAGTGGAAAAAAATCAGTTTACGTAATTTTAAGACTTATTATGTAGCTACAATAATCAAAACTGTGTGGTATTGTTGAAGGGTTAGTTATATAGACCAATGGAACAGAATAGAGAACACAGAAATAAACTCATACAAATATGTCCAACTGCTTTTGACAAAGGTGCAAAAGTAATTTATTGGAGGAAAGATAGCCTTTTCAACAAATGGTGCTAGAAAAATCAGACATTCAAAGGCAAAACAAACAAACAAAAACAACCAGCCAAACAAGAAAGCCTGAACCTCGACCGAAATCTCAAATCTGATTTTAAAAATTAACTTTAAAAAGGACAATGGATTTATGTAAATTTAAAACTATGAAACCTTTAGAAAACATTAATTTAAAACTATGAAACCTTTAGAAAAAAAATAAGAGAAAAGTTTTTAGAATCTAGGACTAGACAAAGTGCTTTAGAGTTAACACCAAAAGCACAACTCATAAAAGGAAAAATTGATAAGGTGAACTTCATTAAAGTGAAAAACGTTTGCTCTTCAAAAGATTCTATTAAGAGAATGAAAAGACAAGTTACAGACTGGGAGAAAATATTTGCAAACTACATATCTGCCAAAGAAATAATTTAAAATATATAAAGACCTCTCAAAACAAAGTAATAGTGGAAAATCTAATTAGCAAACGGGCAAAGAACATGAAGAGATCTTTCACCAAAGAGATGGCAAATAAGCACATGAAAAGCTGTTCAACATTATTGATCCCCAGTGAAATGTAAATTAAAAATCACCACACACCTATCAGAGGGGTTAAATTTTTTTTAAAAAGTGACACCACCAAATGCTGACAAGGATACAGAAAAAGTGGATCACTTATATATTGCTGGTGGGAAAATAAATGGAAAAGCCGCTCTGGAAAATGTTGTTGGTTTCCTTAAAAACTAAACATGCAACTACCACATGACCTAGCAACTGCATTCCTGAACATTTAAAACAGAGAAATGAAAACTTATGTTTACACAAAAATCTGTACATAAAAGTTCATAGCAGTTTTCTTTTCTTTTCTTTTCTTTTTTTTTGTAGTAGCTGAAGACTAAGAACACCCAGATGTCCTTCAATGGGTGAATGGTTAAACTATATAACATATCCATTCCATGGAATACTACTCAGCAATAAAAAGGACCAAACTTTTGTTACACACATCAACCTGAATGAATCTACAGAGAATCATGCTGAGTGAAAATGCCAGTACCAAAAGGTTACATACTGTATTTACATAATATTCTTGAAATGGAGAATGTTTCCATTATCAAAATGGAGATTAGTGTATTGGTTCTCAAGGATTAAGGACAAGGTGGGATGAGGGGTCAGGGGACTCCCCTCCTTGAGAGACCTGAGAGGGAAAGTTGGTGGCTATAAAAGGGCAACAATGAGGGATCCTTGTAGTGACAGAAATGCTTCCTTTCTCTATTGTATCAAAGCCAATAACCTGATTGTGACATTGTAGTATAATTGCATAAGATGTTACCATTGGAGGAAACTGGGTAAAAAGTACACAAGATCTCTCTGTATTTCTTAGAACTGTATGTGAATCTACAATTATTTAAAAATAAAACACTTAATTTAATTTTTTAAAAAGTTGCCTAGAAAATTTAACAAAATTAAACCAGTCTGTGATTTTAATGACATCTTATGAAGCATCCAACCAAGGTCATCTTTTATTAATTGTTAAACCTTCATGCAAGCAAACTCTTTTATTACTTAGTTGTTAAACTTCATCCAAGCAATATGTGTACATTGCTTAAAACATTTCAATGTATTACAAGGTTTATAAAGAAAAAAGAAAATCTCATGCCCTAACCCTCTTCATCCCTAGAAGCATTTCATTTAAGTTCGTTGGCTGTTCTCTACCCACTTTTACTTTTATGATTCTAAGTCAAATGCTTACAGTGCTATTTCTTGTTTTTTCCATTTAAGGTGTTAACTAAATGATGGACTTCTTCCCGAGGGAAATGAGGGTTTGGTTCCCTTACATCCCCTTCCCCACCCACACGCACATACTTTTCTCTCCACTTCCTTCCAGCGGAGTTAGATAATGATGTTGGGTTAATTAATGTCTTATTTTTAACACATGTAATGTAACAAAAGTAATGCCATTTTTAGCTAAGTCTTTTCTATTCATCCATCCATTCATAAAATGAGTGCTTATTGGCACCTTGTGTGTGCCAGGCACCGTTGAAGGTGCCAGGGATACAGCACTGAACAAAGCAAATGGAGTCCCTGTCCTGGAGAGGCTTCCATTCTTGATAGTCGGGAGCCGGTAAGAAACAAATACATGCGTGTTTCTCCGGTGCCGAGTGCTACGGAAGAGCCCGGGGTTAGATGCAATGGGCAGGAGGGCCCTAAAAAGGCCTGTCTGAGGAGTAGACACTGGACAGGGTCTGGCATTGAGGAGGGAACCCTGAGGGCTTCTGGGGGAAGAGCTTATCCAAGCAGCGGGGACAGAGGCCAAAGGCCTGGGAACAAGCTCACCTGTCCCAGGCCAATGTGGCCGAGCCGCAGGAACCAGAGCAAGGGGAACGCTGGAAGGACAGACGCAGAGAGCCGACGGGAGGCTTTCTTGCCACCCGGGGCCCCACTTTCCGGGGGGGCCTCACTCCCGTCCTCACGTGGCCCTACCCCTCGGCGGTGGCAAAGGTTCAGCTTTTTCCACTCTTTGGTCAGGTACTACTCATCCTCTGGTTCCCTTCTTCCAGACTTCTGCAGATGTCATCTGCTCCAGCTGCTTTCCCTGGTGTCATCCCGTCCTCCTCTCGCTGCTCTCTCACAGGGTACACGCTCCACGCCTGAAGGAGGTGTCGGCGGCGATTACTTGATGAGCCCACGACCAGCGCTGACGCAGCTGCAGAGACCTCTCCAGGGAAACGTGGCTGGAGGTGAATTTGAACAAGCAGGGAGGAGTCGAGGATGCTGCCTTCCCAACAACTGGCCTGCATCGTCCTTGTCACTGCTCTGGTTTCTCAGTCCAGGCTACTTTGGGTCAGGCTGCAGGGACCCGCTGCGTCAGCGGGGTGGGCGGTGAGTGGCGGCTCGCCCCCCTGCTCCAGCTGGGCAGGGACTGGCCGGGAAGAGTGCCAGGCAGGGCCCAGCTCACACAGGCCGGGCAAGGGGCCGCCAGCTTCTGGAGGAGGGAGGGGGAGCCCTAGGACCCAGGGATAGTGGCCCCTGCAGGAAATTAGGTCCTGATTAACATGGGTTTCAGAGTCGCTCGGTTTGGCGAGGAGTCACCTGCTGGTGCAAACACCTACAGGGCACACAACAGTGCTTCCAGGCAGACTGGGATCTGGGGAAAGGCTTCACTAGGAAGGAAGCAGTTACAAGACCTTAAAGGCTGAGGAGCTTGTCAGGCTGAGTGGTACCAGGAAAGGCAAAAGCAAAGGAAGGAGACTCTGGTACTATTTGGCGAGGAGGGCACCTTACCTGGGATACAGCAGCCGGGACAGGAGAGATGGCCACAAGCCATGCACTGGGCCAGCGGGCAAGGGAGAGCCTGCTCCCCCTGGGCCACCACCTTGCCAGCAGATTTCCTCTGACTCCCTGGACCCCTTACGCGGGAGGTGGCCTCATGCCCCTTTGGAGGAGGCAGACCCCATCACCCAGGCAGTTCTTCCCTCTGTCTCAGCAACCCCCACCCTTGCTGACTGAAGGAAGCATTCTTAACAGAGACCTTTTGAAAAGTTTAAATGGCCCCTTCTTGAGTGCTGGGAGCAAAGGGGGAAAATAGAAATGACACTGATTACCTATTCCAGTCTCTGGCCCTGCTCCAGAGCAGAAACCCTGCAGTTGCAGTCCGGGTGGGGACAGACCGTGCTGTGCTGGCGCCTTCCCCTGCCTGTCCTGAGCCAGGCCTGCTCTCAGAGACCTGGCGCGATGGCCACAGTGGGTCACTGGGGCAGAACCTGCTGCTGTCCCTCAGATCACTCCTGGTGGAGCAAAGGCCCTGCTACTGCAGCTCAGTCACAGGGACTGCGGTACTTTTTGATTCATGGGTAATTTTGTCTCAAAAGATATATCCACTCAAAACTCAGAATAGCTATTTATTCACTTTTATTTGTTTCTTTTTAAACTAAGGAGACAGGATGCCTATAGGGAGCTCCTTACTGTCTTAGTCCCTGGGACTGCTATAACAAAATACCATAGACTGGTCCAAGGTCAAGGCCATGACAGATTTGGTGTCTGGTGAGGGCCTCTTCCTGGTTCATAGATGGCACCTTCTTCTATGTCCTCACATGGTGAGCCAAGGAGCTCTCTGGGGTCCCTTTTTGAGGGTACTAATCCTAGCCATAAGGGCTCCACCCTCATGACCCAATCCCCTCCCAAAGATCCCACATCTTAATACCATCACCTTGAGGGTTAGGATTTCAATATGTGAATCTTGGGGGGACACACATTCAAACCGCAGCACCCACTTAGACTGGAACCTGCTTTACCATTTTTATAAATTTCAGCTGGATCTGTCAGTAGTGCTGGACTCCAGCTCTGCCCAGTGCCTACTGGGCTCAGTCAGGCTGAGTGTGGGTACATGGGTAAACACAGCTGTGTTCTTCCGCTAATGTTCAAACAATCCTTCCAGGGAGGTTCTGCTGTCCCAGGCAAGGAAAAATGAGGCACAGAGTGCTCCACAGCATGTCCCTGCAGCAGGTCACCAGGATTTGGGCTCAGGAACTAGTTCCTAAATGGAGTATCAGGAATCCTTGGTCCAGCACACTGCTAGATCTGGGGAAGAAGTCACTTCCCCGGGAAGCGCCTACCATGCTGTGTGGAGTTGGGAGTACCCATTATTCAAAAGACTGGAGGAAAGAGCCCAGGCAGGAGGACTCATGGAGTCTGACTAGAGGCAGGTTTTAGGCACAGGGATGGAGAGAAGATGCTGTGTGTGGGCAGGTGAGCCAACAAGGTTGGGGGGTGCTCATGGGTCTGAGAATGAGGAAGAAGCAAAGATGACTCCGGACTTTTTGGAAGCACAAAAGGGAGGATGGTGAGGTTGCCAGGGACACAGGGCAGTAGGGCATGCTGTAGAGGGTGCAGTGAGGATAGGTTTGAGAGTTCCCAGTCCAATGGAAGAAAGAGAAACTAGAAAGAAAGGTCCCAGAGGACCTTGAGGACTGGGCTCCAGCAGCCAACTTCTATGGGGTGATGAAGGTCTGAGTGTGAGAATCCTTCATCTTTGAATTTTAGGGAGATTTCCCTGTGGTGACAGTAGAAGTCCAAAACTGGGCCATGAGCTTTCTCCCCTCACTACCTTTTCCCCAAGAGCCCTGCGGGGATCAATGCATGAAGAAAACCCAGTTGATTTTAGATGGCAGAGGGGTGCTGTGGAAAATTTTGGGGGAGAGGCCCACACCATTTGTCCCGAGGTGCAGGTTCACCCACCACGCACTGGCTCAGCAGGTCTGGCTGGGAACCACCTTGAACTATTCTGAAACTTGAGAAGCCTTTGTGAAAATTGGGAAAAGGTGGCACCACAAGTCAGAATGCACTGAGGTACCCTGGCATGCCCTCTCACAGGACATGACCCACATAGGTGTGTGCTGCACCCCTGGACCGTTGGGCTTGTGGGGTCACCAAACAACTGGCTTCCAGACTTGTGACTTCTGCCTAGCTGGGGAGCACAGTGCAGATGGCCCAAGAGAAAAAAGACAGGAGAGCCCAAATCTTTGCTTAGCATCCCACCTCCTGGGAGAAAGGTAACCCTCTCCACCCAGCTGCACCTTCCTCTCAGAGGATCTGCAGCTGTAGGGCAGCTGCTCCAGCACCTCATTAGGGTTCTGTGGTTTCCCTGCAGGCTCAGGGCCAGACTGGTCTGAGGGAGGGAGGCAACAGGTGTCTAGACTCAGTGTGTTCTGTGTTCTTAGTGGCTGTGGCCTTCCTGTGTAAGTTCTAGCCAGTGCGATGGCGTTCTCACTCTCGCCTATACCATCCCAGTCCTACTGATTAATTGCATAATTAGCTGGAAGACACATGTTACTTCTCAGGATTAATTTGGTCTAAAAATACTTTTTTATGAAAAACACAGCAGACCTTAAAAATATCCCCTTCACAAATGCCCAGGGAAGCCTCCTGCTTGAGCCATCCCCAGACACCCCCAACTTCAACTCAGTTTCTTGGGGAGTCTGGAACCTAGAGGCAGCAGGCTGACCAGACACTGCTTCCTGCCAGGGTTGTACGAGCTGGGTGATCACACTTGTCCCTGGCATTTCCAACTCCCCAATAGGCTAGAGACCTGCTGGGGCCACCAGGGAGGCTCTTGCTTGCAGACAGGATGCACAGACAGCTTGACTTCAGGAAGGCCATGGCAGTACCATGCGGGCAGGCAAAGACCACATGATATAGGGCCCTGAAAAGGGCTTCTTCACCTGGCAAACCCTCAGGGAAGGTTTGCAGAGGACCAAAGCTGAAATGAGTACAACTTCCCACAGGAAGAAGTCTGCTGACCTGTACAGGGGAGCAAGGAGGACTGCAGGAGGACCAGGGCCCCATCCTAGGATCTCTAAACCAAGTACTACAGCAGCTGTCTGGGCACCCAGTCCTATGCCAACCTGAAGCTTGGGTTACTGGGTGCATGTCCCATGGATTGTGGGGGACAGGCACAAGCAGGGACACTGAATACCCATGTCTTCCAAGCTTTAGCTCACTGATACCACAGCCCTGCTCTGGCACATGCATCTCCCTGGAAAAATTCATTATAAGGGTCAGGAACACATGTCTAGACCTCCTCCTCTTCATTTATGTTCTCCTCAAATGGGGCCACCACTTCTCCATTCAGGTTTCTGCTTTGGGCTCACCTGGCTGGTCCAGGTCCTGTACGCCCTCTGTCCCATCCCTGGAGGGGTGAACCTCGACACCTCCACTCCCTCCTCTGACCCAGTGGAGCTCCTGAGTTCACATCCCGGTGATTCTCTCTGGTCTCAAGTGGGTGTCTCAGGCCCAGAGAGGGCAACCTCTCTCCATCACATAGATATGTTGGGACACAGCCAGGATTGGCAATGTCTTCTCCTCAGCCAGTTCAGGTATGTGGATGGAGCAGGTGGAAGTTCCCTGAAGCCTCACAGAGCCTTGTGTACCCCTCAGGCTTGGGGATGGTGTGGCAGGAATTTAGACTGAATGTGGCTTGCAGGGCACTCGTGGCTCTGGAGTCACACCCAACTTGATATATAATTTGTCAACTCCAGGCTCAACTGATAAAAACATTAACAAACTAACCTGAAGAGAGGTGGGGAGACGGGTGGCTCCAGGTTGTTTTTGCAATTAAACCCCATCAGGTCCTGGCTCACTCTCTCTACATTCCTCTTACCTTTCCTTCATGGTGCAAAGATGGCTGCTATGACTCCATCACAGCACAGAGGGAAGAGGTGGTACCAGCAACATTTCTTCTTCTACCTACCTCTTTTTTTGAAAGTTAAAGGCCCATTACCAATGGCTTATGGTTATCTTGACCAGAACAGTGGCCACTGTGGTCACATGGCCACTCCTAACTGTAAGAGAGTCTAGGAAAGCTAGTGTCTGACAGGGGAGAGCTCAATTGCCATGAATGGACTGGATCAAACATAATTGCCACATCTGAAGCTGAGCAAATTACAACTCCAAACAAGAGGAGGTGCTGAGGGCAAGAAGAAGTAGGTAGAATGTTTGCCACAGGAAGAAGCTTCATCCTTGTGACCTGGGGAGGGGTGAGGTCTGAGAGTCAGAAAAGAAAGGAGAGAGGCCCTGCTCCTCCTCCCAGGGGCCCAGGTTCCTATCTCTGAGGATTAATTTGGAGTTGCAGTTCCCTGATGAGCAGATCTATAATTCAGGTAGGGGATCCCCCAAGTTGGTCCTATGTTAAATACACAAATCTAGCTATAGCCTCTCTGCCAACCAGGCATCCAGACATCCAGAAACTACCTTTTTTATTATGAGCTAAAATGTGCTTTTCACAACTTTCAGTCATTGACCCTAGTTCTACTTTCCTGTACATTTTTTGCAACTTTCTGTGAATCTATTTTTTCAAAACATAAAGTTAAAATAAGTTGAGACATGAAAGATACAAGAAGTACTCAATTTGTACTTCTAGAGATAAATACTGTAATACCTAAGATGAAAAATACACTCCATGGGATGAACAGCAGATTAGACATTCCAGAAGAGATTCATGAACTTGAGATATTGCAATAGGAACTGCCCAAAATGAACCACAAGAGAATTAGGAATGCAAATAAATGAAAAGTGAATCAGTGAACTGAGAAGGTTCTTCAAGTAGCCTAATATATGTTAGAATTGTAATCACCAAAGAAGAGTAGGAACAGAAAAAATATTTGAAAATATAATGGTTGAAAAACTTCCAAATCAGATAAAAAACTAATCCCAGTACAGGTCAAGGGTAAGTGCAATCACAATCAAACACAAGCACAAGAAGCATGAAGAAAATGTTGCCAAGGTACAACATAAGCACATTGCTTAAAAACAGCAATAAACAGAACGTCTAAGGCCAAATGTGGTGGCTTATGCCTGTAATTCCAGCACCTGGGGAGGCCAAGGTGAGAAGATTGCTTGAGCCCAGGAATTCAAGGCTACCCTGGGCAACATAGCGAGACCTCATCTCTACAAAAAAATTAAAATTTTAAAATTTTAAAAAATTAGCAGGCCCTAGTAGTGTGTACCTGTAATCCCGGTTACTTGGGAGGCTGAGGCAGAAGGATTGCCTGAGCCTGCAAGAGAACCTCGACACCTCCACTCCCTCCTCTGACCCAGTGGAGCCCCTGAATGCGCATCAAGGCTGTGATGAGTCGTGATCATGCCACTGCATTCTAGCCTGGGTGACAGAATGAGACCCTGACTCAAAAAGCAAACAAACAAATAGAAAGAATATCTTAGAAGCAGCCAAAAAAAAAAACACACACATTATATCCAGAGAACCAAAAATATGGAAGATGACAGATTTCTCACCAGAAACAATGCAAGCAAGAAGTCAGTGGAACAACATCTTTAAAGTACAGGAAAAATCCCTTTCAAATATGAAGACAAAATCTAGGACTCTTCAAACATACAAAAGCTAAAATCATTCCCAGCAGATCTTGGCTGCAAGAAATGTTCGAAGTCTTTCAGACAAAATGATAGTGGATAAAGATCTAGATCTACAAATAGGGAATGAAAATCTCTACACATGGGAATAACATAGGTACGTTTATTATTTAACATTCTTCAGCAAATCATTGATTCTTTAAAAAAATATAACAATGTATGGGGGGGAACCTCCCAGAAACCCAGAATTTATTTATAAAAAATTGTGTATTTATTCTTACATGTGTCAATTTCAGTCACCTTCAAGTATTCTTTGTTTAATGCAAAACACCTATTGAGACGCTTTTTTTCACTGCTCAACTCATCAATTTTGATGCCTTTTAGTGTTTCTGCCATTTTTTGTTTCACCTCTCCCACATTGGCAAAACATTTCCTTCTGAGAACTTTTTTTATCCTGGAAAACAACAAAAAAAAAGGCACTCAGGGTGAGATCAGATGAATAGGGAGGTTAGGGCATGGGGATCATATCATCTTTGGTCAAAAACTGCTGAACACCCAGTGCGGTGTAGGCAGGTGTGTTTGTAAATTACCCACCATGAAAAGGGCAAACACGTTGAAATAATCTCCAAAAAAAATTCACTGAAGCTGAATGCAGCC
The DNA here is from genome assembly GCA_027257055.1 of Cephalopachus bancanus. Lineage (NCBI taxonomy): Eukaryota > Metazoa > Chordata > Mammalia > Primates > Tarsiidae > Cephalopachus > Cephalopachus bancanus. The sequence continues at coordinate 552,517 of JAPVLO010000184.1, read as the reverse complement.
TCTCACAACAACTAGCTGGTATGCTGATGCCCATGGGTTCCTAGAACACCTACCTAGTGGAGGAAGCCTGTACTACAAGGGACCTACCCTCCAAAAAGATAATTCCAGTTTTGGGGGTCTCCCCTCATATATTGGGACCTGCATCATGGGTAAAAGTGAAGTGTGACAATAGCATAAAGGCAGGGAGGAGAAAGATGGAGGTTTACTGGCGTGAGGATCTTATACTCTGCTTGACATCATGTGATTTCCATATTACCTGAAGGGACTATGATCAGTTAAAGACGTGTATTGAAAAGGTTTACATTAAAATAACAAAACAGTTACAAGCTAATAAGTCAATAAAGGAGATAAAATGTTATCATAAATACTTGATTAATGTAAAAGAAAGACAGAAGAAAAGGAAAAGGAAAAAAAAAACCAGATGAGATTCTGTGTCTGGAACTGTACCCGGAGGAGCCCTGCTGATTCAGTTCCTGCAAAATAAGCATAACATGTAAAAATTATTTTTCAAAATCCAAACATTTAAAGCTTCTAGAAATTATCCTGAGGGATATACAAATGAAGAAACATTTATTCAAGAAAATATATAAAAACTTATCAAGAGTAATAAGAGTCTTTGGCAGCTGAGCCATGACCTGCTCCCTCCCTCCCTTGGTGTACTGCCCCCAGCTCCTTTGATGGGAACTTCACTCTGGGTGGGTGTGGCCAAGAAGATCAGGATCCCTCATTCTTTAATTTCTGGGCAAGGGACATGGACTATGGTAGACACAATAATGGTCCCCCAAAGATATCAGATCCTAATCCCTGAAAACTGTAAATGCTACCTTGCACAGAAAAACAGTCTTTGCAGATGTGATAAAGTTAAAGATCTTGAGATGAGGAGTTCATTTTGGATTATCTGAGTGAGCCTTTAATGCCATTACAAATGCCCTTATAAGAAAGTGAAGCCGGGCTCGGTGGCTCAGCCTGTAATCCCGCGCTTTGGGAGGCTGAGGTGAGTGGATTGCCTGAGGCCATGGGTGCGAGACCCACCTGGGCAACTTGGCGAGACCTCATCTCTACAATAAATCAAAAAATTACCCGGGTGTGGTAGCACACGCCTGTAGTTCCACCTCCTTAGAAGGCTGAGGTGGAAGGATCGCCGGAGCCCAGCAGGTTGCGGTGGCTGGGAGCGGCCACTGCACTCCAGTCTGGGTGACAGAGTGAGACTCCAACTCAAAAAAAAAAAAAGCAAGAAAGTGGTAGAGGGAGATTTGACACACAGATAGAAGAGGAGTCAGTCTGACCAAAAAGGCAGAGATCGGATGAAGCTGCCGCAAGACAAGGAAGGCCAGCAGCCACCGAAAGGTGGGAGCTGCAAAGAATGGATTCTATTCTAGAGTATCAAAGGGACTATGGCCCTGCCTTGATTTCAGCCCAGTAATACTGATTTCAGACTTCAGGCTTCCAGAACTATTACAGGATAATTTTATTTTATTTTAAGTCACACAATTTGTGGCAATGTGTTACAGCAGCCACAAAAGAACTAATACAGATTTTTAGTTACTGGAGATGGGGTACTTCTGTAATAAATACCTAAAAATATGGAAGTGGGTAACAAGCCAGGCTAGAACTGTGAGAAGCATGATAGAAAAGGCCAAATCTGTCTAGAATAGACAGGTGGTAAAAATGTGGATGTTAAAGACTCTGTCAGTGAGGACTTAGGAGGAATTGAAAGACCTGGTAGAAAAAGCTTTATTGTTTTTGTTTGTTTGTTTTTTGTCCAAGTCACACTCTGTTGCCCAGACTGGAGTGCAGTGACATGACCACAGCTCACCATAGCTTCGACCTCCAGAGCTCAGGTGATTCTTCCACCTCAGCCTCCTGAGTAGCTGGGATTACAGGTGTATACCACCATGTCCAGCTTTCTTTCTTTTTTTTTTTTTGTAGAGACAAAGTCTCAGTATATTGCCCAGGCTGGTCTCAAACTCCTGGCCTCAAGCAATCTTCCTGTCTTGGCCTCCCAAAGTCCTGGGATTACAGGTGTGGGCCACTGTGCCCGGCCAGTATTGTCTTAAAGAATATTCATATAATCATAAATAGAATGTTGATAGAAATAAGAATGTTAAAGATGCTTCTGGTAAGAGTTCAGGAGGAAATGAGGAACATTTGGAAACTGGAGGAAAGGCAATCCTTGTTACATATAATCAGAAATATATCTCGACTGTGTTTTTGTTTTTAAAACATGGTTTTTATTGATATATAATAGTTTATGTATTTGGAGGTACATGTTATATTTTGATACATGAATACAATGTGTAATGATCAAATCAGGGTAATTGGTATATCCATCACCTCAAAGGTTGGGAGCATTTCATATCTTTTCTCGTTATTTGGTAATACATAATAACTTATCATTAAATGTAAATTCCCTACTGTACTATCAAATACTGGAACTTATTCCTCCCATCTAACTGTATTTTTGTACTCATCAACCAACTCTTTTCATGTCATCCTTCCTGCATCCTTCCGAGCCTCCGTTCTATTCTAAACCTCTGTGAGATTCACTTTTTCATTCCCACATATGAGTGAGAATCTGCAAAGTTTGTCTTTCTGTGCCTGGCTTATTTCACTTAACACAATGATCTTCAGTTCCATCTATGTTGCCGAAAATGACAGGATCTCATTCTTTCTTGTGGCTGAATAATATTCTATTGTGTATATATACCATGTTTTCTTTATCCATTCATTCATTGACGGACACTTAAGCTGATTCCATATCTTGGCTATCATGAATAATGCTGTGATGAACATGGGAGTGCAGATACCTCTTCGATATACTGATTTCTTTATTTTGGATATATACCCAACAGTGGGATTATTATATCATGTGGCAGCTCTCTTTTTAGTTTTTTGAGGAATCTCCATATTGTTTTCCATGATGGCTCTACTAATTTACATTTCTACCAACAGTGTGTAAGAGTTTCCCTTTCTCTGCATCTTCACCAGCATATATTTTTTTATCGTTTTGATAATTGCCATTTTAACTGGGGTGAGATGATATTCTATGGTGGTTTTGATTTGCATTTCCCTGGAGATTAGTGATAATTAATATTTTTTCATACACCTGTTGGCTATTTGTATGTCTTTTGAGAAATATCTATTCCAGTCTTTTGCTCATTTTAAAATCAGATCATTTGTCTTTTGACTACTGAATTATTTGAGTTTCTTTTATATTCTTTTCATTAAGCTCTTGTCAGATGGATAGTTTGCAAATATTTACTCCTATTTGGGAGATTGTTTCTTCAATTGTGTTTTATAGTGTGTAGAAAGCATAACTTGAAAATATTGTAAGGAATTTAGCTGAGGATATTTCCAAGTAAAGTATAGCAGGCACAGTCCGTTTTTTTCTTTTCTTTTCTGCTTATTATAAAATGCAGAAGGGCAGAAAAAATTGAGGAAAAACTGATAAGCAAAAAAGAACCAACATTTTATGATTTGGGAAATTCTCAACCTACCCAAATTACAAAGGATACTAAAATCAGGAGAGACAGTAGTAAGAAACATGCTACAAAGGGTGTGACTGGAGAATAATTATTATAAATGTATGGACTAGCTAGAAACACGACATTCCCAGAGCCAATGTGGAAGTATTGGAGGTCGTGCTCAGGTTTCCACCTATAAGTGGCTGAAAGTAGAGCCAGTGCAGAAGATCTTTCTCCTGGGCTGTTGCCACTGTCTGAACTGTGGTCACCTCTACATGTTGAGTGGTACTTCAGGGGCCTCTGCATTCTGGATTTGGAGTTCTAGATGCACTCTAGGTGACTTGCCTTGTATTCTTCCTTTCTCTATATTTGTCTATCTCTTATTTATACCATTCTTAAAAGATGAGTAACCATGTATTGTGTATTTGGATTTATTATTAATTTGAATTTTACCCAAACTTTGTGGTGTATTGAATATAGAATTTAGCTTTTACATACTTATTATTTCTCAGCATCTTTTTCTCTACCACTCCCTTGATGTTCTCCCTGAATTTTTTTAAATTGAGGTAAAAGTCACATAACATTAACTTTATTACTTTAACCATTTCTAAGAGTATAATTCAGTGGCTTATAATACTTTCACTATGTTGTAAAACTATCACCACTATTTAATTCCAGAACATTTTTATCACTCCATAGAGAAAACCCATCCCCATTAAAAATCACTCCTTACTATTGTTTGAATGTATATGTTCCCCCAAAACTCATGTGTTGAAACCTGACCCCCAAGATAATGTGTTAAAAGATGGAGTCTTCGGGAGGTAATTAGACCTCATGAGTGGAAATAGTGTCCCTTATGAAAGAGGCATGAGAGAGCTTGTCGTCCCTTTTGCCCTTCCATTATGTGAAGACACATTCCCTGTATAGGGAATGGGACCTCACTAGACACTGAATCTGCTGGCAGCTTGATCTTGAACTTCCTAGCCTACAGAATGGTGTGCAATGATTTTTTGTTGTTTTTAAATTAAACACTCTGAGGTATTGTGTTATAACAGCCAAAATGGACTAAGACACTCCCCATTCTTCTCCTTTTCTTAGTCCCTGACAACCACTAATCTGCTTTCTGTCTCTATGGATTTGCCTATTCTGAACGTTTATATAAATGCAATCATATGATATGATAGGTGTGGCTTTATGTATCTGGCTTATTTCACTCAGCATGTTTTCAAGGTTTATTCATTTGAAGTACGTCAATATTTTATTAATTTTTATTGCTAAACAGTATTTCATTATATAGATATACCTAATTTTGTTTATTTATTCGTCAGTTGATGGACATTTGGGTTGTTTCCACTCTTCAGCTATTGCAAATAATGCTTCTATGCACATTTGTGTAAACTTTTTGAATGAACATATGTTTTCAATTAGCTTGGATATATACCTAGAAGTAGAATTGTTGGTCATATGGGAATTCTAGGTTTCACTTATTAAGGAACCTCCAAACTTTTTCCACAGCAGCTGTACCCTTTTACACTGCAATGTGCAAAGATGAAAAATTTCTCCACATTCTCACCAATACTCACTATTTTCCTATTTCCTGTTTTTATTTTTTCCATTATAGCCATTCGCGTGGGTATGAAGTGGTATTGCATTGTGGTTTTGATTTGCATTTTTCTTTTTCTTTTTTTTTTTGAGTTGGAGTCTCACGCTTGTCACCCAGGCTGGAGTGCAGTGGCACGTTCACAGCCCCCGCAGCCTCGACCTGTTAGGCTTAGGCAATTCTTCTGCCTCAGCCTTCCAAGTAGCTGGAACTACAGACTCACGCCACCAAGCCTAGCTAGTTTTGTGTGTGTATGTGTGTGTGTGATTTATTGTAGAAATGAGATCTCACCAAGTTGCCCAGGCTGGTCTTGAACCCCCAGGCTCAGGCAATCCTCTGGCTTTGATCTTCCAAAGTGTTGTAATTACAGGCTGATTTGCATTTTTCTAATGACTAATGATGTTGATCATCCTTGCATGTGTTTTTTTTTTCTTTTTTGCCTTTATACTTCTTTTTTAAATAAATGTCTATTCGAATCCTTTCTCCCTTTAAAAATTTGGAATTTTTGTTGTTATTGCTGAGTTGTAGGAGTTCTTCATATGTTCTGAATGCTAGACCCTTATCACATATGTGTTTTAAATGTTTTTCTCCCATTCTGGGGATTGTCTTTTCACTTTCTTGTTAGTATTCTTTCATGCACAGAAGTTTCAATTTTGAAGAAGTCTAAAGTATCTATTTTGTTGTTTATTTCTTGTACTTTTGATATCATATCTAAGAAATCAGTGCCACATCCAAGGTCCTGAAGACTTACCCACATGCTTTCTTCCAAGATTTATAGTTTTATCTCTTCTGTTAAGGTCTATCCATTCAGAGTTAGTTTTTGTATATGGTATGAGGTAAGTGCCAAGTGGTTATCCAATTTCCTAGCACCATTTACTGAAAAAACAATTCTTTCCCTCACTGAATGAACTTGGCATGCCTGTTGAATATTACTTGACTGTAGACACTTGGGTTTATTTCTGAATCCTGAATTCTAATCCAGTGGTCTCACATGTTGTCTATCTTTATGCCATTATCACCCCATATTGATTAACATTACTTTGTAGTAAGTTTTGAAATTGAAAAGTGTGAGTTCTTCAACTTGATTGTTCTTTTTCAAAACTGTTTTGTCTATTCTTGGGCCCTTGCAATTTTGTATGACTTTTAGAATGAGCTTGCCAATTTCTAAATGTAACATCTGAAAGAATGACTTGGATCTGCGGATCACTTTCAGAAGTGTCTCAGTCAAGGTTCTCCAAAGAAGCAGAACATTTATGAAGCCAACATCACATTGATACCCAAGCCAGGGAAAGATCAAACAAAGAAAGAGAACAACAGGCCAATATCTTTGATGAACATAGATGCTAAAATTCTCAACAAGATCCTAGCAAACCGGATTCAGCAATACATCTCAAAAATCATCCATCATGACCAAGTAGGCTTCATTCCTGGGATGCAAGGTTGGTTCAACATTTGTAAAACCATAAATGTAATTAAATACATCAACAGATGTCAAAACAAAAACCCAGCTGGGCTCGGTTGCTCAGCCTGTAATCCCGCGCCTTTGGGAGGCTGAGGTGAGTGGATTGCCTGAACCTGCGGGTTCGAGACCCGCCTGGGCAGCAAGACCTCATCTCTGCAATAAATCAAAAAATCAGCTGGGCGTGGTAGTGCATGCCTGTAATTCCGGCTACTCGGAAGACTGAGGCGGAAGGATCGCCGGAGCCCAGCAGGCGAGGCTGTGGTGGCTGGGAGCAGCCACTGCACTCCAGTCTGGGCGACTGAGTGAGACTCCAACTCAAAAAAAAAAAAAAAACCCCAAAACCACATGATCATATCATTAGATGCAGAAAAAGCTTTTGATAAAATCCAGCACCCCTTCTTGATAAAAACCCTTGAACATCTAGGCATATGGGGAACATACCTCAAAATAGTAAAAGCCGTCTACGAGAAACCCACAGCCACTATACTCCTAAATGGACAAAAATTGGAACCAATTCCCCTGAAAACTGGAACTAGACATGGATGCCCACTCTCACCCCTCCTATTCAACATAGTATTGGAAGTCCTGGCTAGAGCAATCAGAGAAGAGGAGGCAATTAGGGGTATCCAAATAGGAAAAGAGGAAGTCAAGTTATCTCTCTTTGCAGATGATATGATTATGTACCTTGAAAACCCAAGAGAATCTGTCAAAAGCCTCCTTACACTGATAAAGGCCTTTGACAAAGTCTCAGGATACAAAATAAATGTTCAAAAGACAATCGCATTTCTCTACACCAATAAGCAAACAGAAACCCAAATAAAAAACACAATTCCATTCACAATAGCCAAAAAAAATGAAATACCTTGGCATCTTCCTAACGAGAGACGTGAAAGACCTTTACAATGAAAATTACAAAACACTGCTCAAAGAAATCAAAGATGACACAAACAAGTGGAAAAATATCCCATGCTCATGGATTGGAAGAATCAACATTGTGAAGATGTCCATCTTACCTAAGGCAATCTACAAATTCAATGCAATACCCATCAAATTACCCAGCAACATTCTTCTCAGACCTAGAAAAAACAACACAGGAATTCATATGGAAACACAAACGACCAAGAATAGCCAGAACAATCCTCAGTCAAAAAAACAAAGCAGGCGGTATCACATTACCAGACTTCAAACTTTACTATAAAGCTACAATCATCAAAACAGCTTGGTACTGGTATAGGAACGGGCATATAGATCAATTGAATAGAACTGAGATTCCAGAAGCAAAAGCTCAATTTCTCAACCAACTCATCTTCGACAAAGCCTCCACCACCTACCACTGGGGAGAGGAGAACCTATTCAGTAAATGGTGCTGGGAAAACTGGCTGACCACATGCAGAAGACTGAAACAGGACCCCCTATCTATCCCCATGCACAAAGGTTAACTCCAAATGGATCAGAGACCTAAATGTAAAACCTCAAACCATAAGAACCTTAGAAAAGGAAGGAAATACCCTCATGGAAATCGGAACTGGCCTCCAATTCCTGAACAAAACCCAAAACCCACAGGTCATAAGAGAGAAGATAGACAAATGGGACCTTATTAAGCTGACAAGCTTCTGCAAAGCCAAAGAAACCATCAAGAGAGCAGGGAGACAGCCTACAGACTGGGAAAATCAGAGGCTTCTCTGATTTGCCAACACCAGGTCTGACAAAGGCTTAACATCCTGGATCTACAAGGAACTCAAACATGCTGAAAAGAAAAAAACAAACAACCCCATTATAAAATGGACAAAAGATATGAACAGACACTTCACAAAAGAAGACATCCGAGCAGCCAACAAACACATGAAGAAATGTTCAACCTCACTAATCATCAGGGAGATGCAAATCAAAACCACACGGAGATACCACCTAACTCTAGTCAGAATGGCAATTATCAACAACTCAAAAAATAACAGCTGTTGGAGAGGATGTGGTGAAAAGGGAACACTTCTACACTGTTGGTGGGAGTGTAAACTAGTGCAACCTCTGTGGAAAGCAGTGTGGCGATTCCTAAAAGCTCTAAAAATCAGCTTTCTATATGACCCCGTAATCCCCCTACTGGGAATATACCCTGAAGAACTCAAATTACTCTATAAAAAAGATACCTGCACACGTATGTTTATCGCAGCGTTGTTCACAATAGCAAGAACCTGGAAACAACCATGCTGCCCATCAAAAGAGGACTGGATTAAAAAAATGTGGTAAATATACACGATGGAATACTATGCAGCCATAAAAAAGAACAAAATCATGAATTTCGCAGCAACCTGGATGGAACTAGAGTCTATAATACTGAGTGACCTCTCACAGAAACAAAGATCCGAGTATCACATGTTCTCACTCATATAATGGACCTTGAACATCCTTGAACATCCAATGTAATACTATAAGAAAATGACTGACGGTACTGGGAAACTATGGTGGGGAGAGGGAGATGGGATTAACAGTAGCAAATATCTGTCTGGGGACGGAAAAACACCTCTTATCAACAGGGTGCCTGAATGAAACGTAATTGTATATGAAACCCTTAACTGTACCCCACAAAACCATAATAAAAAGTATTAAAAAAGAATCAAAGAGTGAGCAGGAGTAACTAGCTACACTTATATCTAATAAAACAGAATATAAAACAACATTTAAAAAAGACAGAGAAGGTGTGGAAGGGGGCTTAAAAAGACATCTACAATATCAAAAATTAGACTAAGCATGAACTCAGCCTTTGCACAGTTAAAAAGTTCCCTTCCTGGAAACTGGCAACAGCACCTGCTGGCTAAGTTAAACTGTCTAACAGCTTTTTTTTTTTCGCTTCTGTGAACCCCGCTAGCATTGCTTGAAAAGTACCTAGGCCTCCAGGATGTTACGGTTTGGCCCACTTGGAAAGTCCCAATGTGGTTTTGCCCCATTTAAGCAAGCCCCTACAGCTAATGGGGGCCCCTTGCTGTCGGACTGTTATGTCCAGCAGGCAAGTGGCTGCCGGCCCGGCTCTTGGCTAATAAACCTCTCCTTTTTGTAACTTGAAAAAAAAAAGAAGCAGAACAAATTGAACACACACACACACACACACACACACACACACACACACACACACACACCCCAACCATTTTTATTTTAAGGAATTGACTCATGTAATTATGAGGCTGGTTAGTTAAAAATCTTTAGGGTAGACCAGGTAGAATTTCTATGTTATGGTCTTGAGACAGAATTGCTTCAGCACAGGAAACTTTATGCCTTCAACTTTAAGACCTTCAACTGATTAGATGAGGCCTACCCACATGAGCATGGGCAATTTACTTTACTAGAAGTCAACTGATTGGAGATGCTAACAATATCTACAAAATATCTTTACAGCAACATCTAGACTTCTTTGGACATCTAGATCTCCTTTAATTTTATCCAACGATGTTTTGTAGTTTTCAGAGTGTAAGTTTTCTACTTCTTTTGTCAAATTAATTTCTAAATATTTTATTCTTTTTTGGTGCTGTTATAAAAGGATTGTTCTTAAATTTTATTTCTGATTCAGTCATTCCAACTGTATAAAAATACAATAGATTTTTTGTATATTAATCTTGAATCCTATAAGTTTGCCAAACTTGTTTGTCAATCTAATAGCATTTTTATTGGATTCCTCAGGATTTTTTTTCCTTTTTTTTTTCTTTTTTGAGTTGGATTCTCACTCTGTTGCCAAGGCTGGAGTGCAATGGGACATGATCATGGCTCACTGCAGAGTCGACCTCCTGGGTTTAGGTAATCCTTCTGCCACAGCCTCCCGCTAGCTGGGACTTCAGGTACATATCAGTATGCCCAGCTAACTTTTTTATTTTTTAAGAGATGAGGCCTCGCTATGTTGCCTGGGCAGGTCTCCAGCTCCTGGGTTCAAGCTATCCTCTCGCCTCTACTTCCCAAAGTGCTGGGATTTCAGGTGTGAGCCACCATGCCCAGTAGAATTTTTTATATAAAAGATTATGCCATCTGCAAATATAAATTGTTTCACATCTTCCTTCTCATTTTTCATGCTTTCTTTTTCTTGCCTAATTACCCTGACTAGAAACTTCAGTACAACATGAATAGAAGTTGTGACAATGGAGATATATATCTCGAAGAAAACATCCAATGTTTTACCATTAAGTATCGTGTTAGCTGTAGGCTTTTCATGGATGACCTTTATTGGGTTGAGGAAGTTCTCTTTTATTTCTAATTTTTTGAGTGTTTCAATCATGAAAGGATGTTGGATTTTGCCAAATTCTCTTTTCTCTATCTGTTGAGATGATCGTATACTTTTTCAGTCTATTGATAGAATATATATAATCTATAAATCTATATATTATAAATTTATAAATTGATTCTCAAATGTCAAACCAACTTTTATATCTGGAATAAATTCCACTTGATTATGGTGTATAATTTTTTGTATACATTGCTGAATTCAGTTTGCTCTAACATTTTGTTGAGGAGTTTTTGCATTCATATTTATAAGCTATTGTTGCATGGTTTTATTTTCTTATTGATGTCTTGTTCTGGTTTTGGTGACAGGGTAATACCAGCCACATAGAATTAGGAATTAGGAAGTATTCATTTCTTATCTACTTTTCCAACAAGTTTGAGAAAATTTGGGGTGAATTCTTTAAATGTTTGATAAAATTCAGCAGTGAAGCCATCTGGGCCTGGTTTTTTCCTTGTGGTGAGTGTTTTTGATTACCAGTTCCATTTCTTTACCTTTTATCAGTCTATTCATATTTTCTATTTATTTTTAAGTTCAGTTGTGGTTGTTTGTGACTTTCTAACCACGTGTTTATTTTATCTTAGTTAACTAATGTATTGGCATACAATTGTTCGTAGCATTCCCTTATCGTTCCTTTTATTTCTATAAGATTGTTGGTAATATCACTTTTTCATTCCCGATTTTAGTAATTTGAATTATCTTTTTTGGTCAAACTTGCTAAAAATATTTCAATTCTTTTTTTCTATTTTTTAATATTCTTTATTTCATTAATATCCACTGTAATCTTTATTATTTCCTTCTGTTTTCTTGGTTTGGGTTTAGTCTGCTCTTCCTTTTCTAGTGTCTTAAGGCACAGTTCTGTCAGTTTTTGCCTCATATATCTTGGGATTATATTGTTAGGTGCATATATGTCTATAATTGTTACATTGTCCTGACAGATTTACACTTTTATCATTATAAATTGTCTTTGTTTATTCCTAGTAGCATTTTTTAAATGTCTCTTTCATCTGATTATTAGTATAGTCACTCCAACTTGCTTGTGTTTGTTATTTGCATGGTATATTTTTCCATTTTTTTACTTTCAACCCTAGTCTTATCTTTGAATCTTAAATTCTTCTCCTGTAGAGGGCATACAGTTGGACCACGTGTTTTTTTTTAATTGAATCTAATAATCTCTGCCTATAGATTTGATTTTTTAGTCCATTCACATTCAATGATATTATTATTATTATTATTTTAGTTTTTGAGTTGGAGTCTCACTCTGTCACCCAGACTGGAGTGCTGTGACCGCTCCCGGCCACTGCAGCCTCGACCTGCTGGGTTCCGGCGATCCTTCCGCCTCAGCCTTCCAAGTAGCTGGAACTACAGACTCGTGCTACCACGCCCAGCTAATTTTTTTTTGATGTATTGTAGAGATGCGGTCTCGCCAAGTTGCCCAAGCGGGTCTCGAACCCTCAGGCTCAGACAATCCACTCACCTCAGCCTCCCAAAGCGCGGGATTAGAGGCTAAGCCACCGAGCCCAACTCAATGATATTATTGATGTGGTTTGATTGATATCTGCAATTTTATTTTATATATGTCTTATATATTTTTATTGCTTTCTTTTAAATAGATAGATGTTACATAGCATATCCTTTTAATTTATTTTAATTTTTCCCATTATATGTTTTCAGTTCTTTTCTTTTTTGTAATGCTTTATTTTAAATGGGGTACAATCCAGGGTTAGGTATACAAATGTTCACTGTGCAGGTACCCTTCCTTGTTGATGAGGTGTGACACCTCCCTTCTCCCTGGGGGTAGTTTCCCACTACTGCCAGTCCAGCCCCTGCCCTCTTCTGGCAGTTTCCCACTACTACCAATCCCTTTCTTATAGTATTAAGATAGGTGTTCAAGGTCCACTTCTGAGTGAGAACATGTGATACTTGGTTCTTTGTTTCTGTGATATTCACTCAGTATTAAAGACTCTGAGTCCATCCAATCTTCTGCAAAGTTCATAATTTTGTCCTTCTTTATGGCTGTGTTATATTCCACTGGGTATATGTACCACATTTTTTTAATCCAGTCCTCTTTTGATGGGGAGCACGGTTGGTTCCATGTTTTTGCTATTGTGAATAATGCAGCAGTAAGCATGTTCGTGCAGGTATCTTTTTTATAGAATGACTTGAGCTCCTCCAAATATATTCCCAGTAGGGGGATTGTGGGTTTACTTGGGCGGTCAATTTTTAGATCTTTTAGGAATCGCCAAACTGTTTTCCATAGAGGTTGTACTAATTTACACTCCCACCAACAGTGTAGAAGTGTTCCCTTTTCTGCATCCTCTTCAGCATCTGTTGTTTTCTGAGTTATTGATTATGGCCATCTTGACTGGAATTAGGTGGTATCTCAGTGTGGTTTTAATTTGCATTTCTTTGATGACTAGTGAGGCTGAGCATTTTTTATGTGTCTGTTGTCTGCTCATATGTCTTTTTTTGAGAAGTGTCTATTCATATCTTTTGCCCACTTTGCAATGAGGCTGTTTGTTTTTTCTTTTTGGCACATTTGAGTTCCTTGTAGATCCTTAGGCCTTTGTCAGATATACAGTTGGCAAATAATTCTTTCCAGTCTTGGGCTTTCTCCCAGTTCTCTTGATAGTTTCTTTGGCTTTTCAGAAGTTTTTCAGTTTGATGAAGTCCCACTTATCAATCTTATCTCTTATGGCATGGACACTTGGGGTTTGATCAGGAATTGGTTGCCAGTTCCAATTTCCCTAAGGCTGTCTCCTGCATTTTCTAAGGTTCTTATAGTTTGAGGTTCTACATTTAGGTCTTTGATACATTTAGAGTTGATTTTTGTATACGGTGATAGGTAGGGTCTTATTTTAATCTTCTGCATGTGGTCATCAGTTTTCCCAGCACCATTTACTGAATAGGTTCTCTTCTCCCCAGTGGTTGGTGGTAGAGGCTTTGTTGAAGATGAGTTGGTTGAGAAATTGAGGTTTTGCTTCTGGAATCTCTATCTAGTCTGTTCCATTGGCCTATATGTCTTTCTTGTACCAATACCAGGATGTTTTGATTATTGTAGCTTAGTAATAAAGCTTAAAGTCTGGGAGTGTGATTCCTTCCCCTCCGCCCTTTTTTTGCTGAGAATTGTTTTGGTGATTCGTGGTTGCTGCTGGCAATTTAATGGGTATTGTGTTGAATCTGTGGATTGCCTTGGGTAGGATGGACATCTTAACAATGTTGATTCTTCCAGTCCATGAGCATGGAATATTTTTCCATGTTTTGTGTCATCTTTGACTTCTTTGAGCAGTGTTTTGTAGTTTTCATTGTAAAGGTCTTTGACTTCTCTGGTTAGGAAGACGCCAAGGAACATTTTTTTTTATTGTCATTGTTTGGTAATTCTTCTTTTCAGCAAGTGATTTGTTTTTTGATTTAGAGAGTTGTGCTTTTCATTTAGGTACCGAATTTCATTTTTAATAGCTTGTGAGAAGCTTTCTTTTCATTTCAGTTTGGTGTATAGGAATGCAACTATTTTTTGCACATTTACTGTACACTCTGAGAATTTACCAAAGTTCTTTATCAGTGCAAGGAGGTTTTTGACAGATTATCTTGGGTTTTTGAGGTATAGAATCATGTCATCTGCAAAGAGGAATAACTTAACTTCCTCTTTTCCTATTTGGATAACTCTGATTTCCTTCTCCTGTCTGATTGCTCTATCTAGGACTTCCAATACTATGTTAAACAGGAAGAGTGAGAGTGAGCATCCTTGTCTTGTTCCAGTTTTCAGGAGAAATGGTTCCAGTCTCTATCTGTTTAGCAGTATGTTGACTGTGGGTTTCTAGTAGATGGTTCTTACCATTTTGAGGTATGATCCATCTATGCCTAGATGTTCAAGGCTGCTGGATTTTATCAAGAAGGGGTACTGGATTTTATCAAAAGCATTTTCTGTGTCTAATGATATAATCATATGGTTTTTGTCTTTACATGTGTTGATGTATTTAATTACGTTTATGGTCTTGTGCATGTTGAACCAGCCCTGCATCCTGGTGATGAGGCCTACTTGGTCATGGTGGATGATTTTTGAGATGTGTTGTTGAATCTGGTTAGCTAGGATTTTGTTGAGAATTTTAGCATCTATGTTCATCAAAGATATTGGCCTATAGTTCTCTTTCTTTGTTGGATCTTTACCCAGTTTGGGTATCAATGTGGTTAGCTTCATAAAATGATTTGGGGAGAGCTCCATCTTTCTCAATTGCCTGGAATACTTTCAATAGGATTGATATCAGCTCCTCCTTGTATGTTTTGCAGAATTCTGATGGAAAGCCTTCTGGTCTATGACTTTTTTTATACGTAGTTTTCTTATGATATGGTCTATTTCCTGGGTTGTTATTGACCTTTAGGGTTTCAATTTCTTCTTGTTTCAATCTAGGGAGGTTGTGTGATATAAGAAAGTCCTCCATTTCATTCAGGTTTTCAAGTTTGTTTCCATACATGTGTACATAGTAATCTCTGATAGTCTTTTGTATTTCTTTGAAGTCAGTTGTGACTTGATCTTTTGCATTTCTGCTTGTGTTTATTTGGGCTTTTTCTCTCTTTTTCTTGGTTAGTCTAGCTAGGGGTCATTCAATCTGGTTTATCCTTTCAAAGAACCAGCTTTTGGCTTCATTGATTTTTTTGTATTATAATTTTGTCTTCTATGTCCGAATTTGGGCTTTTATTTTAATGATCTGGATTCTTCTACTGAAGCTAGGGTTTTGGTGGTCTTGCTTTTCCAGCTTCTTAGGTGATTTGTTAGGTTGATAACTTGTGATCTTTTCATTTTCTCCATGTGTGTTTGTAGATATATGAATCCCCCTCTTAGTACTGCTTCCATGGCATCCCAGAGACTTTGGTAAGCTGTTTTGTTGTTTTCATTTGTTTCCAGGTATCTTTTAATCTCTGTTTTGATTTCTGTTTTGACCCAGGTGTTGTTTTTCATCAAGCTGTCTAGTGCATGTCTTTGTGGGTTTGGGGGGAACTTTGTTGGTGTTGATATTTATTTTTATTCCTGTAGTCTGGGAAGGTTCATGGTAGAAGTTTAATCTTAAGGAACTTGTTTATTCTTGATTTATGGCTGAGGATGTGGTCGACGTTAGAGTACATCCCATGTGGTGATGAGTAAAATGTATATTCCGTGGTTGTTGGGTGGAGTGTTCTGTAAGTATCAATTAAGTTCATTTAGTCAAGTGTCACGTTGAGGTTCCAGATTTCCTTGTTGATTTTTTATCTGGTTGATCTGTCTAGGGTTGGTAATGGGGTATTTAAGTCCCCAGGTGTGATAGTGTTAGAGTCAATACCTTATTTTAGTTTTCCTAGAAGCTGCTTTATGAAAGTTGGTGCTCCTATGTTAGGTGCATATGTGTTTAGGGTGGATATTTCTTGTTGATGGATTGAATCTTTTATCATTATATAGTGACATTCCATATCTTTTTGAATTTGTGATAGATTAAAGGTCATTTTGTCTGATATTAAGATCATGACTCCTGTTTTCTTTTGTGTTTCATTTGCCTGAAATTTTGTTTTTCATCCTCTTTGAGTCTGTGAGTGTCCTTTCTGGTGAGATGAGTTTCTTGGAGACAATATATTGTTGCTTCATGATATTTTATCCAATTTGCCATTCCATGTCTTTTCAGTGGTGCATGTAGTTCATTCAGACTAATTATTGAGATGTGAGAGTTTATCCCTGTCATGTGTTAGTTATAGAGCTTGTTGTTGTTGCTGCTGTTTGTTTATTTGTTTGTTGTCTTTCTTGTAATCTTTGGGTTGATTCATATGTGTTTTCAATCTTTTTCCTGCATTCTTGGGAAGGGCATTGCTCTTTTTTTCCTTTCTTCTATGTTTCATACTTTCTTAAGAGTTTCCTATAGAGCTGGTCTGGAGGCAGTGTAAACAATTAGGATTTAATGTCTGTGAAGGGTTTTATTTCTCCATCACTGATGAAACTTAGCTTAGCTGGGTAGGCAATTCTTGGTTGAAATTGTTTATCTTTGAGAGCTTTGAAGATGGTTCCAAGGTCTCCTAGTGTTTCCATAAATAAGTCTTCTGCTATTCTAATTGGTCTTCCCAGGTAAGTAGTCTGACCTTTTTCTCTTGCTGGCTTTAGAATTTTTTCTTTTATACCTACTTAGTGTAGGTGAATTACTATGTGTCTAGGAGTTGGTATTCTCATTTGTTGCAGGGGTTCTCCTGTGTTTGAATGGTCACATCACTGATGAGATGAGTGAAGTTTTCTTGGATAATTTCATGGAATGTTTGTTCCAGGATGGTCTCTGTGTCTGTATCTGCCTCAGAGATTCCAATTCATCTTTGGTCTCTTGAAAAAATTGTTCATCTCTTGGAGGCTTTGTTCTGTCTTTCTAAGCTTCTTTTCTGTTTTTAACAGTTTGGACTAGTTCAATATTTTGGTCCTCAAGCTCTGAGATTCTTTATTCTGCTTGGTTAATCCTTTTTTCCAGTCTTATCAGTTTGCTATTTATTTCATTCACTGTATTCTCTATTGCTGTTATCTCAGTTATTAACTCCTTCATTCTTTCCTCTTGTCTCTCCTCATTTCTATTTATTCTCTCTATGAATATCTTGATATCTGGGCTTGTGGTTTGAGACCAGTCATTCTGGGGTCTCTTTGTTGTTTTAGTTTTGAAGTCTGTATTTTCAGTGGCTGACCTCCAGAGGTCTGTGTGAGACTCATAGTCTTCCTTTGGTTTTTCTTCATTTGTGCAGGTTTTCCTCTCCTTTTTTTAACCTCTTCTTTAATTCTGTTGCTCAGTGATAGGGGAGATAACTTTTATTTTTTTGTTCAATCTCCTGTTCTTCCTTATGTAGATCCTTTGGCTTTGTTCAATTCTGAAGCTGGACTGGGGGTGGGGGCCTGTACTTTTTTCAGTTTTGAGATTTAATTAAGCTGCAAGCTGTGATTAAGAAGCTAACTGAAGATTCTAGTATCCACTAACGGGTGTGTGGCCCCCTGGAACCCACTTTCCACTGCCTTACAATCTGTCCATACAGTGGAGGTGTCTATTTGCCCCTTGAAAACAAAATGTGATAAGAAAAGGGAAAAGAATGGAAAAAAGAAGGAGGGAAAGGAAAGGAAGGTGGAGAGAGTGAAGAAAAAGAGGAGAAACAGACAGGTATACTAACTAATGAACAAACAAAGACCAAAAAAAACAAAAATATACAGACAATCATACAAACAAACAACCCCCCCCCATTGGTGTGCTCTCCCTCAAAATACCCATATACAAACAGAAAATCTAAAAAAAAAAATTAAAATAACAGAAACAAAGCAAGTACAAAAATATAAACAAAGACAGAAAGAAAGACAGAAGAAGAAACAACTAAAAAACAAACAAGAAAAAAACTCACTCTGTGGCCATTTCTATAACTCCAGGTTCCTTTCAGCTGCCACCTCCACCTTAAGGAGTGGCTCTGGCCTCCAGCCCCTCCCTCCACTCTCAGTGCAGGCTGATAGGGCTTCTCTCTGCATGGGTCAGATGCCCCACAGACTACTGTTAAAGGAGGATAGATCAGATATGGCTCACCTGAGTTGCTGCTGCTGCTGAAGTAAAGTCTCCCACTCAGATCTGATGTGTCTGTGCCTGTTCCAGCATGGGGAGGGGCATCTGTCTCTCTGAGTCTGATGAAGGATAGCCTCTGGGTCTCAAGATGAAGTCTGAATGGAGCTGGGCAGGGCAATGCAGGTCCCTGCCCAGTCCCAAGACTGAGAAGATGACAACCATCAGTGTCTCATCACCGGCATTTGGGCTTTGTTCCAGATTTCCAGGATCTGCATTCTATACAGTTCCTTCTGCTCATGCCTGCTACTGCTACTGCAGGTGAGGAGTGGCTGTTTTCTTCTGCCTCCTCTCAGGAGAGTCCCAAGGATGACAGATGACTCTCACACCCAGGTCTCCAATCTCAGGGTAGTGGTGAGTTGCAGTCACCTTGGAGGAGAGACCTGGGTCCATGAAGCTGAGTCTCCTCCCAGATGGACTTTCACTCACCCACCGGCACACACCCACTCACTCAGAGAGTCTTTATGGACACGTGCTTTTGCAGATACTCTCACAGTATGACCTGTTGCATCACCATCTTGCCCACAAGCCTCCTTTTAGCTATTTTTTAGTGATTTCCCTGAGGATTACAATTAGCATCTTAATTTATACCAATCTAGTTTGGATTAATGCCAATTTAGTTTCAATGGCATTTAAAAACTTTTTTCCTAAATAGTTTTATATCTTTTATATGTTATTATCAAAAATTACATTTTTATACGTTGTATGATCTTTGACATAGATTTATAATAATTATTTTATGTAGTTGTTTTTAAGTTGTGTAGGCAAAAAGAAGAGTGTTAGGAACTACATTTTTGTGTTCCCCCCAAAATTAATATATTGAAGTCCTAACCATCAACGCAATGGTATTAGGAGCTGAAGTCTTTGGGAGGTGACTAGGTAATAAGAGTGAAACCCTCATGATGAGATTAGTGCTGTTATAAGAAGAGACATGAGAGAACTTACTTATTCTCTATCTGTTGTCTACCATGTGAGGGTATAACAAGAATGCAGCTATCTGCGAACAAAAGAATAAGCCCTCACCAAGCACTGGATCTGAATTTGATCTTGGACTTCCCAGCTCCAGAGATGTGAGATATAAATGTTTTTTGTTTAAGCCACTAGTCTATGGTATTTTGTTATAACAGCTCAAACTAAGACTGCCCAGAACAGAACCAGACACATTGTGGGCCCTCATTTAATGAATGATGGTGAAGTCAAGTGCAGTGGCAAACATTAGCCTGCAGACTGTTGGGGGACATGCTCTGAGCCCCTGTCCTTCATTCTTTTTCCTGCCCTGGCAAAGCTCCCAGTCTATGCTGTATTTGTTATAGCAGCCTGAATGAACTAAGACGGAATAGATGAATTACTAAACAAAATACATTAATACTTATTTTATACATCCCTATGTAGTTACCTTCTGCCGGGGACCAGCTCCAGCCGGGTTCAGGGTACCCCAAAGGTGGAGACAGCGTCGGCGATTGGGGGGAAGAAGAGAGAGAGAGAGAAAGAAAGAGACTGGACTCCGGTCTAGTGCAGAAGCAATGTGTGTTATTGGGAATTACAACGGGTCTTTCATACACAAAGTCAGATGTGGGAGGGGCGTCCCCCACCCACCAGAAACCTTAATCCATGAAAACTTAATCAATGATTGCCTTTAAACCCTTTTCATATGATAATCTTAAAATCCCATAACAAAGGATAACCTAATCTGTGACTGACGTATTCAATAAACCTTTTTCATCCTAAACTGATTGATTTATGCCAAGTTAAACAATTCTATAGAAACTTAAGTATTTACTTTACAAATGAAAGTGGCCATCCCAGAATGTTTGGAATGTGGCCCAGTCCAAAGTTCACAGTGGGCTACCTGCAAGTAATCCAGCCGCATTCTTTGAATAGAATGGCTGTCTTCTAAAACTATATTCTACACAATTTACACCTTATTCAACTTCAGTGAATCCTGAGATCACAACCCAGAAGCCTGTGACCAATACTAAGGCTCTTAGATGTGACCCAAGTTTGAATTGCAAGTTGTGTGAAAGCCGAAACTGCAGTTTGTAGAAGAATGGGAGCAATGAGCTTCCAAAGTGAGCCTGTGTTCGTCTTAGTCTCAGAGTTTTTATGTTTGAGCTTATAGGGGCTTAATCTGGTTAGTGCTGAGTAGAAAGGGAGAGGAAATGGGGTCAATAGCTCCTGAACGCATCCTAGTGGTCTTGGGGTCAACGACCCTTCCTGATCCCTAATGCTCAGTGGGCTTCCGTGGCTGGCTCCCAACAACCTTCACTATGTACTTTATTTCTTCATATGGATTTGATTTACTATTTAGTATCCTTTCAATTCAGCCTGGAGAACTGACTTTAGCATTTTTTTAGTAGAGCAGAAGAATTAGTGATGAACTAACTCTCTCTCAGATATATATTTTTTCATCTCAGAATGTCATAATTTATCTTTCATTTTTAGAGGATAGTTTTTTTGGATACAAAATTTTGGGTTGACACTTTTATTCTATCAGCACTTTAAATATGTCATTCTACTGCTTTCTGGCCTTCATGGTTTCTGATGAGAAGTCAATTGTTTCTCTATTTCTGCTTTCAGGATTGTCTCCTTGTCTTTCAGCAGTTTGATTATAATGTGTCTCAGTGTGTATCTCTTTGAGTTTATTCTCCTTGGTATTTGTTGAGTTTTTTGGATGTGTATTCATTTAATTACACGAATACAGACATACATACATACATGAATATATGTTTTGGACATTATTTTTTCAAATATTCTTTCTGACATTATTCCTGTCACTTATTTTCTGGCACTCCCATAATTTATATGTTAGTATGTTTTATGCTGTCACAAAGGTCTCTTAGGATTTGTTCATTTTTCTTTATTCTTTTTCTTTCTGACTTCAGACTGGAAATCACAACTTACTTACTTCATTGATTCAATCATCTGCCTGCTCAGGACTGTTGCTGGACACCTCTAGTGATTTTTAAATTTCAGCTACCATATTTTTCAACTACAGAATTTCTACTTGGGTTCTTTTTAGATTTCTATAACTTTATTGATATTTTCTATTTGGTGAGCCATCATTCTCATTCTTCCCTTTAGTTTTTTTGTATATAAGTTTTATCTGTTTCTTTGCTTGTTTGCTTAGCTCTTTAAGCATATTTTAAATGATTGGTTGAAAGTTTTTGAATTGTAGGTTCGATGCCTAGGATTCCTCAGGGAAGCATTTTATTTATTTTTTCTTGTGTGGGCCATAATTTCTTATTTATTTGCCTGCTTCAAAATTATTTGCTAAAAATAGTAGCTTTTTAATATTATAGTGTGGCGGCTCTGGGAATTAGATTCTCCCCTCTCTCTAGATTTGTTGTTGCTACTTTTTGTGTTTGATATTGTTTGCTTAGTGACTTTGCTGAAATAATTTTGCAAAGTCTGTATTCTTTATTGTGTGTAACCATTGAAGTCTCTGTTCTTGCAGGTTAGTGGTCAACTATTGATTAAACAGCTATTTCCTTAACACCTGGAGCCAACAACAAAAAAAAAACCCAAACCAAACCCAAAACTCCCAGTTTTTACTGGTGGACTCTCAGAGTTTACAACTCTGCCTTAGTATTTGCTTCCTGTTTGCTAGGAGAAGTGAACTTGAGAACTTCTGTAGTCTTTTCTGTGCATGTACCCTGCCCTGGTCATTGCATGACCTTCTAGGTTCCCAGGAGTTTGTGACAACTTCTCAAACCCTTTATTCCCCAAAGCATCTTACTCCCAGCCTTTCTTCCCAAGCTTTTAATATGTCTAATGTTTGCTTCAACTGTTAGCCCTTCTTTTAGGCAGCAGAAGCTAACACATTTCCTTTTAAATGTTTTTCTATACCTGTTATGTAGATACCTTTCCACCTTGAGAAAATTCTAACAGGCAAAATAAAGGCAAGGCCTTTGTAATTGTCCATTAGGGAGCTACCAGGGAGAAAAATATTCCCACAGTTTTTTTGAGAGCAAGGTTCATTCTGATCCCTCTGACACCAAGAGTCCACATTAAAATTGTAGAGTCACTGTTCTTAAGATGACCGCCAAGGTGGGGGTGGAGGATGGTGCCAAAGTAAGTAAAAACACCACAAAGCCCTCAGACTGAGACGCAGTTTCTTTTATATTGATTGTCTTCACTTAATTCAACTAGTTTCCAGAGTTTGGAAATAGTGAATTTTGAAGGGTTTTGCCATTTTATTTGCTGTTTCTATGGAAGGACAGGCTGATGGACTCTGTCATTTTCACTAATGTCACTCTTGACAGTCATTTTTTAGAGTTGAAGAGATTAGACATCTGACTCATGGATCTACTCAATCTTAGCAGAAGCTAGGAATACAAATGGGATTATCCAGGAAAGATCTATGATGTACCCTCTTGTCTGATGGCATGAATCCCCATGACATTAACGCAAGACCCACAAGGCTTTCAAGAATGCTGTACAAGCAGGAAAAAAGTTTCCAGCTTTGGCTAAAAGAAACAGAGATTGGAAAAATGAAAGAAGGTTTCCAGACTTCCCAGATGTTACAGGCAGGAAACAGGTGAATAAAACTTCTCCGCTTCATACATTTGCCACCATTCCAAAGAGAAAGAATAGATCATTCCAAGCACAGAGCGGTGGACCCAGAGACTACAGCCATGGGAAAGAAGCCAGAGATGCAGGTGTACAGGCTGGATCCAGATGGCAGAGACTCCTTCTACCTTCCATTTTCCTTTTTTCAGAATGGGAAAATCTATAGTTGTTTACTATGACTGTCCCATCTTGGTATTTGGGAAACAAATAACTTGTTCTTAGTTTCAAAGGGCCACAAATGAAGAGAAATTTGGGCACAGGATGAATCATACCAAATATGATGGTTAATTTTAGGTGTCAACTTGACTGGATTAAGGGATGCCTAGATAATTGGTAAAGTATTATTTCTAGGTGTGTCTGTGAAGGTGTTTCTGAAAGAGATTGGCATTTGAATTAGTGAGCTAAGTAAAGAAGATTCATTTTCTACCACTGTGGGTTGGCACCATCTAAACTGTTGAGGGCCTGAATAGAACAAAAAGTCAGAGGAAAGGTGAATTTGCTCTCTCTCTTCTGAAGATGGAACTCCTTTCTTCTTCCATCCTTAGACATCAGAACCCCAGGTTTCTAGCATTTGGACTCTGGGACTTGCACCAACAGCCTCCCAGGATCTCAGGCCTTTGGTCTTAGACTAAGAGTTATACCATTCATTTCTCTGGTTCTAAGGCATTTGGATGGCCAGTAGCCATGCTACTGGCTTCCCTGGATCTACAACTTGCAGCTGGTCCATCATAGGCGTTCTCAACCTCTATAATCACATGAGTCAATTCCCATAGTAAATCCTTTCTCACTTGTCTATATCTATCTGTCTATATGACTATGTATCCTATTGGCTGCTTTTCTGAAGTACTCTAATACACCAAGTCTCATGCATATATGATTCAAATTATGAGAGTTGAGACTTTTAAGCTAAAAAAAATTTAGATGAAATTTTGGGTTTCAGGTTGATGATGTAATGGGTTGAGACTTTTGAGGATGCTGTGTCAGAGCAGAAGATTTGCAGGTGAAATGGGGACATCCCATAAGGAATACATGTGAATCTTTGTGGGCGAAAGGCAGACTGGTAAACAGAGTAATGATCCCCCAAAGATATCAGGTCCTAATCCCTGGAACCTGTAAAGTTGTCTTGTAATAAAAAAGGGACTTTGCAGATGTGTTTAAGTCAAGGATCTTGAGATGAGGAGATCATTTTGGATTATTACAGCCTTAGTATAAGGATACTGGTCTTTGGATTTAGAAACTACCTTAATCCAGAATAACCTCATCTTAACTTCTTAATTAATTACATGTGCGAAGGTTCTATTTTCAATAAGGTCACACTTGGAGGTCCTATGTAGACATAAATTTTGGGGGGATACTATTAAACCCAGTAAACCGCCATATGTATATATTCTAAAACAATCTTTTTCTTAGTTTTGTCTTTTTTCAAACATAAATAAAATAATAACATACATATTTTCTGTAATTCACTACTTTTGTTCAACATTATTTTTGTTGCATTTATTCCATAATGATCTGTATAGCTGGAGATTTGTTTATTTTCACTGTTGAATAACCTACCATGTTTATCCCACAATTTTTCAATTCAATTTATTCTTAATGAATATTTGTATGATTTCCCATTTTTACTATTAGGAGTAATACCACTGTGAACATCTGTTTATGAGTCTCTTGATGCCTTGCATAGAGTTTCTTTAGGGAATATGTCAAACATGGATTTGCTAGGTCATAGGGTATATATGTGTGCATTATGTTAAACTGTTTCCCACAGTGTCTGTTGAACTAGAAAGGAGAAAGTCCTATTGTTTCCTACTCCAGCCAACACTCAAAATTATAAGACTTTAACATTTTTGCTGATTTGGTAGGTAATAGCTTACTTTACCACTTTGTCTTTTTCTTGTGATTTATTAGAATTCTTTAGATATTATGGATCAAGTCATTTTCCTGTTACACAGGTAGCAAATATCTTCTTTTAGTTTGTGTTCTATATTGTTTTACTCTCCTTGTGGAACTTTTTAATAAACAGAAGTTCTTGATTCTAATGTTGGACTTCTCCATTTATTTCTTCCATGGTTTATGCTTTTTGTTTCTTTTTTAAGAAATCTTTCCTGGCCTGAAGTCATGAAGATAGTTGCACATATTCTTTTCTTAAAAACTGTATATTTCTTTCATATACCGATATTTAATCCACCTGGAATTAATTTTTGTAAATGGTATAAAGTAAGAATATAATTTTACTTTTTTCCATATGGATTTTCAATCTCCTAAGGACCACTGATTGAAAAGTCAACTTATTTCTGACTATACATATCATGTGGTTTGTATCTGGGCTCTCAAGTCTGTTCCTTGGTTTATGTATGTGTTTAGTTATTTTTGACTGTGGAGTATTTCATTTACCCTTAGAATATTATTTGTGTGTTCCTCCAGGGGAGATTTGTCTTACATCTTTCCGGTACCTAGGGGCCACCCCCAGTCTATATCATTGAAAATCAAATGACCAACTTGAGGTTTTCAGACCACCTGAAACTGTGAATTAAGGCTGAAAATCTATAAAATAACCACTGGCTTCTATTTATATATTCTCAGCAGGATTTTTTTGCCTATCTTCTCTTAGCACTGAGATTCAAGATGGCTGATTTTTCTTTGTTATTCCCTTGGGAGAGGCATATTTATTTCCAGTTTACTCTTATAGTGAGGGTATAGCCAGTTGGGGTTTCAACTTTATAGGGATCTCTTATAGAAATACGAGCCTGTCAGGGGCTTTAACTTCTGTCCACTGTCTACTAGAAGTCGTGAAACTCAAAGTTTAAGTTTACCTTGTTTAGCAAATTCCCTCAGGCCACATGCTGGCAGCCGTTCTTGGTTTTCCTTTTGTGTTTGTGTATTCTCTAAATATTTTGACTTGAGTTCTTGCTTTTTGATTAAATATTTTATACATTTTAGAAGATTATTATTATATTTTGTCCAGGTTTTCAGTTATTTTCAGTGAAAGAGCTAATCTAGGTGCCTGGCCTATAATGTTATCAAAAATTGTCCAGAATGACTCAATCTTTAAGTTTCCAAATTGAGTATTTTTTTCTTTAGGATTTGGAAAGGTCTGAGATCTGTCTTATCCTCAGAGGTAACTGACATCCCTTCCTTCCTACTCCCATCCCCGTTACCCAGCTCCTCTCAAAGTATGTGCTCTAACAAACCTAACGCATAACCTGCTAGTGCCAGGGGAAGGGTTCACTTCACCTCCACAGTTGCCTGTGCAGGGGCAGGGAGTCCTTGAGCCCTCTGTGTTCTGGATCCCAGTTCTGACCTCCTGTGGGTCATGGGCCTCTTTAAGAATCTGGTGAAAGCTATACAAGGACATACAGACCACACGTGGCAGACACAGTTTCTGTTGGATACACTTTTGGGAGGCATGTGGATCCTCTGCAGTGAGATGCTCTGATACTGGGGCAGGGACTCCTCCACCCCTCTCCACAGCACATCTGTGGGTTTGCTGCTGGCAGAACAGGGACAACAGGGGCTGGCACAGGCCATTCCACTCAGCTGTGGGCGTTCTGCTGTGAACCAGCTGTGCCTGCATCACATACCAAGGGCATGATTAAAGGCTGCTAATGCAATCAGAGGTGGCCCATCCCTGGCTCCCAGGTCCTTCCAGGCTTCTGTGAGCCTTGGCAGTAACTCTGGCCAAGGAGTGAAGTCTCCAATGGACATCTGGACCTGCAAGTCATCCAGGGCATTGTCTTCGGTAGTAGCAAAATAGTCTGGTCAGTGCCTGGGTCCTTCCCAGCTTACACATGCTTTGTGCTGAGATGAGAGCTTCTCAGGCCAGGAACTCATGCCCATGCCTGGTATCAAGTCCAGCAGGTGAGGTAGGAACTGCAGACAACATCTGTCCAAGCAGAGCCACATTCTTGCCCTGCATGGCCCTTTCAGCCTTGATGAGATCACCTGGGAACTAGGGTGCCTTCTGGGACTCTAGGACAGAGAACTGGGAGCAAAACAGCTTTGGCCGCAGAAGCACCTGCAAGTCCTAGTAGAACAGACAGGACCCAGATGGGTGCAGCAGCCCAGGACCAGGCAGTACAACTTCTGCAGAACCTTCACTCTACCCCTTTCTCACTCCTGGGAAAATAGTCACCCTTAATCACCTGCCCCCTGGCCCTCCTGCAGAAGATACTCTAAGAAGCAACTGCTAGAATTTTCTCAGGGCTAATAGCAGTTGTTGGCTTTCTCCACAGCACACTCAGCTGTACTTGGGGCTCAGCCAGCCCCACACACAGGAGAGACGAGAGCCACAGAGGCACAGGCTGTCACACAGCCTAGGACTTCCGTCCTGGGCCTCCCAAGCCTCTCTTTAGCATGCCTTTCTGTTTAGCTTTGTGATTTTTTACAGCCAAAAATCATTCTGACAATATATTAAAAGCTACATAGGGCTCTCCCAATTTGGACTCACTCAGAGGTGGTCTGTGCTCCCAGAGTGATGCTATCAGAGCTGTCACCTAGGTGCAGCCCCTGATACAACCCCCAATGGAGCCCCACCTCAAGGAGGACCCAACAGCCTGGGGAACTCATGTCCAGAGTCCCAGTAGGCCCCACGAGTCCTGGCCTGCTCTAGCTGACTCTCTCCCAGCCTCTGTTTTCTTCTCTGGTATGAGAGTAAATAATCCCTGCGTAGCTCATAACAATGATCATGCTTGTGCCAGACCATCACTGTTTCTAGAATTTCCTCAAACCTCCACGAAGGCTGGGAGATAAGAGAGCTCTCCAGCTTCCTGGGAGCCTCAGGCACCTACACACCACCACCCACCCCTCCTGTCCAGGATGCACACCTTGGCTGGGCTTCCATCTTAAGCCTGGCCACAGGCTCCCTCCCTCGCTGGTGGGAGCAGGGTGAGGGGAGGGTGAAGGAGGCCAGTTCAGGTGAATTCTCTGTGCCTTGAGCCCAGTCTCTGTTGACCTAATTTCCTAATCAGTGCTGGATCAGCCTGGGAACCTGAACCCAGAGCCCACTTTCTGTTCAGATGGGGAGCACAGCTGCTTCCCTTCATCCCCAAGGGGTGTGCTCAGGACTGAAGGGTCTACAGCCTGGATTGTTGTCCCAGATGGCTGTGCTCTAGGCCAGTGTGGTGCTCATTCATGCCCCACTCAGAGGTCAGCATCTCCCTGTGAGCCCCAGTCTCTAAGGTATAGGACCCCTCCTTGTGACTGGATTCCTTCCCCGTCTTTGCAGAGACCACATCTCCTCTCCTCCCTCCCCTACACACTGAGATCTTTGTGTCTCAGAACTCGGTCCTTTGTCAGCGCCTCGGCATCTTTCCTCCTGGGGCAGGCCAGGCCTGGGAGGGTGGGAGGGAAGCAGGGGGGCTGCAGCTACAGCTGCTACATTAGGATGGAAGAAGGAGGCCCCAAGGGAGGGTC
This sequence comes from Cephalopachus bancanus, assembly GCA_027257055.1. NCBI lineage: Eukaryota > Metazoa > Chordata > Mammalia > Primates > Tarsiidae > Cephalopachus > Cephalopachus bancanus. The sequence continues at coordinate 524,163 of JAPVLO010000184.1, read as the reverse complement.
TTAGAGGCAGGGAGGAGTCCCAGTGGTGCCACTGGGCAGATGCGGCCACACATCTTTCTCAGAATCTTGCTCAAGCTATGGACTCTGCGTCCAGAAACAAAAGGAGGAGAAACAGAGGTTTCCTGGGGACAACAGCTGTGGTTGGGTGTACTGGCTCACAGGCTGTGGGAGTGATGACATCACACTGCTGCCGCCTCTTGACCAGAGAGCCTCCTGGTGAGGTGCCTATTGTGGGTGCAGGCTGCATCTGTGCCCAGTCTGCTCTCACTCTAGGCCCAGACCCCATCCCCGCCAGAGGGAAAAGCTCTCTGACTACTCTGCGCACCCTTCCTGGTGGTCCAACTGCCTCAGTGGCCACTTCCCAGGAGCTTCTCCTGGCATAAGGACAAGGGAGGGAGGCTGCAGGGCTATCTGCGATAGGACCTAGAGGAAGCCTCAGCTGGCACTGCCCACTGGTATCTGGTAGACACAAGCCTATCCACCCACCTGAGGATCTCCCACACACCAGATAGCAAAGCAGGCTGAAGGCGGGCCCCCAGAGCTGACCAGAGCAGGGGGCACGTAGGGAGACATAGGGATAAAAGGAGTCGATGGCTAGCCTGGAGTAGTACCTTGGAAGCTGAGGCAGCTGCTCAATAAGAAGGGACCAAAGCCAGATATGGGGTTGGTGGTGGGCTGCTTAGAAGCAGAAGAACTCAGGAGGCTATCCAGTGGCATTGTCAGGTCTCTGTAATGCACTGGCCACAGGTGGCGAGGAACAAGACATCTCAAGGTGGTTGTGAGCTCTTAGGAGGGCTATATCACCCTCATGGCTGACTGAGAGGCCGACCCCACCCAGCCTGTAGACCACAGCCCTGAATCAACTCTGGGTCTTTTTTGTAAAACTTTTTATTTTGTGATCATTGTAGACCGTGCATACAATTCATACATATGTTTGTAAGATAATACAGAGAAATCTTGTTTATCATTTTCCCAGTTTCTCCCCAGTGGCAACATCTGGCAAAACTACAGTATATTATCACAACCAGGGTATTGGTATTTTGTAGCCACACCCACTTCCTTGCCTCCCAGCCACTCCTTAACCAGTTCTCCATTTCTACAGTTTTGTCATTTCAAGAATGTTCTATAAATGGAATCATTCTATTATGCAATCTTTTGGCATTGGCTTTTTTCACTCAGTATAAATCCCTGGAGATCCATCCAAATTGTTCTGTGTATCAAGAGTTGATTACTTTTTAATGTTGAGTGGGATTTCACGGAATGGACGTACCACAAGTTGTTTAACCATTCACCTATTAAAGAATATCTGGGGTTTTCCCAGTTTTTTGCTACTATGAACTTTTGTTTACTGGTTTTTGTGTGACCATAAGCCTTCATTTTCTGAGGTAAATGCCCAGGTGTGTAATTGCTAGGTCATATGGTAGTTGACAGAAGAAACTGACAAACTTGTTTTCAGTGTGGGTGTACTATTTTATATTTCCACCAGCAACATATGTGTTATCCAATTTCTCCACATCCTTACCAGCATTTGTGTTGTAACTATTTATAATCTTAGCCATTTTGACATGTATATAGCTATATCTCCATGTGATTTTAATTTGCATTTCCCTAATGGATAATGATGATGAACATGTTTTCATGGGTTTATTTGCCATCTGTTTATCCTCTTATGTGAAATGACAGTTCATGTCTTTTTCCCATTTCCTGATTAGATTATTTGTTTGTTTGTTTGCTTACTGGTGAGTTTGAGAATTCTTTGTTTATCCTAGACTAAAAAGCTTTCATCAGATATGTAGCTTACAAATATTTTCTCCCAATCTGTAGCTTGTCTTTTCATTCACTTAACAGAATCTTTCACGGAACAAAAGCTCTTAGCTTTAAGAAAGTACAATTACTTTTTGTGTCAAATTTAACAACTCTGGTTCGTCCAAGATCCTGAAACTTTCCTGTTATTATTTTTTTTTAAGTTTTATATTTATATCCATGATTAATTTTGAGTTAATTTTTGTTTATGTTATGAGATTTAGGTGAAAATTCATTATTTTTTGGCCTATGCAAAATTTGCTACATCATTTGTTGAAAAGGCTATTCTCCCAGTAAACTTGACAAAGATACAAACTTGACAAAGATACAAAAGTGACTTACTGGGAGAATAGCCTTAAGTGGGTTCGTTCAGGGGTTCTATTGATTTACGTGTCTGTCCCTCTGCCAATACCACATTGTCTTGATTAGTAAGCTTTAATTTCATATAGAGTGATTCTTCCCACTTATTCTTCCTTTTCAAGATTGTTTTTGCTATTCCAAGGATTGTGTATTTCCATATAAATTTTATGGAAAAATAAACTTGTTATGTCCACAAAAATTCTTGCTAAAATTTTGATAGGAACTACATTAAACCTGTTACAATTTGGGGAGAATTTACATGTTTGTATGTTGAATCCTGTAAATGTTTTGTTAAGTTTATGACTAAGCATTTCATTATTTTTGGAGTGATTGTAAATGATATTGTACTTTTAAGTTGCTTTTGCTCGCATTTATTAGTTTCAAGAGTTCTTAGGTAGATTTTTAAAAATTTTCCTACATAGACTACCATGTCATCTGCAAATAGGAACAATTAATTTCTTCCATTCCAATCTGTATGCCTTTTATTTCTTTTTTTTTCTTTTCTTTTTCTCTTTTATTTATTTATTTATTTATTTATTTATTTATTTATTTATTTATTTATTCTTTTGACTTCAGGAAGTAGAACTTCCAGGTCCATATTGAATAAGAGAGGTGAGAATGGCTACCTTGCCTTGCTCCCAACCTTAGCGGGAAAGCATTTAGTCTTTTATCATTAAGTATATTAACTATAAATTTTTTTAAATAGATGCTCTTTATGAAGTTGAGGAAATCCTTCTTTAGTCCTAGTTTGCTGAGAGTTTTTATAATAAATAGTAGTTGACTTTTGTCAAATGTTTTTTCTATATCAATTGATATTTGACTTTTCTCTTTAGTCTGTTGGTAGGGTGAATTACATTGATTGATTTTGTAGTATTGAAACAGCTTTGCTTACCTGAGATAAATTCTACCTGGTCATGGTGTATAATTTCTTTTATGTGTTGCTGAATTTGATTTGCTAATATTTTGGTAATAATTCTTGTGCTCAAGTTCATGAGAGTTATTGGTCTATAGTTTTATTTTTGTGTACTATCTTTGTCTAGTTTTGGTATCAGGCCTAGTCTCATAAAGTGAGTTAGAAGGTGTTATCTTTTATTTTCTAGAAAGGATTTTGAAAATTGGTGTTAATTCTTAATAAATGTGTGGTAGAATTCTCCAATGAAACCATCTGAGCCTAAAGAGTTCTTTTAAATTTTAAATTAAATGTTTTAAGTTGTTGTAGGACTACTCCAGTGTGTGTTTCATACTGGTTGAGTTTTGATTGTTTGTGGTTTTTGAGGAATTGGTCCATTTCTTCTGTGTTGCCAAATTTATGAGTGTACCGTTGTTTGTAGTATTATTCTCTTACTATTCTTTAAATAGATGCAAGATTTGTAATAATATCTGTCTTGTTACTGACATTGGTGATTTGAATCTTCTCTCTCTCTCTTTTTTTTTTGTTTGAGTTAGAGTCTCACTCTGTCGCCCAGACTGGAATGCAGCACCGCAGCCTCGACCTGCTGGGCTCCGGTGATCCTTCCGCCTCAGCCTTCCAAGTCGCTGGAACTACAGGCGCGCGCTACCACACCCGGCTAATTTTTTGATTTATTGTAGAGATGAGGTCTCGCCAAGTTGCCCAGGCGGGTCTTGAACCCACGGGCTCAGGCAATCCACTCACCTCAGCCTCCCAAGGCGCGGGCTTATAGGCTGAGCCACCGAGCCTGGCTGAGTCTTCTCTCATTTTATCTTTGTGAATCTCGTCAGAGGTTTATTTAATTATTTATTGAAGAAATAGATTTTTGTTTCCTTTTTTTTCTCTATTGCTTTCCCATTGTCAATTTAATCGATGGCTCTAATCTTCATTCTCTCCTTCATTCTGTCTTGCATTTCTGGTTTATTTTACTCTTCTTTTTCACATTTCTTAGGGTAGTAACATAGATAATTGATTTGAGAGTTTTCCTCTTTTCTAATGTAAACTTTTAGTGTCATATATTTCTAAACTTCAGGGTTTTTTTGTTTTGGGGGGAGGGGGGTTGAAAATGAAATGTTTGCCCACAACATGGAATAGAGAAGACGAACTTCACCGAGGACCAGCTCTGCTGCCACTCAGCCTCCTCCTTGTGTTTGTTATTTCAACACTCGGAGTTTCCTCACCCAGAACACGGGGATACTGTTCACATCGCCATGGATTTTTGGGAAGACTGAGGTTCCTTGTCTCAGAGCATGGCTCCTGCCTGGAGCAGATCCTCAGGAAATAGCCTTTCCTTTCTGTTCCTTTCTTTCTTGCACCAACTTAAAAATAACATTTTTAAGTGATAAACTTAAAAATAACATTTATTTTACATGATTATAAAAATTTCACTGGCGAAGATTTGAAAAGTATAAGACACTATGAAGAAAACTCCTATTTTAAAACCTTGCCTTTTCTATCCCACCTCAAACTCTGTTCCCCTTGACGAGGCATCCTCCTGGCTTCTTTGATGTAATATTTTGTTTTTATAACTGCATGTGAGGTTTGAACACTTCCTCTTACTTAATTAGCATCTCAAACATATTTTTGTATTTCAATTAATTTTCTAAAATATGATTTTAACACATGTGGATATACCATAATTCCACAATTGATGTATATTTAAGCTTGTTTCTAATTTTTGCCATTATGAGTTGGATTTTGTGAACAACTTCATACATAAATCTTTGTGTGTGGATCTGATTTTTTTCCCTTAAGATAAACTCCTAGAAGGGAATTTTTTGTGTCAAAGGCTATGATCATTTTTAAAATCACCACCTAGAAAATTTGTCCCCAAATCTACTCCCATCTGGAATTATATGCTACCTTCCTCTATGTCGAATGTTCAACTATTTTTTTTAAAAAACATTGTATTTGCCTTTATTGTGGATGAAATCTTGTATTTCATTGTTTTAACTTGCAGTCCATGCTAGGTAAAGCCAGTGTGACTCTCAATGTACAATTCGCAGGTGTGAAGAACCAGCTCCTTTCTCAACAATTCCAAGCCCCTGTCTTTCCTTTTATGCCCCTGTGGGGCAGCCTGAGGCGCCAGGGTTTTTATGAAGACATTCCAGCCTCAGTGACCACCTGTCCTGGTTTTCACATGGGTCCTTCATGTTTGTAGTCTTTACTGTTCTCAGCACCCTTGGCCGTAAGACCCTCCCACCCTGAACTGCAGAGCTCACCCTCTTTTGTACCCCTCCCCAAAAGGAGCAGGTTTGGATCCTGCTGGGATCCTGCTGGGCACCCAAACCCTGGCAGCCCTCCCAGGCTCTGCAGGGCCCCTGCCACTAGTCTTGGATGCCCACTCTGCCCATCCTTCCCAGAATGCCAGCATTGTCCATTCAGGGCATTGGCTTTTAAGGGAGTGGCTGTCTCTAGGCTCTTCTCACTTCCTGAGAGGCCAAAACAGAAAACAATATGCAAATCAGCAACTCAAAAATCACCTTGCTGCACGAGCCAAAGTCTCCTGGTTTTGCCCGTTTCCAGCCTGCATGCCTGTCTGTAAAGTGACCGCTTCTGTCACACCCATGTTCTCAGGTTCCTTACTGAATTATAAGAGCTTTTTATATAAGAGGGACAATGGTTTTCGTGCATGTACGGCAGCGTTTGTTTCCCCCAAGGGTGGCTTTATTTGCCTTTGATCTTTGCCAGGGAGCTTTGTCTGTTTGTTTTGTTTGCTAAAATTTTGAAGTGAGTTGAACCTTTCATTTGTTTAAGTGGTTTCCACTGTGATTTTATGATTGGAAAGGTCTTTTTCACTCTCACCATTTATCATTGTATGGTTTCTTTGTTAATATTAGAACTGAATTGCTCTGGAATGTTCTTGGGGATGTTACAGGGTAGGGGTGTTCCTATTTTCTCACTGGGTAGCAGGTGAACCAGCACTCCCTATAAAAGCCCTTTCTGTCTAGGGTTGGTATTTGCAGTGCTGCAACCATTCTAGGTCTCAGAATCCAGGAGGACACGATGAGGAAGATGACAGGCATGGAGGAGCTCTCCCTCCCAGCACCCAGGTGGCATCACCCTGCAGTGACCACAAGAAGGCCCCTCACCTCTTCCTCCCTGTGACAGGGAAGATAAGGCTCACTCGGGCCCTGACATTGGGAGCTGCGTGGGTAACACCTCCCTTCTCAGGTGGGTTGGAGCCCTCTGAGTGGTTTCCTTCTTCCTCCCAGGCCCAGTGAGTGTCCCCAGTGCTCAGCAATGTTTCCAGACAAAGGGAACTTAACCATTAGGTGCCAGCTCCACAGCAACCTGGACTTGGACTTCAGAGATCAAGCCCCTCCACTCCTGGCTGTGTGGTCCTGTGTGTGACTAGACATCCTGACAGGAAGCTCACCTCCCCTCCCCGTCTCTGCTTTTCACTTGGGCCTTCACTAAAATTGTGTGTTGGGCGTGGGTGGGGGTGGACAAGGAGCGGATGTAGGAACAGAGGCAGAAAAGGGCTCTGGAACCCAGGGCGTGCTGGGGAGCGGATGCGATCCTTCTTAAGATGTCATCTGAGGGTCCTAAAGTAAATTAGAAGGAGTATTCACTCACTGTCATTAAAGGGGAGAGAATTATGCAGACAAGGAGCTCTTAACCCCTTGGAGTTAGTGACACTATCTCAGCATGTGAGTCCTATCTCCCGATCACCTCCCACAAGCTGCTGTGACAGAGCTTGCCCTCTGGCCCTAAGCCTCCTTCTGGGGTCCCAGTTTCTCAGCTGAAGAGGCTTCCTGGGGAGACGGTGGGGGCTGGGTCCCAAAACCCTCTGTGCAGAGTAGCACTAGCCACAAAGCAGCCGCTTGGGCCCAGATGCAAAGAAGGGGGCGACTATCTTGTGTCTGGCATCTGAACAGGATGAAGAGATCCATCAAGTACAATTAGGGGAACAGCTCCTTCCTGCTCTGTTTAGCTGACTAATTCAATAGGAGCCAAACCAGAGGCCTGGGCCTGCAAAGACGTTCCCAAATCGAATGAAGGCCTCACTCTACAGCTCAGCCACCAGCATTAGCATGGCAGCTTCCGCTCAGTCCAGACTGAAGTCAGTCCAGGGCCACCCCCACCCCCAAGAGCTCCCAGAGCCACACTGCTGCCACCCCTGTCTCTTCCCTGAAAGCGTCATCCTCAGTCAGGGCTGCTGCCCCAGGAAGGAAAGCTTGAATTGCCACTCATGGGGCCGGGCCACAGCCTATCCAGGTCTGTCTTCATACAGGAACATCTACGGGTGCTTTCCAAGTCTTGTAGAAGCTCCTTTCTCATCAGGGTGCCATTGCTCTGAGCAACCCTGCCCCTGGGGCTGGTGGAAATCAACCAAGGACACTTTTGCTGGGTAAGGTGTAAGAAGGACTCTGTGCATGCTGCCAGGAAAGGCATGGGAGAGAAAATCTGTGGTTTTCCTTGTGGGGCCCCAGCCCATGGTTGTGTTTCAAACATCTTCTGTGTCCCTCAGTACCCAGCCTGGATGGAACCCAGCTCAAATTGTAGACCCAGAGAGGGCTGGAACCTCAGGGCTTGCTTGAGGGAGTTACAGAAACCACCAAGCCCAACTCCCACCTACCCAGCACTGGGATACCAATAAGAACAAGGTCCTACCAGGGGTCTTAAGTCACCTACAAGTTCAGGAGATTCAGAGACATGAACCATTTATGACTTATTAAGGATAAGGCATTATTATGTTTTTCAACTGCTTGATAGGTGTTTTATAGACCATTTGAATCAAGATGTTTTCCCTGTAACTCACTCAGTCCCACTGAGTTTCAGAGGCACTTCTGGAGAAAAAGCATGGCATTACCATCACTGGGGCTGTCCTAGTGCACACATCGTGGGGGACAGAGCCTTGCAGCTCCAAGCTCATAGTTTTACTCTCCCAGGGTGATCACTTTTGACCATTTTTTGGCATACTTGCAGAAAAACACTTATGCAAATTCAGCATATGCACAAATAACATAATAGCATATACTCTTCTGAGCCACACTGCATGTATAATTCCTTTTTTTAGGATGGATGTCCACCTGTGGGTGCACGTGCTGGGCCATGCTAACCAGTTCCTGCTGTTAGACACGGGCTGTTTCTAGCCTCGGCCACTGCAGATGACACTCCAGGAAACTTCACTTGTTAAAATTGTACTTGGAAGATAGGATAGGATAGATTTCTGGTAGTACATCCCAAAAGAATCCGTCAAAAACAACCTGACTGCCACGTGTTGCAAATATTTTTCCCCAATTTGTTTGCTTGCTTTTTAAATTTTACCATTCCAACGTTTAAAATGTTTACACAAACATATCAACATTTTAAAATTAATTTTATTTAGTGTTGCTTAGAAATGTTTTTATTTTTTGAAAACCATATTTTCTTCTAGTAATGTTACTAGAAGAACATTTTATGTTTTATGCCTAAATTTATTTTATGTCTGTCTGGACTTGATTTAGAGTCAAATAACTCTATTCTAAAAAAAAAATAGCCTTATTTTTTCATTTGACTGATCTCTTGTCACATTATTTATTGAATAGTCCCTTTTCCCTATTACTATAATGCCACCCTATTGCCTACTAAATTTCCTTGTTGACATCTATTTTTAGAGTCTGCTTTGTAAATTTCTTACAGTATTAACCCATATTAATTATAGTGGTGGAATCCATTTTACTATTTCGGTACAAGCCTTTTCATATCCTTCAGTAGCAGTTCTGAGTTTCATTCCTGTAGGTTCTACACATTTATTGTTAATGTCTTTTTTTAATGTATTGCTTTTGTGAATGGAATCTTTTACTCCATTACATCTTTATTCAGGAGTCATTTATATATTGGAAAGCCCCTGATCTTTGTGTATTATTTTTGTTAGTAGCAATGCTACAGAGTTCTCATACTTTTAACTGATGATTTTGGGTTTCCTTGGCAGCTAGTCATGTGTCTGTATGTGACAATCATTCTTTCTTCCTTTCTTCCTCTGTGTTCCATTTCTCCTTCTTGATTGGCTGCATCCAGGACACTATCAGATCATGGAGAGTCCTGGCTTTAGTCTGTGATGTTTTTGCCTTTGGGTTGGTGCATGTCTGCATGCACATCCATCTTTTCTGTCTCACTAAGGCTGGTGGCTATTGGACTGTCAAAGGTCTTTGTAGCATTTATTAAAGTTTATGTTTTCTATTCTTCAGGGGTTAATTTGATCAGTTATATAGTCCTAGAAAATCATTATTTTTATCTAGGTATTAAATTTATCTACAAAGCAGTTTGCAAAGCCGACTCTGATGGTATCTTTTCCATTCCTTTGCCTCTTTGGTTACTTCCCTTATTTATTTCTGCTTTTCTCTTGTGCCTCACTGCCACTCCACTTTTCTTCCTCTATGACAGGAACACCCTTCTCTTGGTCAAGAGACTCTCCTGTTTGACTCTGACCCTGGGGAGAGCTGCTAGGGGCTGCTCTTGCCTAGACTCCTCAGATTCTAACCCTGCACAGTTCATGTTGGTGAGCTATGTGATTTCTTTGCTGATGAAGGGGCATCCTTTGGCCATAGTTGGTGCTGGCTCATCATTCCATGTCCCTGAAAGCAGGGATGTGAGAACTACCCCTGGTTCAGGGAAGTGGTGTGAGGGCCATCCTGCCTTCCATTTAGGGTCTACCTTATTGTTTCATTTTATTTTATTTACTCTTTAGTGTGAAGAATTTCAAGCATGAATAAAATTAGACAGAACTGTATCTTGAACCCCTGAATACCCACCATCGAGCCCCAAAACCCCGAACCCATGACCCAGCCTGCGACCGACACCCATCTATTTCCCTCTCATCATTTTGAGGTAAATCCAAGATATCATCATATTGCTTTGTATTTAATATTTAATTTAATATTTCATTAAATACCTGGGAAAATGGACATTTTAATAATAGTACTTTTAATAATAATATTATTATTTTGGTTATATTTTTAAAAATAATCAAAATGTTATTTTCACATCTGAAAAATTAACCATAATTCCTCATTATTATCAAATATCCAACTCAGTGTGCAAATTTCTAACTGCACCTCAAAGTCTTTTTACAGCTTCTTTAAACTAGATCCAGGTGAGTTCCACTCTTTGCATCCATAGCTGCTACCTTGTCTAGTTATCTTATAACAGCTTTGCCTTATAGCGTCCCCTCATCTACATTTGGCTGGCTGCATCCCCACAGTGATGTTTAGCATGTTCCTCTGTCCTGTGTGTTTTTTGTAAATTGGCACCAGTATCCAGAGGCCAGGACTTTGAAGCCTAAGACGGCATGCATGTCTTCATACAGGGCTAGCAGAGGATCAACATCTGCAGCTTCAACTTTGTGGGCTGCTCGGCCTCTGCAGCTACTCAAGCCAAGTAGCCACAGACAGCACATTAGTGAATAGGCATGCCCAGGTTGCATTGAAACTTTTGTTATAAAAGCTGGCCTCCCCTCCAACCCCCCACCCAAGGCCCATAGGTGATTGTCTGACCTTGACAATTAATCACAATAGCAGGAAATGACTCCAACACCTCACTGGGAGCAGCACTGATGTGTGGGAGGACATGGGCCAGTCCTGTCCTCTCCTGTTCTGGGGGAGAGGGATTGCAGAGAGTGGAGTCCTAGTGGGGCTGCCTATTTCTTTCATGAATCTACCAGAAAGGACCCCCAGCAAGAAAAGACTTCTTTTATGGAAACATTCCAAGGATGAAACTATGGCTTAGGCAAGGGGCTTTCTTGAGCAAGTCAGCAATGGTGACAGGGACAAGTAGTAAAGTGACAGTTGGAGATCCTCAGGCACATGAAGGTGGGAATGCTGGGGGAACTCTGGCAGGTGGTCTATGGGTCCTCTGAAGTTGCTCCCTGAGAAATCCATGAGGAATCCCTCCTACCAGCCTGGCAAAGACCTGGAGGTTATGCGGGAGGTGAGGTGAGGGCATGAAAGCAGAGGACTTTCTTGCTGTGTTGGGTTGGTGAGCTGTGGAGCACAGCATGCTCAGAAACTAAGGTTAGCGGGGTCTAACCTTCGTGTCTACAGTAGGCCAGGCTCGGGGGAGAACGGGCAGGCACAGGCTGCAGAAGCTCTACCAACAGAGACAGCATGCTGGCCACAAGTGTCATCCTAACTTTTCTAGTGGACACATGTTAAAAAGCAAACAGAAACAGGTGACACTTATTTTAATAATATATTTTATTTAACCTGATATAGACAAGATACTATCTTGGATATCCTGAAATTAATACAAAAATTATTGAAACATTTTACATTCTTTTTTCTTTTCTAACAAACCCTTCAAAATCCAGGGTATATTTTGAACTCAAAGCCCATCTCCACAGGGACCATCACGCCCCAAGATCTCATCAGCCACATGTGGCCAGTGACTGCTGTGTCAGGCAATTTAGAGGACTATCATAGCCCTGAGAGCTAGGCCAGAAGGCCAGGCGGGAATGTGGGAAGTGGTGTTGACAAAGCGGACAAACTGATCCTGGCTCTGTTGCCTGTGCTCTGAGGTGGCCGTGGGGGCTCTGCCGGCCCCTCCTCTAGCCCTCCTCCCTGCATAGTCACCAGCACAAGCCTGGCCTTTCCATGGAAGGCCCACCAGTCACTGTCACTCAGGTCAGGGCAGCTGCTCCTGGGGCCAGGCACCACTGGAGCTTGGGGTACTGCTTATCAGGGCATTGGTCAGCAGACCCCTACTGTCTCCACGGATCCTCACCAGTGTCCTTACCAGACTTGGAGGCCTCCTGTCCTACCACCTGTCCTCTCTGAATACCTACCTGTCCAAGCTCTCCTCTCATTCCTCTGTGACCCAAGCCCCTATGTTAGCAGGGACCCATGGGGAAGTCGAGCTGCCCAGGGAAGCAAATGAGGAGTCCCAGAGAGGACTTGAGTGACACTGCACGTGAGTCAGCTCCAGCAGGCTCCAGGACACCCTGGCATGGACAAGGAGAGGCCAAGAGGATGCGCAGTGGGTGGGGACCTGTCACCACTCTTTCTCTCATGGGGAAGCAGAATCCAGAGACCATGGAAAAGGCTACCCACACACTCATCCCTGCACCCTGCACCCTCGGGGCTCCCAAGTGCCCAGGGTACGTGTCTGTGGGCACCTGGAGCTGGTGGAGTGAGCCAGAGGGAGCACCTCAAGGTCATAGCAGCCCTCTCAGCTGGGGCCAGAAAACACCCACCTGGCAGCTCAGTGTGGAAGTAGAGGCTTCAAGCTTCACTGGGAAGGGCTGTGACCCAAATCTTGCTGTTGGAGAACACCAATGGTGTCAGCACAATATAGTCACCTGCCATGAACACATACAACTACACATACTACATATCACAAACAATGTACATCATGCACACTGCACACCACACACATGTATACAATGCACACTCCATACCACACACTACACACCACACACACTATACACCACACCTTGCATACAACACACACTACGCGCCACACAGTGCACATCACATACATACACAAAACACTCACTGTACAATGAAAATTTTACACCATGCACACTGTGCCTCACATACTATATACCACACAGAGTGCACATTACACACTGCACACTACACATTGCACACAATGCACACTGCACACCACACACACTGCAGACAATGCAAACTGTATGCCATACAGACTGTATACCACACACTGCACACAATGTAAATTGTACACCATGCACACTGCACACCACACATCGTACAACATACACATATATATACCATACACATCACACACAAACATGCAACGTACATACTCACATGACCTACATACACATCACACAAAAACACACCACATACACACACCACACATACACTACACGTATACGCATACACCACACATGCACATATCACACACAGTGTATATGGTGTACAGCATACATCTATGTTCACAGAGACTTTGTCATTGGCAAAAACAGGGATTTCACAGCTGGACACAGAACCAACTGAGACAGGGGCAGAAAGGCTGAGGTCCCCTTGTCCCTGGGGAGAGGGCTGGAGGCAGAAGCAGGAAGTCTGTTCAGAGGAACCTGGAAAGACTCTGGGTCTGGCAGAGCCACTTTGGAGCCCATGGAGGACACAGAGCATGGGAGACCTTCAGGCCTGGACACTGAAGCTGCCCAAAACAGCTCCTCAAGCAATGCGGCTAAGACACAGGGATAGAGGTGAGCAAGGAGGAGCAGATGGGGCTGAAGCTTGGGCCTGGCCTGCTGCAGCTCTAGGAACAACCTAGGAGAGGCTCAGAGCAGGTTAATGAGCTGGGTTTCCAGGACAGTTTACACAGAAGCATCCCTGCTGGATAGTATTGTCCCTCAAGGACTGCTCTCACCCGGTTACAGAAGAACCTGAGATCTAGTGTGTGAGAGAGGAAGAGAGAGACACAGGACCAGGTCTATCCTTATGGTGTTCCATGTACCTGGGGTGAGGGGCTGGCTGGGAGCATCTCCCACTGGGGCAGCCTGCAATGGCACCGGATCCCCTCCCTCCAGGGAGGCTAAGCCTGTGCTCAGTGGGCAGGAGAGGGCAGTCTCTCCAGGTCAGATTTCAGCCTCCCTCCAGGCTGCCCTGGGTTGACCCTGGGTGATTTGAAAGGCCCCTAGGATTTCCTGACAGTGCTTGCCCAGAGTGGAGCTGAACAAAGCCCAGGGTAATCAAACAGGCCATCATTCATGAAGCCCTGAGAGCCCTTCCCCCTCCAACCTTCCCTTGCAGGCAGCATCACACCAGGAGCCCCTGCAATCCAGTGCCATCTCTTCCCTGAGGCCCAGAACCTCTGAGAGCCACCCTACTGCACTTGTGCCAGCTCAGAGCTGGATGAGACAACAGACATAGAATGAGAAGAGGGCATAACGGTCCTAGAGGACAGTTAGAGGGCAGAGGTGAAGGGCAGAGGGAGGTCCAGGTGGAGAAAGACCCTGCCCTACCCTGCCTTGCCATGGAATGAGGTGCAGTCTTCTCTCAGGACACCCTGGCTCCAGTACTATGGCTGCACAGCCTACTTCTCCATACCAGTAACCCCAGGAGGGGATTAGAACCACCAGGCCTGGTGTGTGACAGCCTGGCCAGTCCATTGGTCCTTCTGAAGTCCAGAGGAGTGACCACCAAGTCAGAAGCAAGTCAGACTCTTGCCTGAGGGCAAGGGGATACTCTACATCATTTCACAGGTACAGAAACTGAGGTTGGGGTGTAGCTGAGGATAATGGAGCAGGATTTGAGCTAGGATGCTTCTGCAGGACAGGACAGAAGATGTCGTATGCTTAGCCCATCCCTGGGGCCATGTGCACACTACATGGCCTCCATCAGACCACTCAGTACCCACAGTGCCCAGCGTGAGCCCAGCAGAGACCCTGAGCAGGTGGGGGCTGGCAAGTCACCTGCATGGAAGCTCAGGTGTGCAGGGATGTGTGACAGGCAGAGGTAGTGGTTCTCCTCCTTCAAAGCAGTTCACAGCCCAAAGATCCCTGCTTTCCAGAAGGGATACCCTTTATTAAACAGCAGCACTGCAAACACAACCCCTCCCATGAGTTTAATGAGGCCATTTTTACCAGGCTGCCTGTAGGGATGGGGCTGAGGATTGGATCTCTTGATTAACATTCCCTTTGGGAACACATTGTGGGCAGATGAGAAAGTCCTGACAGCTTGATGGTTTGGGTCTCTGTTCCCCCATATATCAAGGGGAGGAAGATGGATTCTCCCACTGACCGCCTGCCCTGGCCTCCATGTCGACAGCTACTGCTGAAGGGCGATTGATGGAAGTTGTAACTGTCACTGAGACCAGCTTCCTGAGGCAGCTGTAAAGCTCAGCGAGAATTCCAGGCGGGAAATGGATCCAGGGTTAATGCAGTCCTTCTTATCTCCAACTCCACTGGGAGAGGAGCCTCTTCTGTAAATCAGCTGCCAGCTCTCCCTTCCTGCTGGCAGATAAGATTGATAAAGCAGGGATGTATCCCTGAGAAACAAGCCAGTGGAGAGAGATCCGATGGGGCACATGGGTGACTGCCTGTCCCCTTTCCGTGTGGGGGTGAGGGAACAGCCAGGGCAGGTGGAGACCAGGGTCTGGGGGTGGAGGCTGGAGTCAGGGTACCCAGTTCAACCCCTGACTCCATCCTACTGCACTGGGATCTTAAACATGTTATTTATCCTCTCTGAGTCTTAATTCTTTCATCTGTGAAATGAGGCTGATAATGGGTAAGGAGGAAATACATTTTGCTGAGAAAAGTATGTGGAGAGGAGCTTTCAGTAGAGTGACTTTTTTTTTTTTGAGTTGGAGTCTCACTCTGTCGCCCAGACTGGAGTACAGTGGCCGCTCCTGGTCACCACAGCCTCAACCTGCTGGGCTCAGGCGATACTTCTGCCTCAGCCTTGCAAGGAGCTGGAACTACCTGCCTGGGCAACTTGGCGACACCTCATATCTACAATAGAGTGACGTTTTACAGAAGTTCTTGTTATCAGAATGCCTGAGGGAAGGAGTGCTTGAGGCCTGGGATGTTTGGCTTTGTTCTTCAGAAGACCTTTGAGAGGATATGTGGCTAAGCAAATTCCTGGAGTCAGAGCACCCAGATGGACTCCATCAGAAAAGGGAGCGAGGAGGATTGGAGGCACATTTGAGCTACGTGTCCCAAGAGCTTGGTCCTGTCCTCTGCACACTTACCATGTAGGGCAGAGCACTCTCTACCACTAGGCCTCCTCTTCACATTGTCAGAGGCAGGACTGCAAAATCCAGGTTCTATCTCCCTCCTCCCCTGCCAAGCATAGCACGCAGTACATGCTCACCTAATATGTTGAATAAATAGAGAGCTGAACAAGTGCTTATCTGCATTAAACTTCTTACATGCCACTTCGTATTGAATCTCGTACACAGATCTTTGTAGTTGACCAAGTTCTGGTCATCCTTAACTCTGTTTGCTTGTTCTGTATCCCTGTGAGGAATTCAGGGCACAGGCAGGCAGTATTACTGTCATTGTTTTACAGACCACAGGACTGCAAAGGCCTTAGAAAGCATCCAGATGCTCTGAGCACTAAAAGGGAATAACTTGTCCGTGATCAAAGATCAAGTTTGGTGGAGGAGGGCAAACTTTGGAAGTGAGGTGGACACAAGTGCCTGGGTTCTCAGAACAGAGTCCTTTTCTTACTTGCCCATTTTATTAACATTAAAAAAAAATAGTCTTGAGCATCGTTTATGCTCTTGTTCCTTTTAATTTTTTTTAAAGCTAATTTCTACTCTTTAGTATTTTTTTTTGCCAGCTTTTTGTTTTTCAATTTAAATACTTTTAAATATTTCTTGCTGGCCAATTGATGTATAAATTGAGAGACCATATATGTTCCTCTAAATACTACGTTAGCTGCATGCCACAAGTTTTTCTATATTGTAATTTTCTATCCTACAATGCTGAATGATTTGACACTTCCATGTTGATTTCAGTCACTTAGGAGAACATTTGTAAATTTCCAAGTATATTTGTATGTAAGTACCTCTTAATAATTGATTTTCAATTTATTGCATTGTAGTCAAAGAATAAGAACTGTATGATGCCATTTGAAAATCTTTGTAATACTATCTTTCTTTTTACTTACTAATGCTTCGTCTTCTTTAGCTATCCATTTCTGATTTTTAAAAAATGTTTTAAAGCTTACACTGAGGTGACAAATTTGTCAGTTTCTCCTTGCAGCTAGAGTGTGTGCACACAAGTTCATGGTCAGTGAATCTTGTTGGTGAACATAACTGTAGTGCCTCTCTTTATCTTCATTAATGCTTTCTACCTTGCACTCTGCTGCATCTGCCTTTTAAATATTTTGGTTTAGAATTGTCTGGGTATTTCTTTTATACCTTTACCTTTCTCTACGATCTGGTTTTAGGTGCATCTCTGATGTCTACCTCATACATGCGGAATCAAGTTCTGTTCTGTGACAGGTACTCTGGTCCCAACCCTCAGGAGCAAAGCATCTAGAAATATCTGTGCTTGTGTTCATGTGCTATGCTCACTTGTGCATGCACACACACACACCTCACACACAATCTTACACTTACATATGCACACACGTCACACACATTCTTACAGTCACATATAAACACATACACTCACATGTACACATATACACAACATACCCTCAAACATATACAGACTGATACACATGACAAACATTCACACTCACATATACACTTATAAACACAATATACATTTACATATTTGCACTCAAAAATACACACATACACAAAACACACAATCAACTACACATACACTCAACAAACACATACTCAAAGCAGTTTTAATTAGGACAAAATTTGTTTAAAATAGCTACAGTTTATATATGGACATTATGTAACCTGGAAGGAGATGACTGTAATGAGCACAATTCATTATATAAAAAGGAGCCTTGATGAGTAGTGTGGTCTAGTCCCTTTGTGTGACCCTGGCCAGGTGATACCCTTCTCCTGGGGCCTTTGTTTTTCCTCCCTAAATGAGGCCCATCTGAGGGTATTTCGTGCTGAGCTGCTTCTAGTTACCCTGAGGGAAAGTGATCCCTGGGGCATTTGTCAGGAGGATGTTAACTGCCTGGGAAAGCAACATTCCCTCACCTAGAAAAGAGGCTGAGCCTTTGGAGTGAGTGAGGTCTGGGGCTTATCAGTCAGTCACACCATGAACACTCAGTTCTGTCTCTAGGTGTCAAACCAGACAATTTAATTAAACAGAAACTGAGCAGCCAGCATTGTGACATCATAGTTCCTGGAAGCGGAATTGTGGCCATAACTCTAGTAACTTATTATGCCCTTCAAGGATTTAAAAAATTTTTAAATGCATATCCTTTCAGTGTTCTGTGCTTCATTTGATTACCTTCATGGGGCCACCCTCATGGGTTAGGCCCACCTGCTTGTTAGCAGCCCCTCCCTTGCCCCACTGTGGTCCCACCAGTAATTAAGCCTTTTAAAAGGTGGGGGAGCTTCAGTATCGGTAATTTAATCTCCCCCATTTACTGATCTCTGCCATTAGCTGAGTTGAAAGCAAAATGTTTTAATTAGAAAGATTGGCAATAAGTTGGTGTAATGCCATAATTTGCACAGGCCCCTTCTAGAGAATGACTTCGCCCTGTCTAGGTTGCTATGACAACTAATGGACGTGATTGCTCCAGTGTGAGAAACAGCATGAGGAGGGGACAGGGAGTGAGAAAAGGGGCCTCTGCAGGGGGACAGAGCCAAGAGGTGGAAAGGCCAGCCCTCTCCCTGAGTTCCAGGTGGTCTTCTTATGCAAATCATCACCATCACCAACATCATCATCATCTTTGTGCCATCTCTGTGGTTCCAAGAGACCACACTCCTTGGCTGGTTGACCCACTAGCATCTCTAGGTACCTTGACCAAGGCTGCCATGGTCAGTGCCATTAGATCTCTACCACCCAGCCTGGAGCAGAGAGTGACATCCAGCAGCCACTCACTTTGGAGCTTGCTGGGGGAGCCTTCCTGACTCTGAGCAGGGCATCTATGCAGAAGGGCAAGATAAGCTTCAGGTAAATACTCCCTCACCTCCCCCACGCACGCAAGGATGACGATGGCTGGGTAAAGGACACCCATCCTGTCACCTGCCTCCATTTGCTGAATGCCTACCAGATCACCCAGGGGCCCTGGAGTGGAGAGGACTTGGGAACCATGAAGACTACCCATCTCTTTCCTGTACTCACAGGGGTGGACAGAAGACCACACCAAGATTTACTCAGTGTTTTGACTGTGGGGCCAGGTCCACCTGGAAGAAGCAAGCCCTTTGTGGGAGCAGATGGGGAGAGGTCTTGTGGAAAGGGTCCAAGAGGTTCTGATTCTTAATTTCCTCACCTGTGAAATGGCAATAAAAGTATCTTTCAGAGTCACTCTAAGGACTGGCGGAGATCCCACGGCTAGTCCAGAATCATCTGCAGCTCTGCTTATGCCTTGAGGAGAGCTGGGGAACAGGAGGCCCTCTGCCAGTCAGTTCCAGTCTCCACCCAGGGCCACAGGGCAAATGAGAGCTACAAAACAGCAGGACACAAACTTCCAGAGGGCTCAGCTCCTATACCAGAAGCGTGGGACAGGTTCTGTCCAACCAGGAGTGGGTTGGGGTAGAGGATGAAAAAAAATCTCGAGTGAAATAAAAAACGCAAAACAGGTGCACTGTGCATCTTAACACAACAATGCTTGTGTCCCCATGGCTGCCAACATAGTAGGCAGTTCTCTGAGCTCCTGCCCAACAAAGTGTCCCCTTATCCTGCCAACGGGTACCCAAGAATGGTGAGGTCGTGACCCTGAGGTGAGCTCAGGAAGGATGACGAGTGTGTGCAGGCTGGGCCATTTGGGATGGTGTGCTCAGCTGTGGGCCTAACACATGAGAGCAAGTGGCACTTGGTGCCATTCACTATGCTGTGCTTGAGAAGCCCACCAGGTAGGGTAAATAGCATCATGCTCTTGGGATCCTCTGTGTGACCAGGGCCACCTCATTCCCATATCACCCCCACCCCCAGATCAGTGTGGGCACTGATGTGCCCTCATCAGCTGTTACCCACCTTAGATGCTCAAGAACATCACCTGCCTCTGTTTCTGGACGTCATCAGGCAGAGCACAGGCCAGTGAATGTTGGAGGAAAGCAGCTTTCTGGAGCTGGGAGGCTAGGGTGCTCATACCTGGATGCCTGAGGGCTTGTCTGATGGAACAAGAGCCGCCTTATCAGTCTGCCAGTGGGCAATCGATCAAGCTCCTCCACACTGGTGTGGAAGGACAATAAAACAGATATTGACCGTGATCCTAATCTGGCATGCTTAAGCCTCTGAGCCCCATGGAATAGAGCACACTGAATTATGGGCCCAGACGCAAGTGGAGGCAAGCCCACTTTTGAGCAAGAACAAGATAAGAAAATGCCCTGGTTGATTCAATTTAATGTTACCAGCATTCCCAGCGTCTACCATTTGCTAAGTGCTAGGGGGATACAGAGACGAAGGAGATACAGTCCAGCATTTTCTAGTCTGACAGGATTTGGTGAGGCCTAAAGGCGCAGGGGAACATACGTCCTTGGATCCCCTGGGCAGGGGGATAGCAGGGCAGTCTGTATAGCTGCCTGGAAGAAGCAACAGGCCTGGCCAAGCCACAGTGAAGCTAGGCTGCTGACCCAGCACTTGGGGCAGACAAGGCACTGCCAGAAGACCACTCCTTCTGCTCACTCCTCTACAGATTTCTCCTTCCTGTTCAGCAGAAGTAAGAAGTTTGGGTGTCCAGACTCTGTCCCTGTCCCTCTCCTTTGCTCTCCCTGGACCCCACCCTCCCAGGGCCCCATCTTCTCTTCCCCCCCAGACTCACCTAACAACTGAACGCTCTGGGCCCCCTTGACACTTATAGCACCTGCACTCAGGGGTCAGAACTGTTCCATCCTGCCTCAACAGACGCATCCCTGCTGCTTATGTCTAAAACCTTTTGAGACCCCTCCTCACCATCATTCCCTAAGCTCCTATATTCAATCCAAGGATGCTCTGTTGCCCATCTTAAGGATATTGGAGCACACCCTCACCTGGACTCCTCTCTCACCAGGACATGTTCTCACCTGGATCCCTCCCACATCTAGATGCACCCTCACTTGGGACCCCTTCCTTACCCGGACACATTCTCTCCTGAACATGTTCTCACCCAGATCCTTCTCTTATCTGGTTGTACCTTACTTGGATATACCTTCACTTAGACCACTTCTTCACCTGGACACATTCTTGTAGCAGGAAAAATAGAGAGATCGTGACACTGAGACTATTATAGGAAGTGGCACTTTAGTATGCTGGCTAGCACGGCGGGCCCGAGAATTTTGTGCATCCAAACCAAGCTCGAGCACCCCAGAACAGGAGACGCGGGGTCTTATACCCTTGTTAGGTAAGGGAGGGGGATCGTGTTGAGTGATTACATATTTCCTTGGAATCTTACAAGGTTGTACTCAGCAAAATCAGATTTTTCAAAGAACAAATGGTTTCCAGGAACTGCAGGCTTGTAAACTGTCAACTTTAGAAGGGGGGTTTTTGGATGTCTGTGAATTAGCCACTCTTTTTGCATATCCATTAAATGGCTAGTCTTTGGGCCATTTGGCCTTTCCCAAACAAAACCTGCCTGGTGCCCCGGCGGGTCTTTAAAGTTGCGACTTGCCTTTCAAAAGGAAATACCTTTAACTGCTATCAACTCCTTTCCTGCCCTGGGCTACTGATTGCCATGAGGCCAACTGCTGATCCTGAACCAGCTACATGTTTCTGTGTTTATTCACTCAATCATACAAGAAATATATTTGAGCATCTGCCACATCCTGCCACATTCTCATCTAGATCTCTTCCTAGCACCATCACTTCACCTGTCACACCCCTCAGCTCTCTCTCTCAGGACTATTTCCTCTGAGTCTACCAGTCTCTTCTCTGCCCCCTACCACAGTAGCAGAATCTTCAGGAGTGAGCCCTGGGTCCCATTGCTTCCTGGCTTATCCCTGCTAGTATCTGTCACTGCAGCCATGCAAGCCCACCCTCCTCACTACTTTATCCACCCCCACTGAACTCTGGACACTCTCCAGTTTCTTCTCCTCTTTCTCTTCCTCACTCATGTCAGATGCTTCCCCGTGAGGTCCGCGTTAACCTCACTGTATTCATTCTTGGGGTC
Organism: Cephalopachus bancanus; assembly: GCA_027257055.1. Classification (NCBI taxonomy): domain Eukaryota; kingdom Metazoa; phylum Chordata; class Mammalia; order Primates; family Tarsiidae; genus Cephalopachus; species Cephalopachus bancanus. Next base: position 502,425 of record JAPVLO010000184.1, on the reverse strand, counting down.
TTTGCATATCCTGTGCATTCTGTTTGGGACCATTTACCCCATATCCCTGCAGGTCACCTTCCTCTCTCCTCTCAGACATCCCTGTCAGAGGCCTTCCCTGTCACCCATCTGGAGCACCTCCGATGTAAAGTGTCTCTCTATGGCACTCTTACACTGAGTGGACTCCTGTATTTGTCTACATAATCATGGCCTGTCTCCTCCACCCTGCCAGACCAGCTGTCTGACTCGCTGCCTCATTCACCATTACACCCTCCATGCCCAGAGCAGGGCCTTGAAGGGGCTCAGTGCCTCAGATATGCCAGTTGAAAGGCCCTCTCTGCCATAGTTTCCTTGTCTGCAAAAGGGGGCAATAATAGCATCCGCTTACAGAGTTGTCATGAGAATTAAGTGAAGGAATGCACCTAGGTTGTTAGGACAGTGCTTGATGTGATTATTATTGATGTCATTAATGTTGAGCTGTTTTGGGAGATGCAGTCAGGGAGGGCAGATGGCACATGGACACAAGACCACAGAGACACTCCACTTGGAGCAGGATACACCTTAGAGTCCTTTTTTGTACTTCTCAAGTCTGCCTGCCATATTTTGCCCTCACTCTATAGTGCCTTCACTTAGCCTGGCCCACCTTCCTTGGTCTGTGGAATGGGGGGTCAGAAGGCAACAGGGTAGCACAGTTGGGGACCCAAGGGTCTCCACATACACACACACACACACCACATAGTGCCAGACCCATCTCTGCCAAGCCAGGTCCCTGATTTTATTTGACTCTGGCCTCCCAGTACCTCAAGTTCATATCCCCAGGCCTGTCTCTTTAGAAGATAATTGTAGGAAGTAATTCTATTTGAGAAACAATTGCTCTAGCAATATGATGGTGCACTTGAAGCTAATGGATTCATCGTCCTTGCATACTAAGGACAAGTCTTGGTCAAGCACATGGTATTCTTTGAGAAAGGTCTCATTACCCATCAAGGCTCTGCCCTCACTGAGCTATTAGCAGGAAGCCTAAGGACATAAGCTTGGAAGGGAGGCAGAGACTCAGATGTGCTGTGTGTACTTGGTTTCTTCTGGGGGAAGGGCCAGACCAAGCAGAGGGTCAGCCTGCAGGAAACAGGGCCCTGAATAGGAGCTCTGTACATCTACCTGTTCTAAATCAGTGTGCCCTGAAGAGATTCCCATAATTAGCCCATTTTACAGATAAGGACATCAAAATGAGAAACGCACATGCTCAAGTCCACACAGCTGGTGAGTGGGGAAACTGGGAGTCCTCCAGAAAATCCCTCTCATGCTCCCTCGCTTCTACTCTCCCTTTGCTGAGTTTTTTCCCCACTTCCTGGCTCATGGCACTGCCTTATCACTGCTATCCCTGTACTCTGCCTCTGCTCTGATCCATCCTATACCCATCACCAGCCTAACCCTCTAAATGCAAAAAGGATGATGTCATACCTTCCCTTAAAAGACTTCACTATGTTTCCAAAGCCTTCAAAATACATTAGGGTTCCGGTGGCTAAAGCCTGTAATCTCAGCACTTTAGGAGGCTGAAGTGAGAGGATTGCCTGAGCCTAGGGGTTCGAGACCAGCCTGGGCAACTTGGCGAGACATCTCTACAATAAATCAAAAAAATTTAGCAAGGTGTGGTAGCACACACCTGTAGTTCCAGCTGCTTGGAAGGCTGAGGTGGAAGTCTCCGAGCCCAGCAGGTCAAGGGTGCAGTGGCCGTGAGTGTGCCACTGCACTCCAGCCTGGGTTACAGAGTGAGACTCTGACTCACAAAAAATAAAAAATACATTAGAATTCTGAGATGCTAGCCTACCATGCATGTGAACCCTGTGACTAGTCTCTGACTGGGGGACCCACTGGGCTCATCTTCAGGCCAATGTCCACTGGCATGCAGCCCTGGGCCTAGCCATGCTGCACCCCTTGCAACGTCCTGCTGAGACCTGGACACTTCATGCTTCTCAGCCTTGATACTTGCTGCACTCTCCTCATGAAATTCCTTCCCCGGTCTTGTCCAGGTGACGGTCACTTATCCCATGGGGAAAATTCTGCTCAGGCATCTCTTCCCCTTCATGCCCATGCTCCAGTCCTGTGTCTGCCACAGCACTTGCCAGTCCATGGAAGTTTCTGCTCTCATGTCTGCTTCTCATCTGGGCTGGGGTCATCTCCAAACTGGTAGAAAGTGTAGCACGGGGGCTCGGAGTATAACCTCTACCAGCCTGAGAGCTTGCCACCCATTCTGCCCAGCCTTCTCTTTCATTCATTCAACAAATACCAGTTGAGGTCCCACTGTTCGTTTGAGTTGCTATAACAAGATGCCATACCAACAAACATTAATTTCTCACAGTTCTGGAGGCTGAAAGTCCAATATCAGGGTGCCAGCGTGATCAGGTTCTGGTGAGGACTCCTCTTGGTTTGCAGCCAGCAATCTCCTCGTGATATCTTCACACAGAGGAGAGACAGCATCTCTCTCATGTCTTTCCTTTTATGGGCACTAATTCCACTTATGAGGTCTCTCGCCACATAATCATAACCTAATTACCTCCCAAAGGTCCTGCCTCCTAACATCATCACGCTGGTGATTTGGTCTTCAACATATGAATTTGGAGGGACACAAACATTCAGCCCATACCACAGGCACAGTAGTAATAAAAAAAAAGGCAGGAATCCTAATCTGAGGGTCTGCATATTTACTGGAGACAGGTCTCACTGAGTTGATTCTGAGCTGTGCAGACATCCAGGGAAGAGCAGGCCAGGCACGGAGAGTGCCAGAACCAAAGCCCTGGCTGGGAGGCCACCTGGTGGATTAGATATAAGCTGGGAGCCAGCAGAAGCAAGGGTGCCTAAGAAAGAGCAGGATATGGTCAGAGAGGTGGCAGCCGCAAGGGGAGGGGTAACCACTGTGGGGTTCTGACTTATGTCTCAGAAGGATCACTGTGGCTCTGGGAGAAGACAAGCTGTAGTGCAACCGGGCACAAAAGCACAGCACAGGCTACTCCAGGGGCACAGCAGGTGGGCAGGAGGGGTCAGATTCTGGGAGCTTTGGAAAACTACAGGCCACAGGGTCTGCTGGTACATGAGATGTGGGGAATGGGAGAGACGCACTTTGGGAGAGCCTGGCGCTCAGAGAGACACTGATGCCCAAGGAGACTCTAGGACTTGTGACCTAAGAAACTGGAAAGACAGACTGCCATCAGCTGAAGTGTAAGCAGGAGGTAGGCATGTTGGGGAGGGAGATTGTGACAGATGTCTTTTGAATACCTTCTGTGCATCCAGGTGGAAATGTCTGTGACTGGATATTGGATCTGTGAGCCTGGCATGACGTTCCTGTCCTGGGCCCTGTCCCTGGCCTCTTCACAGGGTCAGCATAGCATAAGCACGTGGATCAGTGTTAGGGACCCAGGTCTGGCCTTTAGGGATCACTTGGTATACATATCATCCAAAGGGCTGTCCCCTGGCCCTGGCAGCCATTCCCCAAGAGCTGTCTTCTGGCCAGATGAAAGTGAGGGACACATCAGTGCCTCTACAATACCTTGACTGAAGGCTGTGACACTCAGATACCTGACCCTGACCTGTATATCCCAGCCTTCCACTCCTGGGGGAACTGCTGCATGTCTTCCTCAGAATTAGTCCCACAAGGGGTGAACTCCCTGTTGGTGATTGCTGTTGAAGGATGACTTTTTTTCTCTCCACAAGTCAGTGAATTAATTCATACCATTTATTTTCCCAACTCAGATCAAAGGTTGTCAAATTCCTTTATCCACTTAATGATCTGTAATATACCCTTCCATTTCCTGACCAGGCTATTAGATGAAATAGAATTCATAATGGCCTCCTGACAGCATCTGTGCACCTATGTACATGTGCAGGGTCAAGCTGGAGACCCTAGGAGCTACTCAGCCAGGATGCATCTTTTTTTCCCCCAAAGATTCTGCAAATCTCAAGCCATATGGCTTTTAATGCCAAACAGCCTCTATGGTCTGTGTGAGGCTGAAAATATATGACTCATTAGCCACCACTATCATTGCCCTGTCCATGGCAGATATTATTAATCAATTACAGGCAATATTCACCACTGAGCTCAGATGCAGCTCCCTACACAACCATCAACACATAATACAAGTCCTGGCCTGGACAAGTAAACCCCTTGGCCATCCAGACAAAAGCAGCTAACTGATGTCTCTTGCCAAAGTGCCTTTTTGTATATGTGCCTCTAAGAATGGATACAATGAAGTAAGCAGAATTCCTCAGTTGAAACTGTTCAATGCTGTTCAAGTAGGCACAGTCCATGACCCTCTTTCAGGGACAGGAATGAGTAGCCCCAAGCCTGCCATACTCCTACCTCATGGCTGTTGTGTAGGCCACCCAAACTCCTGGACATGAAAACACCACCTTGCTGGACAAAGCTAGGGACGTTAACAGTCAGCAGCACACAGGACAATCGTGAAGAGACCCAGGGCCCTGCCTGATCCGCTACTCACACTGGCACAAGTGTTCCATCCATTTCATTACATCAAAGAGGAACAATCAAGGCCTACAGTCAAAGCTGAGAGCCCGTGGCCACACCATCCTGACTTCTTCCCTGCAAGAGGAGCTTGCTCACTGGCCCTATTATGACACCTACGTGGGTACAGATTCCCCATCTCCCTGTTGCTCCTGACCTGAGAGCAGTCTTGGCAGCAGTCTTTCATGCCCCCAACTCCTCTGAGCTAGGTCCCCGGAGTGGGCCATGTAGAGACAATCACAGGAGGTTGGGAGAGATCCTGAGAGTGCAACAAAAAGATGCTCCAGAGGAAGCCAGAACCTTAGTTCTTGTCAGCTCAAAGAGAAGAGCTTTGAGAAGGAGAGGGAAGACTGAATTCAGAGGGAAGCCTGGGAGCTGGAGGTGACCCTGAACTGGCTATCTCAGAGGGCCAACCACGTGCCTGCCACATGCCACCCATCATCCCCTGTCACCTGCCTCTGCCACCTCGGCCACAGTGCGTTGTCTTCTGGCCCTTCAGCCACACTCCCTGGAGCAGTGAGCCTCGCTGCCCTCACCCCTGCCTCGACCTGAGCCTTTTAAGCAAATCAGCAATGTAATTATTGATCTGTAAAAGAAAAGGAATTAATATGGCCGCCCACATCCTTTGTACATAAAAGTATTTAACAATGAACTCTGCTTAAACTTCATAAAAGCCTCTTCAGCAAATCAGCACACATGTATTGATCTGGAAGTCCGCCTGTGAATTCCAGCTGTCTGCCTCTCCCACTGAAGGACCATTAGTTTGCCTTGCTGGACTCTCCTTTCTACATTTATGACTTGGTGCTTGCCTCCTGGGATGTTTCCACTGCCTCTCAGCAGAGGCTGAGCTGCCCAGCTTTACTGATCCTCGCCATTCCTGGAGTCCAGGGTATTGAATTGGGAGCATGCCAGGCAGGTGCTCTCAGATTGGGGTTCTGCAGCTCCCTTGGACCCAGGCTCAGGCCCACCCAGGAGACACCCAGCAATCCCGCTTTTCAAGAAGCAGGAGCTGAAGATACTTGGCACGCACCCTTTCATTCACCCTCCCACGGACCCTTGGGCATCCCATCTCCACTGTGCAAAGTCACACAGATGGTGAGGGCTGGGAACCTGAATTTGATCTGATGTATTGAGCAACTTCCTCCTCAGAAATGTTAGTTGAGGCTGACATTGCCCTCAGTGGAGCACATTGGGCCAGTTGCCCCTAATCCTGTGGGCTCTCACTTAAGAGGCCCCTTCCAGAAACCTGAGGAGGCCACAGCGTCCTGAGAGAGCTTGGCTGGAGCATCCACTGGTCAAGCATCCAACAGTATGACTTTTGCCCTCAGCCCCTTTCTGTTTACCCTAGACCCAGCCTACCAGCTGCCTTTGTGTCTGTGACTATGTGCTCACGGCCTAGGGGCCCGCTAGGGAGTGGTAGGGCTAACTACCGGGTGTGTCAATCCTATCTTCTGAAGCAGTGCTCTGAGCTCACCACCGACTACTGAGGGTCCCCCTTGTCTGCCCAACTCTGGGAGCCTGCACCCTGTGGCCTGCTCAGGGACACCTGCTCAGTTTCAGCCCTGGAGTTGGGGTGGATGGGGTACCACCAGCTGAGGCAGAAGATGCAGTAGGCAGGAGTCTGGGTGAGGAATCTGGCGCGCTTAGAGATCATGACTAGGGATCCTTAAACCCCTGCTTCTTTGACTACAGTGTCTGCCTTTGTGAAATGGGCTCAGGTTTTTCCCTCTAGGATCCCTGTAGCCTTGGCACGATGCACAGCAGCAGAACAGAAATTGGAGAATCCAAACCACAGACCCCAGGAAGGAGAGTGACGGTTCTGGGGAAACCAGAGGACCTGGTGGGTGCTGTATCTCTCAGCACTTTTTCCTCATCTCGCTCCTGTCTACTCCTGGCTGCTCGTGGCCAGGAGAGGCCAGGTCAAGTTCAGGGGGTGACATGGACCATCAAAGGACTGGGTGCCACTGCCTCCCCTCATCCAGCCACGGTCAGCTGTGCAAGGTACTATCCTCAAGCTCACATAGCCTCTGTGAAGTGATAGCTCCCAAGGCATGAGCTGTGGTGAGAGAACAGTGAGGGGACTCTTGCACATGGCATGACACCCCCGGGAAGGGCAGCACCTGGGTGTGGCCTGGGCACTTAGTACTTGTAGATCTTCACCTTCAAGGGGCTGGGGGTGGGGAGCCATGCCTCGGTGTACCACGTAGCTTGAAATGTGGGTCCCCAAGCTCCACCAGGTCACCTTGAGAGCCTCCTTACATGAAGGCTGGGTCAGGGGGATGTGCAGGCAAGGCCTTGGATTTCCTGAAAAAGAAGCTAAAGTGAGGGGTGCTGAAGAATATGTTGGGGTCCTGCAGGCAGGGGCAGCTCAGAGGTCATGTCCTCTAACTCATTGACCTCTGAAGGCATCTCAGAGCATCTAGTTCATTCAGTTTGTTTCCTGAAGACTAGCTGTCGCAGGGGCAGGGAGAATTCCAAGAGGGATTCTGGAAAATGAGTGATATTCACCCTCCTGTGACAAGTCAAGGCTATTGGGTCCTGCTGAGTGGGGCACTCTCCCATGACCAGCCTGGGACTGTGTCCTTCCTCTGTAGATAGTCCCTTTTAGGTCCAAAGGCCTAACCCCACAGCCCCGCCCTCTTGCATCCTCACCTACCTCCCGTGGTCCGGAAGACTCAGAATTTGTCATCAGTGGCTGTTGGAAAAGGTTGCTCCCTCTTCCTGACCCCTCTGCTTCCTGCTGCCCTGAGATCAAAGAGTGTCTCCTCAATGGCAGTTCCTGTCATCTGTCTTAATGGACGCTTTCCCCATTAGCACAGGGGCTTGGAGGAGAGAGAGCCTGGGGGAGATGGGAGCCTCAGATCTGGGCCCCTGGGGGACAGAGGGAAGGAGAAAGGGTGGGAAGGCTCCACCCACCCCATGCTAAGGCAGGATTCAGGAGTGCTCACAGCAAGAGGCTGTGAATAGGCCTACCTCTCCCTGAGCCCCTCCAGAACAGCAGCTCAGGCAGGACTGCTCTGGGCCCCTGGTGTCACAGTCTTTCTGCATGGGCAGATGTAGGGGAACACTGGGGAGGGGGTGAGGTGCTCTTTGAGCTTCCACTAACCCTGACATGCTGCCATGAAAGAACTCCCCTTGCATAGCTTCTGGCAATGGGCACCCATGTGCTGGCCATAAGAGAGGCCATATGTATGACTTCTGGGCCCATGTCAGCAGGGAAGGGCCCACAGTGCTTTTCTGAGGCCAGGGTACCCAGGGCCCAGCAGGAAGCAGATTAGCTCACCTCTAGACAGCATCATTCCTCAACCATTTCTTCCTTTACATCTCTTAACTGAGCAATCAGCAGATCTGTCATTACAACCATGGAGGTAACTGCTAATGACAGTGTCCAGAGTAGAACTTGCTCTCTCATGGCCAGCTCAGGGCTGGGGTGGTCAGCCCAGCCTCAGGGGTCTGGCTGTACCCCATACCCTGCCACCTGCAGGCCTCTGAACCTGAAGAACTGCTGTGCCACCTTTGGGTACTCACAGCCCCATGAAATGCACAAGCTCATCCATGATGAGGATTTCACAAAGACCCTCTCCAGGGAGAGGAGACCAGCTCAGGCAGCAGAGAGACAGCTGGCCTGTGACTCGGGAGTCCCTGGCCTGGCCAGCCCAGTCACCAGATGGCCTTGTGGCCTTGAGCAAAACCCCTCCCAGTGGTCAGTCTCCTGGCCAGGGCTTGAAGGTCACAGCATGACCCTCATACTGCAGCACTCTGCCTGGTGGAGGCCAAGGCCCTTTATCCCAGGCTCCTCCCTACCCTCCTGGCCAGGTTACTCCCCCAGGGTTGCAAAGCCTCACAGTGCTTGCTCCTAGCACTCTGCTGCCTCTAGCCAGATCCTCTTCGTAATTTACTTTAGTGAAATATGGTGACACATTTATTGACAATGATCCTATCTGGAGACTAGAGCGAGTTATGGTCAGACTGCACCTTCTGCCATCCATCCAGGCCAAGGGCCAGACTCCTGGGATACCTTCGAAGAGGAGGGTGCTAATTGAAGCCTATATGGTTGTGCAGTGTAGCCTCTTTTCACATTTCTGGGAGTGACAGGTGGGGCAGAGCAGAGGCTGGAATCTGGGTCTCCCAATTCCAGAAAGTCTGGAGAGTAGGAGGCCCAGACAGACCCTGCACTGACTTGACAGAGAGCTCAGATCCAGGGATGGATGGGTGGGCTAGACCCTGGCACCAAGGGCCAGATCAACTGAGCAAGGTGATAAAGTAGCAGCTACTCAGGCTGTGGGATGGAGGCTGTGGAAGCCAGTCAGCCTCTCAGAGGAGTCTGCATCTTGATCATGTGAAGCAGATACCAAAAGGGTACTACTGAGCTTTGGGTCTCCTTCCTGCGTGCCCAGTTCACACCATTGCTTGCTCTGTGCTCCAGGGCCAGCTTCATGTGTTTCAGAGCCAACGTCACTTCCTCTGAATCAGCAGCTAGAGGCACCTCCTGCCAGACAACCAGCTCAGCAGGACCTGGGTGGGAGACATAAGTCCACGAGGAAGAAAGAATCCCCATTCCTGGCTGTGCCCCATACCAGGCTTGAGCTCATTACCTCCAGTGCTGGTCAGTCCACACCTGGCTCATGGTGGAGCATCTGCAAGCGGTGCCCTGAAGTTGCCTCCTCAGTCTGTGTGGAGTATGTGCCTGGGGACACCTCAGCCTGTGTGGAATATGTGCCACCACCAGAGACTTCTCCAGGAGCTGACCATAGGGCTGGCCTGGGTGATGCAAGGTAGCCAGGAACCCCCAGAACTGCCCACAGCATCAACTGATAAGCCTCTACCTGTCCCTTCATCCACACAGGACTAGGAAAAAGACAACTGCGGCCCTGGGAAATGTGGTCAGTCAGGACGCATGAGCCTATATTGCTCTGCAGGCCACAGAGACCCATCATCGATAGCTCTGAACAGGATAAAGCCTGCAGGCCAATATCCTATGAGAGCTCCCCTCCCACTCCAGGTAAGATGGACTTCTAATGTCAACATGTCAGCCAACCTCAGGAGAGTCCTGGACTTATGTTATCTGAGTTTGCTCAGGTAGCGGTGAGGCTCAGTGGGTCATTGGGGCAGCTAAGCTAGAGAGAAGGCGCCAGGGGGGTTGTAGCTCCGGGTAGGATGCCATGAAGTTCCCACATTTGCCTGGCCTCCGACTGACAGCCAGGACACAGCTGTGTTTTGCTTCCCAGAATCAGTGGCTAAGGTGTGTTCAGAAAGTCTGCACCACCTCTAAGCTACACTCCTCCTGGGCACACAGCCTTCAGGGTGGCAACTCAGTCCTGGTCCCGCACCAGCCCCGCCAGGTCTTCTCGAGGTGCCTATCGACCTGCTGAGCCCAGCTAATGGGCTCCTCTGGGCATTGAGTTCAGAGGCGAGGTTGCCTGTAAGCAAGATTGACCGGTGTGCTTCATCAGCAGGCTGCCTCATGCAATATGTAACACCACATTAACTCCCTCTCCCAGGGTGGACACAGCCACCACCACAGAATCTGCTGCTACTTGGAAGTAGAGGCCTGGGATTGGAGGTGTGGGCTCTGCGGCAGAGCCCGCAGGCCCTGTTCTCACTGGAACTCCACCTTCCCTCTGAAGACATGAGGTGGGCAGAAAACCTGGCACTTACACCACTGGCACCCTGGCTAGTGGTGGTGGGCATTGGCAGTGATTGTGAGGCCCACACAGCCCCTGCACTGACCTGGGATTGTGGGCATTGGCAGCCCCCTTACCCACTGAGCCCAAATGTATCCTCAGAATCTCTCAGCACAATACTTTAGTCAACTACGACTGAACCATTCAGTGGGTGAGAAAGATCAAACTAATTTGCCTCTCCCAACCACTGCCCCTTCTAGCCCTGACCCTCATAATTCTGGGGTGTTCCTAAGAGTCACACCTGGCACCTGCTTCCTGTCTTGCCCTTTTGACATTCCCAGCCTCTGCACTGACACCTTTCCAGTACCCAGAAAGATAGGGCCCCCAAAAAGTGAAGACTTAAGAGAGGTTACAAGAGAGACAACATGGTTCTGTTTTATGGACAAGAAACCAAAGCCCAGCATTATTTACTCTGCTCAGACATCTATGGTAGGAGTTGGGAGTTGACAGCATCTTCTTGACCTAGCTTCAGATTTCCCCATGGATTTCTCAGGATCTGCTTTCCCCAGATCTGTGGAAGGTGCCCCTACTAACCTTGCTCTGAGGGATGAAGATGGCTCCACCTAAGGTCTGCGCCAAACCATTGCTCCTTGATCCAAGTTTCCTGAGCCCAAGAAATTCCACTCAGATCTCAAGAAGCTCCACTCAGAGTCTGAGACCTGAGCTACAGTGCTAACTTCAGGCCAGGGTTACCACCAGCTCTCTGCCTCATAGGCCAGCTCGTGTCAGTCTATGGGAGGTAGAAACCTGCATTACTGTGGAGACTGCAGACTAGGAGACAAGAGAACAGATTTGCATTCTAGCTCTTTCATGGGTCCACCAGGAGAGAGTGGGTGAGTTGTTTGGCCACTTTCAGCCTCAGGTATCTCATCTTTACCTGGCATCCATAGTATGGACATTACACTTGCTGGGAGAACACACTGGACATGTGAGTTTTACGTAAGGGTCTGGGATCCCAGCAATGGATAGAGTCAGATACCTAGAGAGCCCTAGGACTATGGGGAGCCCAGATCCCTCCTCCTCAAAACCAATTTGTAAGCTATAGGACTCAGATATTCAAAGGAAGTGTTTGTTTTTGTTTGTATTTTATTTTTAGCTAGGGAGGCAGCATTGGACAGGAAGTCAAAAGACCTAGGTTCAAACCTCAACCTCTCCTTAGCCCTGTGTGACAGCCATAGAGTGAGGATCCTTCTGTAGGCCTCGGCTTCCTTGTCTACAAAAGGCGCACAGTTGGACTCCTCGTCAGCAAGGCTAGAGATCCAGGAACCCACCACCCACCACAGTCAGCACAAACACACTCACTCACAGCTTAGAAAACTGGGGCAAAATATAGAAAACAGCACTTACATACAGGGGCTGGGGCCGTGATAAAGTGAAGGACATTTCCAGGAACAGAAATGAAAAGCAAGAAATCACAGATATAAGCCCATGTGGTGACCAGAAGGGAGGCAGGGATGTCACCTCTCTTAGGAACGAGGATTCAATATTTAGTCAGCCATTTGTATCCATGGGTTCAACCAACTGCAGATAGAAAATGTTTAGGAAAAATAATTTTGAAACTATGCGAATAAAAAATAATATAACAACTATTTACATACCATTTATATTGTATTAGGTATTATAAGTAACCTAGAGATGATTTAAAGTATACGAGGAGATGTTCACAGGTGAAGTGCAAATACTATGCCATTTTCTATCAGGGAGTTACGTATCTGTAGAGCTTGGTACCCGTAGATACTAAGAGATGACTGTACTCTCATAAGGACTGACTGCACCCTGTGATCCTTAGCACTCAGCTGGCTGCATCATCCTTTAAAAACTGCTATGAAGACAAAACAGCTGCCAGTCATCTAAAATGTCACAAAATTTTTTAGAAACTATGAAAACTATCCTACCCAATAGCTTAAACTTTATCATCAAAAAAACCAAATAGTTCTTAAACTAGTAAATTTGGCAAATAGGTAATTTGACAAATTCTGTCTTCAGCAAACTGACTTTTTGAAAAACTGACTATGGAAAATTGATTTTCAGTGAATTGGCCCTTTGGTGAATTTAGCATCATGGCTTGCTTCCAGTTTTAGAGGTCCTCACAGTTGAGGCATGGGCCCATGAGAGGAAGAGAGTAGAATTGAGATTTCCCACCTCCACATAGGTTAGGATCCTTGAGAAGTTACAACTTCAGTAAAAAGCATCTAGCAAAAACAAAACAAAACAAACCCTTCTCATTGGCAGACAGGTGATCAGAAAATTTACCTGTTTCTGCTTGTGTTTTTAACCACACTCTCATGATCTTGAGAGTTTAAGGTTCAAATACACACTACCTGTATCATTCTGGAATTCCATGCCAGGAAGCTGCCATCAAGTATATCTCTAGGTCAGCAGAAACCTCAGGATATTGGTAGAAGCAAACACAAAGCCTCTCTGGCAGATATGCTTTCCCCAAGACTCCACAAAATTCTTATAGCTCAAGTTCCACCCACAAAAGATAAGATCACAATCCCAAATTCCAAAGGACAAAAGAAGACAGGCCAACTAAAGCAAGGGTCCAGAGGCACAACAGTGGCAGAACTGCAGACCTAAAATTTGAGCCAATGGAACTGGAGGTAAAATCTAAGATGAACTTTTAAAAATATACAAGATGTCATGAAAAAATGGACAAATATTTAACAAAAAACCATTTCTTTTATAAATAAAACATATACTGTGGAAATAAAAATAAAACTCATTGTAAGAGTGGAACAACAAAATTAGACACAGCAAAACAGAGAATTATTAACAATGAGGATATATAGAAGAAATCATCTAATTTATAGTACAGAGACCATAAAAAGATGGAAAATATGAGAGAAATTCTATAAAAACAAAAAGGAGAGATAATGTACACAGGCACAATGCCTAAAAAATTTTAAAGAATTAATAAAAGATATCCCTCTTCAGATTCAGAAATGAAAATGATCATAAACAGAATAAATAAAAGCAAATCAACAGCAGATCTTATTTTAGTGAAAATAAAGACAGATTTTAAAAGGAACTAGAGAAATAAAGACAGAATTAAAGTAGGGATGTTACTACCAGCCAGAAATAAACAGAAATAAAATGAATTATAAGAGAAAACAATGAACAATTGTACAGCAACAAATTAGATAACCTAGATGAAATGGATAAATACCTAGAAGCACAAAAATTACCTAAACTAACTCAAGAAGAAATAGAAAATCTCAACTGGCCTATAGCAAGTAAAGAGATTGAATCAATAATCAAAAAATTCTCAATGATGAAAAGTCCAAGAATAGATGTCTTCACTGCTTAATCCAAACATTTAAAGAAGAATTTTACCAATCCTTCTCAATCTCTCAAACTCTTTCAAAGAAAAGAAAAGGAAAGAATATTGACTAATTCATTCTATGAGGCTAGCATTACCCTTATACCAAAGCCAGATAAAGATATCACAGGAAAGCAAATTACAGACCAATGTGAATATAGATACAATATATTATTCAATTTGAATATAAATCCCTTATAAGTATAGATGCAAAAATCTTCAACAGAATACTAACAAACCAAATTAAATAGCATATTAAAATGATTATATACCATGATTATACACCAAGGAAGCTTATGTCAGGAGTGCAAGGATAGTTCATCATAATAAAAATCAATCAATGTAATCAGGCACATTAGTAGCAAGGGAAAAATAACACACATGATTATCTCAATTATTGTAGAAAAGGCGTTTGATAAAATCCAATACTCTTTAGTAATAGAAATACTCAGAAAACTAAAAATATAAGGGAGCTTCCTCAGTATGATAAAGGATTTTTATAAAATGGCCACTGTTAACATCACAGTCAATGGCAAAAGACTAAAGCATTTCCCTTTAGAACAGGAATCAGACAGGGATGCTCACTTTCATCACTGCTTATCAACATTGCCAGAGCAATTAAAAAGAAAAAGAAATAAAGCACATGTAAATTAGAAAGGAGGAAGTAAAACTATCTCTATTCAAGATGACATGATCTTGTGTGTAGAAAATTTTAAGGAGTACACAAGATCATTAAAACTAATATATGAGTTCAGCAAGGTTGCAAGGTACAAGATTAAAAAATAAAAACCAACTGCATTTCTATATACTTGCAATAATAATTTGAAAATAAAATTAAGAAAAATTTTCACTTACAATATCATCAAAAATAATAAAATATGGGGAGATCAACTTGTCCTGCTCTACCCAGGACTTTCATACTGCAAGTCTCAAGTCAGGGAAACCTCCTCCATCCCAGGCAGACTTGACGGGCAGTCACCCCAATTTTGGGACTAGGTGTGTTCTATCAATCAGGATGAACCTGCATCTTGTTCTATGTAGTATTTCAGTGGAATATGCCAGACAACCTCATGAATGGAACTTGAGATTTTTGCCTTTATTGTTCCCTAAAGTATGTGTTAAAATCCATCCTCTTAGGGATGACTTGGATGAGTAGTCTTATAAGCAAGATGCTTTAAAGAAAAAAGTAGCCTTTTCTATAGACTGGGAATAAGATGCTTGAATAAGTCAAAAATTCTCAATAATGTTATATCACACATATAAAGGAATCCTACTTGTTAAAATATCCTATTATGACAAAAATTTACCTTTAATTATTTACATTAAAAATGTACTTGACAAGCCTTATGGTTACATGTTTGAGCTGGAATGCCAGGCTGCCTGGGTTCAAATGCTGGTTCTGTCATTTATAGGCTCTGTGACCTTGGGCGTGCCTGCCTGTCTGTATCTCAGTTTCCTCATATGTAAAATAGAGAGAATAATAATATTCACTTCTTAGGATTATGAAGAGAGAAGTAATGTAAAGTGCTGGGCATCATGCCTGGCATACACCAGGAACTCCACAAATGTTACCTCTAGGTGTAGGCTAAGGAATCTTAAAGAGAAGTATATGAAATTGATTAGACTAGAGCCTCACTGCCCAGTAGCCACTACCCCCATGCAGTTAGTGAATGCTTGAATTGAGATGTGCTATACTAAAAAATATTCCTTTCAAATGTATTAAGAAAAAAGAATGCTAAAATCTCTTTGCTAATTTGTGTATTGATTGCACATCAAAATAATAACATTTTTGCCAAGCACAGTGCCTTACACCTGTAATCCCAGCACTTTGGGAAGCTGAGGCAGGAGGATTGCTTGAGCTCAGGAGTTAGAGACCAGACTGAGCAACATAGTGAGACTTCGTCTCTACAAAAAAAAATTTTTTATTTAGCCAGGTGCGTTGGTGTACACCTGTAATGCCAGTTATTTGGGAGGCTGAAGTGGGAGAATCACCTGAGCCCAGGAGGTGGAGACTGCGGTGAACTGTGATTGTGCCACTGTACTCCAACCTGGGTATCAGAGTGAGACCCCCCAACTCAAAAGAATAACAATAATAATAACATTTTTAATGTATCAGATAAAATAAACTATGTTTTTAAAATTATTTTTGCCTGTTTTTTAATATGGCTACTAATAATTTTAAGATTGCATATGTGCTGTCCATTGCTTGGTCAGATTATTGATCTACTGAACAGTGCTGGATCCAGAGTGCAGGGCCCAAAGGAAAAGAATAACAAATAAAGAATGAGATGTGTTGCCACCCTATAAACGCTGCTCTGGACCTACACAAGCCTTCAGTACCCACAGCCATTGATGTAAAATTGCAAATTGCACTCTCACCTGCCCACCTGAACAAGAAGACCCTTTTTATTAGACATCAAATCACTCCACGTTTAAAATTTTATTCCTTTTAGCATGCTAGAAAGCAAATGGAAGTCAGAATAAAATGCACCACGGGAAACAGAAGTTTCTCTCCTGTTTGGTAGAAACATGTGCCCTTTCACACAGATAATTCCATTTATGCTTTGAATGCTGGGACAATGGAATCTCTCTTCCCACTTTAGAGACAAAGTGGGAACCCTCTGGAGTTTGGGGATGTATTTCATCCTAGTGGGAAGGGACTGGGCATCCTTTCCATCTCTTGATGTGATCCCAAATTTCAGACATGTAGAGCACATTTTGCAGTGAATACATACAAGGGACTTAATTTCTCTAGGCCTCAGTCTCCTCATATGTAAAATGGAGATAATTCTAGTAATTCAGGATATCACGTAAGGACTGAATGAGATAATGTGTGTAATTTGCTTATCACCTTATAAACAGAAGATACTCTACTGTATCTGGTTTCTTGAAATCTCTGCGAGAGTAATACACATTCTCACATGAAGCTGTTATTTGTTCATCCTCAATGCACTGTAGCATTCCACTGTGTAGATATAAAATAGTCTCCTCTTTTTCATGGAGAATACTTTCCAAGACCCCCAGTGGAAGCCTGAAACCACAAGTAATACCAAACTCTATATAGACTATGTTTTCTTTCCTTACTCATATACCTATAATAATATTTAATTTATAAATTAGGCAAAGTATGAGATTAACAACAAAAAGTAATAATAAAATAGAACAACTAAAATTACATACTGTAATAAAAGTTACATGGATTTGGTCAAAAAGGAATAAAATATTTAAGAATAAATTTAACAAAGAATGTGCAAGTCTTGTTTACTGGAAACTGCAAAACATTACTGAAAGAAACTAAAGCTCTAAATAATTGGAAAGTCATTCCATGTTCATGGACAGGAAGACTTAATATTGTTGACATGTTGATACTATCCAAAGTGATCTACAGATGCAACACAATCCCTGCCAAAATTCCAACAACCTTTATTAAAAAATAGAAAATAAGAATCTCAAATTCATATGGAATTGCAAGGGGACTTAAATAGCAAAAATAGTCTTGATAGAGAAGAACAAAGTCAGAGAATTCACACATTCTGATTTCAAAACTTACCACAAAGCAATAGGAATCAAAACAGTGTGGAATTGGCAAGAAGTACAGAGATATAGACCAATCGGATACAATTAAGTGTTCTATGTATGGTCAATTTTTGGCAAGGATGCCAAGTCTATTCAAAGAGGGAAAGGCCAGTCTTTTCTGAAAATGGTGCTGGGACAACAGAACTTCTGCATGCAATGATTAAATTGCACCCCTATCTCATATCATATGCGAAAATTAACTCAAAATAGATTGATAACCTAAATGTAAGAGTTAAAACCATAAAAATCTAAGAAGAAAGCATAGAGGCAAATCTTTATGACCTTGGGTGTGCCAATGAATTCTTAGATATGTTTTCAAAATCATAAGCAACAATAACAACAACAGCAACAATAAAAACAGATAAATTGAACTTCATCAAATTTAAAACTTTTGTGCACCAAACAGTGTTATCAAACAAGTGAAAAGATAGCCTACAGAATGGGAGACAATATTTGTAAATCACATATCTGATAACAATTTAATATCTAGACTATATAAGAAATTTTTAAAACTCAACAACAAAGCTGGGAGCGGTGGTTTCCACCTATATACCTAGCCCTTTGGGAGGCCAAGATGAGAAGATTGCCTGAGCCCACGGGTTTGAAATGGGACAACTTGGAGATATCTCATCTCTACATTAAATGTAAAAAAAAATTAGCTGGGCGTGGTGGAGCATGCCTGTAGTTCCAGCTACTTGGAAGACTGAGGTGGAAGGATCGCCTGAGCCCAGCAGGTCAAGGCTGCGGTGGCCATGAGCGTGCCATTGCACTCCAACCTGGGTGACAGAGTGAGATTCCAACTCAAAAAACAAAACAAAATGCAACAACAAAAAGAAAAACACTTAAATGGACAAAGGACTTGAATAGACATTTCTCTGAAAAAGATATATAAATGCCAGTGGCACATATACAGATGCCCAGCATCACTAATCTTTAGGGAAATGCTAATCAAAGCCACAATGTGATCACACCTAACTAGGATGGCTATAACCAAAAAAGATAAAAATAGCAATTGTTGATGAAGATATAGAGAAGTTGAAATTCTTGTATACTGCTGCGGGAAATGTAAAATGGTGCAACTGTTGTGGAAAATAGTTTGGACATTCCTCAGAAAGCTAAATATTGACTTACCTTATGACCCATTCCTAGGTATATATTCAAAAGAACTGAAAACAGCAACTTGACACCAGACCTTCTCCCCCACATAGGCCTGTGTCAAAACTCCCTCTGCTTCTGTCTTATAAGACACTTGATGGCATTTAGGTTTCACCCAGATAACCCAGAGTAATCTCTTCCTTTCGAGGTTCTTAATTTAATTGTGTCTTTTGCCATGCCATAAACTTGTGTCCCAAAGTTTATAGCAGTATTAATCACAAGAACCAAATGGTGAAAATAATCCAAATGTCCATCAATGATGAATGGCTAAACAAAATTTAGTATCTACATACAGTGGAATATTATTCAATCATACAAAGGAATGAAGTTCTAACACATGCTACAATATAGATGAACCTTGAAAACATTATGCTAAGTAAAATAAACCACACAAAAGGGCAAATATTGTATGACATCATTATATGAAATATCTAAAATAGGCAAATTTATAAAGACAAAGTAGATTAGAGGTTACCAAGGACTGGGGTATACAGAGTTATTGCTTAATGGGCACAGTGTTTCTGTTTGGGGTGTTGAAAATGTTTTGGAAATAAATAGTGGTGATGGTTGCACAATATTGTGAATGTAATTAACGTGGATTAGATAATTTAAAGTATTAAAATTTCATTTTATACTGTGTATAGTTTATTACAGTAAGACAAAATTTTTAAGGAACAGTGGTATGGAAAGTTGGTAAATCAGTAGGTTAGATTAACAAAGAATTGACAATTTGAAGGAAATAACAATTTGTGGCCATACAACAAGGTAATGCTGATATTCCATAGCAAAATCCAGTACGCTCAGTTCTGGCTGAGTAGCTGGGCAGAGATGTAGGCTACATCTAGGCAAATTGCATGCATGTTCTAGAATGCATGCTGCAGTTTTCAGGGAAATTTATTGAAATAAATGAAAAAAATTGACTAAGACCTCTGTATCCATTTCCTATACTGCTATAATAAGTTACCACAAATTTGATAGTTTACAACTACAGAAACTTATTCTCTCACAGTCCCAGAGGCCAGGAGTCTGAACTCAAGGTGTCAGCAGGGCCATGCTCCTCTGCAGGCTCTAGGTAAGGGTCTTTCCTGGCCTCTTCCAGCCTCTAGTGGCTGCCCTAGCATTCCTGGGCTGAGGCCACATCACTCCAAGGCTTGTTCCTCTTTACAGGACCTTCTCCTCTGCCTAGTCTGTGTCAAAACTCCCCCTTGCTTCACTCTTATCAGGCATGTGGTGGCATTTAGGGCCCACCTGGATAAACCAAAATCAGCTCCTCCTACCAAGATTCTTAATTTAACCACATCTTTTGCTACACAAGATAATATTCACAGGGTCCAGACATTAAATGTGGAAATAGCTTTGGGAGCCATTATCAGCCTACCATAACTTCCAAGCAATTAGAAAGAAGAAAGGGAATACCGAAAATCAAGTCTCTCTAGTAGAAGTAAGGAAAGGTGAAAGATAATAGAAATCTAGAAAAAGCCAGGAAAAAAATTTAAGTGGTGGAAATAAGTTTTCATAGATCAATAAAAACAATAACCATAAATGTACTGAACAGAGACTGTCAGATTAAACATAGAAGCAAAATCTAACCAGATGTTGCCTACAAAAATCATGATGAAGCATAGAAAGGTAGAAGTCAAGAGGATGTGAAAAACTGCGTCATTAAATACTTACTAGAAGAAGGGTAGTATGGCCGTATTAACCCTCAGAGAAATTAGACTTTAAGACACAAACTGTCATTGGGAATAAAGATGGCTACTCTCAGATAACAAAATGGAGAGTCTATGAGGGTTAAGTCAGAGCATGTGACCTAGCTTTGTAAAGAGAAAGACATTTCCCAGAAGGCTGCGGAGTCCAATTCAGCCTGGTTCTGACCTGTCCTCCTATGGGTGGACGTCCTTGATCCAGCTTAGGAATGGTCCAGGGAGGGTTGGTTGGATGTGCCGTGATCATAAATTTGGAAACAGCCTAAATCATCTACACAGAGACTGTGTACCAGAGGGAAAACTCCCAAGCACATTACAGGTATGATTTGAAGACTATTGTTGCTTAGGACAAAACTAGGTTTAAAAAGGTAAGTTGATTTCTAGGCAATAATTGCAAAAGTACAGGGATGCTTGGGTAAGGCAGAAATGAAGAAGGAGGTGCTGGTCCCCAAGGGCAGTAGCCTGACCCTGGCTGGTCTTAGCATCCCAGACCTGGTGGGACCCTGTTCCTTTCCCTGGAGAGCCCTGGAGGCATTAACTGGAGGACAGGAGGTGAATATGTGGTCTCTGAGGGCTGAACAGAGTAAATTATGTGTGGAGCCAGGCCTGACCACATACTGACACAGCCTGGTCCCTCAGGTCCCTCAGGCCCCATCTAGGGTTCGTCAGCCTTGAGCAGGAATCCAAGATCCACCCTTCAGGACCACACAGGCTGTCCTTTGTGATCGGATGGTTCTTATGACCAGTCTCCTTTTTAAGACTGGAATCTCTCTCCAAGCTCACCAGTACCCTTACCCTCACCACACACACAAGCACACACACACACTCACACACACACATACACACACACTTATTCAACAAGATTTTAAACTCAAGCCAACATCTCAGCATGTACTAGAACTATTTTAGTATTTTATGGGCCTTTATTGATTTTGGAAGGAACCATTTTTGGCAGTGTGTGAAGGCCATTCAGTCTAGAATCTTATGCTGAGTCTGTGGTCTCCATGAGTGGCGATGATTCTCTCATCAGAGTATCAGGAACCTTCCCCCTTAAGGCCATCCAGCCTCCCTTTTACTGTGTGTCCTGGACACCCCTCCCAAGGTCAGCCCCTGGTGGGCTCCAATGTGAGATGAGATCCTTTCTTGATAGAAAAAGGTCATCCTCCTCATGCTGAGGGCCCCCTGCCCTGCCTCAGTTTCCTGCTACAAATCCCAGACTGTCCCAGAGGACTCTGGCTCATAAGCCATGCTACCAACTTCAGAAGCAGCCACGAGCCAGCTCAAGTGGGGGAAGCCACACCACCTTCCAGTGAGCGGCAGGCGGTGGGGTGGTCTGGGGGTGGAAGTGTGGCCTCTGGAGTCATACCACCTGGGTACAGATCCCAATAGTGCCTCTGACTGACCACTGAACCTCAGACAGTCAGCTGGCGCCTCCCAGATCCAGCAGCCTCATCTGGCCATAGCTAACAGGGATATACCTGGGTGGGGTCTTTATGCTACCTCCATTACTGGTGCTAGTTGTCAGAGCACACTTCCTGGATCATGGGTTATGGGCAGTACAGCCCATTTACATGTGAGGGATGTGCCCAGGGGACACGCTGCTAAATGGCCTCATCTCCATCCAGAACACGGTTCCAGCCATACAGCCAGAACCTGTGCCCAAGGACTCCCAGTGCGTAGCAGTGGAAGCTGGAGTACCCAGGACTCCTGTACCTGGAATCTCAGAGCCTGTGTTGGTTAATTGACTGATCCACGGGGTGCCCAGACATTATTCTGGGTGTGTCTGTGAGGGTACTTTTGGATGAGATTAAAATTTGAATCAGTAGACTGAGTGAAGCAAGTGCCCTCCCCAGTGGGTGGGTCCACACACGCACAATCGACTGACGACCTGAGTAGAACACAAAGGTTGAGTAAGAGAGAATTCAGGCCGGGCTTGGTGGCTCAGCCTGTAAGTCCAACACTTTGGGTGGCTGGGGTGAGTGGATTGCTGGACCCTGTGGGTTCAAGACAAGTCCGGGCAACTTGGCAAGGCCTCATCCCTACAATAAATAAAAAATCAGCCGGGTGTGGTAGCATGTGCCTGTAGTTCCAGCTACTTGAAAGGCTGAGGCTGAGAGAGAGAGAATTCATCCTGCCTGACCACCTCGAGCTGGAACATTGGTCTGTTCCAGCCTTTGGACTTGACCTGAAACACCAGCTCCTCATGGGTCTCAAGCCCCCTGGCCCTCTGACTAGAACAAACTCCTTCAGCTTTCCTGGGTTTCCAGCTTGCCCATGGCACATCTTGGGACTTCTCATCCTCCACAAACATGTGAGCCATTCTTTATGTCATATATATATATATATATATATACATATATATATATGAGGGGGGACCCAAAAAACCCTGGAATTATCTTTTGAAGGGCGGGCCTCTTGTAGTACAGGCTTCCTTCACTAGGTAAGTGTTCTAGGAACCCACTGGCATCAGTGTACCAGTGAGCATTGTTGTGAGAGGCTGCGTTCGGTTTCAATTAATTCTTTTTTTTTTGGAGATTCTCTCAATGCATTTGCCCATTTCATGACGGGTGGTTTATTAGTGCACCTGCCCACATCGTGTTGAGTGTTCAGCAGTTTTTGACCAAAAACAGCCTTACCCTCCCTATTCAACTGATCTTGCCCCGAGCAACTTTTTGTTCCTTTGTTTCACCAGATGAAAAAAGTCCTCAAAAGAAAGAGTTTTCCCAGTGTGAAAGAGGTAAAACAAAAACAGCAGAAGCACTAAAAGGCATCAAAATCGACAAGTTCAAAAACTGTTCTGAGCAGTGGAAAAGCATTTCAATGGATGTACTGTATCAAATGGAGAGTACTTTGAAGGTGACTGAAGTTTAAATATATAAGAATAAATACACAATTTTTTATAAATAAATTAAATTTGGGGGGATCCGCCCTCTTACACACACACACACACACACACATACACACACACACACACACATACACACACTACATACATCATCCTGCTGGTCTGTTCCTCTGGAAAACTCTAATACAGAACCCAAGAATGGGGTGTGGCCCTGGAGCCAGGAAGGAGCTGCCCTTCCTGTACTTACACGTAGGGCCCTTTGTGTAGAATAGGACAGCTGTGTTTTCTTGGCCAGCACTTTTGTGGTCTGTGAGGTCAGTAGCTGTGGATTGAGGGAACTGACCCCACAGTCTGTGCCACTATGGAGAGAGGCTCCCTGGGTTGTGGAATCCAACCAATCAGTTGTAAATCTGACTCAAACACTCAAGTATCTGTGGCCTAGGGAAGGCTACTTATCTTTTGTGAGCCTCAGTTTCCTCCAGGGATGTGAGAACAGTCTCCTTGAAGGGTTTATAGAGCTCAGCACTGTGCTCTGGCACAAAACTAATACCAGATAAGTATTGCCTAACAGCAGAAAAGCTGAGAAACAGACCATTGACCACCACAAAAGGGCCATGTTTGTCCCCCACCTACCTACAGACAAAGGATCCCATGCTCGGTCTACAGCTGAAGAAACCAAACCCAGGACCATGTGCTAAGAAATCCTTGACTCAGAACAGCACACTTGTCCTGCAGATACACCTCTTGAGAGTGGAGACCCTGGAAACAGAGACCCCATGATCCCTGAGACCTTGGCCTTGAAACTTTGGTGCCTCTGCAGTCTCCCCATGTTCCCAGCACCTCAGGAGTGTCCAGGAGGGTGAGCCAATACTTCCCACTGGGGAACATCCAGGGCCTGCTTCTGTGCCATGGACCACAGCCTGACCACTGGGGCCCGTAGAAACCTCTTCTAAGGAGCTTCTCAGGACCCCAGCTAGGACCAATGTGCCTGTCTATGACAGCCAGCCAGGAGCTAAGCCTGGGAATGTGGCTGCCTTGCACTGTCAGCCCCCAAAAACTATCTCATCATCAGCTTGTCTCAGGCACCTTTGAGAATGGCCAGGCTCCATGATCCTTGCCTGTGGCCTCAGCATGTTCCCTAGCATCAGAGGGATCCTCCAGGGGACTGAAAGCCAGTCTGCCTACCTGTCCACCTCCAGGCTCTTGTGCCCTCCTGCTGACTGCAGCCCTGCTGCCCAGCCTCACAGCCCGGAATGTCTTTCTATTTGGAGCCATTGTGGTGTGTCATTGGCCCAACTGTGTGCTGGTAATCCCCAGGAGCTCCAGGACCCCTCAGACTGGCCCAGAATGCCCTTAAGGATCCTACCTGCCCCTCCCCATCCCCCTGCTCCCCCATCCCCCGCCAAGTCCAGAAGCCCAGTGCCAAGCTTTCTTCAGAAGGATAGGGGTCATTGGGCACTGAGGCCCTTAGTCCAGAATTCTCTTTGCTGATCTCTACTCTCACACCCTGTGCTGACCCATACCTGTGAATCCACCCAGTAACCCAGACAAGAGCTGATGTTTCCATGAGACATGTGAGACTTACCATAGCCCTGGGAAGGGCAAGACCTTGGGAGACTCAGGGCCTGGGAACTTGCTGTCCACCTCTGGTGCTCCTGAGCAGGTGCAGCGCTCCATGGAATTTATCCCAGGACCTCTAGCCGGTCCCACCCACAGATTGACTGCAGGCCCTCTCCTGAGAGCTCCTGCCTAGACTCTGTAGCCTCAGAGCCTCATCTAGGAGCTCCCCAGGACCTTTCAAAGGGTGATACTCAGTGCCGACCCCTCTTTGGACACTCTTCTAGGAAGGAGCCTGACCTAGTACTCCATTTCTTAGGGACAACCCAGATTGCAGCTCCAGCCCATTGGTAGTGGGGGTGGTTGGGGTAGAGGTGTCAGCAGGGCCTGGGTCCCACAGCCAGCCTAGGCCTCCTAGGTCATCAAGCCCTCCTCTTGCTTATGCTCCATGAGCAAGGGTCCCTTTGGGTAAGGAAACCTATGGTGTACCCCCTCAGCCAGACTTTCCCCCCTCAACCCACTTAGGGGATGTAGACAAGAAAGAACCCTATGCAAGGCAGAGCCATGATGCTCTGCATCCCCCCAGGTTCCTGTGCTACTTCCTTTCAGAGAGAGCTCTTTGAAGAGCCATTGGAAGGTTGGGCTTCCCAGCAGAGCTTGCAAATCAGTCACCCTCGTTTGGGATTTGTGTCATTAACTTTATTGATAAATAGAGTACGGCTTGACAAAAAACAAGGGAAGCCATCATAAATACATGATAACAGAGCTGAGCCTTTTCCTAGAGAGAGTTCAGCTGTCAGACACCCTGAAGGCACCTCCCCACTGCCTATCTAAGTCTGGAGGGAAGAGGCAGAGGGGTGCTGGTGCTGGCTCATCTACCCGGCATGGACGCTTGGCCATGATTTCCTCTCGGAGCCTCACATTCCTCCCTTTAAGGCCTCTGGCCTGCTGCTCTGGGCTGTTTGGCCTTCAGGAGCCTCTTCATATCCCTTCTCCAGAATGGGCAGCATTCAGCAAACATGGCAGAGATGGTGTCAGTGCTAGAATGCAGTGAAAAGAGGAGGAATGGTAGGACCCTGGCAGCCAAGGCACACTCTAGCAGGGATAACAGAGAGGCTGGGGGTGAGGGCAGTTTTCCTGACACAAGAGCCAAACTCAGCAGAGGAGCACACCAAGCTGGATGAACCGATGGGATACACAGGTACTAGAGATCCTGCTGCTGCCCCAGAGTCAGGCTTCAGGCACAGAGAGACTTGCAAAGGGGTGGGCACTGAAGAATGAGTGGACACTCTTCAGAGAGGACCCCAGAAGCATCCCAATGGGCAGAAGCTCTGCTGGTCTCTCAAGAGCAGGCCAGAACCTGAGCAGGCATGCCAGGCTCCTCAAGAGACCACCCTGGACATGTCCAGCCCTGTAGTCTATGCAGTGTCATTAGTGCTCTGCACCCCCTTTTAGGCTGCCCACACCTTGACGTGCTGCCCTGACCAGTAGGGCTCCCCAAGGGTGTAGAGCCATGAGTGGCACTGCTGAGGAGGGCCCAGTGCTCAGATGATGAAGGAGAGGGCAGAGCTAGGCAGAGGCGACAGCCCTGAGGCTGCTGGGTGCAAAACAGGTGGGGAGAGGCCATGTGTGGGTCCTGATGTCTCTCACTGGTATTGTGTGCAGAGCCAAGGAATAAACTGGGTAAGCCTCAAGCCTCAGCCTCCTCCCTGGAGAGCAGTATGACTCATGCCTACCTTCCAAGACTCCATGAGGGCTGGAGGACAGGCTGAGTGCCCTCCAGATAAAGATGTTTAAGGACCATTGATTTTATGTATTTTTGACATGAGATGGTATCATTGCTAGAAGTGGTGCTTTTCAGAGTGACACTCAGCCTGGTGCTAGGAAGGGGAATGTACCTCCCGTGTGGTAGAGGCATCCCAGGCCAGCCTTTCCCAGCAAGGTTGTCACCCTGAGTAAAATGAGGTGGCACAGCCAGCAACTGAGAACAGAGTCCTGCAGAGCATCTTTTTTGCTCCAGGAAAAGGCAGAGCAGCAAAGACTCCAGAGGCATCGTCACTTGGGATCTTTTCTCAAGCTTCACAGCCCACTTTGCAGCTGAGTAACAGCATTTAGCTTTCTTTGTGTGGGGAGAAACCCATGAGATTGAAACCCTTTTCATATTTCCACCGGGGATGAAACCTAGTATGTCAGGACAAAGTGGTGTCGGGGGACTCTCTAGGTAACCCTAGAGAGCCCATTCCTATCCCCGAGCTCAAGGAGGCCATCAGGGCACCATTAGGGCAACAGGAGCAGGCACACCCCAGAACTGCTGCCACCCATCCAGGGATGTCTGGGGGACAAGATGAGGTGCTGGCTGTTTCATGATTGTGAGCTGGTGATCGGGTGCCTTTAAGAGGTTCTCTTGGGCCCTGGAAAGATTGGACACTGGAAACTGCCTCCTGCTTGTATCAGTCAATGCTCAGAGAAGCTCACATGTATCATCATCCCTCCTTCTAGGTAATGGGGTCATGAGTTTCCAGGGGAATCTGGAACAACAGGAAGATTGGGATTCTGACTTATCTTTCAGCTATAGCGTTTTTCCTACCCATTTTCTGATTAGTTTGTGTCTGTCATGAGCCTCAGGGCAAATGCTAAGCCCTTGGAACTTAGGGCAAGAAAGATCATGCCCCAGATTTCCTGCAGAATATTTGAGCACAGTGGAATGATCGATAAAATTTGCAGTCAAACTTGGCAGATTGAACACTTTGTTTATTTTTGCTCTCTCACAGAACCTACCAAAATGATTATAAGTAAGTAGAGAGGTTTGAAACCTACAAACAAAAATACAAGCAAATGAATAACGAATCAGTCAAAGCATAGCAAGAGAGACCACAGGACTGACACTCACTGTGTGGGATCTGGAGACCAGATGGCTTGGTGGAAACAGTCCTCAATCCCTCAGAGGGAACGCAAGGAGAGGCAAAGTGATTGAGCTAGCTGACCTGGGCCCCAAAGCCCAAAACTTATGGGAGACGCAGATGTGCTCCAGGAGAGGGTGAGCCACAGAGTGCCTGGTTCTAGGCACTTCAAATATGTCCTGAGAAGAAGACACCAGATTGAAATGGGGCAGGGGAGTGAACAAACCTTCACTCACTAAATAAATGTTTATTCACCCACTAAGTAATGACATAGCCATCCCCCACCCCCACCCCAGGTTCCCCAGGAAGTAGCAATTAAAATACCAGCAGCCAGTCATGTACTGGCTATACAGGTCAGAAATGGGAAGATTTCTAAACAGTTCTAGAGAAAAGACATTTAAGGAGGAATTCTTTAAAATGCTGGCTCATCCATTACATCTCCCTACGCTAAGTGCCAATTGGTTTTTAAAATAAGCTTTTTGTTTCAGATGAGCTTTAGATTTACAGAATTATTGTGAAGATGATACAGAGAGTTCTCACATACACCACACTCAATTTCCTCTATTATTAACATCTTAAGTTAGTATGGTACATTTGTCACAGCTAATGAACCAATATTGATACATTGTTCTTATTGAGCATACCTTATTCATATTCCCTTAGCTTTGACCTAGTGTCCTTTTTCTGTTCCAGGATTCTGTCCAGGATACCACATGGCATTTGATTATTGCATTTCTTGGGCTCATAAAGTACATGTGGGGGTTGGGGGGCAAAGTGGGGAGCCCATGTGGGTCATGGGGCTGCTGCAGCACCATGACCCTGTGTTTCTGTCCTTCTATCTATTGGTGTATCTGCCCACTGGCCTAGCCATGGCTGCACCAGCCCCGCACCACAAATCCTGTTGCTGCTGCTGCTACTGCTACTGCTGCCTCCAGGTGCCCATGGTGAGATGTATATGGCTCCCCGTGGACTCAATCCTGAGTCCAGTCTGGTTTTCCGCTGTGATACCTGTTACAACCAATACTGCTGCTCTGACGTGCTGAAGAAAATTCTGTGGAATGAGGAATGCCGTGCAGTGCCTGAGGCCAGCGTGCCCAACGGGGAGCCATTGGAGCAGCTGGATTTGGCAGTGAGGTTTTGCTCTGGCTTTGAACAGCAACCCCGTATCAGGGTTCAGAGTGACCGTAGCCATTGGCTTGACCATCAGTGTGCTTTCTGTCATCACCATCGTCAACTGCTTTGCCTGCTCCTGCTGCTGTTTGTACAGAAAGTACCGCCAACTGTATCTGGTTGTCACCACCACCACCACTACTGGAGTGCATACCCCTTATCCTCAGCCTCCAAGTATGCCACCCAGCTACCCTGGATGGACTACCAGGGCTACCACCCCATGTCTCCCCAGTCAGGGATGCCAGCAGCCCACCTTGCCTGACACAGTACCCACTACTCTACCCAACCCAGTTCATGGGCTTGCTGGCCTACCATTAGACCTTGTCTGGAGATGCAGTCATGCCCTACTATGACAGCCAGCCTCTTTATAACTTGGCTTACATGAATTCCCCAAAGGTGTGCCCCTGCCTCTGGCTGCCACCTGACTCTATTGTGTGTGTGAGTGGTGTGCAGGCACACTTCTTTACTGCCCTGTGCATGGTGTGTATGTTCCTGTCTGTACACGTGGCTTCCTCTGACTCCAGTGAGGTGGGGCCAATCCTTGCCAGGGTGGAGTAGGACCAAACTTTGCTCTCTTTCTCACTTGAAATTGCTTCCTAAAATCTCAAGCCACATTCAAAAAATGGGGTGGGAGTTATTTTCCAACTGTACCTAGGGTGATCAATCATGGCCTGTCACACTAGGATAAAACAGCTTTTTGTAGGTGTCATGCAGATGTGTCCTGGATTTGGTAGAGCAGCCAGCTGTTGTTCGAGGACATGGCTTGTCCCCAGTGTTTGAGATGCCTTTCTCAGAGCCAGTGCCATGATGCTGGCAGAGCTTTGGATCTGACCAAGTTGGGTTTTGATTCTTTGAGCAGATGTCCCATTGCTCCCTGAAGCCTGTGCCATGCCCAGTGGGGGTCAGGAAACCAACTGATGCCGGAACACCTCAGGCAGAGCCCTACTCCACTCCTAACAGCTGTCTACATGGATAGTCCCTGCATCCTTCCTGGGACCACCTGGAGGGTCACTTTCACTCACAAACTGGGTACCCATAGGGAAGCTTTCCTGGCCTTGCTAGCCCCAGCCCCTCCCACAAGTGGGCAATGTGGCTTCTGTCCACCAACATGCTCAGGACTCTTCCCTGAAGAGTGTTTTCATTTTACTTGTAGCCAAATATTTTGTCTATTTTCTGTTTTAAAATGTGTGTGGTTATTGATGTGAGACTGAAACCCCTGGATCCCAGAGGAAGTTGGCTTGCAGAGATGAACAAGATGACAATTCTCATAGTCCCCATTTCCCCTGACATCAGCTTCATGGAAAATCCAACTCCTGTACCCCAGTCCAAAGTTTGTCCTAGCAGCAGGGATAAGGGGCTATCTGGACGGCAGTTGGGATAGGGAAGTCCCCAGGGTGGCAACTCTGGCCTAGACATAAATACCTCAATGTTCCCTGTTCCTCTCTTAATGTTTCACCAAATCTGTCTTAGCTTTGTATCTGAGAGTCTAGAGTCTGCACCCTTGTTTATAATAAACACAAACATTTGAGAAAAAATAAAAAATAAAATAAAGTACATGCAGTACATATGAATCAGGGTAGTGTCAGTTGAAGGTGGACTTTGATAAGTTAAAAATGATTACTGTCAATCTAGTAAACTCATTAAGCAAATTTTTAAAAGAAGTATAATTTATGCAATATAGAGATAAAATAGAATTATATTAAAATGTTTGGTGAAAACCAGGTAAGGCAGAAAGAAATTCTCTGACACTGAGTAGAAAATAGTTACAAATATGATTAATAATAATTCAAATATAGCAGTAATCATTTTAAATGTGAATGGGCTAAATACACAATTAAAAGACAGAGATTTTCAGAATGGATTAAAGAAAAAAAAATAAAGACTTAACTTTTTTTGCCTACCAGAAACCTACTTTAAACATTAAGATTCGGGAGCTTAAGATGGCCACCAGACAGGTCAGACAGTGAGAGTCTCCGCAAAACCAAGTGTCCATAACGACTCCCTGCACCAGTAGGCGTGTGCTAGTGGGAGAGTGAAAGTCCATCTGAGGGGAGACTCGGGTTTATGCACCCAGGACCCACTTCTGAGGGTGACTGCAATCCCCACGGCCCTGAGATTGGAGTGAGGGTGTGAAAGATTGCACGCAAGATCATCTGCTACTTTTTGGACACTCCTGAGAAAAGCCTGCCAAATCCAACTGATTCTCATCACCTGGCCCCCACCATCACCTGTTATAGCGGATCAGCTGGAGCCCCAGATCTGATCAGTGGAGAGAGAGGATTGGGGAGAGCCAGAAAGAAGCCCCATGACCCATGAGGAGACACCGACAGCAGCCATTTTCTCTGTCCCAGGACCAGGCAGAGATCTGCACTGCCCCACCCAGCTCCACCCAGCCTCCAACTTGGGACCTAAGGTAATCTCATCAAACTAGGAGAGACAGAAGCCCCTCCCCCATGCTGGATCGGACACAGTTTAGATCTGAGTGGCAGACTTAACAGGCAGCAAGCTGGGAGAGTGCAGATCTGATCCACCCTCCTCCTACAGTAGGCCTGGAGCATCTGACCCAAGCTGTGAACACATCAGCCTTCTCTGAGAGCAACTCTTGTCAGCCTGCGCTCAGAGCTAGAGATCAGAGCTGAAATTACATTGGACTTACAGGAGAAACCTCAGAGCAAGTTTGGTTCCTTGTTTTTATTTTTATTTTTGTCTGTTTTTTTGCTCATTTTTGTTTCTTTTAGTTTTAGTTTTTTTCTCTTTCTTTCTGTTTTTGATAATATTTTCATATTTGCTTTGTTTTGGTTATTTTAATGATTTTTTTTCTATTATTTAGTCTTCCTATTTGTGTGTGGGAAGAGTACACCAGTAAGGAGGTTATTGTTGGGCTATGTGTTTGTATGATTATCTGTATGTCTTAGTTTTGTTTTGTTTCTCTCTCTCTCTCTCTCTCTCTCTCTCTCTTCTGTCTTTGTTTCTCTTTTAATTTATTAGGTAGTACATCTGTCTGTTTTCCCTCTTACTCTTCTCTCTCTCCACCTTCCTCTTGCCCACCCTTCCTTTTCTATTATTTTCCTTTTTCATACCTCATTTTGCCTCCAGGGAGCAAACCTATACACGCACTGCCTGGACAGATTGCAAGGCAGTGGGAAGTGGGTTCCAGGGTGCCCAAACACCTGTTAATGGATATTGGGATCTGCAGATAGATTTTGAATCACAGCTCTCCCCTCAATTAAATCTCAAAACTTCAGAAAGTACAGCCCCCAACCCACAGTCCAGCTTCAGAATTGAACATAGCCAGAGGATTCAATTAGGGAAGAATAGAAGACTAAGCAAACAGAAGCAAAAGCAACCCCAACAC
Organism: Cephalopachus bancanus; assembly: GCA_027257055.1. Lineage (NCBI taxonomy): Eukaryota > Metazoa > Chordata > Mammalia > Primates > Tarsiidae > Cephalopachus > Cephalopachus bancanus. The sequence continues at coordinate 470,660 of JAPVLO010000184.1, read as the reverse complement.
CCCTGAAAAAAAGAATTAAAGAAGAAAGGGGGAAAGTGAGGGGGGAGGAAAAATCTACACAAATGAAAAAAAAAAACAAACAAAAGAAGAATATGAGTCTCACACAGACTCCTGGGAGGTCAGACACTGAAATGCAAACAATGAAAAGCCCCCAGAATGACTACCCTCAAACTACAAACCCAGATATCATGACATTAATAGAGAGAATAAAAAGAATTGAGGAGAGACAAGAGGAAAATAGGAAGGAATTGATAACTCCTATGGATGAAAATAAATAACTCCTATGGATGAAATAAATAACAAACTGATAAGCACGGAAAGCAGAATTAATCAAGCAGAAGAAAGATTCTCAGAGCTTGATGACCAAAATATAGAACTAACCCAAGCTGTCAAAAACATAGAAAAGAAGTTTAAAAAGACAGAACAAGATCTTCAAAAGATGAGCGATTCTTTCAAGAGGCCAAACCTAAGAGTAATTGGACTTCCTGAGGCAGAAAGAGAGACAGAGAACACCCTGGAACAAAATATAAATAAATTATTCAAGAAAACTTCCCTCATCTCATCACTGATGTGAAAATTCAAACACAAGAGATTCAAAGAAACCTTGAAAGACAACAAATGAGAAGACCAACTCCTAGTCACATAGTAATTTGCCTAAACAAAGTAGGTATAAAAGAAAAAATTCTAAAGGCAGCAAGAGAAAAAGGTCAGACTACCGACTGGGAAAGACCAATTCGAATAATAGCAGATTTATCTACAGAAACACTTCAGACTAGGAGAGCTTGGAGCCCAATCTTCAAAGTTCTCAAAGATAAATAATTTCAACTAAAAATAATCTACCCAGCTAATATAAGCTTCATCAGTGATGGAGAATGAAAATCTTTCCCAGACATTCAATACCTAAGGACTTATGTGGTCTCTAGACCAGTTCTAAAAGAAACACTTAAGAAAGTATTAAACACAGAAGAAAGGGAAAAAAGAATGACAACGTTCTTCACAAAAGTGCAGGAAAAAGATTGAGAACACACATGAATCAACCCAAAAATCAAAAGAAAAACAACAAACAAACAGGAACAACAACAACTCTATAAGAATCTCATGACAAGGATAAACTCTCACATTTCAATAATTAGCCTGAATATGAATGAACTAAATGCACCACTGAAAAGACATAGAGTGGCAAAATGGATAAAATATCATGAGACAGCAATATATTATCTCCAAGAAACTTATCTCACCAGAAAGGACACTCACAGACTCAAAGTAAGAGAATGGGTAGGAAAATTTCAGGCAAACAGGCCAAAAAAGAAAGCAGGGGTTGTAATCTTAATATCAGACAAAATACCTTTTAAGCTATCAAAATCAAAAAAAGATACAGAAGGTTACTATATAATGATAAAATATTCAATCCATCAACAAGAAATATCCATCCTAAACATATATGCACCCAACATAGGAGCAACAACTTTCATAAAGCAGCTTCTAGGCAAACTAAAAAAAGATATTGACTCTAACACTATCATAGCTGGGAACTTTAATATCCCACTCACAACCGTAGATAGATCAACAGGACAAAAAATCAGCAAAAAGATCCGGAACCTCAATGTGACTCTTGACCAAATGGACTTAATTGATTCCTACACAATACTCCACACAATGACCACAGAATATACATTCTACTCATCACCACATGAAATGTATTCTAAGATTGACCACATCATTGGCCACAAATCAAGGATAAACAAATTTCATAAGATTGAAATTTTGTCATGCACCTTCTCAGATCATATTGGAATAAAAATAAATGTCAACACCAATAAAGTTCCACCAAAACCCACAAAGACAAGAACACTAAACAGCATGATGCTAAGCAACTCCTGGGTCAACATGAAAATCAAAACAGAGATTAAAAGATAACTGGAAGCAAATGAAAATGAAGAAACATTCTTACCAAAATTTCTGGGATGACATGAAAGCGGTAGTAAGAGGGGAATGCATATCTCTACAAACACACATGAAGGAAAGATCACAAGTTAACAACCTAAAAAGTCACCTAAGGAAGCTTGAAAAGAAGGACCACCAAAATCCTAACTTCAGCAGAAGAATCCAGGTCACCAATACAAAAGCCCAAATCCAGGACATAGAAGATAAAAAGATAATACAAAAAAAAGAAACAAAAAGCTGGTTCTTCGAAAGGATAGGCAAGACTAATGGTCCCCTAGCTAGACTGACCAAGAAAAAGGGAGAAAAAGCCCAAATAAACTCAATCAGAAACACAAGAGATAAAGTTTCAACTGACCCTAAAGAAATACAAAAGATCATCAGAGACTACTATGTACACTTGTATGGAAACAAACTTGAAAACCTAAAGGAAATGGAGGACTTTCTGACATCACACAACCTCCCCAGGTAGAAACAAGAAGAAATTGAGACTCTAAATAGACCAATAACAATCCAGGAAAATGATTATGTCATAAGAAAACTACCTATGAAAAAAAGCCCTGGACCAGATGGCTTTCCAGCAGAATTCTACAAGACATACAAGGAGGAACTGATACCAATCCTATTGAAAGTATTCCAGGTGATTGAGAAAGACGGAACTCTCCCCAAACTCTCTTTTATAAAGCTAACATCACACTGATATCAAGCCAGGTAATGATCCAACAAAGAAAGAGAACTACAGGCCAATATCTTTGATGAACATATATACTATAATTCTCAACAAGATCCTAGGAAACCAGATTCAACAACACATCTCAAAAATCTTCCATCATGACCAAGTAGGCTTCATCCCTGGGATGCAAGTCTGGTTCAACATTCGTAAGACCATAAATGTAATTAAATACATCAACAGACGTAAAAACAAAAACCACATGGTTATATCATTAGATGCAGAAAAAGCTTTTGATAAAATCCAGCACCCCCTCTTGATAAAAAAAAAAACCTTGAATATCTAGGCATAGGTGGAACATACCTCAAAATAGTAAGAGCCATCTATGAGAAACCCATAGCCAGCACACTCCTAAACAAACAAAAATTAGAACCATTTCCCCTGAAAACTGGAACAAGACAAGGATGCCCACTCTCACTCCTCCTGCTCAACATAGTTTTGGAAGTTCTAGCTAGAACAATCAGAGAAGAGAAGGCAATTAGGGGTATCCAAATAGGAAAAGAGGAAATCAAGTTATCCCCCTTTGCAGACAACATGATTCTATACCTTGAAACCCCAAGAGAATCTGTCAAACACCTCTTTGCACTGATAAAGGACTTTGGCAAAGTCTCAGGGTATAAAATAAACGTGCAAAAGACAATCACATTTCTACACACCAATAATAAACAAACAGAAACCCAAATAAAAGGCACAACTCCAGCCGGGCTCTGTGGCTCAGCCTGTAATCCCGCGCCTTTGGGAGGCTCAGGTGAGTGGATTGCCTGAGCCCGTGGGTTCGAGACACGCCTGGGCAGGGAGACCTCATCTCTACAATAAATCAAAAAATCAGCTGAGCGTGGTAGCACATGCCTGTAATTCCGGCTACTTGGAAGACTGAGGCAGAAGGATCACCGGAGCCCAGCAGGTCGAGGCTGTGGTGGCCAGGAGTGGCCACTGCACTTCAGTCTGGGCAATAGAGTGAGACTCCAACTCAAAAAAAAAAAAAAGGCACAACTTCATTCACAATTGCCACACACACACAAAAAAATTCCTTGGCATCTTCATAACCTGAGATGTGAAGACCTTTACAATGAAAACTACAAAGCACTGCTCAAAGAAATCAAAGATGACACAAGCAAGTGGAAAAATATTCCATGCTCATGGACTAAAAGAATCAACACTGTTCAGATGTCCTTTCTACCTAAGGTAATCTACAGATTTAACGCAATGCTCATCAAATTACCAGCAACATTCTTCTCAGACCTAGAAAAAGCAATACAAGAATTCATATGGAAACATAAATGACCAGAAATAGCCAAAACAATCCTCAGCAAAACAAAAACAAAAAACAAAGCAGGAGGTATCACACTCCCAGACTTTAAACTTTATTGTAAAGCTACAATAATCAAAACAGCCTGGTATTGGTATAAGAGCAGCCATACAGACTGATGGAATGGAATTGAGATTCCAGAAGCAAAACCTCAATTTTTCAACCAACTCATCTTCGACAAAGCCTCCACCACTCACTACTGGGGAGAGTAGAAACTATTCAGTAAATGGTGCTGGGAAAACTGGCTACATGCAGAAGATTGAAACAGGACCTCTACCTATCCCCATACACAAAAATCAACTCTAAATGAATCAGAGACCTAAATGTAAAACCTCAAACTATAAGAACCTTAGAAAATGCAGGAGACACTCTTATGGAAATTGTAACTGGCAACCAATTCCTGATTAAAACCTCAAGTGTCCATGCCATAACAGATAAGGTAGACAAGTGGGACTTCATCAAACTGACAAACTTCTGCAAGGCCAAAGAAATCATCAAGAGAGTAGCTAGACAGCCCACAGAATGGGAAAAAATATTTGCCAACTGTATGTCTGATAAAGGCCTAACATCTAGGATCTACAAGGAACTAAAATGTGCTGAAAAGAAAAAGATAAATAATCCCATTACAAAGTGGGCAAAAGATATGAATAGACAGTTCTCAAAAGAAGACATACAAGTAGCCAACAGATACTTGAAAAAATGTTCAGCCTCCCTAGTCATCAAAGAAATGCAAATTAAAACTATAATGAGATACCACCTAACTCCAGTCAGAATGACCATCATCAATAACTCAAAAAATAACAGATGCTGGAGAGGATTTGGCGAAAAGGGAACACTTATACACTGTTGGTGGGAGTGTAAACTAGTATAGGCTCTGTGGAAAACAGTGTGGCGATTCCTAAAAGTTCTAAAGATCGACCTTCTATATGACCCCATAATCCTCCACCTGGGAATATACCAGGGAGAACTCAAATCACTCTATAAAAAAGATACCCACACATGTATGTATTGTTCACAATAGCAAGAACATGGAACCAACCGCACTGCCCATCAAAAGAGGACTGGGTTAAAAAAATGTGGTACACATGCACAATGGAATATTACACAGCCATAAAGAAGAACAAAATCATGAACTTTGCAGCAACCTGGATAGAATTAGAGTCTATAATACTGCGTGATCTTTCACAGAAACAAAGAACTGATTATCACATGTTCTCACTCATAAGTGAACCTTGAACAACTACTGTAATGTTATAAGAAAAGGATTGACAGTAGCAAGAAACTTCCAGGGGAGGGGAGCGGGGAGGTGGGATTGACAATAGTTGAAATCTTCCCGGGAAAGGGGGCACACCCCATCAACGAGGGTACCTGTACAATGAATATTTGTATAGATAACCCTGAATTGTACCTCATAATTTTAAAATAAAAAATTTAAACATGAAAAACAAAGAAAGCCATCAGGCAGAAATCATTCTCTCTTATTTGTGAAATCAGCCATCTTGATCTATTCAAGTCTTCAGCTGATTTGATGATGACTATGATATCATAGAGGGCAATCTTCTTTACTCAGTCTGATTTACATGTTAACATCATTCAAAAACACCCTCACAAAAGCACCCAGAATTGTGTTGGACAAAATGTCTGGGAATCCTGTGACACAATCAAGCTGACACATAAAACTAATCATTATACCCGATTTAGCTTTACAGTGATGTAAGGGTGATCTGCAAAATACGTGGGAAAGACAAGTTTTATGTTGAGAGAATTGTCAGAATTTCTAAATTCTGCAGACACTTTGTTGGAATGGAATTTAAAGGTTTTTAATAAAAGGTGAAACATGAAAAAAATAAAAATAAAATAAATAAACATTAAGACTCTGATAGGTTAAAAGCAAGGAATAGAGAAAAGTATACTATGCTAACAGTAACTGAAAAAAACTGAAGTAGTTGTATTAATTGGACAAAGCAGACTTCAGAAGAAAGAAATTTACCAGGAATAAATAAGAGCACTACATAAAAATAAAGAGCTCAATTCTCCAAGAAGACATAACAATCTAAAGCATGTATGCACCTAGCAAGAAAGTGTCAAATTACAGGAGGTAAAAATTGAAAGCAGCTTACACCTAAGAAGGACATGAATTTTGAAAGACCAAGAGTAAAATGTTGTAGTCTGAATGTTTGTCTCCCCTCAAAACTCATATGTTGAAATCCTACACTATAAGAAAATAACTGACAGTCATGGGAAACTATGTGGGGGAGGGAGATGGGATTAATGGTAGCAAATACCTGTCTGGGGACAGGGAAACACCTCTTATCAACAGGGTGCCTGAATGAAACGTATTTGTATACCTAACCCTTAACTGTACCCCACAACATCATAATAAAAAATATTGATTAAGAAAAAAAAAAAAAAGAAATCCTAACCTCCAACATGATGGTATTCAGAGATGGGGCCTTTGAAAGGTGATTAGGTCAAGAGGATGGAGCCCTCATAAATGGAATTAATGGCCTTATAAAAGATGCCTGAGAGACCCCCTCACCCATTCCTCTGTTGAGGACAGTGAGAAGGCATCATCCATGAACCAGGAAAGTTGCCTTCACTAGACACCAGATATTCTGGCACCTTGATCCTGGACTTCCTAGCCTACAGAATAGTGAGAAAGAAGTTTGTGCTGTTTATAAGCTACATAGTCTATGATATTTTGTCATAGCAGCCTGAATGAGCTAAGACAACAGATCTGCTAGTGATAAATTCCTTCTGTTTTTCCTTTTCTGAGAAAGTCATTATCTGTCCTTTACTTAAATGATAACTTTACTGGTATAGAATTCCTGGCAGTTGGGTTTTTTTTTCTTCTTTTATCACCTTAAATATTTTGCTCTACTACTAACTGGGTGGGTAGAATGGGTTTTAATCTACACAAAAAAGCCCTATACCAAAGAAACTATCACTATTTGTCCTGTCTGGTCCTTCCCTAAAAAACTGCATTCTTAGGGCTTGTCTTTATCTGACTTCACTCAGAGCTTATTGTGTATAAATAGTGCTATACTTAAGGTTTTGTTGACAAAATAGCTTTTCTACACTGTAACTGCCTGAGGTAGCAACTAGCTGTGGTTAACAAAAGGCTGACCAAAAATCTTAAATGTCCACTAGGGTATTGCCCTAGTGGAGAGTTTTCTGCCAAGGCCCTGCCTCTGTGGCCATTACAAGGAAAAACTGAAGAATGAAATATCCATAATGGGCTTCAAAATGTGGTAAAAAGTATTCCTAAAAATCTAAAAGACCATATGCAAATGCAGGGCTATATGTATGTTCAAGAAAGATCTGATAAAGATCTAATTTCTCCCTTCTAGCTCAACTTGAGACTCTGTATAAACAGGAAGTGAAAGTTAAGGCAGATTTGTAAACTGCATGTCTACCCACACACAAACAAAGCCCCTTAGCAAAGACTGGAGTCTCATTGGTACACAACATTTAAGGAGATCTCTGCTTCATCATTAGCTGACCACTATGCAAAAAAAAAAAAAAAAAAAAGACTTCACTGGCTGCACATGAACAAGAATGCAGTTGATGCAGAATTAATCCAGGAAATTCACAAACAAACAAGCAGCAACAACAAAAACAAAACAAAGAGGTTTAAAAAAAAAAACCTGATTGGGAACTGCAATTCCCAATCAGAATTTCCCATGTTGGCACATTATATTATTTAAAATGCCCAATTTAAAAAAATTATGAGATAGGCAAAGAAATAGGAAAGTATGGTGCATAAACAGGAAAAAAATCATCCAACAGAAATTGTTACTGAAGAAGAATAGAAGCTAGACTTACAAGACAAAGACTTTAAGTCCGTTATTATAAATATATGTAAAGAACTAAAAAAAACCATGTATGAAGAATTAAAGGAAAGTATGACAATGATGTATCATCAAATAGATAATATAAATAAAAAGATAGAAACTATTTTAAAAACCAGATATAAATTCTGGAATTAAAAAATACATAACTGAAATAAATTCACTAGAAGCTTCAACACCAGATTTTACTGGACAGAAAATAGAATCAGTGAACTAGAAAATAAATGAATTTAGATGATTTAATCTGCAGAACAGAAAGAAAAGTAAGTGAAGAAAAATAAACAGAGCCTCAGAAATCTGTGGGACATCAAGTGTATCAACATACAGATAAGGGGAGTCAATAGAGAGAGGACAGAGAAAGGAGCAGATAGAATATTTGAAGAAATAATGGCTGAGAATGTGCCAGTTTCTCTTAAACAAATTAATCTGTGTATCTAAGAGGCTTAATAAACTCCAAATACAATAAACTCCTAGAGATCTACACCAAGACCCATTATAATCAATTTGTCAAAATGACAGACAAGATGAATGTTGAAAATAGCAAGAGAGAAGCAACTCATCACATACAAGGGAATCTCAACAAGATTAATAGCTGACTTCTCACCAAAATTAATGGACACCATAAAGCAGAGAGATGACATATACATATTCAAAAATGTTAACAAAGACTTTCTTTTTTTCTTCAAATTTTTAAAGTTATTTATTGCTTTTAACAAGTAGAATGATTATAAATTATTAACATAAGAATATGATATCTCCATAGAGTTTCTTTTCTGTTTTTTTTAATTATGATATTGTGGGGTACAGTTAAGGGTTAGGTATACAAATATGTTTCATTCAGGCACCCTTGTTGATAAGAGGTGTTTCCCCGTCCCCAGACAGATATTTGCTACCATTAATCCCATCTCCTCCCCATAGTTTCCAACTACTGTCAGTCATTTTCTTATAGTATTACAACAAAGACTTTCAATTAAAAATTCTATATTCACGCCGGGCTCGGTGGCTCAGCCTGTAATCCCGCGCCTTTGGGAGGCTGAGGTGACTGGATTGCCTGAGCCTGCGGGTTCGAGACCCGCCTGGGCAGCAAGACCTCATCTCTACAATAAATCTAAAAATCAGCCGGGAGTGGTAGCGTATGCCTGTAATTCCGGATACTTGGAAGGCTGAAGCGGAAGGATCGCCGGACCCCAGCAGATTGAGGCTGCAGTGGCCGGGAGCGGCCACTGAACTCCAGTCTGGACGACAGAGTGAGACTCCAACTCAAAACAAAAAGCAAACAAACAAACAAAAAAATTTCTATATTCAGCAGAGCTATTCTCCAAAAAAGAACAAGAAATTAAGATATTTCTAGATAAACAAAAATTGGCAGAATTCATTGTTAGCAGACATGCCTATAATGGTGCATACAAATACTACAGGACTACTTCAGCTGAAATGAAAAAACACTAGACAGAAACTAGATCCACAAGAAGAAATGAAAATCACCAGCAAAGGTATTGTCAAAGGTGAATATAAATGACAATTTGTTTTGTAACTTTTTTCTTTTATCTGATTTAAAGATAGCTGCACAAAGTAATGATTGTGTTAATGGGATTAAAATGTATAAAGATGTCAATTGTATGACAATAGCACAAATAAGAGATAAAAGATAGACATACATTGAATCAACATTTTTTGTATAATATATAATAAAATCCATATTAATCCAGACTATACTATTTTAATTAATATGCTATTATAATTCCCAGGGGCTCACTAAGAAAATAACCATAGATATAACAAGGCATTAAAATTTTATACTAGAAAATATTTAACACAAAAAGACAGTAATAGAGGAATAAGGCAACAACATCAAAAGTCATGAAACATATAGAAAACCAATAGCAAAATGGCAGACATAAATCCAAACTTATCAAGAATTATATTAAATGTAAATGAATTAAATACTTTAATCGAAAGTCAGAGATTGGCAGAATGAATTTAAAAGCCATAATTTGCTAGGTGCAGTGGCTCACACCTGTAATCCCAGCACTTTGGGAGGTGGAGACCAGAGGATTGCCTGAGCCCAAGGGTTCAAGACCAGCCTGGACAACTTGGAAAGACCTCATCTCTACAATAAATCAAACAATTAGCCAGGCATGGTGATGCATGCCTACAGTTCCAGCTACTTGGAAGGCTGAGGTGGAAGGATCACCTGAAGGTGACCGTGAGCACCACTACACTCCAGCCTAGGTAACAGAGTAAGACCCCAACTCAAAACAATAAAGATTAAATAAAAACCATAATCCAACATATACTTCAATAAGAGACATACTGTAAATTCAAAAACACAAATGGGTTGAACATGGAAAGATAGAAAAAAATATACCATGCATACAATAAACAAAAGATATCTGGAGTGACTAAAACAACATACAAGATACTAAGAAAAACTTGTTACTAGAGACAAAGAAAGACATTTTATAATGATAAAAGAGTTTAAGCCAGGCTCGTGGCTCAGCCTGTAATCCTGCGCCTTTGCGAGGCTGAGGTGAGTGGATTGCCTGAGTTCGCTGGTTCGAGACCCGCCTGGGCAGTAAGACCTCATCTCTACAATAAATCAAAAAATCAGTCGGGCGTAGTAGTGCATGCCTGAAATTCCAGCTACTTGGAAAGCTGAGGCGGAAGGATCACCGGAGCCAAGCAGGTCAAGGCTGTGGTGGCCGGGAGCGGCCACTGCACTCCAGTCTGGGCGACAGAGTGAGACTCCAACTCAAAAAAAAAAAAAAAGAGTTTAACCACCAAGATATAACCATTTTGATTATGTCTTTTTTGATCAAAATGGTTATATCTTGACATTTAACAACAGAGTTACAAGATATATGAAGTCAAAAGTGAAAGGAATGAGGGAGAAATAGTTTATCATAGTAACAGGAGACTTCAATACCCAATTTTCAATAATATATAGAACAACTAGACAGAAGACCAACAGGAGAATAGAAGACTTGAACACTATAAACCAATTAGACCTGACAAACATTTATAGAACACTACACCAAACCACTTCAGACTGCACATTCTTCTCAAGTGTACATGGAATATTCTCCAGAAGAGACCATATTGTAGATAACAAAACAAATCTTTATGAAATGTAAAAGACTGAAATCATACAAAGTATCTTTTCTGATCGAATGGAATGAAACTAGAAGTCAATAACAGAAAGAAATGAGAACATTCACAAATATGTGGTAATTAAGCAGCACAGTTCTAAAAATAACCAGTGGATCAAAGAACAAAGCAAGAGAGAAACCAGGTAAAATTTTGTAAAGAATGAAAATGAGAATCTTAAAAACAAAAGATTGTTTCTTTTAAAAGATAATCAGAATTGTAAAAAAAAGAGACAGAAAATTAAATTATTAAAATCATAAATGAAAGAAGGGACATCACTACCACTCTTACAGAAATAAAAAGAATCATAAAAGAATACTATGAATAATCATATTCCAACAAATTAGACAACCTAGATGAAATAGAAAACATCATAGAGAAACACAGACTACTAAAGTAAACTCAGGAAAATATAGAACATTTGAATAGACCTGTAACAAGTGAAGATATTGAGTTAGCAATCAAAATATTACCCACAAAGAAAAGCCAGGGCTCAGATAGCTTCACTGATGAATTATAACAAACATTCAAAGATGAGTTACTACCAATTCTTTGCATTCTTTTTGAAAAATTAGAAGAGAATGGAACACTTCTCAACTGATTCTATAAGGCCAGTATTACTTTGAAACCAAGACCAGACAAAGACATCACAGAAAAAGAATACTTCAGAGCTAGGCATGGTGACTCATGCCTGTAATCTCAGCACTTTGGAAGACCAAAGTGGGAGGATTACCTGAGGTCAGGGGTTCAAGACTAGCCTGGGCAACACAGGGAGGCCCTGGTTTTAAAAAAAAGTTTAATTTTTTACAAGAGCCATGGAAAAATAATACTACAGACAAATATCTTTTATGAATATATACACAAAAATACTAGCAAGCCAAACCAAGCAACATATAAAAAGTACAATATATCATGAGCAAGTAGATTTATTCATGAATGCAAGGTTGATATCACAAATATGAAAAAGTGTGAAATGTCATGTTAAATAAAATAAAAGGAGGAAAACCACATAATTATATCAATAGGCAAAAAATCATTTTACAAAATACATTACCTTTTATGTTAAAAAAAACTCAACAAACTCAAATTAGAAGGGAATTTCCTAAACCTTTTAAAGGATATGTATGAAAAGTCCAAAGTAATAACATGATAAAAGACTGAATACCTTCACTCTAAGATGAGCCAAGACAAAACTGTCTGCTTTTACCACTTATATTCAACACTGTACTAGGTTCTAGCCAGGAAAATTCAACAAGAAAATAAATAAAAGATTTGCATATTGGAAAAGCAGAAGTAAAACTATCTCTAGTTGTAGATAATATAATCTTGTGTATAGGAAATTCTAAGAAATCCACAGGAAAAGTATTAGAACTAATATATGAATTTAATAAAATTACAAGATATGAAATCATTAGATACAAATCCATTGTATTTCTATACTTTAATAATTTGAAAATGAAATTAAGAAAAAAATCCCATTTACAATAGCATAAAAAAACAGTTAGGAATAAGTTTAACAAACAATTTGCAAGACTTGTTTATTGAAAACTATAAAGCTTTGCTGGACAAAAATTAGAGAATACCTCAATAAATAGAAAGATATCTCATGTTTATGAATTGGAAGGCAATGTTTCCACAATTATAATACTCCCTAAATTAATCTACAGATTTGATGTAGTCTTTTAAAAATCTCAGATTTTGTTTTTTCACTTTTATGGTTTGATTGATTTGTTTTTTTGCAGAACTGATCTTAAAATTCATATAGAAATACAAGGGACTCAGAATAGCCAAAACAATCTTGAATAGAAAGAAGACAGTTAGAAAGCTTACATTTCTTGATTTCAAAACTTACTACAAAACTACAATAATTAAGACAATGTGATACTGGCATAAGGGTAAGTGAATAGGTCAATGGAATAGAAATAAGAGTCCAGAAATAAGCCCTTACATTTATAGTCAATAGATTTTTGACAAAGGTACCAAGACCGTTTAATAGGGAAACAGTAGTGTTTTCAACAAATGGTGCTGATGTAACTAGATATCCACATACAAAACAATGCATTTAGATCCCTGCCTCACACCATTTATAAAAATCAACTCAAAATGAATCACAAGACTAACTGTAAGGGCTAAAGTATAAAATTCTTTTAAAATCATAGAAGTAAATCTGCATGATCTTAAATTAGGCAATGGTTTCTTAGATATGGCATCTAAAGCAAAAGCGATTTTTTTAAAAAGACAGATAATTGAATTTCCTCAAAATTAAATTTTCAGGGATTTTCAAAGGACACTACCAAAAATGTAAAAAGACAACCCAAGGGATCGGGGAAAATATTTGCATGTTATATATCTGATAAGGGGCTTGTACCTCAAATAAAAAACTCTGGCAACTCAATAATAAAAAGACAACCCAGTTGAAAATAGGCAAAGGAGTTAAATGGAGTTTTTGTTTATGGCAGTGCCAAGATGGGGACAGGACAAGGCTGAGGGAAGAAGGCTGGGGATTGAGGCTTAGTTGTGCCAAGGGGCCTGGATCCTTGTTTATTGTCATTCCTCATCAGGAACCAGGAGAAAGGAGCTCCTCTACTCTGTCTGTCTCTCTCTTATTATGAGTAGTATCCAATACCTGTGATATTAACAATTGCTTTGTGAGCCTGGTGAGGTGGACAGGAGGGCAGGCTGGAGAGGGCAGGTGGGGAAGTGAAAACAAAGATAAACTGAGCTTCCTGTGGAGTCCTGATGGGCTGGGCTTGCTAAGTGTTATCTTATTTAATCCTCACATGCACTCTCTTGATAATGGTCATAGCAACGGCCATTTCCAGAGGATCAATGATGTGCTAGTGGTTTTCAACATTCCATCTCAGATTTTCGCATGTGTTTTTCTGACCATGCGAAAATGCGAAACAGGGGATGAACTAGCCTACATTTTCACAGTTTATGAGTGTTCGTTCCCTTTTCTCTGCAACCTCACCAGCATCTATTGTTTTGTGACTTTCTAAATAATGGCCAGTATGACTGTTGTATGATGGTATCTCAGTGAGTTTTGATTTGCATTTCTCTGATGATTAGTGATGTGCATTTTTTCATGTTTGTTGGCCACTTGTAAGTCTTCCTTTGAGAAATGTCTGTTTATGTCCTGTGCCCACTTTTTAATGGATTGTTTGTTATCCTGTCAATTCGAGTTCTTCATTTAGTTCTTTATTGGGTACATAGTTTGCAAATACTTTCTTCTATTCTGTAGGTTGTATATTTCCTCTGTTGATAGTTTCTTTTTCTGTGCAGAAGTTATTGATTAGGTCCCATTTGTCAATTTTGGTTTTTGCTACTTTTTCTTTTGAGGCCTTAGTGTAAATTCATCACCATGGTCAATGTTCAGAGGAATGTCTCCCAGGCTTTCTTCTAGGATTTTTATAGTTTGAGGTCTTACACTTAAGTCATTAATCCATCTTGAGTTAATTTTTATGTATGGTGAAAGGAAGAAGTCTAGTTTCATTCTTCTGCATACGGTTAGCCAGTTTTCCCAGGACCGTTTGTTAAATAGGCTGTCCTTCCCCCAGTGTTTATTTGGTTGCTTTTGTCAAAGAGATGATTATAAGACAGTGGTTATATTTCTGAGTTCTCTATTCTGTTCCCTTGGTCTACATGTCTATTTTTGCACCAGTATCATGCTGTTTTGGTTATTGTAGCCTTGTAGTAAAGATTGAAGTCTGGCAATATGATGCTTCTACAATAGGAACTATAAAACACTGCTTTAAAACATTGTTATTTTTGCTTAGGATTGCTTTGGCTATTTGGTCTCTTTTTTGCATCCATATGAATTTAAGTATTGTTTTTTTCTAAATCTGTAAAAAATGATGCTGGTAATTTGCTAGAGATCTCATAAAATCTGTATATTGCTTTAGGCAGCATGGACATCTTAACATTTATTCTTCCAATCCATGAGCATGGAATATTTTTCCATTCGTTTGTGTCCTCTTTGATTTCTTTAAGCAGTGTTTTTGGGTTTTTTGTTTTGTTTGTTTTTTGGGTCAGGGTCTCACTCTGTTGCCCAGACTGGAGTGCAGTGGCACACTCACAGCTACTGTAGCCTCAACCTGCTGTGCTCAGACCATCATTCCACCTCAGCCTTTAAATAGCAGGGACCACAGGGATGCACCACCACACCAAACTAATTTTTTGATTTATTGTAGATAAGGGGTCTCACCATGTTGCCCAGGCTGGGCTCAGACAATCCTCTCGCTTTGGCATCCCAAAGTACTGGGATTACAGACATGAGTCAACGCAACCAGCTAAGCAGTGCTTTATAGTTCTTGTTGTAGAGACCTTTCCTCTTTTTGCTTAGATGTATTCTGAGGGTGTGTGTGTGTGTGTGTGTGTGTGTGTGTGTGTGTGTGTGTGTGTGTGTGTGTTGGGTATGTGTATTACTATCATAAATGGGGTTATGTCCTTGAATTGGTTCTTAGCTTGAATGTTGTTGGTGTATAGAAATGTATCTGATTTTTTAGTATTGATTTTGCCTCCTGAGGCTTTACTGAAGTTGTTTGTGAGTAGTAGGAGTCTTTTGGTGGAATCTTTAGGATTTTCTAGATATCAAATCATATCATTTGTGAAGAAAGATAATTTAACTTCTTCTTTTTTTTATTTGGATACCTTGTATTTCTTTCTCTTGCCTGATTGCACTGGCTAGAACTTTCAGTACTATGAACAGGAGTGGTGAAAATCGTCATCCTTACCTTGTTCCATTTCTTAGGGGAAGTACTCCCAGCTTCTACCCATTAAGTATAATGTTGGTTGTAAGTTTGTCATAGATGGTTCTTATTGTTTTGAGGAGTGTTTCTTCAATGCCTAAATGGTTGAGGGTTTTTATCATGAAGGGATATTGGATTTTATCAATTTTTTTTTGCGTCTGTTGAGATAATGATGTGGTCCTTGTTTTTTACTTCTATTTCTGTGGTGGATTATACTTATTGGTTTGCATGTGTTGAACCAGCCTTGCGCTCCAGGAATAAAGCCCACCTGATCGTGAAGAATATATATTTTTTGATGTGCTGCTGGATTCCCTATCCAAGCCTCTACCCACCCCCTAGCCTTCCGGACAGTTTTCCCAGCCAGTGGTAAGTTTCTGGTTTGCCAAGACCCAGGGGCTGGAGCAAGACAGGTTGAGAAGGGGATGGCTCTCTTAGTTGAGGAAGCGAGAGGGATAAGGCAGACTCTTCTAGATGAGGAGGAGGCAGTGGGGGGGTCTCTGAGGAGGCAAGGGAGTTGTGCCAGGGTCAGGCAGAGAGTATTCCTGGCAGGTGGTTACAAGTGCAAAATCCCTGATGCAGGACCGAGTATGAAAGGCAATCTCACTGTGGCAGCTTAAAGAGGAAGAAGAAGAAGATGAAGAGAAGTAGGGGAGGATAGCTAAGGATCTGGTCAGACTAGGCCTCCTGGGTTCTAGTAGCAGATTTGGGTTTTATTTTGGTTGCAGGGAAGAATTTTCATCCTGAGACCAGTGTGACCTAGTCACAATTGAGAAAGATGGGTAACTTCCATGGCGAATGCAAATTGAAGATAACAAATATGGAGGCAAGGCGATGGTCAGAGTGAGCATAATAACAGGGGTACTTGGATTGCGGGACCAAGTGGGAGGATTGGGCATGTGCAGTGACCTCACCTTCCCAGGACTCACTGAGGGTCACAGCAAATGTGTGAGAAAGAGCAGAGTGAAGGAACTCTCAAGTCTCTGGCCTGAGCAATGGGGTATCTGAGATGTTAGCCCTGGCATGGGAACAGTTGAGAAAATGTGGGGAGGAGTTATAAAGGGCCCCAGCAACTCAGAACCCTCCTGGGTAGCACTTTGTGTACATCATGGTGCAAGCAGTGCTCTGCTGGGATAATCTGTGTCAATTATTTATTTCTACATAGCAGTACTGCAATTTTCTAGTTTGTTTATTTGCTTATTTATTGTTTACTCTGCAAATAGAATTAATGGCTTACTGAAGTAAGCCTGGAACAGTACTGACACCAGCCAGGGGTTCATTGGATATTTGTTGGATGGATGGATGAATGGATGAAGGGATAGACGGATGGATGGATGGTAGACAGACGGACGGACATATGGAAGAAAGGGCAAATAGGAGGATAGACAGGCAGATGGATAGATTGAAAAGTGGATGGGCAGATGAATGAATGATATACGAATGGTTGGTGTTAAGGAGTGAATTGTGGTCTCCCCAATTGAAGCCCTCACTCCTAATATGACTATATTTGGAGATGTGGCCTTTAGGAAGGTAATTAAGGCTAAAGGATGAGGACCTGATCCAACAGAACTGGTGGCCTTATAAGAAGAAGAAGTGACACTAGAGAGCTCTCTCTTCACCTGTGCAGAGGAAAAGGCCATGTGAGGACACAGGGAGAGGGTGGCCACCTGCAAGCCAGAAAGAGAGCCTTCAGCTGAAATGAACTGCTGGCACCTTGATCTTAAACTTCCAGCTTTGAGAACCGTGAGAAAATAATGTCTGTTGTTTAAGTTTCCTGGTAGTAGAACTTTGCTACGGAAGCCCAAGCAGACTGATGTGAATGGATGGATGGATGGATGGATGGATGGATGGATGGATGGATGGATGGATGCATGCATACATGCATGGATGGATGGATGGATGGATGGATGGATGGATGGATGGATGGATGGATGGATGGATGGGTGGATGGGTGGATAAATAGCTCAGCAGGCCCCCAGAATCTTCCTGTTTAATGCACTAGCCTCCTCACAGTGAAGGCAGCCCTCTTGAGGACAATGTGAGTGCTTGTTTGCTGTTAGAATGGCCAGTCTTGGGAAGTGTGAGTCTATTTGACTTTATGGATCTTCAGTTTAATACTCTATAGTCCCAACCTGGGACAGGACTCCTTTTCTGCAAGGTTCAAGTTGCAGAAGAACCCTCGGGACTCTGAAGGCAACGCCATGGGGGCCCTCACACCTGGACCAGCTCACACATTTCCAGGTGTTGTTGCCTCCTCCAGAGCCTGTGTTGGCCCCCTACAGAGGACCTGGAGCAGGAGCAAGGGAATGGAGGAGGAAGTTGTGAGCCACTTTCCCCAGAGCTAATGGAGCTGCTTCCATCACCACTTGTTTAGCCTTTAATCATTCCTGCTTTCAAGTGGAAGGCAGAGCTCCCCAGACACCAGCTGGGCCAGAGCCTTCATCTTCCAACTGGGGGTACAGAGCAGGGTGATGAGTGAAAGGAGAGATGCAGGAACTTCCTCAAAGCCTCAGGACTGAGAAGGGACGGGGTGAGGTAGGGTGAGCAGCCAGAAGCAATGAGGTCAAATTGCCTCCCATAACCATAGCTCCATACCCTGTGGGGAGGAGCATGTCCCCCACTCTCTAGATAGTTCTTAGGTGGCAAGGCCAGAGGCCAGTCCTGAATTCATCCACCCAGGTCTTGCCTCCTGCATAGATCTCCAAATGCTTCCTGGCCTGAGAACCTTCATTACATAAAAGCCTGATGAGTGAAAGCTAGTCTGTGACAGCAATCAAAAGCCTGCTCCCTTCCCACCAGGCTGCCCCTGAGAGGGCACTGAATGGCACATTGGAGGTCACCGCCACCTTGCTCCCACTTACCTAGGTGACCTTTGCCTGTGGATGGCCACCATCCCTCTGGGGCTACACTTGCCCTTCTCACAGCCTTCTGCCTCAAACCTCCCCCACCCCCACATCCTTTCACCTGCCCTTTGCACCTACAGTGGCCACACTAGGACAGTCACCAGGGGCCCAGCAGAGTGTGTGGGGGGGCTCTTTTGAAAGGATAAAGATAGTGAAATATACAGCTTTCTCTTTTGTTTTGCAGTCTCTCTTGATGTGTCATGGTGGTTTCATTTGCTATTTAATGTCATTCTAAGTCAAGAAAAATTAAAATTTTAAATTATTAGTATGAATCTTGCCATTCATCTTTATATTGTCCAATGCTTGTTTTAAACACAAATATTATACAAGAACGTTGAACTCATATGCAGAATCACCAAAATTTCTGTAACTCAAACATGCATGTATATTTTGTTCTTATCATAAAAATGCAAATACTTC
The DNA here is from genome assembly GCA_027257055.1 of Cephalopachus bancanus. Lineage (NCBI taxonomy): Eukaryota > Metazoa > Chordata > Mammalia > Primates > Tarsiidae > Cephalopachus > Cephalopachus bancanus. The sequence continues at coordinate 451,614 of JAPVLO010000184.1, read as the reverse complement.
ACAGAACTAACTCATCTGTTTGAATTTCACTTCCTGGTATAGACATATTCTACCACCTTGAAGTAGCTTTCAGCTTACCAGGAGGAAGGAAGGAAAGAAGAAAGGAAGGGAGGCACAAAAAGAGGGAGGGAAGGAAAACCACACTCTCCCACTCTCTCATATCATTTTCAGCATCAGTTGTTGGCCAGTTTAGGGAGATGACAGAGCCAGTAAAGACATGTAGGGTTACTTGTTTGTGTCTCTTAGGGCATCCTGATGTTTGGACACCACACACTAGGCTATGCTCACCAGCTGGCTGGCCTCCACCAGCCCATGAACCCTGTGTCGGAGATTTCTCGAGATGTGATGGGGATGTGGCATTACCCACATGTCTCCTTTGCTTCCATGTGTACACTATCATCCCAGGGCTTCACTTAGCATGAGTTCAAAGATAAAACCATTAACAATTCCAAAATGACTGCAGCTGAGCATTGAGCCCAGCACAGACTTGCTCTTTTCTTCCTGTCAACATTTGACTGATTTATGTGTCACCAGGACCTTTGGGGGCAAGGGCCCCTCATCTGTGCCCATGGCCCCATCTCTTGACAACCCTTGACTTACCATTTGGCTGCTCTGTTTGTGGCCTGGTTCTCCCTCTAGAATGTAAGTCCCCAGAGGCAGGACTGCCTGTCCCATGGGCACTGTCTCCCCATTCCTGAACTTAGAGCAGTCATTCAATAACTATTTGCTGGAACAATCATGCACTGAATACTTGCTGAGCACCTGTGACGGGATAAACACCAGGAAAGCCCAGAGACACAGATGAGGTTGGTGCAGCTTCTAACCTCACCTTGCATGCAGCTCATGGGGTCACTGGGTTGACCCATCCTGGTGATGTACAAGCTGAGGCTGAGCAGGTGAGACTGGCCTGCGGCAACCTGGTTACCTGGGCAGTTACAGGACAAGGCTGTTCTTTCAGGCCCCCAGACCTTAAGAACCAGGCCTGAGAATTCGGAAGGTAGGGCAGGTCCAAGACCAGGAAGCTGTGGCTTGACCCCTCCCCCATCATCTTGGGACTACCAGGCTAGGAGCAGAGCGGTGTCCCCAAGGCCAGGCTCCAACCCCTAAGGAGGTGTCCCTGACATGCAGCTGACCGGCTCCTCCCACACCATTGATTTTCAGTTGACCTCCGACTTCCACTTTACACTTCAGAGCACTCTAAGGCTCTTCTGAACAAATGCTTCCATGCAAGCAAGGCCAGCTGGGTGCTGGGGCACAAGGGTGGCTCCCTCCTCACCTCCCTAGGGAAGTCCTCAGGCCTTCAGTTGTTACCACTCAGATCTGGCTCCTCTCCCTGTCCTCTTTTTAAATTACACAAATAGCATTGTAATGACTATAAAAGGCACTTGGCTTCTCTAACTTTTTATTTTGAAAATAATCTCAAACCCACAGAGAAGTTGCAAGAACAATACAATGAATTCTCATGTGCCCTTTACTTACATGCACTGATTGTTAACAAGAAAAGAATATTCTCTTTCGAGGCCACAGCATAATAATCAAAATCAGGAAATTTAACCATGATGCAATACCATTTTCTAATATTCAGTCCATATTCAAATTTCACCATTGTCCGAATTTTGTTGATGTCTGGTGTCCCAAACTCGAGTGTGATTTTTTTCTCCATGTATACAGGATCCAACTCTTGATCATGTATCTCATTTTCTTATCACATTTCCTTATCATGCCTCTTCATTAAGGACATTTTTAGAGACAGTCACAGCACTATGACAGGTACCCTGTCCTGTTCTCATGCTTTCCACACATGTGCACATTCATGCATGTGTGCCACATATACATGTGCATGAATACACACACACATACATACCCAAGCATGCATATACACATACCAGCCTAACAAGGGGCCCTGAGGTCCCACACCAGGCCCTGTGGCTACCACCTTCTCTGCGTACATTACCCCACCAGAATGCCATGATTCCTGGTACCCTTCTGGTGGCTGCGCAATGATGCCCATGGTAAACATATTGTGCTTTATTTGTTTGTAGATTTTTCCAGGGAAAGGAGGAATACCCCCTACCCTTCTCGTGATTCCCTGAAATCATAAGGCTGCTGGTCTGTGACAGGGTTTCTCTGAGTGACCTCCCTCTGGGTCAGGCCTCAGTTCTCCCAGTCAAGGATGTGCCCATCCAGGCTGGCCTTGTGCCCAGTAGGCTTGTCCTGGTCAACTCTGCTCCCAAGGCCACCACCAGAACTGAGAATCCACACCTGAGGCACAGTGTCCCCGATGCATTGGGAGGCATGAGAAACTGCTGACTCACGGCAGGAAAGTGGCTGAGCCTAGTAACTCTGAAACTCTTAGCTCTGTGTGGCCTCAGGCAGGTTCCCCAACCTCTGGAAACCACAATTGTCTCCATCTGGAAAATAGGAAGAATAATATTATCTGTTAGAAGAGCATTAAATAGAGCCATGCTCAAAACATCCTTCCTTCTTAGAATGTGTTAGGTGCTCAGTCAGTGTTGGCTGCACCATCACCCTATTCCTTCTTTCCCTTTTGAGGAGAAGCACAGAACCCAGAAAGGGTGCTGTTCCCTGGGCATTTGGGCACTCAGGCACTCACTGCTCCTTGGTGACATTTGAGGCCAGGAGTCAAATCTTGCCCCAGCAAAACAATACTTTCTTCTCTTTCAAGCACTGCCTCTTCCTGCTCCACTGTAGTCCTGCGGGCTCCATGCATACAGGAGCCAGCCCCAGATTCACGGGCTCTGTGGCCCTGAGGCTTAGAGTCTGGCCTGGCTCAGAGCAGCTCAGAAGCCACCCAGTATACCTGAAGGCTAGGGCGCACTGCCCTCCTTGGCAGCAGAAAGGACATGTGCAGAAAGGCATGACCCAACACAGTTCAAGTTCAAGCCACAATCCCTGCAGTGAGGGTGCAGGGTATAGATCCTCTCACAGTGACATTCCTCAATGTCAGGCTTAAGTGTCCCAGAGGTGTGAAATGCTCATTCTTGGGTCTGTACAGCATTATCAAGCCAGACTCTCATGGGTCTGACTCCTGGGGAGCTCCCCATGCCACCTTCTCTGTGTGACAGTCTACCTCCAACTCCAGGGTCAGGTGCACCACCTACCCTTTGCTTGGTTCCACCTAGGTCTCCCTTGATAATGGCCCCAGTGGTTGTTGGTTTGCTACTGAGCGTGTGTGACATAGAAATTTGTGTCTTCACCCATTGCAAAATGCTGGCATTTACCTGGTGGGACACCTGCTGGTACTCAACTGATTTGTCTGTTTTTCCTATCTGTATATTTTTTATGGCAGCCTTGTTTTTTGAAGGTGATTATGGCTATTTATACATTATTTAAATTCTAACATACCAACAATATACTTTTCAAGTTTACTTGGGCAAGAGGATGAGATGCTGTCTGAGTTCAGACAGTTTGCTTCTTTCAAGGCCATCAGAGGAGATGATATCATGAAGGACACAGACACAGGTAGGGCCTCTGGCTCAGGGCCAGGTATAGTGCCACAGGAGGCCCTGCAGGAGCACAGATGTGAGGGTGAGAATGAACAAGGGTGGTCCAGGAAATGTTGTCAGGGGAACAGCCAGCAGAAGCCAAGACTGGATAGGTGAATGCAAGCAGACCCAGAAAGGCTTTGATTGGACTTCAGTTGCATCCACTGCGGTCTCCATCCAACCATGTGCTGGGGTCACAAGGTGCGAACATGACACTGCAACAAATGCTCTCTGTCCACAGGCCACGGTGGTGATTGCATTATCAACCTTTCAGGCTTTCCCCAGCAGGCACAGTGACACTGAGCTTTGCTCCCAAGAGCCTACTGTGCACACGCCATGGCCAGTTTCTCAAGATAAAGACGGGTGTGGGAGATGCAGACTCTACAATTCTGACATGCAAACATCAATACACTCCTTGAAATTCTTCAGATCTGGGGTCATGGGCCTTGGAGAGTTCAGTGTGATGCTAGGTACCCTTGAACTTATTTCTACCCACATGGAGTGCTCCCTATGAGAAAGTTTGAGAAAGCAGATCCTACCCACTGTTGTAGTGGCATAGTCTCCAGCCCCAGGCCCTGAGACTTGAGCTCATGAGCCCCAGACTGGGGTCAGGCTCTGTCTTTGATCCTTTCCTCTCCCTCACACTCTACACAATGAAGCCCCACTAATTTTGCTTTCATGGTCTCTCCTACATGTATGTTCTTTACTCCCCCCTCCCCACAACTTGCTGCCCAGTTTAAACTCTCAGAGTTCTCTTGGTAATTAATACCTTGCCTCCAGTCTCACCTTCTGCAATTTCCTCATCTAAGTGCCAAACACAAGTTGAATCATGACAGTCTTCAGTCTAAAATATTTATTGGGCATTCAGGTAAGAGAATATTAAAACATGGGCATCCAGCTGCCCCTCCCAAATGTTGATGGAAATAACTCCAGAAATAGAAAAAGAAGGATAAAAAATGTGGTACAAAGCCGGGTTCGGTGGATCAGCCTGTAATCCCGCGCCTTTGGAAGGCTGAGGTGAGTGGATTGCCTGAGCCCGCGGGTTCGAGACCCGCCTGGGCAGCAAGACCTCATCTCTACAATAAATAAAAACATTAGCTGGGCATGGTAGCATGTGCCTGTAATTCCAGCTACTCGGAAGGCTGAGGCAGAAGGATCGCTGGAGCCCAGCAGGTCGAGGCTGCGGTGGCCAGGAGCGGCCACTGCACTCCAGTCTGGGTGACAGAGTGAGACTCCAACTCAAAAAAAAAAGAAAAATGTGGTACATATACACAATGGAATATTATGCAGCATAAAGAACGATAAATATATGAACTTTGCAGCAACCTGAATGGATTTGGAGTCGATCATACTCAGTGATTTATCACAGAAACAAAGAACAAAGTTCCATATGTTCTCACTCATAAGAGGACCTTGAACAACTATAATGCTATAAGAAAGTGATTGACAGTAATGGGAAACTGTTGGTGGGGAGGGGGTGAGATTGGCAGTTGAAGGAAACTGTTGGGGGGGGAGGGGCATACCTCATTAACAGGGATACCTGCATGATCAATGTTTGTATACCTAACCCTGAATTGTATCCCAAATCTTTGCAATAAAAATTTCAAAAAAAGAAGGAGATACTTGCATGTTAGAAATTTGGTAGTGCATCTTTTACACGCCACATGCCTTAGTCACTTCCAAAAGATACAGTGCAGGCAAAAAAGAGTTGAAAGAAACTACTGAATGAAGCTTGCAACCTCTCTTGCTAGACAAGTATAGAAGTGGGGAAGGAAACTTGAGAGGCCCAGGAATAACCCCACTATAGAGGATGATGCAACTGATAAGGCATGACACGTAGACCCTCTTGGCACTTAGGGTAAGCAGGTTTCAAAAGTACCATAGCAGGAAGGCCAAAACAGCATTCTTCCTGAGAGTGTGGGCAGTAGGCCAGGAAGCAAGCCAGACAGACAAAAGATGGACCGGTCCAAATAGGAAATTAGTATGAATAGGTTCAGGGAAGAAATTCTTGATACAGAGATAAAGCCTGTTAGGACCAGCCAGAACCATTTCCTCCATCTTGGACTCTAAGTTGTTTTTGAAGCTCATAGGTCATGTAGCACTCTAAGAGGATTCTGCTGTTGTCTGGGTGGACAGCAAGGAGATGCAACGATATAAAGAACTACCAATAGTTGTTTGAAGCAAATGCCAGGCTCTCCTAGAGCTCTTTACATTCAATGATAGGTCAATGGATATAGCAAATGTGAAAAAAAGAAAGGTTCTCCAAAGAAAAATAAAAACACAGTCCTCAAGAGATAAATAAAGAGTGTACAACTTGAAAATGATTTACTATAGGAAACAGAAATTGTCTTAGTTTTTGGGCTGCTATAAAAAAATATTACAGACCAGGAGCAGTGACTCAAGCCTGTAATCCCAGCACTTTGGGAGGTCGAGGTGAGGGGATTGCCTGAGTTCACACACAGGTTCAAGAATAGCCTGGGAAACTTGGCGAGACTACTTGGAAGTGCACACCTATAGTTCCAAGCTACTTGGAAGGCTGAGGCAGAAGGATCGCCTGAGCCCAGAAGGTCGAGACGGGGGTGGCCGTGAGCATGTCATTGCACTCCAGCCTGGGCGACAGAGTAAGACTCCAACTCAATATATATATAACAGATTGGGTAACTTATAAAGCACAGAAAATTATTTTTCACAGTTCTGGATCCTGGGAAGTTCAAGCGCAAGGCACCAGTAAGTCTGGCTGTCTGGTAAGGGCTGCTCTTTGCTGTCAATATGGTTCCTTGAATACTACATCCTCTGGAGGGGGAACCACTGTGTCCTCACATGAAACAGGGTGAAAGGGCACAAAAGAGTGCACTCCCTCTATCAAGCTCTTTTATAAAGCTATCTAATCCCATTTGTGAGGGCAGAGCCCTCATGACACAATCACCTCCCAAAGGCCATACCTTCCAATACCAATACTGCTGCATTGGGGATTAAATTTCAACATGAATTTTGGAGGAAACAAAAACATTTAAACAATTATCATCAATAACTCAAAAAAACAAGCCAGGCTCGGTGGCTCAGCCTGTAATCCCACACCTTTGGGAGGCTGAGGTGAGTGAATTGCCTGAGCCCGCAGGTTCGAGACCCTCGCCTGGGCAGCGAGACCTCATCTCTACAATAAATAAAAAAATCAGCTGGGCGTGGTGGCGCATGCCTGTAATTCCGGCTACTCGGAAGGCTGAGGTGGAAGGATCGCCGGAGCTCAGCAGGCCGAGGCTGCGGTGGCCGGGAGCGGCCACTGCACTCCAGTCTGGGCGACAGAGTGAGACTCCAACTCAGAAAAAAAAAATAACTCAAAAAAACAACAGATGCTGGAGAGGATGTGGCAAAAAGGGAACACTTCTACACAGCTGGTGGGAGTGTAAACTAGTACAGCCTCTGTGGAAAACAGTGTGGCGTTTCCTAAAAGATCTAAAAATTGACCTTTCAAATGACCCCACAATCCCCCTACTGGGACTCAAATCACTCTATGAAAAAGATACCTGCACACGTTATGTTTATTGCAGCATTGTTCATAATAGCAAGAACATGGAACCAGCTGTGCTGCCCATCAAAAGAGGACTGGATGAAAAAAATGTGATATATATACATGATGGAATATTACGCAGTCATAAAGAGGGACAAAATCACGAACTTCACAGCAACCTGGATGGACTTAGAGTCTATAATACTGAGTGATACACAATGAACTGATGTTCTCAATCATAAGCAGACCTTGAATAACTGTCATAATACTATAAGAAAAGGAGGACTTCCAGCAAGATGACAATGGGGCAGTTTGGTCCATAAGACCCTTCACATAAAGACTCTTGCTCTCTAGCTGGGCTCGGTGGCTCAGCCTGTAATCCCGCACTTTGGGAGACTGAAGTGAGTAGATTGCCTGAGCCCATGGGTTCGAGACCTGCCTGGGCAACTTGTTGAGACCTCATCTCTACAATAAATTAAAAAAAAATTAGCCGGGTGTGATAAAAAATTAGCGTGTGCCTGTAGTTGCAGCTACTCAGAAGGCTGAGGTGGAAGGATCGCCCGGAGCCCAGCAGATCGAGGCTGCGGTGGCAGGAAGCGGCCACTGCACTCCAGTCTGGGCGACAGAGTGAGACTCCAACTCAAAAAAAAAAAAAAGGCTCTTGCTTTCCCCCATGGCTGCGGCTCTCACCGCTGCCAGACTGCTCTTTGCTCGCTGCTCAGCTGCTACCTCCATACACTTCTCAGTCACTGCTGCTGCCACTGCCGCCACCCATACCTGGGGCAACCTTTGGCTCCCAGACTGTTAAGCACCTCCCATGCACTGCACTACTGATGCGGCGGCTGCTGCTGCCACCACCACCACCACACACCCCCACCCCCACCCAGGGCAGCTCTCGACACCCGCCCGTGGAGTTCCGGGCTCCCACCCCTGCTGCACCACCTTGCCTAGCCCTGCAGGAGTCGCCTAGTCCTGCCAGAGCCACCCAGTGCTACGACGAACTGCATTGTCCGACAGTCTCACATTCCATCTTCCCCAGCTCACCCTGGGGTGCAGCGGAAAAAGAGATCAACTGGAGCCCTGAGACCAGACAGGGACCTGCATTGCAGCTCTGCCCAACTCTGCCCAGTCCCGCCCAGCCTCCAACTTGGAATCTAAGGTAATAGCATCAAAATGGGAGAGACAGAAGCCCCTTCCCCATGCTAGATAGGTCATAGGTCAGATCTGAGTGGTAGATTTGACAGGCGGCAAGCTGACTGAGCCCAGATCAGATCCACCCTCCACAGCAGGCCTGGGACAACTGACCCTAGCTGTGAGCAACCCTACCAGCCTCCGATGAGAGCTAGAGATCAGAGCTGAAAGGACATTAGACTTAGAGGAATAATCTCAGAACATGCTTGGTTCCCCTGTTTTAATGTTTTTTATTTTTATTCTTTGTCTGTTTGTTTCACTTATCTTTTTTTCTCTTTTCTCTCTTTTCTTACTGTTATTGATAACATTTTCATACTTGCTTTGTTTCTGTTAGTTTACTGATTGTTTATTCTTTATACCACATATTTGTGTAGGGGAATAGTACACCAATAAGGAACTTGGCTAGCTTGTATGTCTGTATAATTGTATGTTTTAGGGAGGTTTTTTTGGTTTTACTCTTATCTGTCTTTGTGTTTGTTAGTCGGTATGTTTCTATGTTTTTCCACTTACTCTTTTCTCTCTCCACCTTTCTCTTCCCCCCACTCCCTGTTCCATTCTTTTCCTTTTTCTTACCTCATTTTGCTTCCAAGGAGCAAACCTATACCCCCACTGCATGAACAGATTGCAGGGGAAGTGGGTTCCAGAGTATCCATACCCCTGTCGGTGGATACTGAGATCTGCAGATAGATTTTTGAATCACAGCTCTCCTCTCAATTAAATCTCAAAACTGCAGCAAATATAACCCCCAACCTACAGTCCAGCTTCAGAATTGAACAAAGTCAGAGGATTCACATAAGGAAGAATAGGAGATTGAGCAAACAGAAGTAAAAGCAACACTGTAACCATTGAACAACAAAATTAAAGAAGAAGAGGAAAAAAAGAAAAAGTGGGGAGGAAAATCTACACAAATGAAGAAAACCAAAAGAAGAATATAGGTCTCACACAGACCCCTGGGATATCAGTTAATGAGAAAACAAAGTTTGAAATGCAAACAATGAAAATCCCTCAGAATGACTGGTCACATACTACAAACTCAGACATCAAGACATTAATAGAGAGAATAAAAAGAATTGAGGAGAGTCAAGAGGAAAATAAAGAGTTGATAACTGAGATAGCGGCAGTAAGGAATACTGTGATTGAAATAAATAACAAACTAATAAGCATGGAAAGCAGAATTAGCCAAGCAGAAGACAGAATCTCAAAACTTGAAGACCAATATATAGAACTAACCCAAACTGTCAAAAACATAGAAAAGAAGCTTAAAAAGACACAACAAAGCCTTCAAGACATGAGCAATTACTTCAGTAGAACAAACCTAAGAGGAATGGGACTTCCTGAGGCAGAAACAGAGACAGGGACAACCCTGGAACAAACATTCCATGAAATTATTCAAGAAAACTTTCTTTACCTCATCAGTGATTAGAATTTTCAAACACAAGAGTTTCAGAGAACCCCTGAAAGACAACAAATGAGAAGACCAACTCCTAGACACATAAGAATTTGCCTAAACAAAGTAGGTATAAAAGAAAAAAATCCTAAAAGCAGCAAGAGAAAAAGGGAAGGCCAATTAGAATAGCAACAGATTTATCTACAGAAACACTTTGGGCTAGGAGAGCTTGGAGCCCAATCTTCAAAGTTCTCAAAAATAAACAATTTCCACCAAGAATAACCTACCCATCCAAGCTAAACTTCATCAGTGAGGGAGAATTAAAAACTTTCCCAGACATCCAATCCCTAAGAATTTATGCTGCTTCCAGACCACCTATACAAGAAAAACTTAAGAAAGTAAACACAAAAGAAAAGGAAAAAAGAAAGACAATGTTCTTCACAAGAGTACAGGAAAAAGATTGAAAACACACATGAGTCAACCCCAAAACCAAAAGAAAGACAACAAACAGGAACAACAACAACTCTATAAGAACATCATGACAGGGATAAACTCTCACATTTCAAAAATTATCCTGAATGTGAATGGACTAAATGCACCACTGAAAAGAGATAGAGTGGCAAAATGGATAAAATATCATGAGACAGCAATATATTATCTTCAAGAAACTTATCTCACCAGAAAGGACATTCACAGACTCAAAGTAGGGGAAGGGAAGTAAAATTTCAGGTGAACGGATCACAAAAGAAAGCAGCAGTTGCAATCTTAATTTCTGAAAAAATACTCTTTAAGCTATCAAACATTAAAAAAGATAAAGAAGGTCACTATATAAAGATAAAAGGTTTAATCCATCAGCAAGAAATATCCATCCTAAACATATGCCCCCAACATATGAGCACCAACTTTCATAAAACAGCTTCTAGGCAAACTTTAAAAAGATATTGAATCTAATACTATCATAGCTGGGGACTTTAATACCCCACTCACAACCCTAGACAGATCATCAGGACAAAAAATCAGCAAAGATATCCAGAACTTCAATCTGACTCCTGACTAGATGGATTTAATTGATACCTACAGAAAACTCCACCCAACAACCACAGAATATACTCATCACTACATGGAAAGTACTCTAAGATTGACCACATCAAGGGCCACAAAGCAAGGATAAACAAATTTCATAAGATTGAAATTTTGCCATGTACCTTCTCAGACCACAGTGAAAAAAAATAAATATCAACACCAGCAAGGTTCCCCCAAAACCCACAAAGACATAGATACTAAACAGCATGATGCTAAGCAACTCCTGGGTCAACACAGAAATTAAAACAGAGCTTAAAAGATACCTGGAAACAAATGAAAATGAAAAAAGATCTTACCAAAATCTCTGGGATGCCATAAAAGCAATAGTAAAAGGGGAATTCATATTTCTACAAACGCACATGAAGAAAATGGAAAGATCACAAGTTAACAGCCCAACAAGTCACCTAAGGAAGCTGAAAAAGAAAGATCATCAAAACCATAACTTCAGCAGAAGAATGGAAATCACCAAAATAAAACCCAAATCCGGGGCATAGAAGACAAAAAGATAATACAAAAAATAAACAAAACAAAAAGCTGGTTCTTTGAAAGGATAAACAAGATCGATGGTCCCCTAGCTAGACTGACCAAGAAAAAGGGAGAAAATGCCCAAATAACCACAATCAGAAACACAAAAGATGAAGTGACATCTGACCCTAAAGAAATACGAAAGATTATGAGAAACTACTATGTACACTTGTATGGAAACAAACTTGAAAACCTAAAGAAATGGAGGACTTTCTGACATCACACAACTTTCCTGGGTTGACACAAGAAGAAATCAATACCCTAAATAGACCAATAACAATCCAGGAAATTAACTAGGTCATAAGAAAACTACCAGCTGGGCTTGGTGGCTCAGCCTGTAATCCCGCGCCTTGGGAGGCTGAGGTGAGTGGATTGCCTAAACCCACGGGTTCAAGACCCACTTGGGCAACTTGGCAAGACCTCATCTTACAATAAATGAAAAATCAGCCAGGCATGGTAGTGCACGCCTGTAATCCCAGCTACTCGGAAGGCTGAGGTGGAAGGATCGCCAGAACCTAGCAGGTTGAGGCTGCGGTGGCCGGGAGCAGCCACTGCACTCTAGTCTGGGCGACAGAGTGAAACTCCAACTCAAAAAAATAAAAATAAAAATAAGAAAACTACCTACAAAAAAAGTCCTAGACCAGATGACTTTCCAGCAGAATTCTACAAGACACAAGGAGGAACTGATACCAATCAATACTATTGAAGTATTCCAGGTGATTGAGAAAGGTGCAACTCTCCCCCAAATCATTTTATGAAGCTAACATCACATTGATACCCAAGCCAGGTAAAGACCCAACAAACAAAGAGAACTACAGGCCAGTATCTTTGATGAACATAGATACTAGATCTATCAACAAGATCCGGAAACCATATTCAACAACACATCTCAAAAAATCATCCATCACGACCAAGTAGGGTTCATCCCTGGGATGCAAGTCTGGTTCAACATTAGTAAGACCATAAATGCAATTAAATACATCAACAGATGTAAAAACAAAAACCGCATGATTATATCATTAGATACAGAAAAAGCTTTTGATAAAATCCAGCACCCCTTCTTGATACAAAAAAAAAAACCCTTGAACATCTAGGCATAGGTGGAATATACCTCAACATAGTAAGAGCCATCTACAAAAAACTCACAGCCAGCACACTCCTAAACAAACAAAAATTAGAACCATTTCCCCTGAAAACTGGAACAAGACAAGGATGCCCACTCTCACCCATCCTATTCAACATAGTTTTGGAAGTTCTAGTTAGAACAATCAAAGAAGAAACAGCGATCAGGGGTATCCAAATAGGAAAAGAGGCCAGGCTTGGTGGCTCAGCCTGTAATCCCACACTTTGGAAGACTGAGGTGAGTGGATTGCCTGAGCCAGTGGGTTCGAGACCCGCCTGGGCAACTTGGTGAGACCTCATCTCTACAAAATATCAAAAATTAGCTGGGTGTGGTAGCGCACACCTGTAGTTCCAGCTACTCGAAAGGCTGAAGTGGAAGGACTGCCGGAGTCCAGCAGGTCGAGGCTGCAGTGGCTGGGAGCGGTCACTGCACTGTAGTCTGGGTGACAGAGTGAGACTCCAACTCAAAACAAAACAAAACAAAACAAAAAAACAAATAGGAAAAGAGGAAATCAAGTTATATCTCTTTGCAGATGACATGATTCTATACCTTGAAAACCCAAGAGAATCTGTGAAAAATCTCCTTGTACTGATAAAGGACTTTGGCAAAGTCTCAGGGTATAAAATAAATGTGCAAAAGACAATCACATTTCTATACACCAATAATAAACAAAGAGGAAACCTAATAAAAAACACAATTCCATTCACAAGAACCACAAAAAAAATGAAATTCCTTGGCATCTTCCTAACCAGAGATGTAAAAGACCTGTCGGGGACCTGCCCCGACCTACAAGGGTAGGGTTAGGACCGCAACGGTGAATCAGACCGGCGAGAAGAAACCACTCAGAGGCAGTTCTTCTGGGAACAGTCTGATCAGGACTGAAGCCAATTTTATTCAAACTTTTTCCAGCTTATATAACATTTTCTATAACCTCCAGCAGTATGACAAATACCTGCTGGGGGCTTACAGGTCTCATGATGCACAACGTATTTCACAAAAGATTTTTGCTTAAGGTAACAATTAACAATCAAAATTTCATGATGCATACTATGTTTCACAAAGCTTACATCAAAATAACAGGTGTATGATTTTAACAATAGCTTAGCAAACTGGTTTTTATAATATTTAATAACTAATCTGTATATTATAAGCTATATTGAATTTTATTTAAGGTAAAAATTTTCCTGTTTACTAACCTACTATGATTTAACAAAACAATCAAGATTTATATTAATTATCTTAACTTCTAGTAGTGAAAATATTTTTACTGGGGGCATATGAATCTAGTGACACACACCATATCTATTAAATCTGCATCACAAGATCCACATGCTCCAAACAGAATGATTAGTATCAGAATACACATGTTTAAAACAAAATCATAACTAACACCTTTGATTTTTAGCATCCAACTATATGATTTAATATATGATTTCTTATAAAACTTCAAATATATAATTTCAAATGATAAACTGATAAAGCAGATAAAGCACAGATTATGCCTAAGAGAAGAAGACAGAGAGGCACTAGTCTTGGTATCTCGCATGCTCTAAACTTTTATCTTAAAAGCCTGTCAGAGACACTGTTGTCAGAGCCCTCTATAAAATGCTAAATAGTGAGAAGCAGAAAACGCTAACCACAGTGTTTGACAAACCCAATGCATACTTTACCATTGAAGTCTGCCGGACACTGAAGTCGATGCCTTAAAGTAGAAATCCAAAGTGTAAAAGTATATCCAATAATAAGTGAAAGTACTGAGGATTCACTCTCCAACAGGCCTGTGACTGGGTTTTATCACTACCATACACAGGCATATTAGAGGACAAATTTCAAGCAGAAGGAGGTGAAGTAGCAAGCACACGTTCACATAGTGTTATATATGGATAACTAAACTATGTATATATTTTTCTAGACTTCCTTATAAAAATTTTGGTCTAAGTGAATAAATCAAATATGTTTGTCACACCTTTGGACAAGAAAAGACACAGTTGCCATGACGATGGCTAGGGGTGGAGACAGGCTAAGAGTCTTGACACGTAGTGAAACTAGGAACGTTCTGCCTGGCTAGAGGCAGGAAAACAAAACTATTAAAACAATTTCTGCTTACAGAAACAAAGGCTGTATAGTTACTTCTGAAAAACAGGGACTTAAGAATGGCTCAGAGAGTCAGAGAAAAATGAAAACTTAAAGCACAGAATGTTTTTCTGCTGTAAGGCTTTACCTGAAATTTTAGCCTAACTGTTTAAAAGGTTTACTTTCAAATAATATAAGCTTTTATGTCACATATACAAACTGGTCACTATTCATATACCAACACTATAGGTGTCACTGATGCTTCTGTGTCAAAAGCAGATCTCCATCATAGGCCTTCATAGGCCTCAACTGTATAGCCGTAGATGTTGGCTCCCAACAAAGACCTTTACAATGAAAACTACAAAACACTGCTCAAAGAAATCAAAGATGACACAAACAAGTGGAAAAATATTCCATGCTCATGGACTGGAAGAATCAATACTGTTAAGGTGTCCATTCTACCTAAGTCAATCTACAGATTTAACACAACACCCATCAAATTACCAGCAACATTCTTCTCAGACCTAGAAAAAAACAATACAGGAATTCATGTGGTAACATAAACAACCATGAATAGCCAAAATAATCCTCAGAAAAAAAAAAAGCAGGAGGTATCACACTCCCAGACCTTAAACTTTATTATAAAGCTACAATAATCAAAACGGCCTGGTATTGGTACAAGAATAGGCATTTAGACCAATGGAATAGAATTAAGATTCCAGAAGCAAAACCTCAATTTCTCAACCAACTCGTCTTTGACAAAGCCTCTACCACCAACTGCTGGGGAGAGGAGAACCTATTCAGTAAATGGTGCTGGGAAAATTGACCAAATACAGAAGTTTGAAAGAGGACCCCTACCTATCCCCATACACAAAAAATAACTCTAACTGGGTCAGATACCTAAATGTAAAACCTCAAACTATAAGAACCTTAGAAAATGCAGGAGAGAGCCTTATGGAAATTGTAACTGGCAACCAATTCCTGATCAAAACCCCAAGTACCCATGCCATAACAGATAAGATAGACCTTATCTATCTTATCTGACCTCATTAAACCGACAAGCTTCTGCAAAGCAAAAGAAACCATAAAAAAAGCAGGGAGACACCTCACAGACTGGGAAAAAACATTTGCCAACTCCATGTCTGACAAAGGCCTAACATCAAGCATCTACAAGGAGCTCAAACATGCTGAAAAGAAAAAACCAAACAGCCCCATTACAAAGTGGGCAAAAGATATGAACAGATACCTCTCAAAAGAAAACATATGAGCAGCCAACAGATACATGAAAAAACATTCAGCCTCACTAGTCATCAAGGAGATGTAAATTAAAACTATACTGAGATATCACCTAACTCCAGTCAGAATGGCTATTATCAATAATTAAAAAAAATAACAGATGCTGGAGAGGATGTGGCAGAAAGGGAACACTTCTACACTGTTGGTGGGAGTGCAAACTAGTACAGCCTCTGTGGAAATCAGTGTGGCGATTCCTAAAAGTTCTAAAAATTGACCTTCCATATGACCCCGCAATCCCCCTTCTGGGAATATAGCCAGAAGAACTCAAATCACTCTATAAAAAAGATACCTGCACACATATGTTTATCACAGTATTGTTCACAATAGCAAGAACATAGAACCAACTGTGCTGCCCATCAAAAGAGGACTGGATAAAAAAATGTGATACACATACACAATGGAATATTATGCAGCCATAAAGAAGAATGAAACCATGAACTTTGCAGCAACCTGGATGGAGTTAGAGTTTATAATACTGAGTAGTCTTTCACAGAAACAAAGATCTGAGTATCACATGTTCTCACTCATAAGTGAACCTTGAACAACTACCATAATACTATAAGAAACTATTGACAGTAGTGGGAAACTACGGCGGGGCAGAGAGGTGGGATTGACAGTAGTCAATATCTGCCTGAGGAAGGGGGGACACACTCATTAACAAGGGTAACTGCACAATGAATATTTGTATACCTAACCCTGAATTGTACCCCACAATTTTAAAATAAAATTTTTTTTAAAAGTAAAGAAAAGGATTGGCAGTAGTGGGAAACGGCCAGGGGGGCAGGTAGGATTGACAGTAGTGGAAATCTGCCAGGGGAGGTGGGGCACACTTCATCAACAAGGGAGCCTGCATAATGAACATTTGTGTACCTAACCCTGAGTTGTACCCCACATCTTTAAAATAAAAAAATTAAAAAACAAACAAAAAGAAAGCATCCACTTGATGTTCCCAATAAAATACAAGGGGGAGACGCTAGAACCCAGAATTTATTTATTAAAAATTGTGTATTTATTCTTACATGTTTAAGCTTCAGTCACTTTCAAAGTACTCTTTATTTGATGTAATACACCTATCAAGATTTTTTTTCACTACTCTAAACAGTTATTGAATTTGTCAATTTTGCTGCTTTCTTCCTTTTTTTATTTCACCTCTTCTACTTTGGCAAAACATTTCCTTTTGAGCATTTTTTTCATCCGAGGAAACAAAAAAAAAAGTCACTCAAGGTGCAATCAAGTGAACGGGGAGGTGCAGGCATAAGGGTCATGCTGCTTTTGGTCAAAAACTGCTGAACACTCAGCAGGGTATGGGCAGGTGAGCTCATAAACGACCCATCATGAAATGGGCAAATGGAAGAATCTCCAGAAAAAAATCACTGAAGCTGAATGCAGCTTCTCACAACTCTAACTGGTACTGATGCCAGTGAGTTCCTAGAACACTTACCTAGTGGGGGAAGCCTGTACTCCAAGAGGCCCACCCTCCAAAAAAAATCTGGTTTTTATTTAGGGTCTTCCTCCCCGTATACATTTAAAAATAGTTCTTGGTATAATGACATCACCAAGATAGCAGAGTAAAAAATGCCAAGTCTTCTTTCCTCCATGGAAGCATCAAAACCCAATCATAAAACACTATAAGAACTCTGGAAAACAAAGGTCTACAACACCTATATTTAGAAGAGTAGGAAATTTTGGGAGCATTTTTACACATTCCTGTTTCACTCCCTTTTTGGCACAACACAGTCTTGGTCTGAAGGAGGCAGAAATCTAGTTCTCAGTTTCCTCTCTCAAATTGGAGAAGTAGAAAAGACTTTAGTTGCAATGCTCTAACCACCTGAGTAGAGACTGCCAGAAGACACTGCTCACTTGGTCATGCCTAAATCAGATCTCAGGCATAGAAAACTGGCAAAATTCAGAATTCGGGTGGGAAAACGTGGTAGAAAGCAGTGGGCATCACTCATGAAGGCTTCAGGGAGACTACAGAACCAGACCCCTGGGATAAATAATTACTGGAGTATATACACAATAGAAAATTTAAGGTCTCAAGGAAAAACTTGGGTGAGACTCTTTAGGAAATTAAGACATTCAAAAGCAGCTGTGTATATAAAGAAAATCAAGGGTGAGAGATTAAGAGCAGAAGCAACAGACATAATGCTGCTCAGAAAAGACCTGAGAAGCTTTCACTTCTTGCTCAGAGCATGCCCAGCCAAGGCTCAGAGCATGCCTAGCCAAGCAGGGAAGGACTGCCCTGGTAGAGAGCCAGTATGAAAAGACAGAAAGAGGTAGTTGTTTTTCAAATGGCCGGTTTTCAACCACAAAAAAAAATTACAAGGCACTCAAGAAATAAGAAATTTTGCCCATTCAAAAGAACAAGATAAATTGTCAGGCACCATCTCTAAAGAAGCCTAAGCATTGGCTATACTAGTCAGATAACATAAAACAATTCTATCAAATATTCTCAAAGAGCTAAAGAAGACACAGATAAAAAACTAAAGGAAATCAGGAAATTTACATCTGATCAAAACAAGAATATTGACAAAGAGATAGAATTTTTTAAACCAAACAGAAATTCTGAAGCTAAAACATATAATAACTGAATTGAAAAATTTACTAGAGAGGTTCCACAGGCTCAGACAGGCAGAAGAATTAGTGAACTTGATAGGTCGTTTAAAATTATCAAGTCTTAAAGGATTTTGGCAAAGTCTCAGGGTATAAAAATCAATATGCAAAAGACAGTCGCATTTCTATACACCAACAATAAACAAACAGAAACCCAAATAAAAAGCACAATCCTATTCACAATAGCCACACAAAAAAATCAAATACCTTGGCATCTTCCTAACCAGAGATGTGAAAGATCTTTGCCATGAAAACTACAAAACACTGATCAAAGAAATCAAAGATGACACAAAAAAATGGAAAAATATTCCATGTTCATGAATTGGAAGAATCAACATTGTTAAGAAGTCCATCCTACCCAAAGCAATCTACAGATTTAACGCAGTACCCATTAAATTACCAGCAGCATGGATTGCCTGAGCCCTCGGGTTCGAGACTCGCCTGGGCAGCAAGACCTCATCTCTACAATAAATAAAAAAATCAGCCGGGCATGGTAGCGTGCACCTGCAATTCCGCCTACTCAGAAGGCTGAGGCAGAAGGATCGCCGGAGCCCAGCAGGTCAAGGCTGCAGTGGCCGGGAGCGGCCACTGCACTCCAGTCTGGGTGACAGAGTGAAACTCCAACTCAAAAAAAAAAAAATTACCAGCAGCATTCTTCTCTGACCTGGAAAAGACAATACAGGAATTCATATGGAAACACAAATGACCACAAATCTCCTAAAGCATCCTCAGCAAAACAAAACAAAACAAAACAAAAAACCGAGTGGGAGGTATCACACTCCCAGACTTTAAACACTATCATAAAGCTGCAATAATCAAAACAGCCTGGTGTTGGTACAAGAACAGGCATATAGACTAAAGGAACAGGATAGAGATTCCAGAGGCAAAACCTCAATTTCTCAATCAACTCATCTTTGACAAAGCCTCCACCACCAACCACTGAGGAAAGGAGAACCTATTCAGTAAATGGTGCTGGGAAAACTGACCATATGCTGAAGATTAAAACAAGACCCCTACCTATCACCATACAGAAAAATCCATTCTAAATAGATCAAAGGCCTAAATGTAAAACCTCAGACTTTAAGAACCTTAGAAAGTCAGGCTCAGTGGCTCAGCCTGTAATCCCACACCTTTGGGAGGCTGAGGTGAGTGGATTGCCTGAGCTCACGGGTTCGAGACCTGCCTGGGCAACTTGGCAAGACCTCATCTCTACAATAAATCAAAAAAAATTAGCTGGGCGTGGTAGCGCGCGCCTATAGTTCCAGCTACTTGGAAGGCTGAGGTGGAAGGATTGCTGGAGCCCAGCAGATCGAGGCTTTGGTGGCTGGGAGCACTCCAGTCTAGGTGACAGAGTGAGACTCCAACTCAAAAAAAAAAAAGAGCCTTAGAAAATGCAGGAGACAGCCTTATGAAAATTGGAAATGGCAACCAATTCCTGATCAAAACTCCAAGCACCAATAACATAAGAGATAATATAGACAAGTGGGACCTCGTCAAATTGACAGGCTTCTGCAAAGCCAGAGAAACCATCATGAGAGCAGGGAGATAGCCCACAGACTGGGAAAAAATATTTGCCAACTCTATGTCTGACAAAGACCTAACATCAAGGATCTACAAGGAAATTAAACATGCTGAAAAGAAAAAACCAAACAGCCCCATTACAAAGTGGACAAAAGATATAAATAGACACTTCTCAAAAGAAGACATACGAGCAGCCAACAGATACATGAAAAAATGCTCAGACTCACTAGTCATCAAAGAAATGCAAATTAAAACTACACTGAGATACACCTAACTCCAGTCAGGATGGCTATCATCAATAATTCAAAAAACGACAGATGCTGGAGAATGCAGCAAACACTTCTATACAGTTGGTAGGCGTGTAAACTAGTATAACCTCTGTGAAGTAGGCGTGTAAACTAGTATAATAAACTAGTATAACCTCTGTGAAAAACAGTGTGGTGATTCCAAAAGATCTAAAAATCAACCTTCCATATGATCCCACAATCACCCTACTGAGAATATATCTGGAAGAACTTAAATCACTCTATAAAAAAGATACCTGCACGTGTGTGTTTATCACAGCATCATTCACAGTAGCAAGATCATGGAACCAACTGTTCTGCCCATCAAAAGAGGACTGACTGAAAAAAATGTGGTACATATGCACAATGGAATATTACACAGGCATAAAGAGGAACAAAATCATGAACTTCACAGCAACCTGGAAGGACTTAGAGTCTATAATACTGAGTGATGCGTCACAGAAGCAAAGAACTGAATATCACATGTTTTCACTCATAAGCAGAACTTGAACAATTATCGTAATACTATAAGAAAAGGATTGGCAGTAGTGAGAAACTGCTGGGAGGTGGGGGGGAAGCAAGATTGACAGTAGTGGGAATCTGCCTGGGGAATGCAGGACACATCTCATCAACAAGGGTACTTGCATAATGAACATTTGTATACCTAACACTGAATTGTACCCCATATCTTTAAAATTAAAAAAGGAAAAAAACATAAAAATAATTAAAAATAAAATAATAATGAAAATAAAATAAAATTATCAATTCTGAGGAAAAAAGAATGAAGAAAAGTGAGCAGAACCTAAGAGACTTATAAGATACCATAAAGCAGACCAACATAGGCACAGTGAGAGTCTCAAAGAAGAAAAGAAAGGATAAGAGAGTTTATTTGAAGGAGTGACAGCAAAAAGTGACAAATTTGAGTAAAGAATGATTGTAAAAATATAATAAGTTCAACAAACTCCAATAGGATAAACCCAAACAAGCTCACACTAAGTTACATTGTAATCAACCTGTTGAAAGACAAGGACAAAGAAAGAATCTTAATAGCTGCAAGGGAAATGTGCCTCATCATTTACACGGGATCCATACTGAGATTAACAATGAATTTCTCAGCAGACACCTTGAAGACCAGAAGGCAATGAGAGGATATATTTAAATTCTGAAAGAAGAAATAATTGTCAACTGAGAATTCTATACCTGGCAAAACTGTCCTTTAAAAGTGAGGGAGAGATTAAGATATTCTCAGATAAGCAAAAACTGAGGGAGTTTGCTACCACTAGAACTGCCCTACAAGAAATACTGAAAGGATTCATTCAAGTTGAAATGAAAAGATGCTAAACAGTAACTAGAAGTCATAAAAAATATAAAGAAGTCAAAAAATATAAAGTTCTACAGATAAATTAAATGCATGAACAAATATAATAGTTAGCATTACTATAATTTTGGTTTGTAACTTCATATTTTATTATTTTATAGAATTTCAAAGACAAAAGCATATAAAATAATTATAAATATATGTTAATGGGAACATAATATATAAATATGTAATTTTTGGCATAAATAACAAAGGAAGGAAGAACTGTAAAAGAGTTTTTGACTGGGTGCAGTGGTTCTCACTAACAATGCCAGCACTTTGGGAGGCCAAGGTGGAGGATCACTTGAACCCAGGAGTTCAAGATCAGCCTGGACAGCAAAGCAAGACCCAACTCTTAAAAAAAAAAATTTTTTTTAAGATGGTCAGTTTTATCTTATCTGTATTTTAACCACAATCAAAGGTGCTTTTTTTTTTTAACTCGATTGTTAAAGAAAGGAGAAATATGCAGGCACAGTTAGTGAAGAGTGTAGGTTCCAGGGAAAACTTCCTTTCTTCCCTTCCTTCCTTCCCTCTCCCTTATTTTTCTTTCTTTTCTTTCTCAAAAAGAATAAAGATAAACTGGTTTATAAAGTATAAGAAAGAAAACAATTTTTATGCAAAGCATTAAAAATAAAGCAGAGGGTAGAAATCATGAATGGATTTCTCTCTTTAAGGGAACAGAAGGGGCTGGGATCCAGCATGCAGGAGAAAGATTATTCTGTGACAAGAGCACAGACTTCCTTTTTTCTGGTGCCAGGAGTAAAGATGAGGGGAAATGCTCCTTGTCAGGATTGTTGGTTACCACATGAAGCCCTCCATCCTCCCAAAATCCCACTTACATGAGATACTTGGAGTGGTCACGTTTACAGAGACAGAAAGTAGAATGGTGGTTTCCAGGGAATGATTTCCAGGCTCAGACCCCATCACAGACGGGGTAAGTTTGTGAATGTGAAACCTAGGGGGTGGGGGAAGTGGGTAATGTGTAGTTAATGTTTAATGATTTTTTTTTCTTTTTCCTTTTTTTTGGATTTGGAGTCTCACTCTGTCGCCCAGCCTGGAGTGCAGTGGCTGCTCCTGGCCACCGCAGCCTCGACCTGCTGGCCTCAGGCAATCTTTCCACCTCAGCCTTCCAAGTAGCTGGAACTACAGGCGCGCTACCACGCCCGGCTAATTTTTGATTTATTGTAGAGATGAGGTCTCGCCAAGTTGCCCAAGCAGGTCTCGAACCCTCAGGCTCAGGCAATCCACTCACCTCAGCCTCCCAAAGGCACGAGATTACAGGCTGAGCCACCGAGCCTGGTTTAGAATGTCAGTTTGGGAAGATGAAAATTTTAGAGATGGTTGGTGGTGATGGTTGCACAACAACACAAATAATGTGTTTAGTACCACTGAAATAAAAACTGAAATAAAACAAGCAAAATGAAGCTTAAAATCACCAGTCATTGAGGGAAATTAAAATTAAAATTAAAACCATAAGGAGATGCCAAAACACATCTATTAGCATGACTAAAACTAAGAATATTGACAATACCAAGTGTTGACAAGGATGTGAGGCAACTAGAACTTTACATACAAAATAGGTGGGATATAAGTTGGTACAGCTATTATGAAAGTCTGGATAACAGGATCTACTAAAGCTGAATATAAGCATCCCCTGTAATCCAACATTTTCATCCCTAAGCATTTACACAAAAGAAATGAAAACTGATAACCAAACAGATTTGTACATGAATGTTTACAGCAGCTTTATTCATAATAGCAAGAAAAAAACTGAAATGAATCCAAAAGTACTGCAATGGAAAAATGAATAAATGAATTATGATATACCCATCCAACAGAATACTGCTTAGCAATAAAAAATTCCTTACTTATTTCACTTTCTGTTTGTCCCTAACATGACTAAATATTAACCCTTTCCAAATGTAACACCATAAAAGATTCACAGGTTCTAAGTTCTCTTTGGTTATGGGATATTGGTTGAGGATATATACATTTCAATTCAAAGCTTAAAGGGTCTCATTCAACATATTTTTCTACTACTTAAAGTGCTTGTCTGTAGGAAAACTGCCAGGCTCACCAGTCACAACCACTGCATGTAAAGAAATCAGATAGAGCTTTAGCCAAGTTCTGCAGCCACTTATAAACTCAGTTTAACAGAATCAGAACTAGAGACCAGAGGGGTTGCCCAGAGGCAAAGGGTGACTGGAGGGTCTGCTAGAACCTGAATGAATAGGCTCCAGACAAGTGACCAAGGTTATATTCCAGGACAGCCCACTGATACCATCCTTCAATTAAGTCGGGGAGCCTTGGTGGGCTCAGACTCTGTCATGGGCTGGGCAAGTTTGCGAGTGTAAACCCCAAAATCAGGCCTGACCAGGGGCCCAGAGAAGGTTGAGGAGCCAGCAGTGCTCAAGGTGCAGGAGCAGCTGCCAACTTCTCCAACTCTGCTGTCTTTTTAAAATATTTTTTTCCTAGTTAATTCCCTGGTTTTCCTGTGTGTGTTTGAGTGTGTTTTCTTGCTTTAAAGTTGCAAAACTCTAGAAAAGTACAGGGAACTAAATAACCAACACCAGTGTATCCACCATCAGAATTTATAAATGCTGAGATATGGCCATGTTTAAAACTTTAGAAGTTTTAAATTCATGTAACCATAGTAAAATATTGCAGATAATGTTCCCTCCTGACTCAAAACTCAAGGTGGTTTCCCTCCTCCCTGGAAACAAATGCTGGCATGGCTTGAGGGGCACAGTCTGCATTTTCATGTCTCATGGCATATAAATGCATGCATGCACATGCACACACATGCAGGCAAACGTACACACACACAGGATCCATGAATGCATGTGGGTGTTGATGATCCTCAAAGGCCTTCTTTCAAGTTCTAATGTATTTTGATACATATAGATCTAATTCTTTCACTTTAACCTCTCCATAAGGATTCTATCATATAGATATCTCACATTTATTCATCTGCTTCCCTAATGATTTGTTATTTCCAATTGTGTTTTACACCATAATGCACATCTTTATTCTGCTTTTTCATTGTACCCAAGGGTATGTACCTAGAGTGAAATTTCAGCATCTTCAGGAATGTATTTTTCAAATTCACACATTTTTCACTCTGCTCTTTTCTGTGGTTGGATTAATTTACACTCCAATCCACGGGTGTGAGATTTCCCACTACTCATCATGTCATCCACTCTTGGGATTATCAGACACAATTTTTCCAAACTGCTGGGCATAGAAATAGTGTTTCATTGTTTTAATTTGTATTTTCTTGATGATTGGTGATGGACATCTGATTTCTTATTTAGATTGGCCATTGATGTTTCCTCTTCAGTGAAGTGTTCCTTTTTAAAAAAAAATAATAATAATTTGCTCACTTTTCCTATAGTCTGTTTGTAGTTTGTCTCATTGATTCTTAAATTACTAATCCTCAGTTTGCTGTATATAGAGTAAATCTCTTCTCTCCACCAGTTGCTTTTCCTCTCAAACTTATTTTGAAGTGTGACATCACACCAAGACTGCACAGTGCCTAAGGGGCAGCTCCACGAATTCCCCAAAGTGCAAATGCCCTCATCGCCCTCCCAGGTAAGGAAACAGAGCAATGTGGTTTCTGATGCACTTCTGCACCCTCTGACTACCATCCAGTCAGACCCAGTAATGAATATGCTGTTAGTACAGCTGATACGATCTGTTCACTTTCTATTTAAGGTTTTTGCATCTGTCTTCATAGGAGAGAATGATCTGTAGTTCTCTCTCTTTATTTTTTTCTGTTTATCAGGTTATAATATTCATGATGAACTAGCTCTGTAGTGACTGCTTTTTTAAATATCAGTTTATTGTTAATGCCGGCCTCTAGATTAGGGGTAACAGGAAGCAGCAAAGATATAAGGCTCCAAAGAGAATTTTGGGGTAGTCCCTGAGCCTGAGGCTGGGGATTAGGAGGGGCCTGGGGAGACTCTAGTCCCCCAAGGCCAGTGTGGTATATTAACATCTCCCAGGCTCTTAACATCTCTTCTCAGCACTGCCTGAGGGGTAGGAATAGCTGTGGTGTCCCTCTCAGAAGAAAGGATCAAAGGTCCCAGGCACTGGGGAGTACTGGCTTCTGCAAAGATGCACAGGGTCCAGTGTGTGGTTTTCATCACAGGATTTCTCAGAACTTCTCACATGAATCTCTAAGAGTAAGACAAGGTATTGACACTCAAGATGTCCTGAGGCTCAAGCCTCTTTGTTTTCCACAGAGAACACTGGAGAGTGGCCTGGAGTCAGCAGAATACCTTCTCCATTCCCATCACTCTCCTGTCTGCAAGCTCCTTGCCCACCTGGAGGACACTCACTGCTTTCTCCCAACCCAACTCTTGCATGGGATGAAACAAGCTACCTAACCCTGGGTATAGAGTGAGCATTTGCCTCACCAACAGAAGACTGTGGTCAGCCCAGCTCCTGAGCAGGCTCAGGGTCCAGCCGAGAGTTCAGACTGTGGGAGAGAAAGGAGCCGTGTGCCTCCTGCCCATGGGCTCCTCACTCTGCATCCTCCTGTGCTGATCTGTCCACACACTACCCCAGGCAAGGGCCCAGAGCATCCTTTGGCTTGGCAGACAGAGCTTGTGATTCTGATCCCATTATCAGTCCACAAGTTAAGCTGGCCCAGGTATGGGAGAAGATGGAGACTTGGCCACTGCCCACTCAGTCACATATTCAGTCATTCACCCCACAACCCAGGCCTGGGGAGGCGCAGTGACCCAAAGCCCTTCTTTGAAAGAGGAGTACAGCTGAGAGACAGGCAAAGGCAAGTGTGTAAATTGGATTAGGCATGGAAGCCAGTCCCTTCCCTGAGAAGGGCAGGAGACTCATAGGAGGCTTCATAGAGGAGGGACATCAAAGGATATAGACGGACAAGCAATTTGAGCAGAGAACACAGTGTAGATAAGGCACAAAGCCTGGATGCAGGTGGTAGAAAGAATAGATATGCCTGGACCACAGTGTGAGGAGCCACAGGGTGGGGGCTTTGTGTAGCACTACAGGGTGCTAACACCACCTCCCAGGGAGTTGAGTGGACTCTTAAATATGGGGGTGGGACCTCTATGCAGGAGTTCCTGGTTTAAAGCTGGCAACCAGGAGGACAGAGAGGATGGATAGAATGAGGAGTACAGGGAGGATGCAGCAGTGTTCAGTGGTGAGGGGTCAGAGGTTGGTGCCTCATCTGAAGTCCAGCTTGGTCCTCAAAGAGTCCCACCAGGCCCAGGGCATGCCCAGGTAATACTCAGAGGGCAGCTGGGCTGTCTCATGCTCTAACGAATGTGTCCAGATAGTGGAGAACATGGGGTTCAGGGGTGTAGTGTCCTCAGCTCCCACCTAAGACAGCAAGTGCTGTCAGTAAGCATAGAGAACTGGAACAATTCACAACCTGCTTCGGGAACATCCCACTTGGAAAGACCCTAGGGAAGGCAGGGGAAACATTGGCTACTCAGAACAGAAGAGAACTCTGATGCAAGCCTAGGCCAGTGTCTCACTTCACAAAAGGGGAAACCAAGGCAGAGAGGGCAGGCTTGCCCACAGCCCACAGCCAGGGGCATGGACCATGAAGCCGCAGCTCAGTGTCTGGTCCGCTGCACACCAGGGAACAAACTGTTCTGCCACCTCATTACAGTGAAGCATTCAGTTCAACCAAGAGTTGCGGAGTTAGCAGAACAAGGACATGAAGGGCAAAGCAATAATGTGAGCTCACTGGTTTTATTGTTTTTATGACTTTATCTTTTCAGTACTTTCACACAACATTGCCGCTGGGACTTCAGGTGGCCCTGGGGGCAGGCAAGGCAGGCAATGCTCCCACAAGACAGATGAAGCAGAGGAAGACGGAGTGCCCACCCAAGGGCTCACAGTCTGGGTAGGTTAAGGAGGACCAGCCCTCTCAAGGACCTGTACTCCCCATAGTGGGAGAGCCTTTCTAGCCACTGATGCTTCCCAAATGCCCAAGCCCAGCTGCTAGCGGAGGAACAGGGGCACCTGGAGAGCATTTCATGCCCTGAGCCCCTTCAGCCGATGCCCCTTGCAGCCCTCGGAGGAGGTGGCAGCAAGTGAACTGCTGAGGACGAGAGGATCATGTGTGTCACCAGTTACTCCCCTGGCTGGCCCTCCACAACCCCATGGCACCCCTCTGCCCTGCATGTGGGGACTACAAAAGGTGGTCCCTGCAGAGATTGGTGCAAGCTCTGCCTGTGGTGGTGGGCAGGGCTCTTCAACATCCAGAGAACCCCTCAAGATCCCTGGGGGACTGTGCCTCCATCATCCCAAGCAGGGAAAACTCCAGTGTAAAAAGGCAGGTCTCTCAGATAGGCCCATACCCATAGCTCAGGTCCGATTAGAGCTCAGACTCAGCCTTGAGAGGGACTGACCCTCTAACTACTGCTACGGGTAGGTTTCTCATGCTCATGTCACATCATGGGACCTGAAGGAGCCGGGAACGAGAGGGTCACCACAAGGAGGTTACCAGCTTGCCCAAGGTCCTTCCACTGAGTGGATAGTCCTCCAGTAAGCAGGCAGGTACTTCTGGACTCAGCTGCAGGGAGCATTTCATTGAGGAGAAAAACTCTGCTCAGCACTGTTCTTGCATGCTTTGCCTTGAGCTTCATTTTCCATATGCCATTTACTGCCCTTACAGTTGGATGCCAGGGTCCCCCTGCCACCCCACCTAGTGCCTTGCAGAATGAGCTCCTCACTCCTCACTGCTCCTCATCCCAGCTCTTTGGGGGTGGGTGTGCCCTGAGCACTTGCTGTGCCTTCTAATTTTTCACAATGAGGATTGTGATTCTTGTTTTTGTTTTACTAATGAATGTACTGCGACTGCAGAGGTCAAGTCCCTGGGTAGGGTCATGCCACCGGGAAGTGGGCCTCTCGGTTTCCACAGTGCTTAGGCAGCCCATGTTGCTGTCTCTTTAAAAAAAAAAATAAGGCAGACTCCTGGGTCCCAGAAGAGCAGTTGCACGCCCGCGTATACATGCACATATGCACACATACACATACACCCACAAGCAGGCTGGCCATTCTCCAGGCTCCAGGGAGCTAATTACATCACAGGAAACTGCGGTGTGAGTCTCATATCATCATGGATGTCCCCAGTGGAGGGTTCGAGACAGAACACATGTGGTGGAGCTGCGCGCCAGGCCCAGCTGCTGCAGGTGTCCGGCACAGCTGGAGGGCAGCCAGGTATCATGTGTGACTCGCCCAGGGAAGGGCCTTCATGCATGGCGGAGGGTCAGCAGAGCAGTTCCCAGCAGAGGCTTTGGGCCGAAGCGGGCTCTTGCTGCTTCTCCACAGGCGCTCTTGGCCTGGGCACGAGTTTTCTCTACAATGAGAACAATGTCAGCATCGTCACATTCAGGGTGGTGAAAGGCATCACACAGTACCTGACACAGAGGCATAGGAACAGTGTTCGTGACAAGGGAAACATGATCTCTGCCCTCAAATGGGATAATCCGCTGAGGGAAACGAGACCAACATCCCAGAAGCACCAGCTTCACTCAGTGCTTGTGACACACAGGTGTGTCTCTAGAGACACTTGTCTCTCTCTTAGGAGAGAGTCAATGAACAAACAAATCCGCAAGATGCTAGGCAGCGGTGACAAGCAAGTACAGTGAAGGAGGTGGGCCAGGCGAGAGGGCCCAGAGTTCCACTGGGGACTCCAGAATTCCCACAGGGGAGTTGGAGTGCTTAGGAAAGGCCTTTCTAGAGAGACATTTGAGTTTAGGTTGAGGGGAGAGAACAAGTCAAATAAAAGAAAAGAAAGGTGACAGAACAGAATATACAAGTGCAAGGGTCCAAGGCCACAAAGGGCTGGCAGGATGGGCAGGCAGTGTGACCCAAGAAGGAAATGAGGCTAGAGAAGGAGTGGACAGGTGGAGACCACAAAGGGACCTGGGGGCTGCCAGAAAGAATGTGGAATTCATTCTGGTTGCAGCAGGAAGCTACTAGAAGATTTGCACGAAAGAGTGACAGGATCCGACTGCCATTTTGGAAATTTCACACTGGTTAATGTGTTTTGGTAGGGGAAGCAGATTGTGGGGCCCAGAGAGGAGCAAGAGGCCCCTGAAAGGCTGCAGCTCTGGCCCAGGCACAAGGTGGTGGTGGTTCCAGTGAGGGTGGTGAGTGACGTGACTGATGGTAAAGACAGAGATAGAAAGGTTCCAAAGAAGAGAGCTGACAGAACCTGCTATACTGATGGGTGGAAGGGGTACTGACAGGACCTGCTGTACTGGGGGTGCGGGCTAACAGGACCTGCTGTGCTGTGGGCGCTGACAGGACCTGCTGTGCTGTTGGTGGGGTGCTGACAGGACCTGCTGTGCTGGGGGTGGGGTGCCGACAGGACCTGCTGTGCTGGGGGTGCTGACCGGAACCTGCTGTGCTGTGGTGGTGGGGAGGGCGTGGACAGGACCTGCCGTGTTGGGAGCTTGACAGGACCTTCTATACTAGAGTAGGGGTGCAGGGGAAGAAAGACCCAAGACGGAGAACTGAGGTATAAGTGGTGGTGGATGTAGTCCAGGCAAGCGTGAGGAGGAGGTCGACTCAGGGCAGGGAGTTATGAATAGAAGCAGAAAGGAGGAGAGGTTTGGGGGTCGTACCAGAATCAAAGAGTCTCAAAAAGTTTAGTGGAGAATAATCCTGTGGTTTTTAATCTGCTGAAGTAAAATGAGAGGCCAGAACTGGCCTCCAACCTCCTATACACTATAGCCCATCCCTCTATAATCCCTGAAGCACCCCTTGAGGAAACCCTTGGGTTGCCCTGAAAACACTTAATGCTAGAGCAAGGGTGGATCGAGGCCATCAGAAACCAGACCAGAGCTGGCTTACCTGCCTGAGTTAGTCCCACCCTCACCTGAAAGACCTTCCTCACCTGAGAGTTGGCTTGAAGTCTCTCCTTCCCTTTCCCCAACCCCTATCTTAGTAGTCAGCTGCTTCTCTTCTCTCTTCCTGGGCATGCTTCATTAAATCAGGGTCATGAAGGCCTAGAAGCAGACCCTTGATTTTGTCTAGGAAAAATAGCAGACCTAGAAGAGAATGCTGGGGAAGGGGCAGGCCTAACCCTAGGTCCTGGATCACCCCCACCTGACTCAACTCACCTTCCAGTGCTAGAAGTCCCTCTCAGTGTCTCAGTCATGAGACTTCCCAAGAGCTGAAACAACTTCTCCAAGCTCAAAGCAGGCAGAGGCAATGCCAAGCTTTGCCAATGCAAGGGGTCCCCTGTGGGTCTTTGCAGCCTGGAATTGAAGGGGATCTTGTGGCTACTCCAAACAGGTATCCCAAAATAAGTATTCTTGAGCCCAGTGCCCAGCCAGCCTGGATATCACACCGCCCAATAATTCTCAAAGGTTAAAGAGAGAGATTTGCCTTTCCACAATCTGGCCCAGCACCTCTCTGGAACACCTTTGGGAGTCCACCCCAGCTGCAACCCTTGAGGTCATCAGCAGGGTAGAGCCCTGCCAGAACTCGCCTTTGCCCAGGGCAATGCCTCTCTGTGATAGCCTCTTCCCTGCAATGGAGAGATGGCCTAAAATATGGCCTAAGACCTGCAGGGTTCCACCAGGTGGTCTTCATAGCCTCCAAGCTCTGCCTAGCTACCCATGATCACAGTCCTGGGGGACCTGGGAAGGCTAGAGTCCTTTGACCTCAGCCCAGGCCATGGCACCATCATCAAGGGTGGAGCCTGAGTGAGAACAGCTGAGTGGGAAAATAGTAGTCACTTTTTAAATGGGACCAGTCTACAGATGTCGTTCTCTTCATCCTGGGAAAAGAACGGTTACATTTTGTTCTTCAGACTATACAATTTTTAAAGGCCAAGAGACCATTTGAAGTGGGTGTGAAGTGGCATCCCACATCCACCCCAAGTTGTCTGAGCAGTCCACACCAGCTCATTCTTGTCCCTGCTCTCTACCCAGAAATGACTGCAGCCACAGTGGAGCGGGAACTCTCATCTCTGTCTCCTAGTGAGGTCTGTGCAAGTGCATGGAGGGACCTGGCACAGTGATTCTTCACTCTGGGCTTCAGTAGAGCTTGGGCAGAGTAGGTATGGGGTGACTCCTGCTGGCCTCTAGGGCCAGGGCACATAGGCATGTCTTAAGACTGAGATCATGACAAGGAGGCTGGTGTGTCAGGAGTAAGCCAGCCCTCAGAGACCTGACCCCCACCTCTTCCCTCCTGTCCTCCCCTTCAGCCGTCTCCACACTCAGCAGGAGCCCCAAGTGGCTGACTTGGGTGTCTTCAGGGCCCTAACATGTACTAGGAGACACCTAGCATGTACCAAGCCACACCAGGATGTGCCACTGACATCCCTTGACAATGAGTATACTCCAAAGAGGAAATCAGGGCCCAGAAACAAAGCTCTATCCAATCAGCTCATCTCCCAGATTTCTAAGATGCTTACCAGGATCTAATGAGTTCTATTCCCCAGTCAAAGCTGCAATGGGCCTCAGTCACATGCCCACAGGGCAGGAGGATGCTTGGCACCTTCTGGGAGCCCTGGCTAGTGAGGTCCTCCCCCGGTCAGATGTGTCTTTGCCTCTCTGCTTGCAATTATGGCTCTGCCCCTAGGTGTGCCCAGAATAATCCATCTCTCTCCTCACAGGTTCAGGCCCGGCGACCCTGGGTTGGAAGCCTCCACTCTGGTATGTGCCTTCGGATTGTCCTCTCTCCTGGGCCTCCAACCTCCTGTTGTAGGGAGTCCTGACACAGGAGCTGGCAAGCCATGGACGAGAGGCCACTTACTCCCTGACATGCTGTGAGGTGCTGTCACAGAGGTCTCCAGCATCCAAGTGGGCTCATATCACCACCCTCTCCCCCTCAGGCCTCCCTGTTCCAGAGAATCCCATGGTTCCCCAGCAGGATGAAATCTGGACTGCCACATCATATCCCACCTGCCAGCTGCCTGACCAAGGCACCCTGAGGAAGGAGGCAGACATGAGCCTGTGCAGTTGCCTCCTAATCCACAACATGTAGTCCTTTCCAGGCTAAGTATGATGATGACTAATTGTGTCAGTAGCCAGTCTCCACAGGAGGCTTGCGCCAATTAAAATGGAAATGCAGCTCTGTTCCCCACCCCCCTCACCCCTGGTGATTTGCCTGTGGGAGCTGGAGTGGAGGGGGGTGGGATCTTTACACTGACACGCAAAGATACTGGTTGAGCACAGCAATTCATCTCAGGGGGCCTGCAGTGGGATTTAATTAAGGCCAAATCTGCCATAATATTTGGCCCTTGCTACTGGGGCTACTCTGGATGGTGGGGCTGAGTGATCCTTCTTTCTTGTTCGCCAGAACCACAAGGTCAGACACAACTTCTGGAATGCCCCAGATACTCCCTCTACTTACCAGGCCTCCCAGGACCTTGTACCTCAACTGCATTCTATGTCCAGCAGGGAGATGGAGACACCTGCAGGACTGCCTGGGGAGGCTTAAACCTGTTCAGTGTGTGCCACACAACTGACCACAGTCCTCAAGTATGCCTGGGGGCTTCCATGGTGGGGGGTGGGGGGGAGTGCAGGGGGGCAGTTGCACAGAGGGCAGTGTGAGGCAAGACCCTGAGCAGAGTAACCTCCTCCTCAGAAATGCCCATGTGAGGCCAGGGAGGTGAGCAGTTATTCCCTCCTCAGAGGTCCCTGTGTGAGGTCCCTGGAGGCAAAGACAGTCACCTCCTCCACAGAAATGCTCGTGTGAGAGTAGGGAGGTGGACATGGCATGGTATGGTCATTCCCTCCTCAGAAGCTCCTGTGTGAGGCCCAGAGAAGTAAGTAGGGTAGCCTCCTTCTCTTTAGAAGTGCCCATGGGGATGCCAGTGAGATAAGGACCATCACCTCCTCCTCAGAAGTGCCTGTGTAAGGGCTGAGGGAGAAGCGCACTCTTCAGGCCTCAGGTGGGCCTGACTGGGGATACTGTAGGAAAGATGTGCCCTTTGAGATGGATCCCACTAATTAACACTCCCCACCAGCTATCCCACCCCACTTGTTGCCAGAACCCCTGGCCAATGCTGACACAAAGACACAGGAGAGGAAAGGGCACAGCCCACCAAAGCCAAAGACAGACGCACCTGTAGCACAGTCAATAGAGCTGGCTGGGTCAGCAAGGGAATTCTATGGCTCTGCTTCATGAACCAAAGTCCAGTAGGAGGAAGGGATAGGTGCTACCTCACCCTCCATCTGTCCAGCCCCTCAGAACCCAGCACAGAGCTAAGCAGAGACCTAGAGTGTCTCTGCACTTGCCTGGGCAGCTGCCTGCCTATCTGCAGCTGGTAGGATATGCTTTTGCTCATCCCTCTTCACAGGACAGCAGGGAGGGGAGAGGCTGCACCCCTCCTTCTCATCCATCCTCCAGAGTGCACAGGCTCCACTGGCTCCCGCCAACATCAGTTGAGCCTCAGCTCCTCACTCACCCGCCCTGGGCTCTGGGGGCCCGAGGTAGAGGGCATAAGCTCTGTGCAAACATCCTGCCTTCTCCCCAGGATATTTTCTTTAATAAAAGACCATGGAAATGTCAGCTAGTCTAAACAAATAGCCAAGTTTTCTAGAGGCAAGCAGCTTTCATATAAGCACCTTCAGGCCCACTTTTCGAGGTAGCTTTGAGAAATTGTGTGCCAGAAAGGAAGCAGGGAATCCTTCCTAGTGGTGTGAGCATTTAGGGTTGTGACAAGTGAGCCCAGAGAGACAGGGCTTGCAAAGTCCCTGAGATGGAAAGTGGGTCCTTGACCTGGTGCAGAGTGGCTGACCGGGGTCCCTGAGGAGCCAAGGCCCCATCAGATAAGGGCTCTCTCCTGAGGACCCTCAGGCAGGGCCTGCCCCATGGGAAAAGGGGCAGGGGTGGGAGGCTGATAACAAATGTCTCTCAGACTTCTCTCCCTCTCTCCCCCCCCCTTGCAAGGGGCCACTTCCTGGAGCCCCATCTTTCTGACGCTGAGGGACCTGCAAGGGGGAGAGGGGAAGCCCAGCAGTGGGGAGGAACTTGCAACCCTGTACCTGACAAACTGAGGCCTCAGCCTGGCCAGTGGCAGGGTGGGAGCATGGGTGAGACTCATGGCACAGGCCATAAATGGCAGCCAGGGAGCTGAATCTGTTCAGGGATTCAGGAGTGTCCCTGTAATCCTACTGCATAAACAGCAGGCCATGGGCCCCCATGCTCCTCCTTGGCAGGGCAGACCCAGCTGCAGCCACGTGCCAGTGAGGGTGGGCAGGGCCCAGGCTGCCTCTATAGTCAGTAAAGCTTTTCAAGGTGTGGGTTCTGCTTTGAGATAGGAAGCACACTTGTTAGGAGAGCTAACGGTGTCAGGACCGGCTCAGAAGAGGAAGCTGAACTTCCAGATACCAGACTTGGGCTCTGACAGACAGTCTGAAGCTGCTCAGAGGGCCAGGCCACTTATAGGGCAGCAGTAAAAGTGGACCTTGTTGCAGGCACCTGCACCTTTAGTCACTGATGGAAAAGACTGAGCTCCAACAGGCAGAACAACCAAAACTGAACAGGTTGGGAAGAGCCAAGACTAAAGCCAGTGGTCAGCTCCTCACTAAGACAAGGCATAGGGGACACCACACAAGGGAGAAGGGCATGGGCCCTGGAGTCCTGTAGGCCAGGCTAGAATCCCATCTCTGCCCCTGATATAACAGCTAAAGAAGTCATGGGGCCTCCCAGAGGCCCCCTTTCCTCATCTGTGAAACAGAGGAAGTGATTTCTTCCTCAGGCTGCATTAGGTGGAGAGAATGGGGTGATGTGCCCCAGGCTTGGGGCTGTGTTCAGTCCCTCCTCACAATCCCTCTGATTTAAGGCAGGCCCTCCTTACCCAGAGGCATCCATCCTTGGGGCTCCAGGTGACAGATGGCATTTTCCCAAAATGGTCACAAAAGTATTTCTAGTCATACACACTCTTTCAGAATCTTGCCATTCCCCCATCAAGAGAGAATCGGTTTCCCCTCCCCCAGATCCTGGCACAGGTGGTGGGTGGCCAGCAGGGCCTTTATGACAAATAGAATTAGAATTAGGATAAACAGAATTCCACAGAAGTGATGCTAAGTGAAATCAGAGGCTAGGGCAGATACAGTGGCCGTTTTTTCTTGCTGCTCTCTCTCAGGAGGCTCACCCTTGGAGCCAGCCTCCATACTATGAGGAAGCCCAGGGCTCCCAGGATCCTGCCTGATGAGCCCAAACAGCATCCAGCACCAGTCCTGCAAGCCAGGAGTCTTTGGATAACTCCAACCAACCCAGCTGACACAAGCAGAACAGAGACAAACTGTCCCCACTGTGCCCCACCCAATTTGCAGTCTCGGGAGCCCAATCAATATGTCAGTTAAGCCACTGAGCTGTGGAGTGGCTTGCTTTGCAGCAAGAAATAATATGCAGAGCATCAGGGTTCTGGGACTGGGCCTTTCTTTCCTGGACCCCCAAGCTGGATGCTGGCATGGGGCAGCTGAGAGCCAGCAACACCCTTCCATCTCTGTAAGATTCTAGCCTGAGCAAGCTGTCACCTTGAGAGGACTGTTTCAGGAGAAAGGACCCTGTGACTGTTCTGTCCCTGCCAGCCCAAGGTCCTGAGACAAGGTTAGACCTGGAATCCAGGACTCCTGGACCCTCAGGAATATAACCCCACCCACCATGAGCCAGGTGCTGTGCACCAGTCACTGTTCAAACATTCTCATCTAACTTACATGAGAATACCACATGGTCAGTGCTGTTCACTGGAGAAAACTGAGGCTCCAGGTTCAGCTGAGTCTCTTGTCTAATGTATCCCCACTTGACCTTGAAGGAGATACACTGGGGTATGATTTAAAAGCCCTCACTCTAGATGCCTTCCCTGCAGCCCCTGTGCTAGCCACTGCAACCCACTGCTGGAGGAGGAGCAACTCTCAGCCACGGGCTGCCCCCATCAATCAATATTTTTAATTACTTACATGATTGACTAATAAAATTCTCCACTGACTAATTGATTTTTTGATCAGGGAGACCCTCTATTTTTATTAAAAGGCTACTTAGATGATTTTTTTTTCTACCTAAATGGGAAGTTGTATTTCTTTTGGTCATTTTGGAAAAAGAAAAATGAGAGGGCACAAGAACAATGGAAGACCCCTAGGCCAAGAAGATTTCAGGTCCAAACTGACCCAGCAATAAATTATCAGAACCCCATCACCACGTGTCTGCTGAATACCCCTATGGGTATTCAAGGCGCTGGCATGGGGACCTTTGGGCTTGGGTGGGCAGCCTAGGGACATGCTTTATCCAACTTCCAGCTGTTTCCATCTTTTCCCCCTTAGAAATGGAGTCTCAGCCAAGCTCAGTGGCTCAGCCTGTAATCCTAGCACTGTGGGAGGCCAAGGTGAGTGAACTGCCTGAGCCCGCGGGTTCGAGACCAGCCTGGGCAACTTGGCGAGACCTCGTCTCTACAATAAATAAAAAATTAGCCAGGCATGGTTGTATGTGCCAGTAGTTCTAGCCATTTGGAAGGCTAAGGTAAGAAGGATCGCCCGAGCCCAGCAGGTTGACTCTGGGGTGGTCGTGAGCATGCCATTGTACTCCAGCCTGGGTAATAGAGTGAGACTCCAACTCAAAAAAAAAAAAAAAGAAAAAAGAAAAAATGGAGTCTCACTCTGTCATCCAAGCTGGTGTAGTGACACCATCATAGCTCACTGTAGCCTCGAAACTAAGCAGTCCTCCCACCTCAGCCTCCTGAGTAACTAGGACTACAGGCACATGCCACCACGCCCAGCTAATTTTTTATGTTTTGTAGAGATGGAATCTTGCTATATTGCCCAGACTGGTCTCAAACTTCTAGGTTCAAGCAGTCCTCCCACCTTTGACTCCCAAAGTGCTGGGATTACAGGCATGAGCCATCACACCCAGCCCCCATTATTGTTAAAGGAGAGCTATAAACTTTCCCTTGATTTAAATATGAGTATTGGGTTCTAAATTACAAAATTAACTCATTCATTATACATAATTTGGAAAAGACAAGCAAATCTCAAAAAATACATAAATAAAAGAGGGCTTCCCAAGGGGGCAGGTAGGCTATGGGCAAGTGATGGTGACTCTATCAGGGCTGACTTCTGATTTCCAGAGGATCCAAGGCCCCAAAGAACTGTCACCATAAAACCAATCCAGACAGCCAACTGTCCTCCAGAGAATAATGATCACGGGCTAACACATCTAATAGGCTTTTGGTTTTTGTTTTTCTTTTACCAGATTGATATCCTAGTGTCGATCTGGTTTGGTGATGACCCTGGACTGCAGTGGCCTTTAAAGATTCATTTGTAAATGACTTCAGAGCAACCTGTCCTGGGACATCTCCCTATGGTATACCCTAATGTCACCATTTTCCCTGGGCAGCCACCAAGCACAGGACAGGCCTTGGCAGTGACAGCTAGGGTGAGGGAGGGTGGGCATATGTGATGAAAGAGGGGCAGGGTGCAAACGGAGGGCATAGGCCTGCGTACAGAGCCCCCATCGCAGCCACAGGAGGCTCCTTCCCTACCTGCCTGAGGGTTTCATTGGACACAGTAGATGAGGGTGCTGCCCCTGGCTCAGCTCTGGGCCCCGCTACCAACTCTGCCTGTTATATCCAAGGTCACAGTCATCCACTGTCACTGATTTCACTCTGACCTCATCTTTGTTAAGTAGCACATACCCTGCAACCAGAACAGTGCCCGGCACATGGTGGGTGTTCAGGGATTAAGTCACAATTGAATACTGAATTATTCCATGGTAATGATTAACAGTCTTAGGATGGCCTCCACACAGTCCTTCTGAGTCAGGCCCTGGAGCTGTAGAGACAATAAGCCTCTTCCCTTAGAAAGGTCACTGCCAATGTGCATAATGACAATAGCACAGAGGTGACAGGGACAACACTGTCACTATGTCACAGCCCGTCCGCACAGACCAGGCAAGTACACTCTTTGTGCCTCAAGACCGCGCCGTACACAGAGGTCACCAGTGAGTCCTCAAGGACAGAGGGGCTGAGTGACTTCCCAGGACACACAGCCTGTGTGAAACCAGTCATCTGGTTTTCCCCAGGGGACATGTCTCAGGACCACTCAGACTCAGAGGTTTCAGAACTGTAGAATATTTTGCTGGTGACCTGCCATCAGCGTCATGTGAGACCCCCCCGACCCATAGCCCACCACCACACCCATGGGATCCAGAATGCCTCTGGAACCTAATTCTACTTTTAACTAAAGTAAAATTAAATTTTTTTCTTATACAAAAATAATTTCTACTCAAAGCAGAAATCCAAGAAATAGAAAACCATGTAGAAAAAAAAAAGTAACTTCTCTTTCCCAAACTAATGACTTGGGAAGGAAAATTGGGGACACTCTAGTTACATGAAGGCCCGGGAGCACACCAGTCACTCATCTGCAGATCTCTGCACCTGGGGCCTGATGCTGTGAGTCACTGCCTTCTGGAGGTGTGCTCTCCCTGGCTGGCCAGCCAGAGCTGCAATGTCAGAGCCTTCCCAAATGGCCCCAGGGTTTCTTTTCTGCCCCTCTCCTGCCCTGCCAGCCTGCTCCACTCTCTCATATTGACTTGGAACTTAGCCTCAGCCCTCTCTCCTCAGTGAGTTCATGTGCACAGGGTTTCCACCCACACATGCTATTCACACCGATTGCTCTGACACTCTGAAAAGTGCTTCAAGTTATCCCGATCTGTCCCCAACATGCACTTCACCCTCCAGTTGACCCTCCCTGCTGCAGCGGGAGGCAGTCTTCTCCTCCCAGGTGCTCAATTCAAAACCCTGGAAGCCCAGCAACTCTGCCATTGTCCCCACCCATCATTAGCAAACCTTCTGTTAGGGCACACTCCTAGCAGGGACCTCCAGAATGTTAGGTCAGGCCCACCAGGGGTGTGGGTGTCTGGTGTGCAATCCAGTGCCGCATGAAAGATGAAAAGAATTGTCCAGAAGTTAGATTAGAAAATACAGTTTATTTAAAAACTAAATTAGAGAGAGATAAAGAGAGAGAGAGAGAGATGGAGGAGATTCACCTCCCCAAGATAGGGAAGGGCACCAAAGCCAGGAAACATGGCCTGGCCATAGCTCAAAGAGCAAATAGCCACACTATAGCTTAGTAAGGCAATGGTGACTGGATGTTCATGGTTGAGTCCTTTTAATCCTTTGCTTTGATGGGGGAAGTTCATTAAGGTAATTGGGTGGTGGTCTGCTCCACTTCATCATAAAGGGGCAGGTAAGGGCAGGTACTGACATCAGGTAATGGACAGCAGGCAAATGGGTGGGTTAGTTACATGATTGCTGTCATGGTGGTAGGCTAGATGAGAGGAGACAAGGGAAGGGGTTTTCCTGCAAGAGACCTGTCAGACATTTCCAGTCCACAAACTCCTTAGCAAAATGTGGTCTTATTTTCATTTCTATGGCTTCAGCCAACTAAGGGGTTATCTTTGACCTTCCACCTCCAGGAACCTGAAAGTTTCTTAAAGATAGTATGCTGACCCATGAATTGAAAGGTTGGGCTGTCCTTGTCTTGCAGCTGATGGAGATTTGCTGAGGGGGTGGGGTAGGCTGTGACAGCTTGGCCTGCAGTAAAATGTCTGAATGCTTCCTAAAACCTGCCTATTGGAAATTCATCTATGTCTAACCTGTGCAAGATTCAAAGAGCGTCAGTCTAAACAAAAATGACTATGCTGAGGCAAAATGTGAACTAAGTTTATTCTAAGTTTCCCGGAGTCCCTCTTTCTACCCTCCAGCCCCACCTGGGGTCCCAACCTCCCAGCAGCCCTCATCTGCCCCACTGCACTTCCTTCTGCACTTCCCCTGCTCACGATTTTCAATGCAATGATCCTGAGAAAGCAAAAGCTGGTCATGAACTCCTCTCATCACTCTCCCCTGACTCCCCCTGGCTTCCTCTAAGGAAAATCCACTGTCTCTATGGTGGCCTTCATTATCCCATGGGACCTACCCTGCTGCCCTGCCACCTCATTTCCCCAGACCCATCCAAAGCCCCACACTCAGGAACTCAGACCTCCTGGTGGCTCCTGGAACTCACTGAGCATGTTGTTCTCCCAAAGCTGAGACAAGGACTTGGGGGCAGGTAGCTGATTCAGAAGGCCATGCCAGGAGGCAAGAGTGAGAGGGGAAAGAAAGCCAACACAGGGGTCACCAATGGCTGCAGCTACTGAAACCTCCAAAAGG
The DNA here is from genome assembly GCA_027257055.1 of Cephalopachus bancanus. Taxonomy (NCBI): domain Eukaryota; kingdom Metazoa; phylum Chordata; class Mammalia; order Primates; family Tarsiidae; genus Cephalopachus; species Cephalopachus bancanus. Next base: position 410,988 of record JAPVLO010000184.1, on the reverse strand, counting down.
TTTTCAATTGCCCATTAGGGGGACATGGTTTCAAGGGTTGCCAGCTTTACCTTCCTGAGCCTCCAGTCTTCACTTGAGCCCAGCCCTCCTGGCCTCATGAAAGCCCAAAGCAGAAAGCAGAAAGAACCAGGGCATGGACTTCGGTGGACACCATGGGTGAGAAGTGACTCTGAAGGCACAGAACTATCCCACAGCTGAGAATGAAGACAGGCAGATGGAGTTGCCTGGGGACACCTTGAGGTTTTTGCTGTCTATGTCTTGTATCAGGACCTGGCCTGGAATATTGTTTCTCACCTAGTGACACACTTCTTGCTCACTTCCTTCAGATCATGTACCAAAGTCATCTGTCCAGAGCTGTCCATGGGCCCCTATGGATGCAACACCTCCATTGCCCCACCCTTCATCCTCCCTCCTGCATGAATAAGGAAGTAATATCAGCTCTCATCATTTCCTGATGCAGTGTGCATTTATTGGTTTAGTTACTGGTCTCACTCACTAGAACACAGACTTTCATCCCCACCAGCTAGTACTTCCCCCTCCCCATCTACGGTAGTGTCAGTGAAGACCACATAAGGAGCCAGAACTCCCACTCCCACCAAGCACTAATGAGGAGTTCCCTGAACTTCACCTGTCAACAGGGGCTGAATGAGAAACCTGAACGTCTATTTCTACTTGGTAGTAAGCAGGTATTGCCTCCCACTTTCCCTGCCAGACACTGTCAGAAAGAACCAGCTGAAACAGATGATTTCATAACAAAATATCGAAACATAAGCATATCTAGGTTTCTAAAAAGAATTTCTAGTCACACCAAGACCCAGGGTTTCTCAAACTAAATGGAAACAATCATATATGCTGACATCTAGATGAAAAAGATGTTAGAATTAGAATTACCTGTTAAAAATGTTAAGGCATCCATCACAAAAATGACTCATCAAGCAATTGAAAATATGCTTGAAATAAATTGAAAATTAGAAAATCTTAGGAAAAAAGTTACAATGTAAAGAAGAACTGAAAGAGAATTTCAGAACTGAAAAATACATTAAGAAAAAAATGATGATTGGGATTAACAGAATGAAGAGGACAGAAGAAAGAACCAGGAAACAGGAAAAATGAATAGAATTTACTCAGTCAAACAACAAATAGAAAATAGATTTTTTTAAAAATAGAGCAAGACCTGAGGAACTACAACACAAGGCCAAATTTTCATGCCGTTCAAGTCTCAGAGGAAAGTAGAAAGAGAATTGACTGGAAAAGTACTCAAAGAGATAATGGCTGAAAAACTTCTCAAAGTAAGAGTTGTAAACCTATAGATTGAAGAAGCTGTGTAAATCCCAAGAAGAATTAAGCCAGAGAAATGTATGCCAGGACACATCATAATTAAATTTCTGAATCAAAAACAAAAAATTGGCCTAGTGCAGTGGCTTACATATGTAATCTCAGCACTTTGGGAGGTTGAGGTGGGAAGATGACTTGATGCCAGAAGTTCAAGACTAGCCTAAGCAAGAAAGCAAGACCCTATCTCTACAAAAAATACAAAAATTAGGCAGGCATGGTGGTATGCACCTGCAGTCTCAGCTACTTGGGAGACTGAGGTGGGATGATCATCTGAGCTCAGGAGTTTGAGGCTGCAATGAACTATGCACTGCACTTCGGCCTGGGTTTTTTAAATATGACCTAATTATATGCTCTCTGAAAGAAATACACTTCAAATATAATTACCAAGGCAGTATGAAAGTAAAACAATGGAAAAAGACATATCATTCAGGCATTAATTGAAGGAAAGCAGAAGTGACTATATTAATATCAGACAAAATAGACTCCAGAGCAAAGAATGAGACACTAGCTCAAAAAAAAAAAAAAAAAAAAAAAAATATATATATATATATATATATATAGAGAGAGAGAGAGAGAGAGAGAATGACAATTCAAATAACTATGGGCTTTTCATCACAATCACAGAACTTAGCAGGAAGTGGTATCACATTTTTCAAGTGCTGAAAGAAAAGAATTGTCAACCCAGAATCCTTTACCCAGTGAAATCATTCTTTTCTTTCTCATTCTCAGATCAAGGAAAATCAAAACAATTGTCACTGATGCTCAAAAAAATGACTGAAGGAATTTCTCCAAACAGAAAGTAAGTAATAAATTGAGGAATATTGGAACAAAAGGAAGGAAGAATGTAGTAAGCAAAAGTTCAGGTAAGCATAATAGGTCCTCCTTCTCGAGTTTTCTAAATTAGGTTTGATAATTGAAGCAAAATTTATAACACTGTTTGATCTAGTTCTAAATGTATAAGGAGGAAATATTTAAGACAATTATATATGAGAGAAAATGAAAGGACATAAACACAGGTAAGGTTTCCATGCTTCACTCAAACTGGTAAACTGTTGACATCAATAGACTGTGATAAGTTATATTTATATAATGCAATACCTAGGAACACCACTAAAAAAGCTATACAAAGAGATGCACTCAAAAACACTGTGATTAAATAAAAATGAAATTCTAAAAAATGTTCAAGTAAACAAAGGAAGGCAGAAAATGATAAAATAGAAATTTGAAACAAAGAGAACAAATAAAAAATAAAATGGAAAATAAACCCTAACATTAATAACTACATATAAATGGTACAAATGTACTATCAAAAGACAGAGATTGGCAAAGTGGATTTTTAAAATATGACCTAATTATATGCTCTCTGAAAGAAGTACACATCAAATATAATTACTGAGGCAGTATGAAAGTAAAATAATGGAAAAGACATATCATGCAGGCATTAATCGAAGGAAAGCAGAAGTGACTATATTAATATCAGACACAATAGACTCCAGAGCAAAGAAAATTGCCAGAAACAAAGATAGATATCCTATAATGATAAAGAATCAATCCATCAAGTAGACATAACAATCCTAAATGTATACACACCAAACAACAGAGCTATAAAATATAGCAGAACTGAAAGGAGAAATAAACAAAATTGCGATCATGGTCAGAGACTTCAACAATGCTCTTTCAATAGTTCATAGAACTAGTATGCAGAAAATTAGCAAGAATATAAGAGAACTCAACAACATCATCAACAAACAGAATTGAATCAACATTTGTAGAACTTCCCAACCAGCAACAGCAAAATACACACTTTTTTAAAGTACCCACAGAGCACATACCAATAGATACCATATCCTGGACCATAGAACAAACCTCTACAAGTTTTTAAAAAACTGAACCCATGTCAGGTGTGGTGGTTCAAGTTTGTAAAGCCAGCACCTTGGGAGACTGAGGTGAAAGGATTGCCTGAACCCATGGGTTTAAGAAAAGCCTGAGCAAGTTGGTGAGACCTCATCTCTGCAGTAAATCAAAACAATTAGCCAGGCATGGTAGTGCACATCTGTAGTTCTGGCTACTTGGAAGATTTAGGCAGAAGGATTACCTGAGCCCAGCAGGTCAACACTAGGGTGGCCATGAGCATGCCACTGCACTCCAGCCTGGGTGACAGAGTGAGACACCAACTCAAAAATTTAAAAAAAATTGAACCATTTGGTATGTTTTCTTTGACTACATGGTATGAAACTAGACATAATAACAGAAAGATAACAGGAAACTCTTCAAACACTTGGAAACTAAACAGTTCACTTCTAAATAATCCATGGATCAAAAAAGAATTATCAAAGAAAAAAAATTTTTTTTTGCTTCGTATTCAATATATTAAGGAGACAGTCATACATTTCAAGAATTGCTTAAATTCTGATATCCAGATTTAAGCATAAACATATGATGAGACTTTTAAACATAGAATTAAAGCTACTCATAGTTTGCTATCCTACCAACATTAAATTGAAGTTACGTTGGAGCATGGTTAAAAGTAAGCCTGTAACATACCTAAGGAACACCTTCCTATATTGTGCAAGAAAATTACTTCATGTGAAGTTCTCTTCACTTTAAATTTTTAAGTTACCCAAGCTCTGGAAGTCACTACTCAGAGGCTTATCATGGTCCAAAGAGAAGGTAAAAAATAACCAGGATTGGTCAAGATATATATATATATATATATATACCACCATCCATATATATATATATATTGCCTCTGTCAACATGAACTTTTAGGATCTTCTTCTTCCTAACTATCTTCCTTCCATTGCAGCTTTTACATCTATCTTTAGGACTGATCCGTTCCCCATGACCCTGGCACTCCATGCACACAGATTGAACTTGCTGAACCATTCCGGGTCCTATCTGATGAATTCTTATTTGCATTCCAGTACCTCAGCAATTGGGACAGCACTCTACCAATCCTTTCTTACCACCGCTGCCTTCACATTTGTCACAAATCACATTCTTTTGCAGAGCCAGTTTTCTTGTTGCACCATCATATAAATCTTCTAAGGTTACTGAAAGCTGATGCATGACATCCTTACCTCTCCTTTCTCTCTGCATCCTTCCTCCTCCTCCAAAAAACATATTAAACATGTCCGTGGGGAAGCCAAAACCTCCACCTGCTCCACCCTCTTTAATTGCCTGTTCTCCTCCTTTGTCATATAATTCCCTTTCCTTTGCATCAGAGAGAACTTCATAAGCTTGAGAAATCTGTTTAAACTTCTCTCCTTCATTTGGATTCTTATCAGGGTGGTACTTCAAGGCCAGTTTCCTATAAGCCTTTTTCAATTCATCATGAGTGGCATTGGGTTTGACCCCCAAAACATCATAGCAAGTGGTTTCTTTCACCATTTTCTACAGCCAGTGAGCAGGCTGAGGGCAGCGTGGGGCAGCGGGAAGGAGAACACAGCTGTGGGCAGCTTGGGCAGCCACTACTCCTCCACCTCTCACCAAGCGTTCTGAAAAGGACAAAGAAAATTTTTTAAATATATCAAGTGAAAATTAAAATATCGCATATCAAAATTTGTGGGACACAGCTACAGTAGTGATGAAAGGGAAATTTACAGCACCAAACACATATAATAAAAGTGAGAAAACAGCTCAAATAGATAATATAATCTCCTCCCTCAAGAACTTAGGAGGACAAAAAGAGCAAAATCACCATAAAGCAAGGAGAAAGATGAAACAACAAAAATAAGAGCAGAATTCAATTAAATTGAAAATAGAAAAATAATACCAAAAGCCAATAAAACAAAAAAGCTGGTACTTTAAAAAGTAAATACAATGGTAAACCTTTAGAATGATTGACAAAGAAAATAAAGACTAAAAATTACCAATATTAGAAATGAAAGAGGGGTTATCACTACAGATCCTACAGACATCAAAGGATAATAGGGAGTAATATGAACAAATCTATACACATAAATTTGACAACTTCAACACGGCCAATTCCTTCAAAATCACAAACTACAACCACTCAACCAATATAAAATAGATAATCTGATGGCTTATAACTATTAAGACAATTGAATTTGTGATCTGTAAAACTGCCAAAAAGAAATCTTCAGGTTCAGATAATTTCAGTGGAGAATTCTACTAAACACTTAAAGAATTAACACCAGTTCTACACAATCTTTTCCAAACAATAGGAGGGAAAATATTTCCAATTTATTCTGTGAAATTAATGTTACTCCGTTGCTGAATCCAGACCAAAATGGTACAAAAAAGGAAACTATTAGTCAATGCCCTTTGTGAATATAGATGCAAAAATACTTAACAAAATAATGACAAAAAGAATTCAAGAGTATACAAAAATAATTACATACCATGAAAAAATTATATACAAGGTGTAATTTATTCCAGGAATGTAAACCCAGGTTAACATTTGAAAAGCAGTCAGTGTAATCTACCATATTAACAGGCTAAACAAGAAAAATCACATGATTATATCAATCAATTAATACAACACTTATTTCTGTGTTTAAAAAAAATTCCAGAAAAAAAAATAATGGATGGAACTTACTCAACTTACTACTACAGAGTTTCTAGGAAAACAAACAAAAAAAATCTATAGTGAACCTTAACTTAATAGTGAAAGCCTGAATACTTTCCTTCTAAGATCAGGGACAAAGCAAGGATGTCCACTCTCACCACTCTTATTCAACACAGTGCTAGAAGTTCTGGCCATTGAAAAAAGACAAAAAAAAAGAAAAAGAAAGAAAGAAAGAAAAAAAGAAAAGAAAAGGCATATATATTGGAAAGTAAGAAATAAAATTATTGTTCCTACTTACAGACTGTCTAGGTAAAAAATCCTAACACGTTGGTTTAAAAAAAATCTCTTAAAACTAGTAAGTCCAGTAAGGTTGCAGGATGCTAGATAAACATACAAAACTAAATTTTATTGTTATATACTAGCAAAGAATTCATGAATACTGAAATTAAAAATATGATAACATTTACAATAACTCAAAAAAAGAGAGAAATACTTAGCTGTAAATCTAATTAAACACAGACAGGACTTGTATGTGGAAAACTATACAACATTAATGAAAAAGATCAAAGAAGATCTAAATAAATGGGACACAGACATATTGCATTCATGGAATAGAAGATTCAACATAGTAAAGATGCCAATTCCTCCCAAATAGGTATATAAGTCTAACACAGGTCTTTTAAAAATCTCAGGAAATTTTTTGTAGATGCAGACAAGTTTTTGTTGTTGTTGTTGTTGTTGTTGTTTTTGAGTTGGAGTCTCACTCTGTCACTCAGACTGGAGCCTCGACCCTCTGGGCTCCGGTGATCCTTTCGCCTCAGCCTTCCAAGTAGCTGGAACTACAGGCGCATGCTACCATGCCCGGCTGATTTTTTGATTTATTGTAGAGATGAGGTCTTGCTGCCCAGGCGGGTCTCGAACCCGCAGGCTCAGGCAATCCACTCACCTCAGCCTCCCAAAGGCGTGGGATTACAGGCTGAGTCACTGAGCCCGGCTAAGTTTTTTTTTAAATGTATGTGGAAAGACAAAAACTGGAATAGCTAAAACAATTTTGGAAAAAGAAGAATAAAAGGAAAGAAACAAACCTACTTTACTTCAGAATTTATTACATGGCAACAATAATCAAGACTATGTGGTACTGGCAGAGGAAACAGCACATAGATCTAAGGAATAGAACAAAGAAGCCAGAAATAGACCCACATAAAATCTGCACAAATGATTTTTTTTTTTTTAGTCAGGGTCTCACTCTGTCACCCAGGCTGGAGTGCAGTGGCATGATCACAGTTACCACAGCCTTAACCTGCTGGATTCAGGCAATCCTTCCACATCAGCTTCCCAAGTAGCTGGAACTACAAGTGCATGCCACCACACCTGGCTAATTGTTTTAAAATGTATTGTAGAGACAAGGTCTCATCAAGTTGCACAAGCTAGTCTTGAACCCCTGGGCTCAGGTAATCCTCTCACTTCTGCCTCCCAAAGTGCTGCGATTACAGACCAAGCCACTGTAACCAGCCAATTTTTGACAAATGAACAAAAGCAATTCAATAAAGGAAAGATAACCTTTTCAACAAATAACACTGGAACTATTGGACATCCATCGTGAAAAAAGTGAAACTTGACCCAAGTTTTTCATACTTTATACAAAAATTAATTCAAAATGGATCATGAAATTATTTGTAAAAGTAAAACTTTCAGAAAAAAATATAAAATATTAAAGATCTAGGGCCAGGCAAAGAGATCACATACTTGTCATCAAAAACACAACCCATAAAAGGAACTATTAATAAATTGGGCTTCACCAAAATTTAAGACTTTTTTTCTGCAAAAAAAAAAAAAACACACCCTATTATGAGGATAACATTTTAGGAAACCTACAGGGTGAAAGATATTTGAAAACCACATATTCAACAACAAACTGATATCTAGAATATAGGAAGAATTCTCAAAACTCAACAACAGAAAACAATATCCAATTTGAAAAAAGATTAAAAAATATAAACAGATGTTTCACTGAAAATGATATGCAGGTGGCAAATCCGCATTTGAAAAGATATTCAACATCATAAGTCATTAGGAAATGCAAATTAAAATCACAATGAGATTACTATTAGAAGAGATAGAAAGAAAACTAGTGACAGTATCAAATGCTGATGAGGTTGTAGAGAAACCAAATCACTCACGTATTGCTGATGGGCTGTAACATGAAAAACAGTTTGGCAGTTTCTTTAAAATAAAAAATAAACAAACATGCAACTACCATATGACCCAGCAACTGCTATCCCATAAAAATGAAGAAATGAAGACTTATATGCACACAAAAACTTGTACACAAAAAATTTAAAACAGCTTTATTTCTAATAGCCAAAAACTAGAAAGAACTAGATGTCCTTTATGAAGTAGATGGTTACACAAACTTTGGTACATCCACACCATGGAATAGTAAACAATAAGTAGGAACACACTATTGATACAGGCAACAACCTGGATGAATCTCCAGAGAATTATGCTGAATGATAAAAAAGCCAGACCCAAAAGGTTACATATATTGTATGATTCCTCTTGAAATTATAAAATTATAGAAATGGAGAACTAAATAATGGCTGCCAGGGTTTAAGGAAAGTGCGGGGTTGGAGAGAAGTGGGTGTGGTTATAAAAAGGCAACAGGAATGATTCCTGAAGTAATAGCAGTGTTATGTATCTCCACTGTATCAATGTCAACTCTTGGTTGTGACACTGTATTATAGTTTTGTAAGATGTTACCGCTGGGAGAAACTAGGTAAAGGGCTCAGGAATCTTTCTGTATTGTTTACTACAACTGCATGTAAATCTACAACTATCTTGATATAACATTTTTTATGTTAAAAATATGATGACATTAGAAACAGACAAGCCCTGTTTCTATGTATTTAACTACTAGAGATTTTACTACATAAAATATTAATTACTAGAGATTTTGCTACATAAAGAATAAGGGAGTTATTCCTAAGGAATATAAGACACTGAAAAGCCTAGAGGAAAAAATGATGGATTTGACTAGCTAAAAGACAAAACGTCTGCATGGCTAACGGCGCTACAAACATCAAAAGACAAATGACAGAATGGGAGAAAAATTCACTACACAACATAGAAAATAGAAAAGAAGTTTAATACAAATTCAGAAAGCATCCCATTTAGTAAAACAAAAACAATCTAATAAGAAAATGAGCAAAGATTATGGACAATTTACAAAATAACTAGAAGCTGCTCATTGTGAAAATACACTCAACATCACTAGTGATGAGGCAAATGCAAATTAGAATATCTGTGAGATACCTCTTTGTTCCTAACACATTGGTAAAACATATTTTTCCTGAAACTTTCTATGTAGAAACAATTCCAAACTTATAGAAAAGTTAAAGAATAGAACAAGGAATCCTATACACCATTTACCCAGATTCACCAACTGTTCAATTTTGCCTCATTCGTTTTCTTTTCTCACACTCTCCCTCCCCCACACTCTCACCACATGTATGTATATGTAATTTCTTTTCTGAACCATTTGACAGTAAGTTGCATCCATCCATCCATGCCTTCTTACTCCCAAATATTTAAGTCTTTATCTTCTATAGATAAAGACATGTTCCTTCTTAACCATGGTACATTTATCAAGTACTGTACAGGAAAATTAACATTGATACAATACTATTATCTAATCAGAAGTCATGATTCAATTTTGTCAGCTGTCCAGATATTGCCCATGACAACAATTTGTTTCCATCCAGGATCATGGATTTAATTGATTGTCCCATCTCAGTATTCCCCTTTAATTTGGGGCAGCCTCCGACTTCCTTTGCTTTCATGATATTAACATTTTTTTGAAGGTAATTGTCCACTTATGTTGTAGAATGTGCCTCAGTTTGGGTTTGTCCAATGTTTCCTCAGGATTTAATTCAGGTCATGCATTTCCAGCAATAATGTCACAGACATAATTCTGTGCCCTCTCAGTGCATCACACGAGGATGGACATGGAAGTTTATCCCATCACTGATGACACTAACTGTGATTATTTGATTAAGTCAATATTCACCAGACTTCTCAATTGTAAAGTCACTATAATGTCTTTTGTAATAAACAGTTACTTTTGTGGGCAGATACTTTGAGTCTATGTGATTTCATGTTTCTGTTCAAACTTTCACCCTCAAATTTACTGATGATTCTTGTCTGAATCAATTATTATACTTGTCAAATGATTATTTTTTAACTAAATTCCATGTACATTTCTTAGCTGATATTCTACTACAAGGATAAGCTTTTCCTTCTCTTTATTTTATAACGTTATTGACTAATGACATTATATTTTATTCAGCGGTTAAAATTCATTACTGTCATTCATTTTGATGCTCAGAAATGTCCCAGTTGGACCAATGGGAGCCCCTTCAGCTGGCTCCTGTGTTCCTTTGACATGTCCCCATCGTTCTTTGAGTACTTCCTTACTTTCTGTCACAGCAAGATGTGCTAGCCTCAATTTGTGTGTCTTTGCCCTGCCCCTGGATTAATTTCTCCAAAGAGCCTGATTCCTTTTCTTTTTTTCTTTTTTTTTTTTGAGTTAGAGTCTTACTCTGTCGCCCAGACTGGAGTGCAGTGGCCGCTGCCGGCCACTGTAGCCTCGACCTGCTGGGCTCTGGTGATCCTTCCGCCTCAGTCTTCCAAGTAGCCAGAATTACAGGCATGCGCTACCACACCCGGCTGATTTTTTGATTTATTGTAGAGATGAGGTCTAGCTGCCCAAGCGGGTCTCGAACTCGCGGGCTCAGGCAATCCACTCACCTCAGCCTCCCAAAGGCGTGGGATTACAGGCTGAGCCACTGAGCCCGGCTCTGATTCCTTTTCATGGAAACAGCATTTAGAAGCCAAGATTTGGGCACTGGATGTGCTCATTGTTCCTGGGATGTTGGCAACATTGTTAAAGACTGAATGCATCCAGAATTTGTGAAGCCATGGTTAAAGAGCACGCTTGTTCTCACCGCAGGAGAGTAACTGATGCAGCAATTTAGGGGGACATTTGGCCATCCCTGTCAAACACTGGTCTGTGCCTACTTGCACACAGCCACACCACTTGTAGGAATCTATTCAACACAATCTAGCACATGAGTGCAAACAGCAACCCATGGGAAACAACCACAGTGTCCATCAATACAAAGTCAGCTAAAGAAGTCATTGTGCTCCAGGCCAAAGAACACCCAGCATGCAATGGAAATAATGAGCCGGATTTAAGTTCATGAATTATTATTGGAAGAAAAATAATTAACAGAATGGCAAGTATAGTCCAAATTTTAAAAAATATTTAAGATAAAATGTGTGTGTGTGCATCTTACATATGTGAGTGTATTTCTATAGTGAACACTCTGGAAGGACAGAGTTTAACCTCCTAAGTAGTGTTATCCCTCTGAGATAGGAATGGGTGGGAGATGGGGAGTGGAAGTTGAAAATATAAGAGCAGAAAATTAGTTTTTATGTTATATACTTCTGAACTATGTGAAGATTTTATAGCAGTCATGTTTCTTTTGTAATTTTTTAAAAAATGTTAAAAGATAATTGGCTTAAAAAAAAAAGACAGCCAGCTCCCCAGCCTGCAAGATGACCAGTATTGTTGAAATGTACTAAATTAGCTTTAAAAATAAAGAAAAAGATTCATAAGAAGTGAGGTTAATCAACTTTGGAAGCAGAAGAAGAAAAGGAAGAAAAAAATCTTAGCAGTATTTATTAGTGTGTGCCCGGGAGCAGGGGAAGTGTCCTGCCCAAGATCTTGGCTCACTGTGAGGTGATCCCGCAAATATGCTGGAACATCCCAGGTGTCAGTTCCCATCTCTGATCCAGGTTTCCACCCTCCTTTGGAAGGTGACTGGCTTCCCCTGGGTGGTACATAGGGAATGTGGTAGCCATGAGGCACAGGATAAGAGGCCCCTGATCTGGGTAGTGCTGTTCTTCCCTGCCCCCTCATCTTAAAGATGGAACCACATGTGATTCTAGAGACAGATCTTTGAATTTACATCCTGGCTCACTGCTAACTTACTTGGGCAAGTTTCCTCAATCTCTCTGTGCCTCAGTGTCAACATTTCTAAAGTGTCCCCATAGGGTTGTTGGGAAGATCAAATGGGTGAATATGCCAAGTGCTTAGGATGGTTGCTGGTATGCAGTAGACACTCAAAAACCTTGTTTGTTTTATCATCATTCCTAGCAGTCACAATGGCCACACCATTCTCTTGTCTTGTCTCTTGTCTCAGAATGCAATGGGAATGAAGCCAGGATTTCACTCTTACGTGTGATGTTGGCTAATGGTTTGCCATAGTGTATGCAGCCACTAGGAATGCTTTCAGCTGCAAAAATTCCAAATACAGCAGCTTAAACAAATCAGTTTTGTTTGTCTCCATTTACAAGAAGTCTGTGAGTAGGCAGCTTCTGGCCTGGGTTCAGTAGTTCATCCACATCAGGGCTTTCTCTCTCTTTCATGCATTCTGCCTCAGGGTTGCAATATGGTTGCCCTGGCACCTGGCATCATATTCACCTTCAATGTAGGAAGAAGGGAAATGGAAAGAAAACTTGAAATATCAGCCACATTTGACTTTTTTATTAAGAATACAAGCCTTCCCCAAATCTCTCAGATGCCTGTCTCTTAGGTCTTATTTATCAGAACTGTGTCATTGGACCACACTTATTTCAAGACAGATTGGGAATATATTTAGTTTTTTAACCTCAATAGTGCAGATCTCAAGAGAAAAGAAATTGATAATGGATTCACAAAGACTGCCACTATTTTCTTTGTACCATTCAAAAAATCTATGTGGCCCACTTATGAATGACAATAGTGGTTGGTGGAATTCACCAAATGTTTTCTCTGCAGTGGGACCATCCCAATGTACCTATGCCTCTCCTGCTCCTAGAGTATGACTAGGACCCACCAGCTGTGAAGCAGGAGGGGAAGTACAGCCATGGAGGCCAGCTAGCTAGCTCAATTCTCTCCAGGACTTTGCAAACCTGGGAGCTGTGCAGATCAGGATCCAGGGCTTCCAATCCTACCCACTCCCCTGCCTGAATGACCAGCCACTGCCAGCTCCAAACTGGTGGAGATAGCCCGAGGCTGTCAGTTTGCTGGATGGAGCCCTTGGCATCTTTGGTCATTTTCTCCTAGACTGTCCAACCTGTTTTCCATCTTCTGGGATCTCAGGAGCACTGGGCAGTATGGTCAGGGGTTAGGCAGCTCCCATGAGAGACAGGCACAGCCCCCTTCACATCCGCTGGGCAGGTTGGGCTGATGGTATCTAGTTCCTGAGACCCTGCAGTGAACTCAAGCCCTAGATACTCACTCTTGATAACAGCCTCCCCTTTTTCATCTCTTTTAACAAATACCAACTCCTGGCTGAAACCCAAACTCCTGGCTAGATATCAACTCCTGGCTGAAAACTCCTTGCTGCTTCCCAGAAACAGCCTGGTCTAAAATGGATGGTGGAGGGGGTGAGCGGGAGTGGGTGAGCGGGCCTCATGCCCACAACTACTTAATGCCTTCTCTGGGCCCCAGTTCCTCAACTGTAAATCAAGAGGGCAGCTTGGAGGTTTCCTGGGCTGTTCTTCTCCATGCACACACAGCAGGCTTTTAGGTGGGCTTGCCCTCTGCACTGCTGGCCTGCTGGGCTCCCCAGCTCACCCACCACAGTGTCTGCTCCACTCTGTCCAGTCACTGGCTGTAGGAGGTACACAGTCACAGTCACCCACAGCACTTATAACGTGAGTGGGTGGAGCACACACTGTTCCCAGTCTCAGCAGAAAGGTAGTTTGCTTTTTTCTGAGTTTGTGGGAAATGCACTTTAAACACATTTGCATCAATGGAGGCAATAATCTGCCTCCCAAGAGGCCAGAAAAGAAAGAAAATTCAATTTGCTGAGACATCCAGCCCTGGGGTTTTGCTCTTACTACCTGCGTTCCTTGGCCATTGAGAGACAGCAAATCCTCCTGGGCCCAGATGATAAGGAAGGGAAATAGATGTCACATCAAACAAAGGGCTTTTCCCCAATTCTGTTATAAACTTATACTTCCATAGCAATTGTGGCCCCACACAGAAATAGTTACACTATTCAGGACACTGTTGGTGCCAACTTGGTCCCTTTCCTGGTGGAGCATCTCATTCCTTATCTGTACAAAGTCATCACCCACTGCAGACTCACACAACCTATGAGGCTATGCTCTTGCTGGCTCTGTTTTCCGATGAAGAAACTGAGGTTCAGAAAAGCTGTGAGTGCCCTGGGCTGCATGATTCAGGCTCAGACTAATGTAGTCTGAGCCTGAGTCTGAGTCTGGTCTTGCAGCCCAGGGCACTCACCACCTGGCTGCATCCCCTGCAGTGGCCAAGAGCATTTATCCTGTCCCTGGCATCTCAGAGGGTCAGTGAAGGATGTCTTGGGTTGGCCTCTCCTCCCCTCGGCAAGTCTTCTCAGCTCCTCCTTTTTTAGCTGCTCACAAACCACATGAAACAGCACTGTAGATGCAACATAAGATTAAATACTGAACCTCATCCAGGTCAGGAAATGCCAAGTACAGTCTCCCAGCTCGACTACAGCTCCCGTGGGTCACCCCTGGGGTCACAGCAGAATATGTGGGGGACCGGTGTGAGCTGCAAGAGCACCTGCATACTCCAGAACTTCCTGAGGGCCAGAAGCTCTGATTTCCCAAGCGGCACCAGCCTGGTCATTTCTCTCTGCCTCACTGAAGACCCTGTTCAATCACCATCCCTCACTTCTGGGTGGTGGGGGTTTCCTTCTCCAGTCAGATCCTTCCTGTCAGCATTCAAAAATACCATCATTTCCCCATCTTTAAGACGACCCTCTGACTCACTTTGCCCATTTCTTTGTGTGGTGGTAAAATTGCTTCAAAGATGTGGCCCTGACTGGGTTTGTCACCTGTGCTTTCTTGAGTCCTTATCAAAAGCTCCACAACCGACCATTGATCTCACCTTGCTAAATCGAATCAGCACTCGACCACAGCAGCTTCTCAGTGGCTCGGTCCTCCTCCCTAAAGCATTTTCTTCCCTGTGTTCCAGGTCCCCTCCCCTCAACCTTCTCAATGCTCCACCTCAGGGTTGGACAGGCCTTCTGGGCTTTACCTGTGAGCCCCAACCTCTAGGTTTCCCCAGACCTTCCCACCACCACCTTCTCTTTAAGGCAAAAACAGCCCTCTTCCTCCACACCCCATAGCTCATTCTCTGGTCTACCCTGAAAAATAAACCTCACACTCTGGTCATCTCCACTGTTACCTCACATCCCAACCAAATCACTCTTAATGCCCACCTGGACCTGGTAAAATGTCAGCTGCTCAAAGTCTTAAAGCCCCCTTTTCCCTGAATTCAGAGTTGAAGCCTAGATGCTAGCATGATCCCCTTCTTCTCTCTCTCTGCCCTCTCTCCTGCCACCTCTCACCCCTCTCACTCTGTTCCAGCTTCCTTGGCTTCCTAAACATCCTCAAACCATGTCCTTAAATCCAGTTCTGCCCCCAGGGTCCCATGACTCCCTTCTTCAAGTTGTATTATTTTATTTTTAATTTTTTTAGAGACAGGGTCTCGCTCTGCCACCCAGGCTGAAGTACAGTGGTGTGAGCATAGCCCACCAGAGCCTCATACTCCTGGGCTCAAGCAATCCTCATGCCTCAGCCTCCTGAGTACTAGGACTACAGGTGTGCACCACCATGCCTGGCTAATTTTTAAATTTTTTTTATAGAGACAGGGTCTCACTATGTTGCCCAGTCTTGTCTCAAAGCCCTAGCCTCAGATAATCCTACTGTCTTGGCTTCCCAAAGTTCTAGGATTACAGGTGTGAGCCTGGCCCATTTCTTCAAGTATTTTCTCTAACTCTTTCCCTGCCACCTACTTTAAACTGCACTCCTGCCCTGGGATTGCTAGTCCCCTTGTGTTTGTTAGCTATTGCTGAGTAACAAATAAACCCAAAACTTAGTGGCTTGAAACATTTGTTATCTGTTTCTGTGGATCAGGAATCCTGGTGTTGATTTAGCTGCTCCTCTGGCCCAAGGTCTCTCATAGGCTATGCTCAAGTGTTGGCCAGGTCAAGGTCATCTCAGGGCTGAATCCACTTCAGACTCTCACAAAGCTGTGAGCAAGAATCAGCTTCTCTCAAGGTGTCACAGAGGCTACCCAAGTCCCTTGCACACAGCCCACCACAGCACTTATTGACTTCGAAGTAAGCAAGGGACAAACTCACAGGCATTTGCAAGATTAGATCTTAGAGGTGGCAACCATCTTTTCTGCCTTTTTTTATTCGTTAGAAGCAAGTGCTGGTGCAGCCCACTCTCAAAGGGAAGGGACAGCACAGAGTGTGAACACCTGCAGGTGGGTGTGTGAAGTTACTCCCTTCCTGCTGCATTTTTCTCACAACATTTCTTCCCATCTAAATTTCTATGCAGGTTGCCATGTATTTTCTTTATTGTCTGTCTCCCCTAAGGAGAATGTTCTTGAGGACAGGGCTTTCCCTGTTGCTGCAGGCTGTGTCTTCACCTCCTGTTAAGGCATTGGCACAGCACACAGCAGGTACTGAATAAATGCTCCTGAACTTCAGAAAGTTCCTCACAAAGCAGGATGAAAAGCATCCATCCTCCCGGAGGCTTCACTTGTATTTTCCTGTGTTACAACTGTTCCTGTGATGCACTGAAGGCTGACTTCTGCAGGAGTGAGGAAGGCTGGGGTGGGAAACTCCAAAGTGGGGCTGTCCAGGTTACCACAACCCAGTGGCCTAGAAACCACAGCCCTCCCCAGACTTGGCCTAGAGGCTGAAAGGTGAGCTGGGTCCCAGAGTCTGGCCTCACAATCTCTGGGACTCCGAGTAAGAAGGCATTGCTAGGTTCATTCTTTTAAATATATGTTTTCAAACATTGTTTAAAATCATAAATTGTTTTAAAAAACGCTCTTTAGAGAGCAGTTTGTCACTATCTATCAGAGCATTAGCTGCACACACTCCTTGACCCATTAAGCCCAGACCAGGAAGTATTGATTTTTCACCGTATTCACACATGAATGCAAAGACAGGTGTACAACAGTGTGCAGTGCAACTTTGTTTGCAGAAGCAAATGAATAGAAAAGCTACATGTCCTCAAGTTTGGGGGTAGATAAATAACTATAGCACGTCCACACAATGGAATACTACACAGTTCTCAATAGACTGAGGCAGAGCTGCAGCTCCTGATGTGGGTGTGTTGCCATCTCACTTATCTGTTTAATCAACACTGCTACCTCCCAAGCATTGTTCTAGGCACTAGAAGGCAGAAGAGCCAAATCTCTGCCCTGAAGAGATGACATTGTAGGGTAAAGCCATGTAAACATGCAAATAATCATGTAAACAATAAAATAATGTAGATATAACAGAGGATCTAAGAAAAGCAGACCAGAACAGGGATAGTGAGAACATGCTTTATACAGTACAGTCAAGGGAACAATGCTGCCGGAGAGTAACATCTACCTTGACACCAGAGAAAAGTGGGGAGGGGCTGCCGGCTATCTGGGGCTGGCATCCCCCAGGTACTGGAGACAGCCAGGGCAGGGGAGGTAGGGTTAAGCAGGGTGAGCCAAATTCCATGTCACCCTGGGACCACAGTGGCATTGCATACTTTGATCCTCTGTATGACACAAGTACCCACCCATCAGAGCAGGCTCCCGACCACCCATCCCTCCATTGCCTATGTGGGTCTCACTGGTGCAGGGTCAGTCCTGGCAAGGTCAAAGTCTCATCTGCACCCTCCGTGTGACTTTCCAGTGCCTGAGGTTACGGGGATGAAAATTAAGCAGGGGGTGCAGGTGAAGGCAGGAGATAAGGGGCACATGACCCAGGGAGGTCAGCAGCCTGGACCAAGCTGTGAGCAAGGGGAAGGGGGTAAGACTCTGCACATGCTCTGAAGAGAGAGCCAGCAGAATGTGTTATCAGGTCAGGCCTGGGCTATGAGAGAAAGTAAGGAGTCCCAGTGACTTGGTTTTTGTCCTGAGAAACTGGGTGAATATGGTGCTTTTACTAAAATGGGAGAAACCAGAGAGAAGTAGGATTTTGCAAGTGGAAAGAGTGGAAATAAAGACCTTTGTCTTGAATGCATGAAGGTTGAGAACCGACACGTGAACAAAGTGAGGGAGGGGCTACCAGCTGTCTAGGGCTGTCACCTTCCAGGTCCTGGGGACATAGGGAAGGTGTGGAGGGCAGGCAGCTCTATGGTGGATTTCGGTTGGGATGGGATTGGGCTGAGTGAAGGCCCAGGGTGGGAATCCTTGGGGACACTTCCATGTTTAGAACCGGAGAAGGGGAAGGCACACACAAGAGGAAGAGGAGATCCAAGTGTGGAGGGCCTGTCCTGAGTGTCTGAGGGCCCAGCTGGGGTGGCCTGGAGCCTTCAACCCAGACAATACTGGGGTCAGGGGAGTGGTGGAAACACATGTGGTGGAGCACAGGGGCCAGAAGAGGAAGCAGCCCTCAGAAATAGCCTTGTCGAGGCATTTTGCTGTCAAAGGATCGGAGAAGTAAGGGGGAAGCATGGGGTGTCAAGAGTCTGGGTTTTTTTGTTTTTTGTTTTGAAGGCAGGATTTATTGAGAGGACTGAAAAGCTCCCACAGTGAGAGGGGACCCAAGGGGGTTGCCGAGTCTGGGTTTTAAGACAAGAAGTGTTACTGCGAGGTGTTATTCTAAGGGGAAGTATCCTACAGGCAAGTGGGAGGTCTCAAGCCACAGGGCAAAGACACCCAAGGTGGATGGGGTGGGCAGAGGAGCTGGGACAGAAGAGCTTCAGGCAGACTCCAGGGATGGGTGAATGGGTGAGAAAGGCTGAGTGTTCAGTGGCTGCCTTCAAAGACAGAAGGAGGTAGGGGTGTGAGGCTCCAGGGCCAAGATGCTATAGTCAGCTGGTGGGCGAGGTGCTGGGGGCACAGCATTTCTGATTCTCCCCCACCCTGACCGACCTGGCCAGCCAAGTGGGGGCTTTGCCAGGTAAGCAGTTCAAAGGAGGGAGCAAGGGAATTGAGGAATCCTAAAGGGGACCATCACTGTACTGGCCGTGGATGCTGGGCTGGTTAGCAGGGAATGAGGACACAGGGCGTGGTGGGGAGGGAGAGTAATACAGTTTAATGTCCCAGTCAAGTTCATCTTCCAATCCCTTGCCTGTGCCCTGAGCAGATGTTTCATGGCACAGCCAACCTGAGACATGCACCACTTTGAAGCTGTTTTGCAGCTGAGGACATGAGGTTTGCAACTGAGTGTTGAGACTCAGCAAGCATGAGGCAAAGCCTAGAAGGGGGTCAGTAATCCGACAGACTTCTCTGTGAGGGAACAAGGGATTTGTAACAACGCTGACCTGGAGGAAAACATGGAGGCTGGTTCAGGGTTAAGAGATGCTCAGAGAGGTCCAGAACCCCCACTTTCTGAGAAGCTTCACACATGGGAGGCTTCAGACAATGTTTATGGGGTGAGTGAACAATCTGGTCCCTCTCTTCCTTCTACAGACCTCGACAAGAGCTAAAGTCCTTTTCAAGTCTCAAATCCAACAGTTCTGATCCAGAACATGGACATTCAGAGAAAATTCCACCCAACTGCAGGAAAGTGACTCCTCCCTCTCTTTCTGCCCTCGCTGACGATCTCGCAGTGACCCGTCCAGCATTTGGCCAAAGCCTGCTCTGCCCCACTGCAGAGACTCCCAGATGCCAGGTGCTCCCCAAGTCATGGTTGGCCACAGGTCAATCCTCGTTCTGAGAATGGTCAGGAGAAGGTCTCAGGTCTTACAGCCCCAACATGCTGATTGAGGACCTTATGTGTGTCTGGCACCATGCTGGGCCTCACAGGAGGAGAGGGAACGCCATATTCCGGGATCCTGTGCCCTTAACACATGTTGCTGCACAGTGGGTGCCACCTGCTTGACAGGGGAGAGTGGAGGCCTCAGAAGACCCACACTAGGCAGTTGGAGGACAAGGTGAGGGCCCAGGCCCTGTGATTCTCCAACATATCCCCTGGTTGGAGTCTAGAGGACCTGGGCTCAGGGGGGCAGAGGGGTTCTGTCACTTGCACAGGTGTCACAGGTATAGAAGTTCAAACTTGATAGGCACCCAGATCCCTCACCAACTGAACGCCCTGATTGTTAGGGGCTGACCATCCAGAGTTCCCTCTGAGGAAGGTGAACTCCAGGGGCCCCATGGGAGAGGCAGCCACACCCAGGCCACACATTCCTCCCCACCAGCATGTCTGCTGTGATGACATCACCTCATGTTGCCATGCTGTTATTCACAGAATTGCAGCTTGCCTGATGGCAGGACAAGATTTATCAGCTGCTCCAAGCATGACAAACACTCACTTTGAGTGGGCTGTCTCCTGAAGGAGATTCCAGGGTTGGCTCATTTTACAGATCAGAGAGTCCCAGCATCATAGGTGATCAGAGTCAAGGAGCTTCTGTGACTGGTCTCTCTTTGTGCTAATGGGCCCCCAGGACCAGAGAAGACACAGACATCCCCCATGGGACAGTGACTTATACTCCATGCAGTGCAAAAGCATTTTGGACTTTGTCCCTAATTCCTGGTGGTGAATCATCTTTGGGATCTGTCCCCTGGTGTGACTGATGTCTAGTCCATGGTGTAGCAGATTGTATTTTCCAAAAACAACCCCAGCAATATTTCTGTCCCATGTGTTCTCCCAGGACCTTACCACCACCCCTTGAGAGACAGAGTCTGTTCCCTTTCTCCTTGAAACTGGACTGAGACATAGAAAAGAGGAATACAGGTGACTCTGAGGCTAGGTTACAGAAGGTGATGAAACTTCAGCCACCATGTCTCAAGGAAACCCAGGGGTCTCAGCCAACAGGTCCAGCCAGGGTCTTGGCTGATAGTCAATACCAACCACAGCTGCAAAGGATCTTCAGATTATTCCAGCCCTAACCCACAAGCTGCCTGCCCTAAGCGAGGTGAAGGTAAACAAAGACAAACAACCCCCACTGAGCACCGTCCAAATTGCAGACTCATGAGCAAAAGAAATGATAGCATTGTTTAAGACACTCCATTTGGGATGGGATGGTTTCCTATTCAGCAATAGACAAGAACAGCACCCTATGTGATTCCTCTGCCTTCTCTGGAAATTCTCTGTAGGCAAAAAGTTGCATGTGTATCCTAAGTGGGCAGAAGGACAGAGTCTGTCAGTAATGTTGGTTCTGAGTCCTGGGCGAGCTCTGATTGGTCGAGAGCTGCTGTTCAGGATCTGGGGAACCCTAAGGGCCACGTTCATGGCAGCAGGAGGCATAGGTCTGTGGTCACCTGGGTCTGTGGAAGAAGTGCCACAGGCTGGAACCCTTGTCTGGGATTTCTATTTAATGGGAAATATTTTCATAGAAGCAAAAAGTTATTATTAGCCTTCAGAATTACATATTTGGTCTTTTCCCCAAAGGTTGTGAGATCTCTGAATTCCTCCTGTGGATTTGCAGTAAGCTGCATTGTATCCTGCAGAGAAATTGCATTTTTTAAACTTCCACTATAAAAGCAGAAGTAAGAGATGCTGTAAGAGACCAAAACTTGACACTGAGTGGGGTGGGTCATGAGGGCATCAAGCAACATGCTAGAATTCTGTGTGATAATTTTCATCAGGTAAGTGGTCTTTGTCTTTATTTAAAATACATATTTATAATTATGCCTAAGCAAGTAAAGTTCACGAAGTTCTTTTTTTTTTTTTTTTTGAGTTGGAGTCTCACTCTGTCGCCCAGACTGGAGTGCAGTGGCCGCTCCCGGCCACCGCAGCCTCGACCTGCTGGACTCCGGAGATCCTTCCGCCCCCGCCTTCCAAGTAGCCAGAATTACAGGCATGCGCTACCACGCCCGGCTGATTTTTTGATTTATTGTAGAGATGAGGTCTCACTCCCCAGGCGGGTCTCGAACCCACAGGCTCAGGCAATCCACTCACCTCAGCCTCCCAAAGGCATGGGATTATAGGCTGAGCCACCAAGCCCGGCAGTTCTTTTTATTAATATAACACAGCCCACTCGCAGCCCATTCCCTCCTTCTCTGACTGGGTGGTGATGTACCACTGGGCCTCTGTGGGGCTTCCTGATCAACATCCCTGCCACCACTGGACACAAAAAAATGCCACCAAGAGAGTGGTGCCATGCTGTGGTCCTCAACAAGAGATGAAGGCTGTAGCACCCCTCCTGTGTCACAATCCACACCCCTCTACCCCAGTAAGCGCTGGGCCAGCCTCTACTGCGGGCAGCCACAGCCCATAGATAGCATCAAGCAGACTTCCTGGTCAGTAGCTCCTTTCAAACTTCTGATTGTTAGTAAATAAATTCCAATTTGGGAAGTCATAGAAACAAAACAAACTAAACAAAAAAAAAATACTATCTAAGGCACCAACTTCCCCCCCCAAAATAAAAACCAAAACTGATAGTGCTCTAAGTTCATTATAATGAATTCCTTTACAGTGTATGAGTTTGCTAAGGCCATGGGAGGGAAGCACCAAAGACTGGGTAACTAGACAACAGAAGTCTATTGTCTCACAGTTCTGGGGACTGAAGTCCAAGAGCAAAGGATCAGTAGAGCCGTCTGCCATCCGGAAGTGCCAGGGAAGGGTCTGCTTCAGGCCTCTCTCCTTGCTTGTAGATAACTGTCCCCTCCCCAAGCCTCTCCACATTTTCTTTCCTCTCTGCATGTCTGCTTCCGTGTCCAAATTCCCTTTTACGAGGACATCAGTCATACTGGAACAGGGCCCACCCTAATGACCTCATCTTAACTTGATTACCTCTTTAATAACCTTATCTCCAAATACAGTCACATTCTGAGATCCTGGGGGTTAGGACTTCAGCACATGAGGTGGGACCTTTCCTGGCTCAGCCCAGGGTGGGCAGTGGTGGGGGGTCACTCGGGCTGCTCTCCCAGCTTCATCTGCAGAGACGCACTCGGAAGGGTCAGGTTCTGTCATCAACAAGAACAAAGGACTGAACCTCCCCATACGATCTAGTCCTGCAGGAATTTTGCTTGGGGGCTATATGGCCAGAGTCCGGGAAAAGCAGAGGACACAACTGATGGGAAAACGACTAGGTTTAATGCCGGAGCAAAATGTGGGCAGGATGTGGAAACCCACAGGGCTGAGAGGCTGGCACAGTGGGAACTCAGAGAACCAGTTAGACCTCGGAAACTAGTAGAGAGCCCTGGCTGTTAAAGAGGGACCCTGGGAAGCAGGGGGGATGGGACCTTGGCAGCAAGGGACTGGGAGAAAAACAGCACCCTGTCCTGCTCTTGCTGGTCTTTCCCAGGACCTCCAGGTAGAAGGACGGGTGACAACGGCTCACTCACCCCATCCCTCCATCTGGCCCTGTGTATCAGGTGCCCAAATAGGGGCAGAATTGAGCAAACAGAACCCTAACCATGGAGGAGTTTTGGAAAATCACTGCTCCTCCAGATCTGCAGGATGGCTGCCCTCGAAGCTGGGGTGAGGCCTGTAGGCTCCCATACTTGAACCCAGCTTGAAGCTCTCAGCAGACAAAGGCAGAAAGAAAGACAGCCCAGGATGGTCAGTGAGGACTTGAACTTACAACTCCCTGAAGGAACCAGTAAGACCTAGATTTGGGGTAGCTGAATGAACAGTTGCTTAGGCAAGCTTCATTGAAGCCAAGAGTGTGGACCCACAGTTCTCACAGAGCCAAGATGTGGGTGGGGATTGAACAACGTCAGATTTCCAGCCCAGGCACTTGGAGTGGGCCTCACTGCATTGGCCTCAGGCAGGACCTGAGTCCACCTGCCCTGCCCTGCCCTCTCCTCCCCTGGAGAAGCCTACTGCGAACTTTGAAAACCCGTCAGCTGCAGGCCTGGAGCTCACCAGAGAAAAAGAGGAAGGAAGGTGGGATAGCTAAGATGAGACTCTGATCCCAACAGCCTTCCTTGCTGTATCCCACCCCCACACTCCACTCCTCTCCACCCAGGCAGGCAGGCAGGCACAGCTGGCCCCATTTCTCATCCCTATTGATTATGGTGGCAGAGACCTTCGGCACAGAATATAAATCAGTGTCCCCAGGGTATTTAACCCAGGGAGGGTTAGCTGGAGGTGGCATCCCTTATAAGTCCTGCATCTGATGTTTTTATATTAATTCCTATAGTGGCCAGATTAATTTTTATTCCTCTGACTGTTATCTCTTCTTCATTGACTAGGAGACATTTCTGAAAAGTGCATATCTTGCTGAGTATCAGTCATTTAATGGGGTGCTTCCCCTGGCTGCAAGGTTTTCATTAAAGAATGAAAATTCCTTTGCTCCAAGGACTCTGTAACAATGCACAGGCCGGTCAGATCCACTACCACAGCTGAGTGGGGTCCGGAGCTGCCTTTGAACCCTTGACTAAAGGTATGGGGTCCCCTGGCTTCCCCCCAATTCCCCATTCTCCCCTTGGCCTCCATAGTCCCGACATTGGCCATACACAAGCTCTGAGTCAGCCTTTACCAAGTGACCACACTTGGCAGAGAGACCCCCCCCAGGTCATCAACCCTTACTTTGTGCTAAGCCTTCCCCCTTAAATTTCTCACTGAATCAGTGCCCCCCACCAGATGAGGGGGGCTGTTTGTAGCAGTCATTTTGCTTACAAGGGAGATGCATTTGCTGTAGATTCTGTGAACCCTGAGGCTCAGTATTATACAGGGTCATAGATCACAGGTGGGATCTGGGCCCAGGGCACTTGACTGGTGGATTCTGATAAGCCTGTGCCTCCCACCAGAGGCCCAGCTAAAGAAGTAGGTGTCAGGAAACCAAGAGCTGTATGCAAAAGCAGGTGCCCACAGAGGGAGACAGGTGTGATCTGAGGGTCCTCCCTGAGTGAGACCAGGACCAAGGCATAAGCCAGAGATATTGAAGCTGGGAAAAGGAGTAGCCCCAGGAAGGAGGACAGTTAGGCTTGGCACTGCTGGGGATACCTGGCCAACCTGGACATGCTGCAAGACCAGGCTGGGATGGCTAGAGGGAGAGGTGGACAGGTACCTCTACCCTGAGCCTCTCACACATCCCTCTCCCATTCCACCTTGCTCTAGAGCAGTGGATTCCAAATGTGGGCCTAGAACCAGCAGCATCCGAAGCCCCTAGGAGCTCAAGACAAGTGCATACTCTAGCCCCAGCCCACACTCAGAGCCTGAACCTGGGCATGTTGACCAGTTTCCACTAGCATTTGGGAACCAGGAGCAATGTGGAGCATGGTCTCCAGAGAAGGAACCCTGGGCTTGCACCTCAGTTACCTCACATGTGACAGGACACTGTCGATGCCTGGGGGTGCTGTGATCCTGAAGGAGTGAAAGGTTCCAGGTCTGGGCTGTCCACACACCCACACAGGACACAGCTTCTCCACCAGCTCACCCTGAGCAACCCTGGATCTGCCTCTTTTTCTAGAAGAGATGATTCAGGTCCGAGGTTTACCTTTCAGTGTAACTTCATTCAGCCTTTCTTCCAGGGGTCGGACATGCATAATTAAAACCCAAACCTTTAGAATCTGGAGAATGCTGATTTAAAAAAAACAAAAACTCAAATGGGTCACCAGGCACCATCTCCCTCCCAGGCTGGGTATTCAGCCCTAGAAAATAGCAGAGGAAATTTCTTCCCGCCACAGCACAGGTCACAAGAGTTTCAAAGATGATGTGTCCTTTACAGAGCTGCTTTTATTTAGTTGCAATACTTCTAAGACACAACTGTGAAAAGACAAAAAAAAAATTGTTGTGAGTGGTGGCTATGAAATCAACTGCATCCAAATGTCTGGGTTCTGCAAAGAAGTAAATTTATGAGGCTAGAATGAAGCTTTAGGATATTCTCCACACTGTTCTCATCCATCTATGAGGGGGTCTCCTGATAAGGTTCTAGGCTACTCCCAGGGAATAAAGAGGGTTAGAAGCCCCAAGAAGAAAGAGGAGTAAGGGGCCAATCTGGAGGGCATCCAGCTCCCTGCCCAACCCAGGCCTCTAAGCATCCATCCCCTCACTTACTTCACAAGACAGCCTGGGACAAAACAACCAGGACCACTAACCATGCATGATCCTGTTTACGAACTACCTCCTGTCCAGAAAGGTGCCGAGATCCTCATTTATGAGTGGGGGAAAGGAGTAAGGTCAGAGCCTGGGATAGAGCCTGAGGGCCAGGGTTGAGAGGGCAGAATATCCGCAGAAATGGAAAACCTGAAGCTGAGCCTTATCTTAGATCCGGCCGCTGGAGCTGCTGCCAACAAAGTCTGGGCATACACAGAAGTTACCTGGATGGAACGTGGACTTCATGGGGTGCCTTCTGCAATCAATGCAGAGTCCTGGAATATTTCTGCCACCATCAGGAGAGTCCTGGAGAACAGAACAGACACATCTGTCCTTGTCTACTGCCCTGCCCTCTCGGTCCTGCCTGTTCCCTTGGAGCCCCCAGCAACACAAAATCCATCTGGGCTCGCTCTCTTCTCTCCTTTCCCTCTGTGTGTTTTCTTTGAGCAAGGTCCTGGGACCATGGTGCAACCCTCCAGCCTGGGATCCATGTGCCTATGACTGCCCACACTCACCATGCCTGGAAGGCAATCTGCAGTCAGCCCAGCCTGGCCAGGACCCTCTACCCAAAGTGGCCCAGAGTCACAGCACAAATGATCTGGTGTGTAGTGTGTTTTGGTGGCAGCCTTATTTGAGGATAAGTCGCATTTGGGACTGCAGTTCCAGGAGTGGGCCCACCCCTCCCAGCATAGCCCTGTCTTGGGGTGGGAGAGACTGAGTGCAGAGCACCACAGGAAAGGTGAAACCAGTCTCGCCAGTGGCTGCATGGCATCTAGCCTGAGCTGGGCAGAGGGTGGCTGCAGGGTAGCGTCTAGGACTGGCAGGTGGGGGCCTGTCTCTAAGCCGGAAGGGAGAAGCTTCCAGACATGATTGCATCTGACCTTCTCCTTGCGTCTCCTCTCTGGCGCAGGGCCCATGGTGAGCTCAGCTCCGCACTCCTGGGCTTCATCCTGGGGAACTTTGTAAAGTTTCCAGTCTTCAGAAAATTGCCAACCTCTGGAAGTCTCAGGACCCACGTCCTCCACACAGAGCCCTTCTCATCCCTGAGGACCATAGGTCCAGGGTCCTCTTGGGGGACAGGGGTGGGGTGGGGAGGGAAGTTGCTCTGAGCAATGCTTCTAAGCATCTAAATCAGATTTTGGAAAGATCCCACCCCCATCCCCTGCTGGCCTGGAGCACTGAGGTCTTCAAAACCTTCCAGAACATTCCTCAGTTGAGCAATCCCAGCACTGGGTAAATCCCAAGGGAACCTGGAGAATGAGGTTCCTCCCCTTGCTGGGATCATCTATCCTTATGTTTAAAGGGCCAGAGGGAAAAAAATGTTCCTGAGCTTTTTAGAGACAGTCTTTCTACAAAACACTTCCTGATGCTTGCCTGACACTAAAAACCTATTAAAGTCATAAACTTCTCCTGCAGAGCGCTTCTCAAAAATGTATTTATCTAAAGGGCATCTGTGTTTGGTCTCCAACGCAAACGCTCCAAATGTCGGGCCCCAGGTGATTTATTTGGGGCTCCTTGTTCTCTCCCTGTGAGTGATTTTCAGCTCAAGTCCCTGGTTGAGTTGCTTCTTCCACTGATGTTTATAGATGGTTTCGATCCACACTGAGGGAGGCAGCACTGAGGAAGAAGGGCTCAGAGAAGCGGATGGGTGTGCAGTGGGGAGGCTACAGAGAGTGGGGGCACTGCCAGCTGATGCTCCCAGCACTCACCATGCACGCCCCACCTGCTGCCCTGAGCATACTTCCTGGTCTGTGTTCAAGCTGTCCTCTCAACCTGAAGGACCATTTGCCTGGCAAACATTTGTCTAGCAGCTGTGACTCTTCACTAGGTCCTCAACTGCATTACATGCTGATGTTCAGTGGTCAACGAGCCACCATAGGCAGACAAGACAGACCAAGGGATGGACAACGATGAGTGGTCTGACAGTTGATGACATTGGGAGCCTGGGGCCACCGGCATTGCACAACTGCCTTCAGGGCTGCAGATAAACCCAGCACAGCTAGAGCAGGTAGCACACTGGGTGCTGTGTGGCATCCACACAAGTATCAGAGCAGGAGTGGGAAGATGTGACTTCTGAGTGATGACTAGGAGTTAGACAACAGAAAAGCCCAGAAGGAGCGGGGAAGGGCTTTCCAGGAAGGTTGGGGTCCAGGAAGGTAGGGGTCCAGGACAGGGAGCATTGGGGGAACCTGGGCCATGTGAGATCTCGGAGGCAGAGGGGAGAGGGCCAGGTACTGAGATCCCAGCAATAGCAAGCAGGCCCTGGGGCCTCTGGCTGCACAGAGTCCCCTGGCAGCCCTTCATCACCGCATCTTAATATGCACGAGCTCATCAACCCCTTTCCAAAGAGGCCCCTGAGGGCAAGGGAGCTCCCGGGCTCACAGGCTCTGCCTGTAGCAGAAAGGGAGGTCTGGGGCTGGTTTTAAATGGGAGCAGACGATTCCCCAGGGGGGAGGGTACTCGAGGTGTAGTCCTGCAGTGCCACTCTTCCCTCTTTCTCCTTGGGGCTGTGGCATCTTCAAGCTACCTGGATGTCAGGACAAACAGGGAAGGCTGCAGAGGCAGAGTCCTATGGGGCCACCCAGGCATCCTCAGTGCTGGCGGCTTCTCTGTTCTCTTTCCAGCAGGGAAGATGTGTGACAAAAGCCCAGCGCATATCCCCCTAGGCGCCTCAGGGAGAGACTGGAGAGATGTGTTTTAGGACTGTGCTGGCCGATAAGTATACTAATCACACATGGCTATTTAACTTTACATTATTTTAAATTCAATAAAATTTAAATATTTAGTTCCTTGGTGGCACTGGCCAAATTTCAACTGCTCAGACAGTGTGGAGTGGAACATGTGCATTGTCACAGAACCTTCCACTCCATAGACAGAACAAGCAGGAGGGAGGCCCCTTCTGACTTGAGTGAGGAGCTGTGGTATGTATGGTGGAGAGCCTGGGCAGGCTTTGGCTCAGGTAGCAGCTCAAGGCAGCGCACGTGCTAGAGAGGAAGCAATGAGGGCTCTTACTGTGTCCAGTCCCAGGGCTTCCATAATAGCTGGCCTAGGTCGGCAAGAGAGTAACAGGGTGGGGGCAAGTGCCAAGCTCCTGAGTCTGCCTGCAGACACAGGGCCCTGGGAACCACCCTGGCTGCATCTCTGCACTCTGCACCAGAGGGTGGGCTGGTGGGAGGGAAGGAAGGCAGCCCACAGGCAGCTTGCAGTCCCCTCCCACCCTCCAGCTCACAGCTGCCCCTGTGGATGGAGCAGGGCAGGCACAGGCCTCAGCACCCGCAGGCCTGGAGGGCTCAGGAAAGTGCACCACACCAAAGCTGCAGCCCACCTCGAAACTGGGCAAGGGAAAGGGTAGCCTGTAGAAGCCATTAGGGGGCATTAAGTCAATGGGCTTCCTATTTGTCAGCACTCCAAAAACCCAGCAGGGTTTTTTGACTCTAAAAGACCTACTGGACCACAGAAGGTTCCCTGCAGATTCTGCAGGCATGACTCCTCTCAGAGAATGAGGAAAATGCTACAGCCTTCTGGGGGACAAGGCAGAGGCTGCTGAGAGGATGCTCCTATGGGAAGACAAACATCTCCTGAGAAGATGAGCAACGTTGCCAGTTCCTGCTGGATAGTGTGAGGAATTCCAAGGTCTGCTGGCATCGCCTGTCTCTCGCTGTCTCCAGGGCAGCACTGTTCCCCAGCACCATCCTCTTGGCCCAAAAGTCAGCTTCTCAGGGTGCCCAGACCTGACAGTCTGCATCCTGTCCTTCCGGCTTTGGTGATTGTCCATGAGAAGCACCAGGAAGGAAGGTGCCTTGTTTTATCCCAGTCCGTTAAGTAAATAAATGAACTTTTTATGAAGGGCAAATGGAAAATGTGTAGATTGGGTGAAATATAAATTCACTTGAGTGTTTGAGCAAAAACCAAGTCTCAACTGTATCCTCAGCTGATCAGTTTAGGTTTGATGACTGAGGAAAGAAAACACAGGACATTGGGAGCTCGGCAGAGGTACCCCTCCCTTCCCAGGAGCCCTCTGAATGGCAGCTCCTTGTGACCTCAGCATCCTTGCCGTGAAGCTGGCCTCCTCAGGCACACCATTTTTTCCCCCACTATGCTCCATGGACCAAATCCAGCAGGATCATCCATCTTAACTGAAGGTCTTGCCATTTAAGTCTGGAAATCCGAGGTGAAGTCGTAGATAGGCTTTACTACAGTAAAGGTAAACTTAATTTTTCATTCCCCTCCAGCTAATAACTAACGAGGAAGCCTTCCTTCACTTGCAGAAGCAAAAAGAAAAAGAAAGGGCTTCCCAGTGACAAGATAATTTGTCAGAAAGTTATGAGTGGGCACCAGCAGGGCTATATAGGAAGTGTGTATTGAACAATACAACACACTGGCTTCTAATTGCTGCTGGCTTTCTGATCAATAATACATGTTTTCAAAAAGCCTTCTGTTTGCATTTACACAATGGCCTGTAACTACTGCAAAGATCCATTAAGACCTATTTTAAAAAATGCATTCGTAAAAAGTTGTCTAAATCTGCATTACAAGGCAGATTATGAAACTGCCTTGGGAGATGTTTTGTCTAAAAAGCATTCAGGCCATATCTGCCGGACATGCCGACTCAAGCTCCCTGCTCTCTATACTTGCTGGTAAGCCAGGACAGGCCTTATCCACAGCTCCAGATGATGTGCTTAGTGAGGCCTGGTCAGTCCAGAGGCCCCATTGCAAGCTAGCCTGCCTCTGGCCGGTGGTGCCCTTAGGCTGAGGATGCATAGCATAAAAAGCTCTCAGGAGCCTGAGTGAGCGCAGGCATTAATCAATCCACCACTCCCGAATGTGTAATTACAAGGTCAGATAAGTGGTTCGCTGCAGCAAAGAGGACTCTGGGGTTCTAGGGCTCTCTCTTTCTTCAGCACTGAGAAGGTTGTGGGTTGCATGGGGAGGGCTTGGAGCCTGAGGCCAAGCCAGGACAGTGGAAGACAGGTGTGAGCTTGGGCAGGCCCGTCTTGTGTTTGGCCACCAGCAGCAAAGACCACCCAGGTGCATGTTGTCACTTGTGTAGGCAGGAAGGCCAGAGAAGAGGAAAGCAAATATTTGGGTTTGGGGGCTACCAGGCTTACTGTGTGCCACCTTAGCAACATCCACTGACTGCTTGGGCCTCATACCTGAGCTTTTATAGCTGATGGATATAAAGGATAACAACAATGGCAGTCCACACTGAACTGCTGGGAGGCCCTAAGCTGAGAGCTCTATGTGAACTGACTGGCTTCATTCCCAGGCCACTCTGTTTTTTCACTGAGGCCCATAGACTCTGGGTAACACCAAGGTCAAGAGGCAGAGTCAGGACATACTCAGAGTCCCTGCAGCCTTCCTACCATGCCAGCACCCCAATCCTACACCTAGACAACTTCCTGGGGGATCGAGAGCCCTGGATTATGAGCAGAAAAAAACAGCCACTGTCTGCTGAACCCATCCATGAATCATTGGGTTTTATCCTCAAAACAGCAATGCAAAGCAGCTCCCACATTATTTTTCCCATGTTATAGATGAAGAGCCGAGGCCCAGAAAGGACTACAGAAGCTGCTGTGGTACAGCTAGCCTGGTTCTGGTGATGAGCGTATTTATAAAAGCTGCCCTGGTGATTCTCCAAGGGGACCTATGGGCAGGGGTGGGGAGCACCAACCCCACTTTGACGTGCCCTCCTCCAGCTCCCAGAGAGCCCATACCCCTTAACAGGGAAGCCTGGGCAAGACAACGACTATGACTTACTAAGCACTTACTGTTTGCCTGGTGCTGGGTTCCACCCTCAAAGGTACACCCTCTTTGTATAGTCACCCTTCCTTCTGAGAGGGAGATGTTTACAGATGGGGAAACTGAAGCTGAGAGAGGTGCCTAAGGGAGTTGAGAAAGAGCTAAAGCCACCTGCATTCTCCCCCCTGCCACAGGGACCAGGAGAAGTAAGGTGGAAGAGTTTCCTGGGCAACCTCAGGCTGGTACCTTTGCATTCCACGCCACTTGGCCTCAGACCTTCCCTTGTGGTACCTCAGAGGATCTGGCATTCATTTCCTCTCTGCCAGGTGAGGAGCTCCTTCCTGCTGCTCTCAAGTTCTGGATCCTGAACCAATGCCCCAAGCCCAGGGAGGGATGAGTCTCCCCTCCCTGTGGTCCCTGAAACCAGCAGGCTCAGAGCTTCACCTCTGCCTTCTACTGGACAACTCTCTGGGTCAGGTCCCTGGGCGTGCATATCCACGTATGTGAATACAGATGTATGCATATGTGCATGTATGCATGTATACAGGGATATACACATATAAGCCCCCCCCGACCTTATTCCAAGAGAAGACAACACCTCCATCATAGTATCACTCAGGACCCCCAAGGATGGGGTTGGGGAGAAAGAGAAGTAATATGGAAACCCGCTATAGCTTGTCCATATTGCCACAACCCCTGAAAAGAGGTAGAAAGGAGTGACCCTGCACATACTTACATTCCTGAGAATTAGCAAGAGAGTGTTTTATCTCCTCTACATTCCTCATAAGTCACTTCAAGAAATCCCGAACTCCCCTAAGGATTGTGCTCATTCAGCTGATAGAAATGAATTGTTATTCGCTTCTTTTTATTACTAGTCACAGATTAAAAGAATTATAGTAACCATGTAACCATATGTCTTGTAATCTGTATATCCTTTTGTCTTGTTATAACTACTGATGAATGATATGTTGTAGTGAATAATATCTTACTTTGTAATAGGCTCTGTAAACTCCCTAGCTCTGTGGTAAGCTTAATTGACTCCTCCATCTGGAGTTGCTGATAAGTGAAGTTGTGGGCTACCCCCAGTAACTGGTACCAAGAAAATATGAACTATAAATGTCATTATCGACAAGATGCAGCTATAACTGAAGTTATCTACAATGCCTGTCAGTCACATAGTTTGATGTTAATCTACAGCAACCAACAAATAAATATGAACTGTGAAACCTAAGAGGCGAGCAGGAACATCAGGTTCTGACTCCCTGAATTCTGAATTCAGAAATAAACCTCTTTCTTCTAATTTTCTGCCTCACAAATTTTATTGGCAATCAGAGTTAGCAGCCGAGCATTCCTCGGACCATAACAAAAGAGCCCGAGAGAGGCCAGGTAGGAGCTAAACCTCACATGGGATGAGACTGTCACACAGAGCCCAGCCAGTCATCCAATCTGTCCAGTGTCCGCCAAGGCCTAGCCAGGGTGGTCCCTGTTAGGTTTGGGGGTGGGCTGGCTGGAAGAGTGGGCCTATTCAGACCCACCCGCTTCCCTCTTCATTCTCCTGGGAGGCAGCCACCGGAGCCTGTTTGTAAGCAAATATCACCATCCCCCTGCTGCTTCCTTCCTACCCTTTCCTGAGGATAGAACTGAGTGTATTGCATGGGTAGCCTCTAGCACCAGAGATGGGGCCTTTCTGCACCCAAGGGAGCCCCCTGTGGCCACTCCAGCTCCATAAACTGGGAAGATGTGGCAGGTAGCACTGGATTCAGTGGCATAGGGTGGGTCCTGTGGGCTGGCAGGTCCAATGCCTCAGTCACCTAGCCACCAACAGGCATGTTCTGGACATCTCAGTTGGCTGAGTACCGGTCAGCCTCTGTCTTGGCAGCTTCTCCTCCTGCCTGCCAGAGTGACTTCACATTGACTTCATATCTGCAGAGTGATGTGCAGAAAGGGAAGTGGCTGGTTCCCGGATACCCCTAGCCTAAGTTCCTATACCCTCCCACCCCAAGGCCCCATGGGCTTCCACTCCTCTGCTCCTAGGTGCAGGCCAGACCTCAAAAGGCAGGTAGGGTGTGGGAGAGAGAGCAGAGGACGTTCCCCACAGAGGCCTAGAACCCACATTCAACTGCACCCCGGGAACCACCATTACATGTCTAGAGGTTTCCCCTTTTTATGGGTGAATGTGTTTATAGACATCGTTTTTTGGGGGGCGAATTATATGCTTTGGGACTCCCGTTCCACCCTGCTACTTGCTCTCCTACTCTGTCAGTTCCACATCCTAAGAATTCTCCTGTTTGGAAGGGGAAAGGCACCCATCCTCCAAGCACCCTATTAGGCCACCAGCACCTGGTGTCTTTGAAAGTTGGGTCCAGAGCCAGTTTTCTGTTTCCATAGGTTGGACCAATACTAGGGAGTCACAAACTGGTCCTACAAGACCCCCGCCCTCTCCACCAGCACTACCGAGGCTATTGTAAAAGGCTCTCCTTCCCGCTTCCCTAGCCCAGGGCCTTTCCCTCCTCCCATCTCTGGTCCCCAAAAAGGCAGCGCTCCCACCGCCCCTCCTCGCTACGGGTAATGGCGGAGGGTGCACTCAGCGCCTTGAGCTTGGAGGCAGGGCGCTCTTCTCTGAGTCCGCTGGGTCGCACCCCCAGCCGGCTGACCAAACCATGCATCCCTCCATGGCTTCCCTTCCCTCTGTGTGCAGCGGAAAGGGGGAAACACAGGGACCGCTAGCCCGTGCACTGGGTGAGAAAGAGTGGTTGCGCGTGCTGAGGTGTGCGGACCTGGGCTACGGGTAGCCTTTCTGCACCGCGCCCCGCTCGGCCGCACCCTGCTTCCACTCAACGCTGCTGCCCTCGCCCAGCCTTGCCCGCAGGGCACGCCCCGCGCTCCCAGCCTATCCGCACCCCGCCCCACCCGCACTCAGTCCTGCCCGGCCGGGGCCCGGAGCCCCGCCCCTGTCCCGCACCCCGCCCGCACCCTGGCCCCGCCCGGCCCGCCTTCGGCCCGCCCCCTGCACCGCCCCGCCTCTGCCCGCTGCTCCGGCGCAGCCAGCGCTTTCCTCGCCTCAGTCCCGCGACCCGAGCAGGGCGCGCAGCAGCGCAGAGTGCCAGGAGTCCGCGCCCCGACGCGCCGCGCCCGCAGTGTGCTCCGCGCCCGCAGTGTCCGCCGCGCCCTCAGTGTCCGACGCGTCTGCCTCCGCCCAGGCGGGCATGGGGCGGCCGGGCTGATCGCCGCACTCCGCCGCCGAGACCCGCTGGCCCGAGCCGCCGTCCTTCCAGCCGCCGCCCCGGCGCGCACGGGCGATGGCGAAGGCGACGTGCGGTGCCGCGGGGCTGCGGCTGCTGCTGCTGTTGCCGCTGCTCGGCGAAGGTGAGTCCTGCCGCTGCCGGTGCCCGCAGCGGCCAGGGCGAAGTTATCGCCGCGCGCCGAGCGGCGGAGCGGACGCGTCCAGAAACGCCTTTCTGTTGGCGGTGGGCAGCGGGCTGCACGGTCATCGGCCACCCGGCCTCGGCTGGGAGCGAAATGGTGCGGCGGGCGGCGGGCAGTGAGCCTCGGGCCCCAGGCTGGGCGGGTCTCTGGCTGGCGCGGGACGCGGGCCGGGCGCCGGGGTCAGTGCCCAGAGCCCAAGGCTCTGCCGCGCGTCCCAACCTGATCACGCCGCGCGCCAAAGCCGCGTCTCGTAGCAAACAGAGCAGCCACTTCAGTGCAGGCGTGGGCGAACGGGTCAGGTAGCCCAGAAAGCCCGCGAGTTGCTCGGGGAGCTCTATTTCTGCACAAGGCTGATCCGTCCTGGTTTCCTTTTTGCGCTCTAAGTCCGTGCGTACCTCCTCCAGCTCTGCCATCCGGGTCAGCCGAGGGGTGCGGAGGCTCTTTTTTATAAACGATTGTTTTTCTCTCGTGCGCTTTTGCCGCCTGGTCTTTAAAAACCTAAAAGCCTACGGCTTCTGGGGTGGCTCTCCTCGAGGGCCCGCCGTGGTCTGAGCCCCACCTGGCAACCTTGGAGTCGTGCGTTGACGCCCAGCCGGAGCACCTGACATAACACCAACGGGGCCATTGGACAGCTCAGGCCAACATTTACTGAGTGCTTTTGACCAGCTTGCGTGGGGTAGGATGTATGTGTCGCCAGCATCGGTGCTTGGCCTTCTGAAACCGCCAGCGCTGTAAGATTCTAGCATTAGGTGTGGCCTTGCAAAGACTGGGCGCCGCCTCCACCCAAACCCTGAAAGAGTGAGTCCCGAGGCTGTAGAATCTTTGACGGTCTTGGCTGTGTATTTCAGTGTCCCTCAGACCAGCTCTGACTTGATCTCCTCCCGAGTACTTCTATGTGTACCAAGTTTCCCTCCGAGAGGGAAGACGTCCCAGCCACCCTCCCCCACTCCTTACAAAGGGCTTTCTCTCCCTGGAGACTTTGGGAACAGGAGGGGCCGTGGTCACCCTGCTTCTGTACCTGAATCCTGCACAGACTGAATCTACAGGCCTGCCTGAGGCTTCGTGTGTGTGTGACCAGCTCCCCAGCCCAGCATATACTAAAGCCAGAAGGAGAAGCCCTTGCCTTTCCACCCAGAAGAATGAGGATGGGGAGTCTGTTCCCAGTGTTGGAACTCTGGGGTCTCGGTGCTGCAGGTGGAAGACACAGGGCAGAAATAAACACAGAGGTAAATAAGGTGTTCCAAAGCTGGACACGGGGTTGCACCTTTGCAGTTGTGAGCATGTGGTTGGCAGCCTGCAGAGGATTTCTCCACACCCTTCCATAGCCCTGTGCTTAGCCGGGGTGCCCCGCAGGGCTGCGGGGACGGCCAGCCTCTGGCACTTGGCAAGATGCTTTTTGTATCCAGACCCCTGGCCCACAGCTGGGTGATTGCATATAGCCTTCCCAGTCCAGAGAATGTGAGCCCTGTCCCCCATCCCTGTCTCCTGGGATGACCAAGAAACGACAGTTGGTGGCACTGGAAGTAGAGAGGCAGCCCCACACCCAGGAGGAGATGGCTGGGGCATTCGGAGAGCTGCTGAGCCTCTCTCCTTGAGCTGCACCAGACTGCCAGGAATTAGCCGCCCCCCCCCAGGGGGACAGCTCGGCCTTCAGCGCCCTCTTGCGGACACTGTGCTCTAGTGACTGGGCCTGTTGCCAGGGGGATGGGCTGGGTCTCTAGAGAATGGGGGTCCTTCTCTCCAGCTCAATACTAATAATCACACTTGGTCATCACCAAAACACACTCCTGACCCTTCTCACGGAGACATACTCAGGAGTCCTGTGGTCACACACACACACTTCCACAGGGTGGCCTGGGTCCTTCACACCCCCACCCTCTCACCCAGGCACACATAGGGACTCTTACCACTTTCACACACATGGGGACGCCACATGTACACACAGGGACACATACCTCTCACACCCTTGGAACTCAGTCCAACAACTCCAGGTATTCTGGGGCAAGAGCTAGAGAACCTCCACCTAAAAGTTGTTCTTGGATGTTTCCGGCATTTCACCGTCCAACACAGCTACAGCTATCCCCATGGCATAGATGTGGAAACTGAATCCCAGCATCCGAGGTTCCCCTTATGGATCCCAGGTTGACCCTGCATCCTGACCCCTTCACAGCTTCTCAACAAGTCTTTTGTCTCTCATCCTTGGCCTGGTTTCTTAGGTCCTGTTTTGCCCAGCAGCCTCTAGCTGAATGGAAGGACCTGCCCTCTCTATCCACAGACCCCGGGACTTTCTGCTCCCAACACTGAAGAGCTGGGTGCCATAACCCTGTCTCCAGTCTGCTGGGCTGCCCCTCTGCTGAGGGCCTGGGTGATTCAAGTCTACCTGTGCCACCAGGTGTCAGAGTGGCACCTCAGGCCAGGGGGACACAGCTCCACCTACTTGTTTTCTCTTTTGCCCCCTCCTCACTCTGACCAGACGCCAGTGGAAGACTTGTTCTGCCTTACCTGCTCACTTGAGTCCTGCCTGCTTTCACCTCCACTCCAGCCCGCTGAGCCCCTCTGGCCTCCAGGAGCTGCCTGTACCACTCAGTGATGGGCTGGGTCAGCTGAGGGGTTTCTGAGGGTGAGGCATGCTAGCTGAGAGCAAATGAGGAAGTTTACTGAGCTGATTTGCTAAATTGCCTTTATTCTGCAGAATTGCTTTAGGGACAGGCTAAGTAAATCACTGTTTCCTTGGTGGTGTGAAGAAAATGGGATGCATTCACCTAATGCGCAGCTAATGGCCTTTTGGCCAGGGGAGGAGAAAACTGATTAAAAATTATGGTGTCTGTTAAAATGGAACCTAGGGTGCCAAGGGGAAGGGAGGGCCCAGAAGCTGCCATCTCCCCTGAGGCCTTCCCTGCTGCAGCCCCTCTGAGGATCCTCTAGGTCCCCTTGTCTTAACTGGATCAAGCTGATACCAGCAGTTGATACCCCATGGGGAGCTCACAGCATGCTAGCCCTATGCTACAAGCTGCCTGTTTGCCAGCTCACTTTATCATCCTGTCAAGCCTGACAAGGTTGTAGCCTTGTTTTCCCATTTCACAGGTTAAGAAACTGAGGCTTCCATAGGCTGTGAACTCTGGAGCCAGTGGATGGGACTTAGAACTCCCCACTCCGGTCCTCTGGCTTTCTGCAAGCCGCTTCTTTGGGCCAGTGGTGGAGAGTACCGGGCGTGGGGCTGAGGAGGGCTCCCAGTAGGTGGAGGTGGCCCTCAGCCTGCCCACCTACTAGTGAGTTACCCACCTTGGGCTCCAGGTGCCCAGATATGGGAGTGACGTGCAACACCTTGCTCGGATGCCTAAACAGGAACCCCTCTGGGTCTCCGCTGATTTATCAAGTGTGACCATTGTTTTAGTTTATGTCTCAGAGTTGAGTGGGTCTGGGGAAAAGCACCAGGCATGGCCCTGTCAGAGCCAGTAGTGGTGCAGACATGCGGCCAGGACACCAGGATATAGCCCCAGCATTCAGTGTCTGCCTGGGGACCTGGCATCTGACAGATGCTACTCTGCTGAGGAACAGGGGTGGGAAGGTGGGGAGTCAGGGGGTGCGGGTGCAATTGTGTTTCCTTGTCCAGGACAAAGCCCTCTTGTCCAGTGCCCCAGGACAGACTAGGAGAAGAATACCCTCCATCGGGTGAACCAGCGAAAAGGGCAGAGTTGGGGAGGCAGTCCAGCCCTCTCCTCCACTATGGAAGCCCTTCTAACTGTGGGTGTGGGGGAGGACACTTCCTGGTGTCCTTCTGCATCAGGTATCCTGGCACCGCCCCACTGCCGGCCTGTGTTCTCTCTGTCTTCCCCTTCCTCCTCCCCTCCTCCTCTCCACAATTGTTTTTCCCTGTGAGAGCCTTAATAGTAACAACAATAGTAACAATGCGCCACCCACAAACACTCCTGAGAGAGCACTCAGTTCTTGGTGTAGGGGTTTTCTAGGGCTAGGGATGCACTTGGGGAGAAAATAAAAGGGCCCTCGATCTCACGAGCTGTCACTCTGCAGGGAGAGACAACGGTAAAGGAAACAATAACTGGTCACTTCTGCACGTAGTGTGGTGCAGTGCGGGTAGGACTGGGCTGCCAGACGGGGCACACCCTGGCCATAGCCGCAGGGGAGGTGACAGCAGTGGGATGATTTCTGCCCACCCATCTGTACCTGGGCCTGCCAGGGCTGTCTTCTTTCCTCTATGGGGTGGGGGTCTTCCACTCCGGAAGGCTGTGGGGTCAGTATGACTCAGAGAGGTCAAGCTCATGGGATCCTCTGGGGGCCGTGACCTAAGCACTGCTCCCATAGGCACTGTGCACCTGGAGGGCTGGAAGGAATGAGAAGGCTCCAGGCCTTCCAGAGTCCACCTGGCTGCCCCCTCCCCACCCAGAGCAGCAGCAACCAGGACCTGGTCTCAGGGCTGAGGGGAGACCCCTGTGACCCCTGAGGCAGAGCTCCACCTCCCTCAGGGGACCTTAGAAGACAGGCTGTCACCTGACCAAGGCTACAGGACCCTTGGCAGCCCCTATGGACAGGGCCTCCTCCTGCCTCCTCTCCTTGTCTTGTACCCCTTTTTCTGAGTTCTGGGGCCAGGCTAGTCACATGGGTAGGCTCTGAGCAGGGGAGGCCTGAGCTTCCATCAAGCTCAGACACCACAATTATGTTACTGGGGGGGTGCTTAGGGACCTCC
Organism: Cephalopachus bancanus; assembly: GCA_027257055.1. Classification (NCBI taxonomy): domain Eukaryota; kingdom Metazoa; phylum Chordata; class Mammalia; order Primates; family Tarsiidae; genus Cephalopachus; species Cephalopachus bancanus. The sequence continues at coordinate 371,225 of JAPVLO010000184.1, read as the reverse complement.
TTACTTCCTCTGCCCCTGGAGATTGTGAAGCTCATGGATCCCTGAGCTGTCCCCTCTGAGACCCTGGACAAGGCAGGGTGGGATGAGAGGAAGCAGAAGGTGCAGTTGTTCTATTAACTCCTCCCTGCTGGAGCCCATGCCCCCTAGAAAGCCTGGTGTAGGGTAGATGATGGCGACAGGACCTTGAGGGTAGCAGTTCAGGCAGCACCTGGGCCCCGGAGAAGAGCAGATGGTCAGCCCTGAGCAAACATCTCTGTTTGCTTTTGCCTCATGGGTGGTTCCACAAAATACAGCAGCCTCAGCACCACTGCATGAAGGTGCACCTGGACAGGTGTGTGCCTAACTGGTGGGCCGGCTGGTGGAGCTCCAGCAGTGACACCCAGAAGGATTGGAGTTCTGTGGCAGCCAAGGCCCAGTTCTGAGACCTGCTCAGGGGAGATGCCTACAGTCCTATAGGTGCAGATCCTGGGGAACCTGAACCCCCTTCCCAGATTCAGGTGCTGGCCGCATCATATCCAGTGCAGGACCTTGGCTCTGCCTTGACATGGGATGCTGATGTCTGGGTCCTGCAGAAACCCAGGGTTCCAGGAAAGTTCCTGAGGGGCAGTGTGGCCCCAGAGTGAGAGGCAGGGGAGGCAGAACAATGGTCATCAATGGTGTTTCCAGTTCCCTTTTGTGCTTCTGTGACTCCAGAAAATTCTCACCCTTGTGTCCCTGAAAGGGAAGAAAAAGGAATTTCCTAAAATTTAAGTAAAGGAATTTCCTAAAATTAAGTGCCAGGACCTGAGGGTGGGGTGAAGGTACGCGAGCTGGGGCTGCAACATGAGAGTTGTCTGAGTGGAGGGAGGGAGTTTCCCGAGTATCTTCCTCACACTTTTCTTGCCAGTGAAGCAGGCCGACTCAAAAGCCAGGGCTGCTCCTGGGCCACTCAGAGGCTTCCTCCTTGTCTGCTTTCCTCATCCTGCCCCTCCCATTGCCTGTAAGGCCATCTGCTGAGTCCGGGAAGTCCGGGAAGAGTTTCCATGGCTCTATTCCACCCTGGCACTTAGCTGAGGAGTGGCTCTGGACAGGCCCTCCTCACCTGCAGAAACGGCTATTAACATGTGCTTGGTCCAGCCTGTAATCCCGCGCCTTTGGGAGGCTGAGGTGAGTGGATTGCCTGAGCCCGCGGGTTCGAGACCCGCCTGGGCATCGAGACCTCATCTCTACAATAGATCAAAAAATCAGCCAGGCATGGTAGCGCATGCCTGTAATTCCGGCTACTTGGAAGGCTGAGGCAGAAGGATCGCCGGAGCCCAGCAGGTCGAGGCTGCGGTGGCCGGGAACGACCACTGCACTCCAGTCTGGGCGACAGAGTGAGACTCCAACTCAAAAAAACAAAACAAAACAAAACAAAAAAACATGTGCTTGGTCATGTGGAAGGTCAATTTTTAGAGCTTTTAGGAATTGCCACACTGATTGTTCACAGTAGCAAGATCATGGAACCAACCATGCTGTCTATCAAAAGATGACTGGATTTAAAAAATGTAGTACATACGCACAGTGGAATATTACACAACCATAAAAAAGAACAAAATCATGAATTTCGCAGCAACCTGGATGGAATTATAGTTTATAATACTGAGTGCTCTCACAGAAACAAAGATCTGAGTATCACATGTTCTCACTCATAAGTGGACCTTGAACAACTACCGTACTACTATAAGAAAAGGATTGATAGTGGCAGGAAACAATGGGGGGGCAGGGAGGTGGGATTAATGGTAGTCAATGTCTGTGGAAGGGGGACATACCTCATCAATAAGGGTAACTGCACAATGAATATCTGTATACCTAACCCATAAATGTACCCCACAATTTTAAAATAAAAAAATATATAATTTTTAAAAACATAAAACAAAACAAACGTGCTTAGCGACACGGGAAGGTGCTTTGTTGTCATTAGGGGGTCAGCCTGGTCATATGACCCAGCGCAGGTGGGCACCCTACAGGTCATCTTTGCAGGAGACTCATATAGCAGGTCCACAAACATGATGCCCCATAGAGCCTTGAAAATTTGTGACCGAAGAATGCCTTGACTCTGCTTCCTCAGCCTCCCCCTACACCTGTATCTTTGAGAGCAATGAGACTGTACTTGGTGACAAAAGCTGCCCTCAGTCCCCCAATCTCAGTGGCTTAACACAGTCTATTGGTGTCCTGCTTGTTGCACAACATGGCACGGTCGTAGGCCCTGGGAGTAGCCACCTCCCTTCAGCCACCCAATGTCCTAGCCTGTGTGCCTGGCCATGTGCATGGGAAGGCACAGAATTTGGGGTAGCCTGAGGTTTGAGGAGCTCTGAGACTAAGGTGAGGGGACCTATGTCATGTTGCTTCTGTTCCACTGATCAGGATCCCGTCACATGGCCCTTCTCATTGTGAGGGAGACTTGAAGTACAGAGAACACAGGGATGAAGGGACATGCTGTGGTGCACCTACATACGCTCATCTGCTCACCTGCTCTCCTGCTCTTTCAGGTCTTCCTCTACCTGGAAGAGCCAGATCTTGTCCTGGTCAGCACAGCAAAGGCCTGTGGTGGACCCAGCAGCTCATGGTTACCAGGGGCTGGGGAAGGAGGGGAAAACAGGGGGGCAGCACATAATTACAGTTAATTCTTTTTATTGAGGTAAAATTCACATAACATAAAATGAACCATTTTTTAATAAAACTTTTTTAAAGACGGGCTTGTTATGTTGCCCAGGCTGGTCTTGAACTCTTGGCCTCAAGTGATCCTCCTGCTTCAGCCTCCATAGTAGCTGGATTACAGGCATGAGCTACTGCACCTGGATCTGAAAATTAACCATTTTTAAGTGAATGATTTGGTGGCATTTGGGGAATTCACAACATTGCCCAGACCCCAAACATTTCTGTCACCCCGGAAGGAAACCCTGTACCCCATTAAACAGTTGCTCCCTATTCTCCTCCTCCCAGCCCCTGGTAACCACCAGTCTACATTCTGTCTCTGCATTTGCCTGTTCTGGACATTTTATATCAGTGGAACTTTGTTTCTGTCATCTTTCGCTCTGCATAATGTTTTCAAGGTTCAGCAACGTTGTAGCATGTGTGAGTACCTCATTCCTTTTAAAGAATGAATAATATTCCATTGTAGCGATATACCACATTTATTTATCCATTCATCTAGTGATGGACACTTGGATGTTTTCCACCTTTTGGCGATCGTAAATAATGCTGCTAGGAGCATTCCTGTTACAAATATCTGAGTCTCTGTTTTCCATTCTCTTAGGTACATACCAAGGAGTGAAATTGCTAGGTAATTCTATGTTTTATTTTTTAAGAAACTGCCAAACTATTTTCCACAGTTGTTGAATAGTTTTACATTCCTACCAGCAGTGCAAAAGGGTTACAGAGTATCCATATCGTCACCAACACTTGTTATTTTTTTCATCGGGGATCGTGTTTGTTTTTTAAATTCTAGCTGTCCTAGAGGTACAAAGTGGTATCTCGTTGTGGTTTGGGTTTGCATTTCCCTGATGACTAGTGACATTAAGCACCTTTTCATGTGCTTATTGGCCAGTTGTGAATCTTCTTTGGAGAAGTACCTATTCGAGTCCTTTTCCCATTGTTTCATTGGGTGACTGTCTTGCTGTTGTATGGTTTACTTTGCTCTGTCCTATCTCCATTAAGTGTTGCTGAGAAGCGGCTTCATTCAGGAGCATCTGTCAGTACCTGAGCGGCATGTCCCAAGTAAGGGGAATGCAGGTTCAGTCTGATGTACTCGTGTGGGCATTGAGTCACCACCTCCCTTGGGGACCATAGATGCATTCTCAAAACACCTGGCTCTAGAAGACCATATTGAGCATAAACATCCCGAAAGCAATGGTGCTATTGCTTGTGTGTGAGAAGAGGACACCCAGGAACCTCCTTGTGAAGGATGGGGGGAGGAAGGTGCCAGGAACCAGCTAAACTCCCACCACCCAACAAGGCAGGACTCAGCAGCATGGGAGCCCAGGGCTGCCCTCTCTTACTCAACCTCAATTCAGACTCTAAAAATAGCCAGGCAGATCCGATGTAAGTTGATTACTGTAATTGCAGCAGTGTGATGTCATGCTGCTAGGCCTAGAGCTGTTTTCCTGGGATAGCAGTGTGCCTAGATGGCTCTGGAGGCCAGCAAGGGGGCCGGAGGCCTTGACCCAGGCATATCAAGAAGACTTTGTGGGCTCCAGTAAATCTGACTGGTGAAGGGGAAGGTGGGGAGAGAACTGACATCCCTGGGTAGGCACTGCGTGCTCCTAGGGAGGAGTTTTTGTTCACAGCTGGGAACTGGGGACAGAGCCAGAGAGGCTGAGCGTGCAGCCCAGTCACCCAGCAAGGGGTGAAGGATCGTAGCCCAGGCCACTCTGTCCTGTCTTTTGCTCCATCCTGTCTTGCTGAAATCTCTGCTTTAGACTAGGCTTGCATCTTCTTTTCTTATCATCAGTGGCCTAGGAGAACACTGGTAGTCCCAATCTTGTTTCAGCCTCATGTTACTTGCTGCCCAGGGGGCCACCGAGGTCAGATCCCATCCCGATTTCCATCACTGTCCAGTCTCTTGGCCCCTAGTCAGGAGTTCATTTCATGACTGCTGCACAGACATCTCATAGACTCAAAGGGGACCAGAATTTAAACTCAGAGGGAGTCCTTAGTATGAGGTGAAACCTCACATTTTACAGATGGGAAACTGAGGCCCAGAAGAAGAGATATGAATTGTCACACATGAAGGCGGTATCAGTTGCATACCTGGCACTACAGCCCTGGGCATCACCATCTCCATACAGCCACCCAGCCTTGGGTTTAAATCCCTTTTTTCTCTTGAAGTTGAGGTCTTTTTATTTTTAGATTGGAAAATATAGTTTATTTAGAAAGTAAATTAGAGAGAGAGAGGCGATTCACCTCCCCAAAATAGGAGAGGGGACCAAAGCCAGGAAGCATGGCAGCCATAGCTTAAAGAGCCATGTGGACACACCAGAGCTTAACAAAGCAGTGACAAATGGAGAAGTTGAGGTCTTTGAAGTCTTTGCTCCTGGGGGCTAGATAACAGAAGCCAGATGCAGGCGATGTGTGCCCTACCACTGGTCTGCCAGCTGTGCCATAGGGCCTCAGGATTGGCCAGACAAGCTAGGAGTGGCCCCAGGTCCGCGCTGGGCCAGAATCTGCTATCTCAGGGCTTCCCAGTCCTGTTTCCTCCACCCTCCACCAAAACAAACTCTCAGGCTTTTTTTGCAGCCCCTCCCCAGGGAGAGGCCAGCCCCTGTTGCAGTGTCCTAAGCAGCCCCTCTTGGCCATCCTTGCTGCCACCTCACCCCTACTATTCCTCTCAGCCTGTAACAAAGAGGACATGTTCATACTGCAGGCTGGCCTTCCAACACCCCACCCCCAACCTGAGAAGCAGCTTCATCCAGGAACATTTGTCAGTGCCTGAGCCCCAGGTCTCTTGTGAGGAGAATGTGGGTTCAATGTGATGTTCTCATGTGGACATTGAGTCACCACCATCAACCTTGGGGACCCTGAGGACATTCTCGGAACACCTGGACCGCCCAGCCCCCACCCCCACCTGCCCAGAGCTGCAGTAGTCCCAGTGGAGCTCAGCTCTGTCAGACAGCCTGCCTTAGGCACGTGGAGACGTCTGACCTAGTCACTGCAGGAGTGTCACACGTGGGAACTGTTCCCTCCAAGGGTGCCCTGACCCCCTTCCATGCAAATCCCATGGCACCAATGTGCAGAGGTACTTTTGCACAACTTACTTTGCCACATCCACCTTCTTAGGTCTCTAGTAGCACCAGGTCCCAGTGGAGCAAAGGGAAGGACCCTTCAAGGCTCAGTTAGAGGCTCAGTTAATTCTTCCATGTCCTCTGGGAATGCATACATGAAGCCCCTAGCATCCGGTGGGCAGGCACCTGGTGGGCGCTCCCTGCGAGCAGGCACCCATAATTGGGCCTACCCCATGTAAGTGGGCACTGCCTGGGCAAAGTCCTACTACTCTTACCTTCCAGGACCTTCCCATTTCAGGGCTTCTGCCCCAGCCCCATTTCATTGAAATGTTAAAGAAAAGAACCAGTTTGTATGAGGAAATATCTAGGGGCATGTGAGTTTTAGTAGATGGATATGTGTGGTGGCATTTTCAGCCTGGGGCTGCAAGCAAGTGATCAGGTGGCCTACGGGTCCTGTCACAGTGCCCTGACTTCTCTGCATGGCTGTCTGTGGCTGAGCAGCGGAGCCCAGTTGGACCCTGGCTTAAGTACTGACTCATTCTCTGTATGGCCTCGGGCACAGCACTTAGCCTCCCTCTGCCTCAGTTTCCTCCTCAGTGAGACAGGAATCCTGGTAATCTCTACCTCCCACAGTTGTGTTGATGGAGGTGGATGATGCATGTGAAGTGCTTTGAGCAGGCCTGCTCACAAAGAACACACTGCAGAAATTTTGTCGGTTAATGCTGAACGTGCTTGAGAAGGGACTGGGAGTGGGGCAAAATGGCAGGACCATTTCATCTTGAAATACGAGGGGTGAAAGGTTTGTTTAAATTAATGTGTGGACATGCTCTTGATGAGTGCATGAGGGATAGCTGACCAGGCCAGAGGCATCAGGGTCAAAGCTGGTGATGCCTTGGCCCCTTTGCCCAAGGCTGGGACCAGTGTACAACACAGCCGACTAGGGTCATAGACTTTAGAGCCCAGTGCCAAGGGGACCTGGTGACTCTCATACAGTCATCAACAGGCAACTTGGGTGGCCAGTCCTTTTTCAGCCAGGCCTTGCCCTAGGAAAGAAATTATTATAACCTAATTGGCAGTTTCCTTTGCATAGAAGCCGGAAGGAACTGCCAGCAAGGCTGGTGATTAACTCAGCAGCAGCTGGGAAATCACATTTGGGGCAGAAGCGTCCATCATCTTGACCAGGCCACTGCAGCTGGTCTGGGTGGGTGTGGAAGGGGTGGAGGCCATGGTGTAACTGTGGGCCTCTCAAAACAGAAGGCTGGGTCTGTGTTCAGAGGACAGCCCTGAGGTGCTGGCTCCCCCGTGCCCATTTGCTGACCTTATTGTCCTGAGCCTCAGCTGTCGGATCCCTTTCTCACCCACGGTAGAGGGCTGTCTGATGTTTTATGGATGTCAGGAGACTTGGCCCTGGTTGCAAGTCTACCATGAGTGTAAGAGGTGAGCTACAGATCTCTGTTTCTCAGCACAGGATGTGGAGGATGATACTTCTGTTCTACAATAAGGGCTCAGGCCAGGGTTGCGAGGAAGAACCTTGAGGAAGAAAAGGGTGTACCTGAGCATAGGAATGGTGGTGACTCCAAGGCCAGCCCCCATTTCTCCTCCATCCAACTGCTCTTCCAGGCTACTGGCCACCTTGCCTAACCAGGGGCTCAGGAAGACAGGTGTCTGGGGGAAGCACTACACCCCACACTGGGTCCCTGTCCAGCATTTGGGGAAGAAAGAATTTAAGTCTAGAACTGAGGCTACACTGCTGTGATGGTGACTAGTATCTTCACTGGGCATCAAGAAAGTGGCTGTCCTTGGCATTTATTGAGTGTCTAGTATATTCACTAAGCTGTCCATCCATTTGCAGAGGCCAGTGTTTTCTTGATGAGAGATGCTTAAACTCTGGGCACTAGGAACGGGATGAGCTGTCAGATTTTCCACGAAGGAGGCATTGGCTTGCCAGTGAGTGCAGGAAGACCACGGATCCACGAGCTGAGGCAGTTGGTTTCCAAAGTGAGGCTCCTGTGGACCATCAAATTACTAGTGCCTGCCCAAGCCTTTCCTTCACACTTGCTCTGTGCCAACCATCAGGCAAGACTCCAGGATGCAGCAGTGGGTAAGATAGGCCCAGTGCTGGCCTTGTGGGTCTTCACAGCCTGGATTTTCTCCCATAGTTAGTGTGGGTCAACCCTGCTTTCATTTGGAAGCCTTGAGATGCCAGAAAAGTGATGATGGTGGGGGGGGTGGAGGTGGTAGTAGTGGTGATAGGGATGGTGGTAGTGGTGATAGAGGTTGTGGAGGTAATGGCAGTGGAGATGATGGTGGTGATGGAGGTGGTGGTAGGGACTGTGGAGGTGATGGGTCAATGGAGATGATGGTGGAATTGGTGGTGGTGGTGGAGGTGGTAGTAGTGGTGGTCGGGATGGTGGTAGTAGTGATAGAGGTTGTGAAGGCAATGACAGTGGAGATGATGATGGTGATGGAGGTGGTGGTAGGGTCTGTGGAGGTGATGGGTCAATGGAGATGATGGTGGCATTGGTGGTGGTGGTGGAGGTGATGTCGATGGTAGAGGTGATGGTGGTGGGGTGGTGATGCAGCCACTTTCAGTGAGCATTTACTAGATGCCAGCCACTGTCCTGAGAACTTCATGGGCATTAACTTCTTCTAGCTCCCAACATCCCTTTGAGATAGGAACTCTGAGTCTCCATGGGTATAGAGGAGAAATAGAGACATAGAATGGATGTCTCTTGCTCAGGCTACCTCCCTCCTACCCTGCCCCCAGAAGTGCATGGTGCTTTCCATTGCCCAGATCAAGTCCACAGTCTTGCCTGACATCCACAAGCAGGCTCAACCTGCCTCTTCTGATAGATTTCCCAAGTTCATGACCTCGTTGCCCGCAGAACCGGACTTCCTGTCGACTCTGTGCTGACACTACTTCGCTGCCTGAACTGTCTCTATCACTTCTTGCTGCTTTCCCTCTCCTCCCCCTCTGGACCAGGGTGTCCCCCCCTTCCCCCCCACCCCACGAAGTCCTACCCCTAGGCCACCTCCTCTGGCCCTCTGTCCTGGCTGGGCACTGCCTCTTGCTCATAGCTGTCACTCCAGAGCAGTCTTTTTCCTCCAGCCTCTGTTTACATCTCTGTAGCACATGGCTCTCCTGCCTGTCTCCCAGTCAGGTATTTTTTTTATAGAACGGGCAGTTTAGGTCTGTCCAAACTCCCAAGGGACAGGATTATTTTTAGACTTTACCAGTAAAGCAGCTAATAACACAAGCAGCAGTGCTGAGCAGAACCAAATAGGCAGGGGAATGCCCACCATTCCCCACACCACACACACCTCACATGCGCCCATCACCGCAGACACACACATGTTGTCCCACACATATGCCACACACACAAGACATGGCTGCCAAGGTCTGGGTCCCCCTTGGAACTCACAGAGTCATGCTTCCCTCCCTCAGGCCATCACTTGTGTCCACAGCCCCTGCCTGGGTCTTACCCCAGCCATTTCTGGGTGCTCTACACGTAGAGGGTGCGTTGGGGAGGTGTCCAGGGCCCTTTCAGGGGGACATCCTCCACGAGGGGCCACCAGGAGGCTGCTGTTTCTAGGGTGCTTGGCATAAAAGGCCTTCCCCCACTGTCCTTAGCCTCCTCCACTCCTCAGCCTGCTCTGGGCACGCTTCTCCACACAGGGCCGGGGTCCTTTAGATGGAGCAGGCACTGGTCAGGGTGACATCAGGTGTCCTCCCTCCAGGGGCAGTGGATGTCACAGTGTTTCTAGCCATAAGCTCTGACACATTCCTCTCTCCAAAAGTATGGATTATTTGTCAGGAAAGAGGCTGACTAGCTGCCTATTTTCTTGACTGGTAGGCTCCCTCCCCTTGAGCCCAGGACTGTTTGTGACTGGGAGGCAATCAACCTGTGAGTCTGTCTTTCCTGCCTGATTTGGTGCTGTCAGGGTGGCCACTCCCTTTGTTGCCAAAGGAAGTATTGAGGACCTATTCACTGTTACCTCCCAAGGTGAGCAGGTGGCATGGGGAATGGACACCGGTTCTTTCTGTAGAACACTCCTCAGGACTTTTGAGGCATTCTCAAGAGGTAGAACTGAGGCCCCTTACAGTGGCCTCCTGTGTGCCAGGACCCAGAGCATCACATTGGGGAACCCACCCAGTTGCATGAACATAGTACACATCCAGAAGGGACCAAGCACTTGGTCAGTCCCACTTGCTTGGTGCCACTACAGCTGGCCAGCAAGGCTGTTCTCTGGCCCACAGGCAGGGCATCCAGAAGAAGCAGCCCCTCTGACAGCAGCTAGCACTGGAGTTGAAGCTGGTTCCACTGCATGGCTCAGCTTCCTCTCTCTTGAAACTGGGCTAGTGATTGTAGCCCCCAGGAGGTTGGGATTGTGAATGAGATCTGACAGGTCTGTGCTTGAGAGCAGTTTGGGCATGTGGGGAGCATCTATCTGCCTCGTGCTCTTTTATCACTGGAAAAGTACCCTGAGAGGTAAGGGAGTGAAGACCAGCAAGGCTGGTCAAAGATCAGGGCTAGGGGTCAGGGCTAGGACAGGGCTTGCCCAGGACAGCAGGCAGGAATCCAGCAGGTGGAGAAAACAAGGAGGGTCATGTACCCAGGAGCCCTAGGAAAAGCCGGCAGAACGAGTGCCAAGGCCTGGAACTGAGGGGCATGCAGGCCATGGCCGCAGATACCAGGCTTTGTGTGGGAGGCTGGGGGATGGGGAGAGGACTGGACATCTGTGACAAGGCCTTGGCCAGGCAAAGTTCTCAGAAGGACACCTGGGAACAGTGGCTGCCCTGGACAGGTGAGAGGCTGAGAGGCCACTGAACCTCCAGGGTTAAAGGTGACAAGAGCTGCTCGCATAGATGCCAGGAAGACACAGGGAATTGGGGAAGAGAGCTAGATGTGGGATGCAGTTGTCACACAGAAAACTGATGCCCAGTGGCAGCCCGAGAGAATCCTGAGGTTGGCACATTGGTACATGTGAGGAGGTGATGTAGCAAAGGTAAGGGCTCCTTGTCAGGAGTGTCTAAGACCAGCCTACATCTGGGCTCTGCCTTTTTTGCTGGGGCCCTATCTTCCCCAAGACTGTGTGCTCCATACTAAGCATCACCTTCCTGGGGGCTCAGGCACCTACCCAAGTGACTCTCAAGTCAGAACCACATTGTGAGCCATGGGCTCCTTCCCCATCAAAAAGTAAAATTGTATTTTATGACTGTGTTGGTATAACAAATATAATTCAGGTCACTTTATTAATATACATTCCTTGCTATATTTATTCCTTCCTCTTGGTTTTAAAACAAATTAAAATGAAAACACTTTTATGGGCCTCAGGTACTATGCCTATACCAACCTGCTAGGACAGTTGGTGCCATGAGAAGCATGCAGTGGCCTCCCCCTTTTAGGCTCCTTGGCCCCCTCAGACCCTCTGGCATCAAAGATTGGTGCAAATGGGCTAGCCTGTGTGAGCCCTCATCCTCACCTAGAGATAGTGAGTCTCTTAGCCTCAGGTCTCTCCTGTGTCTGGGTGCCATGGTCCTGTGGGTGGCCAGTAATTAGTCCAGCTAAGAATGACTGCAGAAACCAGCCATGCCCAGGTATTTACCTACCCCAGGCAGGTGGCCAGGGCAGCAGGGGCGATGCCAGATAGAGCCAAGAATTTCCTGCAACTGTTTGGCTTTGGTTCTAGCTGAAGATCTAGCTGTGGGCACATCTTTAAAACTGGGATAGCCTCCTATAAGGTACTGAAAGCACAAGCAACAAAAGAAAAGACAGATGCATTGAACTATAGCAAAATTTAACTTCTGTGAATCAAGGACACAGTCAAAAGAGTGAAAACGCAACCCATGAAATGGGAGAAAAATTTGCAATTCATATATCTGATAAGGGTTAATATCCAGAATCTATAAGGAACTCCTCCTGAAACTAAACAACGAAAACCCTGATTAAAAAATGAGCAAAGGACTTGAAAAAGACATTTCTCAAAAAAAGAAATACAAATGGCCAAAAAGGACATGAAAAGATTATCAACATTGCTAATCATTAGGTAAATGCAAATCAAAACTACAGTGTAATACAACCTCACATCCATTAGAATAGCTGCTATCAACAAAAACACAGAAAATAGCAAGTGTTAGGATGTGGAGAAATCAGAACCTTTGTGCACTGTTGGTGGGAATGTAAAATTGTACAGCCACAGAAAACAGTTTGGCGGTTCCTCAAAAGGTTAAACATAGAATTACCACATGGCGGCTAGGCTTGGTGGCTCAGCCTGTAATCCCAGCACTTTGGGAGGCCGAGGCAAGAGGACTGCCTAAGCCCAGGGGTTCGAGACCAGCCTGGGCAACTTGGTGAGACCTCGTCTCTACAATAAATCAAAAAATAAGCTAGACATGGTAGCGCATGCCTGTAGTTCCAGCTACTTGGAAGGCTGAGGTAGAAGGATCATCTAGGCTGCAGTGGCTCTGAGCATGCCACTGCACTCCAGCCTGGGCGACAGAGTGAGACTCCCAACTCAAAAATAGAAAAAGAATTACCACATGGTCCAGCAGTTCCACTTGTGGGTATACTCTTATACCCAAAAGACTTGAAAGCAGGGACTTAAAGATGTATTTGTACATCCTTTGTTCATAATAACACTGTTCATCGCAACTTTACTCACGGTAACCACAAGGTGGACATTACCCAAGTGTCCATGGGCCAATGAATAGGTAAACAAAATGCAATATATCCATTCAGTGGAATATTACTTGGCTTTAAAAAAAAAAAAAAAGATGACCAGGCGCGGTGACTCAAGCCTGTAATCCCAGCATGTTGGGAGGCAGAGGTGAGAGGATTGCCTGAGCCCACAGATTGACTAGCCTGGGCAACTTGGCGAGACCTCATCTCTACAATAAATCAAAAAATTAGTTGGGCGTTATAGCTCTGGCTATAGCTCTGGCTACTTGGAAGGCTGAAGCTGGTCATGAGTGAGCCACTGCACTCCAGCCTGGGCAATGGAATGAGACTCCAACTCAAAAAAAAAAGGAGATACTGACACATTTGCAACATGGATGAACCTTGAGGGCATTATGCTAAGTGAAATAAGCCAGTCACAAAATGATACATACTATATGATTACACTGATATGAGGTACCCAAAGTAGTCAAATTCCTAGAGATAAAGCAGAATAGAGGGTTCCAGGAGCTGGTGGGGAAGGGAAGTTATTATTTTGTGGGTACAGAGTTTCAGTTTTATGAGATGATTGGTGTGCTATGAATGGATGGTGGTAATGGCTGCACAACAGTGTAAAAGTACTTAATGCCACTGAGCTGCACACTCAAAAATGATTAAGGTGGTAAATTTTATATTATGTGTATTTTATTATAATTTAGAATAACTTTCAAAAACTGGGATCCCTTTTTATACACTCCTCCTAATTTGTTATTTACAGTAGAGCCTCCCCTAATCTGTGTTTTTTTCCTAAAAACAAAGTTAGATTACAGTCCCAGGCAAAGACAACCTCTAGCTGGGACAGAGCTCAGAGATCATAGGTCTGTGCACTGTGCTGCCGGTGGCCCCACATGGACACGCATGTTCTAGCTGACAGGTACCAGTACTCAGTGCTCCTTGGTCACCAGTAAATCATTTCCTGAGCTGAAGGTGAGTGGTTTGTCACTGCCCTGAGACTTGTGCTGGCCTCCTAAGGCTGCTGGTGCACCAGCAGGCACTGTGTCTGTGCACCATGTGTCTCCCCTTCCCCTCATTTGGTCCCCCACTGCTCCCTTCTTCCGTCCCAAATTCTGGCCATTATCCAATCATGCCCAGCTCTTTCATAGTTCATGAAACTATTTATTTATTAGCTTGTTGACTCATTGATTCAGTCTCTGGTTCATGCATTTATTCTCTCAGCTCACAGATAGTGAGTGCACAGATGTGGCTGCAAGGTGGGTAGCCAGGCAAGAGTGGGAAGGAAGTGAGTTAGAAGAAAGATGAACCCCTGCCTTGCACACCCAGTTGAGGAACCATGTTTTATTCAGCATGCAGCAGTTAATATCCTCTTCCCAGAGGGTTCCATAATCTGATGAACTCTGGCTGCTGTGTGGCAGGTGGCCTGTGGGGTCGAGTATGGTTGAGCAGCATGTGGGCCACTTGAGGGGAGCCCTGGCAGCCTGGGCTGGGCTGGGATAGTGGAGGAGACTTGGGGGCTAGTGTGAGGGGTAGAGGAATAAGGTCTCCAGGAATCGAGATGCATTGCCCAAACAGTAAAATATGGTAGTGCCGTGATGGGGGTGGGAAAAGTAGGGGACAGTATAGGAAAGAGGGGTAGTTCGTCCTCCAAGCCAGACTGAGACATAGGAGTGGAAAGAGGGCAGCGTGGAGATTAGTAGCTGCCCTGGGACGAGGTCAGGGCTGGTGACCGGCACATCACAGCCACCAGCATAGAGATGGGACTTAACACCGTGGGACTGGACACAAGTAGAGTGGGAAGCTGCCACCATTCAGAGGACAAGCTGCAGAGGAGGAAACCAGCCAAGGAGTTGAGCAGGCTCAGCTAGTAGAATCAAAGTGATGCTGGAGAGCACCATGGGCAGAGGAAGTCCTGAGGGCAGCTGGGGGAAAGGTAGGATACCAAGAAGAGGCCATGGCCATGAGGATGAAGCACTCAGCAGCAGCCGAGAAGCAGAAAGAGGGACCATACCTTCTGAGTACTCAGAGGAAATACTGTCCATGCAGAATTCTCTATTCAGCAAGAAAGTAGCTTTCAAGAATGAGGTCAAACTGTTTAAAGAAAAAAAAAACGGCAGGAGAAAGGCAAGGTACAGGCGCACATTGCTGCGAGTGGGATACAGTGGAAGGTGGGTACAGGGGATTGGCAGCAGCATTGCCGAGTGTCCAGTTCATGTGGGCCACAGGCTCGTGGTTGTTCATTTAATGTAAATGCATTTAATGCAAAGCATATTCTTTGCATGTGTCAAAATGTTTGAGTATAACAAGAGAAAGCATGAGTATGAAGTGGGAGGGGAGCAATGGAGTGTACAGATCACAGCCTGAGAAGCTGACAGTGCCCAGCGCTAGGTTGGAGGAACCTACTCAGGGACAGCTGGCCTGCAAAGGGAGGACTACCTCTTCTCACTCCTAGCCTCTGGGGAGGAACCACTGGGGTCTGTTTCCCATTCCTGAGAAAATGATTGCATTAGGAAATCGTCTGTTAAGGAGATTCTGCTGGGTCATAATAAAACTGTCATCTGCATCATCTGCCACCCATCAAGGGCAGGCTCAGGGTTGGTACCCCGTGAGAGATTCTGTAGGAAAGACCTGCCTTGCTCACAGACACTGTGCTGTTTCTAATTCATGCTGTTCTTGTATTACACCATCGGTACAATTTTTTCTTTCTTCCTTGGGAGTCCCAAGTTCTGGCTTTCATGTTGCTGTACTGAGGAGATTTTTAGTTGTCTGGAGCTCCATCTGTTATTGTGGCAGGGTTACCATGCCACAGTGAGTGTGACCTCAAAGTGCAGCCAGGTCAGAGCTGCTGGGTGGCCGGCAGGGAGGGAGTGAGAGGTCAAGGGTAGTGGCCATTACCCTGTGGAGAACTGGTGACAGTGAACCCCAACCTCGGGCAGCCCAGCAGGTGTGGGGCCCACAAACAGGACCCGGCCATTTTAGTGAGTCTGTACTGAGTATGTGAGAGAATG
This sequence comes from Cephalopachus bancanus, assembly GCA_027257055.1. Classification (NCBI taxonomy): domain Eukaryota; kingdom Metazoa; phylum Chordata; class Mammalia; order Primates; family Tarsiidae; genus Cephalopachus; species Cephalopachus bancanus. The sequence goes on along the minus strand of JAPVLO010000184.1, from coordinate 355,805 downwards.
TTTGTGCTTGTCTGTAAAAGTGAGAGCGCAGCAGTGAACGAATACATGTGCTTGTTAGAGCAAAACAGGCAATGTGAGAATGTGTGAACATGTGTGTTCTTGTGTGTGAGAACACAAGTGTGTAACAGTGTTTAAGAGTTTGATGTGTATGGTGTACATTTGAGACAATGAGTGTGTGAAAGAGAAAGAAGGCGTGTCTGCGATGTGTGTGTCAGTCTGAGTCTGACCAGGAGAATCCCACTAGGCCATTGGAACGGGAGCAGTTAATATGAGAGGTACTAAGCGCTGATGAAAAAGAGGAACAAGAGGTGCTGAGAGTGTGCACCAGGCAAGGATTCCCCTTCCCCACTGGGGTCAGAACTCACAGGAGGAGCTGGGTCCTGAAGCTAGGGCTGATCTACAGCCTCAGGGCTGGCAGGAGGTGACCTTCATTGAACGGAAGCCAAGGCTGGAGGCAGGAACGCCGAGGGATTCCTTGTCTGGGGCCTGTGGGAAACTGATTGCTAGGCTCAGGTGTAGACTACGCAAGTGCTGAAAGACTGCAGGCTTTGGGCACACGGCAGGGACGGCACACACTGGGTGTCCTCACACCTGGGCCCTGTGGACTGCCTGGGCAGCAGGACCCAGAAGAAGCAAGGTGTAACAACCAAAAACAGGAACAAGCCCTTGTCTGTGCATAGCATCGCTCCAGCATCTGCCACCAACAAAGCTCAGCATCATGCGGCCTGCAAAAAAGGATACCCAGGGCCAGCATGGCCTGAGAATGCACACACTTGAACAGAGTGTGTGTGACAAGATATGTAAGTGAGTGTGCACATGTGTGGGAGGAGGGGGCTCAGGACTGGCTCCATCTGCATTTAAATAGGAATAAGTTCATCCCAGTCCAAAGGTGGAGCATTGGAAATGGTCTTGCCAGACTGAAAAACAGGTGCAAGTTAGAAGCAAAACCATGAATGGGTAACTGCATGTACTAAATGAAACCATCAGCACCCAGTGGCAGGCAGGGTTCTGGGTTTACTTGAGAAGGTGATTTTGGAGGAGGCCCTTCCCAGGGACGGGCAGCATGTCACCCCATTAGATGCTAGGTGTTAGTGTCTCTTTCTTGCTGAGGTGGGAGCAGGGTGGGAGCAGATAGGGTCTTGGGTGGGTGTTCCTCTGTCTCCTTTTCTGTCTCCTGCACACCCATGTGTATGTGCATGTATACATACACACACCTGTATGATACACACATACATACAGGCTGTGAAGCTTCCCAGGGTCTCTCCAAATGTGAGCAATGACTTGGGTCTACAGCAGGAGTGCTATGAGCAGGCAAGACCCACCCATCCTGAGTGGTGCCGGGGCACGGCCCAGCCTGAGAAACCAGGACCATGGAGTGCCACCGAGGGACAACATGGGAATCTTCTCAGTTTCTCAGACATTTGCACTGTCAGCAGGTGTGATGTGTGCCTGGCCACCACTGTGCAGCAGAAGCCAATGCTGTGAAAGCGGGTACAATGGCAGGCCAAGCCCTGGTGGCCAAATCTGTCCAGGCAGCCCTTCTGGGCAGAAAAGTGGCAGCAGGAGGAGCAGCCGGCCAGCAGGGCTTTGGGCCTCCCACCGGGCTCAGCACTTACCTGTGCCTGACCCTCATCATCACGTTCTTAGCCATTATGCCCTACCCTGAGATGTAGAGCCTTGAAGTGTGCCCAGCTGTTTGACCGTGGTCAGGCTTCTCACCTCCCAGCCTTTATGTTCTTATGTATGAAATGAAGCAGTAAAGAGATATGTACCCAGCAGCTGTGAGTCTGCAGTGATACACACCTGTGCAGAGGTGCGTTCCTGTCTTCACCTGCACTGGCCACTCCTCCTGTCCCCAGCATACCCTCCCCACTTCTCAGTTGGAGAAACTCCGGCCCAGAGGACAGCAAGTGCTCAGTAGAGGCCATGCAGACTGGTGGTGCAGGATGCCTACAGCTCTTCTGTGGCTCTGACTGCTGACCCATTGTGATTGGCTACATTGTTTGTGAGCCCCTTGTTCTAAAGCAGGGGTCCCCACTCCCGGCCGGATCAGCAGTGGCATTAGATTCTCATAGGAGCATGAACACTATTGTGAACTGCACATGCAAGGGAACTTGGTTGCACTCTCCTTATAAGAATCTAATAGCTGGGCTCGGTGGCTCAGCCTGTAATCCTGCGCCTTTGGGAAGCTGAGGTGAGTGGATTGCCTGAGCCCGCAGGTTCGAGACCCACTTGGGCAGCGAGACCTCAATAAATCAAAAAATCAGCCGGGCGTGGTAGCGCATGCCTGTAATTCCGGCTACTGGGAAGGCTGAGGTGGAACGATCGCCGGAGCCCAGCAGGTCGAGGCTGCGGTAGCCGGGAGTGGCCACTGCACTCCAGTCTGGGCGACAAAGTAAGACTCCAACTCAAAAAAAAAAATAAAAAAAAAGAATCTAATGTCTGGTGATCCCCCTATGCTCCTCGTTTGTGGAAAAATTGTCTTTCGTGAAACCAGTCCCTAATGCCAAAAAGGTTGGAGACCGCTGTTCTAGAGTTATAAAGAATTTTGATACTGTGGTAGCACAGTGTTCAATCAAGCATGAACCCTCTGAGTGGAGGCTCACTGGAACTGACCAGATTGTAGCCTTTCAAGGCTAGCCCTGCACCTAACTCCTCAGTTTCCTGACCCCCTAGACCATGTGTTTTTCCATCTAGAAGTGTCTGTGACACGGAGGAATTAAGACAGCTATGCCCTTCTGCAGAGACCACCTGGGAGGCATTTTAAGTGCCTTTATGTCTTTCTGTTTGCAATCGTTGCATGGCCCACAAATCCCTTTTGGCAGCAGCGAGACTGAGTGAGATTAGGCCCCACATGATCCTGGAGGGCTAGCCTTCACCAGATGGGAACAGGAAGGGCTCATTCTTCCCTGCACATGTGGTCTTTCTAGTGAGGGCTTTGGGGAGCTTGCGTCTGTCCCACCTCCCAGTCCCTGAACCACTGAAGGTGCATGCACATCCTGAAGGCCCTCCTGGAGGCACCTTTCAGGATTCCCAGGCTGGACCTGCTCCTACAGCAGGTGGGATGCACTGAGCAGAGCCCCCTCCACTCTTTTGCAGCCCTGGGCATCACCAGAGCTGCCCCATTAGGCCATCCCAAGGGCAGCCGATTCTTATTGGGAAGACTAGGGCCAGAGGTGAGTGTCTCTGAGAGAACTAGAGCCATCAGATCTGTGTTGCCTCTCCTGACCAGAGCTCTGTCACCTCCTCTCACAGGTGGAATGTGGACCCCCACCTCCATGGAAGGGTGTCCTGGAGGCACTGTGAGAAAAGCCTGGGCACGGGACACCTGATGTGGTGTCCTGCGCCTGGCTGCCCAGGGCCATCACCCTGCAAGGCCACTGTGAGTTACAGTCTCTCATCTTTGTGACCAGAAAAGCAAGTCCCTTGAGTCTTTCAGGCAGGGTTGGTCGTGGGAGCCAGTGTTTCTGACTTGGAATGAGTGCTTCAGGACGAACCTTCTTTCCTGACTGTTTTACCACCAAGGGACTTCGGACATATACTTACTCTCTTTCCTGAATCCATTTGGCACTTGATTGTTTCCCAAACCCAAGTGCTCCTGGAGATCCCCAGTGGCCAAAGGAGTGCTTTACTGGGTGCCACAGGCCTGTCCTTGGGGACTGAGCTGCAGCTGCCAAGAAAGTAAGATGTAGGTAGGAACAAATTGATCAGAAAGAGAAATTGGTTACATATGACTGCAGTATTTCTAATGTCTGCTTTGGGGGTCAGTATTTTTTTGTGCATTATAGAGTATATTTGCAGGTTTATGATGAAGTCTAAGCATTTTTGCCAATTTATCCATCTTTTAAAAAATTCTTACCATTTTTATTGTGGAAAATACATGTAAAACAAAATAGATAATTTGACCATTCAATTTTTTTTTTTGTAGAGACAGGGTCTTGCTATGCTGCCCAGGCTGGCCTCATTGCCTGACCTCAAGCGAGCCTCCTACCTCAGTATCCGAAAGCACTAGGATTACAGGCAAAAGCTACTGTGCTCATCCAACCATTTTTAAGTGTATAGTTTGGTGGCATAAATGTGCTCACATTGTTGTACAACCATCACCATCACCCATCTCCAGAACTTCTATCATTCCAAACTATTAATTCTGTCCCTGTCAAACACCAGCTCCCCCCTCCTCCCTCCCCCAGCCCCTACCAACCTACTTTCTGTCTCTATGAATTTGACTACTCTAGGTACCTCATATAAATGAAATCATGCAGCTTTTGTTCTTTTGTGACTGGCTTATTTCACTTAGCATAATGTCCTCAAGCCTCACCCATGTTGTAGTGTGTGACAAAATTTCTTTTTTTTTTAAAGGTGAGTAACGTTCCATTGTATGGATAGACCACATTTTTTTTGTCCATTCTGTTGATGGTTGATGGACACTTGGGTTATTTTCACCTTTTGTCTATTGTGAATAGTGCTGCTGTGAACATGAGTGTGCAAATATCTCTTTGAGACCCTTGCTCTCCATTCTTCTGTGTATATACCCAGAAATGGGATTGCTGGATCATATGATAATTCAGTTTTTAACTTTTTGAGGTACCACTTTCTTGCTTTCCATGGCAGCTGTATCATTTTACATTCCCACCAAAAGTGCACAAGGGCTCCAAACACCTCTTACTATCTAATAAACTTGTTATTAAGAAAAATGTTGACCATATTCAAAATGAGCAGAGTATTGTGATATGCATCTGTGTGAGCTCGCCTAACCACAGTCCAGGCCAGCATCTTGTCTTCTTCAAGGAAGCTACACCTCTGCCCACTGCACACTCAGTGATTAGTTCTTCAGTTTTTTAGGTAAAATTTACATCCGTGAAATGCATGGATCTTAGCTATACCATGTTGACTGATGGATATGTCCATGTGACCCACACCCTATCAGGATATGGGACCTTTACATTCCCATAAAGTGCCAATCTGCCCTTCACAATCTGTCCACCTACTCACCCACAGGCAGCCAGACTGATCTGTTACCTAAAATCAGCCCAGAATTGTGCCGTGTGTGTGTGCTCTTCTGCCTGGCTTCTTTAACTTGGCATGTCTGTGATATCCTATCCATGCAGGTTGCTGTATGTATCAGTAGTTCATCCCTTTTTATTCCTGGATAGGATTTCACTGTGTGGATGAACCAGTTCACTTATCCATCCACTGGATGAAGGGCATATTCACTGTTTCCAGTTCTTGGCTGTTGTAAATCATCCTTCCATTTGCGATTAAGTCATTTGATGGATGCATGTTTTCATTTCTCTTGGACAAATGGAGTGGAATTGCTGGCTCATATGGTGGGCATATGTTTAGAAAAAAGTTGTATGACTTTTTAATAAAGTGCTTGCTTTGTTTTGGGCAATTGTTGCCCGCCATGCTTTGTCTGGCAGCATCTCCTACCCTCAAAAACTCTGGCTCCAGGTGACTTGTTGAGAAGCCTATGTAAACCCCCGGGGTCCTATGTGGTTCATTGCTCATCAGCCTTGGGTCATTGAAAATGGGTTTGCCACTATTGATACTGCCTCCCCTTTGTTCTTCCTTTTCTTTTTCTGTATTAAAGCAGGGTATTTCCAGCCAGTGTGTAGCTATACAGGTACTTGTGTGTTCATGTTCTGAGAATTAAGGATGAGACATTTCTACTAAGATCAGAAATTTAAATTTATTATTATTATTGTTATTATTATTTTGGTCCATGAAGAAGCCTTAATACCCACCCTTCCTCACATACTTCCCTGCTTCCCACAGCTGTGATGGGCCTCTACTTCTCAAGGGATGCTTATTGGGAGAAGCTGTACGTGGACCAGCCAGCTGGTATGCCCCTGCTCTATGTCCATGCTCTGCAGGATGCTCCTGGGGAGGTGCCTAGCTTCCGCCTGGGCCAACACCTCTACGGAGCCTACCGCACACGGCTTCATGACAACAACTGGATCCGCATCCAGGAGGACACTGGTCTTCTTTACCTTAATCGGAGCCTGGACCACAGCTCCTGGGAAAAGCTCAGCATCCGCAGTAAGGGAACCACCCCAACATGCCCTCCTGCGCCCTCCCCCACCCCATCCTCAGCCCCTCCTCATCACATCAGCCAACACCAATGCTCGGACTGACGTCCCCACAACTCCTGGTGTGTATAGGTATAAGGGGCAAGGTGAGGCTGGCCAGCCTTTCTGCCCAGCTTTGCAAGGGATCCAGTATGAGTTTAGGGGCTGCTGGTGGCCCTTGGGTTTCCTGAGGCTGTTGGATGTTGAAGTCCCATGGGAATGATCCTGGTGCTGTCCCTATGCTGGCCCCAGATAATGGCCCAGGATACCTTTTCCAGTAGAGTTAACGAGGATTTGGAGTTTGAGAAAGGGATAAAGAGAAGCTGGTTTTGATTTAGCAAATGACCTGCAACTTACTGGAGAAAGTCTCAGGGAGAGCCTGACTCTCCATTGACAGCCAGCTGCCCTTGTACCTGGTAGAACCTTGGGCCTAGCCAAGGTGTCCAGGATGGAAAGCAGAGCGCATGGCCAACTGCACAGAGCTGGGGTCAGAGCCCCAAAGTATGACGCTGGTGCTGGGTGCGGTGCAGTGAAGCACCTGTGACAGGAAAGGGTGATAGCAGCACCCACCCTCCAAGCACCCTCTAGAGGCATGGCTTCACTCAGCCCTCACAACAGCCCTAAGCTCCATCTGCAGGCAAGAAGCAGGCAATGAGTCTTGAATGCAGATTTGGGGGGTCCTGCCTTGCAAATGCAGACTGTCCCATCTGCCAAGGAAAGGTAGGGTGCAAGAGAGGGAGGGTACCAATGGGTGGGCATCTCCCCATCAAGGAAACCTGGACGGTTCCTGGAGAAGGTGGCATCTGAGATGGGTACACCCTTCATCCTGAGCCCCCAGTAAGGAGCTTAAGGAACTGGAGTCCCTGGGTAGGGGCCAGAGTGGAATTTGCTGCAGACTTGTAGTTCCTGGAAGACTTGTGATTGGAGAAAGGCCACCTGCACTGCTGGATTCAGCCAGAAGAAACCAATCTGAACAAGGGAAGTATCTGTAAAGAATTATTAACTACCTACCTTATCAACAAGGGAACCTGCATAATCAGCGTTTGTATACCTAACCCTGAATTGTACCCTACATCTTTATAATAAAAAAAAAAGAATTATTAACAGCAACAGGGGATTGGGACAACAAAGTACAGACCAGTAAGAAGCAAAGAGAACTCTAAAGAATATAGGTAGAGCAGATAGATGTAAGGAGCAGCTACCAATCTAGTGCTGAGATTGAAGGCCCAGGAAAAACCCTCCTACTCTAGATCTAGACCTCACTGAAATAACTGTGGTGCTTCGATGATGGCACTTGCTGGAAATGCCCTTCCAGGTGCTAGCAAATTCTGTCCTCAGGGTGTGTCTCTGCAGACTGCACAATAAATTGCTTGAGGAAGATGTGGCAGGCAGGGGTTGCTGGTCTCCACATACTACTGGAGAAGCCACCCACCTGGGAAGGAGGGGAGCTTTGGTCCCTGTGCTCAGGGCACCTCTCTGAGACCTGTGGGACACTGGTGCTCCAGGCCACAGGGCCCTATGGCAAAGACAGGTAAGTAGCAGGCAGAGTTGGAGAGCCCAGTGAAGCACTGTGGACCACAGTGAAGACAGGGTTTTACACCAGACCTGGAACTCCTGTCCCCTCCCTGTTCCCCACCACCTGGCAGGTGTAGCCAACTCCTCCATGGGACCTGACTTCTTTTCTCTCTGCAGATGGTGGCTTCCCCCTGCTCACTGTCTACCTCCAGGTCTTCCTGCCATTCATGTCCCTGCGCGAGGTAGAGTGCCATTGGCCAGGCTGTGCGCGCGTGTACTTCTCCTTTATCAACGCCTCCTTCCCAGCCTGCAGCTCCCTCAAACCCCGGGAGCTCTGCTTCCCGGAGGCAGGGCTTTCCTTCCGCATTCGTGAGAACCGGCCCCGGGGTACCTTCCACCAGTTCCGCCTACTGCCTGTGCAGTTCCTGTGCCCTAACATCAGTGTGGCCTACAGGCTCCTGGGAGGTGAGTGCCGACCTCATGGGGCCATCTTTCAGTGCTTGCTCTGTGCCAGGCACAGCACTATAAGCCCTTAACGTGAGCTATCTGGTTTTCTTTACCACCATGCCATCCATCCATTTAATACAGAAATAGCTCTGCATGCCTGCCATGGACCGGGTACTGTTTTAAGAGCTGAGGATGTAACAGTGAACAAAAAGGCTGAAATCTGCCTACCTGGAGCTCCCACTCCCATGGAGGACAGAGCAAGTGCATTTGCCAAGGAAATCGAGCTGCTTCTGGAAGGAGATAGCTGGGGAAGGAAAGCTGGGAGTGGTGGCGGAGACTGCCATCTTAAATCAGGAGATTGGGTCAGGGGCTGCTGGAGCAAAGGCAGGAGGGTGCCAGGCATGCAGGTCTAGGGAGGGCACCAAGGTGGGCCCTGCCCATGTGACTGGAGTACAGTGAGCCACTGGGGAGAGCCCAGCCAAGGGCGGTAGAGTTGTTCCTGGGGAGAGGGAAGGTTCAGGAGGAATTTTCATGAGGAGGCCCATGGGAAGCCATGAAAAGCTTTAGAGGGGTGGTGTTGACAGGACCTGATTTACCTTTAAAAGGATTAGACTACTGTGGTGACATGATTTGGGTTGGAAAGGATTAGTGAGGAAGCAGGGAGACAATTAGATGGCTTCAGGAGAAATCCCTGCGTGAGAGGCTGTGGACCGAGATGAGGATGGAAGCAAAGGGACGGAGAGAAGCAGGCCCCTCTGGGTATGTTTCCACTGAAGATCCAGGATTTCCTCATAAGTTAGATATAGGATGTTGAGGGAAGGTGGGACCAAACATGATTCCAAGGATTTCTTGAGCAGCCCGCCTTGGGGAGAGATGCCCCTGGGGTGACTAAGGATAGGTCCAGAGTTGAGATTTGGAGATGAGAGAAAGCAACTGAGTAGCCACAGAGAGATGCCAACCTTTTTTTTTTTTTTTTGAGTTGGAGTCTCACTCTTGTCGCCCAGGCTGGAGTACAGTGGCACACTCACTCCACCGCAGCCTCAACCTGTTGGGCTTAGGCAATCCTTCCACCTCAGCCTTCCAAGTAGCTGAACTACAGATGCACTCCACCATGCCTGGCTAGTTTTTGTGATTTATTATCGAGATGGGGTCTCACCAAGTTGCCCAGACTGGTCTCAAACCCCCGGGCTCAGGCAATCCTTTTGCCTCGGCCTCCTAAAGTGCTGAGTTTACAAACTGAGCCAAAGTACCCAGCCCATAAAGCATTTTAAAGCCCAGTAAGTGGGACTCAGTGGGATCACAGAGGCTGCATGGCTAAATAGTGCATCCTGCATTCACTTCAGATTTATCACACACAAACATGGTTACAGTGTTAAAGAAAACCTCAGTAGAGAGAGAAAAGCCATCACTTACATTCCTTCAGCGTCCTTTCATTTTCTGGGGCAGGGGTATGTATCTTTGAACAGATGGTTGGCAAAACTCATGAATTTTTGTATGCTGCTCTTTATCACTGAAAATTATGTAATTTAATTAAATTTTGTTTACACCGGGCTTGGTGGCTCAGCCTGTAATCCCAGCACTTTGAGAAACAAGGCGAGTGGATTACCTGAGCCCACAGGGTCGAGACCAGCCCGGGTAACTTGGCGCAACCTCGTCTCTGCAATAAATTAACCGGGCATGTAGTTCTGGCTACTTGAAAGACTGAGGCGGAAAGACTGCCAGAGCCCAGCAGGTCGACACTGGGGTGGCCGTCAGTGTGCTACTGCACTCCAGTCTGGGTGACAGAGTGAGATGCCAACTCAAAAAAAATTTTTTTTTTTGTTTAGCGTGTTTTCTTGTAAACCTGAACAACAGAAGAGAATATTAATAGTATGTGACAAGCATTTCCCACATGTGTAATTCACATGTGATGCATGGTTCAGATTGGAAGGTGAGATCTCTGTGGTTGGTTCAGTGTGGATTTCCGCCTTCAACATGACCCCTTGTGAGATGTTTCTGGAGGAAGAACACAATGACTGGGTTGAAGAGTGTTGTGGTTCCTAGTCCTGTCTCGCGGGGCGCTGTAGAGCAGGAGCCGTAGTGCTGGGCGCGGAGCCGGCACCTCAGCCTCGACGTCTTATTTTCTCAGGAGGAAACCGAGGCACCGACAGCGGGGTGACCAGCCTCGCACCACAGGGCCAGAAGGTGTAGGGCAGAGATGCACACCAGGCAGTCGGAAATATTTGTGTGTGAATGTAAAATCATACACCACGTGCCCACCGTGTTTGTTTTCAAGTGGTATAACTGTGGTTTTATTTCTCACATTTTAAAAAGCAACCAATGCCGGTAACTGGCTCTCTGGGCCTGCAGCCACTCATCCCCCACATAAGCCCACCAGATCGAGGCTAGGTAGGTGGAGGGGTGCCCCAGGCCCTCCCTGGGTAATCAGGGGACCTGGTCCTGGTTCTTCCCCCACCAGCACGAGTGAGGACTGTAGCCACGGTAAAGCACATAAGCACACATGCTCATCACTGCAAACCTGTGCTTGGAGCGCTGGGCTCCCCCGTGGAGCAGAGGAGGGCGCACAGGGGCCTCTGGCCAGCGTGCGATGTGCGCCAGGCTCTGACTGCAGGGCCCGCTCCCAGTGGGCCCCTGAGGAAGGCAGCTCGCCTTGTCCTGGCCAGCTGTCACCGAGGTTTCTATCTGCTTGGTGCGCAGGTGAGAGTCTGCCCTTTCGCTGCGCCCCAGACAGCCTGGAGGTGAGCACGCGCTGGGCCCTGGACCGTGAGCAGCGAGAGAAGTACGAGCTGGTGGCCGTGTGCACGGTGCGCGTCGGCGCGCGTGAGGAGGAGGTGATGGTGCCCTTCCCCGTGACCGTGTACGACGAGGACGACTCGGCGCCCACATTCCTCGGGGGCGTGGACACCGCCAGCACCGTGGTGGAGTTCAAAAGAAAGGAGGTGCCTGTCCGCGCGTGCGCTTGTCTGTCTGTCGTCCTGTCGTCGACTATCTATTCAGTGTCTGTCTCTCCGTCTGCAATTTAATCCTCGGTCTTCAGCTGTCCGTCTAGCCATCCGGCCATGTGGCTGACCATTCGTCCCTTCATGTGCCCCTCCGTCTGGCTGTCGGTGCCGTCTGTCTCCAGGACACCGGAGGAGGGGGGAGGCCAGTCCTGCCAGCACCCAGCTGGGCCCTAGCTCGGGTGACCAGGAACCCTGGGTGCCCAGCTTGGGACTGAAAGCCGGAAGAAGCCGAGGGAGCACGTCTGTGCGGCTGCACGCGGAGGTAGCGGGCAGCCCGGGCGAGGAGACATCCGCCAAGAGGGCACTCGCTCCTACTGGCAGTCAGCCCCTCACAGGAGGGCCGTTGAGGCTCAAGGAGAGGAGCTGGGGACTGGAGAGAGATGGGGAGATGAATACAGCAGGGTTCTGTTTGCGCTTAGCTGCACATCCCGACCCCGCCCCTTTCCGACCCACGCAAGTGAAGCGCCACCGCCACCTGCTGGGCCTCGGGCCGTCCTGTAGACGACCTGGCACAGGGTCGCATTGGAAAGTGGGAGTGGTGGTTCCCACCACTACTGCAGTTGCCTTCTCCTGCTTCTTGGGGGCACTCCGGGTGCAGGGCGTGGGAAGAAAGTACATTTTTTAATAGTGGGGAAAGGTTGCATGAGCCTAGTCGGCTGCCTTGGAGTGACAGCAGGGGACCTGGTGAACAGAGTACATGAGGTGCCCAGTGGCTTTGCTCACAATCTCTTACAGACTGCTGTAAGAAGATACTTGGAGGAGAGCATTCTGATGTACACCTGGGCTTAGATTTTGTTGCTGCCACCTGTCACTGTGTGACCTTGAGCTGATTTTACCCTGTGGAGCTCAGCTTCCTGGAGAGAGTAGGGGTGTTCGTTCTGTTCTGTGGCTGAGACCTGTCAGCATAATCCCTGGGCATCTGCTCTAATTCTCCTAATGGCACGTCTGTAGATGCCAATCACATCTGTTTCACAGATGAGACACAGTGGCACAGGAAAGGTGACTGGCTAGTGGCCCAGGGTGGCAAGTGGCCCCATGGGGACTCAAACCCAGTATAGCTTGTTCCCCAGAGCTAGCTCTGACAACTGGCCCACCTGTGGACTGTGCTGAGCCTGCATCCTCCTGAGGTCTTTGGGGGCTCTGAGGGCCCCGCTCACCCCCTCTGACTGGCACCCTCTGCATCCTACAGGGCACTGTGGTTGCTACGTTGCGTGTCTTTGATGCAGATGTGGTGCCTGCATCTGGGGAACTCTTGAAGCGGTACACAAGCACACTGCTCCCTGGGGACTCCTGGGTCCAGCAGACCTTCCGTGTGGAGCACTGGCCCAACGAGACCCTGACTCAGGCCAACAGCAGCTTCGTGCGGGCAACCATGCATGACTACAGTAAGAGGGGCTAGTGGTGTGGCCACTTGTTCTACTTGGGCGAGCAGTACCCCACATACTTGCACACCTAGCATGGCCCTCTCAGCCCAGGCCACCTCCCCTTCACTCTCTGCCCACCCCTGCCTGTGCCTTTGCTGGGTTTTCCCTCAGTCACGTTGGTAGATTTTTCACAACCTGTCCTCTTTCCCCTAAATTGCCCTGTGGTTGAGACCGGCAGGGCCCCCACCATAGTTCCTCATGCTAACCTCTCCAGAGCTCACTGCAGACATGCATGTTGTCACCTGAGGCCTTCCTCCAGCCCCTAACACCTGCTTCACTGTTCCTGAGGTGACCCCGTGCCCAGGGATTATTGCCCTGGCCTCAGCAGTTCTCTATTAGTGGGTTGGTATACAACTGCAGCCCATTGTCAGGTCGGGGGTTTATGAGAACCTTGTCCAACTTGGCTCCTGGGGTGTGCCACAATACTCACCTGCACTTGTGGGGCACCTTTCAGCAGCTGCCTTTTTTTCCTGCCTCCCTCTCTCACCTCCTGCCTGTGTTTCCTGGGATCGCCTTCCAAATAAACCACTTGCACTTGGGTCTTGGTGTTGGGGAACCCTGGATCACGGGTGCCTTTACCACTTTTTGCCTGGACTGGTCCTATTCATTCCTCAGTTCTCCCTACCTCACTAAGACTTTGAAGGCCCCTGCCTGTCAGAGGGGAGCTGGCCTCCTTGCCCTGGCACTGAATGCCATGTGTGCCAGAACACCTCCCTCCCATCATTCTGTCTCAACTAAACTAGAACAACAGTGGAAGCACACAGAGGGAACACAGAAGATGTGAGTTTCAGAGGACTGGGCCCACGGGTACTTGGGTGCAGTGGAGGCTGCCGCTGAGGAAGGTAGTTCTTCCATGCTCTGGAGTACCATCTGGAGGTCTCTAGCACATTCTTCCAGGGGTCTCAGAGATGCAGATCTTTACCTCCTGTGTGCCCACACATGACATGTGAAAACACATACTCATACCTCATGCACAAATCTATACAACCACAACTCCACACACATACCCTATGCACAAACACCCCATACACATGCAAAAATACCTGATACGCAGACCACTCACACATTCTATACACACACCATATGTACAAACACCTTGTATACACACAAATATCTCATACACACATGCCACATACTGTATATACACATCACACACACACTATACACAAATACCCCATGCACATACACGCATACACTTCCCATACACACATAACACATGCCATACACACAAAAATGCACACATATACACCATACACATAACACACGCACATCTCCCACATCACACATACACGCTATACACAACACCCACACACACACCTATATGCCCCCAACTGAGAAGGATTCTCTGGGCTTCCAGCTCAGCATGATGGCTAACATTTAAATGTCAGTTCTAACTTAGTACTGGGCACCAGACCTGTTTCAGAGTGTCATGTGTGAGGAAGAACGTTTGCACACGTATTCAAGCAGAGCTGTGTCTGGGAGGAGGTGTCCTGGGTTAGGGAGAGTGTGGCCCGATCAGCTCAGTAGTCATCATCTTGCTCCCACCCACAGAGCTGGTTCTTAACCGGACCCTCCCCATCTCAGAGAGCCGCACCCTGCAGCTGGCTGTGCAGGTCAACGACTCGGATTTCCAGGGCCCGGGGCCAGGGGACCTTCTGCTCCACTTCAACGTATCTGTGCTGCCCGTCAGCCTGCACCTGCCCAGCGCCTACTCCTTCTCCATGAGCAGAAGGGCCCGCCGTTTTGCCCAGGTGAGCTCATGCCTGCTGCCTGCCCTGGGAGGAGTGGGAGGTTGGAGTGACCCCAAGGGTGAGGCACTCCAATTAGCAGATTGCAGTCAGGGTTGGGGTAGTGACATCCCTTCCGCCCAACCAGCTGCAGAGTAACCCAGGTGGAGCCATGGGCACAGGTCAGGAAGGCACAGTGTACACAGAAGAGGCCTGGGAAAGTTCACAGCAGGCAGGACTGGTGGATCTTTGGTCCTCTTTTTTCTCCTCTCTCCCTTCTTGGTATTTGAGACATGTGTTGCAGTAATATAAGAGCAATACTTGGTAAATATGCTTATGCTGACTTGAAAAAATGTTTCTGGTGGATTGTTAAGTGAAAGAGTGGTTTGGAGAGACGTCGGTGTCACGTGAGTCCATTTGTGCAAAAGCAAATCTTCACTGATGGTAATTTGCAAATGTGCAAACAGGTTCACAGTGGCGGCCTCTGGGGGAAGATAGAGAGCACTCCCACTTTTTACTCTAAGAATGTTTGCTAGACAGCTTATATTTGTCTTCGGAAAAAATGATTAGAAATGGGGAAAAATTAGGACTGAGCAAGATGGCTCACACCTGTAATCACAGCACTTGAGAAGGCTGAGGTGGGATGATTGCTTGAGCCCAGGAGTTTGAGACCAGCCTGAGCACCATTTGAGACCTTGTCTCTACAAAAAATAAAATACAAAAATTTAAGAGTAAGAAATAAATTTTAAAAATTAATGTATATTTGTTAAAGAAAAGGAGGAATGGAGGAATGACCCTTTCTCCCTATATGCACCAGTGTTTAGCGTTTTGTTGCAATTCTTTCTTGAATGTTTTTCTTAAGCACTTTTAAAGTTTACTTGAAATTTCAGCACGCACAATTTCACATGCTGCTTTCTCCTACTGGAGCATCACATAGGAACCTCCTCTGCAGAATATCATGTTGAGGGCTATGTCCTGTTGTCTCAGTGGTTCTGCCAGTTCCTGTGGTTGGCTCTGTGCCTCCATCCACTCCTGGCAGCCACCTGGGTTCCCCATGCACAGAAGCCCACATTTGAACATATCCAAGTTCTCCGACCTGCTGCCTACTCCCTAGCCTTTTATGAGGGAAGGGTTGGGAATGGAGGAGTGACAAGGCAGAGGAGCCTGGGGCAGTTTCACAGGAGGCTTGATGGGAGCAGGTATTGCTGGAGGCATTGCTGCACTCTGTCAGACTCAGGAGGTGACAAGGGCCTGAGTTCCATTCTGGCCTCTGACTCACTCTGGTCTCTCACCCCTCCCCACAGTTTTTAAAGCTGTGAACTGGACAGTTTTGTGGATCATATGAAAATGTGCATGTGAGCTTTCTAGGGGAAAGTGAGGAGGCCCACGAGGCTGGTTTTGTTGTGGTATCGGGTGTAGGCCTGGAGAAACTTGGCTCTGCCCTGGGCCTGAGCAGACCATGCTAGGACACGCTCTGTACCTGCACACAGGGTCCTGCCCCACCCCAGCCTGACCATCCTTGTAGCTCTTGGTTTTAAGCTACAGCAAAAGTGGCCAAGAAGTAAAAAGAGTTCAACCACCTGGCTCCAGGGCATGCCATCCCCAGGAGAAGAGGACTGTCTTTCCTGGGGGGTTCCATCCAAAGTGTCAGGAAAGCCCCTTGGTCCCACCTGGACCAGACAACCATGCTACCTGGGTTGTGTGACTAACGTGCAGTGCTCTGACTGACTAGGTAGGTGACATGGGCAATGGGTGTACCACTGAGCCCTGTGCACTGAGGACAGGAGTGAGTGGTCCCCAGTGCAATGCTGGAGAAGCCAGGGAGGTGTGTAGGGGACATTCAGTCGATCTTCATGCCTGAATGAGTGATGAGGGAGGAGTGAGGGGAAGTCAGCACCTCCCCGAGGGCCTGTCTGAGTCTTTGCCTGCCACTAAACCAAACCTCAGGCCCTGCTACCTTGACCTCCGGCTCCTAGGAGCAGGGACAGCTAGTAGCATGTGGCTTGAGCAGAACTGGGCAGGGAAGGGCCCAGGCTGGTAGATGGGTCTGCAGTTGCGAGGGGATGGAGGAAGGGGAATTCCAGAGAGCTGCTATCCCCAGGCTGAGTTGGGGACTATTCTGGAACTCGGGCTCCAAGGGATCCTCTACCCTCAGGCTGTCACAGGCTGACCCAGCTGTCTGGCTCAGGTGTTCCCCGTTTCCCCTGCCTAGATCGGGAAAGTTTGTGTGGAAAACTGCCAGGAGTTCAGCGGCATCCACATCCAGTACAGACTGCAGCCCTCCAGCACCAACTGCAGCGTCCTGGGGGTGGTCACCTCAGCCGAGGACACCTCGGGGACACTGTTCGTGAATGACACAGAGGCCCTGCGGCGGCCCGAGTGTGCCGAGCTCCAGTACACGGTGGTGGCTGCCAACCGGCAGACCCACAGGCAGGCCCAGGCCCCACTGCTCGTCACAGTGGAGGGCTCATGTGAGTGCCAGCTCCAGAGAGGGACACGAGGGCCTGGGGTTTCTTGGAGCCTGAGTCCTCTGCCCCATGAATGGGAATAACAGTGCATGCCACACAGCTGGGGAGTGGGGAAGGTGTGAACCAGATTAACCCAGAGTGACCCAGCAGTAAACGGTTGTCACTCCCATCACCACTATCAAGGCCCTGTGTTGCCTTGACCTCTGGTTCTCAGAAGCAGGGGCAGCCAGTGTCATGTGGCTTGAGCAGAACTGGGCAGGGCAGGGCTCGGGCTGGTGGACAGGTCTGCGGGTTCCGAGGGGATGGAGAATAAGACATGGGACCCTGATTAAATTTGAATTTCAGGTAAACAACAAGCAATATTTTGGTATAAATATGTCCCATGCAACATTTGCAGAGTCTCCAGGAAGACAAACCTCTAAGTACTTCCACGCAGTGTTAGGGACATGCTTACCCAGAACAGCTCTTCATCTTTTATCTGAAATTCAGCTCTGAGACCTGTGTGTTGTTTGCTGAGTCTGGCCACCCTCACATTCTTCCTCCTGCACTTATCCCAGCCTAGAAGTTGTCCATTTTTGTGACCATGGTGCCCTATCCCCTGCCCCACTCCCTGTGCTCCCAGCACCAGCTTTGCTGCCCTGGTGCCATTCCCTGTCTGTGGGTCCTGGGTGGACACCAGGCCTTGATCCTGCTTGTGTGCCACTTCCAGATGTGGCTGAGGAGGCAGGATGCCCCCTGTCCTGCGCAGTCAGCAAGAGGCGACTGGAGTGTGAGGAGTGTGGCGGCCTGGGCTCCCTGACGGGCAGGTGTGAGTGGAGGCGGGGAGATGGCAAAGGTAGGCCCTGCAGGAGCTTGAAGGAGACCCAGTGTGGAGGAGGGCACTGGGTGGAAATGGGACCCTATAATGGTGCTCCCTACCCCACTTCTACACCTCATCCTTTGTGTGGCTCACGATGCCAGGAGAGGGTCAGGAGTGCAGGGTGCAGGGGCATGAACCTAATGAACTCAATCTGGACATGGGAAGGACTGGGCCAAAGTTGGTATGTGCAGAGGACAGAATGTCACCTCCTGGGAGGGCTCGGGCCAGGAGATGTGGCCCCAGGCAGGAAGGGCTTGTTTTCAGTCAGGAGCCACCCTCGGTGCAACCAACACCACAAGGGCCGCACTCACTGTGCAGCCTTTAGAGGGCGAAGCCTTTAGAGGGCCCAACCTTGTCTGGCCTCCTTGTTTTAATGGGGCTTCCTGGCCCCTCTAGCCCCCCACCACTTGCTGCCCACCAACCTCCATCGCTTCCCTGGGTCTTTTCATTGGCAGGGCTCTGTGTGTGGTATTTCCCTGCTCAGGCCTCCATTTGCCCCTTCCTAAAGGGACAGAGTTGGCCCAGGAGGCAGTGGGGAAGTCTGGCGGGGCTCTCTCATGGGTGACGGCCTGCCATATGTCCTGTGCAGGGATCACCAGGAACTTCTCCACCTGCTCCCCCAGTACCAAGACCTGCCCAGATGGCTACTGCGATGCTGTGGAGAGCCGAGACATCAACATCTGCCCCCAGGACTGCCTCCGTAAGCAGCTGCTCAGCCTGCCATCGTGGCATTTAATGAGGGCGTAGGGACAGGTGGAAGGGGTGCAGGGAAAGGCCTGGACCCCACCTATACTTCAGCAGAGCCACCATGTGCATCAAGCCAAGCCTTCCTCATATTTCAGTGTCACCCTAACCGTGGGGGGAGGTGGGGTAGGATCCCACAGACTAGCCAAGGTCCTTGCCAAGGTCCCAGAAAGTTATTCTTCAGAAGCAGGATGGGCAGCAGGGTAGCAGGAAAGGTGCTGTCCTGAACAAACCAGCAGAACCGGGAGTAGACTCCTGAGTTGCCAGGATGGTCCTGCAATAAGTGAGTCAGACCACTAGGTTCCACGGTTTTGGGGATCAGAGCCCATTGTTCACATGAAACCTTAGGAGGAGGCTCAGCTTGATGCATGGCTTCAAGGGGGCATAGTAAGACCCCTGCGCAGTTGAGCTGGACTTTTGAGCTCCCTGCCCTCCTTGGGCCTGAGCTTGCTGACACCAGGAGAGGAAAAGACCCTTGCCTCCTTGGGATGCCACCCCTAAATATCTGGGGCTTTGGATGGTCAGGTACCTCAAGAGGCTAAGTGGCTGCATCTGTCCTCAGGGGGCAGCATTGTTGGGGGGCATGAGCCAGGGGAGCGCCGAGGGATTAAAGCTGGCTACGGCATCTGCAACTGCTTCCCCGAAGAGAAGAAGTGCTTCTGTGAGCCCGAAGACAGCCAGGGTAAGTGGGCGAGCTGGGACTGCCACTCAGGGCTCCCCACACCTCCTCCTGAGTCCCAGGGAGGATTCAGTAGCATGTCTTAGGTCCTGGCAAGGGAGGATTTTCAGGGAGGTGAGTGAGCTGTGCTCCTTCTCCCTGGGCCTGTTTCTCAATCAGCAGCCCAAGAGAGGGCAGTACAGCCCAAGTGTCCTCTGGCCCCAAGTTCTGTGAAAGCAGAAAGCAGTTCTTTCACCAAACAACTTGTTGGTCCGATCAGACTGTCCCTGTGCAGGGGCTTGCTGACCCCTGGGCGTGGCCCAGCTGGGAGCCATACTACCAGGCACATCCAGACTCACTTTCGGGGGCAGCAAGCTCACTGATCATACAGAGGGAGCTGAGCTGTCAGAGCTTGGGGACGCTTTTCTGGTATTTTTGTTATTATATGGCCATAGGCCCCAAGCCACTTGTTTTTAAATAAAGAACATACCAAGGACATTTGGAACAGAGGGAAATCTTGAACTTCCCTGCCAGCTGGTGCAGCAGGCACATAGCCTCTGCTGTGTGACCTCAGCAGGCTGCTCAACCTCTCTGAGCCTTTGTCTCCATCTATGAGAGAGTGACTGCAGTTCAGATGGGGGAAACATACATATACCTGTGCCCAGTTGGTGTGTCTGCAGGACTTCAAACACCTTCATGACCACATCTTGGCTAGAGCAGACAGCAGGCTGGAGGACCTTGCAAGGAGCATGTCTGGCCCATGCCTGGTGGTGCCAGAGTTCAGGGGGGCATCGTGAGGGCCTTGCCTCAGGCTGTCCCTGCCCACAGACCCATTGTGTGATGAGCTATGCCGTACGGTGATCGCAGCAGCTGTCCTCTTCTCCTTCATTGTCTCGGTGCTGCTGTCCACCTTCTGCATCCACCGCTACCACAAGAACGCCCACAAGCCACCCATCCCCTCGGCCGAGATGACCTTCCGTCGGCCCACCCAGGCCTTCCCGGTCAGCTACTCTTCATCTGGTGCTCGTCGGCCCTCGCTTGACTCCATGGAGAACCAGGTCTCCGTGGACACCTTCAAGATCCCAGTGAGTGTCCCCACGGACTGATAAGACCCCTTCTCTCCTGAGCCTAGTCTTCCAGGAGGGAAGTAAGCTGTGGAGACCAAGGCAGTCCAGCAGGTGGCAGCTGATGGTGCTAATTTAGTCTGACTGGGATTTGGGCCATGAGGACCACAGGGAGGGTGGGCCAGGCCACACTGACAGGGAAGCCATGTTCAGAGGCCTCAGGAACTCGGGGAGAGCAAGTCATACGAGGCCCTGAGGATTTTATTCAGAAGTGGATTCCTGGGGGTGGAAGCTGGGCAGACAGGGCCCGTGTTCAGCCTTCGTTTCCACAGGCTGCTCTGTTGAGGGGGGCTGTAGGGTGGGACAGAAGTGGAATCCCTTGACAAGGTGCTGTCCCTGTCCTGGTGAGAGACGATGGGGGACAGGGGGTAGCCATCACGGAGGGGGCGTAGCGTGTAGAGGGAGGGGCACTGAAGTCGGAGGAGGGTAGGCAGGTCCACGTGTGCTGCTCAGAGCCTTCAGGCTGCAGCAGGTGCCCTGGGCCACCTCATCCTGGCCAGGCCTTCTGGGGCCTGCTGGGCTGCAGCTCTACCCTCCCCTGGCCAGTAGAGCTGCCCCTTCAGCATCCCCACTGGCACTATCTGAGGAACTGGAAACCCAGGCAGGCTCTGGGAGGATCTGAGGAAAGTACTCAGAGCTGAGGGTATTTGTGAACAATGAACTTCGAGGCTGAACTTCGAGGCTAGGGCAGGGAGTATTGTGGTGTGTATATGTGACAGGAGCTTCTGGGCAGCAGGCTCAGCACCCAGTAGAAGTTCCCATCTCAGACTGGGCGGCAGCCTGGGATTCCTAGAAGGTGCCACATCTCGCAGCATGGTTCAGCCTGGGGCCTTGGCTCTGGAGCCTGGTTGGGGCAAGTCCCAGTCTGTGGTGAGGATGGGGACCCAGGAGGCCCCTCCCAGATGCAGCCACTGCTGTCTTCCTGCTCTCTTAGACCGTGATCCCCATCCTGACAGCAGCTCAGCCTCACAGCAGGGCTCTGGGATGAGCCCCAGAATCCTTCACAGATGGTTTGTGGTGGGGCTGCACAGGAAGGCCGCGCTAGTCAGTGCTCCTGCTGGTGAAGACCCTGGTCCCGAGTCAACTCCAGAGCCAGGGCCTGACGCCCTCAGGCTGCACTTACCAGCTCCAGGTCTTGGACATGTGACCTAACCACTCAGCCTCAGTTTTCTATAAAGTGGGGAGAATAACTTCCTCACATTTTCTAGAGGATCAAGTTGATGCCATCTTCACAGGCTTGGTGCAGTCTCTGGAGTGCCGTAAACAGGTTTCCAATGCCAGTCATGGAAGTAATGATGGTAGGGCAGCCATGATGATGTTGACACTGACCCTGACTGTGGGTTCTCAGGGAGGCTGAGGCCAGACCAGGAAGCCCAGAAACTCACTGGAAGATATTGCAGCCGTGCCTCTGAGAGGAGGCTGTTCACATGTGCACACACGTACATATCAGAGAAGGTAGCCCCTGTCCTGGGACAGCAGCTCCCCCACTGATGCCATCTGTGTGGTTGGGGGAGTCTAGCAGGGCCGTTGTGAGCAGATCCCAGGGCTGTACCCACACCTAGGTGTGGAAGACCTGGGGTGATGGATCCCTGATGCCAGCACAAGAGGGAAGGGATCCTGACAGACTTTGGCCTCCACAGTTGGAGTTAAAATACATGGGGTCAGGGTGAGGGTCTGGGAAGGCATCCAGAGAAGTCTTGAGTGGGTCTGGTGCATGGATAGAACTTTGGTGGGAGGGAAGGGTGGTGGCACACTGGCCAGAGCCCAAGCAGAGGGCACGGAGAACTGGTATGTACAGGATGGACAATGGCCCCTGAGAGGAGCAGTGCTTCCACAGTTTGAGGCAGAGGTTTCCCAAGGAGTATGGTGGTGCCTTTCTTTGCAAGGGTGACCACACAGGGAAGTTTCCCTGGACACTTCTACCATAGCCTGGAGTCCTGGGCTGTGAAGTGGTCTGGGCCTCGTGCCCATTCAGTCCTGGATAGTCCTGGGGGGAAATCAGAACAGACTGTAAACTAAGGGTTAGCAAGGATGGGGACATTGAGTCCAGACTGTTCTGTGGCAACACCTGCCCTCCCCTGGGGAGACCCACCATGTAACAGCTCTCAGGGAGCCCAGCTATGGGGACCTGCTGGTGGAGGTTGATGTCATCACTGCTGGATCAGGTGACAGCTGATTCCCTGCACACTGAAGCTTATCCACAAGGGGGCTCCTTTATGGGTCTTGCCTTCTTCTCCTGTTACCCTCACTCTTTTCTCTCCTCCTCTCTTCTCTCCCTCAACTCCAATGTAGGAGGATCCAAAGTGGGAATTCCCTCGGAAGAACCTGGTTCTTGGAAAAACTTTGGGAGAAGGCGAATTTGGAAAAGTGGTCAAGGCGACAGCCTTCCGTCTGAAAGGCAGAGCAGGGTACACCACAGTAGCCGTGAAGATGCTGAAAGGTACCTGTCCAGCCACATACACAAAGCACCAGTGGAGCTGCAGAGGTGGGCCAGGCCTCCTGCCCTCCTCAAAGGCTCTGGAGGTGCTGCTGCTGCTGCAGCAGTGTTGGAAGGTCCAAAGTTTAAAAAAAAATATTAAAGCCCGTTGGTTTTGAGCTTACAATTGTGCCCACCCCAGTCTTCCCATTCATTCATCCGAGCCAGGTGTCCCCTAGGGCCTGGTCAAGAGCCCACCGGTAAGGACTGGCCCTCAATCTCAGGCAGACTTCTGTGGGGCCTGCCCCATCCCAGTGACCAGTGGTGCCATCAGTTTGGTTCTCAATTGACACATGCACCAGCTGGTACATGCATGCATGTCTCTGAGCAGAGGCTGGTGACTGCACTGAGCAGACAGCCCTCTGCTGTGGCCAGGCCACATCCCTGTGGACTGAGAGCCAGTGGCAACCAGGCTGTATGGCAGTGACTGAGAGTGACTGGTGTACATGAGAGTTCTTTGCAGCAGTTGGGGACTGCACAGCACAATGGGGTGCTTCCAGGTGCTTACCCAGTCCCTCAGACTTGGTTCATCCCCAAGCCAGTAAGACCTCAGACTCTCAGGGGGCACAGGGAGCTGTTCAGATTCCCAATGCAGCCAAGTACAGCCTTGGTCTACTGACACCTGGTCCAAAGCTTCCGACACCTGGTCCAAAGCTTCCTGGTGTCCCACCTCCCAGCTGTCCTCTCCCTTCCAGACAAGTCTTTGGGAAAAGGAGAAAGTGTGGGACAGCTGGGCAGTGGGTGGTAGGACAGCTAACGCAGATGGAATGGTTTAGCCACATCTTTTAACTCAAGCTATCTTCATGTCCAGGCACCTGGTGGGAGCCTGTGCATAGTTCTGGCCACCCTGGGGACATGTGCGCTCAGCAGGCCACTTTGGTGATGTCTTGTCTTCTTTACAATGCGCTGAATACAGCTAGAGTTTCACAGGGGATATGGCAGTCATTAAGAAATTCCAAGCCAGAATTTCAAGTGCGCAGTGAAATGGTAACACTGCTTTGTCTGTGTGCTAGCATGAGTTTTCTGTGGCAACTAACAGATATTCACAGGGCTCTGGGCTGACCAGATGGGAAGAGGAATGCAGGAGCTTGGTCTCCCATGTGTGGGGTTTTTCCTTATGGAATCCTCACCTTCTCCAGGGCCTCTTCCCACAAGTGGGTATGAGGGACATCAGGGAGTCCATTCACCTTTCCAGAAGTATTAATGAGGGGGGATCTCTAGGGACTGTCTTCTAAAGGTGGGAAGTGCAGGCACTTAATGTCACTTATATACTCAGCCCAGCTGTGAGACACTTTTTGAGGAAAGATGCTGAGAAGGTAGATGCTGGCTTCTCAGAGTGCTTATTCCCCAGGGCAGATAAGCCTTCAGTCAACTGACCCTGGGGGCTGGGAGAAGCCTCGAGCAGCAGGGTTTGTGTGGGCCCCTGTCTGAAGGTAGGCAGGGTGTCTGTAAAGGAGATGATGAGTTCATTTGCAACCCAGCATGGTCACGGAAGGGGTTCCAGGAGGGATTGTCTACAACCTGCTCTGTTTTGCTGCATTTCAGAGAACGCCTCCCCCAGTGAACTGCGAGACCTGCTGTCAGAGTTCAACCTCCTGAAGCAGGTCAACCACCCTCACGTGATCAAGCTGTATGGAGCCTGCAGCCAGGATGGTAAGGCCATCCAAGGGACACGGCAGGCAGCTAGTGGGTGCAGGGCTAAGGCTCAGCAGCCCTGTTCTCCCTCTTCCCTCTTTTCCCACCCTCTCTTTCCCTTTCCCTGTTCTCTCTCTTCCTGGAAGCCTGGACTCTGGCTCCAGCTCCAGCCTGGAGCTTATGTCTAGCTGTGTCCATTAGCCTCTGCTGTCTGCACTACCCAGGTCTGCGACAGCTCAGAAGTCTCTGGTGTGACATCCCAGTTGTTAGCATTCCATTTTGAGCCCAGCCTTCAAAGCAGGAAGCTCTGGGAATGGAGGGTACTAAGTGTGCTGAGATCCTGGGTGATCCTAACCCCAACCCTGCATGTCAGGAGCATTGCCACCATTTCTCAGATAAGGGCAGAGGAGACAGGCCTGATCTGTTGGTGTGCTGCCCAGATGCTTCTCGGTTTGTGTGTGTGTGTGTGTGTGTGTGTGTGTGTGTGTGTGTGTGTGTGTGTGTGTGTGTTGGGAGCACGAGGGGGACAGGAACCAACAAGAAAAGGGCAGCAGGCACTCCGGTCAGCAGGGCTCGAGACTGGGCCTAGGGCAAGACAGATGGGAACAGGAAGCAGGCAGAGCTGTCGGGGGCCAGGGCAGACCCCGCCAGCCAGCCAGCCAGAGCCGTTGCATCTGCGCAGCCTCTCTGCCTCCATACGCGCTGCCCAGCGCGCTCTGCAGCAGGACCGAGTATGCGGCAAGGCGTGAGGCCCAAGCAGCAGGGAGGGTCGCCTCCCAGGGCAGGGTTGAGCACAGTGGCCGCCTGCCGCTCACGTCTAGAAGGTGGCACCCACACGGGCAGCAGGAGGCCAAGAGCAAGTGATTCAAGAATGACCTCCACTCTGCGGAGCGACAGCCGCGCTGCCCAGAGTAGGGCTGTGTCTGTCCACTTAGTAGTAGGGTGATCGGGCCTGCCCGGGGCCCGGCAGCCTCCCTGCCTCCGTGCTCCGGGAAGCCCAGGGCTGACCTGACTTCCGCACGCCCAGGGTCCCCTTTCTCTGCCCCCAGGTCCACTCCTCCTCATCGTGGAGTACGCCAAGTACGGCTCCCTGCGAGGTTTCCTCCGCGAGAGCCGCAAGGTAGGGCCCGGCTACGTGGGCGGCGGAGGCAGCCGCAACTCCAGCTCTCTCGACCACCCGGACGAGCGGGCCTTGACCATGGGCGACCTCATCTCATTCGCCTGGCAGATCTCACGGGGGATGCAGTACCTGGCGGAGATGAAGGTGTGTGTGTGTGTGTGTGTGTGTGTGTGTGTGTGTGTGTGTGTGTGTGTGTGACGGAGATCTGGGTGTGCAGTACCTGGCGGAGATGAAGGTGGGTGTGTGTGTGTGTGTGTGTGTGTGTGTGTGTGTGTGTGTGTGTGTGTGTGTGTGTGACGGAGACCGTCGCGCCGCGCCCCGCCCCTGGACATGCCCAGTCCCCCGGTTCCGCCCCCACTGGGCCTCTCCTCCACCCCCCACATCCGGCCACACACACCCTCCCTTTCCCCCTCGGCCCCTCTCCAGATCTCCCAGCCTCGGCCCTGCGCCGTCTGACCGCGCCCCGCCTCCAGCCCCTTGCCACGGTCGCCTTGCCTTGTCCTGGCCTGAGAGCTTCCTGCTGTTTTTTCCCTCGCAGCTCGTCCATCGAGACTTGGCTGCCAGAAACATCCTGGTAGCTGAGGGGCGCAAGATGAAAATTTCGGATTTTGGGCTGTCCCGAGATGTTTATGAAGAGGATTCCTACGTGAAGAGGAGCAAGGTGTCCAGTCCCAGGGCATGATGCCAGGGCCCCTGGGAGGGGATCACAGCTGCACCCACATGGCGGGCATCGAATTTAGAACATTTGGAGAAGATAAAACAGATTGTTAGACCCCTAAGCTTTTTATAGCTCTCCCACCAAATCTTTTCCAATCTTGGACCCCAGATACCCAGTTCAAGACTCTACTCAGTCTGTTCCTTCTCTGCCTGAGGGCCATGAGGACCTCACCCCCTTTCAGAGCACAGATCTGGCGCCAGGCTCTTCTCTTGCTTTTGATTACTATCGTTTTCGAAGGCCACCTAATACTGCGGAAATAACAGCCCTCTTCTCCACAGTTGTTTCTCTCCCTTACAGTTTTTTTGTTTGTTTTTTGGTGAAATGGTCACTGTTTCTGTGTACCCTCAGCTCTTTGCTCAAAGGAGAATGAAATGAAATAAACTTAGGGGTCTTGGCAGCTTTCTCCAAATCCATGAAACAGGTGGCCAGCATACTTCTGGGGCCCCTCTCCTGCAGCCTCCCATGACAGCCTCTGGGGAGGGTGAGTTCACAAGGCTGTTTAAAGGTCATTCAGAGCAGAACCAGCTCAAAAAAGAAAAAAAAACTTCATATGATTCAGCTTTGCTCTGAGGGGTCTGGAGAAGCCATTTGTGTTGTCAAGGATTGTGAGGATAGTATTTTGTTTCTTCTGGTGTTTTCCTTGTGACAGCAGATCTGAGAACTGCTGAAGGGGAATTGGAAGGGGTACTCCCCTGTCCCGTAATAGGTGTGGATACAGCCTTCCTGTTGACACACTGGTCCTTCAATGAGGCCTTGTGTTGTGGATAGAGTGGAGACACTCAAAGGAGAGCACAGGCTGCTGGGACTCTGCAGATAGCATCGTTACACACACAATTCTGTAACACAAGGGTTTATGTCCTCATTAGGGACATAAATCCTTAAGAATATTTTTAAGAAAAAATTTAACAAATGTGCTAACTCAATTTTTAAACCAATTTGCACTTTAGGACTATTTATCAAATTTCATGGAAAAGTTTTGTTAGGTTTGACCCCAGCACTGCTTGGGGGGCAGTGACTCACCCATTCGGAGATGCTAACAGGGCTTTGTGATACCACAAGAGGAGAAAACAAGTCTTGAGGCACGTAGACACATTCCTTCCCTCAGTATCCTCAGAAGAGCCTTTCATGTGTTAGCTGGTATCAAGGTTCCCAAGATAGAAATGCTGGACGTTGGTTTTCCAAATGCATTTGCCCTCAGGACACCAGGAAAGGTCTTGCTGGAGATACTTTTTGTTTCAAACAGGGTAACCACTGCTCTGCACCACCCAGCAGGAACGTGTCATGTGACAGACTGGCTCTGTGTAACTGTAGGTGGGCAGCTGACTCTGACTAGCATCTCAGCAATGTCTGCAAGGTTCATGCTGGAGATCCAGTCCCTTCAAGACTGAGCATAGCCACCTCTATGCCCAGGGTGTCCACAATACTCCCCCCAGAGCTGGAAGCTCAGGGACATGATTCAACCTCCTTCTTTACCCCTGCTTTCCAGGATGTCAAAGTAACTTCACTGTCTTTCTTTTGCCCTCTCTTTAGGGTCGAATTCCTGTCAAATGGATGGCAATTGAGTCCCTTTTTGACCATATCTACACCACCCAAAGTGATGTGTAAGTGTGGGTGTTGCCTTCCTGGGTGGTGGTTACAAGTGTCCTTATACGTGTGGGGGTACCAAAACACCCATATATGCAGTTTGACCTGGAAACAGTGCTGCCCTGAGCTCCTGTCTGTAGTGCTAGCCATCTGCAGTGACCCCAGGCTGACAAGCCTTCACAACATATTCATTTGGTAAATGGCTGGGCACAGTCTGTGGTTTTGAAAGCCCTGATAGCGGGTGTGAGAGCAGAGCAGGTGTTCAAGAACTCACCCTTCTCTCCCCCTTGCTACCCCCACACTTCCCTCCTGTCTCTGGGCCTCTTGGTGTCCTAGCAGGTTCCCCTCCTGTGGGTTCTGAGTAGGAGTTCTGGCTCAGGCAGACTGTGACTGTGCCCCTACCCACAAGTGGGGCTTGGAGACTTTGCCCAGAGATGTGGATTCATGTGAATTTGTAGCTGGTGTGCCCCAAATTGCTCAAAGATGGGAGCCAAAACCCATTCTTCCAGCTTATTCTTCCAGACCTGATAGTTTTTAAAAACACAGCACATGTCTAAAGTGTTCTGTAATCAACAGACAAGTATATCGTGAATAATGTGGGTTGTGAAAAGACAGTTTCTTTTTTTTTTTTGAGTTGGAGTCTCACTCTGTCGCCCAGACTAGAGTGCAGTGGCCGCTCCCGGCCACCGCAGCCTCAACCTGCTGGGCTCCGGTGATCCTTCCGCCTCAGCCTTCCAAGTAGCTGGAACTACAGGCGCACACTACCATGCCCAGCTAATTTTTGATTTATTGTGGAGATGAGGTCTCACCAAGTTGCCCAGGCGGGTCTTGAACTCGCGGGCTCAGGCAGTTCACTCATCTCAGCCTCCCAAAGCACAGGATTACAGGCTGAGCCACTGAGCCCGGCTAAAAAAGAGTTTCTGAAGCAATTTTAGATAACAGTTTTCTGATTACTTAAGCTGACTGTAGGACAATTGGAAAAGACAGAGACAAGCATACAGAAGAAACTGAAGTCACTAGTTTTCTGATTACTTAAATTGACTGTAGGACAGTTGAAAAAGACAGAGACAAGCATACAGAAGAAACTGAAAGTCACTGGCTCACACCACTCACACCCTGTCGGCCTTCTAGTGTGTGTGTGTGTGTGTGTGTGTGTGTGTGTGTGTGTGTGTGTGTGAGAGTGTGTGTACTTTTTAGTGCCCTAAGTGGGTCCATGTGATAATGCTGTTTTGTGATATACTTTTGTTCCCACTGCACACAAAGTTTTCCCTTACAGTTAAATATTTCTATAACTTTTTTTCTTCTAAGATTTTATGAAAGTTTCCAAGCACACAGAAAAAGTGAAAAATGGTTCGGGGCACCCTGAGTCCTGTAACCTAGGGTGTCACCTCTTTAGGTGCCAACCACATGTGAGTGTGTGAGTGTATGTGTCTGTTTTGGGTGGACACTTCAGCATCACAGGTGTGGGGGCCAAACAGGCAGGGGTGGCCCTTCCCTACTTCCATACCACATCCATCTGTGCAGCCAGACCCTGGCTGAGATCTGTGAGCACGGGGTCATCAGCTGCTGGGGGAATGGATATCTGGACTCCATGGAGGGCTCCACAAAAAGACCAGGTGAAGCCACTCACTGGTCCACTCACTTGATGCAGGTGGTCCTTTGGTGTCCTGCTATGGGAGATTGTGACCCTGGGGGGCAATCCCTACCCTGGGATTCCTCCAGAGCGGCTCTTCAACCTTCTGAAAACTGGCCACAGGATGGAGAGGCCCGACAACTGCAGCGAAGAGATGTGAGTAGGACTTGTTTTGGTCTACCTTCACTTTGAGGACACAAGGGATACTTGCATTCATTCCTTCCCTGCTTCTGAGCAGCCCTGGAAGAACTGGGTAGTGGGAAGTGGCAGGGCATAAATTAAAGAGCCACTCTTGCAAGTGGTGGCAGATGCTGGAGCCCCTGACCCCACCAGGAGCTGGTGGCCTTTCCAAGGGGGCTTACAAGAATGAGTTAAGAGCAGGGACTAGTGTAGTGTAAGCTCAAGGCCCAGAGACAGATCTCCTCACAGGACTCTTGGGGAGGAGCAGGTAATTCAGAATGGTCCAGGAGGTACATGTTAAGAAGTGACCTAGTAGAATTATAGAGGCAGGCAGGGGCAGCTGGAGTGCCCGACCCTTCACATTTCACACCAGTCCGTTGGGTGAGATGATCTTAGAAGGCCACGTTGAGAACAGATGAGAAAGGGCCGTCCATAGGCAGAGAGGAGCTGGTCCATTCATTCCACAGAGTGTACTCCTGGCTGGGGTGAGGTGGAAGCGTGCTGGGATGAGGAGGCAGGTACCATCTCGCTGGGCACCTGCTAGCAACCAGAATGAGGAGCACTGCAGCCTGCCTGGGCACCCAGGAAAGCGAAGAAGGAGCAGGACAGAGATGTGATTGCCCAAATTTTTTGTTTGTCATCCCACCTCAAAGCCCTCAACCAGTTCATCCTTTGTAAGTTTTAAGGACTGGTACTTCCACTCAGCCCATAGGGGCCATAGAATTAAATCAACTATTTACTAGTATCTTTGCAAGGGAAGTAATAATAAATCCCTCTCAGAGGAAAGAAGCCGACAGGATGCTGGACCATAGCGCTGGGCATCCTGAACCTCCAGTGACTCTACAAACTGGTGTCCCACCGGGATGCTGTGCTCCAGCTCCCAACAAAGCTCAGAGGAAATGTTGGTGATGCAGAAATAGCTTTGGGGTTTGGAGACAAAGCACTCTGTACTCAGGGCACAGTGGTGGCTGTGATGAACTGTCCTTTTGAGACCGGGGCTTGCTAGGTCATAACAGCCCACCTGCTCTTCCCACCAGGTACCGCCTGATGCTGCAGTGCTGGAAGCAGGAACCAGACAAGAGGCCAGTGTTTGCTGACATCAGCAAAGACCTGGAGAAGATGATGGTTAAGAGCAGAGTGAGTACCCAGAGCTGATTCCCAATGGCTGAACTCGACATGGGGGATTCTAGCCTCACCCCAGGGCAGTGGTTTTTGGAGCTCCGAGTTCCCAGTATGGGGCCAAATTGGGGCTGTGCAGAGTGAGAGGTCATGCTATCTTGAGTGCAGACAGCAGGCTGAACCTTGCTCTTCCAGTCAGGCCTCTTGAGCTTCTTTTCAAATCATGAAGAAACCAAGATTCTTCGTTTGACACTTAGGAGGAACTCTCTGTAGACAGGCATGGGAGGAAATATTCCAAAATGAAAAGAAGTCATTTTCTACAATAGAACATGAGAAAGTAGAATTGAAGCAGGTGTCATAAATTCAGAGGCTCTGAGGAGCCTAGCAGAGGAGGAGGGGAGGCAGTAACTAGGGAGCCACAAGGATTGTGGCAAACAGGAGTACAACGGCCCCCTCAAAAGTGTTCCTCACTGTAGCTGCAGGAAGGTGAGCCAGGAATGTGCCCAGTCTTCCAAATTTTCCAAGGCTTATGTTAAGTTTATCAGTTTTTATTGTTAGCAACATATTTAAATTCTCCAAAACCCAATGTGGGCCAAATAAAACATACATAGGGGGCCAGAGTTAGCCTGTGTGCCTTCATTGTATAACTCTGTAAGTACAGTATATGAGAAAGTCAACACATGGTCAACTAATATTGATCAAGCAACTACTAGGAACCATACTTTGCCTTGGATGCTGGGAATGTGAGTAGACAAGACTGGCACAACCCATCCCTCATGGTGCTTACCCAGAAGCTTCATCTTAACATTGGCACATTCACTAAGAGTTGTCATTTCTGCCAGGCTCGGTGGCTCAGCCTGTAATCCCACGCCTTTGGGAGGCTGAGGTGAGTGGATTGCCTGAGCCCACGGGTTTGAGACCCGCTTGGGCAGTGAGACCTCATCTCTACAATAAATCAAAAAATCAGCCGGGCGTGGTAGCGCATGCCTGTAATTCCGGCTACTTGGAAGGCTGAGGCGGAAGGATCACCGGAGCCCAGCAGGTCGAGGCTGCAGTGGTCGGGAGCGGCCACTGCACTCCAGTCTGGGCGACAGAGTGAGACTCCAACTCAAAAAAAACAAAAAAAACCCAAAAAACAAACAAACAAAAGAGTTGTCATTTCTTCAGATGCAAAAAGCAGCATGAGGATCTAGGCCACCTGTAATAAAACTTAGCATCACTATCACTTGGGCAAAAACCTCCTAATCCCATGAATACAGGGCTGTCCTAAACAGAAGTGATAGCGAATGCCTAGGGAGCCAGCCATCCTAGAACAGTGCTGAGAAACAGCCAGGAAAACTCTGGAATGCTTATCTGCACCTTCAGTCAGGGCAGTGGAAATAGCAGGCACGTATGAATCCTCATGCTTGGGAATTGACACCTGCAGCAGCGTCCTGTGCAAGCCAACAACAGTGTTGTATTTCAGATTTCTGAACCATGGCGTGATGTTCTAGATGGCAGGGTCCTTGGGGGAAGATAGAGTACGTCCTGCAGCTTGGGGCTGCTTCTTGGCCTTCATGTGTAAAGTGACTATAGCCAGTTCCTCCAGAGCTGGAGGGTTTGTCAGAGGGTGGTTCCTGACTCTCCTTTAGGAGATGAGCTGGGCACAACTGAATATGGCATCTGCTGTACTCCAGGCACCTGCTGCACTCCAGACCCTGGAGATAGGACCCTGAGGAAGCACATTTCTGGTGTTAGGGAGATAACTTTCTGGGGGAAGAAACAAGATAGATAACGCCCAGCAGGGAGTGATGAGGACCTTGGAGCAGCACCAGGTTGGACAGAGTCTTGGGAGCTCAGCATCACCTGGCTATAGTTTTGCAGGGAGGCCAGAAAATGGGTGCAGGATGGGGCCACAGCCAGGGCCTCTGCCCTTTTGGTGTCAAGGGGCCCAGGTGTGTCAAGTAGTGGCTCGCAGCCATGGGTGACCAGTCATCTCTCTCTTCCAGGACTATTTGGACCTTGCCGCATCCACCCCATCTGACTCCCTGCTTTATGACGATGGCCTCTCGGAAGAGGAGACGCCCTTGGTGGACTGTAATAATGCTCCCCTCCCTCGAGCCCTCCCTTCCACATGGATTGAAAACAAACTCTATGGTAGAATTTCCCATGCATTTACTAGATTCTAGCACCGTTGTTCCCCTCTGCACTATCCTTACTCTCTGTGATGCTTTTTTAAAACGTTTCTGGTCTGAATGAAACCAAAGTCTGCTCTGAACCTTTTTATTTGTAAATGTCTGACTTTGCATCCAGTTTGCATTCAGGCATTTTTACAACTATGTTTTTCTAAAAGGATGTGAAAACAAGTGTAATTACCACATTGCACAGCAACTTATGATGACAGAGGAGAAAACAGATCAGGGCAGAACTCTCAGGGGAGACTGAGAACATGATGAATAAGTCATTTCTGGGGGTGGGAATCAAGTCACTGTACTTCTACTTTAACTACTTGGATAAATTTCTCCGATCTGGGGAGGCATTTAACTGAGAAAGGAGCAGCCAGCACCACCCAGACTGCTCTGGGAGCACAGCCAGCACCTCCAACAGACCCTTCCTGGGCAGGCGGGTGTCTCTCAGAGACTGGCTGGGGCTGGGAAGTGGCAGCTGGCCCAGCCTCGGCCCCAGTCCCAGCCACGTGTCCGCTGTCAGGGGCAATGAAGTGGCAGGAGCTAGTCAGGCCCTGAGAGGACACACCCAGACTTCTGTTTTCACATCCTTTGCATTACTCACCATCAAGACGGTTGTCACTTATGAAATCAGTGCTAAAAACTGGAGCAAATGCTTTTTGAAAGAACGTAGTCTGTGGTGCTGTGGTCTTGCAATGGACAGTAAATATGGTTCTTGCCAAAACTCCTTCTTTTGTCTTCGATTCAATACTTGAAATTTTTTCTGTTCTCTAACTTTGTTTTGAAATCTTGGACTTTCAAGAGTTTCAAGCATTTTTCAAGCTGATAATGTTTCCTGCATGCCTCCCGACTCATTAATTCCTCGCTGGCTTTGGGTCTAATGCTACACTCCATTTGTGCTGACGATGCTATGGCGCTGGCCTGCGTGTGCCCTCAATTTGGAAGGTCCTCTCCTCCATTGTAGGCTTGGACGACAGAAGAATGCCTCCTTTATATTAGAGAACGTTTTATAGAACGTTCCCACTGCAATAAGCCATTTGGTACAGCAATGTGCTGATGCTTTACACTGCCTTAGAAGTAAGAGTTAAGCAGTTCAACAAATATACACCAGATTTGAGAGTCTGAAGCTCATAAAAGTCAAAATTAGTAGTGTCTGTTAAGTTGCATTTACCAAGAGAGCATGTGATATTTCCCCTAAATATAACAGTGTTTTGGAAACCTGGAGCCCAAAACTATTAATGTAATTGGCACAGAAACCATGAGTTTGGTTTGAACATCAAAGGGAGTTTTGCCAAGGCCTTACTGTCTGCACACGAAGTTTGGTTCTTCAGTGCAGAACAAATTATCTGTTTTCATTTTTAGGCATGTCAGACCCGAACTGGCCTGGAGAGAGTCCTGTACCACTCACGAGAGCCGATGACACTAACACTGGGTTTCCAAGATATGCAAATGATAGTGTATATGCTAACTGGATGGTTTCACCCTCAGCGGCAAAATTAATGGACACGTTTGATAGTTAATATTTCTTGTGAAAGGTAATGGACTCACAAGGGGAAGAAACATGCCAAGAATGGAAAGTTCACCGGCCCTTTCTTTGTGCACATCATACTGGCCAAGCCAAGTTCAGTTCCCAGGTGGCAGACTTGTTTTTAGTAGTTTGTTTTAACTGCTTTCCAAGGTGGTTTTACTTCCAATAGCCGGTGATTTTTCCCTCCTAGCAGACATGCCACTGGGTAAGAGCTCTGAGTCCTAGTGGTTAAGTATTCCTTTGTCTTCAACACCCAGCAGCACCTAGTGTTAGTCTGTGCCCATCAGTGACCACCAAAGTTTTGTGTTCACATGTATGGGTCCACCACTTTCTGTCTTATACATGAAATTGGACCTGAACTGTTTGATTTTTTTCTGGTTGCCACCAAACAAGGCAACAAGATTTAAATATGAAGCACACACAAACACAAAAGGCAGTAGGGAAAAAAACTGGCTCAGATGACCTGTCTTCATTCAGAATGAGAGCCTAGCAGGGCCTGGGTTGTGGTGCCAAAGCCCCACAAGGGCTGGAGGGGAAGAGGTAACCTCGAGATGGGCCTGGGCTCAGCATTTGAGATCCTGAGAATGTTTTTTAAAATCATGTAAACTTTTCTTAGGAAGACATTTGGTTTTTATTATGATTAAGATGATTCTTAGATTTAGCACAATGGAGGGATGTGATGCCATATTTACTATGTATATGGTGGTGTGAGGGAAGAGGGCTCATAAGACATTTTTCACCATTGCACCTACCGCATCATCCTCATGTGCTCAGTACCAAGTGACCACTGCCCCCTCAACAGAACAGTGTGAAGAGAGGGGCTTTTGGAGTGAAGTGGCCTCCAGTTCCAGGATTGTTGACAGTAGAAGCTTCGCTGCTATGAATCCCACCCTCCGTCAGACTTCAGCACACCCTACAACCAGCCGAAAGCCCTGCTCGTCTTAACATGTCAGGAGTAGGTGGGGCTTGTATCTCACTTTAATTCGAATCTTACCAACTTACTCATAAAGGGACAGTTCAGTTAGCTGTGTTGGAAGTAGCACTCATTGACAGTGACCAAGGATTGCTACACCTCCGATTACAATTCTGATACGGGAAAAACAATGTTTGGCTCTTATAGAGCTTGTGTGAAAGGCACATATATTAGTTCTTCCTGCATTTGTGATTTAATGCTGCTACACAGAAACATTTCTGTTTCTTAGATTCTGACCATGACTCATAAGCTTTTTGTCATTCTCACTGCTTGTTTGTGGTCACAGACAGCGCTCCCCCAGTCTTGGGGAGGGCGTGGCTTTTGGGAAGTCCCAGCAGCTCTTCTGGCTGTCTCAGCGCTATAATTTTGCAGAAAAGGGTCAGATTACCAAAACACTGCCTGGTCTTCAGACTTTCAGACTTAAAGCACTGTGATAGGACTTAAAATAGTCTCATTAAAAATACTGTATTTTATAGACATTTCACAAAAGCAGTTAAATTATGACATTTTGTGTGGCCGAGAAGGTTTGGATGAGTGTGTGGTAGATAGAGCCTTATGGTGTGATATGTGCATACATGTGTGCACACACATCCAGAGAGCTGGAAAAACACTTATTGGACATGTACCGTGGCTTCAGTTTGGGCTATTTTTCAGATATGCTGTGATAAATTCTTTTACAAATATCTGTAGACGATAAACTTTTGATTTTCAGATGTGCTTAATGAGTCTTATTAAATGCAGAAATAAGGATAAAGTCTCAAATTATTAAAAATGCCTATGCAGTATGAATTGCTGCAGCAGGTTTGTTCTCAGTAGGGTGAGAACTCTGGGTCTGAACAACTGACCCAGTGAAGGGGAATTAACTCTTGACTAATAATCTAATTGCCTATTCCTGAGCTATAAAAGTACACATACTTATTAGTCCTATCAGACAGAATTTTCATATACATATATGCAGAAGTTACTAAGTATTATTACTGATTATTACGTAGCAATCTGTCAGTTATTAAAATTTGTAAAATCTATTTATGAAAGGTTATTAAACCATACCATGTTAATTTTTTTTGTAATCAAGGTGACTAAGAAAATCAGTTGTGTAAATAAAATCATGTGTCATAAAATGTGTAAACTTTTTTTCTTTTTGACTTTTCTCATTGGAAACATCAGATTTCTGATTTTGAAGTTTCCATACAAGAATTAAACTGTCACAAGAGAATCTATCATGATAACCATTGAGGAATCAATAGTGATCAAGGACTAGGAACTCTGGTGCTGTTGCTGGCTTACCTTGCACAATATGCATGTGAATAGGTATATTGATAGTAACTGTCAGAAACTCAACTAACTCTGCTGCTCAGGCCAGTGTCTAGTTTAGGCCTTAAAGTTCTTGACAGTTTGCCCGCTGCTGTTTTCTTGAAGCTGGCCTTAGAGCTATAGGAGAGAGAATGTAAAATGCAGAGTCCCTGAATGAAGGTCCATTAGAAGTTGGGGGGAAAATGCTGCCCTGAACCACTAAGAAGCCTAACATACTAACTGCTTCTGTGTATGTCCTACCCTTGGGTTGTGTCAGAATTCTATGAGGTCCCCCTCATGCCTGTCAAGGAGCAGGCAGGCCAGTTACCAATATGAATCTCATCTGCAATTGAAATTTGCCTTGGGTGCTGACGGCCTGTGGCATTTTCAGAGCATACACATAGATGTGTACACACAGGCCTGTGCACACTTCACCCAGTGAAGTGCTCCAGGCCCCCAAGGCTGTAACTCCTGACCATGGGTGTCTGCATCTACTCACAGCTTCCTCCTTCGATCTGTACCACAGGGTCTGGAAGTCAACATAATCTCCAGGGCCAGTTGTTTGCTGTAGCCTTTGCCTCTAAGTGTTTAGAATTTAGAAACCCATGGCAAGAAAAACCCTTTTTCAAGATCCTCCAATAGTAGCATTTTTGTTGTCTGTTGGAGGTTTTTTCTCCCTTTAAAATACACTTTCTGCCAACCTCCACAAGGCCAGCTTATTTGGTCAGAAATCTAGTAGAATATGTCTGAGAGCAGAACTTAAACAAATACTTCATATATAAAAGAAAATTAGAACGGGAATAATAATTTCCACCAATATAAAGAAAGCCTTTTTCCCCACAGGCAGGCAGAGCAGTTAGCAGTTCCTGTCCTTCCTTCTAGCATACTCACACATAGTGTACAGGCATAGCTCCTTTTATTCCATTTTTTCACTTTGCTATATTGCACTCTTAAATTTATATGTAAAACAGTATTTGCAGAGTGCAACTTTTTACATATAAACTTAAGGTTTGTGGCAACTCTGCGTGGAGCAAGTCTATCAGCATTATTCTTCCAACAGCATATGCTTGCTTCATGTCTCTGTGTCAGCATTTTTTTAGCAATAAAGTATTCCTTAATTAAGGCACGTACATTGTTTTCTTAGACATAATGTTATTGTACTCTTTATAGTATAGTATAGTGTAAGTATAACATTTTTTATGCACTAGGAAACCAAAAAATATATGTGATTTGTGATATTTGCTTTACTGTGGTGGTCTGGAACTGGTATGCCTGTTTTTAGCTGCCCTTACAACTGGAGAATGGTTCCTGGCAGTCCTAAGAGTTCCTTGCCTCTGTAGGATGTAGGAGTGGATTTGTAGGAGTGGGTTTGAAGTGCAGCAGGGTGTATGAGCCTGAAGATGAATGAGGCACGTGTCCTCTGCTTGTGTGTGACTGTAGGAAAAGCACCCTCTGTGCTGGAGTTGCCTACCTTGTCCTTATCCCTTCTTGATTGCAACAGCCTTGCCTAAAACTTTGTAGAGTCTCCTACCTTTCAGGGAGCTGGGACTTATATAAAGGATCAACTTAGCTGAGATTGTATCTAGAAACCAGAACCTGTATGTAGATAATTTTTCAACTTAGGGCACATTGCCATGTCTTGATGCCAAGGCTGCATGGGTGGCTGTCTAATTGCTGCAAGGGAAAGCTTCACTCCCAGAGTTGAGAAAAACATTGTGAACACCCGTAAGAAATCACAGTTAATCTTTGCAACTATGATTTTGAGTGCTGTGACAAGTGACAAGATGTTTCTGAGGTGTCAGATCATAGGACCTGGTGAAGCAAGATCTTTCGACTGAAGTCCAGGCAAGGGAACCTTGTTGGGGGACATCTCATTGTGAGGACTGTGGGAATATCAGTATTACAGGGAATTGGGCCAGACAGCATGAAAGGAGCCCACTGCCCGAGACTACCCAGCCACTGTGACTACTACACCAGGAGAGATCATAAACCTGTATCCTTTCAGTTGACACTGAGCAATTCATGCTAAAAGTAAGTGTTGGGAACTAAGGTAAGTGAATTCTAAAGCTTAAAATTTTTTTCATTTTTTGAGAAGGAAACAAGTTTTACATTTCATACACAGACAATATTTACTATGTAAACTGTCAATTTCTTGAATAAAAATACAAAGTTTATCTAAAGTGTTCTAGTTTCTGTGTATTTTTGTCAATGTTGTAAATAGACCAGAGCAACCCATTTCCTTTATGGCTGCTTGAATCTCTCACCTGCACTCCAGACCCTTTCTCTACTCCCCATGGAAGACGTGGTCTCTGGAGGTCGGGAAGGCTAGTCCAAGTGAAGGAAGAACATAAGGCTGCCTTTGCTACCTAAGGCAGGGAACTAGGCAGTATCTGTGTCCTGGAGCCTCCTTTCTCCCAAGAGTACTTGACTTGCTCTATATTTTGTGCCTTTCTTCTGGGGAATTTTAAAGAGCTTGAGGATTTTCCTGGAGACTCTGTGGCCACAGGGCCTGAGAGGCTGAGGCTCTCGGATTGTTCAGAACCACAGGGTAAAGGAGCACATCAAGAGTTTGGGGGACTTGATCAGTGTCTGGAAGGAAAAAAGATTTTTGCAAGTGATTTCTAAGAACAGGAATGGCACTGAGAATGGAAAAATTTTGGTGTCTCACAAGATAGTCATTGAAAAATGTAGACGGAGTGTTGTCAAATGTCGTCTGAAAAATCACACAATTTACAAATTTAGAGAGGAAACTTTATTTCTTTTTTTTTTTTTTTTGAGTTGGAGTCTCACTCTGTCGCCCAGACTGGAGTGCAGTGGCCGCTCCTGGCCACCGCAACCTCGACCTGCTGGGCTCCGGTGATCCTTCCACCTCAGCCTTCCAAGTAGCCGGAATTACAGGCATGCACTACCACGCCCAGCTGATTTTTTTGATTTATTGTAGAGATGAGGTCTCGCTGCCCAGGCGGGTCTCAAACCCGCGGGCTCAGGCAGTCCACTCACCTCAGCCTCCCAAAGGCGCTGGGTTACAGGCTGAGCCACCAAACCCGGCTGGAAACTTTATTTCTTGTAAAGAATTGCAGCCAGCCGGGTACAGTGGCTCAAGCCCATAATCCCAGCACTTTGGAGGCCTGAGGCTAGAGGATTGCCTGACCCCAGGGGTTCGAGACCAGCCTGGGCAACTTGGTAAGACCTCATCTCTACAATAAATAAAAAAATTACCCGGGCATGGTAGCACACACCCATAGTTCCAGTTACTTGGAAGGCTGAGGTGGAAGGATCACTGGAGCCCAAGAGGTTGATGCTGGGGTGGCCGTGAGCATGTCACTGCGCTCGAACCTGGGTGACAGAGTGAGACTCCAACTCAAAAAAAAAAGAAAAGAAAAGAATTACAGCCTGTGGTTCAACAGGCTGGGAAGCATAGCCTCTGGCAGAGACTGAAAGCCGGCACTTCAAGGGAGGAGAACAGTAAGGAAGTTATCCTGAATGGGTTAGCCAGGTATATATATTCAACAGGTTATGGGAGGGGCTGTGACTATTCATGAAGGGGAATGTATTTGTGTATATAGTAAGCAAACATGCATGTCACGTGCATCCCATGTTCACTTTGGAGTAGAGATATAACATTTAAATGCATTGCAATTAGGTCCTGTACTTCAAAAGGTGAAGCAGGGACACAAAGGTATTCAGTAGGCAGCTTCTATAAACTGACCAGAGGCAGTCCATGGTTAGGGTGGTCGTCTTATCAGGAGAAAGTTACTGAAATTAGTCACTTGTTCAATCAAAGCTGTAGTTAAGGCTTGTGGAACAGAGGGGGCAGTTAGTTTCTGGTGGTTGGTGAGCTGCTTATCTTGAGGCCAGTGCTTGTTTAGCTACTAGAGAAAAATTAAAAACCTTATGGCAGTTAGAGCATAGTTTATTCTTTTAAGTATAAGGGTGTGTGACTTCATCCTTGCCTGGCATAGCCTTAGATCCTGTTTATAATTTGGTATATTATTGCCACAAAGTGCCTGTTCCATCTTTCCTGAGGGCCTAGAGGCTTTATTTTATTCTACAGATATAAAATTGTTTTTAAAGAGATGCCCAAACAATTATATAATCTTTAACTTTGTAGAAATAAAGACCACTATATAAGAACAAGCAGGAACTTCAAGAGAGGGAAGTGAAAGCTGTAGCAAGAGAGCCAGCATCACTTGCTTTTGGAGAACACTCAAAGGCAGGCAGAGGAATAGGGAAGCTTTATAGCAAAAAAGAAAAAAAAAAAAAAGGTGGGGAGCGATGAGGAAAAGACTTCGGGTATGCTGTAATTGAAGGTTGTTGGCCTGGGGAAGCTGGAAGTGGCCAACCAGCAGCAGGGCATCTTACATGGTTAGTTTGGGGAACACTTTGGCTTTCTCTGGTTGGTTCTAAGTTAGAAACAGGGCAAAAACAAACAACAAGGGTTTA
Source organism: Cephalopachus bancanus (assembly GCA_027257055.1). Classification (NCBI taxonomy): domain Eukaryota; kingdom Metazoa; phylum Chordata; class Mammalia; order Primates; family Tarsiidae; genus Cephalopachus; species Cephalopachus bancanus. The sequence continues at coordinate 314,902 of JAPVLO010000184.1, read as the reverse complement.
GACAGGATCATAGTCTTGGTTAAGGTTGCTCGTTAGGCACAATGATCTGCTAGAGCATTTCCTTTAGTTTCTGTGCGTGGTCCTCCACCTTTATGACAGTCACCTCTTAAGGAAGAAGAAATGCTTGTAAAGTTGCTTGACTTGACGTCCATTTTATCCATAACTAGCATCCCAAAGTTATGTACTACTCCAGAAGCATATTTCCTATCTATATATACATTTACTTTCTGGTCTTTGGATAGCTTACGAGCTTTACTAAGTGCAATCGTCATCTGGACTGATTTAACCTCAAACAGAGGATTATCTTCTAAAGGAGCATTTCAATTAACAACAGTATATCCTGCTTGAAAACTTCCAGCTTCAGTTTTGAGGTATGATTCATCAGGGTTCTCAACAGAAGTCTCTAATAAACCTGAGTGAGATACAGAGAGTTCCCTAATTGAGGTAGAATAAACATGAGGTTCCCCTTCTGTTTGGGCAGGAGAATGGCAGGATTCCGTATTACAGTGCTGAATAGTAATGTGAGAGGGAGTGAGTACAATGATGGGCACTTGTAAGAGATTAATGAGCTGGCTGAAAAGTGTGCTTAGTCATTAATGATGTCTGTACTGCGTGAGAAACCATGGGGTCAAGTGGGGAGCCTAGAACTAGATCAGCTGAAGCATCAACACATTTTGCAACAGAGCTATTGCTCTGTATTAGTCCATTTCCTGTTGCTTATAACAAAATACCTGAAACTCGGTAATTTATGAAGAATTTTTTATAGTTATGGAGGCTGAGAAGTCCCAAGTTGAGGGGCCACATCTGGTGAGAGTCTTCTTGCTGGTGGAGACTCTGCAGAGCACTGAGGTGGTACAAAGTATTATATGGTGACAGGGTTGAGCATGTTAACATGCTAGCTCAGGTCTCTCTTCCTCTTCTTAGAAAGCCACCAGTCCCACTCCCATGATAACCCATTGATCCATTAACCCAGTGGTTAATCCATTCATGAGGACAGAGCCCTCATGTCCCAATCACTTCTTAAAGGCCCCATCTCTCAGTACTACCATATTGGGGATTAAATTTCAATAAGAGTCTTGGAAGGGACATTCAAACCATAGCATTCTCTAAAAGATGCGGGATAAACCGGGCTCGGTGGCTCAGCCCAGCCTGTAATCCAGCACTTTTGGAAGGCTGAGATGAGTGGATTGCCTGAGCCTGTGGGTTCGAGACCCGCCTGGGCAACTTAGCGAGACCTCATCTCTACAATAAATCAAAAAATTAGCCGGGTGTGGTAGCGCACGCCTGTAGTTCCAGCTACTTGGAAGGCTGAGGTGGAAGGATCGCCGGAGCCCAGCAGGTCGAGGCTGCTGTGGCCGGGAGCAGCCACTGCACTCCAGTCTGGGCGACAGAGTGAGACTCCAACTCAAAAAAAAAAAAAAAAAAGATGCGGGACAGCCTTTGCACCTAGGTCAAGGGTAAGGCTATAGTACATAATGGGTTTAGATGATTCCCATGAAATTTCAAGGGCTTGTCCAGATCACTCATGCACATATAGACAAAGGGATTTTCTGTTGTTACAAATGTCTGGGAAGGAGGCCATTGAGGTTCCAGAAGTCCTGTTTATGTTTGGGATCTGTCTTAGTCTGTTTATGTTGCTATAAAGGAATACCCGAGACTGGGTAATTTATAAAGAAAATGGATTTATTTGACTCATGATTCTACTGACTGGATGACTGAGCATCTGGTCAAAGCCTTAGGCTGTCTCCACTCAAGGCAGAAGGTGAAGGAAAGGTGGAATGTACAGAGATCACTTGGCAGAAGAGGAAACAACACAGAGAAGGGGGAGATACCAAGTTCTTTTTTGTTTGTTTGTTTTGTTTTGGTTTTTTTTTGAGTTGGAGTCTCACTCTGTTGCCCAGACTGGAGTGCAGTGGCCGCTCCCGGCCACCGCAGCCTCGACCTGCTGGGCTCCGGCGATCCTTCTGCCTCAGCCTTCCGAGTAGCCGGAATTACAGCGTGCGCTACCATCCCCAGCTAATTTTTGATTTATTGTAGAGATGAGGTCTCGCTACCCAGGTGGGTCTTGAACCCGCGGACTCAGGCAATCCACTCACCTCAGCCTCCCAAAGGCGCGGGATTACAGGATGAGCCACCGAGCCCGGCTCCAAGTTCTTTTTAACAACAGCTCTCAAGATCACTAATAGAGCAAGAACTTGCTCGTTACTGTGAGAAGGATGACACCAAGTCATTCATGAGGGATCCTCCCACATGACCCAATGCCTCGCACTAGGCCCAACCTCCAACATTGGGTATCAAATTTCAACATGAGGTTTGGGAGGATAAACATCCAAACTATATCAAGGTCTCTAAGGAGACAGTCTCTTACTGAGATCTTAGTAAATTTATGAAGAGATGTCACAGTCTCAGAAAAAGCTGGCACCCATTGTCTGCAATATCCAGTAAAACCTGGAAATCTTCCCAATTGTTGTTTTATAAAGGGTCTAGGATAGATCTGGATAGTTTTTAGCCTATCAGGAAAGAGTGTTTTCCCTGCCTTAGATAGGTCATGTCCTAAAGAATGCACTGTTTTGGAAAAACTGTAACTTAACTTTTGAAACTTTATGTCCACTTTCTGCTAAGGTTGAGAACAAGTAAATGGAATCATTTTTTCCTGAACAAAGTAGGATATTGTCTACATATTGTGTCAGAACTGAATCACAAGATAAATTTAGATCTTTTCTCTAAATTACCTGGGAAAAATAGCAGGGGCTTCAGTGACTCCCTAGGGCATGAGTGCCTACATGTACTTTATCCTTCCCAGATAAAGGCAAAAAAGCATTAACTGTCATTATTCAGCCTTAAAAAAGAAGGAAAATCTGACACATGCTCCAACATGGATGACCTTAAGGAGAGTGTGCTAAGTGAAATAAGCCTCCCAAAGGGCAAATTGTGTATGATTCCACTCATATGAGGCTAGAGTAGTCAAATTCATAGAGACAAAAGGTAGAATGGTGGTTGCCAGGAACTGGAGGGAGGAGAGAATGAAGTTGTTTAATGAGTACAGAGGTTCCGTTTGGGATGATATTAAAAAAAAAAATCAGGAAATGCAAGGTGTTGATGGTTACACAACAAAGTGAATACACTATATTACTATATATTTAATGACCCTGATCTCTACATATATAACTTGTTTAAATAATAAATTTTATATTGTGTATATTTTACTGCAATGAAAAAATTTTGACTGTCCTGATCTAGAAGCACACTGCAAAAAGCTGAGCAAAGATCCACAGCAGTGAAGCAGGTGGCTTCGGGTAGAATTGATGGCAGGGTGGTATTTGGGTTAGGTACTACCAGGAAGTGAGGAATAACAATTTTGTTGATGGCTCTGGGTTCTTTAGCAAAGTAATATCCACATCTGCTTCATTCTTGTACTGGCAGGATGTAGGTATTGCAAGATCTAATGCAGGGTATGAGAAAACCTTTATATATAAGGCTTTCAAAGGTTTGATCCTTTGCCTGGCTAGAATTTTGAGCCCACAGAATGTCAAGTACAGCAGCGAGCTCCTTATCTGGGGTATGCAGCAAAGGTAATGGAGAAGAAAAAAGTACACCCAGAGTTGACTCAACTTGCTTATGAATGGAGGAGTTCCCTGAGACTCCTCCAAAGTCCCAAAGGCTCTGGTCTGCATTTAAAATTATAGTTCCATTTGAAAATCTATCCCTATTAAATTTTCAGAGGTAGTGACACACAGCAGGAAGGAATGGTTTGCAGTCAGGAGTTTCAGGTTTGCAGTTAAAGCCATACCAGTATGTCTTATGTTTATGCCAAGAAGAAATTGAGTACAAGTGGCAAGGTTTAACGTAAAAAGAGTAGTGCCTGTATCAACCAGAAACTGATGAGATCTGTCTGGGTAGGATTGTGTCTCCCAAAGAGATGAGATATGTTCAAGTCTTCCCCTCCAAATTCACAGGAAAATGAACCTGTGAATTTGACCTTATTTGAAAGTAAGGTCTTTGTAGATGTAATCAAGTTAAAATAAGGTCATACCGGATTAGGATGAGCCCTAACTTGATGACTGAAGTCCTTAAAAGAAGAGGGAAATTTGGATACAAGGAAGACACAGGGCAGAACGCCATGTGAAGACAGTTGCAGAGATTAGAGAGATGCATCTACAAGCCAAGGATTGGCAGCAACCACCAAAAGCTAGGAGGAGGCCAGGAAGGATCTTCCTCCAGAACCCTCAGAGGGAGCATGGCCCCATTGACACCATAATTTCAGATCTCTAGCATCCAGAACTGTGAACAAATACATTTTGGTGGTTTTGTGTCATGCAGTTTGCGGTAATTTGTTACAACATCCCTAGGAAAGTAACAGAGCATCTGTATGTAATAGCTAATTTATTTTGAATATTTAAGAGTATTACAGAATATTGGCACTTTTCCCTTCCAAGGAGCACCCTGCTGATCTGAGGCAAGGACTTTTTGTCTTCGTTTTTCTTTTGTAAGATGAGACAATCTTCTTTTCCCGTGTCCCTTCTGTTTAGAATATCTACAAGTGTCCTTTCAGTATCTGTTTGGTTGAGGAGTAGGCCACTCAAGTGGTTTGATCTTCAGGGCCACAAGTTTATTTTGGTTCTTGTCTTGTTTTTGTTCTAAAGCCCTTTCAAACTGTACGCCAGGTGTTGTAGTTCAGGTAAAGGGGTTATTTCCCATTCTAGTTTCTATTTACAAATTAGGTCTCCAATTTCAGGTTTAACCCCTTGACAAAATGAGACGAAAGGGCTGCTTTCTACTCCCAAATGTTGCAATGTATTTTCTAGCTATCCTATCTGGAAAATATCCTATAGCTCCATCTTTTTTTCTGTTTGCATGATTGGATTATAGTTCGACTTTTTTTATTTTATTTTATTTATTTATTTTTGAGTTGGAGTCTCACTCTGTCACCCAGACTTGAGTGCAGTGGCTGCTCCCGGCCACCGCAGCCTCGACCTGCTGTGCTCCGGCCATCCTTCCGCCTCAGCCTTCCAAGTAGCCGGAATTACAGGTGCGCGCTACCACGCCCAGCTAATTTTTTGATTTTATTGTGGAGATGAGGTCTCACCTGCCCAGGCGGGTCTTGAACCCACGGGCCCAGGTAATCCACTCACCTCAGCCTCCCAAAGGTGCGGGATTACAGGCTGAGCCACCGAGCCCGGCTGGTTCGGCTTTTTTAATTGGAAATGTTTTAGGTATGGCTTTTAGGAAACTTTCCCCTATGCTTTAAACCTTTTTATGGACTCACAGATTTATTGTGGCTAGAGAGATCCTATACGTCCCTTTCTGGGTAAGTCCATTCAGCCTTTGGCATTTGGGATTTAGCTCTGATCAACGTTAGTACAAATTGATATAGATCAGGTAACCCTGGGTTGCATGCCCCCAAAATATTCTTAATTATCCTGTAAACAGTTGCTGCCCTTGCCTGGGTTTGGGAAATCCTCAATTATGGTTCTTCTTTCAACTTGGGTCTAAGGTGTAAATTCTACAGTTGCCTGTATACATGATTCATGGGTGGGATGGCATTTTGGGGTCTTAGAAGAGTTGTTGGGAAATGCTAGGGATCTGGATAAGGGGAAGAGCAGGGAAGAGTGGGCAGATGTGGGGAAGGAAAGAAATCTGAAGAATAGGGGGAAAGAGGGAGAGCTGGGTTTAGGGAGGCAACTTGAGGAAAACTAGGAAAATGAGTCTAGTTTCTTGCTGTTTAAATTTGGCAAATATCTCATTAGCTTTAGATAAATAATCTTTTAGGAAAACAATTTTTTAATCAGAATATCATTGGGAGACCTGACTGCCAATAAAAAATGCTGCCCATTGGGCCCTTTCCTTTCTTTTGTAAGACACCTAAGGTATATCTCAAATAAGTAACTTTGTTCAAGTGAGATGTTCTCCAGGTTAGATCTTCACCAAATCATCCTCTAAATTATACTTTTTGGAGATGAGCATAAGAATTTGGATTGTAAAGAGTATATATAAGGAGCAGGAATTGTTCCCAGAAGAGTAGTGGATTTAGACAACATCATGAGAGCTGACTGGTGATAGTAAGTAGGAATATAATGCTTGTGTCTCTCAGGACACAAAATTGAGATAGGAGACCCTCATCCAGTTTTATTGGTAACTCACAGCAAAGTTTGTCCAAGTTGACACCGGTCTCATGGGTCTGTGAGGCTGGCTCAAATAACAGATTTATAAGGCCTATGCCTGTGGTTTTCCTTCTTATGACAAACAGCAATTTTAGACAGCACAATACAAAAAGAGTAACACAAAAGACAGTGACAAGGGATGAAAAGGAATGGCCTAATTCTACCAGAGATGCCAAACAAATGGGAATCAATAACAAAACTTGGACACTAAACAGGATAAATAACCAGGGAACTCAATGCAGAAAGCCGAGTTCAGATCCAGTGTTGATTTTAATCACATGGTGGACTCAGTAAAGCCAAGAACAACAAAGCGCATAGGGCCTCTGGGTACAACTGATGGAAGGCTGGGAACCTCAGTGACAAACAGTACAGATTGTACCTTTGGAGCAACAGGAAATCTATGGAAGCAAGCAAAGACCACCCAAATGACAAGTGACAAAGGCTATTTTTTCACAACTTGCTATATAGCAAAGAAGTCAACCCGCATCATTTGCTTTTGGTACAGACCCAAAGGTAGGCAGAGGAACGGGAAAGTTTTATAGTTAAAAAAAAAAAAAGGCAGCACAACAGAGTTGTACTTTAATATTTCCGCCAAGAGAGCTATATTTTTAAATTAAATTTATTTTTAGAGTTGTGAGGATTTATTACATAAGTAAATTGTATGTAGGTGAGGTTTAAACTATTAGCAGGCTCTCTCTCCCCAATAGTGGATCTGATATTCGGTGTGTTGCTGTGTGCTCTTTATCCCTTTTCTCTCCCTCCCTCCCTTAACAGTGTCCAGCATCTCTTGGTTCCTACCTTTGTGCTTATGTGACCAGTGATCAGGACCTGCTCATGAGTGAGAACATTTAATCTTCAGAGAACTACTTATTTTAAAAAGCCCCGGTATATATCACCCATGATCAGTTACAGATTTTATTTTATTTTATTTTATTTTTGAGTTGGAGTCTCACTCTGTCGCCCAGACTGGAGTGCATGCCGCTCCGCACCGCAGCCTCGGGCCCGCTGGGCTCCGGCGATCCTTCCACCTCAGCCTTCCAAGTAGCCAGAATTACAGGCATGCGCCACCACGCCCATGATTTGTGATTTATTGTAAGATGAGTCTCGCTGCCCAGGCGGTCTCGAACGCGGGCTCAGGCAATTCACTCACCTCACCTCCCAAAGGCGCGGGATTACAGGCTGAGCCACCGAGCCCGGCTCAGTTACAGATTTTAAAACCGTGCATTATCTACTTTCCAAATTTATACATTTAGTATTTGACTCAGCTATTAAAAAAAAAATCTATCCATTTAAATCCATTGATGGGAAAATCTCCGTTACTTTAAAAATAACAATGCAAATGGATAATTCAAATAGCAGTTTAAAACAGGTGACAACTAGCCCTAACCCTGCTACTTAAATTTCATGCCAGGTCCTGTCCCAGAATAGCTTTCACAGCTTCCTCTTTGAGTTTCCGTTTTCTCCACTGTAAACTGAAGACCATAACCTGCTCCATCGGGCTGTCGGGAGGATTAGTAGGATTCATAGATGCGCTGGAGAAGCACCTGGGGCCCAGTGCAAGCTCTGATAGGTGCCAAACACGTGGCTACAGGGTAAGATCAGTAAGGAAGGAGTAGGATAAAGGGAGAAAAACAAATGCCATAAATGAGAAAGAAAACCCAGCGTCTATAAGGACTAGTGGAGGACATAGAAAGGAAAAATACTTGACGTGGAGGTGAGTGGCTCTGCCATGTGATGCACCATATAGGGAAGTGAATTTGGTTAGCCCTCCAGGCTTATATCTCTGGAGGGTTTACCAACATTCATTCATTCACAAAACTGTGGGGATGCAGTGGACGACTCTACAAGCGGGCTCTGTCTATACACAGGCAGGGTTTGGCGCCTCCGGGCATCCTGCTCAGGCTAGTGCTTGGGGGTAGTGGTGGGTGGTGGGCAAAGTGCCTTGGGGATATCCCTGGAACGATCCGTTGAATGGAGGAGGCACTGGAAAGAGTTTTTCTTTTTTTCCACTCACTAAAATCATACAATGTCTGACTTGGAAGCCATTTTCCAGAACATCTACCTCAACTCCCTCACTTAACATATGAAGGAACTAGGTAGGGTCCAGTCGGAAGGTCACTGGCAGCCCTGGGCTCCCTTGCTAGGGGCTCCCGCGCGCCTGAGGATGTTCGAACACCTTTGGAGACCTGCTAGCCCTAACTCCGCGCCCACGCTGGCACTCATAGCCCCCTCGGGCTCCCGGGAAGGGCAGCGCAGGCACCTTCGGCCGAACCCCTGGGGCAGGCGGATCTGTAAAGCTAGCCTGCGGGCTGGGACTGACACTGTCCCTGAAGGCGCTCGTTCGAGTAGGAGCGGTTTCCTGCCTCGGGAGCTCTGCTGACCTCCACAAATCGGTTTTGGAGGTAGACACGCATTTTTTTTTAACAGAGATGTGATTAATCAATGTTATACAGATCATTGCGCCTCCCATGCCCGACACCGAGCACTCGGGGACGGGGCCTGGCGGGAGTGGGCGGGACTCGCGGCGGCGAGGCCTCATTTCCTCACGCGCGCCGGAAGTGGCCGTTCTCGGCGCGGCGGCGCGCCCAGAGGATGGGCGGCTGAGGCGGCGGCGGCTTCAGGGCGCTGGGCGCCGCCCGAGTGTGGAGGCGGCGGCGCGCGGCGGCCGCGGTGCGCAGAGCGGGCGAGCGCGGTGAGTACCTGGCCTACCCGGCCTCGCTCGCCCGCCCGCGGCGCTCGCCGGCTCGGGCCCAGGCAGCGCGGGCGCCTGTCCGGGTTGGGTCGCCTCACAGAGAAACCCCTCGGGGGCCCTGTCCCCGTGGGGTCGCCCCACTGATGAGCCCTGTCTCTCGGGGACGAACCTTCCTGAGCCTGCTTGGGTTTTAGGGGAACGCGCGGCTTTTTTCTGAGAAGAGTGCTGTCAGAGACAGTTGGTTTGCCTGTCCGCGCGCGCGCGCGCGCGTGTGTGTGTTTTAACCAACTCACCATCATCTCTGCTCCTCAGTGGATAAACTTTTTAGTCAGCTGTTACTGCTTTGTCGCGTTAAAATAGTTTTCTCTGACAGCTCCTCTGTCTGCAGACACCAGAACGAACGCCTTTAAAAGATGCTGGTTTGTGGTGGAATTAGTGGGGCCGAGAGGACTATAGCACGGGTAGCCTCTGACGTTGTCAGAGAATTCATCTTGGACGTTATTCTATTCCTGAGCAGTTCGGAAAACATGGTAGTGATTTACTTCTGTTTGTGATGATGGTATTGACAGTATTACAATTTGATTATAAATCTGAAGCTTTTCTTCTTAAGCCCTTGACTTAAACTTGGGGGCATTTTCTAGCCTGCTTTTTGAGATATAGATTGGCTTGACAATTGTACCATCATTCAAGGCTCGAAGGAGCTGCGCCTTTATTTCTGGTGGAATTAATATTGCTTTTTAATGTTGTGTTAAAATAGTAGCTTCGATCTTGGAAGTGAGAAACCAGGTATTTTATGACTGAGAGTGTTAATGTTCATTTTGTATTATTATTATTATGGTACCATTTGTCATGTGACTAAAAGAATATAAAAAGAATATTGGATTCCTATTGTGTATGTCTCAGAGAATTTTGACCTAAATAAGCACAGTTCCAAACAGTTTGGAAATTACATTTTTCTCCTTCACCTTTTTGTTGAAGTATAACATATGAAGTCAATGAGTGAAAATCTTAATTGTACAGCTCTATGAATTTTTGCATATTTATTACATTGTGTAAACCCCAGCTAGATCTGGGTAGTATAACCATAGAACATTTCCATCATCCCAAGTGTTTCCCTCTGCTTTTCCAAGTCAGTTATACTCCTGTTCTCCAAACTGAACTCTGACTTCTCTCATCAGCTCTTCATTTTCCTGATTTTGAGCTTCATATTCATAGAATCTTAACGTATACTCAGTATATTGTATGTGGGATTCACCCTGATATTTCCTGTATGGTATTATTTATATATATCATAGCATGGTATCAGTAGTTCTTTCTTTTTTATTCCTGTATAACGTTTCATGTATGATATGTGATTACTCTTCAGTTGATAGACACTTGTGTTCCCACTTTTGTATATAAAGTATTTTGTATATTAAGAATGCTGTGAACATTCTTGTAAATGTCTTTCGAGCATCTGTGCATTTCTCTCAGGTGTAGAATGACCGAGTCATAAGGTAGGTAGAAAGTTACATTTTAACTAACAGTCTTCTTTTTTTAATGTAATATAATTTCTTATTTTGACTAATATAACATAGGTTGATAAAAAGCATAACTATTAGAGTTCATTATTTATGTGAGTCATCATTACCATATCATTATTTATCCTTTGTATTTCACCTCTTTTACCTGACATTACTTGTTTAACTGTTTATTAGACATGTCTGTTAGAGTTGGTGATGATCTGACTGCGAAGTTTGGTATAACACTTATGTAAGAACTATGTTACTCAATTAGTGGTTGTTAGGGGAAATGAAATACCAAAAGGATATGACTAAAAATGGATTGAAGAATCATGGGATTGCAAGTTAAAGAATTTAGATTGTTATTGTCATGCCATACAAGCACTAGGTGCAATGTAAAATTTAATTATAAGGTTAGTTACAAATGTAAGTTTACTGCAGGAGTACAGTGACTTCCATGTAGACTAAGATACTAATACATTTATAATGTGAACAGACAACAAAAATCATTAATCATTGTGGGAAATCAATGACATGTAAAAGAAGCCCCAGACTTCTGCCTCTGAAGCAATGGAGTTAATGTAAGAAACAAGAAAACTTTAAAATGAATATTAGTATCCTCAGATTTGGTAGAGAATCATACCTATTGAACACATATAGGTTACCATGAAAAAAAATCTATTCTTGAATATTAAAACTTAAGTTAGGAAAGAATAGCCATGGAACATAGATCTGGAAGAGCTAATGTACATCTAATAGGAGATTCAGGAGGGAATAGAAATTGGAAGAGAAGAAATAACCACACAGTTAACAGAGATCTTGAGGATAGGAGTATCCAGGCAGAGTCTTGGGTAGCCTATCCAGACAGAAACAAGTATCAGGGGACAAAGTACTGGCAAACATAGATCAACCCTTCCCTCTCTGGTTTGTTTCTTCATCTTGGTTTGTTTCTTCATCATACATCAGGAAGTATGCTTTTCAGAGAGCTTGTGGGAAGACATGTTCATTGTGCTCACAGCTCCTGTTCCCCACTCTCCTCCCTGCCAACTCATAGCAGATGCCAGATTCCCCATTTCTACCTCACAGTAGAATGGAAGCAAGATACTTTGTCAAAAAAACAAGGATAATTCTCTGAGCAGAGTGATATGAGTTTATGACTAGAATAGATACATTGAGAGTCTTAAAAGAATATTGATATGGCCGGGCGCGGTGGCTCAAGCCTGTAATCCCAGCACTTTGGGAGGATGAAATAAGAGAGTTGCCTGAGTCCGAGGGTTCGAGACCAGCCTGGGCAACATGATGAGACTGTCTCTACAATAAAATAAAAACATTAGCCAGGCGTGGTAGCGCATGCCTGTAGTTCTGGCTACTTGGAAGGGTGAGTTGGAAGGATTGCTGGAGCCCCCAGCAATCAACGCTGGGGTAGCGGTGAGCATGCCACTGCACTGCAGCCTGGGCAACGGAGTGAGACTCTGACTCAAAAAAAAAATATTGATGAGACATTCTGATTAAATTTGTGGCCTTCGTAGATAAAATATACAATCTCACAAACTTCCAAAGATAAATATATGGTTACTTCAAAAAATGGAAGTTATACTTGCAATTAGACTTCTAACTTGAAACGTGGAATGTTAGGTGACAATGGAGCAGTATTTAAAACGTGTTCATGGGACTTATTTTGAACTCAGAATCTTAACCCTAGCCTAATTTTCATTTAAATCAGGGGCAAAATAAAATCATTTTCATTCGTACCCACTAGAGGTACCCAAGAATGGACTATATCAAAATGAAAAAATAAGAAAAATATATGTGGAATTCAAAAAATAGTGATCAAAGAAAGCAGTAAAACTTACTTCTCAATTTCAAGCCATTGATAACTATAGCTCTAAGAAATATAATGCATCTTAAGGAAAGATTTATGAACCAGAGTTGGTATAATTTTAAAGTCCATAATAATCTGGAGCAAAACTCTAACATGATTTTAAAGTTGGTTAGGAAGATAGGAAATAGGTAAAAGCATATCAGAAACTTATCCTTGGCAAATAAGAAGAAGCTATAGATAGTGACCAATTAATTACATGTTGCAGTGAATACTTCAAGGAGATTTAACCAGCAGTTCCACTTCCAGGAATTTATCATATAGATGAAATAGCATGTGTTCAAAGTCATTTTTACTAGGGCCATTCATGCTGAGATATTTAATAGTGGCAATAGCTCTGGAAGGATACAGAAAAACTGGAGAAGGAAACTGGGCCTCTGGGATAGGAAAGAGGCTTTTCACTTTATGCCCTTATATTGCGTTTATGTGTTTAGCCTTTTTATCAAATATATTTATTTTGTGAAATGTTTAAAGTATAAAAATTTTTTAGAAGTGTAAAAAAAAATTAAGTGTTTGGAGTAGGGGTTGCCAAATCTGGCTAGCCACCTATTTTAGTATGGCCTATGGCCTAAGAGTAGCTTTTATATCTTTTATTACTTGGGGAAAAAATAATACTTAATGACACATGAAAATTACATGAAGTTCAGTGTCCCTTGGAGCACAGCTATGCTTATTCATTTACATATTGTTTATAATTGCATTTATGAACAAAGGCAGAGTTGACTGGTTGTGGCATTTACTATCTGACCTAAAATGTTTGTTGACCCCTGGATTAGAGGCCAGAAATAGGTACTCAAGTATTTTGTTGTTGTTGTTGCTGTATTGTAAATGGAATTGTTTTCTTAATTTCATTTTCAGATTGTTTGTTGCTGACATATAGAAAAACAAGTGATTTTAATATATTGATATTGTGTCTTGCAACCTGACTGAACTCCTTTATTAGTGATAATAGCTTTTTAGTGAATTCCTTGGGATTTTCTATATGCCAGATCATATCATCTGCAAATAGGGATAGGTTTACTTCTTCCTTTCCAAACTGGTTGCCTTTTATTTCATTTCCTTGCCTGATTGTCCCGGCTAGAATAAGTGCTGCTTTCAGATGATCATTGCTTTCTTTCTAAATACTTGTCTCTTAAGAAAGAAAGGAAAGGCCGAGCTTGGTGGCTCAGCCTATAATCCCAGCACTTTGGGAGGCTGAAGCGAGTGGATTGCCTGATCTGTGGATTTGAGACCAGCCCGGGCATCTTGGCGATACCTCATCTCTACAATAAATCAAAAACTAGCCGAGCATGGTAGTGCGTGCCTGTAGTTCAGGCTACTTGGAAGACTGAGATTGATGGATCGCCGGAGCCCAGCAGGTTAACACTGGGGTGGCCATGAGTGTGCCACAGCACTCCAGCGTAGGCGGCACAATGAGACTCCAACTCAAAAAAAAAAGAACGAAAGGAAAGGAGAGAGGGAGGGAACTTCGCTAACTTGTTAATTAAATTAATTATTAACAAAGCTATGTTATATTCCCATCAGCAGTGTATGAATGTTCTAGTTCTTCCACATTGTTATTCCCACTTGGTATAGTCTTTTTTAATGTTAGCCATACTATTTTTAGCCATCCTGTGTGGTGGTATCTCATTGTGGTTTGATTTGCATTTCTCTGATGACTAACAGTGTTGAGAGCATCTTCAAGTGCTTATTTGAAGTGTTCAAATCTTTCACCAAATTTTAACTGAGTTGTATTTGTTGTGTACTGTTTCACTTTGATAGTTTTTTTAAAAATATATCCTTGAGGCAAATTCTTTATCAGATATATGCTTTGTACTTAGTTTCTCCAGATCCATAACTTATCTTTTCATTCTCTTAACTATGTTTTTTAACGAGCATAAGTTACTAATTTTGATGAAGTCTAGTCTATCAGTTGTGCTATTAGCATCATATCTAAGAAATCCTCACTTAACTCAAGGTCACAAAGATTTTATCCTGTGCTTGCTTTTAGTTTTATACTTTTCGGTTTTTCATTTAGATCTGTGACTCACTTTGAATAACATCATAGTGAATGTGAAGTGGAATCTTATTGTGGTTTTGGTTTGCATTTCTCTTTTGGCTAATGATGATGAACATCTTTTCATGTACTTATAAGCCATTTGTATATCTTCTTTAGAGAAATGTCCATTCCAATATTTTGCCTGTTGACTTCTTTAAAATATTGAATTGTGAGAGTTCTTTATATATGCTAGAAATAAGACCCTTATCAGACGTATGATTTACAAATATTTACTTCAGTTTTGTGAGTTCTCTCTTCACTTTTTTAATGATGCCCTTGCAGCACAAAAGTTTCTTAATTTGAAGTCCAATTTATTTATTTTGTGTTTGGTCTTTTGGCATCATATCTAAGAAACTATTGCCTAATGCACAGTCACAAAGATTTACACTTAGCGTTTATTCTAAGAGTTTTAGCTCTTACATTCAATCTTTGACCCAATTTTGAGTTAACTTTGAATATGATGTGAAGTAGGAGTCTAATTTCATTCTTTTGCCTGCAGATACCAATTGTCCCAGCAACATTTATTGAAAAAAACATATTCTTATGCCATCCCATACTATCTTGATTACTTGTGGCTTTGAAATGGGGAAGTATGGGTTCTCCAATTTCCTTTTTCTTGTTCAAGATTGTTTTGGCTGTTCTGAGTTTCGTGAATTAAGATCAGCTTGTTAATTTCTGCAAAGTAGTCAGCTGGAATTTTTTAAGAGGATAATGTTAAATCTACTGTAGATCAGTTTGGGGAGCATTGCCTTCCTAACAACTTTTAAGTCTTCTGATCATGAATGTGGATATCTTTCTGTTTATTTAAAGTTTCTCAAATTTCTTCCAACAATGTTTTGTAGTTTTCAGAGTAGAAGTCTTGCACTTTTGTTAAAATTGTTCGTATTTTATTCTTTTTGTTGCTGTATTGTAAGTGGAATTGTTTCTTAATTTCATTTTCAGATTGTTTGTTGCTGACATATAGAAATACAAGTGATTTTAATATATTGATATTGTGTCTTGCAACCTGACTGAACTCCTTTATTAGTGATAATAGCTTTTTAGTGAATTCCTTGGGATTTTCTATATACCAGATCATATCATCTGCAAATAGGGATAGGTTTACTTATTCCTTTCCAAACTGGTTGCCTTTTATTTCATTTCCTTGCGTGATTGTCCTGGCTAGAACTTCCTCTAGTACAGTGTAAATAGAGATGACAAGAGCAGACATCATTGCCTTATTCCTAATCTTAGAGGGAGAGCATACAGTCTTTCACCATTAAATATAAAGTCCACTGAGTTTCTTGTAGACGCCCTTTGTCAGATTAAGAAGGTCCCTTCTATTCCTAGTTTGTTGAGTGGATAAGGAAAGTTTGTTGAGTTTATAAGGAAATGGTGTTGGATTTTGTCAAATGCTTTTTTTGTGTCTGTTGAGATGACCAAGTAAATTTTGTCTTTTATTCAGTTGATATGGTATATTGCATTAATTGATTTTCAGATGTTAAACCACCTTTCATTCCTGGAGTAAACCTACTTGATTATGGTGTATGACCCCTTTTATATATTGCTGGGTTCAGTGTGCTAATATTTTGTGGAGTATTTTTACATTTATACTCATATGGAACATTGGTGTATGGTTTTCTTTTAATGTCTTTGTCTGGGTTTCTTATTAAGGTAATCCTGGCCTCAGAACTTTTCCTCCTCTTTTGTTTTTTGAAGATTTTGTGAAGAATTGATCATTCTTATTTCAATGTTCTGTGGCTTCCACCAATGAATTCATTTAGGCCTGGACTTTTCTTTGTGGGTACTTTTAGATTTTTAATTCAATCTCTTGTCATATAGGTCTAACCATATTTTGTTTTTATTCTTAAGTCAGTTTCATTAGTCTGTGTCTTTCTAGGAATGTGTTCATTTCATTTAGCTATCTTTTATTTTTTATTTTTTTATTTTTGAGTTGGAGTCTCACTCTGTCACCCAGACGGGAGTGCAGTGGCCGCTCCCAGCCACCGCAACCTGCTGGGCTCCGGCGATCCTTCTGCCTCAGTCTTCCAAGTAGCTGGAACCACAGGCGCGCGCTACCACACCCGGCTAATTTTTAAAAATTTATTATAGAGATGAGGTCTCGCCAAGTTGCCCAGCTGGGTCCGAACCTGCGGGCTCAGGCAATCCACTCACCTCAGCCTCCCAAAGTGCAGAATTACAGGCTGCGCCACCAAGCCCGGCTCATTCAGCTATCTTTTAAAGGGATTTAGATAAGAACAAAAATCTTGTGTTATCAATGTAGTTAACATTTCTGATATTTTTCATTGCTTATGTAAATCCACATTCCCATCTGGTATTGTATTCCGCTGCCTAAAGGACTTGTAGCACAGATCTGATAGTGATGACTTCTCCTAGCTTTTTATATCTGAAAAGGTATATTGCATTTTTCAAAGATAATTTTTCTGGGTATAGAACTGTAGGTTGGCATTTTTTTTCCTTTCAGTTCTTTAAAAATGTTGTTCCACTGTCTTCTCACTTGGCAGTTTTCAAGCTCTGTCATCATTACCTTTTGTTTCTTGTATGTGATGTGCTTTTTCAACACTTTTCAGGCAGTTTTGAGATGTTCTCTTTATCATTAAATTTGAGCAATTTAATTATCATATTCCTTGCTATATTTTTCTTTATGGTTCTTGTATTTAGGATTGGTTGAACTTATGTGTGTTTGTAGTTTTCATAAAATTTGGAAAATTGTCAGCTTTATTTCTTTATTTCTCCTAGTCTCCAATTCCTTCTTTGGAGACTCCAATTACATGTTTACTAGGCTGTTTGAAGTTGTCTCACAGCTTACCAAATGTTCTGTTTATATTTTTCATTCTTTTTTCTTTTGTATGTTCCATAGTTTCTATTGCTGTGTCTTCAATTCACTAATAAATTTCTTCTGAAGCCGGGCTCGGTGGCTCAGCCTGTAATCCCGCGCCTTTGGGAGGCTGAGGTGAGTGAATTGCCTGAGCCCGCAGGTTCGAGACCCGCCTGGGCAGGTGAGACCTCATCTCTACAATAAATCAAAAGATTAGCCGGGCGTGGTAGCGCGTGCCTGTAATTCCGGCTACTCGGAAGGCTGAGGCGGAAGGATCGCCGGAACCCAGCAGGTCGAGGCTGCAGTGGGTGACAGAGTGAGACTCCAACTCAAAAAAAAAAAAAAAAAAAAAAATTTCTTCTGAAATATCTAACCTATCATTAATTCCATTCAATACATTTTTAATCTCAGACATTGAAATTTTCATTTCCTGAAGTTTAATTTGGGCCTTTTTTATGTCATCCATGCCCCTTCTTAGGTTTTTTAACATGAACATCTTTTTAAAAAATACAGTTATGATAGCTATTGTAAATGTCCTTTTCTGCAAATTCCTACATCTGTGTCATTTCCAGGTCAGTTTTAATCATTGATTTTTCTCATTTTGGGTCTTATTTTTCTTTATGCCTCATCATTTTTGTTTGGATGTCAGATAATGTGAATTTTATTTTGTTGAATGATGGATATTTTTGTTCCTATAAATATTATTTGAGGTTTGTTGTGCTGTTACTTTGAAACAATTTAATCCTTTCAGGTCTTGCTTTTAAGATTTGTTGGCAAGACTAGAGGCATGTTTAGTCTAGAGCTAATTATTTCCCACTGCTGAGGCAAAATTTTTTTGAGTTCTTTACCCAGTACCCTGTGAATTTTGAGTTTTTTCCAGTCTGTCTTGTGGGAACATGGCACTATTCTTGGCCCTGTATGAATGCCGAGTTCTGTATCCTCTAACTTTTTGTGTGGTCCTTTCTTTACCCTGTTAGTTTCCTTATAAGCTTTCACTGATCATTACTCTGTTGAATACCCAAAGGGTGTCCCATTCCTCTTGTGTTCTCTCGCTGTACAGCTCTTTCTTCTCCTTTGAGCTCTAGGTGCCTTGGTTTCCTCAGACTATCAGCTCTACCTCATCAATTCAGAATCTGCTGGGCTCTACTTAGGTTCCCCTACGTGTATGACTTGAAAACTAAGAAAGTAAGCTGGGCCACCACTTGTTTCTTGTTTCTCTGGGGATCACTGCCCTTTGTTGCCTGATGTTCAATATAGTAAATCCCCTACATACAAACAATTTCCCTTCCAAAAGTGTGTTCGTAAGTCCAATTTATTTGTAAGTCCAACAAAGGTAACCTAGTTACCCAGCTAACACAATTGGCTGCACAGTACCAACTACGTCACTGCTGCTTTTATGCTTGCTTCCAGACATCCTGGGCTTGAAATAAAGATATTGTACTACTGTATTCTATACAGTACTATATAGTAAAGTACACAAAAGCACAACCACTTGTAGAGGAGGCATGCATGTGGCAGTGTACTCCAGACATGTAAACCAACTTATGTGATTGGACATGTGAACACTCATTTACATATTTGAAAGCTTGCAACTTGAAAGTCCATATGTAGGGGACTTACTGTATCTTGAAAATTGTTGCTTCATATTTTTGGGTATTTGCCGTGGTAGGTTGTTTCTTGTTTTGTTTTTTGTGGTTGTTTCAAGCATGAGAGCAAATCTGGTCCCTGTTTTTCCATCTTGGCTATAGGAGGAAGTTGTTTTATTCTGGTTTATAGAATTAGAATCGATGGCTTCTGAGTGAGGTTTTTTTTAACTCTGAGATCTTTGACTTTGTATTACATACCTTTAGCAGCTCATTTTCCCATCTTCACATTTTCCCTTTCTCTCCTCAAAAAACTATCTGCACTTGGGCCTAGGAGGTTCATTGGGATTAACTCTGGGCTGTGAATGAATCTTATTTATGATACAGACACATCATATGGATTGGTGGCAATCAAGATATGACAGGGAAAAAAACGAATGTTTTCTCTAATAGTCTTAACATATTTAAAGTTGTTATAATCTAGTCTTCTAGGATGTAGCCAAAAAGTTTCCTTCAGGAATTAGGCAAATAAGATTTTAACTGGAATCCTTTAGTTTTTTTTTTTGAGTTGGAGTCTCACTCTGTCGCCCAGACTGGAGTGCAGTAGCCACTCCCCGCCACCGCAGCCTCGGCCTGCTGGGCTCCGGCAATCCTTCCGCCTCAGCCTTCCGAGTAGCCGGAATTACAGGCATGCGCCACCACGCCCAGCTGATTTTTTGATTTATTGTAGAGATGAGGTCTCGCTGCCCAGGCAGGTCACGAACAGAATCCTTTAGTTTTAATAACCACGGAGTTATGAAACCAACTTTTACATGCTAAAGTAATTACAATAATCTTTCTTTCATTTCTTTTTTTTTTTTTTTTTTGAGTTGGAGTCTCAATCTGTCGCCCAGACTGGCATGCAGTGGTCACTCCCGGCCACCGCAGCCTTGACCTGCTGGGCTCCAGTGATCCTTCTGCCTCAGCCTTCCAAGTAGCTGGAACTACAGGTGCGCGCTACCACACCCAGCTAATTTTTTGATTTATTGTAGAGATGAGGTCTTGCCAAGTTGCCCTGGCGGGTCTCGAACCCACAGGCTCAGGCAATCCACTCACCTCAGCCTCCCAAAGCATGGGATTACAGGCTGAGCCACCGAGCCTGGCTTCTTTGTTTTATTTCATTGGAACCTATTCACCTGTAATATTAAGTAGCATGTAAAAGACCTCAAAACCTATATTTTGCTTAAGGGAGAGAGAAAGATTGACAACCTTAACTTTAATGTTGCCTTTTATTTTATAGAATAAGCCTTTAACAGTGACTTATTTATGAGTCATAGCTCATGGTTTAAAATACATTGTCTATATAAAAAAATAGATGAGATACCATATTAATAAAAGATACTGGTACTTAGATTACATGCTGTTGGTTCTTTTATCAAGTTTCACTTCAGAACAGTTTGAGTGTACTATGGTTTAAGTATATATACCTTTATTAATAATTATACAAGATTATATCTCCACACTTGCAGCTCTTTCCTCTAATAACTGGGCAAGTAATGACTAATAAATAGTTAAAAGAGATGCTACTAAGTTTATCTTTTAAATAAATTCCAGTTGTTTCTTATGCTTATGATTATGTTTTTGAGGCATGATTAAGTTGTGGAACTAATGTTAGCTTTGTATTCGTAATTTTTAATTATATAAGTATTTATTAAGACTAAATTATTCTACATCATTTAAACAAGATTTATAATCAGTAAGATAGATGCTGTCTTAGTAAAAGACTCCCTTGTAGTGAATTAAATTTTTCAAGATACTTGGTTATCATTTGGTTTACTAAAATAATAAATAGCTAAGGGGAGCTAAGTTCATTGTGGCCTACTGGCCGTTAGAAGTTTTAATCTATTCTATGTTTTATCCAGACATGTACCACAAAAAAATGCATATTGCAGCATTTTCCCCAGAAGGCATCCAGACTTTCCTAATCACTAAGACAGTAACTAGGATTGATGTTTCCTAGTGATTTTCCATGGGTTCTGCCACACTGAAAAAAACCACTGGTGTTAAAAAGCCTGCTGTCGTATCACATTATCCTTTCTCGACAAACACTTTGTTGAAGGAAGTTCTCTGCAGTGGAGGCCTCCCTGTCTCCCGCTCCTAAGTTTAACCTTCTGTATTTCCAGAGTTAAGAATCTTTAGCTAAAACCAAACTAATAATAATAATAATAATAATAATAATAATAATCTAAATAAAAAGGATAGAACAAAAAGCATTTTTAAAAAAGAATCTTTAGCTTAGAGCTATGGAAGAGCTCACATGACTGGTTATAACATGAAAGTTAGTATTTAGTTTTGTAAATTTATAGTTTTAATTTTTTTCTCTTCAGATAAGCATGATTTAAATGTTCATGTTTTTTCTTTATATAGACTCCAAACGTTTCCAAACTCATAGGAAATCTGTTGCTGTGTAATACAGTGGAAAGAATTATATGATCTAATGCGCAAATAATTTACTGGAGAACTTTGGATAGAAAAATGTTTTCTTAATGTGCTTCACAGATGTCTGTGACCTTTTGAAATGGTTTTTCTCCCCCACTTAATGTTAAGCCTTCTAGATTGGCTGAGTTGAGTAATAGAAATTAATGAGGTAGAATTTGTGAATTGAATAAACTGGAAGAAAATACCAGTCTCCAGTAAACCATTATTACTATAACAAACATTTTCTAGAAAATCAGTTCCCAAATGGGCATATGCTTTAATTGAAAAATGGTGTGATAATTGAAATATTGTATTAATAGAGAGTTATAAGTGATATAATTTTCAAATAATTAGAGAACAGTAGAATCTATGTAATACAAACTATGCAGAACATAATTTTAATTTTTTTAATTCAAGTTACGGGTGGTAGACATACTAGTTAAAAATATTATACATAATATTTTAGTGTTTTGTAAGGTACTTTAAAAAATTTCCCCAGTATTTATTGAGTATTCTAAATTATATTAGCACCTCTCATAGTTCTCTACATGTAGTAGTCACATAGCTACGTTTACTGAAGCTACAATTTGATATACTTAAGGAAACAAAATTCTGATTGATTCTGATCTGTTTCTTTCAGAAAAAATTAACATTACTCATATAATGGATTCTATACATCAGATTGCTTTATTCTGGGTATCATGGTAACAGTGCAGGAAGTAGTCATGACTGCTGAAGAAATAAATTTTTTAAAACTATAGCAGAATTTGGTTTTGGTACCTTTTATGAAAGTCCTGCTTTTGTTTTTAATTTTTAATAACTTTTTTTTTTACCAAAGATATGAACAAGCAAAGAGTTTATCTTGTTAGGCGAGTACATGTTAATAAGAATGCCTAGAAGAGGATTGATTCTTCAGACCCGGACCCACTGGCTGCTGTTGGGCCTCGCTTTGCTCTGCAGTTTGGTATTATTTATGTACCTTCTGGAATGTGCACCCCAGACTGATGGAAATGCATCTCTTCCTGGTGTTGTTGGGGAAAATTATGGTAAAGAGTATTATCAGGCCCTCTTGCAGGAGCAAGAAGAACATTATCAAACCAGAGCAACCAGCCTGAAACGCCAAATTGCCCAACTAAAACAAGAATTACAAGAAATGAGTGAGAAGATGAGATCACTGCAAGAGAGAAAGAATGTGGGGGCTAATGGCATAGGCTATCAAGGTAACAAAGAGCAAGCACCTAGTGATCTTTTAGAGTTTCTTCATTCCCAAATTGACAAAGCTGAAGTTAGCATAGGAGCCAAACTGCCTAGTGAGTATGGAGTCATTCCTTTTGAAAGTTTTACCTTAATGAAAGTATTTCAACTGGAAATGGGTCTCACTCGCCATCCTGAAGAAAAGCCTGTTAGAAAAGATAAACGAGATGAATTGGTAGAAGCTATTGAAGCTGGCTTGGAGGTCATTAATAATCCAGATGAAGATGATGAACAGGAAGATGAGGA
This sequence comes from Cephalopachus bancanus, assembly GCA_027257055.1. NCBI lineage: Eukaryota > Metazoa > Chordata > Mammalia > Primates > Tarsiidae > Cephalopachus > Cephalopachus bancanus. Next base: position 292,272 of record JAPVLO010000184.1, on the reverse strand, counting down.
GGGTCCCCTTGGAGAGAAACTGATATTTAATGAAAATGACTTCGTAGAAGGTAATGTGAAAAATATGTTGGTTAATAGTTATGTTGGTAAGACAAAATGCTAGTATTATATGCTGGTAATATGTCAGTCATCAACCACAGTATTAAAACACTTAAGTTTTTACCCACTGCATTCCATTAAGAATTTTAAGTGAATTTTTGGAAAAAGTTATGAGATCGTCATAAAAATGAAGCATAAGAACTAGAGAAACAGAATAAATCTAAGCTTATATAAAATACTAACTATTGAGGCTGAAGAGTACTTGTGGACTGTATGTATTTGCATGTGTATGATTTGTATTCCTCTCCTCTGGTCTTGATGTTTATTTTTTATGTTTTTAGAAATATATGAACTAAGGCTCAAAATTTGAAAACAATTTAATAAAGGAAAGAAAAAAACTGCCTTGGTAGACTAGTAGTTATTTTCTATGTTGGAGGAAGGAGAAGCACATGTCAACATCAAGGAGGCATACATAGTTTTAAAAAGCGTATTTGGCATTTAGAAAAGTAAGGAAATAACCTATTTGCCTATTACAAATTTTATAAAAAGTATGGGATTTTTATATATCAAGATGGGATGTGAATTAAAGGTTGAGGAAGGCTGAGGAACATTGCTATACATTTAAGTTATTTGTTGATGAATATTAACAGAAATGATTATAGATCCCTACACATCTCTCTTAACACCCCCGCTAGACATTTAATTTCAGACTTAAAACCATTTTGGATATAAATATTTTTTAAAAGTTCTCTTTGCTTGATTCTATAAACCATATACTACATGTAGGTTTTTTGACTGCAAGTCATCATGGCTGTCACTTGCTGCACTTTAATATAATACATTGAGGTCTTTGGAGGCCATCAGAAATGGCATTGTACTTTGCTGTGACATTTCAGCTGTCTTTTCCTTGTGGCCTCTTTTTCTGCTGTCACCTCCTGCCTTTTTTTTTTTTTTGAGACAGGGTCTAGTACTGTTGCCCAGCCTGAAATGAGGTAGTGTAATCATTGCTCACTTCAGCCTCAATTTCCTGGGCTCAAGAGATCCTCTTACATAAACCTCCCAAGTAGTTGAGATTACAAGCACATACTGCCACACCTGGCTAATTTTTAAATTTTTTTTAAGACAGGGTTTCACTGTGTTGCCCAGGCTGGTCTCAAATTCCTCGGCTTGAAGAATCCTCCTGCTTCAGCTTCCCAAAATGCTGGGATTACAGGGAAGAGTCACCACTCCCTGCACTTCCTGCCATTTTTGATGGCTTGTTTTTCTCAAAACTCTTCTAATTTTTCTGCAAGTTCAGCTTTTTGTCTTCTCACTCTATGTTTGTAGCTTATGGCAGAATTGGAAATTGCAGAGGAAATAAGGTAGCTAAGTAATGTGTGTAAAGTGTCCTTACATCAGCTCTGTCTAAAAGCAAAGGGAACTGTGCCGATTTTATATCCTGCAACTTCTGCTTATCTTATAGCTATCCTAGGATTCTGTTACTTTCAGGATTTTTCTCGGTATGGAATGTATCCATCCCTCATTTTTCCTTCACTGTGCTATTGCCCTCCCCCTGCCAAAATGCTTAATTACTAGTAGCAGCTAATTCCTATTCATCTTTTAAACTTTAGCTCATATATCACTTCTTGGAAGTCATCTCCAATTCAAGTCTAAGATAGCAGTGCTGCTATGTACTCGTCACCTGTATACTCATAGTACTTGTTGCGGTATATGGTGTTGCCTATTTCCTGGTTTATAGTACCTACTAAACTGTAAGCTTCAGGGTGTTAGAAATCCATCTTGTTTACCATTTTATACCCAGATATTGACTGAGTGATTCACATGTCTTTAGGTCTAACCTTTCTCCTAAGCATCACACTTAAAAAGCAGATTGCCTGGTAGACATTCAGGCTTTTCTCTCAAAGGCATCTCAAATCACTGTATTTAAATCTATATCAATTTTTCTTTGTCTGACTTCACTCTATTCAGTTAATTTATATGTGTGTATATTTATATGTGTGTGTATATGAATATATCACTATATTGTTACTATTTTTCTATTTTTTTTTCTCTCCCTATACTGTTCCTTCCTCAAAACTGGGACCATGTGATTCTCTTAATATTACCAGTGACTAACTTAAAGGCACTTGTTGTTGTTGAGCTAAACTAAGCAATAGGAATTTTGATTCTAGGGTCCAGCATTTAATATTTCTAGAAGCAATATATTTGTCATGATTACTATGTTGATAGGATTTAGTATTTTTTTTAAGTCATATGTAAAAAGAAATAATTGTCCTTTGGAGTGTATTTTGTGAACTGAATAATAGAGCAGTGAACATTTTTTTTTAACCTTTCCTTTCAAAGAAATAGTTGTTACTAGCTATGCCGTGGGGAGAAATATTTTCACAAACAGGTAAAAATCCTGCAAGTCTGACTGAGTACTTTTGATTTTTTACTGAGTAAAATCTGTCTTGTTGAATTTGTAAATGTTGACATGAAGGAGTCTTTTTTCCAACTCTTTCTTTTAGGTTATTATCGCACCGAGAGAGATAAGGGCACCCAGTATGAACTCTTTTTTAAGAAAGCAGAACTTATGGAATATAGACATGTAACCCTCTTTCGCCCTTTTGGACCTCTTATGAAAGTAAAGAGCGAGATGATTGATATTACTAGATCAATTATTAATATCATTGTGCCACTTGCTGAAAGAACTGAAGCATTTGCACAGTTTATGCAGAACTTCAGGTAACTGTCAGGTTAATGATTTGGCTGCACTCTCCTAAAGCAGATTTACTTAATTTATCTTCACTGAATATGATTACTTAGAATTATAGAATAATTTCATAGACTTTAGGGGAACTTTTTTTATATTGTTTTTTCTTGAAACATGTTTATTGACAATTTGAACTGTGAGATAAATTGAGAGTGACAATTATTAGAAACTAAATTTGATGGCTTTTAAAATTGTATGCAAATTCATTTTAGGACAAGTTGAACTTTTCAAAATCAACTTTACCAAGACATAATTTACATATAATAAAATCCACGTTTTAAAGATACAGGTTTTGTGACTTTTAACAAATGTGTATACTCACAAACTACCACCCCAGTCAAGATATAGAATATTTCTGTCTCCCAAGAAAATCCTGTGACAATGATTTGAGTTTCAAAATTGAAATAAATTTAGAAATACAACCATTAAATTAAAAGTGGGAGAAAGTTATTCCGTCTTGCAATGCAGATAATTTATAAAGAATCCAAAACTTGAATATTTATTTACAAGGTTCTGAACTGATTGAATTTATTTCATTAAATAACTTGTCATTTGCTTCTGAAACCAATCCCAAAGCAAGAGTTCCAAAAATGTTTTGAAGTATGGCAACAATGTCAGACTACTTCAGTGGCCCTCTAAGGACTGCAGTCATTCAGGCGTAGACCTTGTGTTGTTATGGTACCTTCGATAATTCTGCAATACTGCCACTTTTATATTTACTTTGTATCTGTAATGCCTCATTTTTTTTTTTTTTTTTGTTAAAGCTTCATGTGATTTCTTTCTGAATGAGCCTCATACGTTTTCTTAAATAAACTTTATTTTTCAATTGTTTTAGGGATGTTTGTATTCATCAGGACAAGAGGATTCATCTCACAGTGGTATATTTTGGTAAAGAAGGACTGTCTACGGTCAAGTCTATCCTAGAATCTGTCACAAGGTTGGTGAACCAAGTCCACAGGAAAGTTCTTGATATATCACATTACTAGAAAAGTGAGAATGTCAGATATGTAATGAGTTAATAATTTAGAATAACTGCTGTTTAAAAGTTGGCTGATCATGTGGGTGGCGGTGGAGATAATCAGTTCCTCATTTCATATGCAACCCTACATGACTCATCTTCCCTTCACTGCTTAGCAGATACCCTGGCATGATCATGATGCTCTCCCTTGGTGGCCCACTTACCTTCTACATATTTGCTGCTGCTTTCCCTTTTTCTAAATCTAATTCCTTCACTTTGACATCATCTCCTGAGCTTGTTTCTTTGTTTGTCACCTTTCCTTCCATTTCCTCAGGTTCCTTCTTCTCACCCTATATAAAATGCTTGTCTCCCATATCCTTAAGACCCCCACCTGACTCTGCAGTACCCAGTAGTTACTGTTGTTTCTGTCCTTCCACGGTCAACCTCACAGAACAGTTCTGTAACTAAGCAACCTGTATAGTACCTGGCACATAGTAAGTGCTCAGAGGTTTGAATGAATAAATTAGTAATTATTTAATATTTAATTATTATTTCTGTAGCTTCTCAGCCTTTTCCTGTCTAAAATGATGAGCCCAGAGATACAACCTAACTGCCAAATTCAGCCTAGTCTCTGTTATTCTTTTTTACATTTGACAACCTAACCATACCTTTGTCTTAAAATGTCCTTCTTATGTTTGTCAAATGTTTTGTATATGTAAATGTTTTATAAATGTAAATATGATGTAATATAAAATGATTAGATTGTTTTCTCCAACCATACCAATTCTGTATCCTTTACTATTTTACTTTTCTGCCAGTTGCAGCCATTTCCTAAGAGCCCAGATTTGGTTGACCATTCTTCTCAAATCATCCAACTAATATTCTTTGAGTCCTACCTGCTGTGTTTCAGGTACATTGCTTGGGAGTCTGACTTCGGGTAGTTGGAAGAAAACTAGGCATAGATGAGTGGATCTCAGTCCCTGCCCTACAGGGACTCTCACAGCCTTGATTTATGTATATATGACTCAGCGTCTTCCCCTTCCCTATACCAGCTCCTCCCTCTGATGGCACTCTTTCAGTTCAGAGTAAAATCGTTTATATGATCCCCTGGCCTTGACCTCTGAGAGCCAGAGTCTTTTACTCATTCTTTGCCTCTGATTACCTCTAATTAGTCAGTTTCTACTTACTTCTCAGGTCCTCTTCTCTGTCCCTTCCTTGCTACTGCCATCACCCTAACCCTGTTTTCCCCTTCCTCCATTTTTTCCCTTCCTCTCTTCCCTCCTTACTGTTTTTAGATCACCTACTAAGTTCCAAGCACTCACACTGCATTACTGAAGTTGTCCTGTATTGTCAAGATTCTTCTGTGGCAAATTATATAAACCTACTTTGAACTTGCTTAAGGAAAATAGGAGTAGTATTGAAGAATCTTGAATACTTCCCAGAACTAAAGGGATTGTTACAGCCAAACTTGGGGAAGAAAGTCAAAACAACCTTGGTGTCTCAGGGATTTGAACCAGAGACTTGAATATTCATCATCAAAATTCTCTTGTCTCCTTGTCTGTTTTTCTCTGCATGTTGACTTCATTCTCCTGTTGCAGATTGGCTTCTTCCACATGGTGAGGGATATGACTGTTGGCGGCTCTGGGCTCACATCTTCTCAGCTTTGCCATCAGAGAGGAAAGAGCTTTCTCCCAGCTCCAGTTGACAAAATCCCAGGGAAGGACATTTTGCCCACTCTTGAGCCAATCGCTATGGCCAGGTGGGGTGGGGGTATTGGGATTGGCCCGGTTTAAGCCTGGTCCCCACCCCTAGGAACTTACCGTGGTTAGGGTGGGCAGGAAGTGAAAGGTATCCTGTGATCATTGCCTTTTCCACTTGGTGGTGGGCATGCAGGTTGCTAATGAGCAGTTTCCCCAAAAGAAGAGATACAAATGTATTCCTTAAGATGAGTAGAAGAGTCCTGGGCACTCAAAGCACTTGGAGTCCGCTCCATGCACCATTTGAGCCTTAGTTTACATCTCTCCACTACCTGTTCTGTACTATTTTAAGCATAATCTTACTAAAATGTTACTTTTTTGCATATAGCTGTACCCTAGTTCAGTGAGTGGTTCTCCAACTTCAGTGTCGAGTCACCTGGAGGACTTATTAAAATGTAAATGCTCAGTTCCACCCCTAGCATTTGACTCAGCGGATCCTGAGAGTTTGCATCCCTAACACGTTGCCAGGGGAAGCTGATGCTGTGAGGTTGGGGGCCTCACTGTGAAAATCACTACCCTAGAGAACCACTACCCTGCTGACTCTCTTTGCCTTTGGGATACTGACCAATTCTTTAACCTCACATGTAAAGTATTCCTCAGTTTTACCCTTCTCTCATTGTTCCCATTTTAGGGTTCCTTTATCTAACCCTTCTCTCTTTGTTCCCATGTTAGGATCCTTTTGTTCCAATCTGATTTGTTGTCTGATCCCTGTTCTCTAAAATGCTTTCTACTTTCTTACCTCTTTGCCTTTGAGAATAATTATTTGGAGTGACCTTTAGACTTGCCACTGAATTCAGCATTTTAACCAAGGCATAACTAAAGTTCCACTTCTGACATTGTCTCCAACTGCTCCAGACATAAGAGATCTATTTTCTCAGAACTGCTGTTCATTCATTTATTCAGCAAATATTTATTGAATTCCTACTCTGTGAGGAACACTGTGTCCATAGTAATGAACAAAACAAAATACCTGTACTCATAGAGTGGGGGAGACACTTGAATGAACATGTCTGGTAGTACTAAGGAAAATAGCTGGGAAAGAGGATAGAGATTAAAGAGAGGGAGGTTGGTGCTACTTAACACGTGGTATTAGGGAGGATCCCTCTGATAAGGGGACTTTTGTGCAGATACTCAAAGAATGTGAGAGAAGAGTGATCTTTGTGTATACCATTCCTTTAGACTCCATTATTTGCTGTAAAACATTATGGCTATTTTTTCATGTATGTACTTTTTGACTCCCCAATAGGTTTTCAAGATTCCCAAAGGACAGTGGGTACTTCTTAACACTTTAACCTCACACCACCAGCATGTTGCCTCAAATGTGGGCATTTAGTGGATATCTGTCCCTGGGGAAGGGATATCCATGATGATAACGATTTTCTTTCCCTGTGTGAATGCTGAACCAATGTAATAAAATATTTGAAGTGTAAAACATATTTTGTAAGTTGTGTTGAAGGAAGAGAGTTGTTAACTTTAAAGTGGGACTTAATCATGTGTTGTCTGTGTTTCCCTCATAGTGAGTCTAATTTTCACAATTACACCTTGGTCTCATTGAATGAAGAATTTAATCGTGGACGAGGACTAAATGTGGGTGCCCGAGCTTGGGACAAGGGAGAGGTCTTGATGTTTTTCTGTGATGTTGATATATATTTCTCAGCCGAATTCCTTAACAGCTGCCGGTTAAATGCAGAGCCAGGTGCGTAAAACGTTGGTAGATGAGCAAGAGTATAGAATTTGGAACAGTGTTGGCGTGTCCTATAGGTTGAATCAAGTTAATTTGAGGGAAAAGTTTTAATTAAACCATGATATATTTTTTCTTAAGTTCTATTAAGCATAGTTTAACAGGAATACTAAGTAGGAAATTGAAAATCTGTCCCTCTAAAGTTCATATCCTTTGTTCTCTTAGGGCCAAATTCCAATAACTACATTTAAAGTCAGTAAAGAAATGCAAAGGAATTGGACATCTAGAAATTGATGAGAAGGAAGCAGTACAGATCAGAAAAAGAGCCATGCAGATGGTGTGGAGATGTATGAGTCAGAAGCACTCAGTCTCAGACATATAGCATCTACACACACACACACACACACACACACACACACACACACACACACACACACACGTACACATTCACACATACTCACAGTCTAGATACAGATAGTGCTTGGTCTCTAGAATATGCAATTTGGGGTGATTTATTATACTTTGCTTTATGTTGTAGATTTTTTTTAAATGAATGAGAAAATGACATTTTTCTAAATCAAATTTTATAATAAATGAAAAAGGAAGTTTCTGTATTAATCTCAATGGAATCAATAAGTTCAATAAATCTATTGTGCAACATGGTGACCATAGTTAATAACAATGTATAGTATACTTGAAAATTGTTCAGAGAATTGATTTTAAATGTTCTTACCAGCCAGGCACAGTAACTCAAGCCTGGAATCCCAGCACTTTGGGAGCCTGAGTCAAGGGGATTGCCTAAGCCCAGGAGATCAAGACCAGCCTGGGCAACTTGGCAAGACCTTGTCTCTCCAATAAATCAAAAAAAATTAGCCGGGCATGGTAGCGCGTGCCTATAGTTCCAGCTGCTTGGAAGGCTGAGGCAGAAGGATCCCCTGAGCCCAGCAGGTCGAGGCTGTGGTGGCCATGAGCATGCCACTGCAGTCCAGCCTGGGCAACAGAGTGAGATTCCTACCCAAAAAATAAAATAAATAAATAAATGGTCTTACAGCCCAGAAAAAGGTAATTATGTGAAGCAATGGATGTATGTTAACTAGCTTGATTTATTTCACAATATATGTATCAAAACATCATGTTGTACACAATAAATATATGCAATTTTATCCATTTAAAAAATAAATCTTCAAAAATAATCTCATAGTAATTTTTTTTATGTAGAACTATATCATGCAACCAATTATCTTCTGTATCAATTTGGTTAGAGATAGTTATCAGGAGCTCTGAGATCTTAATAAGTAAATGAAAGTTAGGCTTATTTTTGTAACTGCAAACAGCATAAAATTCAAAATGTAGAAGTTGAAGGAAACATGTTTGCTTAATGTAAAAGGGAATATGTTATATCCAGAAATAGATTTGCCTCTGGGAAATTGAGCTCTCAATCCCTAAATGAATCTGATCAAAGGTGGACTGAGCATCTGCTAAGGATTTTGTAATAAAAAGACTGCTATATTGCTCCCAAGCTTTCTGGTACAGTTACTGAGTACTTCATGTGACCACATTTGATTGAAGCTAGTCTTATCAACGAATTTCTCTACTGAGGGAAGATGGGCTACTTATACTTAGCCTTCAAGGTCCCTTTAGGCAGTCAATTTGAATGCTAATAACAAGGTTTGCAAGGGCTATTCTATTAAGTATTTTTAACCCTTCCCAACTTTTCTAGATTTTGGTTCAAATATATCCTGTATTTTAATCTCTATGTATCTATTCATTGTACAGTGTTTTTTGGATTTACTGTTTCTAATAATTTTAAAGTGTGGATTTGACAGATGTTTCTAAGTTTCTTGATGACTGTCAGAGGTTAATCTACATTTATTACTGCTGATTAGATGAAATAATGAGTAATAAATGACTTACCTATTGAATAGCATAAAGAGTACCTTTGTGTATCTCCCCAAAGTCCACAAATGTAGATACCTTTGTGTATCTACCCTTTAGTCTGTTTTTTTCCTCTGTTCTTTTGCAAGATTATAGTTACATAGCCTGACCTACTAATATAAAATCATGATGTTCTTTAGCCTGAATACTGATGAAATGCAATATTGAGAAAATAAAATCATCTTATGTGTTAATAAGACTTTAATAAAGCCTTGATCGATATTGCAATAAAGAGCAATCCTTCATAACTTTTTTGTGTGCAAACATATATTTTCATTTATAGGTAAGAAGGTATTTTACCCTGTGGTGTTCAGTCTTTACAATCCTGCCATCGTTTATGCCAACCAGGAAGTACCACCGCCTGTGGAGCAGCAGCTGGTGAGACATATTGTCAATTTTGAAAGACTCCAAAGATCTTTCCTAGATTCCTTAGTGTTTGTTGTATAAGTAGAAAACAAAGTTTTAGCAATAAAAAGCTGTATTTCCATGAACAAGGTGTTAATTGACAAAAAAAAAATGCAAAACTATAGTTATTGTCAACATATTTCCCTAGTCTCTTTTCACAGCCCTTCCCCCCAGTAAAATGCTTTCATATTTATTGCTGCAGAAGTAAGTGATGTGGGGAAGGCAGAGTTTGGGTCATAAAGGAAAACCAATGTTCCCAAATTGGAAATTGTACAGTCATTTTTGCTAGCTTGTTTTTAGTAATACAAAAATGTAATTTTAAAAACCCTGCTAACTAGAAATTAAAGCTAATCTGCTAATTAAGAGAATAACATACTATGAGAAATTAATTTGAAAGTCAAGGAATGCAAATACCATATATAAAACTTACAGTTATTGCCAAAGCTATGCTTACATAAGCTATTTGAAAATTTTAAATAAACATATCATTTTGGAATAATTTAGATTTACAGAAAAGTTGCAAAGATAGTAAGTACAGAAAGTCCCCGTCCTATATTCATTTTCCTCTTAATGCTGGCATCTTACATAACCGTGGTATGTTTGTCAAAATTAAGAAATTATTATTGGCAAGTTACTATTAACTATACTACAGATTTTATTACGATTTCACCAGCTTTTCTACAAATGTCCTTTTTCTGTTTCAGGATCCAGTCCAGGATACCAAATTGCGTTTACCATAATCTTTTTTTGTTAACATGAAAAGGAGGAAATGGCCGGGTATGGTGGTTTATGCCTGTAATCCCAGAACTTTGGGAGGCCAAGACGAGAGGATTGCCTAAGCCCAGGAGTTTGAAACCAGCCTGGGCAACATGGTGAGACCTTGTCTCTACAAGAAATAAAAAAATTAGCCAGGCATGGTGGTGCACACCCATAGTCCCAGCTACTTGGAAGGCTGAGGTGGAAGGATCTCCTGAGCTCAGTAGGTCAAGGCTGTGGTAGCCGTGATTGTGCCACTGAACTCTAGTCTGGGTGATAGAGTGAAACTCCAACTCAAAAAAACAAACAAGAATGCCGGGCTCGGTGGCTCAGCCTGTAATCCCGCGCCTTTGGGAGGCTGAGGTGAGTGGATTGCCTGAGCCCGCAGGTTCGAGACCCGCCTGGGAAGCGAGACCTCATCTCTACAATAAATCAAAAAATCAGCCGGGTGTGGTTACGCATGCCGGTAATTCCAGCTACTTGGAAGGCTGAGGCGGAAGGATCGCCGGAGCCCAGCAGGTCGAGGCTGCGGTGGCCGGGAGCGGCCACTGCACTCCAGTCTGGGCGACAGAGTGAGACTGCAACTCAAAAACAAAAACAAAAACAAAAAAAACAAGAATGAACTAGGGTATTAAAAAAATGAAAAATAGGTCGGGCTCCGTGGCTCGACCTGTTATCCCAGCACTTTGGGAGGCCAAGGCAAGAAAATTGCCTGAGCCCACGTGTTCAAGACCCACCTGGGCAACTTGGCGAGACCTCGTCTCTACAATAAATCAAAAATTAGCCGGGCTTGGTAGCGCGTGCCTGTAGTTCCAGCTACTTGGAAGGCTGAGGCAGAAGGATCGCAGGAGCCCAGCAGGTCAAGGCTGCAGTGGCCAGGAGCTTGCCACTGCCCTCCAGCCTGGGTGACAGAGTGAGATTCCAACTCAAAAAAAGAAAAAATAACTCCAAGGAAAGCAGGAGGAAAGAGATAAAGCCAGAAATTAATGAAACAAGAATAGGTTAGTAAATATAGAAACTTACTGTTTATGTGAAAAAATGTTTTTAAATCATAAAGCAGGCAGATTCTGAATAAAAAAGAAAACAAGATCGGAAATTAGAATAGAAAAACATTGAGATACATCAATTTTATATGATAACTTTAAAAAGTTCTAAATAAAAGATTGGAGAATCTATAAAATGCTAACAGAAGCTAAGTTTGTGTCAGTATTTTATTAAAAAGAGGAGATAGACGCTCTGAAGAAATTAAGAGCCATTTAAAAAATTAGAATATTTATTTGAAATTACCCTGTAGGTACATAAATACAGTGTTTTATTGATGAGCTTCTCTAGACTCTCAGAGAACAGGTAATATTAGTACCATATGATTACTTAATATATTTTTAGAGGCCAGCATTATCTTGATACCAGTACCTGGCATAGTACACACACACACTTCCCTCAACTGTATCTATAGTTGAGGCTCCCAGTGCCCAAGCTGGGACAACTTGAGCAACAAAATAACTTAAACCTGAATCATAGCCAAAAGCATAAAATAAATATCCATGAGTCCATACTAATAAAAATGAGTCAATAATAGATAAGTAATATGTGGCTAGATAGGAAAGAAGAGACAAATCTTCCTAACAGAATTCTAGATAACTTATGTAGATACTCCCTCTTCCAGAAGGTAGAACTAGGTGACTCACTTCCAAAGAATAGAGTTTGGAAAGAGAAAAAATTTTTAGTAGAGAAATTCAACAGATACTACTTTAACCAAGTGATGAAGGTTAAATCACGATATCATGTACCCCTCATAGGATGTGTCAAAAAGGGCACATCAACTCTATGGTCTTCATCCCAGAAACCTTTATCTTCAATCTAATCATAGGAAGAGCTTTAGCAAACTCACATTGAGGTGCATTCTACAAAATACATTATTACTCAAAACTGTCAAGGTCATCAAAAACAAGGAAGACTGAGAAACTGTCAGAGCTAAGAGAGACTAAGGAGACATGACAACCAAATGCAATGTGGTCTCTGGACTGGTTCTTAGAATAGAAAAAAAGGACATTAAAGGAAAAACTGGTGAAATACAAATAAAGTCTGAAGTTAATAGTAATATACCAGAGACGGTTTCTTAGTTTTGACAGATTTGACAAATGGATCACAACAATGTAAGATGATAACATTAGGGGAAGCTAAAACTGGGTGAGGTGTATATGGGAACTCTCTTTACTATTTTGCAACTTCTCTGTAAATGTAAAATTATTCCAAAATAAAAAGGTTCTATATTAAAATTAATTGAAAACAAACCAGAAAACATCAAGACAGTACAATAGAGTCAACATATAAGAGTGAAAGAATTGTAAAAGCATGCTAATATTCGTCTGGTTGGAGGGTTGTGGGGGAAGCATGATTTGAATGCCGAGTCATTCTAGATGTTGCATAGCAAAATAAGTTTAAGCATCTCAAGTTCTAGTTTCACCACTTGTAACCTTTGCTTAGCTTTTCTAAGCTTTAGTCTCTCATTTAAAAAAATAAGCTTGCTAGTCTAAATGTTTAGAGATAGTAGAAGCAAATAGGAAGGAAACATACCCAGTAGAAAAAAAAAATGGGTAAAAGGCAATTGATAATAATTCATAATAAATATATTTAGTCAACCTTACTAGGAATACATTAAAAGAGCAGTATAATACGTTTTTTCTGCTATTAAAACACTGTTTTTAAAAAGCACGCAAGGCTGGTAGGATGGGAACTCTTCCAACTCTGCTGTTGAGGTTGCAGGCCAGCTCTCTGGGCCAAAAGTTTTACACAGGTTTATCCCTTTGATCCAGTAATTTCCATTCCCAGCAGTCACTCCTGGGGAAATAATCAGAGCTATACTATAACAATATGCATAAATTGACAACATATAAATAAGCAAAACTCTAACAATAAAATGATAAATTGAACTATAGTACATACTGAGGTGAAACTTGCACATCAAGAGGAAAGCGTGAGAAGTAAATACAACTAATATAAGAGTGTAATGTAAAGGAAAATGAAAAACTAAAAGAGAAACCATTTATATATTTTAGGTGACATTTTAATGATAATAGCTAATATATTTATGTATACTTTATTGTATGCAGGGTACTGTTCTAGTGCTTACACATTAACTTATTTGATACTAATAATCTCTGTGGTAGGTGCTATTATTACAACCCCTTTTTATAGATGAGGACACAGCTGAGTTGCAGTTGAGTGCCTACCCAAATCCACACTGCCCAGAGTGGAATCGGGGTCTGGGCAACATGGCTCCATAGTCTCTACTCCTGTCCACCACACACACTACCTCTCTTACATTAAATATTGAGGGTCCATTCAATGCTAGGTACTATTTACCAATGGCACCCTAGCATCTAGACCCCTACAGACATGGTTATTGCTTAGGAGGATTTTTATTCTGGTAGGAGGAGACAGAAAGTAAAATCAGATAATAAATGCCATGCAGATCCTTAAAACAGGCTGAGTTGTGAAGAGTGACTTGGTGGTTTCTGTGGTGTGTTTGGCTGAGAAAGGCCTTTCTGGGAAAGGCCTTTCTGAGATGGAGCTGAGCCATCTGAAGAACAGGAAGAAACCAGCTAGGCTGTGACTGGGGTAAGGCAGTTTCAGGCAGAAGGAAAGCTACTAGGTTTTCTAAGGTGATTGGAGCATAGCAAGGGGGGCACAAAGCTGGGCTAGGCCACGCAGAACTTGTTAGATTACTAGAAGAAGTTTGGATTTTATGCTATGTTAGAAAGCCTTTGGAGAGAGAATGAATGGTAAATAGTTCAGCTAGACAAGGGGAGATTGTTGTGACTTGGGTGAGAGTGGTAATGGTGGAGAGAGGTTTGATTATAATTTGGAGATAGAGCTAACAGAGCTTACCGGTACTTAAGATATAAGGAATTAGTGAAAGAGAGGCATTGGGAGAGCAGTGATAAGGACTTCAAACTTGAGCCATGGTGTGTTGTTTATTAGACATCCAGAGGAAGGTGCCAAGTTACTAATTGGCTTCATAAACCTGGCATTTGGGCCAAGGGCTGAGAATATAGGTTACATGTGAATAACTGCATCTCCCACATACTTAGAAAGACAGATAAAGTTGCAATAAAATATTAATAATTGGGATTATAGACAATTTGAGTTTCCTTCATTTTCCTTAGGGAAAATGTATTGCTTTAAATGTCAAGTAAAATCGGTGATTCTTTTCTCTATGATATTTGAAGAATTTTTACACAAGTTACAAAGTGATAGTATCTCTAAAACCAGAATTGATATGGGGTATAGATGTCAAAGTGAATGTTTGGCTTTCATACTCTGCACCAGGATTAAATGTTGCTAAAGAGATACAAATATTAGAATCTAATCTTGGTGGCCACTGAAATTATGTCCTGTAAATGCATTACTTAATTATTCAACAAATATTTATTGAAAGCCTACCATGTGTCTGGCCTTGTCCTATGTTCTAGGGGTATAGTAGTGGACAGAATCCACAAAAGTCCTGCCCTCCAGGAGCTTTACAGTCTAGAAGAGGAAGAAGTCCCCCATAAAAAAAAAAAAAAAAAAGAAAAATGCTAATCTCATCAGTTCTACCTTGAACCAAGCCCTCAGTGCTGCCTGGTTCATTCTGTTTTTCATTCATTCTCATTCTGTGCCGCAACATTTTCAGACTGTGCTTGTTCTCAAAATTTGTCTCTTGTGCAGATCTTTATGTTTCTGCTATCTGCAGGAATTTTTATGTGGCTGCTCTAGAAATTGCTCAGATTCACCATGGCCAGAACCAACTCCATGTTGTTCCTCTCTGGGCCAGCCCTTCCCCTGAACTCTGTCTTAGGGATGGCACCATCATAAACCCGTTGTTCAGGACAGCACCCTGCTGTCATCCTTAGTGGATCCTTCTCTGTCACTCCTCACCCCTGCCTATTCATTCACTTGCTGACTTCTGCCAATTTTGTATCCTAAATCTTTTCTACATCCACCCACTTTTCTTTCTTTCTGTACACACAATAATAGTTTACACCACCAACCTCCTATCCCTAGCTATAGCTGTTGCTTCTTAACTGGTCTTCCTACCTTCCTTCTTGCCTCTTCTTTATATTCCAGCCAGAGTGGCCTTCCAAAACCTCACATTACTCCTGATCAGGCTCTTCAGAAAATTCTCATTGCCAGTAGGATAAAGCCCAGATCATACAGCCAGGCACATGCAGTTGTCTATGATGTGGCCCTGCACATCCCTCCCGGCCAGAGGTCTGCCTTCTATCTCATTTTGTATGGTCCATGAGTGCGGGTTCAAGACCCGCCTGGGCAACTTGACGAGACCTCATCTCTATAATAAATCAAAAAAATTAGCCGGGTGTGGTAGCGCTCGCCTATAGTTCCAGCTACTTGGAAGGCTGAGGCGGAAGGTTCGCTGGAGCCCAGCAGGTTGAGGCTGCGGTGGCCAGGAGCAGCCACTGCACCCCAGTCTGGGCAACAGAGTGAGAATCCGACTCAAAAAAAAAAAAAAAAGAATGTTGTTTACAGTTTAAATGATTAAAACATATATTTTAACCGGGCATGGTAGCACACATTTAGTCCCAGGAAACTGAAACAAGAGTATCACTTGAGCTGAAGAGTTCAAGGCTGTAGTGTTCCATGATCGTGCCTGTGGATAGCTACTGCACTCCAGCTTAGACAACATAGCATGTCCTTGTCCCAAACACACATATATATATTTTAAATAATATTTTATGTTACATGAAGATGATATGAAATTCAAATTTCATGTCCATAAACAAACTTTATTGGAGTACAGTATATTCAGTTGATATTGTTGTTTTTGTTATTATTTTTAGATTAGAAAATATAGTTTATTTAGAAAGTAAATTAAAGACTGGGTGTGGTGGCTCATGCCTATAATCTCAGCACTTTGGGAGGCTGAGGTGAGAGGATTGCCTGAGCACACAGGTTCGAGACCAGCCTGGGCAACTTGGTGAGACCTCACCTCTACAATAAATTAAAAAAAATTAGCCAGGCGTGATGGCGCATGCCTGTAGTTCCAGCTACTTGGAAGGCTGAGGTGGAAGGATCGACTGAGCCCAGCAAGCTGAGGCTGTGGTGGCTGTGAGCATGCCACTGCACTCCATCCTGGGTGACAGAGTAAGACTCCAGTTTGGGAGTGAGGGTGGGGGAAGAAAGTAAATTAGAGAGAAGAGAGAGGAGATTCACTTCTCCAAGGTAAGAGAGGGGACCAAAGCTTAGAAAACATGGCAATGGCCATAGCTCAAAGAGCACATGGCCATACCAGAGTTTAGTAAAGCAAAGGCTGATTATTTATTGTTAGTAATTGCTTTCACACTACAGTGGCAAAGTTCAGTAATTGTGGCAGAGACTATATGTTCCTTACAGCTTAAAATACTTACTACCTGACCTTTCACAGGAAAAGTTTGCAGAGCCCTGGCCTACTCTGTGGGCACCTCTCTCTCTGGTTAGTCTTTAGTCTCACTGTCCTTCATTCACAATGTTCTCCTCTCCATCTGCAGGTCTTTGCATAAACTTCTTTTACCTGAACTCTCCACAGCACATCTTTCTCTTGGCTCACTCTTCCTTTTCAGATCCCAACTCCAGCTTCATTTCTTCGAGGAAGATGTCTCAGAACAGCTTGTTGTTTGGAAGAAACTTTCTCCTTTCTCTTGTCCTCTCATGTCCATATCCTCACTTCCTACCTGTTGGGAGCCGGCCGTGGAGGCCCGCCTGAGCGTTAGGGATCCAGGTGGGCTGCAGACCCTGAGACCACCAGGTTGGGTTCAGGAGCTGAAGGCCCATTCCCTCCTCCCTTCTTTTTTATTTGGCATGACCACTAGTAGGGACTTTGATGATCTAAGTATGAAGTTCTGAGAGTATGACAGGCATGGCTGACTCTAGGGATCCATTGTTCTCGTTTCTCACAGACTGCGGTTTCGGCTTTAAACTTAACATAACTCAAACTCGGGTTACATTTGGGAGCCTTATATACGATACAAGCTTCTTTATAAGATTTAAAAGTATATTTGTAGAATTAGTACATACATTTAGAGAGCTGTTTCCAGCTTTAGATGGTATAGATGATTATCTGGAGTTACCAGAAATGGCCCAGCACGAACTTTGGACTAGGCCACATTCCTAAGGGCCCAGCATCCACTTTGGGCTGGGCTGCATTCTTTTAAACTGGTTCTTTAGCTACAATTAGTGTAGGTTTTTTCTACTTATAATAGAAACTGAATTTATTTTATTCATAGCAAGTATTATAGAATAGGTCATGCTACATGAGGGAATTATGTTCAAACATGATCAAACATGATACTTTAAGGTTTTATAAGAATACAGCTAACTTTAGAAATTTCATTGTTCCCACTTTCTACTAATTGCAGTTTTGGCTTTAGTACAATTACAGTTTGTATTTGGGTTTTATTTTAGAAGCTTTATTGCTAATGATCAGCTTTATAAGGATTAGGAATTAGAAACTTTTATAGAAATTAAGATAGATACATAGGATTTTAGAATAGCCATTTTATTAAGAGATTATAATCAATTGTTCCTGGAAATGGCCCAGCGTGATCTTTGGACTGGGCCACATTCTTTAGGAACTGGTTTGAGCTATAATTAAGTTTTTAATAGTACAGGTAAAATTAGCACAGAATAGAAAGGTATTAGGATTTAAGTCAGTCATTAGGTGTTGGGTATGCATAAGTTTTAGAAGTTATTGATTATTAGAATATTATGATGTTAGAATTGTTGTATTGTTTGTGAGATACGTTAGCCAAGCAGAAGGAACAGTGAAATAATATTGGGATTGTCCTTCCTCATGCTGGAGGAAACACCTGGTGGGTGGGAGGACGCCCTTCATCCACCTGGCCTTCTGTTCACGTGAAAATCTTGTGATCTTGCCTGTGAAACTTTAGGATAAAAGGCTTACAGTTTGCCCCATTAAATTGGCTTCTGCACTAGACAGAGTCCAGTCTCTTTCTTTCTCTTTATTTCTCCAGAATATTCGCCGATGCTGCCACACCTTCCAAGGAACCTCCTAAATCTCTCTGCAGGGGCTGGCGCCCCGCACCTACCCAACCAGACTCCATGCCAGTTATTATCCACAGCATCTTGCTGTGCACGCATCTCCTTCATCTCTTGGTTCCTTCAACTGTTCTCTGTAGAACCTGGTTAAGGGTCACCCCGGTCCCAGGGCAGTGGAATGCACACAGCCCCTCCACATATCAGGCATTGCACAGAAATATGACCACAGGCTGACGCTCTTGGGCTGCCCTGGAGACCTGTACCTTACGTAGCCCACCCACTCTCTGCCCTCCAGGCCACTCTGCCTCTCCTCACCCCTTCTAGCAATCCCTTACCACTTCTCATTGTCCATTTATTTTGCTTCCTGTTTCATTTTGGAAAGAGAAGCAGTCAGAAGTTCTCTTCCTTATTCTGCTCTCACAGGCTCTGTCAGCCCTACTCCCTCAGCCTCTCTCCATTTCCAATGGAAGAGCTGTCCATGTCCCTTCATAATGCTAGCCTGTCCTTTCGTAATGAACTAAAAAACTAGAGCTCAGCCCTCACCTTAATAAGGACCCACTTCTGGCCACTCTTCACTCTTTTCTGTCCTACATTTGGCCACTTTTAAATCCCTCCCACAAGTATACAAGAATGCTGTAATACCACTTATCTTTAAGAAATATTAAAACCCCTGTCATGCCATAGTTATTTCCTTACTGTTTGTCCTCAGAGCCCTTGTGCAGCTGCCCTCCTTGCCTAGAGGGATCTCCTCCAGATATTTATGTAGCTCATTCCCTTACTTCATCTAGATCCCTGCCTAAACTTTACCTCCTCAGAGAAGCCTTCTGTGGCTATTATATCTAAGTCAGGCTTTTCTCTATCATGCTCTCCCCTTGTCCTCCTAGCATGCTACACTACCTGAAATGTATATTTATTTGCTATCTTCCCACAAAAACAAAGGTTCTTTGATAGCAAGGACTTTGTCACCTCTGATCACTGCTAAGCCCCGGTTACTAGCATCATATCCTACAGGTTAAACACTTGTTGAAAGTACAAATAAAATAAAAGACATTTATCAGGCTTCAGCTTCTAAGTAGAAATGAATTTGAAGCTTAGTGTCATCAAAGCTCTGGTTTTATCATCATTTCTCTTCCTGGACTTCAGTCATTGTGGAAAAGGACTTTGTCAATTCCAAGCTTCATATCTGCATCCTACACCTGGGTCAACAAATGTTTTCTGTGAAGAGCCACATGGGAAATATTTTAATCTTTGCATGCCATACAGTGCTGTTGCAGCTACTCAGTTCCACCGCTATACTGTGAAAGCATCCATAGACAATTTTTTAACAAACGAGTGGGTTATGTTTAATAAAATTATTTACAAAGGCAGACAGCAAGCCAGATTTAACCTGAGGCTGTAGTTTGTTGATATCTCCTCCCCACCCCCAAGCAAATGTCCTTTCTAGAGGCTCTCTCAGAAGAAGGAGTTGGCTTTGTTTTCCAAAATTCCCACCAACCCTCTGGGTTTAGTTTATTGGCTTGATTTTTTTCTATTACCTATTAGTAAACCAATTCCTATAGTAATGAGACTATGTCACTGGTGTAGAATCTCAGTCCACTCTGAAGTGACTAGTGATAGCAGCTTCCAAAGCTTGTGGGCTGCCTGGAGCCAAGTAATTACCAGAACAAAACTGTCTCAATCAGGAAGCGGCCAGGTGAATGGATGCTGGGTATGCACCAAGTAAAGTGTACTGTGTGGAGTTAGAGTTAGGGTTAGGTGTGTTATAGTTACTTGTGCAGCTGTTGTCCTCCTAAAATATAAGCCCTGAAGTCAGTCACCACACCAATCATTAGTAACCTCAGGTTGTACCTTGGTACAGGGCTTGAGTTCAGTTAAACTGAAGGTGGGAAGAAGCCTTTGCTCATGTGGATTACTATATTTTTGTTTTGTAAATATTTCAGTAATGTGATCCTTTATCATATGATCCTTTACCAGTCACATAAATGACAGGAAATGTATCCTTTAGAAAATATTTTAATTTGTTTTTCATTTGATTAAAACTACTTCTATTTCTTGGAAAATTAAATTGATTTTTTTTTTTTTTTAACTTAAGGTTCACAAAAAGGATTCTGGCTTTTGGCGAGATTTTGGCTTTGGAATGACTTGTCAATATCGATCAGATTTCCTGACCATTGGTAAGTATACCTTACATTTAAGAATAGGACTTTGGGGCTACCCCCTCGGGTCCCCTCCCACTGTGGGAGCTTCTGTGTGCTCTTATTAAATCCTTCTTTAAAAAAAAAAAAAAATAGGGCCTTGGCTGGGTGCAGGGGCTCATGCCTGTAATCCCAGCACTTTGGGAGGCAGAGGCAAGAGGATTACCTGAGCCCAGGGGTTCAAGACCAGCCTGGGCAACTTGGTGAGACCTTCTCTCTACAATAAATTTAAAAATTAGCACACGCCTATGGTTCCAGCTACTAGGAAGGCTGAGGTAGAAGAATTGCCTGAGCCCTGTGGTGGCCATGAGCGTGCCATTGCACTCCAGCGTGGGTTACAGAGTGAGACTCCTACTCAAAAAAAAAAAGTTATCTCTATAACTTTATTGTTGTGCTTATGGGTCATAATTTTAGATATATAGACTAAGGGTTTTCATGTCTTTTTTAAAAGCCTCCTTTAATTTTCTATTGAACTGTCATGCAAAATCCCAGTATTTGAAACAAATGAAAAAAAAAAGCTGTTCTTTCTATCTCTGATTGAAGTTAGAGTTGGGGACTGGAAGTCACACCTTAATTGTCCATTCCTCTAAGCCCAAAGATACCCCATGAAGAATGTGTTTAATCATCCTTCAGTCAGTTTAATCAGTTCAGTCTTACCCAGCAAAAAATAAAGTATCAGAGAATAGTTTAATAACAGCAGGCTGAAAGCTAGTTCCATGTCTCCTGATTCATTTAGTGCTGGCTACCTTTCCACAGCATAGAAGTCATGGAATATATTTTATGTATATTCTAGGTCTATATTACATTCAATTTTATTACCAGCCATTTGCTTTGGAAATCTTCCCACCTTGTGTCTTTATCATTGTAGCACTTGAATAATGGAAAATTAGGAAATAATAAAAAGATCAATGATTGAAACTATGCTCTTTTTCCTGATTTCTTGCTTAATAAAAACAGTAAACATCCACTATCCTTCAATATTAGATTTTTGTATTTTTTTTAGTATGTTGAATGCTTGTAGACCCTTTTGTCTTTTTTACATAACAACTTTGTTGAAGTCTAATTCATATATCATAAAATTTACCAATTTAAAATGTATAATTCACCAAGTTGTGCAGCAGTCATCACAATCAAATTTAGAATATTATCATCACCCAAAAAAGAAACCCCATACCCATTAGCGTAAAATGGCATGGCACCTGCATTTTCATATTCCCCATTTCCTACCAACCTTCTTTTCCCCCAAACCTAGGAATTCATTAATCTACTTTCTATAGATTTGCCTCTTCTGGGCATTTAGTATAAAGCGAATTATACAATATTATGGTCTTTTATGGCTAGCTCTTTTCACTCAGCATAACGTTTTCACAATATCACCCATGTCATAGTATGTATCAAGTACTTCATTCCTTTTTATAGCAGAAAAATCATTGTGTGGTTATACCACATTTTGTTTATCTTTGTCAATTTATAGACATTTGGATTGTTTCTACTTTTTTACTATAACGAATACAACTACTATGAACATTTGTATATAAGTTTTTGTATGGACATAGATTTTCAATTTTCTTGGCTATATACCTAAGACTAGAATTGCTGGGTCACATGGTAACCCTATGTTTGACCTTTTGAGGAATTGCCACTATTGTCCAAAGTGGCTACACCATTTTACATTCCCATTAGCAGTGTATGAGGGTTCCAGTTTCTCCACATCTTCATTAATACATGCCTGTCTTTTTGTTTCTAGCCATTATAGTGGGTATGAAGTGGTATCTGATTGTGGTTTTGATTAGAATATAATTTTTCTGGTGACTAATGATGTTGAGCATCTTTTCGTGTGCTTATTGGCCAATTGTATATCCTCCTTAGTGAAGTGTCTATTCAGACCCTTTGCCAATTTTAATTGGGTTATTGGAATTATCTGGCCTCTTAGATATGTACATTAATGTTTTCATCACATTTGAGAAGTTTCAGCCATTACAGTCATTCCTTCATATCCACATGGGATTGGATCCAGGACCAGTACCAAAATCCATGGACAATCAGGTCCCTTTTTTTTTTTAATGTGGGGTACAATTCAGGGTCAGGTATACAAATGGTCATTATGCAGGTACCCTTGTTGAATCAAGTCCCTTTTACAAAATGGCATGGTCCTTGCATTTAACCTATGCATATCCTCCCATATACTTCACACTATTCCCAGATTACGTATTATACCTAACACAATGTAAATACTATGTAAATAGCTGCTATACTGTATTTTGTTTGTATTATTTTTATTATGTATTGTTATTTTTATTGGTGTCTTTTTCAAAGATTTTTGATCCGCAGTTGGTTGAATCTGTGGATGTAGAACCACAATTCAGAGGACCAACTGTATTTCTTTGAGTTTTTTTTTAGTTTTTTCTCATTGTTTTCTCCTGGTGCTCTCATTTATGTATGTTCATGCATTTATTGTTATCCCACATTTCTCTGAAGCTATCTTCAATTTTTTTAATTCTTTTTTTTCTTTATTCTCTGGATTGCATAATCTCTAATGATACATCTTCAAGTTCTCCGATTCTTTATTTTGTTAATTCATGCCTACTGTTGAGCTGCTCTAATGAATTCTTTATTTCAGTTATTCTTCTTTATAACTCCAGAATTTCCATTTGGAGTCTTTTTTATACATATATATAATTTCTCTCTTTTCATTATATTTTCTGTTTGATGAACATTGTCATCTTACCTTCTGTGACTTATTTAAGCATGATTCCTCTTAGTTCTTTGAACATACTTATAATTCTTGCTTTGTAATTTTTGTCTGTTAAAGCTGATATCTGAGCCCTACACGGGCAATTTCTGTTGCTTGCTTTTTCTCTGGTGTATAAGTCACACTTTCTTGTTTCTTTGCATGCCTTCTAATTTCTTTTTTTAAAACTAAATGTTTTAGGTAATATATTGTGGCAACTCTGGATACTGATTGCTCTCTACCTCCAGGGCTTTGTTTTGTTGTTTTTGTTGTTTGTTTATTTATTGACTTGGCTGAATTATTTTAGTAAATTCTTTCTTTCCCTGCTTCTACCCCCACCCCCTGGCAATATGAAGCCTCTGATGTTGCTCCTCAGGGCATGTGCAGTCATCCTGGCATGGCATTGGATTTAGCAGGGCTCTTCGTCTCTTTCGATGCGTCTGTTAGTACCACTCCCAACTCTTAGGCTCTACTGATTGCTCACTAATTGATCTCTTGTTTTTGACAGTACTCTGGAGCATAAATTGCTCCACAGTCTAACCCAATTAAAATGGGTCCTTTTGCAAGGGATAGTTTTTGAGGCAAGTCTTTGAGGGGTTTTTTTTTTTTTTTTTTAAAGACCCCAATAGGGATCTTCTTTGATGTCGTTTTCCCTGGTTCTTTCTGGAAAGCTAGCTGGCCTACAGTTTAGCTTGTTGCCCTCATGGAGCTACCAGCCTCCTCTTAATGCTTACTACCTAAATTTTCATTTATTTTTTCAAAGAGACTTGAGCCTCTCTACACTCTGAACTTCTCCACACTCTGCTTTAAATAAAGTCAGTTCCTTTGGGCAGAACTTTGGAGCAGTTTGTTCTTATGAACTGCCTCTTCCCCTGGGAAAATCTCCGAGCCTCTACTCTGGAGCTGAGGATGGGAACAATGGCACATTTTTCATAAAACAGAGTGGCACTTCTGCTTTATGAGCAGGACTTTGGGTAGGTACAGTATTGCCCCAGTATCCTCAGCCTGCTGCACCTAGAGCAGAGCCTCCACCCTATGAGTATGGCTGATGGAGAAAGGGAGCCGTACCTGCTTGGAATTTAGACACCTTCATTTGGAGTTTTTGTTCCTTTCTGTTTCCTCTCCTGTTAATATTCCCATTACACATGTGTTCTACCTTTTGTAGTTGTCCCACAGTTCTTGAATATTCTGTTCCTTTTGTTGTTGTTGTTTTCAGTCTTTTTTCTCTTTCTTTTCAATTTTGGAAAAGTTTCTATTGTCATAGCCTCAAGCTCAGAGATTCTTTCTTCAGCCAAGGACAGTTTACTAATGAGTCCACAAAGGCATTCATTTATTTTACGGTACTTTTTACCTTTAACATTTCTTTTTGATTCCTTCTTAGAATTTCCATCTCCTTGCTTACATTACCCATCTTTTATGTTGTCTACCTTTTCCATTAGAGCCCTTAGCATATTAATCATAGTTATTGGCTGGGCATGGTGGCTCATGCCTGTAATCCCAGCACTTTGGGAGGCAGAGGCAAGAGGATTACCTGAGACCAGGGGTTCGAGACCAGCCTGGGCAACTTGGCAAGACCTCATCTCTACAATAAATTAAAAAATTAGCTGGATGTGGTGACTCGTGCCTGTAGTTCCAGCCACTTGAAAGGCTGAGGCAGGATTGTCTGAGCCCCACAGGTCGAGGCTGTGGTGGCCATGAGCATGCCACTGCATTCCAGCCTGGGCAACAGAGTAAGACTCCGACTCAAAAAAAAAAAAAAATTATTTTAAATTCCCAGCCTGATACTTCCAACATCCCTGCAGTATCTGAATCTGGGTCTGGTACTTGCTCTATCTCTTCAAACTATGTTTTTCTTACCTTGTAGTTATACTTTGTCATTTTGTTGTTGTTGAAAGCTGGATTTGATATACTGAGTAAAAGGAACCGCAGTAAATAGGCCTTTAGTGATACGGTAGTGAGGTGTGGAGGGAGGGGACGTGTTCTTTAGTTCTCTATGACCAGGTCTCAATATTTTAGTGATCTTGTGCCCCTGGTCTGTGAACGTCACACATGCTTCTCAATCTCTCCTCCCCTCCTGGACAGAGGGAGGGGACAGAGGAAGGATATTTTCCTTCCTCCAAATCAGTTAGGCATTGATAAAACCCCAGCAGGTTAGGCCCTGGTTGTATAGATTCTTCCTGTTAATAAGAACAGAATGCTGTGGCTTATTTCAAGTTGATTATCTTTTTCTTCCTCCCCTCTGCTGGAAGCATTAGGGGATTTTTCTCTGATCTTCACTATGAGAACCTAATAGAATTCCTAGAGGTAAGTTTCAAAAGAATGTGGAGGGGTCCCAATATGAATGGATTGCCCTGGAGTTTTTAACTCTCAGACTTGCCTACACTAAGCCTCCAGCAATTTTTCAATTACACTTCAGGTTTTCCTATCTCCATACTGCTTCCAACAGAGAATTCTGCTCTAATAAGCTGTAATTCTTTGTATCTGCCTGCCTTTCTCTCCCAATTTTGAGGGCAGTAGTTTTGCCCTGTGACCTCACTTGTCAGAGAGATCTAAAAGGAGTTGTTGATTTTTCAGTTTGTTCAGCTTTTACTTCTTAGATGGAATGATGACTTCTAAGTTCCTTATATGTCAGACCAGAAACCAAGAGTCTCCTCATTTATTTTTAGTGTCTACACCATCTCTGATATTTGAACAGCTTATTTGTATCTATAAGGAAGATGTGTCTGACATAGCATTTAGTAAAGCTCTGATTGTTTAGAGTAATACTTCTCAGAGATCTCGGAATTATTGTCCATCCTGTGAATGTGAAATTAAATGAAATAGTATTATTTGACAAGAGACATAATTTGGAAGACTAGCTCTTAATTACTTTTTTAAAATCAGTTTTTTAGAATCTGTCTAGTTCTTCAAAAAAAAAAAAACTGAATGGTTTGTGTTCTCCATGCTTCTTTAAAAAGTTTGAAAATAGTTTCAATTTTACCTTCCATTTCATGTGTCAGCTCACTATAGTTAGCCTCCTGCCCCATCATGCCATCAGAATTGTTCTAGGTAAGGTTAAAAGTAACATTTTTGCTGCCAGGTCCAATTAGTTCTTTTTAAGCTCTTAATTGTGTAGCACACACTTGACAACTTCCTCCTCAAGATATTTTCTTCCCTTGGCTATGCGATGGCACCTTCTCCAGAATTCTCTCCCTCATCTGGGGTCACTTCTCAGTCTCTTTTGCCGATTTGATCTTCCCCTGCCTCTGTTTAACTTCTAGAAATGGACATTTCTTGGTGTTTAGACCTAGCCTCTGTTTTCCTTCCGAACTCCTTCAGTAGTTTCATTCATTCCTGTGGTTTTAAATCATCTGCATGCCCATTCTCAAACTTATAGCTCCAGCTTGGCCCTTTCTTCTGTTTTCTCCACTGGAAAGTTTTCTGTAACCCAGAAAAATTTGTGCCTAAAAATGATAGGAAAAAAACATTATAAAATATTAATAGTGGTGAAATTAAAGACTTATTAAGTTGGTGCAAAAGTAATTGTGGTTTCAGACTGTGAATTTTAAATCATTATAACTAGGCTCAACCACATCTTTATTAATCAAAATAGAAACTATTACAATCAACGTATTTTTGCCAATGAGAAATAAGTTTGTTTATTCCTATAGCATAAAAAATCTGTGCTTTGGGATTCAGTGAACTCTTGGAAAGCATTTTCTACAGCCTGCTGGTTGTGGAAGCATTTTTTCTGCAGAAGTTGTCAAGATATTTGAAGAAGTGATAGTCAGTTGGCAAGAGGTCAGGTGAATATGGCGGATAAGGCAAAAGTTTGTAGCCCAATTTGTCCAACTTATGAAGAGTTGGTTGTGCAACATGCAGTCAGGCATTATCATGGAGAAGAATTGGGCCCTTTCTGTTGACCAATGCTGGCAGCAGGTGTTGCAGTTTTCAGTGCATTTCATTAATTTGCTGAGCACACTTCTCAGATGTAATGGTTTTGCTGGGATTCAGAAAGCTGTAGTGGATCAGACTGGCAGCAGACCACCAAACAGTGACCATGACCTTTATTTTTTTGGTACAAGTTTGGCTTTGGGAAGTGCTTTGGAACTTCTTCTCAGTCCAACCACTGACCTGGTCATTGCCAGTTGTATACAATCCACTTTTTGTCACATATCACAATCTGATCGAGAAATGGTTTATTGTTGTTGCATAGAATAAGAGAAGACAACATTTCGAAACGATATTTTTTTTTATTTTCAGTCAACTCATGAGGCACCCACTTACTGAGCTTTTTCACCTTTCCAGTTTGCTTCAAATGCCGAATGACTGTAGAATGGTCGGTGTTGAGTTCTTCGGCAACTTCTAGTGTAGTTGTAAGAGGATCAGCTTTAATGATTGCTCTCAATTGGTCGTTGTCGACTTCCAGTGGCTGGCCACTATGCTCCTCATCTTCAAGGCTCTCATCTTCTTTGCAAACCACCACTGCACTGTACGTTCATTAGCAGTTCCTGAACCAAATGCGTTGCTGATGTTGTGAGTTTTCTCTGCTGCTTTACGACCTATTTTGAACCCAAATAAGAAAATCGCTCGAACTTGCTTTTTGTCTAACATCATTTCCATAGTCTAAAATAAATATAAAATAAACAGCAAATAATAAGTCATTAGCAAAAACATAAAGTGAGAAATGAACATTAAAATGATGTGTAACATAACCACATTTATTTAAGAATATATTCCAATATCAAATGGCAAATATCAACAATGCAAAACCACAATTACATTTGTACCAACCTATTTTTCTTCTATTTTCTTTTCCTTTATTTGAGGAGATTTCTACAGATTTTTTGTAGAACTCTTAAGTTTGCAAAGTGTTCTTAAATATTTAACCTCATTTTGATGCCCTCAACAACTGATCTTAAGCTCCTACAATCTAAATGTCAGCTCATAACTGAACTACCAAGCTAGGAAGTCACTATTCTGTCAGGTGTCTTTGTGTTGTACCATGCCATCTCATTTGAAACAGAATTTTTAAATCTTTATGACATTTGCCTGTGCTCTGGCTATTAGGCAGTTACTTATAGTGTTAACTTTAACCTTGCAGGTGGATTTGACATGGAAGTAAAAGGTTGGGGTGGAGAAGATGTTCATTTATATCGAAAATACTTAC
Organism: Cephalopachus bancanus; assembly: GCA_027257055.1. Taxonomy (NCBI): domain Eukaryota; kingdom Metazoa; phylum Chordata; class Mammalia; order Primates; family Tarsiidae; genus Cephalopachus; species Cephalopachus bancanus. The sequence continues at coordinate 263,880 of JAPVLO010000184.1, read as the reverse complement.
ATGGTGAACTTATTGTGATTCGGACTCCAGTTCCTGGTCTTTTTCACCTCTGGCATGAAAAGCGCTGTGCTGATGAGCTGACCCCTGAGCAGTACCGCATGTGCATCCAGTCCAAAGCCATGAATGAGGCCTCTCACTCCCACCTAGGAATGCTGGTCTTCAGGGAGGAAATAGAGACGCATCTTCATAAACAGGCATACAGGACAAACAGTGAAGCTGTTGGTTAACGTAGTCATTAATGTGTTACAACCTGAACCACAAACCAGCACTATTTATTTAGCCTTAATTCTAATTCCAAATGCAGTGCCTCTTTCAGCGAAGACATATTTATTTGTCATGTTCTTTCTAACACAACTTTAGCAATTCAACTTGATATGAGAAGGAAAAAGTGTTTCAACACAAGGCCTGTTTTGTGAGAACACTGCATTATGGAGTAATGGACAAATTGAAATCTGTTGTTTGTCCCAAAAGCTGTTTTGAGTTAGTTTCTACCTGGTGCCCGTGTTCTGAGTGCATGTGGGATTTCATGGTGTTCTGACTGCATTTGGGTGGAGGGATGGAATGTGCTAGGCTGGTGATGGTGCGTGGGGAGCAGCACATTCCAACAGAAGAGATGGAGTGTTATGGATATATAGTGTGTGGGCAGATATTTTTACCTGCTGACTACTAAGTTAGCCTGCTTGATTTTTAAATGAACAGCTTTGGTTGATAGCTTGAAGAATTCTCTTTCACTGAAGCAGAGGATAATTAAGTGACATATCTGAAATCCCCACTCAAGAGAAGGCAAAAATCAAAACCCTTTAACTTAATGTTGCTTTGCCCACTGGATGTCTGTTTTTAAACAAATGCCATAATAATAGAAAATCAAGAATCTATGTCTTAATTAAAAATGTAATATGCTATTATATTATCATCTTGTTCAGGATTAGTAGTCAAAGTTGCCGTAGACTGTTTTGAATAAACAGGAAAAACATGGGAACATTTTTAACAGAACACTTAATTATGTTGAGGTACAAGATAGATCCTAGCTGTGTCTGAGAACATCAGTTTATGTGAGCCAACTACATTAGGGCCTGCCTGTGGTGGCTCAGAATACATGAGCATAGCATAGTTTTGTTTGTTGCTTTGTATTTTCTCATTTAGCATGGATCCATATGTATTTATTATCCTTTTTTTCTAATACGTTAATATATGCTACATCTGTATTTGCATTATTGTAATACTTTGAGTTAAAAGAGAGTACACTGTGGGGAGAAAAAACAAACAATTTAATGAGGTATACCATAAGATCACTCTGATTGAAGAAAAAGGGAAGAGGGAGGGAAAGATAGTCTCAATAGAAATCTGAATTACATAATATTTTATAGAGACATATATTACTTGAATATAGACTGTTTTAATTGAGGTATAAATTATATTAATGAGACAAAGTAAATAAGAAATTATATTCAGATAAGACTGTATTATATTATTTATCACACATGAATCTTTTGCCATCAAGTCAATTTCTAGATCCAGAAATTGGAGATAAGGTAAAAGGCATGCATAAATTTTTTTAGCTCTTGGCTCTTAAAAGGGACCTTTATTTAATTATATTTGTACATAAGCCCCTGAAAATTCACAGAAGAATTGTTAGTCTTTTTTCTCAATAAATCATATTATCTGAAATATTACAAATTACAAATTTCGAGGTGCTATGTGAAATCTGTTTTACAATAACTCTTAACTATTCTTACAAACTTTAAGTTGGGATAATGTTTAGAGATTTTAAAAATGTTCTCTGCTAAATAATTCAGGCCATATCTCCTTTTATATCAATTATTTATTATAAAACCACTGAATTATGGTATTTAAAGTGAGAGAACTTATTTGTAAAGATAAGTTGCATCTTGTTTTTTGAGAGAATCAAATGATTTTACTTTTGTTGTTTTTTTAAACTATCTTTTATTTAAAGATGGAAGCTAAGCAATGGAAACATTAGTATGTTTTTGACATTAAATGGTACCAATAAAGTATTTTATTACCAAAAGTCAAATGAAAATGTAATACATTTTTATTGTAAAATATAAATACAGGAAAGTATATAACATGTAATTGTTAACTTTAAAGAATAATAAAGCAAACATCGGTGCACCAGCTACCCAGATTAAAATAAGGGGTGTTACCAGTGACCGCCCCCTGTGTGCCTAGACCCAATAACATACCCTCACCCTTTCTATAATAGTCACTATCTGATTTTGTGATAATTTTTCACTTTTTTCATAATATTTTTTCCAATTGTATATGTGTCTCTGCCCAATATACTGTTTAGTTTTGCCTGTTTTCGAATTTATATACATTATTAATCTTATTATTCTCTTTGTTTCATTCAGTGGTGTTTTTGAGGTTCAGGCATGTTAATCTCAAAATTATTCATTGTTCTGTAGGGGTGGAAGAACTTCATCCTCTTAGCATCCTGGCTGGGTCTGAGAATTAATTTGACTTAGGATAGATTAACAGGAGAAAAGCATACAAATTTATTTAATACGAGCTTTAATTGCACATGAGCCCTCATAAAGAAATGAAAACCCAAATAAGCAGTTAGAGTCAGTTACTTTTATACTGAATTAGATAAAGAATAATAAACTGAAAATGTGATTAAATTATGTGAACTGGCTTTAAAAAAATAAGAGTTATTCTACCAAGGTTTGTATGATATTCTCTTGGTCTCAAACTTCTCATAATTGAAGATAATGATGTTTGTTGCCTTTCCTTGTAGTACAAGGAGAGTGTCTTTCACATGGGACTCCATCTTCTGCCCTTAAGAACCAGCACAAAGGTCAAAATGTCTTTTTAACCTGATGTTTTTCAAGTGTCCTTTTTTTTTTCTTAGTAGGAGTCTCACGCTCACAGCCATCACAGCCTCAACCCGTTGGACTCAGGTGATCCTTCTACCTCCAGCCTTCCTAGAAGCTGGAACCACAGGTGCACACCACCATGCCCGGCTAATTTTTTTATTTATCGTAGAGCTGAGGTCTCGCCAGGTTGCCCAGGCTGGCCTCAAACCCCTGGCATCAGGCAATCCTGTCGCCTTTACCTCCCAAAGTGTTGGGATTACAGGCATGAGTCACCACGCCTGACTTTTCAAGTATCTTTAACTTAAATAGTCAAATGCCAGAATAGTATGCTTTAATAAACCCCTTCAGTATAAATATACTGCCATACTTATTAATTCTATTGTTGGTATGTATTTGGGTTGTTTATAGTTTTTTGTTTTTTGCTTTTGCTATACACGCAGTGTTATCACCATTATACATGTCTCTTATAAGTGTGCTAGAATTTCTCTAGGAGTAAAAATGATGAGCCATAGGTTGTGTGCATGTTTAACTTTTTAAAGTGGACCACCTTCCAGCACTGGGTGAGAGCTCATTCGCATTCTTGGCAATATTTAATTTTGGAGGACTTATTAATTCTTGCCAATTTAGTGGGCATTAGGCATGAATCATAGCTATTATAATTTACATTTCTGGTCTTTTTGCCCATTTTTACCAGTTCATAGGAATTCTTCACATATTCTGGATACCAATTCTTTTGGGTTAAATGTTTGCAGATATTTTCTCCCAGGGTGTGGCTTGTCTTTTCCCATTCTTGATGGTACTTTTGATGAATAAAAATTAATGTGACTAATCTTTTTTATTTTACTTTTTTCAATAGAATTTATTTTTTAGAGCAGTTTTAGGTTCACAGCAAAATTGAGCAGAGGGTACAGAGTTTCCTATACCCCCTGCCCACACATATGCACAGTTTTTTCATCAATGTTCTGCACCACAGTTGTATATTTGTTATAATCAAACACATCATTATTGCCTAAACTCCATAGTTTACGTTAGATTTCACTCTTGGTGACATACATTCTATGAGTTTATATAAATGTGAAAGGACATTTAGCTACTGTTACATTATCATACAGAATAGTTTCACTACCCTAAAAATGCCCTGTATTCTGATTTTTATCTCCATTACCTAGCTGCTGGCAACCACTGATGTTTTGAATGTCTCTGTAGTTCTACCTTTTCCAGAATGTTATGTAGTTAAAATCACATAGTACATAGCCTTTTCAGATTGGCCTCTTTCACTTAGTGATATGCATTTAAGTTTCTTCCATTTTTTTATGACTTGATGGCTCATCTCATTTTAGCAGTGAATAATATTCCATTGTCTGAATGTATTATAATGTACCCATTCACCTATTGAAAGGCATCTTGATTACTTCCAAGTTTTGACAATTACCAATAAAATTGCTATAATTATCGATGTGCAGGTGTTTTGTATGGACATAAGTTTTCAGCTCCTTTGGTCAAATAACAAGGAACACAATTACTAGATTGTATGATAAGAATGTTAGTTTTCTAAGAAATCACTAAATGGTCTTCTGAACTGGCTGTACAAGCCAAGTGCAGTGGCTCATGCCTGTAATCCCAGCACTTTGGGAGGCCAAGACAGGAGAATTGCTTGAGCCTGGGAGTTTGAGACCAGTCTGGGCAACAGTGAGACTTCATCTCTACAAAAAATACATAAGTTATCTGTGTGTGGTGGCATGCGTCTGTAGTCCCAGATACTCAGGAGGCTGAGGCAGGAGAATCCCTTGAGTCCAGGAGGTCAAGGCTGCAGTGAGCCAGGATGGCACCACTGCACTCCAGTCTGGGGGTGACAGTGAGACTCTCTGATAGATGATAGATGGATGGATGATTGATAGATCGATCGATAGATAGATAGATAGATAGGATAGATAGGATAGATATGTGTATGTAGTGACTGTGCCATTTTGCATTCCTACCAGCAATGAATGAGAGTTCCTGTTCCACATCCTTGCCAGCATTTGGTGGTATATTCTCGAATTTGGCATTTCTAATAGTATCTCATTTTAAAATGCATTTACCTGATGCCATATGATGTGGAGCATATTCTCATATGCTTATTTTCCATCTGTATATGTTTTTTGGTGTAGGTTTCTACTTTTTATTACTGATTTATGATCTCATAATAGGAAAGGATTTCTTAAAGATATTTTTATATATTCTCTGGATCTCCTACATAGCTTTGCATTTCTCAGTTAGGTCTTTAAGTGAAGTGGAATGAATTTTTGTGTATGATGTGAGGTAAGGATTGCTTTTCACTTTTTTCCAGCACTACATCCATGCTTGACTTACTGATCTGCAAAACCACTGTGTCATCTGCCAGATGTCCCTGCATGCATGAGTCTGACCCTGGGCTCTCTTCTGTTCCATTATTTTGTCTATCATTGCATTAGCATTACTATAACTTCATGCAAGTCGATATCCGGGACACCTTGTCCACTTGCCTTGTTCTTAAAGATTGTCATGGAGCAGCAGAGAGCATTCTTGCTGTTGTCCTTGCATGAACTTTATATGGACATGAACTTTATATGGGAAGATTTATTTTTTTTAATGAGTAGTTCAATTTATTGTACCCTTCACAATGTATCTTTCCTTTAATAAATCTGCCTCTTAGGTTTAAAAAAAAAAGATTGTCATGGTTTTTCATAGCCTTTGTACTTTCATATGAATTTTAGAATAAGCTTTTTAAGTTTCACAAAAACTGTTATGAATTTGATTGGAATCTTACCGAATCTATAAGATCACTTTGGGGAGAACTGGCATCTTTATGATATGTCATCTTCCAATCCTGGAACATGACATACCTCTCTATTTAGGTTTTTATTGTTCTTCAATTAAGTTTTATCATTTTTGACACAGTGGACTCACAAGTATTGTTTTTTAGATTCTTAATAAGTACTTTGCATTTTTTTTGTTATTGTATCTGTCTTTCATTTCTATTGTCTGTTGCTGGTTTTCAGTAATCATTGAATTTTGCATATTAATTTTTGTGTTCAGAAATCTAGCCCGAAACTGTTAATTCTAGTAATATATTTCTCATTTATTTTACATTTTTCCTGTTATACATGTAAATCTCTATGAATACTGAGAATTTTGTTTCTTTTCAATTTTTAGATCTTTATTTTTCTTGTCCTCCTGTGCTTGTTAGGATTTGTTGTACAGTGTTGATGAAAGTGGTCATAGTGAGCTCCTTGGTATATTTCTTATTTCAAAGGCAGTACTTTCAGAGTTTCATTAGTAAGTGCAGGGTTTGCTGGAGGTGTTTTTGTAAATACCCTTTTTCATGTTAAGAAAGTTCCTTTCTGGCCAACTGTAGTGGCTCATGCCTGTAACCCTACCACTTTGGGAGGCCGAGGTGAGAAGATTGCTCGAGCCAGGAGTTCAAGACCAGCCTTGTTGGGATTTTCTATTAAAGTTATGCTAGCTTATAAACTAAGTTACAGACGTTCCTTCTTAACTGTTTCTAGAAAAGTTCTGTAAAACTGGAAGTATTTTTTTCCTTGAATATTTGGCAGAACTGCCTGAAAGCCACCTGGGCATGAACTTTATATGGGAAGATTTTTTTTTTAATGAGTGGTTCAATTTATTTAATAATTGTAGAACTAAGATCCTGTTTTTTCCAGAGTCCACTTTGAGTTATTTGGGGTAAATTTTATACTTTCTATGAATTTATACTGATAAATTTGAAAATTTTGCACAACTTTCTTGGTTTCCAGCAGGTGAGCATTTAGTCTCTTATGCTGCCAGAAATGGACAGGTGCATAATTTACTTTCTTATGCTCCTCACAGCACTGTTGCTGAACAACTTAGCATTCTTGCTGAAAACTTGTACCTGAGTGTCCTGGTGCTGTTGGGGTATTTGATAGCCCCTCACCTTCTTCACAGTATTATGACTTCCTTTTTGGGAATAAAGATAGAAATTGTGTTAACATGATCTAAACTGGCCTGTAGGTGGATTGTAGGTTTTACCTTTAGAAAGTAGTTTTGAATCCCAAATTTGTGGGAAGTTTTTTTCCCATTTATGTTTATATACTGGTTGAATGTAACACTTAAGTGACTCTTTGGTGATTTTAGCATATCTTTGTATTGGCCAGGACTTCAGGTGTTTCATTGGGGGGCTTATCTTTTCCTGAAAACTGCTGCCTTTTGGCAGAAGTGCTACTCAGCTTTATCAGGGCACCACGGCCTGAGTGAACCAGTCCATGGTGAACACTGTGCCAATGACCAGGCGGGCACCACACTCTGTGTCATCTACCATTACAGCAACCTCATGAGAGAGATTATCTTAATTTTTGTTTTAGTCATGAGAAAATGAAGACTAAATAAGGTAAATAACTTGTCCAAGCATCTCTAGCTGGGAACTGGAGACCAGGACTCAAATCCAGGTAGATTAGCTCTCAATTCCCTGCTCTTACACTGTGGCCTTGTTTTGCCTCCCTGAAGCATGCGGCCTGTTTTATGCACAGGTGTAGTAGGTGTGTGTCACAAGTGATGTTTGTCACAGAAGTCTTGATCACTTAGTAGAGATCCTTAGCTTATCATGCTACCACATCTGATGCTCTGACATTGATTTGTTTCTGAAACATTTGAGGTGAAAGATGACATTCAGCCATCCCACCAGGCTGTGAGGAACAGCGCTCTGTGCTGGTCATGGGACAGCTATGGTGAATGTGGCTTCTTCACAGAAAGAGCCCCAGATGCTGACAGACCTGCCACAGGCATGGCCCCAAGGAGGCAGAGCCACTCGCTGGGGAAGACCTCGGGCTCCTACAGAATAGCCAGCATTTCCTAGGTGTGTGCAGCTGGGTTGTGACTGTGGTGGAGCATGGTGTGCTTAGGCTATGCCTAAGGAGGGGTCCCTGGGAGTGGTGGGCTCTAAGGGACTGGAGCCCATACACAGACCCTCACCTACCTGCTGCGAGCCAAGCTGGAATCACCTGTCTTCCTGATTTAGCAGGTGTGAAGTGGGGCCTAAGAACATATATTTCAAACAAGTTCTCAGGGACCCACATTTGAGAACCCCTGCCTTGGAGTCACTGCCCTTGGGCAAAGAGAGGTCCAGAGAGCTTGCCTGGCACACCCTGCTCAAGTTCATAACCAGGGCACACACCAAGTTATGTGCTGCCCTTCTTCAGCTGAAGTAGGTGGACACTTCCAAAAATAACTTCACCAAGAAATTAGGGAAGATATTGGATTTAAAAGCCCCCAAAGTAGTATCATCACCGAAAGCTCAAGCATCTTCACCAGTGTCCCCCTTTGCTCCACAAACACCTGAGCATCTATTATGCACCATCCGCGGTGCATAATATAGTGGCCACAAGCTATTTAAACATAGCCAATTTCTCAGTCATATTGGCCACATTTCAATGCTCAGTGCCCACGTCAGTGGGTCCCATAATGGACAGTGCAGATACAGGACATTCTTTCACCCCAGAAAGTTTTCTGTCGGGCAGCGCTGATCTTGTGGAAATGACAGACACTGAGCACATTAGAAAAGATGAGCTGAGTTACCTCTGGGTAAGGCTCTGCAAGAGCTGTCAAGGACCTCACCCAGCCTGAGTCTTGTCAAAATCGGGAATGGGCAGGCTGAAGGAGCAGGGGGGAGTTATAATTCCCATTCTGATGCCTCATTTCTTTAGTTCCCTAGCTCTCGTGTACCCCTCAATAAATCCCTCTTTGGTGCTCCTGTATGACTCATCACAATAGATGCAGCCCCCTCTAGACCTGTGTTTTTGCAGCCTGTTCTGCAGGAAGAGGTCCACAGGGGCTCCCCAACCTCCCCAGTCCTGGAGGAGACATCTGACTAGCCCTGCAGTAAAGGAGCCCTTATGGTCTGGCTTAACTGGGTGTCCCAAACTTACGTGGCCATGCAGTACAGCAGCTAGTGATACCTTTTTGGAGTTCACGCTGAGGAAATCAGGACTAGAAGGCCTCTCCTTCCTGTACAGCTTTTTCTAGTCTTGCATTATTCAGTGGAAAGCTCTTTGTCAGAATGTGTTGCCAACTGCAGTTGAAAGTCCCTTGCCCAGTCCTTCCTGGGAAGGCCATGGTGGGCTCGACAGCTTCATCCTCCTTCCCAGCCCAGGCAGCTCGTGCCCGCTGCCAGTAGCAGGGCTATCCCCTTCACCACACACACACACACAGCAGGCAAGAGAGGGCAGCGACGTGTTCTTTTATTGATGCAAGTACGTCCAGTCACACCAAAACTGACATCCTGCATTATGGTACAGCTTTATACTCAGAGTTCACCTCAAATATCAAAACATCAAATTCAGGGGATGTATCAAATTGGGAAAGGAAAATAGCAGACATAGACACCGTTTCAAGTAGGTACTAGAACTGATCACCCGTGAAGTGCACGTGGATGTGAAGGCTCTTTAACACGTGTACAGAAAACGTTCTAACGCTATATTCCAAATATATATTCTCAAGTTTTAAGCCTTTATCTCAAAGACATAAACAAAGCAATATGTACCATCAATATACAATCTGTACTAACTAGAATGTCAGAAAAGTGCAAACACACTGTGACAATACAGTGTTACTATTCTTGCTCCACCTAGGGCCTCAGTGGCGTCTGCAGCGGGCCCAGGGCTGCTTCCTCCCCAGGCCCAGCCTGCCCGTCTCCAGGCTTTTCCAGGAGCTTTGGAAGTTAGGACCTAGCCCATCCTTGCCCTATCACCTAAGGCTCCTGCTGAAGCCAGGTGTGCGAAGAGGGACGAGGGTGAGGAGTCCTGCGAGAGAGATGGTCAGCGTGGATAGCCACCACTGGCTTTCTGAGGGAGAGGTGTCCTGTGCCACAGTCTGTAAGGCCCAGGGCTCATGCCAGGAAGTCAGATGTGGAAAATGGAGTGTGCTCCTCTAGCTTGGGTGTAGAAAAAGACCTCCCAGTGTTGGGCAGTTTTATCTGAATGGATGGCTGGCCGAGTTTTCTGTTTCCAGTTCCAATTAGGGGCACCTCCCACCCAGAGCGGGAGGAGGGCAGTCCACTAGAACACTGGTTTATGAGCTGCTGCCCTTCCCTCTGCAATGGTTTCAAGACCCGCTCTAAATGTCACCGTCCTGGAGTAGGCTCCGTATCCTCTTCTCACAGCTCAGTGTGTCTTTCAGTTACAGCCCAGAAAACGGACAACTCTATACCTCCCTCCCTTACTTTATCTTAGGTTTCCTCTTTTCTAAAATGCAGTTGAAGAACAATTTGCCAGACACAATCTCACAGAAAATATGCTGCCAGGTGTCCCCTGCCCCACCCTGACCCCACAAATCCCTGATAGAGGAAAATGAAAATGTAAACTTTGGAAAGCCCGTACTCAAAGGCTCACTTCCAGAAGTGTGCAGACACAACCTCCCAGCCACCCCATGCTCCTGCTGGAGCCTCACAGCCCAAGCTCCTGAGGGCAGGTGCCTCGTGGCCGTGGCTGGAGCAGGGTTCACTGCAGCTCGAACAGTGGAGCAGGAAGACCAGACCCCAGTACCCTCTAAGGCACTAATCCCGACATTAGAGACACTAGCTGGAAAGGCGTTCGAGCAGGCAGGGCTCACGTTGGTTTTGGTTGGGTTTTTTAAAATATTTTTTTCATAAGATGTTAATAATCAAAAGTAGAAAATAAAAATCTACATTTCATTAGAATAAGATGTTATCATGGATGCCATCTCCCATGATACTCTTTCCCCTACCCATTCCCAAAGCAGGGCCCTGCCCTGTTATTTAAAATAAACAAAAAAACTTTGTAAGTGCCAAAGGTTGATGCATGAAATAATTACCATTTTTTTCTCATAAAAGTTATATACAAAATTGACCCCAACCAGTGAGGCCTCCTCATCTCAACCCATAACAATCAAGATTTAAACCCGGTTCGTGCATGTGCTTCATCCAGCGTCTGCAGGCTGCATCCACCTCAGGCTCTGTTAAGGAGGGTGGTCCTAAAGGTGGACAGGGAACAGGCATACTCAGGCCCTGGGAAGGCCCCACCCTGCTAAGGGAGGGCTTGGATCCAAACCCAGGCCTCAGCCTCCCACCAGCCAGGGCCTGGTGCCTGGCAGTCCTGCATCGGGGGCATGGAGGTGGCCTGGGCCCCATTTCAGAGGGGCAGATCCCCGTGCCAACCCCTAGTCCTCCCCCTTCCTTGCACACTCAGGCATCCCCAGAGCTCTCCTACCTGAGGGTCTTCCAGCTGTCCTTTTCCATGTGGTTCTCGGGACCTTCACTTTCAAAGGAGGCGATGAAGAGAGCTAGAGATGGGAAAGCCCCTCAGAACCCTTGTCTAGGGGTGCAGTCAGGCCCAGGACAGAGGGACAATGACCTCTGGCCAGCACACAGGTCTCTGCTTCATGGGGCTCTAGGGCTGCCTGCCGGGGACTTGGGAGGTTCTTCATTCTGCAGCACCCCTGCTCTGACTCCATCTGGCCTTCTCGAGTGACCTCTGGAACCTGATCCTCTTGTCCTTCTTGGTCCCCTTCCCACAACCTACCTCATGCACACTCACCCCACAAGCTGAGCCAGCCCCAGTGTGGCATGGAGTGGCCAGCCCCATGGCTGGCCCTGAAGGGCACAGGGCCTGGACAGAGAGTCAGGTGGGGAAGGGGCCGTGCTGCATGGGGAAGCAGCCCTCACCTTCCTCGCTATAGACGGGTGCCGTGAGCAGGTAACTCTGAATCTTCTTGTCCTTCTCGAAGGGACACTCTACCTGCGTCCATGTCATGAATTCGTGGATCTGTCTGGAGATCTCCCAAAATTTCTGAAGGGGCAGAAGACCAACTGATACTCATCTGTCACCTTAAACTCCAAACCCTTGGTGCAGGGGACACACAGGTTTGGCCTCATCTGCTGCTCACTTCACTGGTCCCAGTGAGATGGGACAGTGGCCCTGTATGCCTGACCACGAGGTCGTAGTGGCAACCTGTGTGGCATCAGAGCCAGCAAGGGTCCCCTGAGGCCACTCTGTCCAGCCATCTGCCCAAGCCATCAGGCTGACAGCAGGGTCTGTGTCTTCCTGAGCAGGAACCTGAAGAGGGCCCCACCAACAACTCCAGCCTGAGGCAGGTACCTGGCCACACCCAGCTTCGCAACACCACCCAGAATGTGTCCTGTCCTCCCGTTCTGGGGCCTGTGGATAGATCCACAGCTCCCATCCACCCCTTACCTTCGTGAGGTGGGCATCTGGCAGCCTGGTACCCCTACACCTGCCCAGTCATTTTTGTCCTACCCTCCTATCTTCAGCCAGGTGCCCTTAGCCCCACGAGGCAGGTTCTTCACTTCCATCTGGGATTCTCTGCCACCTCCTCAAGTCTCTTGCCTAAATCCCTCCTGACCCTCAAATTCCCAGAGATGGCTCCTTCTCTTTCTGGTAGGGGCCTGGGTAAATACACTTCCTGTGACTCTAAGCTCTGTGGCCAGTTCATCCACCTAGAAATGCAGGGTGTACACTTTACACTTCAAGGTCAAATAGCACCCCTGACCCATCCTGGTGTTTTCAGTCCTAAAGGTCCTTCCAGACCTCAGGCAGGGCTCAGGAAACCCACAGGCCCTGCCACAAGGCCACAGCCTGCCAGGCAGCTACAGTGACATGGTGCCATGTGTCCCACCCCATGCTGGAACAATGGGGGCTAAGCTCACCTTGAAGTTAACGTGCCCATTGGGCAGGTGGTTGGTGTGGATTTTGTGCAGAAAGTAGATGTCCTTAACAAAGAGGTTGAACACAGGGATGACGATTTTCTCACGGCTGCTGTTGGCCATCTGGGACCTCTGTGTGGCCCCCTGCAGGGCTGTGCGGTAGTTGCAGAAGTTGCTGGATGGGTCCATGTGGTGCTGTGAGCACAGGGAGGACCTGATGAGCATCTGAGCCTATGCCCCCCAGACCTGCTCAGGACACCCCTCTGCAGAGCAGAAGGCAGAAGATGAAGAAGGCACCTGCCCCCAGGCAGCCCTGGAGTGAGTGCAGGGAAGGGGAAGCCCAAAAGTACCTGGCTGAGCTCCAGAGCTTCCAGGTTTGGGTCCTGAGTCCTCTGGAAAGCTGTAAAGTGTCACTGCCCTTCCTGCCACTCCCAGGTCTCACCATCCTTCCTTCAAGTCTTTCCTTTGGGCCGGGCTCAGTGGCCCAGCCTGTAATCCCAGCACTTTGGGAGGCTGAGGCGCGTGGATTGCCTGAGCCCATGGGTTTGAGACCTGCCTGGGCAACTTGCAAGACCTCATCTCTACAATAAATCAAAAATTAGCCAGGCGTGGTAGCACACACCTGTAGTTCCAGCTTCTTGGAAGACTGAGGCAGAAGGATTGCTGGAGCCCATCAGGTCGATGCTGGGTGACCGTGAGCGTGCCACTGCACTCCAGCCTGGGTGACGGACTAAGACTCCAACTCAAAAAAAAAAACAACAAAAAACTTTCCTTTGCTCCTCTCCTTATACCAACACTTCTCAGACCTGACCAGATAAGACAGAAGTGTTTTGCAAAAAAGTGGATTCTGTGATCAAATACATCTGGGCGAGATTGCAGATGAACTCATTTGCCTGCCTCTGGGCCACAAAGATGTGGTCCAGGACCAGGAAACATCAACCAAGGAAAAGGCTGGTCAGCATCATTCAGCTTAGGACTTACAGGCTCCATTTTGCCAAACTCCTCATAAAGTACTCTCCAGAACTTGCCTCAGGTGATGTCCAGTCTGCCTGAAGTAGCCAAAGAACTCAGCCAGCACGGCAGGTTGAGGGAGAGGACGCCAAGCATGGTGGGTAGCACCCACCTCTGCTGTTGGGACCCCTCAGGCCAATGTGGAATGAAGGTGCAGCTCAAGACTATAGGAGGGGCTTGGGTGCCTACCTCCAAGACATCGAACTTGGCTGTCTTGACTTTGGACCACGTTTTCTTCAGCCGTGCCACGGGACTGAGGTTCATGCCAGCTGCAGGGGACAGCAGGCAGGGGTCAGGGCCTGGAGACAGGCCAAACAGCAGCCCCCACCACCAGGCACCTGGGAACTCACAGATGATGGCCATCATGGAGTTAAAGTTCCCGATATTGAAGCACTCCCGGGCCACATCAATGAAGAACTCTAACATGCGGGTCCGGTGCTTCTTCTTCACCACCTGGAAGGCAACAGGACGGCCTAAGTATGGCCCCACCAGAGGCCACAGGGGCTGGAGCCACTGAACAGAGGGGCAGGGAGGACCTTGGGACTTGGCTATGGTGGTCCCTGTCCCTAATCCTAACCCTAACCCTAACCTAACCCCAACCCTAACCTGAACACGTGCCCTACCTGTGCTCAGGTTTCTCAGCCATAAAAAGGAAGGTGTCGTCTGCCCTAGAACAGGCAGGAAGAATGATGCTGGGCACAGAGGAAATACTCCATGGACAGAGTGTCTGTGGTCATTTAAGGAATCATTGTAGGTAGGGGGAAAAGGGTGGGAGGTATCACTAAGGCCCAGGCAATGGAGACTTCCACATTTACTTTTATAGTTCCATTACCTAACTTTGGGTGGGGCAGCAGTCAAAGCCTCTTTGGGTATGGAGACAGGCGGCCACCCACCATGTCTGCCATGGGCGCTTACCCGGCACACTTCAGTGGCCACCAGCATGCTCAGGCAGTTGAACCAGTTGTCGTAGGCCTCCAAGCTGTAGGTCTTGGTCAAGTCCCCTCGGCACTGGGAGGACACAGCAGGTCACAGGGAGCCTGAAGGACCCTGGTTGGACAGCTCAGTCCCCATGGCTGGCTCTGGTATTCAAAGCTGCGACTTGGCCTGCCCCCACAGCAGCCCAGATCATACTGGCTACCCACTTCAGGGCGAGGCTGTCAGTCCAGGCTGGCTCCCCATCCCCAAGCTGAGCCTGTGCTGCCCCCCCAGCACACATTGCCCTGTGTGGTCATCTGAGACCTACTGGAGCAGGCGCCAGGAGGACCAGTGCCGCATCCATCAGGTCATGGCCCAACACTCCAGAGGCACTTGGGGTGTGCTAGGTGGACCCACATCCACTCTGCATGGGAGTTCAGGTTCTGCCAGACAGCACCAGCTGAGAGGCCCAGAGTGTGCCATGGGTCTCAGCCCACTCACCCTGTGGTTGTCCAGGGAGTCCATGTGGCTGATGATCTGCATCAGGTCCTCAGGGTGAATGCTGCTGACCCTGTCCTGGAGGTGGGAGACAACACCGGGAGAATGACAGCCCTCACCCCCGGAAGGGAGGGAACAAAACTGCACAGGAGTATGGGGACGCTGAGGGGCCTACTCAGCCCCCTGCCCCTTGCCTCCTCCTAGGCCAGAACTCTATCCTAGGGCCACTGCAGTCCCCACTGCAAGATGAGGCTGCCCCAGCCCCTCTCATCCATGCAGTGCTGCTATGCTCCTGTGGACCCGAGCACCAGGCACAGAGATACCTTCTGCTTGAAAGGACACATACCCAGCCTGAGGCACAGTGGTCAGGGCTGGCAAGCTGGCTTCCTCTGCAACCCAGTCTGACTAGCAGGGCCCTGCAGCCATGTTAAGAGCAGCCTTGGACAAGCAGTGGTGAATGTATCCCTTCCCTGCCCAGGGCGGAACACATGACAACACTGACCAACTCGATGTGAGTCAGCTGCTGGGCCAACACCAGGGGGTCGCAGCACACACCCAGGATGTCCTTCTGGGTGGCAGGTGGCTTTGCCTTCAGGACGGGCCCTTTATCCACAGCTGGCAGCCGGAGCTTCTCTCGCAGTTCCTGGAGCTGACTCCGGGCAGCCAGAGACAGCAGTAGGCTCTGTGTCATCTGGGCAATAGCCTTCTTCACCGTGCCATTCTCCTGTGAAGGTTGGAGGGAATGAGGGTGCTGGAATGGGCAGGCCACACAGCCACCACCGCTATGGGGAGAATCATCTCACCTTCAGTGACGTGCCTGAGCAATCTGAGCTCACATCCCCTATCTAGATCTGCCATTAGCCTGAGTCTTCAAGGACAAAGCAGGGTATAATGTAGACTCCTCTGAGGACTGCTGGGGAGAGTGGGCTCAGTGGGTTGTCCTGCTGGGGG
Source organism: Cephalopachus bancanus (assembly GCA_027257055.1). NCBI lineage: Eukaryota > Metazoa > Chordata > Mammalia > Primates > Tarsiidae > Cephalopachus > Cephalopachus bancanus. The sequence goes on along the minus strand of JAPVLO010000184.1, from coordinate 247,995 downwards.
AGAGGGCCGAGGGCAGGTCCAGGGCTGACCTTCTGGGTCTGAAAACCATGGCTTTCCCGTAGATGTCCAACTGAGCTGCTTCCCACTGCCTTCCCACAGCAGGTGGGGCCCACAGAATGAAACAAGGCATTGGGAAGGGCTTCTTCAAGGCCAGGAGCCTCTGCCCTCTGGGGAGGGCAGCCTGGGATCTGTGGTCCCTCCGAAAGCTCTCCCTGGGCTTCCTGAGCCCTCTGGGTGAACAGGAGCTGCTAGATGCAGAGAACTTTTCCATGGTGGGGGGTGTGGTTGGTCCAGGCTTCTCGGGTTTCCCTGATTCTAAATGCCAAAAGTGAGCTGGGAGTCAAGAAAGGCAAACTCTTACACACTTTTCAGTAGGCCCCTCCTCCAGGGACAAGGATGCTTAGAAGAGGGTGAGTCTGACTCACTGCTGGCCAGCTGAGCTATCATCTGGGAGTGGGTGGAATAGAGCCACCCAGCAGCCCTCTTAAGGGAGTGATAGGGAAGGGGAATCACATACAGAGCTGTCCCTGAAGACTCCATCCTCCTGAAGGCAGATTCCCCCACACGCCCAATGCCTGGTCAGGGGCCAAGAAAGCGCTCACTTCATTGCACTGGGTGACGCGGTGCGTGATGGCCTTCAGTTCGGCCATGGCCTTCTCATCCTGGAAGTCATAGGGGAAGGCTTCTGTCCACTCCTTCAGAGCTGCACGATCTTGGCTGAGAAGGACTTCAGCTTGGCCTGGGGCAGCAGGGGATAAAGAGTAAGGCCCCACAGGCCAGAGTAGGCAACAAGATGGCAAGCGGTACCCGCCCCCTCGCCCCCTTAGGGCCTGCGCAAGCACGTGAGCCCCTACCCTCAGGCCTGTGTGGGGCATGGCCTCCTGCGGCTGCCACCTGCGATTTTGCCACACCTGAACCAGTTACATGACTGCGGTCTGTTCCGTGTTCTCCTTAAGTCGGTTTCTTTTTCGCCTAAATAAACTCATTTTCATAAAACCTACCTCATCGCTACCATGACACAGAAAACTAGTTCCCTTTGCTTAATTAGAAGGTGCCCATAAGAACACCATAAAAACCAAGCAAAACCATGTTAAATGAGACTCTCGTCTGCTCCCTGTCGGTTAAACGCAGGTTGGCAAGCGCTGGGAAAAGGAGAGGCGTGACCCTTGCGCGGAGGCCATGCGCGACTTGGCCTCATGAAAGGCAGCCGGGCGCCCGGTCGTCCCGGGTCTTCACGCACGCACAGCGCAGGGTCGAGAGGACTGGCAGCGGGGCCCGCTCAGCCGCGAAGACTGACGCCCTCAGAGGGAGCCTGCGCGACCTCTGCCCCCGAGAAGGGAGAAAAGAGAGGAGCCGGGCGCTCGGCTGCCGCGTCCCACGACCCACCCAAACTCCCCCACGGGCCGAAACCCTCCTGCTCCCGCCGCCGCTCTTCCCCGTCCCTGACCAGCTCTCCGCCAGCCCAACCAGACGGTCCGGCCACAGCGTGAGCCCCGACGGCCGCCGGGATCCCGGCTCCCGCACGGCCCACGCCCACACCCACACCCACCTCCTCCTGTGCCTGCCGCCCCGCCTCCTACCCGTCTGCTTCCGCCCCACTGCCCTAGCCCCGGCCTCGGCCTCGCCCCCGGCCTCGCTCCCTCACACGCCCCCACGTGGCGGCACTGTCCTGCGCGGTCGCTTTACGCTCTGTCTGTCCTGCCGCTCCGCGCCGCCCCTCCAGTCACACCCCGCAGCCCAGCGCGGCATCCCGGCCTTAAGAGCGCCCACACTCACCGGGAACTACAGCCTACATTCCCTCCTTACTGGCCACGCCGCGGACACGGGCCGGCGGGCTCACCCCGGGCTCCTTTCTCCCAGGCGCCTCCTGCCCTCAGCCTCGAATCTCACCTCCAACTCACCCTGTCTGGCTTATTTCCGCCTGCCCCCTTCAGGAGCCTTTCCTGACGCCAGGACCCACCTCCGTCCCCGCCCAGCAGCAGCCTGGGACCTGTCCCTCTGGAAGGTGTGGGCAGGCAGGTGCTCTGGGTCGTACCACCAGCCCCAGCTACTCTGAGGAGACCAAGGAGGCACAAGGCGTTCACCGGCCTTTTCTGCAGATCTCCAGGGAGAGGCCAGACCACAGAGGGTGGAAAGGCAGAGGGCATAGTCACCAGCAAACAGGGCCAGGGCACTCTCTGCCGCAGCCAGACTCAGCCCTGCAAGTTGCTGGACAGCACGCCCACCATCCCCTCCTCTACACCCTGGGCTTTCGAAAGCCTCGCCCAAGCCACTTCCCCAACGGCCTCTGGGAGCTATGGTTCCTGGTCATCAAGACTGCCAGAAGCCTGGCTCAATCCCAGAAGAGACAACAGTGGCAAACAGCCTATTAAGGTCACCAAAAGCTTCTACTATGAGCAGACAGTAGCCTGAGAGTGCTGCCCCCTGACGCTGAGCTATAGCCAGACCCTCCACTTCCCGGACCCTGGCACTGCCCGGGAGGCCAGCAGGTCTGTCTGTGAAGACCTTTTCCCAGGAGAGAGTCTGAGTGCCCACCAGCAGCCTTCAAGGAGTGCTTAACTCTGTGGGCACCCCTCCAGGACTGGAGGAGCCAGACACAAGTGTGCCCTGAGGCCAGAGCCAGTTTACTCTGAACACAGTTCTCTCAGCGTGAGCTCCAGTGAGGGACCAGCTCCAGATAGCAGGACACTAACCAGTGTCCCTTCAACGTGCCTTACCTTTTCAGGCCCTGCCTCTAGCTGCTGCCTCTGCTCCAGACAGATCTGCCCCACGCGGGCTAGCAGGTCATGAGGGGGCATGAAGACCCGGGAGCTCAGGAGAAACGTGAAGATGTATGTCCTCTGAAGATGGGAGACAGGAAGAGAAGCAAAGCGCTGATCAGGTGGGCCCACATCATTGCTTCACCTGGCCCAGGTGCCCCCAGGCTCAAACCCCTGTCTGGTGGACATGCCTTCACCTACATGGTTCCCTTCATCTTTCAGGGCTTCCTTCTCTTACTGCTACTTTATTCTGCCCACCTTGGAGGCACAGCCCAAGCCCACCTCCCAGTAGCTCTCTACCTGCTCCTAGCAGTCTTGCTCTGCTGGGATTCTCCAGCATCCTCTGCCTCACTCCACGGTGGAGGCTAAACCCAGTCTTGGACATTGGTGGGGCCCTCCAGGTCTGTTGCTCAGCCCATGGTGTTTCCCACCAAGCTCCAGGCCAGCTGCTTCTCCAGATCCTCGAAGGCTGCACCAGAGGTCAGGGGACAGGACCTGGCGGATGGAGTGTGCCTGCTTGGCAGGTGTGGCCTCATCAGCATGGGTACGGCCCTGGGGGCAGAGCTGATCAGTGGAAGAGGGCCTGGTCAGTGAGGAGGGGCCTTGCTAGTAAGGGTGCAGTTTGATAGGTGGTGGAACTTGCAGTCAGGGTCTGGGCCAGGTGGGGGCAATGCACTATCTCTGACCAGCTGTGGGCCTTGACCACAGCTGTCACACCAGGGCCCCCACATGCACCCTTGGACATACTATGGACATACTATGTCCATGCACCCTTGTCACCAAGATCCTCATGGTCTGGACTGAAAGGCAGTAGGGAGAACCCATGGCAGAGGGTGCCCAGGCCTTTTGTCTTATGTGGGTCACTGTCTAGAATCTCACCTCCCACTCACCCCATCTGGCTCATTTACCTCTTTCAGGAGCCTTGACTAATGCCAGGGCCCCTCTTCATATGGCCTCTGCCAGTGGACAGGGTGGGCTTAAGGCTGGGGCAAACATCTCGGGGCTCTTGTGAGGGACTCTACTCCATTGGGACCTTGCTCCACGCTGCTGCAGACTGGGCAGCCCAGGATCCTCTGCCCCACTCTCAGCCTAAAGAGCCAGTTTTCCTCGCTCCAACCTGGAGCAAGCAGGACTGTGTTTGCTAACAGCACAGGTCTCTAGGAGCAGGACTCGGAGCCCTGGGCCCTCACTATCTCCTGCAGCCCTCTGTGTGGGGAGCAAGGCTGCTGGGGGGCAGCCCTCCTGGAGCATCAGGGTTTCTCTAACCTCCCATATACTGTCCATGATCCCAAGTTGTGCAGCACAGGTGTTCAGACCACCAGCAGGTGGGACCCTCAAGATCCCCCTTCCAAGCTGGAGACTCAGACGTGGCCCACAGGGGTCACATTACAGAGCTCTTAGCCAAAGGCAGAAGCACCTAAGGAAGAAGGCCATGCATCTCCAAGGAGGAACATGGAGACATTGGTGTGTGTGTGTGTGTGTGTGTGTGTGTGTGCGCGTGCGCGCCTATGCCAGCTACCCATGCACATAAGGTGGTAGCAGTTAGGGAAGGGCCAGGGGCAGGGACCCAGTAGCTTGACAGAGGAGCTGTCCCCTGCCCCTGCCATCCTTCTGTTATCTCCTGGGAAGCAGGTCAGGATCCTAGGGCACAGTTCTGGGGACTATACTGGGTGACAGTCAGCCAAGGGACCTCCTCTGGGGTTGGCCTCTCAGAGGGGCTGCTCCTCTTGGGGCTACACAAGGCTGCTGTCCCACAGGTTGGCACTAGGGTTAGCAGCCCACAACCCTGCCCTAGGCTCCTTCAGGGCCTTGGGTCCCTGCCCCTGGCTCTATCCCCTGGGCACTCAGCAGCCTGGGCACCAGGAGCCTGGCACCAGCACCAGCCCTGCCAGGCCCTGATGAAGCTTATGGGATGGATGGAAGGACAGATGGAGGAGTGGCCAACACTATAAGTCCTTCCCAAGCCTGGGAGGGTGGAGGAGCCCTGACAGGTGGAGAAGCAGAACTGACTCCAGTCCCATTAAGTAGAAGCCGGAGGGAAACAATTCCTCCTGCCCACCCTCCCTTCCAGGCTGGGTCTGACTCCCAAGGCCAACAAGCAGGACTGTCCTGAGGAGGGAGAGAGGGCAGCACAGCATGGGTTGGACGGACCCTCCCAGAGGAAGGATGCTCAGCTCACAAAAGGGAGTAGGCAGGCTGCAGTGCCACTGTTGCTAAGAGACATCAGCCTCAGAGGTGGAAGGGAAGCCACATTTGACAAGGAAACGCTTTCTCTGTTCCAAGAATGTACAATGCTATCTTGAGGTGAAGAGGGAGGATGTGAGTTGCTGCTGAAAAACAGTCCAGGCGTGGGCCTGCTCCTTCCCGGCCTGGCTTCTGCGTATGGATGTGACAGGTGGGATGGGACAGGGCCTGGCCATCCACTCTTAATTCTTGACCACTGGGGTCCTTGTACAAAACAAGTTTCCCAGCTCAGCCATAGGCTCCAGGACTCCAGGCCAGCATGTCCTTCTTTAGGACCCCGAGTGCTGGCCTTGTCTTTTAAACTCCTCTTCTTCCCCCAAGTCCCTGCCTAAAACTCAGGCCCCTTCTCAGCCCTCTGTACATCTCTGCTTCCTGTGCCTCCAGGGCCATCTCCATCTGCTTGGGGCAGCAGTAGGGAAGTCATGGCAAGTTCCCCAGTCAGCTGCGCAGTGTGTGTGTGTGTGTGTGTGTGTGTGTGTGTGTGTGTGTGTTTGCAGAACAGAAGGCCCCCCCACTGTCCCTTCCCACTATTCCATCCAGCTCTGAAGCTCTGTCTGGCCCCCTTACCCATCCCAGAAGCAGCCTCCCCTGGAGCCCAGGTTGCCCCCACCAGTCGTACCTCCACTGCCCTCCCACACCCCGCCAGGCTCCAAGCACTCACATCAGGGTAATAATCCACTGTGGGGACCAGGTGCTCCATCAAGGCCTCCAGGGACCCAGAGACGAGGCGTCCATCTTGAAAGATGAGATCCCCTGAGCCCCCACTGGCCCCACCTCCCCGTTCCCCCATGCCGGGCTGCACCTGTCCGCTACAGCTGGGCCCGAGGATGCTGGAAAAGACGACAGACGTCTGGGGCATAGTTTCCTGAAAGAGAAGAATGAGGTCATGAGACATCAAAGGCACCCCCACAAGGCCCTCTTCCCAGACAGCCTGCAGCCTGTATGTGCAAGGGTGCATGGTAGGAACCCCAGCAGCACCATTGGAAGGGCACCCCCGCCAGAGGGAGGGGTTGGGCAGCTGCCATACATCTGATCCATGTTTCTTCAGCACCTGTTCTGGTATGCCAGGCCTCATTCCAGGGGTCTGGACACACAGAGCCTGCCTCCTGGGGTTACATCCAGAAGGAGAAGAGAAACTATGGAGAAAACGCTGGGAGGAGGTATAAGGAGCATGTGGTGGGTAGTCAAGGCAAGCTACAGTGAGGTTACATGTGAGTAACTGAAGGTGTTAACTCTGCAGCTCCAAGGGATAAGAAGGAACGTTCTAGGCATGAGGAACAGTGAGTGCCAAGGTCCTGGCCCAGTATGTGGGTAGGGGGTGAGCAGGGAATGTGGTCTGAGGACTCACAGCCTGTCACACGTGCTTCTCTGAGTGAGACAGGAGCCAGAGCTCTGAGCACAGGGACCAAACTGCAGAGGCTGTGGTGTGAAGACCCTAGAGATCCCACAAGGGAGACATCTGGAAGCCAACTGGTGGGTTTTGCCATAGTCCAGGGAGAGAATGCTGGGTCAGGTGGTAACAGAGGAGGAAGGGAGCAGGGCTGATGCCGTACTTTGAAGTCTCAGGCTGAGTGATTGACCAGCACAAGGCAGGACATGGAAGCAGGGCTTGGGGAAAAATCTGGAACTTGCCTAAGAACTTGTGGAATCTGAACACCCCTGAGATCTGGATGTCTGCATAGCTGAGTAACATCCTAGCAGGTTTGGTGCTCACCCTAGAGCTGTCCACTGTGGCACAGCCTGCCATGACCGAGCTCAGGGTTCCCACCTCACCCTGCAGCTTAGAGCTCTCATGAGCCTCAGTTTCCCCACTGCCCCAGACAGTCAGCCATGCCTGGAGAAGAGCCAAGTGGAGATCAGAGCAATGTAGCATTTGCTAGCCCAGGGCCTCTGAAGCTCATGCCTGGGAGGCAGGTGTGGCCTGCCCCATAGCCTTGCCTGGCACACATGGCCGTTCTCACTTCCTCCTTCCCTCAGAGAGTAGGCAGGCACAGGGCACAGGCAACAGAGGCCAGGTGGAGGAGCTTGGCCCTCTTGCCACAGCAGGGGCCACAGTCAGCCTCTAGTGCACCAGCCACCCCTCTATTGTCACTGGCGAGCAGATGCACTACTCCAGCACTGGCTTCCCCAGGAGCAGGCTCAAAGCCACACTGCCCTCCCCATTCTGGGAAGGTGGGGGGCTGCTTCCTGGTGCCAAGGGGGACATTATCCAGAAAACAGCAGAAGGTCCCCCATACCCTTCTCGAGCTCTGTGGCCCCCTGCACAGGCCATGAGTGCTCAGCACTGGCCTTGTGGACAGAGCAAGCCTATTATGAGCTATTCTGGTCTCAGTTTCCCCACTATGCAGAGCAAATGGTAACCATGATTGCTTCACTGCCATGGGAGGACTATGGACTGGGGCCTTGCAAGCAGAGAGCTGCCCCCTCCCCGATGCCACATCACTGCACCTCAGAGAGGGGAGAAAGGGCACCTTACCCAGAAAAATGCTGGTTTCCCCACCACACACCTGAAGATTTCCTTGGAATTCTTAGACTATCCTTTGCAGTGAAGACAAGAAGTCAAGGAAAGTCCCGGTGTCCAGGCCCCTAGGCTCAGTGCTGCCCCACTCCAAAGGTGGGAAGTCATGGTTCAGACTCAGAACACTCCCTCAAAGTTAGGCCAGTATAGTAGTGGTGCCTCCCATGAGTTAGAATGCACACTCTCAAGCCCTGGACCTGCTGGTCAGAAACTCAGGGGTGGGCAGTGTCTGTGCTCCAATAAGCCCTCCAGAGGTTTCTGCCACCATTCAAGCCTGAGAACCACTCACATAAGCAAATCTCAACCCAAGCTCCTGGGGTTATCAAACATGGCATTTTCCATGCTCTTGCCAGGAGGTTCATCAGGACAGCACATCTAACACCCCACGAACTCACGCAGCCTCTGCTGATCCCCCATAGGGCAAGGCCACCCCAAATCCAGCCTACAGAAAGACCTGCCTCAGTGCTCAGGAGGCCTGCCTGGTCACATGACTCTGGTCAGAGAGGGGACGGGCAAGCAAAGTGGGGAGGGCCACCTTTGAGGACAGGGACCTAGAGAGGGGGGCTGCAGGGTGTTTGAGGCAAGCAGAGGTTCAGCAAGAGCTGAGAACCCCCTCGGGAAACCAGCAGTGCCAGCAGGGGCCACGTGGAGCCACCCCAGCCTGAGAAGGAGTGGCACCCCGAGGTCTTCCCATCCTACCTACCCTGAGACCCACCGAGGACACTGCCCAGAGCCAGGTCTCCCCCAGCCCAAATATCACTCCTCTTCCCCCACTCCCCACAAAGCCTTTGCAGGTCCTGGGGATGCCCCCAGAGCCTCATCCTCCCTGCTAGCCTCAGTCCCTAGCAGGGTCCTTCCGGAGTTGCAAGGAGGGTCTCCAGGGTTCTGTGCCAAGTGGGAGAGACAGGTTCCCCACGTGGCTCCTCCTGGACAGGAATGAAGAACACCCTCAGTCCTTTCTGTTCTTGCACCTAGGGCCTCCTCCTCCATCCCAGCAAGAGCAGGAACTGTGACGTGTGGTCACACACCTCTGTGTCCATCCCTCCTAGTGGCCCCTTCTTGAGGAAGAGGCCACTCATAGCAGAGCACCAAGAACTCTGAGCTCCAGTCTTGGAGGTAACACACAGCAATAGTGGCTCATAACCCAACAGTTAAGATGCTGAGTACTTAGTACATTAAAGGCTACAGTTGAATAATCTCATTTACTCCTCACAGTTACCACTCCACCCCTCACCACCCACCAGCGAAGCCGTTGTTCTCCACTTACTGTAGATAAGAACAAGGCCCAGAGGGCTAAGCAATTGCCCCAGGTCACAGCCAGGTGGCAGCAGTGCCAGGATTCAAGCCCAGCTAGCAGCAAAGACAGGCAGAGAAGCCTGAGCCTGAGCCTGGCTCGACCACTTGTGGTGGCCTTGTCAGGATCTTCAACTTCTCGGAGCCTTAATTTCCTCATCTATAAAATGGGCACAAGGAGTGAAACTTCAGAGGTTTGCGGAGAGGATCAAATGAGCCCCTTGTGTAAGGTGCGAGGCACTGGATGCGTTATCACCACCCATGAGTTGATTCCTGCCGGCGCCTGATTACTTAGCACCCCCTGCAGGCCACGAGAATGTTCAGGGTCGTGAGGTGTTGACACACTGGCACCAAAGGCCGCAGGGAGTCAGACCCTGCGCCGACGCTCTAAAGCCAGGTGTGGTCCCCAGAACAGCAGCAACAGCACCTTCTCCTGATCAGAAACTCTGGTGGAAGTGGGCACAGCGCTCCCCCTCCAGGTGGCTCAGTCGCACGCCTGAATTCTAGACCCTCTCCTTTATAAGCTTAGCTGTTCCAAGCGTGGATCTAGTCAATTGTTAAATGCAGGATCTCGGGTTCCAGGCCATGCTCGCTGGGTCAAATCTGCATCTAAGACATGCAGCTGGTGCGCGCACAGGTGGCAGAAGTCCGAGGAAGACTGCCCCTCTGAGAATTACAGTCCCCAGGGGAGTTGCAACAGCTAAACCAGGTCTGTGCCCTCCACTGTGGGAGCGGGAAGCACAGGGAGCCTCTCTGTCTCCTGCCGCAGCTGCTCCTGGATGCATTCAGACCCACTTCAAGGCTGCAGACACTCTGTGGAGAGTTCAGGAAACCCCTTGGAGTTAGGCAGAGCCAGGGATGGAGAGGCCAACTTTCCCAACCAGTGTCTCTGGGACTCTCACCTCTGCCCCAAGTCCAGCTGGGGCTGGTCTGGACAAAGCAGCAGCCCTTTGTGGGGTGTGGGGGACAGGCTTGCACCCAGCTGGCCTCCTCTCCAACTCCTTGCAGCTTCTCTGTTCAAGCAGGAAGGCAAGCACCTTCTAATTATAGACCTAATCAACTCAGAAAAAACATGCTCACAGTGAGGCGGGTGAAAGTGACTCACAATCTCCTTGAGGATGAGCCTCACCACGTTCTTGCCTCCCACGCAGGGCCAGTGGGTGCAAAGGCAGGCCCAGAGGCCCAGCCTGCCGGTGAGAGGGAAGGACCCTCTCATCTCAGGAGAGAGCCCATTTCCATACTTGGGTTTACTGGGACCTCTGGGGGTGCTTATCGAGGAAGTGGGTTCTCCCTGTATCTGAGCCCATGTCTTCCTGGCTGAGCTCAAAAGTCACAGCCCTGCCCTGCACAGCCAGAGCAGCACTGTGGGAAGCCTGGGGGTGGGGTCGTTGGGGAGGGTTGCTTGGCAGAGGCCAAGCCAAGAGGTTCTTTGCCCCTGTTAGCCTGGATGAGCTGCAACCAGCAACAAACTGACCAGAGCAGACAAAGGTGTGGTGTGGGGGTTTCTTGTGGCAGCCCTGTTGCCCTCTCCCCAGGGCCCCCAACCCCTCTGCCTGACTTCGGCTGTCCAGCCCTCCAGGTTTAGCTCCCAAGGTGCCCCACTGGCCTATCTGCTGTCATTCCCCGGAGCATAAAGTGGCTCATGGGAGTCCCACAGCTGTCGCTCCATGGACCAGTGCTAGTGATAGTGCCCTGGGAAGCCCCAAGCGGCTACAGCCTCCAGCCTCTTGCGCCCATGTCTGCACCCCACAGCTCCTGACCTTTGGCTTCTGACCTCTGACCTAGGGCCCCAGGGTCATTAGCACACACCACACCTCCTGTTCTGGGCTGCAGGTTTTTGCTGAGGCATCAAGCATAGAGACCTATTGGATGCTTCAGGACCCAAGTGTACAAGACAGAAGTTGGGGCTGGGGCAGATTATCCCTCATAGCTGTTAACACCCTGCCTGGTAAACTTTGATCTACCGGACATGGAATCAGTAGGTGAATCCCCCTTTCTCATCCTGGATGGGCTGTTTTGAGAAACAAAAGCTTCACAGAGCCTTCCCAAAGGTGTCTGTGAGACCAGCTGATACCTGAACATTATCTATCGACAGTACTCTGCTTCCCCACTCCTGCCTCTGTGAGACAACACTCCCTAATAAAGTGCTTGCACACAGGCTTATGCCTCAGGTCTCCTGAGAAGCTGGGCCTGGAGAAAAGCAGTCATAGTCTGGTTTCTGTGCCCTCTCCAATGTCTTGAAAAGCCATATCTGATGGCTCTGAAGAACCTGGAGGGTGAGGGGTTAGGAACCAGACACAACCGCCCATGAGCCTGGCCTCTTTCCAGCTGTGAGTTTGGGCAATTACTCCATCTGTGTGAGCCTCAGGGGCCATAGTGTCATATGCTGATGCTGACACCTGACTCATGGTGGCTGTGGGGAGCACAGGGGGGAGATGCTTGGAGAGTGGCTTCCAGCCCAATACAAGCACCCACACGTGGGCATGTGTCAGTAAGAGTGAATGCTGCTCACTGCTTGGCCTGGCTGAGGGATGGCCAGAGCATGGCCTGGATCTCAGGGACTCTCTCATGCAGGTACATTCTGGAGCTCTACATCAGTATGACTCAGCAAGAGGCCCGTTAGGGGACATAACCAAAAAACAGCTCCCCCACAATGCATACAGGTACACACAAGCACACAGGTGCACACACTCACTGGTGGTACGCACACCAGTGCACACAAGCACATGGGTGCACATATAGGTGCACACACCCCCATATACCTTCTAAGGAATACCCTTGGTCAAAGCACGGAGAGTCAGAACTGGAGGGCATCATGTTAAGTGAAACAAACCAGGCACAGAAAGACAAATACTACATGTACCCACTCATATGGGAGCTAAAAAACTTGATCTCATAAAGATGGAGATAGATACCAGAGATGGGAAAGGGTGGGAGGGAGAAATGAAGAGAGGCTGGTCAATGGGTACAAACACGCAGTTTCACAGAAGTAAGTTCTAATGTTCAACAGCAGTCTAGGTGACCACAGTTAACAACAACGTATTGTATATTTCAAAATAACTTGAAGAGAAGACTTGAAATGTTCTCAGTCAGCCATGGTGGTGCACGCCTGTAATTCCAGCACTTTGGAAGATGGAAGTGAGAGGATTGCCTGAGCCCATGGGTTCGAGACTAGCCTGGGCAACTTGGTGAGACCTTGCCTCTACAATAAATTAAAAAATTTATGATGGTGCATGCCTGTAGTTCCAGCTACTTGGAAGGCTGAGGCTGAAGGATGGCCTGAACCCAGCAGGTTGAGGCCGTGGAGGCCCAGCCTGGGCGACAGAAAAAAATGTTCCCAACACATAGAAATGATAAATACTTAAGGTGATGGACACCCCCCATACACTAACTGGGTCACTACACATGTATCACATAAATACTCAAAATAGTATGTATCAGTAAAAGAAAAAAAATAGCTTGAGGAGGGAAAAAAGAAATATTCAGAACCAGCATAGAAGTGACTGGACTGAGGGCTCCAGGAGAAGAGGGCAAGAGCAGTAGGTGGAAAAGACAGGATCTGAGAGACTTTCAGGGCTTTTAAGAGACTAAGAGATTATGGGCAACCCCAGTAGTGGGAGAGATAGGAAAAGAGGGTTTTAGGAGGTTTTTGCAGAAGAGTAGGAATAAAATTCCCTTTTGCAGACGCTTCAAGAGACTAGAGACTTTAGTGCCCCTCACTGCTATGGTGTTTTCCACTGTGGTCCGTGCCCCTCCCCTAGGCAGCAGAAACAGAGAAAAGGACATCTGCCTCTGGCCATGTGTACACAAGAGTCAGACATATGCTCCGAGAGGGGCAGCCGCGCATGAGCATGTGTGTATACCTCTCCCGACCTGGGGCACAGTCCTTCCTTTCACTCATAAACTCCAGTTGTGCCCGAGATGGGCTCTGAGACCTTGCACCCCACCCCATCCTCCCAGGGGCCCTGAGTGCAGCAGCAGCAATGAAGATCCAACATGCCTGCTATGCGTGTTGTCTTCACATGCACTCTCGCAAGTGTCCAGGCCTGGGTGATGGCAATGGCCCTTCTGTTCCTGTGTGTCTTCCTGCTTCCTGCCCAGAGATGGTGAGACCTACAGGTCAGTGGAGGCCTAACACTGCAAGTGGTCTCACAAAAGACCCCCACAGGGGAAGTCAAGGCAAATAATCTGTTGAAATGTACGTGGGCAAGGAATGTAAATGATGTTGACTCCAGAGGAACATCCAATGGCTGCACTATTGGCATGCAGGGTTGACCCTCCTCACACATGTCCTGGGTAGCCCTGCCGCCTCTCAGGAGGGGTCCCCATGCAGCAGATCTGCTCTCTGGAAGCCATCAGCTCTTCCTTTCCTGCCCACATGGAGGAGGACCCTGACTGGGAGCAAGTGTGTGGGCCTCCAGCTCGCTACCAGCTCCTAGCAGGAAAGGGGGGGCAACAGAGGAGAGGAGGGACTCAGGGTGTCCAGGCCTCACCCTTCAGGAACCACATTGGGAGGGGCCTCGGCCCCTATCAGTGGGCTCTCCTCAGCCCTCAGGCCTCCAAGCCTCTGAGGCCCAGGAACTTGCTCCTACCACCAACTCTGCTCTCCAGGACACCTTCTGGGAAAGGGGAGGTGGGATCAACAAGCATTCACACACACACACACACACACACACCCGGGGGGGGTGAAGGGAGGAATGTTGGAAGGTGGCCCCAGGGACCCACCTCTGTTCAACTCAAAGGGAGAAGCTGGGGGCGCATAGTGGCTCATGCCTATAATCCTAGCACTTCAGGAGGCTGAGGCAAGAGGATTGCCTGAGCCCAGGGTTCGAGACCAGCCTGGGCAACTTGGTGAGACCTGGTCTCTACAATTATATATATATATATATATGCTGTGATCATATCTGCTATGTCCACAGCAACCTCAGTTCGTATCAGAGTCACAGCACCAAAAAAAAGAAAAATTAAAATGAAAATAATTAGCTGGGTGTGGTGGCATGCACCTGTAGTTCCACTTGGAAAGTTGAGACAGAAGAATTGCCTGAGCTCAGCAGGTTGAGGCTGCGGTAGCTGTGGGCATGCCACTGCATTCCAGTCTGGGTGACAGAGTGAGACTAACCAAAATAAGACAAAATAAAAATAAATAAAAAATAAAGGGAGCAGCTGCCTAGGGCAGGCTCCCAGCATACAGTCAGGATTCTAGGATACCTTCTGGATCCTGGAGTGCAATCCTGGAGACTTCTGAGAAATGTGGAAATAGGGATACGATTTCATTTGATTAACCTTGTTATAATTTAAATGTTCATCATTAGGAGTTAGAGCCGAGCCATGTGCTGGGCATTATATAACTCATCTCACTTAAATGCAATTCTCCCATACCCCAGGGAGACAGCCTAGAGAGGCCCATTTCTTGTCTGGGGACACCAAGGCTCAGTTGATGGGACCCACAGAAGTCTGCTCAGGCAGGCAGTGATGTGTAGTTCTGTCCTGGCCCATCTGCCCCACAGCACTGCTGTTTCTTGGATCATCACTTCTCCTCGAAGTTGTCCCTCGGTGCTCCTGGCAGGCACATGACCCCTCTGAGCACCAGATAGAGGCTGAAGCCCTCTCCCAATATGGACAAATGCACAGTCTCACGATATTCCACATATGATTCCAGGGACTGATGGGCTCCCAGAAGCTCATCTGTGGACCCCAAATTAAGAAACCCAGCTTCCTGGAAAACTGGGACAAAAATAGCCCTCAGGGCCCATCTTGCATGAGTCCCAGGGATCTGCCAGGAGGTGGAGGAGGGGCACAAGCCAGTCCCCTGCCTCTGCCAGCCTTGGCAAGGGGGGCTTCTTTCTGAGGCAGCACGTCGGCTTCTATTTTTTAATGTACTCAACAAAACGGAGACTATTTTTAGCTCAGCAAGCTGCAGGGTATCACAATTAGCAACTGAAAATTACACATCTTGCCTGTCTCCCCTCTGTTGACTGGAGGGAGGGAGAAAAGGTGCTCCTGGAGGAGCCCTGTGCCCAACTCTAGTGGGCCACATAATGAAGAGGGCAGACTCAGAGGCCACAGTCTGGGAGAGACCCATGGACCTGAGCCAGTGACACATGAACCCAGCTCTGCCAGGGACCCAATCGGCCTACAAGAGCTAACTGTCTAGTTTTCTGAAGTTACTGGCATAGGGTGGGATGTGGGCTGTCCCCAGAGCCCTTACTCTTTGCCCAGTCATTCATTCATTCATTCATTCATTCATTCATTCGTTCACAGATGTTAATAAGGACCTGCCTAGATAATGGAGATAAGTCAATGAAGGAAACAGGGCTCTCTGCCCCCACAGAGCGTCCTATGAGGCTGGCACACATGACGACCAACAGACGACGACACGATTAAGGGTTAGAGGAGGATCAGTGCCCTGGACAGAGGGAGAAAAGAGAAGGGGATCGGGAGTGTAGGTGCTGGAAAGATGTTCATCTTAACCTGAGTGAGGAGGTTGGCCTCCCTGTGGAGGTGAGATTTGAGCAGAGACCTGAAGGAGACTTTTGAAAAGGAAGAATGGAGTGACCACAGGGAAGGGCTGATGCCAAAGCCTATGAGCCTTCCATCCCATTTGTTCTCTGGCAAGTCTTCCCTGGAGCAGTTCCTGGATGGCTCACTCCAAAACACGTGTTTACTGATTATCTGTGCCAGCCCTGCTAAACCTGGCTCTGCAAGGTGCCTGGGTTAGGGTCCCCAGCACTGCCGGGCTGCACCCTCACCTAACCTAGTCCCCACCCACCCTGACATGAGCCAGGTTGCTGGAGCCACCCTACTACCCAGGTATGTCCCATTGCTCGACACCACCCCTGGCCCACCTCTCCCTGAGTTGCAAGTCTCAGGTGAGCTCCTGCCACCTGGACATCCCAGAGGGGGCTCCCCCCCAGGAGGCTCTCCTGAGCTGCCACAGGTGACCCCAGACTTCTTTAGGGGGCAGTCTCAGAGACAGGAATTGACTGTGGGGTCTCACCTTACACAGCAGGGAGCTCTAGGCAGGGTGTGGCGAGTCAGGCACAATTTGTAAATGAGGTGCTTGTTTAAGTGAGGGGTGGGGGGCACCCTACATTTACCAGATTCCTTGTGTGAATGCAAACCTTTTGGTAAACCTTCAGTGAGCCCTTTGAATCCTGAGGACTGACTCACTCTTGGATAGGAAACAGAGCTAGTTACAACGTCCAGGGGCTACCCCTGACAAGAGAAGGCCAGCAGGAAGCTGGCAATGACTCTAGGAGTGGACAACTGGGTGTGTTAAGTGAGCTGAGGGGCTCACCTGACCAACAAGACCAGCCACCAGTGGGGAGGGGAGGAGGAAGGGGTGGATGAGCTCTTGGTGGGACGCAGGCTCAGAGACTTGCACTGGGAACAGATAGCCCACATCTAGGGACCTCCTCCCTTCCACCAGCACCCCTGCTCCCCTCCCCAGCCTGGGTTCCCTCAGGACTAGTCAGAGGATGGAGGCAGCTGTGCTCTCCCTCCTACCCCACCTCATCTACCCACCATCCCCTGGATCCTGCGAACTTGCAGGAAACTCAGCCTGGGAGAGATCGTAGTAAGCAAAGACCAAGGGAACTTTCTGGCTGGATACAGCCCTTGAGTCTGGGGATAGGGGTAAGGGAGGAAGGGTGCCCGCCCCACACAGCTGGTCACTCCTCCCCCATCCTTCTTGGGCTCCCCACTTCTCTCCTCTAACACACTCGTCCTCGTAACCTCAGTGAACCTCACTCCATGCCCCCTTCCCCACCTGGACTACTGTGTTCTCTCTGAGCTGAGGCTACGGTCCCAGGTGCTGGATAACCAGCCTCAGTAGCCTCCAGCCCCACCTTGGGCCAGGTGGAAGTCCAAATCCATCCTCCCTGGCTCTGCGGAAGAACACTGAGTGACTTGCCAGTGACCCAGCCCCTCAGTGTCATCTGCACCACGGGCAGCTGAGTGACACCTGTCTGGGAGTCTGCAGCTCAGTTCTCTGTCATTTCTAGAGGTTCCAATGGGTACAACAGGGCCCTGGAGTCAGGACCCTGGAAGCTACACCCCACCTCTGCCCCAGATTGGCCCTAGACCTGCCCTTGCCAGCCGGTAGTGGTTCCTGGGCGACATTCATCCACCTCCCACTCCTCCATCCCACGGTAGAAGAGCCCTCCCGCAATGACCCAGCCTGGACTCAGACATTCCTGCCCAGGAAGCTCCCTCCTGGGCTGTCCACCCCACACTTTGAGCTGAAGTGTGTCTCCTTTAACTCCAGAGAGGCTGGGTCCCATCTTCTGGGGCCACACGCGGTGGATGAGCAGGTTCCAGCAGCAAGCATGGGCTGGGCATACAGTGGGTGGGGAACAAGGCCAGGCCCCACCCCAGCTGGGAGCCAGTGTCCTCTTCTCCAAGACACAGCCTCTAGCACCTGCTTCCCAGGTGACCAGGAGCATGAAGTGAAGCCAGGAAGCTCAAGATAGGCTCAGTACCTGGAGGGTCTTGATGGCATCAGAACTGTAGAACACTAATGGGCACCTGTCCTACAGGTTACCTGGCTGCCTTCCTAGACACACAGATGATGGGGGCTGGTGCTGCCCCTTTCCCTGATCCCTCCTCTGGGTCCCCTCTCACCGCCCACATCCAGTACAGTCAGTGGCTTCTATTGCAGACAGGAGAAAGCCAAGAGAAGCTATCTTCTGTTTCCAGGCTAGTGGATCCATTGGCCTGCTGCACTGACCTGTCCCAGGAATGAAGGAACCACCGCTGGCTCTGGCCTAGGGGTGGCCACTTGTCCCTGAGGATAGGCGCCTTTAGGCCTCATCCCCATCCCCTTGCTAGCCTCTGCAACAAGGAAGTCACTGTGAGCACATG
The DNA here is from genome assembly GCA_027257055.1 of Cephalopachus bancanus. Lineage (NCBI taxonomy): Eukaryota > Metazoa > Chordata > Mammalia > Primates > Tarsiidae > Cephalopachus > Cephalopachus bancanus. Next base: position 230,319 of record JAPVLO010000184.1, on the reverse strand, counting down.
GCTGTCCCCATATGCAGATGAGCCTCGGGAACTCCCTGCAGCCCCCACTTCTCCATCCTTCAATCCAGGTTGGCATCAGAGGGCCAGGGGCAAGATACTGTTTTTCTCATAAACCAGGCTGCAAGAAATCACATTTGCAAATGCCACAAAGAAGGGCCATATTTACCTTGGTGTACCCTCCAGGCTGGTCACAGCAGTCCCAGGGCCTGGCAGAGGGTCACAGGCCAGACTCCAGCAAGGAGGCGGCTACCATGGGAACCAGAACATGACAGCACCTCGCAGGGATCCTGCTCCACAGAGGCCCAGCCATGGGTGCGATGATAATTAAAACTTTGTTACAAACACATGATTCATTTTTTTTCCTTCTGAATTCCTTTCTATTACCAAATGCTATTTGAATTGACTGAAGGAGTCTCGCCATCTCCCCTTCACACTCCTCATACAAATTCTGCCGAGTCTGGGTTTCCTCCTCTTCTTTTCTGCCTCCTCTTTTCCCTTTCTGCCAAGTCAGCTTCTTCTGGTGGCTGCTCAGGGCACAGAATGTCATTGTCCACCAATAATCATCCCATTATCGAGACTTGAGAGGCCCACAGATGGAGCAGGTGGGATTTCAGAGAATCCCTGCCCTTTCCCGGCAGGCAGCTGGCTGGCAGGCTTGCCTCCCACTCAGACCAAGGGGAGGGGGGCTGCTCCTCCCCTCTCTCCCAGCCCCTTCACCTATGGCCTCACTCCCTCTTGGGCTGACTCCATAGAATTCTACAGGGGTTACAAGAGCCCCCTGCAGGTGGCAGGCAGCCCTTGGCCTCTTGGGGACAGAGTGGGGCACAGGCTCAGAGGGGAAGGGAGGGGATGAGTGCAAACCAAGGCCATCTTGGCAGTCAGCCCTGTTGCTTCCAAGAGTCCCTCAGGGTGCCACCAAGGAAGGGGCTGGGGGGCAAGGTGCATACCCCCATCCCAACTGAAACTGCCCCTCTGGAGTCCCCTTCCTAGATGAGGCATCCACTGAAGACTGTGGGGCAGGACGTCAGGCTGCTAATCAGAGTCTGGCATGGTGGTGGCCGGGCTGGCTCCAATAGGAAGACACCAGCATCCCATTCAGGCTCACCTGGTGCATACCACCAGCAGCCAAGTCAGCCTGGAGCTAGAGCCAGGAATAGCAGGAGCAGCAGCACATGGCCATAAGAGAGCAACAGTGAGCAGGTGGGTCAGGGCTGAGGGTGCTCGGGAGGAAGGGAGGATGGGAGGTTGTGCCCAAGGGTTAGGTAGGACAGCCCCTTCTAGGAGTAAGCCACAGCCTCTACCCCTCCACAGCTGCCTAGAGGTGCTGGAATAAGGAATAAAGAACATACAGTTATTTTATTTTTAAATAACATCTAATTAGGCTGAGCAAAGACATTTTCTTTGTGTTTAAAAACAAATAAAAATCAATTTCCCTAGCTTGAATTGTCATCCTCCTGGCAGACACCCACAGCAGCACCCTGAGATCCCACTATGCTATGGGAGTGGGGTGCTCTCTGTGTGCCAATCATCAGGGTAGAGATCAGAGAACAGGGTAGAGAACAGCTCCCTGCTGGGTCAGAGAGGCATTCCTGCCATATACCCTGGGAACTAGTATCCAGGTGGTCAGACCCTGGCCAGCCCACAGGAGTACCAGTAGCAGCCACCTCTGTACTTCCCCAGAGGAGCTCACCTCCCATCATCCCCTCCTCCAAATGAAAGAACAAAGGCCTACAGGGCTTACGTCACCAGCCCCAGATCTCACAGCTCAAAAGTGGTAGAGCTGAGATGTGAACCTTGTGAGTATGACCATCATAACCTGGCATGCTGCTCCGGGCCATCAATACAAGGTTCAAAAGGAGCAAACTAAGGGGAAGGCAGGATGAGCCATCCCGGCCAAGTGTGCAGGGCAGGACATGAGCTCAGAGCTGCCGGGCATGGAGTGAGGGGTCAGGCCAAGGTCCAAAGGGCCCCATGCTGGGAAGTGGATTTTCACACTCCCTGAAATTTCCCAGGAGCCTCACACTGCCAATGAATGACAGGCAGAGGGCTTTCCACCAACTGGGTCGTCGGACACCTTCCCAGGGCACCTTCTAAGACACTATTCTCTGCTTTCCAGATGAGGTACAGATGTAAGGCTAAGGACAAGGCAGAGTTGGGACCCAGCCCAGGCCTCCTACCTGGAGGCTGGTCCTTCCGGCCAGTATGGACCAGGTATGGTGGGAGGCTGTAAGACTGTAATTTGTAATAAAATATACAGGGGATCGTTTCTGAAAAATGCATCATTAGGTGATTTTTGTCATTGTGTGAGTATCAGAGCATATTTACACAAGCCTAGATGGTCTAGCCTACTACACACCTAGGCCATATTGCTGCGAGGTTACAAACCTGTACAGCATGTCACTGTACTAAATACTGTAACACAACAGTATTTGTGAGCTAAACATAGAAAGGGTATTGTAAAAATACTGTATTATAACTCAAAAGACAACAGATGCTGGAGAGGATGCGGCAAAAAGGGAACACTTCAACACTTGCTAGGAGTATAAACTAGTACAGCCTCTGTGGAAAACAGTGTGGCGATTCCAAAAGATCTAAAAATCAACCTTCCATATGACCCCGCATTCCCCTACTGGGAATATACCCAGAAGAACTCAAATCACTCTATAAAAAAGATACTTGCACACACATGTTTATCGCAGCATTGGAAGAATAATGTTCATAGCAAGAACATGGAATTAACTGTGCTGCCCGTCAAAAGAGGACTGAATTTTAAAAATGTGGTACATATACACGATAGAATATTACACAGCCATAATGAACAAAATCATGAACTTCACAGCAACCTGGATGGACTTAGAGTCTATAATACAGAGTGACCTTTCACAGAAACAAAGAACTGAGTATCACATGTTCTCACTCATAAGCAGACCTTGAACAATTATCATAATACTATAAGAAAATGATTGGCAGTAGTAGGAAACTCCTGGGAGGGGAGCGGGGAAGCAGAATTGGCAGTAGTGGCAATCTGCCTGGGGAAGGGGGGGGGTACACCTCATCAGCAATGAACATTTGTATACCTAACCCTGAATTACACCCCACATCATTAAAATAAAATTAAATAAAAATTTTAAATACTGTATTATAATCTTATGGGACCACTAAGTGTGTGTTACTATATACAGTGCATATGACTATATACACTTGATCTTCTTTCTGTTTCCTGACACACCGCTCCTAAAACCCTAGGACTCCCTAAAGTGATAGATGTCTTCAGCATGCCAATGGCGTGAATGTTGGCTGGGGGTTCCTAGAGAGCCTCGATGGAGGCTGGTTGCCTAGGGAACCAACCCTATGATTAGAGGACTGGAACTTTCGGTCCCATACCCAACTCCAGTGAAGGGAAGGGGGATGAAGTTTGGGTTGATCACCAGTGGTCAATAATGTCATGGCCTCCATGAAAACTCAAAAGGAGAGGGTTCAGGGAACCTCTGAAGGTTGCTAGAGGACAGCAGATCTGGAGAGGGTATGGAAGCTCCTCTCCCCTTCCCACATACTTTACCCTGTGCATCTCTTCTTCTGATTGCTATCCCTGTCTCTTATAATATCCTTTATAATAAATCAGTAAATGTAATTAAAGTATTTCCCTGAGTTCTTTGAGCTGCTCTAGCAAATTATTGAACCTAAGAAAAGGGTCATGGTAACCCCAATTTATCAGGTTCGTCAGAAGTACAGGTCACAATCTGTACGTAGTAGAGAAAAAGGACAGTCTTATGAGACCCAGTTCTCAACCTGTGGGATCTAATCTGATGCTATCTCCAGGTAGATAGTGTCGGAATTGAATTATAGGACACCCAGCTAGTGTCTGCTGGAGAATCTGGTGTCAGAATGTTGTGCTGAGTGACTGAGAGTAGAGAGTAGGAAAAACACTTTATGGTTTTTTTTTCTCCCCCATCCCTATTAGAGGCAAACTTTCAAGAACATAAAGCTATCCCCAGGAAATGCTGTGAGCACCTCTTCAAGGCTGGAGAGACAACAAGAATATGCTATGGTTCCTGTCAAGTGGGAGATACCCCAGGGGTGAAAAGACTGCAGCATGTGCTCAGGACTCTGAACAGGGGACCGGAAACATAAGGAGACAGATACAAGAAAAGCTGTGCCCTAGAAACAGAAAGGCAATTCTACTGTCCAGAGTCCAGCCACATTGTCCTGTTATACCACCAACGAAACCCATAAAGTGCCCAAACAGAAATATACAGGTGACAGAATGACATGAACACAATATAACACAATAACAAATGGTGAACCAAAAAAATTTACCCACTTGACTAAAAAACGTTCCTATATCATGTTTGTGTTCAAGAAGCAATTCAAACTTCAACTACAGACATGTCAGAAAAATAACCCTTCTGAGAAAATTTTATATCAAATTGCATATGGCCAAAGCTGTACTCAGAGAAAAAATCATAAACTTCAGTACACTGTAAGTCAACAACACTAAGCACTCAATTCAAAAAGCTAAAAAGAGCTTCTAAACAAAACAGATGTATAGCAAAGCAAACTGGAGGAATTGCTAAAAGGCAAATTAGTTGATTTAATCAAAGAAAGAGTAGAACGGCTTATTAAAGGGCTGAGTCTTTGAAAACAAAAACAAAAAGGATAAATCTCTGGTAATTCTAATCAACAAAAGGAAGGAAGAAAAGAGGGAGGGAGGGAGGAAAAAAAGAAGCAAATGCAAAAATACACTGGGCATGAAAAAGGGAATCTAATAATGGATATAGAGGAGAAACTTTAAAAGAATCAACTACCTAAATCTGTGGTAAATGATCTGAAAGCTCTTTGAACTAGGATATTATCTAGAAAATATAAATAGCCAAAATAGACTAAAACTTTTTAGAACCCAAAGAGCCCAATAACCATAGTACATACAAATTAAGTTGACAGCCAACTAAACCTCAGAGAAAAATAAAAGTAAACCCTGGCTGAGATCGTTTCTAAAATGAATTATTTCAAGCCTTTGAGAGTAAGATAATTTCATATGATATTTAAACCATTTCAACTACACAATTCATATTGAAAAGACTTCCTATTCATTTTATAAAGCTAACATAACCATGATTTATAAATGTGACAAATATGTCTCCTAACAGAAAAGTACATATAAATTCTTACCTATGAATATAAATGAAAAATACCCTAAGCAACATATTAGTAAAATGAGCCCAGCAGCATTTTTAAGCACAATAAAGCCTGACCCAGCGGGATTTATTCCAGTAGCAGGAGGATGATTTAGCTCAGAAGAGTTAGTAAGTCAACATATTAATAGGACCAAGGAGGAAAAGGCATTTGATGATTTTGCTAGATGTAGGAAAGCCTTTGATAAAACTGAATAACCATTCCTGGTGCATACTCTTGGCAATTAATGTAGGAATGAAGCATACTGTTCATGATGAAGAACACCTATTGGAAATATAGAGCCCATTTCAGGCTTAGTAAAACATTAGTGGCCTTCTCATTAAAATAAAGATCAACCCAAGGACAGCTGCTATTATTTAATGTTACTTTGTACCTTTTAGAAAACACAATGAGAAAATAAAAGACACATTAGAAATGAAGAGGTGAAATGTTCCTTACATGTAGGTAATATGATTAGTTAAACCACACCAAAAATCTGCTCAAACTAATAGGAGTTCTATGAGCAAATACCTAACAGGTTGTCCTCTGTGGGCCTGCTCTGCCAACTAGGTCAGCTACCTTGTGGTCCACTTCCCTGGTCACATACCTGTGACACCACTTCCCTGGTCACATACCTGTGATACCACTCCACCACTGTGCCCTTGGGCCAGTCACTCTAGGAAAACACTTGTCCCTCTTCTTTTTTTTTTTTTTTTTTTGAGTTGGAGTCTCACTCTGTCGCCCAGACTGGAGTGCAGCTGGAGTGCAGTGGCCGCTCCCAGCCACCGCAACCTCGACCTGCTGGGCTCCAGCGATCCTTCTGCCTCAGCCTTCCAAGTAGCCAGAATTACAGGCATGCGCTACCACGCCCGGCTGATTTTTTGATTTATTGTAGAGATGAGGTCTCACTGCCCAGGCGGGTCTGGAACCCGCGGGCTCAGGCAATCCACTCACCTCAGCCTCCCAAAGGCATGGGATTACAGGCTGAGCCACCGAGCCCGGCTCACTTGTCCCTCTTCTAAAGATGTTTGCTGTATGTGGCCGGGTGGGGGGAGGTGGAGGGGGTGGGGCCCAGGGAGGCCAATCTCAGGCTTGAACCTGGGGTCATCCTGCTCCCCATGCTGCTACGGCCTTAGATCTCAGAGCCTCAGCTTCCTCACCTGCCACTGCAAAAGCGAGGCCAGCAGAGGTCAAGGAATGAGCCAGCTCCCAGGGTCTGCTCTGACTCACACTCCCTGGCCCCAAGGACAGGCAGGGGCGGCTGGTAAGGCAGCCACACTGACATTTGGGAAATGCCAGGGGCTGGGCCCCAGCCAGGAAGACATGTGTGAGTGGGCGTTGGGGGTGGGGTTATTCCCCAGAGCCTGGGGCAGTGGGGTAGTGGGTTTGCCAACAAAAGCCCAAGAGCAGGCCAGCACCCACAACGCCACAGGGGAGTCACAGGGTGCCCAAGGGGACAAGCACAGGAGCACCTCTGGAGACCCCATGTCATTCATATGTTCCCACCTGACTGCTCAGCTGGCTTCACTCAGGACCCCCAGGGCCCCACCAGCACCTGCTTCTGGGTTCCCCCTTGTCCTGGAACCCAGGCAGCCCAGAACCTGACATAGCAGAGGTGTCCTGGCCTGGGAACCAGCTCTGACTCCTGACCTCCTGGCTGACTTCAGGCAAGCCAGGGCTCCTCTGGGCCTCAGTTTCCATGGATATAAAGCAGGGGGGCAGGAATAGACAGTCTGTACAGGCTATTCCCAGTCCTCATGTTTGTTTTTTCCTTCCTTCCCTCACTTATTCAGTCAACAAACATCCTTTTGAGGCCCTCCTAGCCTATGCCACACACTCACGACTGCTAACAGCCCACACACCTCAGTGTCTGTGAGGGAAACAGACATAACACCACAGCACAGCATGATCTCTTTGGGACTTGGGGTCTGTGCTGGATGCACAGCAGTGGGGAACTAACTCTGTAGGAAGAAGTCAGGGAGGGCTTCATGGAGGAGGTGATTTTGAGATCTGCTTTCAAGGATTAACAGAGGTTTTCCTATGGGTTAAGGGAAGGGCAGGGAGATATGATAGTTTGGTCCCCTGACTGACTCAGCCTTCCTCTGGTCACTCACCAACAGCTCCCTAGAGGACAAGGCTTGAGAGCCTAGAGGTGTGGGAGATACAGGCAGCTTTCCCTGCACCAAGTCAAACCCTACTCATTCCACCAAAGCCAGCATGTGACTCTCTCACCCAGACAGCCCTTCCTGACTGTCCAGCCCCCTCAGACTTGGCACCACTGTGGTCCGTGGGTACATGACGCTGCAGGTGGTACTGTTCCCAGCGCTCCCTGTCCTCCGGCCAGGCCTGGACCCCAATGCGCACAGGAGGCCAGCTGACATGAGAGGCTGTGACTCTGCCCTACTTCCCCCAGGGCTGGAGTCCTCACCCTGCCTCTCTTGGGGAAAGTCACACAGAAAGGGGGTTGAGCAGGCAGGTGATACTGGATCCTGCCCCAGGTTGCACTGTCCTGAGCCAGCAGGGGCAGGTGTAGGCAGTGTGGGCAGGTGGCAGCAAGAGGCCTGCAGGATGGAGCCATCAGCCTCCAAATTAGGTCATCCTGTCCAGAGCTTTCCCTGAACTCTAGGCCATCCAACCCTGCCAGGCAACACCTCGGGAGGGTTGTCAAATTGTCCCTGCCTCCAGCCTACTCCCTCTGCTGCACCTGCTGCACCTGCAGCCTGTCCTACAGCCCAGGGCAAACTCCCCAAGCAGGCCTGACCCCTCCCCATCTCTATTTCAACATCCCACCCATCAGCAAGGCCTCTTGGCTTCACCTCCAGACTGCTCTGAATTGGCCCTACTCTCTGGCTCCTCTGCTACCTCCCTAGTCTGGACCCTTCATTGGTTCCCTGGACCACTGCAGTGGACTCCTGCTGTCCTCAGCCCCTCCAGCAGCCAGCAGAGCCATCACAACCCCAGTGAGAGAGCACCCCTGCTCAGCCCTAATCTCCCATCACAGCCTGGCTGCTTCTGCCAGCTCCCACCAGCCTCGCCGCCTCAAGGACTTCACTGTTCCTTCACCTTCCCCTGCTCTGCTATTGACACTTCGACCTCTCTGGCCTCTGGCCACACGGGCAGCTTCCTCGGGCCACATGGGCAGCTTCCGCTTCAGAGTCCTGCCCTGGCCTTTTCCTGGTGTGCCCCTGCCAGCTCCCTCCCTCCTTCCCTTCCTCAAGTCCTATGTGCACACATCCTCTGGCCACCCTACCTAAGGCACATACACCACCCCGTGTTGGTGGTCAGCATGCTGGGCACCAAATGGGTTGGACCCCTGCTTGCTGGGGTAAACAGGACCATTATTACTAGTTCCAGTGAGATTGGGTGGGGCCGTGTGACCCATCTGGCTCTGGGCTGGGACATTTACATGCCAGTGCAGGGCCCTCTCTCCCCACCCCTGCCTGTGACTTTGTGAGCCTGGGTTCCTGAGCAAGGGTGATATAGAGTAAGCCCAGTCAACCTATGACAGCCACCACATGAGTGGAAACCACACTGTTGTCATAAACCATGGGATTTGGGGGGTTGTCCCGTCACTGCAGAATAACCTGAACCGTCCTAACTGATGCCCTCTTGACATGTTCTTTTCCTCTCTCCTACTTTGCTTTTTGCCTTTAGCTCTTGTCATCATGTGGCATTCCATATATCTTATTTACTGATTGTGCTGCTGCTTTTTTTTTTTTTCCCTGTGGGAGCCCCATGAAGACAGGGACTGTGTTTGGTGTTTGGGTCCCTGCTGAACCACAGAGTTTGCACACAGCAGGTGCTCAATAAGTGTGTGTTGGATAAGTGACAGAATGAAGGGACAGATGGGCCTGCATTTCCACACAGCTGACCACCCCAGCTGAGCCCTCATCTAGAGCCCCCACCCAACACAGGGCTCCGGGGTCTGGATGGTCAGCTGCAAGTCCCGGGGCTCAGAAGAGCGGGCCTGATGCATGTGAATCACAAAGCCCTGCACGTTTCAAGGGAGGCTGTGAACAAACAGGCGGAAAACAACGATGCCCCACGCTCAGGGTTCATTCCAGCACGGTTCTCGGCCTCCTGGCCACAGCACGCCCTCACCCTAGAGCCCACCCTCCTTGAAAGCCCTCGCTGGGCTAGCCTCTCTCTACATCCGCACGCGCCCGTGGGCCCACGCCGGCACGGCCCCGACCCCGCTCACGCCTCCGGAGCGCTTGCTCTCCCTCACACACCCATGTGCAAACCTGTCCCACTTCTGCAGCCCTCCCCCGCGCCCGCACCTCACAGCGCCCACTCATCTCCCACGGTCGGTCACCACAGACCACCCCCGCTCCCGACACCGCCTCCTGGAGCAAACAGGTGGTTCTGCGCGCCTCCAGCCTGGGAAGGACCCAGGGCCGTCTCGACTCGCACCAGCCTGACAGCGCCAGCCCGGGCAGCCCCTCCGGGCCCTGCTGCTGGGGCGCCGGCTCCAGCCTCCCCCGCCCAGCCTCGCGGCGTCGCTCTGCCACCGGCGGCCCCAGGCGTCAGCAGGCCGTGCCAGGAGGGCCGGCGGCAGCCTGGGCGCGGCCCACCTGAAGCAGGTGCCGCAGTGGGGAGGCGCAGGGGAGACGCGTGGCTCCCCAGGGCGGGCTCCCCCTCGGGCCGGGTCACAGACGTTCGGGACCGTCGCGCCCCTGCCCGAGCTCGGCGCGCCGCGGTCTCCACCGCCGAGGCGCTGCCCGGCGAACGCGCCCACGCCGCCTCCCGGCCCGCACCTGCCCCACGCCGCAGCCCTACCTGGGGCTCCAGAAACATGCTGGCTCCCTGCTCCCGCGCCTCCCCAGCCCGGCCGGCGTCCCGCGAGCGGCGCTCCTCTGCCCGCGCTCGCAACGAGCGCCGGCCCTCGCCCGCGGACTTCCCCGCGCGGGCAGCCCTCCAGCCGCCTCCTCGGGCCGGAGGGCGGGGCCGGGGGCCGCGGGGCCCGAGGGGGCGGGGCCGAAGAGCCGCAGGGCCGGGCTGGGCCGGGGGGCGGGGCGGGGGCCGGGAGGGACCGGAGGGCGGGCGCCGCGGGGGAGCGGCGGCGGAGGCACCCGGGGCGGGGCGGGGAGCGGCGCCGCGAGGGCCGGGGGCGCGCGCCTGGCGCGGGGCGTGGGGGCGCGGGGGCGGGGGTGGGGCGCGGGGCGTGGGGGCGCGGGGCGTGGGGGCGCGGGGCGTGGGGGCGCGGGGCGTGGGGGCGCGGGGCGTGGGGGCGCGGGGCGTGGTGTCATTCCTGCAGCCGCGCCACGGTGCTCGGGCGCGGAGCCAGCGCGGTGCGCCGTGCGGGCCGGGCTCAGCGCGGGGCGGGGGCGGTCGTGTTGGTGACGGTCCCCCGCGCACCGGTCTCCTTCCCTGGCGCCTCTCTTAGCCCTCCCCAGCCTCACCTGATCGTAGGGGTCCACTACCGAGTTACAGCAGGTGCTCCGCCAACGTTTAGCTTGAATGCCTCCCCTGACGGGACGCTCATTCTACACAGCCCTGGCCTCGGGCGTCCAGCGGAACTCTCTGTCCTTCCATTTCCTCGAAACAGGAGGGACACGGCAGCTGCTTTTGTGGGAGGGCTAAATGAGACACCGAGAGGGGTGGGCCGGGCACATGGCACAGCGAGGCGTCACTCCGCCCCCAGGTGCCCCAGCACTCAGAAGGAATCCTGTCAGGTGACCGGTCTCCCCCTCCACCCTGTTCCTGCAGCGTTGCCCCCCTCCAGCCCAGCTTTGAGAATTTGGAAGGGAAAGGTGGACTAAGCTAAAGAGCAAGTTGGGCGAAGGAGCTAGGTTGGGTTCTGGAGGGAATCCTAGCTGGCAGGCCTGGGTGACCCCTAGAGGAAGTCGTAGGGATGTTCTTAGCTTGAACCCGACAGAGAGGAGCAGGGGATGCCCAGAGAGGCTCTGACAACCCAGGAGAGCTCACAAGCTACAGGGCTGGATGAGCATGGTGATCCTGACGGTGTCTGGCTGTCCCAGGATGCCCCTTCTCCCACCCCTGTCCCCACTGGCTCTTGTCCAGCAGCCCTGTGAAAGGCCATCTCTCCTCCTAGCTTGTCTGCCTGCTCTCTTATCAGCAGCAAGATTAGCTACCCGGCTAACTCGTGGGCAGTTATTTCTGTCTTGAGGCACTTGGGGCTATGTAGGGTCCATTCACTGAGCTCCCCCAAGAGGGTGCAGGGGTCCCGGAGACAGGTGTCTTTGCCCTGGAGCTCTCCCCTGTCTCCATTCCCCTCCCCCCACTTCTTCACTAGTTAGCCCTGGCCCTGAACCGAAGTTGCTTCTCACTACTCCAAGCCTGCACTATTAATGACTACACGGTGCAGTGCCCATGCAGGGGGGTGAGGAGAGGGAAGAGCACCAGGCAACCAGGCAGAAATGGTGCATCGCCCACTAGCTTTCACACTGTCCTTCTCCCCCTGCTGTTTCTGCATCTTTTTTTCAGGCCAGCTAGAGGACACAACGCTGTCACCTGCCTCCAGAGCCAGACTTCCCCTCTGCCTCTCAGGACGTGACAGTCTAGAAGAGGTGGCTGATGGGTGGGCAGCCCCCACAAAGCCTTCCTGTATGGTCACAGGGTCACTTCCCACTGTACTCAGCCACAGATTGCACCAGCATCTCCCAAGGAGCTCGATAAGGCTAATGCTTCTTCCAGGAGGAAGGCAGGCCTCTGACCCACTCTCTGGCAGACATAGAGGGTAGTGTATCACAGGTATGGCCTCAGCATTCATGTGTGTACCTGATCCACATCCTTCCTGATGCCCCAGGACACAGGGTGTCTGGCATGCCAAGGCTGACCCCTATCAGGTATCCTTTTGCTTGAAGCTGTGGGTGGGGTTGACCTTCAAGGAGGGCTTGTGGGGACTCTACTGCCCCTTTAGAAAGTAGAGAATGAGCCAGGTGTGGTGTGACCAGTGGCCATCTGCAAGGACTTCCAGAAAGATAAGACATAGAAAGAGACACCTGCCTCCTTCCTCCAGACGCCTCCTCTGGGGTCTGGGTGGGAGGCCTAGAATAGCACCTCCATCTTGTGATCATGAGAGGCTGCTCTGAGGATGGCAGGGCAAAGAGCAGGAAAGTCTGGTTCTGAGGTGAGAGGGACCTAGGATGCCCTCATGAGTACAGACAGCTGGGAGCAGACAGGAAGCAGCAACAGGAAGCTGGACTCCCACCCCTGCTGTCTCAACACAGCAACCAGAGGGGCCCTGTAGGAACCTGAGTCAGGACCTGTCCCTCCTCCACCCAGAACCTCCGATGACTCCCACCCCAATCACAATGAAAGGCAGCGTCCTCACAAACAGCCTGTGGCCCGTTGACCTACCCCCATCGGGGACCTCAGCTCCCCCTGCCTGGCCATGGCAGGCCCTGCCCACCCTTCCACTTACACACACTTCTTCAGCGTCAGATGGCTCTCCCCCTTAGGTCTCTATGACATGTTGCCTACTTGGTGACATATTTGTGATGTCACCCTCCACCCCAGCACTTTTTCCTCTCCATTAAACTTTTCTCCTCAGGGTTATTCAGTCCAACAATCTTTCCACTTTCTTATTTGTTAGTCTGCTCTCACAGGAACGCGAGATCTGTGAGGGTAGGCTCTTTGTCTTGTCCGTGGCTGTGCCCCGGTGAACATAACACATTTGTCATATGGACATTCATAAACCTGTCTGTTGAAAGTGTGTGCCTGTGTGCATGCATGTAGATACAGACACAGAGATATGGATATGAATATGGATGTATACATCTCAACAGGATTCATATTCAGAATATATAAAGAAGTCATACAGATCAAAAATTCAGAAGACCCAATTGGTTTAAATGGGCAAAAGACTTGAAGAGATACTTCACATTAAAAAAAAAAGCATATCCAAAGGGCAGCAAACATAAGAGAAAGCATTCAGCTTTATGAGTCATCAGGGGTAGGGAAATTAAACTACCATGTGATATCCCTGTACACCCACCAGAATGGCTAAATTGAAAAGGTAGAAAATGCCAAGTGCTGGCGAGGAGGTGGCACAACTGAAACTCTCAGCTGCTAGTGGTGGCAGCGTCAGCTGGTGCAGCCATGAGGGAAAAACGGTCTGATGGTGGCTAGGAAGGCTGAGCATATGCAGGTCCAGAAATTCTACCCTGGTGTAGGCCTGGCAGGAACATTCACAGACTCACACTAGAAGACACATACAGGAGTGTTTATAGCACTACTCACAAAGACCTCAAACTGGAAACAACCCAGGCGTCCTCCACAGAGGACTGGATTTCTGCCGAGCTGCAGTGTGTTCACTCAGTGGAGTGCTCCACATTGATGAGAAATGACTAAGACAGCCACACACAAGGGTGAGTCTCAAAAGAAACCAGGCACAAAGAATATCTAAAGCAGGATCCCATGCACACCCAGTTCAGAAGCCGGCAAAGTCACTTGCACTGTCAGGAGTCAGGGCCTGTGGGGGGCAAGGCTGGCAGGGGCTGGATACAGATGCCGGTTATCCATGTAGTCACCCCTTGAAAAAAATCACTGAGTTGCACACTATGACTCATGCACTCTTCTGTGTGTGTGAGTTACACTTCAAAACAATTTACATTAAGAAAATTAACAGAGTAAAAAATAACATCCTGAGAAATAACCTCTCAGGAGAAGCAAGCAGATGCTGTCTGAGCCCCAGGACCCTCCCAGGTCTGTTTTTGGCCACATTCCGGCGAAGAAGGGTCTTGAAGGAAGGAGCATTTTGGAGTCCTTGGCCTCTCTCTCCTCATCCCCACAAAAAACAAAGGCAATCTCAAGTGAAAAACGCCTGTTGTCTCCTTCAAAAGGCAAGCGATGGCCAGGCTCGGTGGCTCAGCCTGTAATCCCGCACCTTGGGAGGCTGAGGTGAGTGGATTACCTGAGCCCACGGGTTCGAGATCCGCCTGGGCAACTTGGCGAGACCTCATCTTACAATAAATCAAAAAATTAGCCGGGCGTGGTAGCACGCACATGTAATTCCGGCTACTTGGAAGGCTGAGGCGGAAGGATCATCGGAGCCCAGCAGGTCGAGGCTGCAGTGGCCGGGAGCGGCCACTGCACTCCAGTCTGGGCAACAGAGTTGAGACTCCAACTCAAAAAAATAAAATAAAATAAAATAAAATGAAATAAATAAAATAAAGGCAAGCAATGGTGGGCAAGAGGCATCTGCTCATTTTTTGGAGGATGAAATTGGCATGAGGCAGGTGACAGAACTTGCAGAACAGAGGAAGCAGGAACCCATGTGCCTCACACTAGGGACTGGCAAGGATCACACCAGTGCTTACAGAGACTGCAGGGAGGCTTAGACCACAGAGGGGCTTGGGTTCCAGGACAGGGGATCAAGCCCCCACCCTGCCCTACTGGTGCTGCCTCATCACTTGGCCATGTCCCAAAGGCCAAGAGCTTCAGGTCTGATTATTTCCTCAATACAAAGCAGGGCCCAAGGTGACAACTCACAAGGTTCCTGGCAAAACACGAAGCAAAATGTATCAGGTCTTTGGTGAGTTGTAGAAGCTCCTCAGACAATCCCTCACCCCCCAAAGGTCCAAGGACTCGTGCTGTCCCTGGGCTTGATGTCTGCCCTGACTGGAACCTTGTGTGCACACAGCCTTGCTCTGCAGGGGGGTCCTCTCCAGGCTCCTCAAAGGCCTTTCTAAGAGCCGGGACATGTGTGACCAGTGGGCTGGTCAGCACCCCTCAGCAGTGGTCCCTGATGGTCCTGGTCACAACCACATCCAAGCCCACCATCTCCAGGACAGGTATGTCCAGCTGCTGACCCTGTCCCCTGAGTGACTTGATATTGACTAGGGAACCTGTAAAGCTTTTGGCATTTCCCCCATGCTGTCCCATTAATACTCCCTTTTGGAGAATAACCATCATGAAAGGTTTTAGTCACTCTCAGAGCAAAAGGTGTTGGAGGGGGTACAAATGGGGGACAGTTGTCTCTTCTGATGCCCCTACATCACAGAGGTAACCACTCTGCCTGCATAACCACCCCAGCGGGCAGCAAGCTGTCCACCAGCCTTTCCCCATCGTCTCATCTTGCCCTTTGACTTCATCCTGGCATGATAAGGGATTAGGGGTCAGCTGCACCATCTGCCCTGAGTGTGCAACTAACCTGTGTATTGGGGTGAGTAACTAGCAGTGACTAACACACTGCTTGGAACAATGGCTGCTCAATGTGCCCAGTGGCTGTCATCACTCTCTCATCAACAGGTTGGGAGCTGAACCCGTGGAAAAGGGACCTTACTTGTCCACATGTTGTCATGGTCCCTGCAACCATGGCTGCTGTCTCCCAGGTGCAGCCCTTCCTGCCCTTTGAAAGTCCACCTTGCCATGTGCAGGGACCAGGTGTGTGGCAGGAGCACTGAGCGTCAAGTAGGTTAGGTGGGAACCTGACAGAGAATGGGAGAGAGGGGTGGTTATGTCCCACCAGTTTGAAAGATACCATGTCCCACTGAGTACCCAGCTGGGCAGGGTATTCAGTCTTTCTCCAAAGACACATGCACAAAGGCAGGCAAGAGTGGCCCTCCTTCCAGGCTGGATGCAGCTGCACTCATAGTGTGGGCCGTGGGGTGTGGTGCTGGGGTCCCAGGGGCTACCTCATCTCTGTGCTTTAGCACCACCTTAGGCAGGTCCCAGGGCCTGTGGGACAGGAGATGCCAGGACAGAGACCCTGAGGCAGGGTCCTGCCGAAGGCATGTGACCTCTGACTGGGCAGGCCTCTGGCTATGGGGCATAACTGAAGCCATGCTGTCCAGGAGTAAGGTTTGTTTCTTGGCCAACAGAAGAAACACATGGAAACACATGGAATTCAAATGAGCTGAGAACTCAGGGACAACAGAGGTATGAGAAAACGGAGGGAGGAGAGAGGGGCCTCCTAGGATGGCATAGCTCCTTTCTCTACTGTACAGGAAGGGAGACTGAGATACAGGGACATGTGTCACATTCACAAGGGCACAGCCATCCAGACTGTGAGTGCAGGACTGCCCCAACCACTGTTCTTCTGACTCCATCACAGGGTGCCTAGCACTCTCTCCTGCCCCATATGCACCTCCAGTCCAGCCTCACTTTTAACTTTGCATCTGCCCAGGACCCCTGTTGGTCACCATGACAATGAGCACTAAGCAGTGTGCCCTACAGTCGAGCTGCTCTCTGGGTTGGCATCAACCCATACACCAGCGCATTCTGGGCCCAACCTCTACACATCTCAAGACTGAGAAGCAAGGTAGTGCAGGCCTCAGGTCCCAGGCGTGCCTGCTGGGAATCTGTGGTGTTTCCCAGAGGGTACAGGTCCCTAGGGCTGCAGGAGAGCAGGCTCCCAGATCAGGTAAGGCTGGACATGCTGGGTGAGCATCAGGCTCTCCACAGGGGCTTCTCAGCACCTTCAGATCTAAGCAGGGCTGGGAATGCTCCTAGTCCCCACTGCCTTCATGAGACATAAAGAAAGCACCCTTGCCCCACAAAGCATGGCTGGAGAGCAGAGAGCAAGCTGGCTCCTGCCGGCTTCTCCCTTGGCCTGGTGCCCTGTGTATGGTGTGTTCTGGAGGAAGCACTGGACAGAGTGTTTCCCAAAGGACAAATTTCTTCATTCCAGGAGACCCTGCAGTAACTAGGGGAGGCCCCTTTAACAGGCACATCCAGCTGGGCTCGGTGGCTCAGCCTGTAATCCCGCGCCTTTGGGAGGCTGAGGTGAGTGGATTGCCTGAGCCCACGGGTTCGAGACCTGCCTGGGCAACTTGGTGAGACCTCATCTCTACAATAAATCAAAAATTAGCCGGGCGTGGTAGAGCACACCTGTAGTTCCAGCTTCTTGGAAGGCTGAGGCGGAAGGATCGCCGGAGCCCAGTAGGTTGAGGCTGCAGTGGCCAGGAGCAGCCACTGCACTCCAGTCTGGGCGACAGAGAGACTCCAACTCAAAAAACAAAAACAAAAGACAGGCACATCCATGCTGATCAGCCCCTCTGGTCCATCTACCCGCCTGTACCAGGCCCTGCCTGTGTCTTTGCCCCACCCAAGTCCAACCCTGTAGGTCAGGGATACCCTGGCAGAGGCACCTGCCAAGGTGGGAAGCAGAAGCTCAAGACAGCATCCTTCCAGGTACCAGCTTTCCAGGGGCAGAAAGCCACCAGTCATAATGCAACATGCACCTTTCCTCAATCATCTGAGAATCCTCATGCACACACTCCTTTGGGAAATACATTAAGGTGCCACTGTGGATTTATCCCTTTTCACAAGAGGCCCCCCATGAATTCACCCATCCGCGTCTGTTTCCTGGAGACCAAAAGGACCTGGGCCTCTCCTGAAGCTCTTCCTCGTGTCCTGGGCCCACTCTGATGGACTCTACAGGCCAGGAGTCCACCTGTCTTGTCCAGCCCTCTGCAGCCAGGACTCTGAGCATCTCAGGGCTTCAGAGATGCAGGAACATGAAAAAAGGCAGGAATGCTAGGCTTGGAGGCTTCTCTCAGACAGGGGACTCTCAAAGATGAAGCAGATCATAACCAACAGAGACCCTTCCCCACACAAGGCTCTCAACACCCCCGCCCTCCATCACCTGAGCAGAGGACTGGCTGGGAGAACACATCTGCAGAGAGTGAGACAAGAGATAGTGCCTCTGGCACCCTGTTGAGAGAGAGGAAGGGCACATGTAAATGGCAACAGGAAAGGCCCATCAGCAAGGAGCAAACTGCTTTGGGGCAACAAAGAGATTGCAAGTTAAATTCCCGAGTCATCAATTTTCACCTGTGAAATCTGCAAAAAGAATGTTAAAGGTAATACAGAATGTCAGCTGAAGTGTGGGGGAAAGGCCAGGGTCGCTGGTAGGAAAGGGAGGGCAATGGATGGCAGGTGTCCACAGGCACCTCACAGGAGCAAAACCACTCCACACAGCAGGCACTGTCTAGGGCACAATGCCCCTCTGTATACATGTGTGATCTTTTTTTAATGGTTTTATTTTTATTTATTTATTTTTATTTTAAAGATGTGGAGTACAATTCAGGGTTAGGTATACATATGTTCATTATGCAGGTACTCTTGTGGATGAGGTGTGCCATGTGTGATCTTATGTGCACATATGTACATGTGGACATGTATGATTGAGAGTTCATGTGTGTCTGTGCTTGTATGCATATGTGTGCTCTGTGTGTATGTGCACAAGCCCGTGTGTGCATACACAGGCGCATGTATAACATGTGTATGCACACATGTGTATGTGTGCATGTGCAAAGATGCACATATACACACCAAAAGGTTAATCAGGATACCTAACACCCACTGGCCTTGTCCCTATGTCCTCTTTCCTCCTATTCTCCCATCTATCCTTGTCAAGTGTTTCCCAAGCTCTCTCCAATGACTGTGCATGGCTTTATCATCAGCAAAACACATTGCATGTTCTTTTTCTAAAACCAGGATATGAAGCATCCCTGTGCCCATTGAGGCTGTGGCCAGAAGTAGGGCTGGATCAGCAGCAGCCCACCAGGGTGTCATCCTTCCCTCAGGGTCCCTCACAGGCTTCTGGAGAAGGGAGACTTGCTCCCACCAACTGGGGTGTAACCAGGGAAGGGAGGGTGGATAGGGTGGCGTGGAGAGGCAGAGGGGCCTGAGGATCCCCCTGGTTGGGTATCAGGAATGACTGCATTGGGCAGCATGGCACCCAAGACACCTGAGTCCTCCAGAGGCTGTCTCTCTACTCTTGCCATGAAGAATCTGATAAATCCCCCCACACTATCTCACCCACCAGGAACAAGTTCTGGTGTGCTCTCGGTGTTGCTCACCCATCACTCCTCCTTACGTCCCACTAGCTTCTCTCTCCAGATGGCAGACAGGGAAGGTTTCACGTGGTGCCAGGCAGGGTCACTCTGGGGGAGCTGCTGGGCAGGCAATGGGCCCCTGAGCCAGCCTGACATGCACCCTTCTCAATATTTCAAAAAATATGATTTTGCTAGAATAAACAGAAGCCAGGATCCATAAGTAGTTACTCCTGGCATGAGACAAAGGGACCCTGAGTCAACCCGGGGACTGTGGAGTAAAACACATCATGGCCGATGTGTGGTCAATAAGTGGGCAGGTGGACAGGTTCCCTGCTGTGCTAGGCCTAGGGCTTGTCGTGGGGGCCCTGGGAAGCTTGCCTCTCTGTGGTCCTCAGTTTCCCCATGCGGGCTGGTAATCTCTAAAGTCCCTGCAGTTGGCTATCTCTGACTCAGAGGGAAGTCCTAAGGCGGAGCGGGCAGCGTGGGAACAAGCCTGGTGGGGTGGATGAGGTGCATGGGGCCAGCCCCTGCCCATTGTTCCTCTGTTCTCCATGCTGAAGCCTCCCAAAGGGCACATACCTCTTGCACCTTGTGCCCTCCATGGAGGAAGAACTCAGCTACACTGCTGCTGTCACCACCACTCACCACCTGGCCTTCAGTCATTGGGGCCATGGGACCCAGGCATGCACAGAATGCACTCAGAACCACTCGGGGCAAGGGTCCCAGTCAAGCCCAGGCCTGATACCAGGGGCCTCCACATTCTCACACCAGGATGCCTGGCTGGTCTTACTCTCATCCTAAGCTGTTCCTCCTGCATCCCACCCCATAGCTCTTGGGGACCTCATCCCAGCATGACCCCAGCCACCTACACCAGAGCATTTCTCTGGGCAAGAATGTCCCAGGACTGCCACAGGGTACCTCCCTCTCCTGGGGAGAATGGAGGCCTGTTCTACAGTCACTTGGACATAGGCACATGGAGACTCATCCCTTGGACCCTGTGGACAGCCATCTGGGTCCAGAGCTTGGCCCCAGCAGAGGAGTGGGCCAAGTGGGCCAGGCCTGACCCAGATGCACACATGAGCTCCACTTTCCAGAGATGTAACCACTGCGGAACATGTGGTCGCCTACACTGGAGCTTTTTAATTTATTTTACCAACTTGAAATATTTTGGATAGATACATGGTATTTCATGACAGTTTAGTTATACTGTATTCTAAGTTTTGGGGGAGGGTCTGGGTCTCATGCCCATGTCTACATATAGCCCTTCAACACAGCAGAAGTGCCAGGGGACTGTGAGTGTTCTGTGGGCTCTCCTTTGGCCCCTCTCTTTTGGCATGTCTGCGTAATACACCACCAGGCAGGAGAGAAGCTGTCTGTGATAGGTGGGGGTCCTGACAGTCATTGGCATCTGAGCAAGCAGGAACACTGGGGGACCCTGAAGGAGCTTCAGAGGGAAGCTGATCTGGCTGTAGGGACATGTGAGCAGCAGTGGAGGACCTCAGGGAGTCCTGCTCCCTCCTCCATGTAGAGGGGTTGCAGCTGCCTGTACTGTGAGCCAGAGAGGATGACACTCCAGGTTGGAGGAGAGGGACCCAATATCAAATGGAAATGAGACAACCAATGTGTGTACAAGTCTGTGTGCTTCTGTGCACACATCTATTCCTAGAGCAGACTCAAATGTTCCAGAAGTTTCTTTCTTAGTCATTCTGTGTATCACAGGCTCTCAAAGGTGAAGTATTCAGCATGATTGTATTCCCCATTCCAAGTGGCAGTTCTAGGAATGATGCTCAGAATTATGCTTCTCTTCTAACCCAGACACCTGTGGCTCTCATGGCCAGATTCCCTCTCCCTGCCCCCAGTTCCTGGAAACTCCTCATGTTCTGCAGCAGCTGCAAGATATCCTGTCAGGTGGCTGGGCTGTCACATGCTAGATCCCCTAGCAAAAGACACTGAGGTGTTTTCCAGTCTTTGGTGACCACAAACACTCCTGCAATGAGCATATTTGATCAAGGGCTTTTACTCAAATGTGTGACCATATGTGAAAGATGAACTCCTAACATTGGATGTGCTAGGTCAAAGGTTATGTGCATTATAAATTTAAGGAGAACTCACAGAAGGATTTTCAAAAGAGGATGACCAGATGGTGTAAATAATGGAATAAGGACCTCCAAAAACTCTCCCTTTCAAAAAGGCAACAACATAGCTAGCAAAAATGGTCAGAATTAGAACTTCAGATATTAACCAAAAGTTTGCATAAATCTGGGAAGCATTTATTCACACAACACAACTAAATCTCAGTAAGAACTGCAAACTTTGTGACATTGGAATTTGTCCTAGTCCCATCCCTAGCTCTTTACTCCCAGTGACTTGAAAAATAAAATGCTACATTCATCATGAAAACCAGTAGCCTGGCAGCCCTTGAAGGAAGCAGAACAGGAATGAAACTCTTTCAAAGCCTTATTCCCAGAAAATTGTCGTTATCTGACCTGTTCGATGGTTCCCATGGAGACCCCACTTGCAAGGATGTCTGAATTTGACCCAATTCAGAGTTTTCTAAGTACAAAAAAACCTGTTTCCCAGGGTTGATGGTCAAAAACAATTACAGGCATTTAATGTCACAGATTCTTTTGTTTTGTTTTGTTTTTTTGAGTTGGAGTCTCACTCTGTCACTCAGACTGTAGTGCAGTGGCCGCTCCCGGCCACCGTAGCCTCACCTGCTGGGCTCCAGCGATCCTTCCACCTCAGCCTTTGAGTAGCTGGAACTACAGGCGCGCGTCACCCCGCCCAGCTAATTTTTGATTTACTGTAGAGATGAGGTTTCGCCAAGTTGCCCAGGCGGGTCTCGAACCCGTGGGCTCAGGCAATCCACTCACCTCAGCCTCCCAAAGGTGCGGGATTACAGGCTGAGCCACCGAGCCCAGCTATTGTCACAGATTCTTGAAGCAGTGGATAACAGTGAAGCAAGTAATAGACTAACCAGAAAGCTTAAAAGTTCAGTAATGAGATACTGATAGGAATTTTTGAAAAGCTGCAGTGCATTTCTGGGGCTCTAGAAAGTCAAGTGCATCTTCAGAGCTGTGCACATGCTCAGGAAAGTTCTTAGGAGGTTCTAAGTTCTCATTTCTGGTTAACTTCAAAATCTGAAGCAGGAAGTAAAGACTAAGGCAGAGTTATCAACTACCTACCTGAGAGCTGAAGTCATACCCCAGCACACAGAGCCCCTTGACAGAGACTGAGAGACTTATTGGCTGCAGGCATTTAAAAAAATATCTGGGTTGGGCACAGTGGCTCACACCTGTAATCTCAGCACACTGTGAGAATGAGGTGGGAGGATTCCAGGAGTTTGAAACCAGCCTAGGTAACTCAGTGAGAACTTGTCTGCACAAAAAATGAAAATATTAGCTGGGCATGGTGGCTTGCTCCTATAGTCCCAGTTACTCTGGAAGCTGAGGTGGGAGAATCATGTGAGTCCAGGAGGTTGAGGCTGTGGTGAACTGGGGTCATGCCACTGCACTCCACCCTGGGTGACAGAGTGAGGCTCTGCTGAAAGAAGGAAAGAAAGAGAGAGAGGGAGGAAGGGAGAGAGGGAGGGATATTTTCTGTTCAATCATTAAATGACCCCTAAGATAACTGAGCAGAGATTTCAGTGCCATATGTGACAAGAGAATATAGACTTTGCAGGATTAATTCAGAAATATCACAAAACAATAAGAACTATTACTACAACAAATGGCAACAAAATAAACCCTACACTGAGGAGAAGCATCTGATTTCCAAAACTGACCTATTAGACAAAAAATTTAAATAAGCTACTTAAAGTGCGTTTTTTAAAAAATTGAAGAAACCAATGTCCAAAGAAGTAAAGGAAAGTATAGAAGCAATGCTGCACCAAATAGAGAATATTAGTAAAGGAAAAAAATACACACACACATCAAGTAGAAATTATACTTATCTTTATCTTTATATAGTAAATATAAAATAGTAAAAGGCAACTTGTACTGAAAACAAAATAACTGAAATGAAACATTAACAAGAGGGAGGTCAACAGCAGATTTGAACAAACAGAAGAAAAAAAATTTGTGAACTTAAAAAACTGTCAGTTGAGATTATCCAGTCTGAAGAGGAGAAAGAAAAAAAATAATGAAATAAATAAGCAGAACCAAAAACATCATAATGATATCAACATATGCATAACAGGAGTCTCAACAGCAGAGGAGAGTGAGAAAGAAGCAGAAAAAATATTTGATATGCAATGGTCAAAACTTCTTAAATTTGATGAAAAATACTAATCTCTACATCCGAGACGCTCAAGAAACTCCAGGTAGATTTCCCACGGGAAACCAAAAAGGGCAGAAGGTAGTGGGAAGACATATTCAAAGTACTTAAACAAAAGTTGTCAGCTAATAATTCTTTATGCAGCAAAATTTTCCTTCAAAAATGAAAAAGAAATTACCCAACAAAAATAGAGAACTCATCAGTAGAAAACCTGCCCTACAAGAAAAACTAAAGAAAGTCCTTCAGGCAGAAATGAAAGAATCATAAACAGTAACTTGAATGCATGTGAAAAAATAAAAAGTACCAATAAAGGTAACTTTACTGGCTTTATACTTATCTTTATATAGGTAAATATAAAAGATAAAAGATAGTACGAATATATATTTGTTTGTCATTCTATTTTTTTCTATTTGAATTAAAAGATAACTGCATGAAACAATTATAAATATGTGTTGATAAACACATAAGGTATAAAAAAGTAAATTTTGTGATAGGAGAGGGGAGGTAGCAGAGTTACAGAGAAACAAAGTTTTTGTATACTATTGTAATTAAGTTTGTATTAATCTGAACTACATTGTTATAAGTTAAGATGTTAATTATAACTCACCAGGGAACAACTAAGGAAATAACTCAAAATATATAATAAAATAAATGACAAGGAAACCAAAATGGTACACTAGAAAATATCTATTTAACACAAAAAAAGACACTAATAGAGGAACAAAGGAACAAAAATGATATGCATGGAAAACAAATAGCAAATTCTATCTTATCAGTATTTACACTAAATGTAAATAAATTAAACAGTTCAGTTAAAAGGTAGAGGTTGTCAGAATTTTTTTTTTTTTTTTTTTTGAGTTGGAGTCTCACTCTGTCACCCAGACTGGAGTGCAGTGGCCACTCCTGGCCACCACAGCCTCGACCTGCTGGGCTCGGCGATCCTTCGCCTCAGCCTTCCAAGTAGCCGAATTACAGGCATGCGCTACCATGCCCAGCTGATTTTTTTATTTATTGTAGAGATGAGGTCTCGCCACCCAGGCGGGTCTCGAACCCACAGGCTCAGGCAATCCACTCACCTCAGCCTCCCAAAGGCGCGGGATTACAGGCTGAGCCACCGAGCCCAGCTGCCAGGATTTAAAAAGTGATCACACTATATACTTTCTAAAAGAGGTACACTCTAGGTCGGCTCAGTGGCTCAGCCTGTAATCCCAGCACTTTGGGAGGCCGAGGTGAGTGGATTGCTTGAGCCCGCGGGTTTGAGACCCGCCTGGGCAACTTGGTGAGACCTCATCTCTACAATAAATCAAAAAAATCAGCCGGGCGTGGTAATGCATGCCTGTAATTCCGGCTACTTGGAAGGCTGAGGCGGAAAGATAGCCGGAGCCCAGCAGGTCGAGGCTGCGGTGGCCGGGAGCAGCCACTGCACTCCAGTCTGGGCGACAGAGTGAGACTCCAACTCAAAAAAAAAAAAAAGGAGGTACACTCTAGAGATAAAGACATTAATAGGCGAAAAGTGAAAATATCAACAAAAGGATATTCTGTGCAAATAGTAATCAAAAGAGAGTGGGAGTGGGTATATAGCAGACAAAATAGACGTTAAGACAAAAACTGTTACTAGAGACAAAGAAGTACATTTTTCATAACAAAAGAGTTAATCCATCAATAAGATATAACAATTACAAACTTATATGTACCTAGCAAAAAGGCCCAAAATTCAAGAAGCAAAAACTGATAGAATTTAAGGGAGAAATAGACAATTCAACAAAAATAATTAGCAGCTTCAATAATGGACAAAACAATTAGGCAGTAGATCAATTAAAACAAACAAACAAACAAACAAAAAAAAAAAACAGAAGACTTGAACAACACTATAAACCACCACATAGAACATGCCATGTAACAACAGCAGAATACATATTCTCCTCAAATGCTCATGAAACATTCTCCAGAATGGAAGATATATTGGGCCATAAGGCAAGATTCAATAAATTTAAAAGTACTGAAATCACAAAAAATATGCTCTGTGACCACAGTGAAATAACAAAAGTCAATAGTAAAAAGAAATCCAGGAAATTCACAAATATGTGGAAATTATACAATACATTTCTAAACAACCAGTGGGAAAAGTAGAAATCACAATGGTAATGTAGAATTAATTGGCGACAAATGGACATAAAAAGACAACATACCAAAACTTATGGAATGACTAAAGCAGTGCTTAGATAAAAATTTATAAATATAAACATCATACTAAAGAAAAGAAGAAATTTCTCAAATTAATAGCCTAACATTCTACCTTAAGAAACTGGTAAAAGAGGAACAAATTAACTCCAAAAATAATAGAAGAAACTAAGTACTATAAAGATTAAAATGAAAGTAAATGAAATAGAGAATAGAAAAACTAAGAAAATTGCTAGATGCGGTAGCTCACGCCAGTAATCCTAGCACTTTGGGAGGCCAAGGTGAGAGGACTGACTGAGGCCAGGGGTTCAAGACCAGCCTGAAAAATAAATCAAGAAAAAAAATAGTTGGGCATGGCAGTGCACACCTGTAGTTCCAGCTACTTGGAAGGCTAAGGTGGAAGAATGGCCTGAGCCCAGCAGGTCAAGGCTGCAGGGGCCGTGAGCATGCCACTGCACTCCAGCCTGGGGGACAGAGTGAGACTCTGCCTCAAAAAAAAAAAAAAAAAAAAAAGGAAAGAAGGAAAAGAAAAACTGAGAAAATTAATGAAACCAAAAGTTGGTTCTTTGAAAGGACCAACAAAATTGAAAAACCTCTATCATGAACAAGAAAAAAAAAGGAGATTCAAATGAGTAAAATCAGGAATGAAAGAGAAGATTACTACTAACTTTACAGAAACAAAAGCATTATAAGTGAATATTATGAACAATTGTTTGTCAAGAAATTAAACAAGATGAAATGGATAAACTCCTAGAGAGACAGACTCTCAGACTGAAACTTACTCAGATGAGAATAAACCTATAACAAGATATCAAATTAATCAAAAATTATTAATCAAATTAATAATCAAAAAACTTCTCAGTTGGGTATGGTGGCTCATGCCTATAATCCCAGCACTTTGGGAGGCCCAGGTGAGAGGATTGCCTGAGCCCATGGGTTGCCTGAGACCAGCCTGGGCAACTTGGTGAGACATCATCTCTACAATATATCAAAAAATAAGCTGGGCGTGATAGCACATGCCTGTAATTCCAGCTACTTGGAAGGCTGAGGCGGAAGGATCGCCTGAGCCCAACATCACCTGAGCATGCCACTGCACTCTAGCCTGGGCAACAGAGTGAGACTCCGACTCAAAAACAAAACAAAACTTCTCACCCACAAAGAAAAGCCCAGGGCCAAATGGCTTCACTGGTGAATTCTGCTAAACACTTAAACAAGTATTAACACCAATCATTTGCGATCTTCTTCAAAAACTAGAATAGAGAGCACTAACCAACTCATTCCATTATGTCAGTATTGCCTTGATAGCAAAACCAGACAACAATATCACAAGAAAAGAAAACTGCAAACCAATATTCCTCATCAATATAGATGCAAAAATCCTCAAAATGGGCTGGGCATGGTGGCTCATACCTGCAATCTCAGCACTTTAGGAAACCAAGGTTGGAAGATGACTTGAGCCCAGGAGTTCAAGACCAACCTAAGCAACATAGCAAGACCTTACTCTACAAAAAATTAGCCAGGCATGGTGGCATGTGCTTATAGTCCCAGCTACTTGGAAGGCTGAAGTGGGAGGACTGCTTGAGCCCAGGAGGCTGAGGCTGTGGTGAGCCATGATCATGCCACTGCACTCCAGTCTGGATGAGAGAGTGAGACCTCAACTCAAAAAAAAATCCTCAAAATGTTAGCAAATCATATCCAATAGCATATTTTTTTAAAGTATTCATTATGACCAAGTGATATGTATCCAAGGAATACAAGGTTGGCTTAACATACAAAAATCAATCAATGTAATTATCTTATCAATAGACCATATAATCATATCAGTAGCTGCAAAAAAAAAATCACTTAACAAAATCCAACATTCTTTCAAGACAAAAATGCCCAATAAACTAGCAATTGAAGTGAACCTCTTCAACCTGATAAAGAGCATCTATGAAAAAATTCACAACATCATGTATAATGTTGGAACACCAAAAGATTTCCTCCTAAAATCAGAAATGAGACAAGTATGTTTGCTCTCATCACTCCTATTCAGTATTGCTCTGGAGGTTCTAGCTAAGGCAAATAGACAAGAAAAAGATATTAAAGACATTTATGTTGAATAAAAGAAGTAAAACTATCTCTATTGCAGATAACATGATCGTATATATAGAAAATCCTAAGGAACACACACACACACACACACACACACACACACACACACACACACACACACACAATTAGAGCTAATAAGTCCAGCAAGGTTTCAGAATACAAGATCAATATTAAAAAATCAGTTGTAATTCTATATGCTAGTAATGAATAATCTGAAAATAAAATTAATAAAATAATTCCATTGATAAAAGCATCAAAAAGAATATAATATTTAGGAATAAATTTAACAAAAGAAATGTAAGACGTGCACTAAAAACTACAAAACATAGTTGGAAGAAATTAATGTAGACTTAAATAAGTGGAAGGACATCTCATGTTCATAGATTGGAAGACTTAGTATTGTATTAATACTCCATACCCATCAGCAGCCACTCCCCATTCCGCCACCACCAGCTTTTGGTAACCATTTGATGACTCTATGGAATTTCCTAATCTGGATATTTCATAGATATGGAATCATATAACATGTTGCCTTTGGCACATAGACTACTACATGCTAAGATGGTAATACTCCCCAAACTGACCTACAGATTCAATGCAATCCCTATCAGAAATCTGGCTGAATTTTTTTGGCAGAAATTCACAAGCTGTTCTTAAAATTCATATGGAAATGCAAGAGACCTAGAACAACTAAAGCAATCTTAAAAAAGACGTACAAAGTTGAAGGACTCACACTTCCCAATTTCAAAACTTACTACAAAGTTACAGTAATCAAGACTGTGCAGTACTGGCATAAGAATACATATAAATCACCAGGATAAAACTTAGAGTCCAGAAATAAACCTATGTTTTTGTGATCAATTTGTTTTTGACAAGTCATGATAATCCAATGGGGAAGGAATAATCTCTTCAACAAATTGTGCTGGGACAACTGGATAGTCATACACAAAAGAACATATTTAGACCTGTACCTCATACCATATACAAAAATATTCTCCAAATGGATCAAAGGCCTGAATGTAAGTGCTAAAAATATCAAACTCTTAGAAAAAAACAGGAGTAAATCTTTGTAACCTTGGATTAGGCAATGGTCTATTAAATATGACACCAAAAGCACAAGCAATCAAATAAAAAACAGATAAATTTTACCACAGCAAAAAACCTTGTGCTTCAGAGGACACTATTAAGAAATTGAAAAAACCACCTGAAAAATGGTAGAAAATATTTGCATGCCATATATGTCATAAGCATCTAGTATCCAGAAAATATAAAGAACTCTTACAATTCACTGATGAAAAGACAACTCAATTAAAAACAGGCAAAGGATCTGAATAGACACTTCTCTAGAGAAGATGTATAAATGGCCAATAAGCACATTAAAATTGCTAAACATCATTAGTTATTAGAGAAACACAAATCAAAACCACATTGATACACTCCTAACACCTGCTGGGATGGTTACAAAAAAACAGACAATGATAAGTGTTGCTGAAAATGCTAAGAAACTAAATGCTAAAACTTTCATATATTGCTGGTGAGAAATAAAATTGTACAATCAATTCAGATAACAGTCTGGTAGTTCCTCAAACTGGTAAGCAGAGTTATTATATGTCCCAGCAATATTCTGCTCCTAGATATATGCCCAAGATATTTGAAAACATGTCCACACACAAACTTAAAAACATATACACATAGCAGCATTATTCATATTAGCCACAAAGTGGAAACAATCCAAATATCCATCCACTAATGAATATAGAATATCCATACAATGGAAATTTACATGGCAATAAAAAGAAATTAAGTACTGCCACATGCTATAACATGGATGAACTTGAGAACATCATGCTAACTGAAAGAAGCCAAAAACAAATGCAATGTGTTATATGATTTTGTATCTACGAAATATCCAGATTTGGCAAATCCATAGTCATAAAACAGAATATTGATTACCAAGGGCTGGTGGGTAGGGGAGAGGGGAGTGGCTGCTAATGGGCGTGGAGTTTCTTTCTGAGATAATGAAAACATTCTGGAATTAAATAGTGGTGATGGTTCGACAGCCTTGTAAATATACTAAAAATCACTGAATTATTCACCTTAAAAGGGTGAACTTTATGCTAATTATATACTTCAATCTTTTTAAAAAGAAGAAAAGATGATGGTAACATCCCACTCCCAGGACAGCACCTGATGCCCCTCACAGTCACCACAATCGAATAGTTGAGAATGATCTTACTGCAGACTGTATTTGCATTCCTTTAATTATGAGTGAGAGTGAGCTAGTAAGGCATTTTTTCCTTGAATTGTCTGTTTGGGGCTTTCTCCTTTATCCAACTGCCTTTTGGATTTTCTTCTAATTCTTTTTTTTATTCTTATTCATTCATTCAATGATTATATACTGAGAGCTTAGGATGTACCTTACCTTGTTCTAGGCAGTGGTGATATGGTCATAATTACAGTCCACAAAGTCCTGGTTCTCATGAGGCTTGCATGGTCGAGGGAAGACACAATTACTAAACAAGTAAATGCATACCAGCTAGCAGTAAGTGTTGTGGAGAGAACCAGAGCAGGCAGGGAGGAGTGAATGGTGGAGGTGAAGGCTGTTGTCTGTATCAGGCAGTAAAGGAAGGGTCCTCTGATAAGGTGACTTCTTCATGCAGAGGCCTGCATGAAGCAATCCACATGGGTCCGAGGGTACCTCAAGTGCAAAGGCCCTGGAGCAGGAGTACAGATGGTCTGTTAAGGAACAGTGAGGAGGCCAGTGTTTTGGGGGTAAAGCAAGGGTGGTAGGAGGTGAGAACAGGCCATAGTGGGTCTCATGGGCCAGGACAAGGGCTTAGATTAATCTCCTAGGGTTGCTGTACAAATTACCACAAACTGGTGGCTTAAAACAACAGAAATGTGTTCTCTCAGTTTGGGGAGCTGAAAGCCTGAAATCAAGGTGTCGTCAGGACCATGCTCCAGGGAAGGATCCTCCCTTGCTGGTCTCTTGCTTCTGGTGTTGGGGCAGTCCTTGATATTCCTGGCTTGCAGCTGCCTCATTCCAATCTCTGTGTCTTCTCCCCTCTGTGTCTCCATATTCCCATCTTCTTTTAAGAACACCAGTCATTGGATTTAGGGCCCACCTGATCCAGCATGACCTCATTTTAATTTGATCACATCTGCAAAGACCATATTCCCAAATAAGGTCCCGTTCACAGATTCCAAGTAGATGTGAATTTGAGGGAACATTATTCATCCCGGTATAGGCTCCTCTCCAGAACCTTGGAGTCTGTGTCTGCAGTGGTCCCTGCCTCTTTTCTACACACACACACACACACACACACACACACACACACACACACACACACATGCATACTTACTTTACTTGCCACCACATGGTTTCAGTGGAGAATGACTCCATCTAATCCAAACCCCTCCAGTTGGTTTATGACAACAGGGAACGGTGGGAGCAGGAGATCTGTTAGAAGCCTGCAAACTGCATGCTTGGGAGGATGGCCTGGACTGGGGAGAAAGCAGTGAAGGGAGCAAGAAGGGGCAGGTTTTGGACTTCACTGAGGACTGAGACAGGATTAGCTCAGTGATCACAAGTGGGTTTTGAGAGAAAGAGGCGTGACATCACAGCTCTGGCCTCAGAACAGGAAACAAGACCTATGGATTTGTAAGAGCACTCCTGGCTGGGCTCAGTGGCTAATGCTTGTAATCCCAGTACTTTGGGAGATGGAGGCGAGAGGAATGCCTGAGACCAAAGGTTCCAGACCAGCCTGGGCAACTTGGTGAGACCTTCTCTCCACAATAAATAAAAAAATTAGCTGGGTGTGGTGGTGCATACCTGTAGTTCTAGCTACTTAGAAGACTGAGGCAGAAGGATCACCTGAGTCCAGCAGGTCAAGGCTGCGGTGGCCGTGAGCATGCCACTGCACTCTAGCCTGTGCAATAGAGTGAGATATCAACTTAAAAAGGGGGGGTGGTAAACCAAGCAAATACATTTGCTTTCGCATTCCCCCATCTTGGTGAAATAAGAGGAAAAACTGTGGAAGGGATAGGTCCGAGTGAATGAGAAGGTAACTCACATTTCTGGACGAAGGAAGGTACAATGAGGGCCAGGTGGAGGACATCAGAGCTAGAATCTCCATCTCTGATTAGGAGAAGTGGGCATCCAAAGAGAAGGTTGCAGCATGGAGGCCTGACCCACAGGACAAGGCAGACCTGCCCAAAGAGTGTCCTCTCCATAGGTGTCTGGTATGGATCCTGGTGCCCAGGGCAGAGCCCTCCTGACTCAGGCACCAGAGAAGAGGTGGTGTCCCTGCACACAAATGTGTCTCACAGCAAAGTACTGGCATTCCACCTCACTGCATGGTTTCTGCCCCAGAATTTCATGTAGGAGAGGGCTGCCATGGGGGACAGCCCAACCCCGAGACCGCAGAGAGAGTACACAGTACCCCCTCCTCCAAATGGACAGGCAGACCCAAGTTCAGGAGTTGTAATAGGCATGAGAAGAATGGACAGCAGGGAAGCAAAAGATCAAACAGCCAAGGGAAGAACTGACCCCAGAGGAAAGTGATACTCCAAGCAACAAAAGGAATCTTGGGAGAAGTAATTATTAAGAAAGGGAGAGGAAGAGGGGAAAGGAGGAGGATGGGGAGAGAGAGGGAGAGTCCATACAAGGAGTAGGACACTGCAGCCAAGAACTAACCAGAGTCCAAGGAGAGAAGCAAAGGCCAGAGCTGTCTCTGCCCTGCCCCCGTCCAATATATCACTAGATCTCATCCATTTGGCCTGCTACCTATTTCACATATCTGACCACATCTGCTTGCCCATCCTCACTGGCACACCCCAGTCTAAGCAGCCATCCCCTCTTCCCAGAAAATTGCAATGGCCTTCCATGTTCCCACCCCACCCCTCTGCTAACCACACTTTGGGATCATGATTCTGGGGTTCTGCCTACCTCAACTTCTTAAAACACTTCAATGGCTTCCCACGGTTTCAAAAAGAAAGACAGTAGTCTAGGCAACATAGTGAGACCTTGTCTCTAAAAAAAATTCAAAAAATTAGCCGGGTGTGGTAGACAAGCCTATAGTCCCAGCTACTTGGGAGGCTGAGGTGGAAAGATCACCTGAGTCAGGAGGTCAAGGCTTTGGTGAGTGGTGATATGCCACCGTACTCCAGCCTGGGGGACAGAGTGAGATCTAGACTCAAATTTTAAAAAAGAAAAGAAAAGCAAAAAAGAAGAAGGAAAACAAGACTAGAGACCTGGTCTGCAAGGCCCAGACTCACCTTGGCCAAGCCCCAGTGCTACAGGGTAGCTCTGCACCCCAGCACACAGCAGTGGGTCCTGCCTAGTCACCCAGTATCACCACCAAGATGGAACTCAAGTGTCAGTGTCTGCACACAGCTCATGCTAACAAGGTTCCCTGACCTAGGACTGACCCTGGATTTGCCACCTGTCCCCTGGTAGCCTACCTGGCCAGCTCTCCATCCCTCAGAAGGAGGTGACTGGGAAGGCCCATGGGCAGGAGAGGCTGGGCTCTGCAGTGTCCTCTGCATCCTTGGAGTATAGGACAGAGGATACTTCTGCCCCCACCACTGGCCCCCACCCAGGGAGCTGATGCTCACACCAGGGTCTGATAGTTGTTAATCAGTGAGGATGCTCCAACAAATATTTTAATTTATGTGTTTAATGTATATTTTTAAGACAAACCCCCAAGGGAGACAACACAGTGCTCACCACAGGGTCCAGCAGCCAAGGCAAGGACCCCACCTCTGTGTCTCCTGCAGAAGGAGCTGGCAAAAGTCCTTCACCTCTGTGAATCTCAGTTTCCCCTTCTAGAAATGTGGTGAGTGACATGCTCTTGAGACGGCAGGTTTGGCTCCCAGTCAGGCACCTCCACTGGCATGGCAAACCCATGGCTGAGGTGAGGTCTCAGGCCTATGGTGGGCAGATGCCTGCCAGCCAGATGCCCTGGACACTGGGTTTCACTACAGCTGGGGAAAAGAAAGAAGCATGAAAGGACAGGGGGAGGGAGGGAGGGATGGGGGAGGGAAGAAGAGGGGGGGAGGGAAGTTGGTTCATGCCACCACTGGGTCTGAGCAGCTTTGATGGTTCCTGGTTGAGGTAAAGCAGAGACTGTCTCCCAGTTCTGCATGTGGCCATCATCAGTCACAAGGACACAGTTGTCCCAGCTGACAAAGGATAGTCCAGTTTCTGCCTGTTGTTTGGCATAATTCACTCTCAAAAAGTGACCCCCTCATCCCCATCCAAGAAGACAGCTGAAAACCAATTCCTGTGTTCGACCCCCAGATTGAATAAACCAGAGTCTGTGGATGTGGCTCTGGCATTTTTATTTTCTACCAGCATAATGGGGGATTCCAATGCATAGCCAGGTTTGAGAATCCCCAAGAGCGGGGTGCACATGCTGGAGAAAAGGGGGCTAGGCATGCCAGGTAGGTCCCTTTCACGTCTCCATTCTGCGTTGGCTCCTTGATATATGTGCCCCTCACCCAGCCCCAGGTCAGGCCAAAAATGTCAACGGCACCTGAGGGACATCATGGCTCAGCTATTCTCCCACCTGCCACCTGGTCAAGAGTGGCTTCCTATGGGGGAGGGGAAGAAAAGGCCAGAGGCTTGGGGGCAGCAGACCTCAGAGAACAAAGCTAAACATCCCAAGGACTGTCCAGTGGGCCCTGCTGAAGCCAGACACACCTGAGTACTGGCAGGAACTTGCAGGAAGTACCTTCCTAGACCAGACAGAGGCTCCGGAAGCATGCCAAGCATCTGGAAAAAACGCTGTGAGGAGGGACCTGGACCTTACCTGGAGCTGTGCAAACCGTGTTGCAGACACAGGGCATGGAAAACAGTGGTCATCCCTCTGATGGATGCCAGGCCACGTGGGAAGGCTAGGGAGGCACCAGAAACCTAGAAATCCAACAGGAAGTGCTGTGGAAAGAGGCCAGCTCTGCAGGTCGGGGCTTGACTGCACTTGTTCTGCAACCCCATTTCCAAGACTTGGTTTCTCTTCCTGCCCCAGTCCCAGCATGCAGCACCAATCAGTTCGTAGAAGCCATCTGGAGCCCTCATGAGAAGTACCCCATGGGCTCGGCAGCAGGTCCCCCAAGGTGGGAACCACATGCCTCCTGCCTGCACCTCCCTTTCCTGCCTCAAGCATCTTGAAGGGACCCTTGCCATTCTGGAATTTGGGGCTTTACCAGGAGCCACCTCAGAGACACAAATGCTGGAGCAGGAACAGCATGGCTTCCAGAACACACCCACACAAGCATGGAAAAGAAAAAGCCACACAGATTGATTTGCTGCTCCTCATTTGCCACTGAGCATGAGGTGTCAGTGTGTGTGATGGACGCAGGCAGCTGTGAAAATTGAGATGTCAGCCCAGAGCCCACAGCCATGCCACCTCACCTCCAGATGCAGCCAGGGACAGCACAGTCCCATTAATTGTGCAAGCCCTGAGCAGACTGTGAAATGTGCTCCATGCCGTAGCTGGCAGCGTTCTTTCTATCCGGACTGTGAGGAATCTAGGTCGTTGCCTCAGCACTCTCGGGTTTAATGGGATGCCTGCACTTCTGCCTCCCTGGCAGCTTTTCCTGGGGCTCCTCCGGGGCCATGAGGTGGACAGGGTACTGCTGTACCAGGACCGCACCCTTGTCTGGCCCAGCAGTGGCATGAACCAGTCCCCTGACCCTCATGAGTACCAGTTCCCTCCTTGCTATTGTCAGGTTCAGAGGGGACAGGTGAAGGTGCTATGCCATGGGAAGTCCCCACAACACAAATGACTGACAGTGACACAGGGACAGGCAGATAAGGAAAACTCATTGGGTGGTAGCAGCATCCCAAGGACACACAGAGGTGATGGTAGGATCCCACTAGGCCCTGGCCATGGGAAGAGTTGTCAGAGCTCAGGGCAAGGGTATAGAGGGCATCTGTCACCACCAATGCTGGGAGGATCAAGGGCAGTGACTTACCTGGGGAAGGCCCCCAGGAGCAGATGGGGCTTGGAGCCCTGGAGGGCTGACCTGAGCACCCCTCCTGTACACGTGCAAGGTACTGACACCTACCCTCACACATACACGCACATACATGCACACATTCTCTGCATCAGGGGCACACCTCCAGGCTCAAAGGTGTCAGCAGGTGGAGCACAGAGCAGGACACCAGAGATGGAGCAGACAGACTAGCAGACACAACTCTCCACAGGCCAAACCTGGGAAGGCAGAGGAGCCAGACCTGGACAGCTGAACCTTTCTGGGCACTCAGGCAGGGTGGGGAGGGGAGGGGAGAGGATGGGGCTGCAGGATGGTCAGGGTTCAACATCCAGCAGCCCTTTCTAGCAGACAGGGCTGACTGGGGAGGAAGGGCAAGGCATGGAGCCATGGCCAGAGGGCTACCAGGTGGGAAGCTGGGCAGGCTGATGACCCAGGAGGGAGGCCTCAGTCAACTGCCAGTCAGGGGTTCAGATGTTATCTGCTACCTGCTGGGTAGTCATTGAACCCTGTGCTCAGCCTGTGGACACTCCAAGAGCACTTGCCACCCAGGGGAGGTGACGGGATCTGACTGTGAGGCAGGCTTTATTTTTGGAAGGTCTGTTCTCTTCTTACCTGCCCCAAACTCAGGGGATTTTAGCAGCAATGGAGGAGTAAGTTCTGGGGCTCAGGACTGAGCCCCTTTGCAAAGGCTTTTGGTGGCTCCATCTGGCTGCACACCTGGAAGGGCTGGCTGTGATCAGCCGGGGGCCAGGGTGGCAGGGTTGGGGCTCCCTCTGGCTGCAGCACCCCAGAGAGCAGCCCCTGACCCCCTGCCTACCCCTAACACAAGCCCCTTCTCTGACCAGCTGCTCCCCTACAACCTAACATTCATCGTCTGAACCCCATAGGAACCCACAAAATGCCGCAAACATATTCCCCAGCTGTCTTCACAGAACACCCATGTCCCCTTCCTCCAGAACCACCCAAACTCACAGGAAGCCCCATCATGGGCAAGACCTCCACATCTCCTCTGTGTGTCCATGCCCCAGACAGGGAGACAGTGCTGACCTAGCCTGGGAAAGGCCCATGGTGGGGAGGAAGGAGAGTGCTCCCATACACTCCCACCGCCACAGCAATGAGACTGCCTGCAGGAAAGGCCCAGTCAGTTCTGTCTGAGCTGTTACTCCCCGCAAGGCCCCTCGCAGAAGGCCTCCCTGACACCTACCCCCGACAGTCCCCCACCTCATCTGATGTGTCCTTTAGGCTAAGTTCGTGACCCACAAACTTCCAGTGTGGATTCAGGATCCTTCTCGCTTCCCATACTGCACACCCCTATGAGGGCTGTCTTACCAGGTTCTCAAGAGTGGGTATGGTCCCCAAAGATGCCCACACTCTGATCTCCAGAACCTGGGAATATGCCCTCATATGGTAAAAGGGACCATGCAGATGAGATTAAGCTAAGGCTCTTGAAATGGAGGGATTATCCTGGATTATCTGTGTGGGCCCCATGTAACCACTTGAGGTCTTAAAATTGAGGAACCCTCCCACTTGTGGTCAGAGAAAGGGATGTAACAACGGGTCAGTCAGAGAGATGAAGACATGAGGGGACCTGACACTTCATGGCTGGCTCTGAGCTGTAGAGTCTCATGTGAAGCCCAGAGGGAGCTCTAGGATCCAAGGAGCCCCCCAGCCAACAGCCCTCAGGAACGGAGACCTTACAGAACAAGATTCTGCTGACAGAGGCCCAGATGACCATGAATCTGCTCTGAAGCCTCCAGAGAGGCAGGCCGGCCAGCACCTTGACCTCAGCCCACTGAGACCCAAACCAGCCTCTGACCTACTAAACCATAAGATAATAAATATGTGTTGTTGTAGCTGCTAAATTTGTGGTAATTTGTTACAGCAGCAATAGGAGACAGAGACAGCTGCCCAGCTCAACTGTGCTTCTGAGCACCTGGGGTTACTTCTGCAGCAGCACAGAGGAAAGGGGCTGAGACACCCTTGGGACTCCATTGCACAAGACCAAACCAGCAGCACCCAGATCCAGGACTGGGGCAGGCCTCCCTCCCTCTCTGGGTCTGCACCATTCTCCCCACCCCGCAAGGCCTGCTGAGGACGGAGTGAGATTCATGAGCCAGGGCTGATGCTCGGTGGATGACATCCTTTCAAAAGTGCTGCTCCAACTCGTCCCCTCACCCTGTAAGCTGTGCCTTCTATGACCTCAGCTGTCCAAGGAAGAAGTAAGCTGGACTAATATCCAACATGATAGACCCAGGAGTTAGAGGACAGCAGTGAGGGCAGGGGACACAGAGGCCTTCAGGGCCTTCTTGATCACTGTGCTGAGACAGCTGTGGTCTGCAGAAGGCTGTAAGGAGCTATAGAAACACCGTAGACCCTCCCCCCAAGGCTGACAAGACTCCAGCTGCTGCCCCTTTGGATCTATGTGGTGCCTATGGAGGCCACCCTTCCCGGGGCTGCTCCCAATCAGGGACGGGCACAGCAGGGAATTGTGGTCACACCCATGCCACTCTCGCCCCAGGGGATGGTTGCCTAACAGGCACCTGTCCTGAGAGCTCTGTTGGCCTGGTTGGGCCTCCCCAGGCTGCATGCTGCAGCTTTTCCTGCCAGTCCTTCCTGCCCTCTCTGCCTTGGGGCTCACAGCAGCATCACTACCCCCTCACCCTCCGCAAACCTATCGGACTAGTCCCAGAGGGTCTGGAACTAACGTCTTCACACCCAGGTCACACTGGGGTGACACCCCAGACTCTGGGGCCCCCACTGCCAGCAGAGCAATGAGTGGAGGCTGGGCAGTTATGAGGTTGTGTTTACTGAGCAAGTGTCTATGGCCATAAGCAAGCATGGAAATTGCTGCTGTAGCTCAAAGAGGTGAAACAAGACACTGTGGGGGGAGCTCCAAACAGGGGCTCTTCCTGGGGTCCCCCAAATCCATGGCTAAACAGAGGGAACAAAGAAGACAGTCCCTTTACAGTCCATGAACAATGAACTAGTGATACCAGGCCATGTCCCCATTGGGCCTGACCACTGGGGACCCCCCTTGTGCAAGTGATAGTCCCAGAGCTACCCCAGGGCCTGTTGGAGGCCCTTCCATCCCAGTGGCTCCCAACACAGCACCTCTGGGAAAGTTGGGGACTTTCCTCCTGGGCAGAGGCTGCCATATTCCCAGGCATCTGCAGAGGAAACCAGGAAGCATTGGGGTTTTCAACACCCTCCTGGGAAGTCCCCAGGGCCACTGCCTGGTCACAGCCTGGCAGAGTCAAGCCCCACCCAGCCCAGTCCCTCCAGCAGTGTTGGGCTTGGCTGAGATGGAATGCCCCAAAGGAAGTATATCAGAATCCAGGAAACCCTCCCAAACCCTCTGCAATGCAT
The DNA here is from genome assembly GCA_027257055.1 of Cephalopachus bancanus. Classification (NCBI taxonomy): domain Eukaryota; kingdom Metazoa; phylum Chordata; class Mammalia; order Primates; family Tarsiidae; genus Cephalopachus; species Cephalopachus bancanus. The sequence continues at coordinate 191,485 of JAPVLO010000184.1, read as the reverse complement.
GGCTCCTCCCAAGAGCCAACACCCTCCCAGCCCCTCACAACACCCAGGCCAACTCGCCCAGCCCCCGGCTTGCCTGGGCTTTCCGCTCAGCATCACTCCTTCCTGCCCTGCCTGCTGTCACCACCCTTGCCTTGCCTGCCACCTGGGCCTGGACCCCTAGATTGTCAAGCAGGCTGAGATGGGAGACTGACCACAATCCTGACCTCAGGGTTGCACCTTTGTCCAAAAGCTGGGAATAGCTGTCCCATCTTCTCTTGGACAGCAAGCTCGGGGGCAAGTGCCAGTCCTCACTCCTCATCTTGCAGCTCTGTCCATAGCATACTCATCCCCTATGCAGCGATTGAAACATCACAACTTTGTCATTTCTCTTTGCAGTAACCCCTGTGAAGAGTGCTACTGGCTCATTTTACACAAGCACAAACTGAGGTCTGAGACATGAAGCCATCTGCCCAAGGACACAGGACACTGGCCAGGGCCAGAGTTGAGACTAAAGCCCTGACTCTCACATCAGGGACACCCTGGATCCTGGTGCCAGGGGCAGGGGTAGGTGCAGCCACTGACTCAAACCAGGTCAGATGCTCGTAGCCATTCCTGGGAGTCCTGTCACTGGGAAAACTGGAGGGAGATCCTTGGGCTCCTGGGACTGGTTCCTGGCTCTGTCTGCCCACTGACACCCCATGCCTCTGAAGGAGGACAAGTCCAGAGTGGAGGAGCCTCAGTTGTGATGTTTCAATCCCTGCACAGGGGATGGGTATGCCTACTGGGCAGTGCACTTTGAGCCTTCATGCACCCTAGGGGGAGCTAGGGCAGCCCCAGCCTCACCACCCATCCTGCAGATGGGGAAACTAAGGCTAGGAGTGCCATGCTGCTTGACTGACCCTCATGGTCCAGAGTGCAGCTCCTGCTACATCATGAGGACAGGAAGAGTGAGGGTACATCTGGTCACCTCACCCCAGCCAACAACCAGCAATGGCAGCCTGAGAAGTGCCTGGGGTGCCACTTCTCAGGCCTAGCTCTATCAGATCCTGTGGGCTAATTCCAGAGCCAGACCTGCCAGGAGAGTGGCCATGGGGCCCCTGAGCCATAGCAGGGTGCCCAGAGAGCCCAGGCCTTCCCCCATAGCATGCCAACAGAACTCCTGTCCACCAGTATGTAAGGGCTCCAAATGACCAGAGGGAAAACAAGAGAGAACACAACATCCCCGCAGTAGGCTCAGACATCCGAGAGGAGGCCCCAGCCTGGCTGGCACCTCTCATTGTGCTTTCCTGGACCCTCTCATCGTGACTTACCAGGTGGGTCCCTTCCCCAGTCCACCCCTGGCATATCTAGGGCTCAGATCCTGGAGGGGGAATCAAGACAGTCTGCTGCCCTCAACAACTTCCACATGGGCCCTTCCAAATGGGGTGCCCAGAGTCCACAGTCACCACAGGCTCCACATACCACTGGAATTCCCCACTGCACCCCTTCTCACTCTGTAGTGAACAGGGCCACCTGGGACCAGCCTGCTCCTCCTGGTAAGCCCCTTGACCTCTCAGTTTTCTCGTCTGCAAAATAGGGACAGGAACAGTTCTGTCTTCCAAGGTTATGATGGGATTAGATGAGTCAACACACATGAGATGCTTGCACTGCTCCAGGTTGAGTGGCCCACCAAAGGTGTAACGTCCTCCCCCTGTAGTCAGTGCCTGGCCCCTTGCCCACATGGTCTGGAGCCAAGAGGCTCCTCTGAGGAGCCCCATTCCCACGGCACCCATTGGGGCGTACCTGAGACTCCACACCCACAGCCCTCCCATCTGTGCCTCTGGAGAGGGAAGGCAGGCCCCACCTTGTTTTGGGGGTCCCCAGGCTACACACAGGGCTGGCGTGCTGAGGAAAGAGTGCTGCATGGGAGACCTGGCCTGCTCTGTTTCCTTCTTCCTCTGGTTCCCGGAGAAGGCTGTAAAGGTCACTGCAGGCCGGGGTTCAAGCTTCCTCCAGCTCTGACTCTGTGGCATTCTGTTCCCCCACAGGAAAGAGGGTAGTGGAGGCAGGCAGTTCAGCTGTAGGAGAGGGAGGCAGGGGTCAGCAGGGGCATAGTCCAGGGTGTGGTGAACAGTGGGAAGGGCTGGGGCCAGGGTGGGGACAGTGGGCACACCCATAGGGTGTGGGGAAGCCCATGGGCAGGCTGGGCAGGGACAGTGTGGCCATAGGCTCACTAGGGCCCAGTAGACCTCAGCCCAGAATCACAGGGCCCACACAGGGCTTCCACTACAGACCTGGACCCCAAAGTGGCCGGGCAGCAGAACAGCCCAGGTTGGCAGTGCCAAGATCCCAGGGTCAGGCCTCACTTGGGTCTGGAGTCCTGGGTGAGCAGGCCAGATGGGCTCCTGCACTGCTGAGGAGCAGTACCAGAGCACAGGGTGTGGCTTGGGACCCAGGCACAGAGCAGGAGTCATCACCTGGCTGGGGTGGAGAGTGGCGGGGAGGGGAAGGCAATCACCTGACACCAGTCAGTGGGTGAGCAACGGTGTTGAGGGTTGGGAAGAGACAGGGAGGCAGATGGCATCTATGGAAAGGAGAGGAAACCACTGGAGAGTGCACCATCAGAGACAGGTCACTGCTGGGTGACACAAGGGAGGGGTACAGGCAAAGGGCTGATGGGCAGCAGGCCAGGGAATCCCTAGACAATGAGCCCTACTCCAAGGGCGAATTATGAAGTTCAGGTGTGCCAGCATCAGATGCACCCTTTCTGCCTGGGATTCCCCCTGGGTCCCCCACATCTACCCAGGACCCCGGAGAATAAGGAACTTGGTGGCTCCACTCAGTGGGCAGGCTGGAGGCGAGAGCCACCCTCTGTGCCCTCGGAGGTGGCCGCCTGTCCGACTTTGCTCACATGCCCCTACATGTGGTGAGGGACCCTAGTTATGGCAGGGAGAAGGGTACCAGCTTCCCCCTGAGCCCCTGAGATGGACAGAGTCTCTGGATACACTGTCTCCTCAGTGACCTCCCTGGGCTCCTGTGGGGACTGTATACCCTTCGTCAAGACCCCTCCCCAGGTCTGATGGCCACTGGTCAGGTGGAAGGAGAGCGGCCAGGCTGTAGTCATCCAGGCCACATCATGTAACACGGTTTGACTTACATGCTGGGGCCGCCTGGCCAGAGGGCAGACCAAACCATGACAACAGCACCAGGTGAGGTCCAGGCCTCTCCAGACACCACCCCTAGAGCTCTGGCCCACAGCTGCCTGCTGAAGTCGCAGGACCCAGGACACCCTCACATGGAGTCTGGGAAGCACCATCCTTCTTCAAGAGGCTGTGGTGGGTGTTCACTCCATTCCCCTCCTAGTGTGTTACACACTACAATTCCAACACATCCCATGGTAAAAGTATCAGGCTGCACACTTATTGCTGGAGGCTGTGGCTTGTGAAGGCTCTGGTTTTTCCTGAGGGCTCTGGGATAGCCAGAGTGGGCCTAGGCCCCATCTGACCCTGACAACTGTGTGACTTCTATAGGGTTTCTCAGCCTCTCTGAGCCTATGTTGTGCTTCTGTAGAACTGGAGGAGACCCCCCAGGGGCTCTGCGAGAATGAACAGAGATTGTATGAAAGCCCTCAGCATCCAAGCACCACAAAGTGCTATGCCCTTCCCTCTCACCCCACCCTGATCCTCTCTCCTCCCCATCGCTTACTCAAAGTCAGGAATTGTTTGTCAAATCATCCATTTAAAGACAGTCTCCACCAGGTACAATCTTCTCTCGTGTGGTGTTTCCTAGACCTGGGTGTAGTTTTGCCTGAGGCAGGGAAAGAGATGCCAAGGGAAGATGTCAGCCCCGAGGATCCTGGAAACCCTTCCAAGATCCCAAATTCTCATATGCCAATTATAGGAAGTGTGATTCATCTGTGCTCTGGGCCCAGTGACACCGAGTGATACTGTCTGAGCTGAGAGTGCAAGAGTGACAGGCAGGGGTGGTCCAGAAAGTGGGCACAGGAACTGCAGCATACTCCAGGCCTTGTCCCTGGCCCTGGGCCAGCCACTGAACTCCCACAGAGGCCCTTGAGCCACAGCCCTTGGCAACCATTCCAAGATGCAGTCAATACTCTCCGGGGGAGATTTCTGCACTTCTACATGATTCTGTAGCTAATGCTGAGAGTCGGCCAAATGCCACTCTCACAAGACCAAAGGTAATGAAAAGGTAAGTTTTTCGTTGAACTAGAAGGTCGCTGCATGGTAGAGACACCTCTCAGAACTGGCCACACTTGGTGTTGGGCAGTGTTGGTGTGGAGGTCCCCTTTCAGTCCCCAAGCCACTGGCCACCAGATGCATCCTTAGGTCCCCTGTGGGGAGCGTCCAGGACATGCCATCCTGCCTGCCCTGTTGGTCAGCATCTAGGAGTGAGCCTGGTACTCAGCAGGGCTCGGTAGGCTTAGAACTGCAGGTTGTGTACTGGGACGGACCCAGAACCAAGAGGACGAGTCTTAATCTGGCCTAGACCTGAACCCCGGGATTCTCAGACTTTTATGAGTATTAGAATCCCCTCCAGGGTTTGTGAAAACACACACTGCTCCCCTACCTGCCCTTCAGTGTTAGATTCAGGAGGCCCGGGTAGGGTCTAACAAGTCTCAGGTGAGACTGATGATGCTGGTCTTGGGATCCCACTTTGAGAACCGCTGATCTAAAATCACAGCTAGGAAAGGACCCAGGAAGCAGAAGCAAGGAGGCACTGCCCCAGAGCCCAGTGCCCACCTGGACCCTGCCCAAGGCAGCCTTGGGTTGGAGGAGCCCAGCAAGGCTGGGTGGGACTAGGAGTCAGATGGTTCCAGGTGAGGGCCCTACAGCATGAGAGGAATGCTCCAGCCTGCCCTCCCTCGCCTGATAATGCCCCATAGAAATCTTCTTCCTCCCTGTAAGTTACAGTGTATACCCAAGGCCAGTCTGCAAAGCCCCTCACTCAAAGGAGCCTCCTTATCCAAGAGGAAGGAGGGCTCTTATCTGTGGATTCCACCTCTGGTGGATTCTTCTGGCTAATAAAGTCAGAGACCTTGTTGGGCATGGTGGCTCAAGCCTGTAATCCAGCACTTGGGGAGGCCGAGGCAAGAGAATTGCCTGAGCTCAGGGGCTTGAGACCAGCCTGAGCAACTTGGCAAGACCTCATCTCTACAATAAATAAAAAAATTAGCCAGTGTGGTGGTGCCCACCTGTAGTTCCAGCTACTTGGAAGACTGAGGCAGAGGGATCGCCTGAGCCCAGCAGGTCAAGGCTGCGGTGGCCATGAGCCTGCCACTGCACTCCAGCCTGGGTGACAGCGAGACTCTGACTCAAAAATAAATAAAAATAAGTCAGTGACCCTTGCTCACTGCCCATGCCCCACTCCAGCAGCAACCTACCTGCAGGCTACAGCCTCACCAAACCCTGAGGGCACAGCAGGGCAGGGGCAGGGCTCTCAGACAGGGCAGTTACTGATCTGGGGTCTGGAGCCCAGGGGCCTGCCAGCTCACCCCTCCCTTTGTGCTCTTCGTGCCCTGCCCTCCTGCAGCCCAGACCCTGTGAGGCTGCAATGGATGGCTCCAGAGGCCCATCACAGATACTCAGCTCCCAGACACACCATGGTCCCTGACTCAGGCTGCACATGAGCCCTGCCTCCCCTGGGCTCTGGGCCCAGCAGCTCCTTATCCAGAAACTCTGAGAGCAGCAGCTGTCTGCAAACTCAGAGAGGTGCTACCTGCCTGCAGTCCCCTATGTTCTCAACCACACAAAGGTGCTTCTTTGGTTCCCTGTTGGGGTCTGATGGGGCCTGTAAGTGGCCATAGGCTGGACTTCTAGCCTCTTCTTCCACCTTCTTTCCTAGCGTTCATGTGGTTTCCATCCATGGATGGAGAGGGAAGGACAGGATGGCTGGAATACAGCCACCCCACATTCCAGGCAGGCCTCTTGCCCTGTCTGCCCTCCACCAGCCTCCCAAATGTGCAGGCATTTCTGCTATAATGAGATCTAGCATTCTGGGACACAAACCTCCCCTGATGAAAGGTCACCCCTCCATACACCAGGACTGATGGGAAAAGCAAGCTGGGTGATCACCCCCACATGTGTGACACTCCCGCATCACAACCAAGAGCGACACCACGGTAAACACCAGCACAGCAAACAAGTGACACGTTCATCCTACCAGACAAAGGAATACTACAGTAACTACAGGGTATGGTGGAAAAACATGGGAAAGGTACCTTGGCAGAAAGGAGTGTGGGTGGGTGAGGCCGCTGTGTTACAGGGATAAGCACGAGTGTACAGATCAGTGAGAGCCAAGGTCGACAAAGGAAAGAATAGAGCACCTATCCTGCTTTTTCTAATGAAATACCTCAGGGTAGCCTAACAGCCCTGGTTGATGAGGGAACATCATTTACAGAAGAATTCCTCAAATGCATTTGGAAGGAACAGCAGAATTAGAAAGGTACCATCTTACAATCCTTAATGTGACACTTGACTTAGACAGTGTTCATCAATGACAAAACCATCCAAAGGAAAGACAGATAGATGGACAGACACATGCCAGGGAGCGAGGATCTGTCTGCCCCAAGTTTGTGCCCACTGCAACCAGACCTGAGGTAAGGCTCCAGTTGCAAGTCTCCCCAGAGGACAGGGCAGCACTGTGAAGCACTTTTGCCAAAATAACGTGAACCCACACAAAATGCAAATTCCAGTGTCGGGGAAACACTGGGAGTGGAAGAACTAGTTAAACAGCAGCACAGGAAGGCAGGCAAGTCTCTAAAGCAGCACATTCTACAAACAACTCACCCAGTTTCTGCAACAAGTCAATGGCATTTTAAAGGAGGGAGGGAGATGATAGAGAGGTTGCCTTCCATTAAAGAGGCTTAAGAAAAATCACCAGATGCCACACGTGGATTTTATCTGGTTACTTATGAACCAACTGTAGAAAGGTCATTTTCAAGACAACTGAGGAAAACTGAATATGCACCAGGTATTAGATGATAGCAAGGAATTGCTGCTAATTTTGTGAAATGAAATAACGACAATGTCATTTTGTAGGGATATACCCTTGCTTATTGGTTTTCAAGATTCATATCTGAAGTATATAGAGGCAAATGACCAAGGTTAGGAACGTGATTTAAATACTTCAGCCACAAGAAAAAAGAGTAAAAGAAAAGAGAAAGAAAGAGGAAGGAAAGGGATGGGAAAGAAAAAAGGAAGAGGGAAGGACAGAAGGAAAGAGGAAGGAAGGAAGGAAGGAAGGAAGGAAGGAAGGGACAGAATAAGTAAGTGAAGCATGCTGGTAAAATCCTAACTGCTGAATCCTAGTAATGAGTATGGAGGTTATCATCTTTTCTCTTTACCTTTCAGTACATTAAAAAATTTTCAGAATAAAAATTAAATTTAAAACAGAGTATCGTTACATGAATATATAGTCAGAGCAATGAAGCAGACAGGAAAGTCTAGAAATAACCCCAAACACATATGGCAGCTTAGTACATGGTAAAGGTGATACTTCAAATTAGTGAAGAGAAGGCAATTATTTAATAAGTGGTATTCATCAAATGGGTGGCCATCTGGAAAAAAAAAGTTGGAGTCCTACCAGATGGACCAAATACTCATATTTGAAAAACAAAACCATGAGTTTATGAGAACATACAAGGATTTCTTTATAGTTTCAGAGCGAGTAGAGAAGGTTTTTCTGTTAGTTTGAATCCCTTGAAATTAATGATAGGCAACCAGTTATGGCCTGCAGAAACAGTCACTTCACAGGACTCACACCTAATTTGTATGTTACAAAATCCCAAAATTGGCCAGGCATGGTGATTCACACCTATAATCCCAGCACAGTGGGAGGCCAACGCAGGAGGATCATTTGAGGCCAGGAGTTCAAGACCAGATTGAGCAACATAACAAGACCCCCATCTCTACAAAACTGTTTTAAAATTAGCTGGATGCGGCCAGGCACGGTGGTTCTTGCCTATAATCCCAGTACTTTGGGAGACCGAGGTGAGAGGATTGCCTGAGCCCATGGGTGCAAGACCAGCTGGGCAACTTGGCAAGACCTTATCTCTACAATAAATAAAAAAATAAGCCAGGCATGGTGACACGCTCCTGTAGTTCCAGCTACTTGGAAGGATGAGACAGAAGGATTGCCTGAACTCAGCAGGTCAAGGCTACGGTGGCCATGAGCATGCCACTGCACTCCAGCCTGGGCAACAGAGTGAAACTCTGACTCAAAAAAAAAAAAAAAATTAGCTGGATGTGATGGCATGTGCCTATAGTCCTAGCTACTCAGGAAGCAGGAGGCAAGAGGATCACTTGAGCCCAGGAGATCAAGGCTGCAGTGAGCTGTGATGACACCACTGCACTTCAGCCTGGGCAATAGAGTTAGACCCTGTCTCAAAACAAACAAACAAAATCCCCAAACCAGAAGTTTTTTTAAAGAGATGGCTCTGACAATTTTTTTTTAATTCTACATGGCAAAAACCATAACACACAAAATGAAAACAATAAATTGGAAAAAATATTTACAGCTCATCCTCTAAAGTATGTTTCCTTCAAATAGAGAGCTTCTGTGAATCAATAAGAAAATTAGCAACACCTCAATATAAATACTATGTTAGTAATACAAACACCAGAAAATGCAGGTGGACCTTATATAGATGAAAAGATGCTCATTCTCATTCATAATGAAAGAAAAGCTAACTAAATTTGCGATGAGATACCATTTCTCACCTATCAGATTGTCACAGACAGGGAGGAGGAAAATCGGGGTGCACGTCCATCACCAACAGAAGTGTACACGAGTACAGTTGCGGAAGGCAGTTTGGCAAAATCTATCAAAATAACAAACTCGCCACCTTTTCACCCTGTGAAAAGCAGCGAAGCCACTCTGTGCACACTGAGGTAGGTTTGGGGTAAAAGCAAAGTGCTCTGCCCGTGAGGTGCTGCAGTCGTGCAGTCACAGGAATAACAGCACTGCGCATGTGCACGCCCAGAAGCACAGGACAGAGCTCCCGAAACGGAACCACAGAGCTTCTGCCAGAGGAGCCTGGAGCTGGCCTAAGGAAGGACAGGCATGTTCCCGCATGGACTGTTTCACTTTTTAAATTCTATTACAATAAACATAACACTACGGTGTGTGAATTGAGGGAGGGCGGGAAGTGGGGGTTCCAAAACTCTGGTTCTGCCTTTGCCACTAATCTGCTATGGGGCCCTGAGGAAGTCCCTTCCCTAGCTGTGCCTCCACCTCCCTTCTGAGGATCCCTGGCTTTTATCCTTCTGCTCCTGTAGCCTTGGGGCATCCAGCCTTGTCTCTTCCAGCAACTTCCAAGGCTGAAGCAGGTGGAAGACAGCCTCTCTGGCTTGTTTCCACTGCAGCAGAAGGGCAGATAGGCAAGAAACTGAGGCCTAGCCAGCTCTGCCACCGACTCCCTGAGCACTGAGCCATTTCCCCTTTAGAACTGTCACACAGGGGGATCCAAAGCTTCTTCACCAACTCTCTGGCCCTCCCTCTCACACTGATGGTTCTAGAACACCCAACACAGGCTCCAGACTAGCCCCAGTGTCCAACCCTGACTTGCTGCCCTACCACAGACTGGTGGAGGGCCTGAGGCTTCAGAAGAACCAGAATTCTAGCCGGGCTCAGTGGCTCAGCCTGTAATCCCGCGCCTTTGGGAGGCTGAGGTGAGTGGATTGCCTGAGCCCACGGGTTCGAGACCCGCCTGGGCAGCGAGACCTCATCTCTACAATAAATCAAAAAATCAGCCGGGCGTGGTAGCACACGCCTGTAATTCCAGCTACGCGGAAGGCTGAGGCGGAAGGATCGCCGGAGCCCAGCAGGTCGAGACTGCGGTGGCCGGGAGCAGCCACTGCACTCCAGTCTGGGTGACAGAGTGAGACTCCAACTCAAAAAAAAAAAAAAAGAACCACAATTCTGTCCTGGAGACCAGCTTGATATGCTGGGACTTCCCAGTCCACTCCAGAAAACCCTGCCCACCCTCCTGGCCCAACTCCTCTCCCTGCACTCTGGTCTGCTGGACTCCTCAGAAAGCCCTCCATTCCCTTTACTATTCTGTTGTTTGTTTTATAAAGGTACATAATTTTTTTTTTAGTTTTTAATTTTAAAGATGTGGGGTACAATTCAGGGTTAGATATACAAGTGTTCATTTTGCAGGTACCCCCCATCTACTATTTATGAAGCACTTATGACGTACCAGGCCCTGTGTTGAGTGCCTTCAACCCCTGATGTTACTTCATTCTCCTAAAAAGTAAGGATTTACTTATTTTTATAGATAAGGAAACTGAGGTTCAGAAGCATAAAGTAACTCGCCCAAGGCCTTACAAAATTTTAGTGGCAAGACTGGGACTGAAACCCAAGACGATAATTCCAAAATCAGTGATTCAGATCTTCCAGCCCTGTCCAGTCCCCCACATTCTAACCCTACCTGCTGGGCAGATCCAGAGCTACCAGCTGGCACCCTGCTGTACTCCCCTATGTTTCCCAGAGCCAGGTTTTCTTGCAGCAAGGCCAGGGACACCTCTTCTACAGATGTTCTGCTCCCACAAGCTCTGGGCAATATGGCCCAGATCTTGCAGAGAGGCAGCCAGTCCTGACAGCCATGTGGGGACAAGGGATGCAGGATGTATCAGATGGGCAGTGTCCCAGACAGGGAGGGAAGGAAAGAGGCACAGGAAGGGGATGAAGCTACCCATGTGCACACACCCACATGTGCACACACACAGCCATCCATGCATCCACATAGGCCAGGTTCATATTGAGAAAGGTATTTAGAATTACTTTACAGCTAGAATAGTCCAGAATTCCAAATAAAATGTTTCCCTATCACCACTACCACCACCATCACCAACAACAGCAATAACACCTACGTTACGGACCACCTCCATCACCACTATCCCCACCCACTCCATCACCACCACCTCCTCCATCACCATCATCTCCATCACCACCAACTCCATCACTACCACCACTTCTATTACCATCACCAACTCCTTCATCACCTCTATCACCACCGCCTCCATCACCATTATCACCTCCATCACCATCAGCACCACCACCACCTCCATTACTGCCACCACCTCCTTCACCACCACCACCACCACTTCCCAATTATTGAGTTTACCACATTTCAGAAACTGTACCACGTGTTCTACATAAATTGCCACAGTTAACCTTCAAACCAGGAAATACAGTTACCCTCACCTCTGTTTTTTAGAGGCGCTAACTCAGGCTAAGAGAGGTCCAAAAACTTGCCCAAAGCTACTAACCTGGTTAGTGAAGGCCCTGCAACTCCTGTGCAGCTTTGTTGCCTCCCTCACAGCTGTGCTGTGCTCTTTTTTGGGGAAGTGCTAGCTCTCATGCTTGGCCTTCAACCCACAGGTCACACTACTGCCACCATGCAGGAGGAGAGGTCAGGCAAGAGAAGGCTGCTGGGACTCCAGCACAAAGAAAGCCTTGTCTTCTCACCTCCCTGCTCCACCACAAACTGGAGTCAGTCGGAGACTGGTGACTGTGAAAAGCCAAGCCACAAGCAAGTTGAGGGGACAGAAGACAAGAACCCAGAAAAGGAAGCAGACTTGCAGTAAGGGGCACAGAGTATATCTGACATCCACAGGCCCAAGAGGAGACAGAAGGAGCACCAACTGCGCTTTCCACGTCCTAGAGACCAGGCAGGCTTCGGCCACCACTCTGCTAGCTGGGACCACCAGGCCTGAAGGCCCATGCAGAGGAGGAGGCAAAAGGAGGCTCAGAAGAGCATAGGAGGGCAACCCCCTGGGGTCCCCTCGGGTTCCCTCCCACTGTGGGAGTTTTCCTGTCCTCTCAATAAATCCTGCTTTCGAAAAAAAAGAGAAGTGTAAGAGAGGGGCCAAAGGGCACCCAGGCAGGGCTGGGGAGTGAGCACAGAAGAAAGGTACTTTTAAAAGGCAGCAGGATTGCACTGTCAGACATCAGAGCCATCAGGTAAAGAAGAACCAGAATGCCCACTGAGGGTAGCAACAAAAAGGTCACAGGCTTTGGGAAAGAGCCACCCTGGACTTAGTGGGGAGTGAGCCTGATGAGGCAGGAGGTGCAGTCAGGGGAGCACAGAGAGAAGCAGCCGCTGGATGGGACACAGCCCAAGGGAGGGCGAAGAGCTGAGGCTGCAGCCCTGCAGCGGCTGTGAGAGAGAATAGCAACGCGGGCGGGGTGAGGGCACCATGAAGGCCTGTAGCCAGGACAGGGCAGGACATGCAGCGGGGAAAGAGGCCCAGAGCTGCTATGAGAACAACTCCCCCAGAGCACACAACAGTCTGGATTCAGGCAATCAGTGAGGGCCCTGGTTCTTGATCCTGCCTACTGAAGTCGTGGGACTGGCCGTGTCCTCCCAGAGAGTGTGCTCAGAGACAAGGGAAAGGCCGGGGTGGGGGGAGGGTGCGGAATGGCACAGATAGAAAGAAGAGCAGGGGTAGGGAACCCCAAGGAAAGAAGGAGCCGGGAGAAGGAAGGGGAAGGAAGCCAAGAGAGGGGGGTGAGAAAGGTGAGGTGTGGCGGGTTGGAGACCCAAAGGGGCCTTTCCAGGGAGCCACATCTGACCTGCAGAGTGACACACAGGCCATATCTCTTGGCTTCCCAGGACCCCCCACACTGCATACAACTCCACTGGCCTCAGCCTCTTTCCCCGAGCAGACTCCCGACCCCAGCTCTCTCCTGGAGGAGGCCTACAGCTTTGTCGGGCTTAGGACATGTCTGGTATAGACAAGCACATGGCTGGGCAGCTGGGCCTCTAGACACAGGTGAGCTGTGGAGATGGCATGAAACCCCAGGCCCACATCCCCCGGTTTTCTTGCCATTTCTGGACATGCCAGCAGCATGAGTCCATCCCGGGGCCTAGCACTAGGTGTTCTCTCTGCAAGCAAGTATCCACTTGACTTCCTTCTCCCTCCCTTCCTTCAGAGCCTGCCCAGTGCTCAAACCTGGCCTTCCCACTGAGGCTGGCCTAATCGCTCTATTCCAAATGGAAAGCCCTGGCACTCCCTCCTCCTTCCCTGAGTCATCATGTTCATTTTCTGTCTATTTTCAGATTGTGTCTGCATTCCCAGAGCCCAGGCCATGCCTGGCACGCACTGTGTGCAGTGGATGGGATTATGATCAGATGCCTCTCCCTGGGTCAACTTTTCATTCAGTGGCTTTCCCAGCTCCATCTCTCAGGTGGGGGCCACAGTGCATGGGACCTCAGAATGTGTCCCTCATGTGGCTCCAGAGGTCATGGTGATGTAAGAGGAGGAGTCAGGCCTGGGTCCACTCCTTGGACTGGCCACTTCTTAGCTGTAGGCCTCGGACAGGGTCCTTAACCCCCTCCATCCTTACCCACACACCAGTGAAGATTTCCATATCCACCCTGGGCCTGCTTGTGTCTAGCTGTCTCCTGCAGATCAGGTAGGTAGCTTGAACCACTTGGGGCCCTGATGAGAGAGTCTCAGCAGGTAAGTGGCACCTAAGAGCATGTCCTTCCTATGGCTCCAGAGGTCACGGTGATTCAGGAGGAGCAGTCAAGCCTGGGTCCACACTGAGGAAGATCCCAGCCTAGGAGGTAGGATTCTGAAACTGGGTTTGACCCTACCTACTGCTCAGTGGGTGCCTTGGCCTGCCCCTCCTCCAAATCTCAGCCACATCTGACCTGCAGACCTGTCCTATGAAGTGATATTCTCCTTCCTGGGAGGGCGGAGACCATTCTCAGACCTGCAGTCCCTTGCGCTCTGCTTGGGCCTCTCTCCAGGGCAGCAAATGCCCAAAGTGCAGGGCAGTGACAGGGTCCAGCAGAATCAGCTGTGCCTTCCGTTCTGAGGCATACACGTTGTATTTCCCATTTTTATACCCGTAGTATAATGACTGATTATGGCTGGGAGTTCCTCTCCCTGGGGCTCCTGCAGACTCTGACTCTGGCCATCCCCAATGGCCTGGGAAAGCCACAGCCCACCTCCCCCACCCTCAAGGGTCTGGTAGACCAGTTGATCAGTGTTTCTAGCCAAGACATATGACCACAGCCTGGTGAGGGTGGATAGAGCCAGTACAGGAGAGGGTCGCTAGCTAGAACCAGGACATGGGAGCCTCTTCTGTCACAGTTTTCATTGAGGTCTGTCTGTCCATGAGTTCCCCAGGAGCCTGAGGCTCTGGAAACTCCTGCACCAGTCAGCCCTTCATTGAAAGATGGGGAAACTAAGGCACAGTTCTGTTTAAGACAACTTGGCAGCCTGCATCATCTGAGTAGGTGGGTATGTCTAATTCTGAGATGAGGGGTTCCATGGGGGGGCACTGCTGGTCCTATCAGAAGGCCTGAGTGAAGGGGCCAGGGCAATGTGAAGACGTCCTTCCTGGTGGGGGTAGCAGGAAGGTGAGGTTAGGTTTCAGCCACCGCCTCCCCATCCCATGCCACCTGCCCTTATCCTTCATGGCCATCTGGGGGCCCCATTTCCCTCAGGGACATCTGCCATGCTGCCTCTGATGCCAGAGAACCACAGTGCATATCCTGGGGATGAAGCTGCAGGCCACACCGGGTGGTCAGTCCCTTGGGAAGGAGAGCAGCTTGGTGTTGGTGGGCTGAGAGGTGCAGACAACAGGGAGCCTTGGAGGGGCCTGTCAGGCTTGGGTGGGCTGTGGAGCCACAGGGCTGCTGGACCAACACTCTCACAGGCCAGTCCATAGGACAGTGCCACCTCTTCCTTCTCTTTGTGCCACCTACCCCCACAATGACCCTCATCGTCCACTCACTGAGTACAGCTTCCCCACACCTGCCAGGCTTTCCAGGCAGCCAATGTGCTGCCACCTCTGAGCTGGTACCCTCCTAGAAAGCCAGAAAGAAAGAACTCACTGGCACGTGCCCCCCGCCGCCAACAGACCTGGGCAGGACAGCTGGGGACAGGAGTCAAGAAAGAATGGGTAGCTAGGCACAGTGGCTCACACCTGTAATCCCAGCACTTTGCAAGGCAGAGGTGAGAGGAATGCATGAGCCCAAGGGTTCAAAACCAGCCTGGGCAACTTGGCGAGACCTCATCTCTACAGTAAACCAAAAATTAGCTGGCCATGGTGGTGCACGCCTGTAGTTCCAGCTACTTGGAAGACTGAGACAGAAGGATCGCCTGAGCCCAGCAGTTCAGTGCTGTGGTGGCCATGAGCATGCCACTGTACTCTAACTTGGGCTACAGTGAGACTCTGACTCAAAAAGAAAGGAAGGGAGGGAGAAGGGGAGGGGGGGGAGAGAAAGGGGAAGGAAGGAAAGGAAGGAAGGAAGGAAGGAAGGAAGGAAGGGAAAGGGAAAGGAAGGAAAACTGGGGCTGGTGTATAGGCCCCTGGACTCCCAGGCCAGTGCTCCACCCCATACCACCCTCACTGGCCTAGGGCTGGCCTTGGTTTCTGTATCCCATCTCTGACTGCCAGTTAATCCTTCCCTGGACAAACAGAAAAAGCTCCTCTGAGCACCACTCCACCACAGCACTTGGTCCTGGGGTCCAGCAGCAAGCACCTTAGAACAGAACCCAAAGATACTCAAGTGGACCCTAAGAAGACAGACATCCCAGAGGTATAGTGGGTACTGGGTGAGCCAGGAGCAGGCTGTACCTGAGGTTGCATCCTAAGTCCCTCCAAGCACTGGCTGAGAGACTGTAGGCAAAGTGGGTAGCCTCTGCCTGGGGGTAGTAATGGTGCCCTCTGAGACCTGCTCTGGGCCCACCCAGACTCCCCCAGGGCTGCGGCCATCCACCCTCACCTGCAACCTTCTCCAGAGGATGGGAGGGGACAGCAACCAACAGCTGACAAGCGCAGGGGCCAAACCTCAACTCCTCTACCTCAAAGAGAAGCCAACGGTGTAGTCAGTTTATACTCCAGAGTCCCCGTGTGGTCAGGCCAGACTACCTGCAACTACACCCTTGTCCAGTCTCTACACTGGGTGCTTGTCACTCCTTTACAGATGTCTCCTGAGAGCACACCCTCTCTAAGAAGCACCCTTGCATAAGAATCCCTGTCCCAGGCCTGTATCTGGGGTACTGACCTAAGTAACAACCCTCAAAGAACTGGATGAGATGAGAGAACACAGGAAAGATTCAAAAGCCAGATGCTGCTGTGACATGCTCCCAGGGCTTGACAGTCCAAAGTAGGGGCACCTCAGCAGTCCCAGGAGACAGAGGCGCTTCCTACTGGGGCCCTCGAAGCTGAGACCTGAGTTGGGAGTTTGCATGCAGGAAGGCACACAGGCAGGGAGATGCCACCAGCTCAGGGGCTGCAGTGGTAGGGAGCAGCAGGAAGGCACAGAAAGATGAAGGGAAGCAACAGAGAAACAGGCCACCCACTCTCCAAAGTGCTCCTTAACACAGGGGAGAGACCTGGACTCAAATCTGGCCTCTGTGCTTCTCTCCAAACCCTAGAGGCTCATCAGCAAAATGATAAAATGATACTGGCATTTAAAAAAAAAAGCTCATTAAATCAAGTCACATGGCTGGGTGCTGTGGCTCATGCCTGTAATCCCAGCACTTTGGGAGGCAGAGGAGAGAGGATTGCCTGAGCTTAGGGGCTCGAGACCAGCCTGAGCAACAAGGCGAGACCTTGTCTCTACAATAAATCAAAAAATTAGCCAGGCATGGTGGTGCTTGCCTGTAGTTCCAGCTACTTGGAAGGTTGAGGTGACACGATCACCTGAGCCCAGCAGGTCGAGGCCACAGTGGCTGCTGAGCATGACACTGCACTCCAGCCTAGGCGACAGAATGAGACTCCAACTCAAATAAATAAATAAAGTCACATGATAGTGAAACACCCAGTAGAGCCCTTAGGAGAGTGGCTGAGCAGGGACCTCCCACCCCAGCAGCTTCGTGTAAATGTGCACACATGGAGTCCCCTGCACATGCCCAGCACACTGGAGCCTGGGCGTGAACAGGGTAGGCCAAGGGCTCTGGCCTCCACCACATTGCTTGCTGTTCCTTCCCCTCTCCACTTCACAACCTGGGACCCTGCCTCACATTGGTCCTGTCCTGGAGACCCCTTCCCATGTCTTCTCCTGACAGTGTCCCTGGTCCTTCACACAAGCCCTTCATCTCAGTCCAACCTCAGGACACACCTGGTATCCTACCTTCCAGGACTGAGAACTGTGTTACCCTGAAGCTGAATCCTGAAGGCTATCACAACCCAAAGAACTACTTTAAAACCCCTGGTCTTAGTTAGGCACAGTGACTCACACCTGTAATCCTAGCACTTCAGGAGGCGGAGGTGAGAGGGTTGCTTGAGCCCAGGGGTTCAAGACCAACCTGGGCAACTTGGCAAGACCTTGTCTTTACAACAAATCAAGAAATTAGCTGGGCATGGTGGCACTCACGTGTGGTTCCAGCTACTTAGAAGGCTGAGGCAGAAGGATCACCTGAGCCCAGCAGGTTAAGGCTGCAGTGGCCGTGAGCATCCCACTGCACTCTGGCCTAAGTGACAGCGAGACTCTGACTCAAAATAAACAAACAAACAAAGAAAAACCCCAGTCTTGGCTGGGTGCAGTGGCTCACACCTATAATCCTAGAACTTTGGGAAGCTGAGGCAGGAGGATCACTTGTGTCCCAGGAGCTCGAGTCCAGTCTAGGCAATATAGTGAGACTTCATCTCTACAAAAAATAAGCCAGGCATGGTGGCACGTGCCTGTAATTCTAGCTGCTTGGGAGGCTTAGATAGAAGGATCTTCTGAGCTCAGGAGGTAGGGGCTCTGGTGAGCCATGATCATGGCACTGCACTCCAGCCTGGGTGACAGAGTGAATCCCTGACTCAAACAAAAAAATCCAGTCTCCCCATGATCATGGGCCAGGTAGCTTCCCAGACCCGGCCCTGACCTGACCCCATGGAGAAGCCAGAGGATCCGTACCCCTCTCAAGCACCCCTGGCAGGGAGGCATCTAGAGTCCACAGAAGGCCTGGCTGCTGGCCCCCTGCCCCCCACCTTTTTCCATCGTGGAGAGCCAAGGAGGAAATACCTGAACATGGACTTCTCTTCCAAGAACATGGGCTATCCAGACAGTCAGCAGGTAACAGGTCTGTAGTGCGTAAGGGCCACATCCCACAAGTATCCCACTTTATATTTTTATCATTAAATCCTAAGTTTTTTCTAATTCCCATTATTTCTTCTTTGATTCATCGCTTATACATTTAGAATTTTCCAAATATGTGGCCTTTTTTTTAGAGTTATGTGTTTTGTTATTACTTTTTCTCATAACTGCATTGCAGTCAAAAAAACATCATCTGAATGATAGTGCTTCACTGATATTTATTAAGGTGTTTTCATGGCCAGTGTGCCTGCAGTTTTCATGAATGTGCCACGATTGACTGCGCTTCTATGAGTGCCCATCAGACATCCACCTCTAGGGGCAAGCAGTGTCAGGTTGTGGATGTCTCCCCTCCAGGCCTGCCCACTCTGGAAGTGGTTCTGGCCTTTCCATGAAGAACAGTTCAGACCCCTGGCCAATCCTGCCAGCTCCGACCTTTGTCAACCCTTGCTCCTAAGTCCCAGGTGCCTACAGGTCACCTCACAGCAGGTCTGTTGAGCACCAGCTTGGTCAGGGTGAGCCCGGTTCCCAGGGATACCCAGGCCAGAGGAGGAAGGGGCGCAGGGCATGGAAGGCCCCTTCCCTGTAGTGGAGCTGAGCAGGAAAGGCCTTGCCTGCAGTGGGCAATGTGGGCAGGATGTGGGTTCTCCAGGGACAGCCTATGCTCACCTGTCCACTCCTGGTCTGCAGGGGACTCCACTCCTCCTCCAGCCAGGCAGGAAGCCACCCACTACTCACAACAATAATAAAATGAATAATTGATGCAGCCTCCTGCCTGCTCTGCGTAATTAACTCATGGAAGCATCAAGATACCCCACAGGAACTCCCGGATCTCCTGTATGAGTCTCTAACCCCTTCCCAGTCTAATTCTGTCAGTTGGTCCACCTGCCAAGCCTCCAGCCCTCTGCCCCCTCTCCCTCACCTCCACCCCCACCAGCTCTGAGGCCTGGGTCCTAGCAACCAGGGCCAACACTGCTCTCCTCAGCCAGCAAAGCCAAGTCTGCTAAGTTTCAGTTCTCACCCATTGTCCATCTCAGAAGTGCACACGCAATACCTCCTCACTTAATCCAGACCGTAGCCCTGAAAGGAGAAGACGAAGCCCAGAAGGCCTTACTCAGAGCTTGCAGATAGAAAAGGCTGAGACAGTCCCAGACAAAAGTCTGGGCCTCTAATTCTGGGTTTCTACAGGGACAAAACGCAGCTCCTCATTCTGGGAAGCGCCTGGGCCTGGGGCTGGGCACATCCCCCAGTCCCCCGAAGAGGAGGCCCCCCTGGCCCTGCCCCAGTGCCCCAGCTGTGACTGAGAGCCAGGCCACACCCAAATGGAATCAAGACTGTGTGACATTCACATTGGGTGAGTTTGGGTACCAGAGGCCTGGAGAGCCCCATAGGCAGAGAGAGTGGGAGAGTCCACCAGATTTAGGCAGCCTTGGTGGGAGTAGGGAACAGGCTTTGCTAATAAACCCATCAGAATGCAACCCCTCTCCCAGCCCCCTCAGCTTCTGGGTGAGCCAGCCTCCTCCACGGAAGCTACTCTTTGTTAACAGTGTTGCCACGGCAACCGGATCCAGGGAGAACTCTCTTCAAGGTGGAGTCTGAGGGTGACACTTGGAGAAACGGAAGTGATGGAGACAACAAGCAGGGTGCTGGCTTCCCAGCCCCGCCCCCCCACCCTTCCTGAACAGGTTCTGGTCACCAGGCACACACAATCTCCCCCCACCCCCACCCCGCGCCTGTCCCAGAGCTCTCAGGTCTGCTCCCTTCGCCTCTCCCTAAAGCAGGGACAGCAAGGTAGCCTTGGCTAGGCACCTCTACATGCACTCCCAGACACAAAGCTCTGCCTCTACCCCACAATGCACAGCAGCTCAGAGACTTCCACATACATCCCACAAATGTATGCTGCATTCACCAGCACAGCTACCGTCTTGGGACTGGAGAGTCCAACAGGCCCAGTGTAGACTCGACTCCAAGGGGCAGGGACTAGACTCCAAGGGGCAGGGAGAACATTATGCGGCAGAGAGGCCTGGGGCACCCTGCACCGCAGGAAGTTGCAGGAATGTACCTCAAGGAAGGCTGGAAACCAAGGGAGTCCCAGCAGAGGTGAGTCCAATTCTGAGTCCAAATAAGGGAAAAGATTGAAGGGGAAGGAGGTTGCTTCAATGGTCCAGACCACAGGCCAGTGGCCCGGCCCACAGAAGTGGCAGTGAGCAGGGAGAGGTGGAAAGAGGAGAAGAGGGGTCTATGGCGTGGGGAGCAGAATGGCTGGCAACTCAATACAAGGGTGGTAAGAACCTGGATGCCCACATGCTTGCATGCTTGGATGGAGGTCCTGGGGCAGGTGAGGTTCAAGGAAGCCGTGACTGTAGACAGGTGTGCATGACCAGCTGGTGGGCATTCAGCAGGCACACATGCTGACGGAGCCCAGAGAATAGGTTGGGGCTGATAGGGGTTTGGATCAGATCAGCACCAAGGATGGTACAAAAGTTTGGAGAGAGTTTGGACCCACGTCCTGAGGAACAGGGAAACTGAGTGTCCCAGGACACAAGGAGGAGAACCAGGGGCTGGGGCTGAACCCAGGAGAGGGGAGCCTGGGAGACGGGCAGTGGATGTCCACAGCTTCTTGAGAAGGTTTCCCTGGACCACAGAAGGGGCATGCCAGATTGGTGTGGGCTGGGAGTGAGTGGGAAGTGAGAATGTGGAGTGAGCAAGCAGAGAGCTCATCTCCAAAGTCAGCCTGCACCAGTGAGGAGGGTGGAGATGGCTGAGCAAGGTTTGCGGTTGTCTTTAAGATGGGAAAAGCTTCTCGCAAATAAACTCACTCCAAGGCAACTGGGCAATGACATCTATGCATCCTGCCTGTGAAGTACCCACCCCAGATTGTTCTGTCTGGAGTCAGGGAGGCCCACCAAAGCCTAGCCTCAGGCCTCTTCTCGAGTTTTCACTGGCCTCTGCTCCCTGAATTAACAGAGAACCTCATAGCCTGCTCACAAGGGGCAGGCAGGCCCCCAACCATCCTGGGCAGCAGAGGCCTACAGCCTGGCCTCCAGCCCCTAGTCCCCAGTCCCCAGTCCCCAGTCCAGGCAGTGCTCACGGTGGCGAAGAGGGTGACAACAGGCTCTGTTCTCTATGTCCACATCCCAGCATTGAGAGAGCCCTGAGGAGCTTCCATGTCAAATGAATGAGGTGAGGAGAAGCTACCCAGGGCAGGACCACCAGGTGCTGCCTTGAAGAATGCCCAAAGGCACCCATGTGGTTCTTAGGAGACACTTGCTGGTGTTCAGACACCTGAGGCCATATGACTGTGCACTCCCTGCTTAACTTTCCTCCCCTCTGTCTATCAGGCAGGGATGGCCACACACAACATTCACAGCCCCACCCTCCCTCACAGAACAGGCACCACTGTGGATCCTAACACCTCACCACTCTTGGCCTGACACCCCTCACATGCCCTCTTCACAGTGCCTGAGGCAGCCGCTGCCTGCCTGTCCCAGAATATGAATCCCCAAGGCCCTAGCCCCTCCCACACTCTGAGCAGGACACCAAGGGGCTTTCAGGCTTTCCTTCACGTGGTGCCTGCCCTGCCAATATCAAGCTGACACCTGCTGACCTTCCCAAATCCTGCCCTGGGTTGTCAGATGGGGTCTTCCTGGCATCCCCAGTACAGGGATACTCGGAATGGGTTGGTAGTGGCTGGCCCACTCTGGGTTGAATCAGAGTCCACTGTCTCATACACATAGCCCCAGCTCTGTGCCCAGGAAGTGGCAAGAAGGACACACACTCAAGAAGAGAACAGTCAGTCCTCCTCAGACCCCCATAGGTCAGGAGACCCTGCAGGTGACCAGTGTGTCAGAGTCCTTCCCTGCAGCTGCCAGCCCACGGGTGCCACTTCAGTACCCCTCCCTGCCCCCTCCCCCGCTCATCACAATCTTGCTGTAAACACTCATCTGCAGGAAGGAGGTGGGCAATCGAGGGCAGAGGAACTGACAGGCAGCCTGGAGTGGGTAGGAGTTACAGGAGGCAGATTTCTGCTCAGCTTTTGGAAGCCCTGAGAGAAAAACAGCCAGAGAGGACCAGGGCTGAAGCAGATGGCCTCAGGAGGAAAAGAGGGAGGGAGGGGGAAGGGAGGAGCCCTGTCAGGGGCAGCCAGGAGGGATCTGGGAGACACCCTTCATCATCACCCCGGGACCCACTCCCAGCAGTTCAGGACCCCTCCTCTGAGGTGAGTCATGCAGAAATGCACATCCCAACACCAACCCCTCTCCCGAGGGCAGCAGGTGGGTCTCAAAGGCCCCTGCCCCCAGCCCTGCACTGACAGAGCACCTTCACTAGACCTGTTTGACAAATTTGGCTTCCGTTGGTAAAGACCCAAAGCCTACAAAAGCTATCGCTCCTGCCCCTTCACCGTCATTCTACAGCGGGGGGAACCAGAGGAGCTCAGGGACTCTCAGCCACACCTGAGTCTCCCAGCCTCCCAGCCTCCGCTGGCTCTCCTCCCAGGACTGGTAGGTTTGGTCTTCCCCTAGCCTGGCCCTCCCACCTCGGGGGACCACTTGTGTGGGTGCTGCTCTCCCTACTCAGCCTGGGCCCCCAGTCACTGCCCAGCACAAATGCCACCGCGCCTGGCATTTCTCCCTCCTCCTCCTCTGCCTGCAGTTGCTAAGTTACACCAAAAACCCCTCTGCTCTGTGTGAACTGTTCCATTTCTACAATTTGCCAAGTGGAAGGGAGCCATCAGCCTGGCAGCTCAAAGATGCCTCCCAGAAAAAAACTCGCTGCCTGGCCTTTGGGCCCCAGACACACCTGGGGACACCTGCTTGGCCTCCCAAACCCAGAGACATGTGCAAGAGTCTGCAGCTTCTGCGCTTCACCAAGGAGCCTAGGGAGTCCATACTGCTCACTCCCCTCTCTTGGACAGGGTCTGTGGGTCCTGCTGCACCCCAGCATTGGTTGGGTCACTATGATCCACAGCCCTAAGGACAAACAAAAGCTGGAGGGGCAGAGAACCCACCCACATATCCCCAGCCTCTTAGCCAAGGTCCTCCGTGTCCTCCCACTCGGGATCTCCCCTTCCTGGGCTGGGGTCCCGAGGTTCCAAAGCAAAGTGTCACTGGACATCAAAGTGGAAGTCCTTGGAAGTCATCAAAACCATGGCGTCAGCCTACAGATGGGGAAACCGAGTCTTGGAGAGGCTTGCAGCCTGCATAAGATTCGCAAGTCAAGAGCTGTGGTCTCCCAGTTCCCTAGCGTTCTGCTCACGACAGACCGAGCTGCTGCTTTGCTCTCCAGGCCCCCTGCCCAGACAGGGACGTGCCCAGACCCAGGACAGGCTAGGGTCTGGGGAAGACGGCAGCCAGAGGGAGGTGGGAGAGCCCTGAGGAGTGGAGCAGACCAAGGCCTCCCTGAGGCTCCCTGCAGGCCAACCTGACTCCTGTGTGCTGGGCTCCGGGCAGTGGAAGAGGAATGACAGCGGAGGGGAGGGTGAACCAGAGGGTGGGCTCAGAGCAGTGAGTCGGAAAGAAGACGCCCGGGCTCAGCCCCCAGGTGGCTCCCAAGAGGCAGGCAGCGGCCTCCGTAAATATCCACCAGGTCCGCACTCAGAGGCCGCCAGACATGCAGGGCGCAGGGACCTGCCCAAGCATTCCTCCCCACACGCCAGAACACCCCCATACACACATACACGCAAACCAACCCGCTGCACCTGCCCGGTCCCTGCCGCCCGCAAGGCCCGGGTCAGAGACAGCACGGTCCTTCAAATGACCCTTACCCACGGGGCAGAGGGGGGCATCTCGCCGTGCCTCTGGCCCTCTCCCCTTAAACGCAGAGCTCACGCCCGAATTCCTCACCAAACAGCAAGGGCGTGAGATGCCACCGCGGGGCCCAGAACGCAGAAGGGCAGATGGAAACTTCCAACTGCGCAGCCCCAGCTCCTCCGCTGGCTTTCCCCAGCCCCCTCCCCCACGCCAGGCCCGGGCAGCGGACCTGCCCGCGGTGCCCACGCCCGCCCGCCGCGTGCGCTCCCGCCACGCCCGGCCAGGAGCGCCCGGCGCCCGGCAGGGGCGGAGGCTGGAGGGGGTCCCGGCGCCGTCCGGCCCCGGGCAGAGTTCTCCCAACTCCGCGCGCCGGGCTCCCGGCCGCCCTCGCCGGCGCGCGCCCCCCGACCCGCGCCCCAGCCCACGACGGCCGCCCGGGGAGGGACCCCGGGCCCGCACGCGCCCCGCCCTGCCCGCGCCGCGCCGGGAGGGTCGGCCCGGGAGGGCGGGGAGGGACCGCGGGACGAGGGTCGGCGGCCGCTGCCTACCTGGGTCCGGGCCAGCGTCGCGCCCGCGCCGCCCTCCCGCCGCAGTCGGGCCCCGAGCAGCGCGCGGCCGGCGCCGGCGGCGGCTCATGCTCGGCGCCCGGGCCCGCGGCCGCCCCCGCGCTGCGCCAGCTGCGGGCAGAGCGGCTCCCTCCGCAGCCGGCGCCGGGGAGCGCGAGCGAGCGCCG
Organism: Cephalopachus bancanus; assembly: GCA_027257055.1. NCBI lineage: Eukaryota > Metazoa > Chordata > Mammalia > Primates > Tarsiidae > Cephalopachus > Cephalopachus bancanus. The sequence goes on along the minus strand of JAPVLO010000184.1, from coordinate 166,977 downwards.
AGCGGGCACGGAGCGGCGGGCGCGAGAGCGCGGGCAGCGGGCGGCGCGGGGCGAGCGGGAGGAGGGTGCGGGGCGGAGGTGCCGGGAGAGCGAGGGCGCGGGACGGGCGCGGGGAGAGGCACGTGGGGAGGAGCGCGCCGGCGAGGGCGCGCCGGGCTTTCATTCGGAAAAGGACGAGCGACAGACGCCCGGACGCTGATGTGGCCACCTCGTGCGGAAGGACCTCTGGGGACTCCCGAGGGCGGCCAAAATCCGAGTCGGCAGCCTGCGACCGGGAAGGCACTTCCGTGGGCAGATCCTGGTCCCTCGAGTCATTCCCTCTGCCATCGCAGTCACCCTGTGAGGCTGGTATTTTCCTCCCATTGGACAGGCGAGTAAACTGATACGCACAGGGAAGTGAAGTGACCCTGCAGGGTCTCAGAGCAGGGACGCAGCCGAGCAAGCCGCCCTAAGAGAGTCCACAGAGAGCCCATTTCCCCAGGACCACTAGAAGAATCCAGGTCCTCTGGCTTCCAGCGGAACCAGCACAAGTGCCACCGCACCTGGCCTTTCTCCCTCCCGCTCTGCCTGCAGTTGCTAAGTTACACCAAAACCCCTCTGCTCTGTGTGCTCTGAATGGAACCTCCTGTGTCTCTGAAGGGTCACCCCTCCCATCTGACGACAAACCCGGGGGTCCGGAGTGACTCTTGCAGGCAGTCAGACGCAGGCCATGTGGGACAAGTCTCAGACCAGGAAGCTCCCACGGTGGAGGGGTCCTCATGGGAGAAAGGGGAGGAGCCCCACAGCCACCCCTCCCCCATTCTCGAGGAGGGTGAGCACCTTGTTCATTCAGTACATGTTTCTTGAACACCTACTATATGGTGTTGGACTGGGCACTGGCATGCAGCTGTGAATGTCCCTGTCTGATCGGAGTTTGCATTATTGTGGGAAATAGGAAATGAATAAAAATACACGTAAATACTGCGTGTCAGAATACATAGATCCCCGGGAGAGGGGATAAGGAGTGCAATTTGTGGGTGGGAGGTTTTTTTGTTTGTTTGCTTGCTTGCTTTAAGAGATGGGGTCTAACTATGTTGCCCAGGCTGGAGTGCAGTGACTATTCACAGGCACTGCAGTCTCAAACTCCCGACCTCAGGTGATCCTCCTGCCTCAGCCTCCATGTAGCTGGGATGGTGGGTGCCCACCACCTCCACGGCCCAGCTGGGTTAGGGAGATCACTGGGGAGAAGGACATCAGGGAAGTCTTTGCTGACAGGGTGACATTTGAGCAAAGGTCTGACTGAAGCAAGCCATGCTGAATGAATGAACATGAATGAAGAATGAACATTTGTGGCAAAGGGAACAACACATGCAAAAGTCCTGAGGTAGAGTGTTCCCTGGAAGGAGGCCAGAGTGGAAATGAGCGAGTGTGATAAAGAGGAGAGTCAGGAGATGCCAGGTGGACCAGATCAGGAAGAGCCTGGTGGGCCATCAGCCCACTGTGGCTTGAAGCTGTGGAGCAGTGGGGGTTTTGCACAGAGTAATGATATGAGCTGACTTTTTAAAAATTATGGAAATTTTCAAACATTTACAATAATAGAGGCTAAAAAGGTATAATGAGCCCAATGCCCAACTTCAACAATTATGGGTACATGGCCAATTTTATTTCATCTGTACCCCCACCTACCATTGTATTATGTATTTGTTTTAAGTTAGCTCTTATAACTTGTTGTAACTATAACATAGACAAAAATCATAAATTTGTGCTTGATGGATTTTCATTAAGAATACATTCTTCCATGACGCTTTTTTTCTTTTCTTTTTTTTTTTAGAACTGGTTCTCACTATGGTGCCCCCACTGTTCTTAAACTCCTGACCTCAAGTGATCCTCCTGCCTTGGCCTCCCCAAGTGCTGGAATTACAGGCATGAGCCACTATGCCTGGCTCCTTTAGCGAGATTATTATTAGCCATCTGCACCTGAGTTTTCACTGTAGAAAGGTTTTTAATGACAGATTCATTGTCTTTAATTGATACAGGACCATGCAGATTATCCACCTCTTCCTATGTAACTCTTGACAAACTGTGTTTTTCAAAGATTTTACTCATTTTGCCCAAATTTTCAGTTTAATGACAAACTTCTTATAACATCTTCATGTTATCCCTCAGATGTTTGTAGACTCTGTAGTGATACCCCACTTTTCATTGATCTTGGGATCTTCGTGGTTTTGCTCTCTTTTCTTGATCAACCTTGCAAGGGTTTGATCAATTTTATAATTTTTTTCAAAGAAACAACTTTTGACTTTGTCAAGTTTTCTTTGTTGTGCCTTCTGTGTCATTCATCTCTGCCCTTAATTTTACTATGTTTGTATTGTTACTTTAGGGGCTTTTCTAAGCTGGAAGCTAGGTTCACTGGTTTTCAGTCTTGTTTTCTATTATACGCATCCAAAGCTACACGTGTTCTCTCAAGCACTATTTTATTGCCTCTTTAAAGTTTTTAAAAATTACTATTTGACTCAAAATATTTTAAAATTTCTATTTCAACCTCTCTTTTAGCCATGGGTTATTTGGAAGAGTATTGCTTAGTTCCAAATATTAGGGAATTTTCTAGCTATCCTCCTGTTGCAAGGTTCCAATTTAATCACACATAAGGTAGAGGCTACTCCAGATGATTTCAATATCTGAAATCTGTTCATACATTCTTTTATGGCCCAGAATTATGTTCTATTTTGGCAAATCACTCATATATCCTTAAAAAGAACAAATATTCTTTATATTTCACTTAAGTCCAATTGGTTAATCAAGTCAAAAGCTACCATATTCTTAGTGAATTGAATCCTACATACTATCAGTTCCTGAAAGAGATTTTTTTTTTTATTTTTAGTTGGAGTCTCACTCTGTCACCCAGGCTGGAGTGCAGTGGTATGCTCATGGCCACCACAACCTTAACCTGCTGGGCTCAGGTGATCTTTCTGCCTCAGCCTTCCAAGCAGCTGGGATTACAGGCTTGAGCCACCACACCCAGCCTAAAGAGATATTTTTAAATCCACTGGATAACTAACATGTGGTACATATACAATATGATAGAGTATTACGCAGCTAAGAAGAAGAACAAAATCATGGACTTCACAATAAATTTATGGATGGAGTTGGAGACCATCATACTTAGTGATCTATCACAGAAATTAAGAACTGAATACCACGTTCTCATTCATAAGTGGGCCCTGAACACTAGCACACTGGCACAAGGGAGGAATTGGCAATCACTGGGCACTGCCAGGGGAGGAAGGGCGGGGAGGGGCGGCCACACAACAACACAAACTATACCTGGTCCGAAATCTGGGGAAGTGAGGGTCAGTTGGAAGCCTAAACTTCACCTGCATGCAGGTTTAGCTATACTTGTATAGCTAAACCTTACTTGTACCTCACATCTCTATAATAAAAAAATAAAAGAAAATATCCAACATGGTCCCAAACTGGAAGCAAACCAAAAACCCTTCAGTGAGTGAATAGATATACAAACTATGGTATATCGATACAATAGAGTACTACTCAGCAGTAAAAAGGAACTTGCCAGTATTAAACACAACTTAAATGATTTTCAGATGCATCATGAAATATAAGTGAGCTGGGCTCGGTGGCTCAGCCTGTAATCCCATGCCTTGGGAGGCTGAGGTGAGTGGATTGCCTGAACCTGCGGGTTCGTGACCCACCTTAGGCAACTTGGCGAGACCTCATCTCTACAATAAGTTAAAAAAAAAAAAATTTGCTGGGTGTGGTAGCGCATGCCTGTAGTTCCAGCTACTTGGAAGGTTGAGGTGGAAGGATCGCCGGAGCCCAGCAGGTCAAGGTTGCGGTGGCCGGGAGCCGCCACTGCACTCCAGTCTGGGCAACAGAGTGAGACTCCAACTCAAAAAAAAAAAAAAAAGAAAGAAATATAAGTGAAAGAAGTCTGACTTCAAATGACCCATTCTGTATGGTTCCACTTATATGACATTAATATGAGAATGTCATATAAAGACAGTTCAATTTTGCCAACAAAAGTCAAAGCTGAAGAGATGGAGAACAGATCAATGGTTACTAGGGATTAGCCGTAGGGGCGGGGTTGGCAAATTTTTAGGGGCCATGAAAGTATTTGTGAACCTTGGTTTGTGGTGGTGGTCACATGACTATGCATTTGTCAAGACTTAAAGTAGCTATACACAAAAAAGTGGATTTTACAGCATGTAAATTTAAAGATAGTTTTAAATCTCCAATATAATTAGATGCTTTTGTGAATACTTTGTCATCTCTTGATTCAGATGTTGCCCTTGAGGTTTTAGTTTGCCATTCCTTTTTGCTACATCTATTTTTATGGGGGGACGTCTGGTGGACTCATTGCTGCCATTGAGTATCTCATTGCCCCCTGCTGCTATGGAAAAGGGTCTGTAGGGTACACAGGGAAAGTGGAGAGAACAGTTAAAGGCTGTTGCATTAGAAGTTAAGGGACAATGGTGGCTTAGACCAGGATAGTCGTGGTTGTGGCGGTAAAAAGTGTTTGCAACTGGACATGCACTGCAGATAAAGCCAAAAGTACCTGGAAAAAGCCAAGAGTCAGAGAAAAAAACAAAAGTCAGAGAAAAGGGAAGAGGCAGTTTTTGAGCTTGAATGCATATCAATCAATCCTTTTGCCCAAAGCACTCCAGCTGCTGCCCTTCCCCATGCTCGGGCTGGCACACATGCCTGGTTCCATGGTGAAATTCTTCTACGGAAGATTTCAGGCAGGGGCTTGGTATGGCCAGGAGCTTTCCCCAGTGTCCTCTCCAGGTCTCCTCATGAGATGGGGGCTGCAGGAGGGCACTCTCTGTAGAAGGGTCTTCTGGCAGTGGCTGTGATCCAAGGCAAGGGGGATTGGAAAGCACACCCCAGGGTGCATTTGCACAGCAGGACACTGTAGTGCTTTGAGTGTTGCTTTGTTTGGGGCTTTGGGGTAGAGGGAATTCTTCAGGCTATGAGAACTAAAATCCATATATTCATGACACTTCAGCCACCCACTGTTACTGCCATATCCAGGCATTGCCCTGCCCCAAATGTCCTTCCTCATCACGATATCTAGGGTGGACCCCATCACCACCGTTGCACAGGCTGGCAGTGCTTTACTCCCACTATGTCCATGAATCACTGACTGCACCAGGTCCTCTAGACCACTGAGCACCCCCACACTGCCCCCACAAATCAGGACTTCCCAGGATTTCAGCTTTCCCCCTCTTGACTCCACAAGCCAGCCCTTTCAGGTTTGTTTCCATAGAATCGTTTTTCAATTATTCCCTAGCCAATACCCTACATTTTCCTGATCCTTTTACTTTCATCTCTCTCACCTGGCAAAACTCCAGTGACAGACTAGTCCAACCCCACATTCTCCAAATGTCCTCTTCAGTATCTCAGTGCTGTACAGGAAATCATGTGGCCCTGCTATGACACCAAATTAACAATAAATTCATCAATAAAACTGAGAATTCAACATTTCTCAGTCATCCTTTTTATGTTTCTGTCTCTTCTTTAAAAAAATTTTTGGACTATGTGCTACATACAGAAGTAGTATATGAAATGCACATGTACAATTTCAAAGAAAAATGCAACAAGAACACCCATGAAGCCACCATTGGAGGTAAGCAATAGAGCGCTGCCTGCACCTGAGAAGCCCTGTGTCTTTGCCCACCTTCTTCCTCCCAGAGGTAACATTATCCTGATGTTTATTCTCCTGCTTCTGTTTAAACGTTCACTTCTAGATGAGTATGCTGGTTTTTTACCTTTTGTGGATGTAATCATACTCTATATTTTCTACTGTGACTTGTTTATATCATCAGTACAATGTTTGTAAGATTTGCCCATATTGATGTGTGTAACTGCGTTAATTCACATTGAATATTGTTTGGTCTATTATTTGAGTAAATATGGCAGCCCCCACTTATCCATGACTTCACTTTCCAAGATTTCAGTTATCTACAGTTAATTATGGTCCAAAAACAGGTGAGTATAATACAGTTCAGATATTTTGAGAGGCAGGATATCTTGAAGCAGAGGCTTACAGGCTATAGGCATATTCAGAGATTCTTTAGTTTGCAGTTGGTTAAAAGAATATGCTTTGTTTAAAAATGTGGAGTCAGCAGAAAGGAATATTTAAGACAAGGAAGTCTATTAACAAATACACTGAATCAGAGTGACCTGTAGGAGTGTGTAACTTAACCCTTGGCTAACTTGACTTTAGATCCTGTTTATAATTTGGTATCTTACTGTCAAAAGAGTCTATTTTGTTAGTCTTATGATATTTATTTTAACATTAACGTGGTCAGTTGTCATGCCTAAACTCCAAAAGGAAGGGAGTATAACAAGGCATGTCTGACCTCCCTTCCCATCATGGCTGGGAATTCAGTTTTTAAGGTTTTTCTGGGGTCTGCTTGGTCAAGAGGGGTCCATTCCATCAGTGGGAGACTTAGAATTTTATTTTTAGTTTACACCTTCTAGATTCTCAGGTGGGGTCCCTGTTACAATAAAAGAAAAACAAATATAAATTTATTAACATGTACATCTCATATAAACATGGGCGATTTCAGGAATGAGTAAACGCACAGAGGTGGCTAGAGCTTGGTCTTTAATATCATCTTCAGCTACGACAAAGAAAAAACTACTAGGGGAGGGAGGGACCTACCTCATCAACAAGGGTACCTGCATGATCAATGTTTGTATACCTAACCCTGAATTGTACCCCACATCTTTATAATAAATAAATAAATTTAAAAAAAAAATACCAATTCTGAGCCAGGCACAGTGACCCAGCCTGTAATCCCAGCACTTTGGGAAGCCGAGACGAGAGGATTGCCTGAGCCCGAGGGTTCGAGATCAGCCTGGGCAACTTGGTGAGACTTTGTCTCTACAATAAATCACCAAAAAAAAAAAAAAGAAGAAGAAGAAGAAGGGTGTGGGGAGGTCAGTTATGGAGATGTGACCAGGAAAAGCAGAATAAACAAGCATAACGTTTGTTATGCAGATTTAATTCAGTGCCTTCTCCATTGATTACACTCTCGTGATTTAGTTATCCTTTTTTCCCCCGGTATAGGGAGGAAGACATCCTTACAAATAAGATTTTCTTTATAAAGTTCCGTTATAAAAGAGTAACTTATGCTGTTTTTAGAGCTTCTTCTGAATCTGCTATTTCTCAAAATAATCAGCTCAAAATAATGATCATACCAAAGAGGTATATTTCGGTGTATGCAAAATTAAATAATTTAAAATTAAAGCTGTCAGAACTTTAAGTTGTTTTGAGCCTTGAGAGGAATGTGGCTACATTGTCTGAATCACATAGCATGCAGCTGCAACTTCTGCTTTTCCCTGTAAATGATTACAAAAGAACTTGCAGTACCAGAGATAAGATCCTCTTCAGATAATTATCCCTTCTCACAGAATGTTAAAGTACTCTTAGTTGGAATGTAGTAAGCTGTAACCAGTCAAATCACTGTAACGTATGTATTGGCCTTGAATGACAAATGTTGCAATTCTGGTAACTGTCTATGTAAGTGAAACCTTGGCTAGGCGCAGTGGCTCAAGCCTGTAATCCTAGCACTTTGGGAGGCCGAGGCGAGAGGATTGCCTGAGCTCAGGGGTTCAAGATCAGCCCGGGCAACCTTAAAAACTGAATTCCCAGCCATGATGGGAAGGGAGGTCAGACATGCCTTGTTATACTCCCTTCCTTTTGGAGTTTAGGCATGACAACTGACCACGTTAATGTTAAAATAAATATCATAAGACTAACAAAATAGACTCTTTTGACAGTAAGATACCAAATTATAAACAGGATCTAAAGTCAAGTTAGCCAAGGGTTAAGTTACACACTCCTACAGGTCACTCTGATTCAGTGTATTTGTTAATAGACTTCCTTGTCTTAAATATTCCTCATCTCTACAATGAATCAAAAAATAAGCCGGGCATGGTAGCACGTACCTGTTGTTCCAGCTACTTGGAAGGCTGAGGCAGAAGGATCACCTGAGCCCAGCAGGTCGAGGCTATGGTGGCCATGAGCATGCCACTGCACTCTAGCCTGAGCGACAGAGTGAGACTCCAACTAAAAAAAAAGTGAAACCTTAACCTTGCTACTTTAGAATGCTGATCTTGTTTGTTTAGAGTCTGTGTTTTCCAGTTGGCTATCCTCAAGCTTTGCAATCGAATAAACCCTATACTTAATCATATTTTCTGAAAATCACTCTTTAAGGTTGTCAGGTGATATGTTCTGTCATCCTACAGTCTTATCCTGGGGTGGCATAGTCTGCCATCCTACACTCTTCCTCTCTCTTTTTAATGTCCTCCATTTAAACATGTAAGCTTCAGCTGGGCTCTGTGGCTCAGCCTGTAATTCTGCATCTTTGGGAGGCTGAGGTGAGTGGATTGCCTGAGCCCGCGGGTTCGAGACCCGCCTGGGCAGGTGAGACCTCATCTCTACAATAAATCAAAAAATCAGCCGGGTGTGGTAGCGCATGTCTGTAATTCTGGCTACTTGGAAGGCTGAGGCGGAAGGATCTCCGGAGCCCAGCAGGTCGAGGCTGCGGTGGCCGGGAGTGGTCACTGCACTCCAGTCTGGGCGACAGAGTGAGACTCCTACTCAAAAAAAAAAAAAAAAAAAAAAAACATGTAAGCTTCCTCTTCAAAAAATACTTGGGACCTCTGTATGTCTCCCAGGTCCCATCTTACCTGTCTTCATTCAGAGCCAGGCTTCTTAGCAGAATTAATTATCTCCACCCCTCATTCCCCTCACTCTGCCCGTACCTTAAATATTGGATTAATATCATTCTTGCTGAATTCACCAATAACTCACCAGTGATTTCAAACACTCAAATTTGGCCATGTCTTTCCGTTCCTTGAGAGGTAACAGTCATTTTTCATCACATTTAAGGGTCAAGAAAATGTTTCATTAATGCTAGCAATTTGGAACACTTGTCCTTTTGTCAAAGAAAAAGGTGTAACATTATGAATTTCAATAAATCCTTTCAGTAATTTGCCACATGGTAACCAGGAAACCTCTATGGTACAGAGGATTTTCATGGCCATTCAACCTCTTCTCACAAAATACATTAAGATTCAACTATTTGGCCGGGTGTGGTGGCTCAGCCTATAATCACAGCAATTTGGGAAGCCAAGATGAGAGGATTGACTGAGCCTGGGAGTTCGAGACCAGCCTGGGCAATTTGGTGAGACTCAGTTCTACAGTAAACCATTAAATAAGCCAGGCATGGTGGTGTGCATTTGTAGTTCCAGTTAGTGGAAGGCTGAGGTGGAAAGATCAACTGAGCCCAGCAGGTCAAGGCTGCAGTGGCTATGAGCATGACACTGCACTCCAGCCTGGGCAACAAGAGTGAGACTCCAACTCAAAAAAAAAAAAAAAAAAAGATTTGACTATTTGAACCAGGCACAATGGCTCATGCCTGTAATCCCAGAATTTTGGGAGGCTGAAACGAGAGAATTGCCTGAGCCCAGGAGTTCAAGACCAGCCTGGGCAACTTGATAAGACTTTATCTCTACAATAAATAAATTAAAAAAAGACCAGGCTCAGTGGCTCAGCCTGTAATTCCAGCACTTTGGCAGGCTGAAGCGAGTGGTTTGCCTGAGCCCGTGGGTTCGAGGCCAGCCCAGGCAACTTGTCAAGACCTTGTCTCTAAAATAAATAAAAAATGGGCTAGGTGTGGTAGTGCCCACCCGTAGTTCGGCCTACTTGGAAGGCTAAGGCAGAAGGATTGTCGGAGCCCAGCAGGTCATTACTGGGGTGGCCGTGAACGTGCCACTGTACTCCAGCCTGAGTTGTGTAATGAGACTCCAACTCAAAAATAAACAAATAGATAGACAAATAAATCAAAAAATTAGCTGGGTTTGGTGGCACATGTTTGTGGTTCCAGCTACTTGAAAGGCTGAGACAGAAGGATAACCTGAGCCCAGCAGATCGAGGCTGCAGTGGTTGTGAGCATGCCACTGCACTCCAACCTGGGCAACAGAGTGAGACTCCAACTCAAGAAAAAAAAAATTTTAACTATTTGGTGGCCAGGCGTAGTGGCTCATGCCTTTAATCCCAGCCCTTTGGGAGGCAGAGGCAAGAGGATTGCTTGAGCCCAGGAGTTCAAGATTAACCTGGGCAACATAGTGAGAACCTGTCTCTATTTAAAAATAAAAAATAAAAAAATTAGCCAGATGTAGTGGCATACCTCTGTAGTCCCAGGTGCTCAGGAAGCTGAGAAAGGATTGCCTGAGCCCAGCAAGTTGCGGTTGAGATGAACCGTGACCATGCCACTGCACTCCAAAAAAAAGAAAAGAAAACTATTTGGGCTTTCAATCCAGGAGATATAGAGCTTAGAAATCACCACTGTGTCCTAACAAGTATAATGCTAAACAAAATGAAAAATCACCTCTTCTTACTCCATCAGACAAATGAAGTCACAGGGCAAACTAGTGCCCCAAAAGCTGGGAAGACAGGCAGATGCAGGGAATCACAATTTATGGGAGAGACATCTTCATGGAAACCAATACAGGGTAGGAAAAGCTAAACCATAACTGAGAAATTGCCGGAGGCTCAGTGTGGACAAGCCTAAAAGTTAAAAGAGAACTCAGTCTTAGGGAGATGCCCACATCTTTGTGGGTTTCACCTCCAGGAGCTCTCAGGTCCTTTCAGTGAATATTAAAGAAAAATCTCCTCAGGAGAGGGGGGAAATGAACCATTCTGAAACACTCCAGACCATTCTGTTCTTAATAAAGTCTGTCTTCAGCAGAAACTATTTTACTAAAGCCTAATCTATTGGTGTTTCATCAGAGTCTAATTGACCTGGGGGAAGGACAATACTCAACTCCAGCCCCCTCTAGCTATCCTGTCCCACTTGAGGCAGAGAAAAGTAAAAAACAACTGAGAAGCACTGGGGAAGTTCACAGCCCAAGGGCCCAGGCCAACCAAAAGCCTGAAACCTAAGCATAGAACTACAGAACACTTCCTCTCCTCTCTTCACCCATATCACATCGCTAAAGGCCTATTTACTGAAGTTCTGTTCACCCAATACATCATGTCCAGGTTTCAACAAAAATGTACAAGGCATATTAAAAGGGAAAAACATGGCTTGAAGAGACTGAACAGGCATCAGAACTAGATTCAGACATGGCAGGGATGTTGGAATTGTCAGACCAGGAATTTAAAATAATTATGATTAATATGTTAAGGACCCTAATGAATAAAATAGACAGCATACAAAAACAGGTGGATAATGTAAGCAGAGAGATGGAATTCCTAAGAAAGAATCCAAAAGAAATGCTAGAGATTGTAGACTGGACATAGCTGAGAGGAGAATCTCTGAGCTTTCGAATATGACAATAGGAACCTCTGAAACAGAATAGCAAAGAGACAAAAAGACTGAAAAACAATGTTACAATATGTTAAAATGTTACAATGTTAAAAAAAAAAGTTTTAAAAAGAAGTGTAGCCAAGCTTGGTGGATCACCCCTGTAATCCCAGCACTTTGGGAGACCAAGGCAGAAGGATTGCTTGAGCCCAAGAGTTTGAGACTAGCAAGACCTCATCTCTACAAAAAATCAAAAAGTTAGCCAGGCATGGTGGCACACACCTGTAGTCTCAGCTACTTGGGAGGCTGAGATGGAAGAATCGCCTGAGCCCAGGAGCTTGAAACTGTGGTGACCCATGATCATGGCACTGCACTTCAACCTAGCTGACAGAGTGAGACCTTCCAACTCAAAAAAAAAAAGAAGTATAAAAAAATGTGAAAGATAAAAGTAATAACAAAGAACAAGGACAACACATAGAAAACTGTAAAAAAGATAAATGATATTAATCCAAATATATCAATAGTTACTTTAAATGCCAATGGTCTAAATACTAAATATACTAATTAAAACAGAAGTGGCTAGAGTTGATCAAAAAAACAAGTCCCAACTGTATCTGTCTATAATAAATCCACTTCAAATATAAAGACACATATAGATTAAAAGTAAAGTGATGGAGACTGGGCATGGTGGCTCATGCATGTAATCCCAGAAGGCCAAGGTGGGAGGATCATCTGAGCCTGGGCAACATAACGAGGCTTCATCTCTATTTAATAAAAAATAAAATAAATAATAGTATAGCAATGGAGAAAGGTATACCATGTTAACACTCAAAAGAAAGCAGGAAGAGCTACATTAACTTCAGACAGAATAAACTTCAGAGCAAGGAAAGTTATCAAGGATATAGAGGGACATTACATAATGACAAAGGAAAGGGTCAACACTCCAAGAAGACGTAACACTCCTTTATCAAAAACATCAAAATACATAAGCCAAAAACTAATAGAATTACCAAAGAAATAGATTAATCCACTATCAGAGTTGGAGACTTTAACACCGCTCTATCAAAATGGACAGATTCAGCAGGCAGAAAATTAGTCAGGACATAGTTGAACTCAACAACACCATCAATTAAGTGGATATAATGGGTATCTATAGACTACGTTAACCAACCAGCCCATTATGCATTCTTCTCAAGTTCACATGGAACATTCACCAAAGTAGACCACATTCTGGACCATAAAACATATTTAACAAATTTAAAATAATAGAAATTATACAATATCTGCTCTTAGACCACATGCAATTAAACTAGAAATCGATAACAGAAAGATAGCTGGAAAAATTCCAAAAATCTTGACATTTAAACAACTCACTTCTAAAAAACACATAAGTCAAAGAGGAAATCACAGTAGAAATGTTAAAATATTTTAACTAAATAGAAATGAAATATAATGTATCAAAATTTGTGAGATACAGTGAGAGCAGTACTTAGAAAGAAATTTATAACATTGAATGTGTATATTAGAAAAGAAGAAAGAAAATCAATAATCTAAGCTGTCATTTTACTAAAGTAAAAAAAAGAGCAAATTAAATCAAATGTAAATAGAAGAAAAGAACTATTAAAATTTAGAGCAGAAATCAATGAAATTGAAAACAGGAAATCAAGAGAAAGTTAACAAAACCTAAAGCAGGTTCTCTTTTAAAATTTTTTTATTATAAAGATGTGGGGTACATTTCAGGGTTAGGTATACCAAAGTTAATAATGCAGGTACCCTTGTTGATGAAGTACGCCCTTCCCTCCTCTAGCAGTTTCCCTCAACTGCCAAGCCCACCCCCTCCCTTCTGACAGTTTCCCACTACTGCCGATTGCTTTCTTATAGCATGATAATTGTTCAAGTTCTGTTTATGAGTAAGAACATATGGAACTCTGTTCTTTGTTTCTGTGATAAATCACTGAGTATGATCGACTCCAAATCCATCAAAGTTGCTGCAAAGTTCATATATTTCTCCTTCTTTATGGCTGCATAATATTCCATCATGTATATGTACCACTTTTTTTTTTTTTTTATCCAGTCCAGCTTCGATGGGCAACACGGTTGGTTCCATGTTTTTCTATTGTGAATACACCTGCAACAAACATACATGTGCAGGTATCTTTTTTGTAGAATGATTTGAGTTTCTCCAGGTATACTCCCAATAGGGGAATTGCTGGGTCATATGGAAGGTCAATTTCTAGTTCTTTCAGGAATCGCCACACTGTCTTCCAAAGAGTCTGCACCATTTTGCATTCCCACTGCAGTGTAGAAGCTTTCCTTTTTCTCCACATCCTTGCCAGCATCTGTTGTTGTTGTCTTATTAATGATGGCCATTCTTACAGGGATTAGGTGGTATCTCGGTGTGGTTTTGATTTGCATTTCTCTGATGATGAATAAGGCTGAGCACTTTTTCATGTGTATGTTGGCTGCCTGTATATCTTCTTTTGAGCCATGTCTATTCATGTCTTTTGCCCACTTTTTGAAGGCGCTGTTTGTTTTCTTCCTTTTGATGCGTTTGAGTTCCTTGTAGATCCTAGATGTTAGGCCTTTGTCGAATAAACAGTTGGCAAATATATTTTCCTATTCTGTGGGCTGTCTCCCTGCTCTCTTGATAGTTTCTTTTAAAAGCTGTTTCTTTAAAAAGATCAAAAAAATCAATAAGTCTCTAGCCAGGCTAACTAAGAAAAAAAAAGAGTAGACACTAATTAATATTACTGAGAGATGGAAAAGGGGACATCACTACAGACTCCACATTAAAAGGATATTAAATAGCAATTCTATATCCACAAATTTGGTAACCTAGAAGAAACGGACCAATTCTTTGAAAGACACAAACTACTTAAACTCACACAAGAAGAAATAAACATATGTGGATAAGCCTGTAACTATTATAGAAATAGAATCTATAATTAGTAACCTTCCCAAATATAAAGCACCGGCCCATATTCTACCAAACATTTAAACAAGAAATGACACAATCTCCTTCAGAAGATAGAAGCAGAAGAAACATTTCCTAGCTCAATCCATGAGGCCAGAATTACCCTAATATCAAACCAGACAAAGATATTACTAGAAAAGATTCAAATGTTTAAGAAAATAATCTATGCATATCCTTATCTTATGAGTCCATGGAATGGCAATAGGTGCAAAATTTTGAAAGCAGGAAACACGTGGGGAACCTCTGTCCTCTCTCTGCAGTGGGGCTTCCTGCTCTGCCATGGCAGGTGGCCTTTACCAGACAAAAATCAAAATCCACCTGACATTTGATCAAGGCAGGTGCCAGGGTCAGTTGCATACTAGCTATTAGTAAAGCTAAATTTCTCTATTACAAATAAATAGATATAAATGTATTATCCTGCTCACCCGATGTGGGAAACCACTGCTATATTTGGGAACTAATATTTACCTACTAGGAACTATCCCTGTGCTGTTTGTAACATGAATTATTTTATTTAATTCTCAAAACTCCATGAAGTGGATTCTAAGATAACTTTCACTGATGGATGAAGCTGATGATGAAATTGGGATTCAGAGATGACCATGTAGCCTTAATCACTCAGCTATTGAGGGTTGGATGAAAACCTACACATTTTTAACCTAATCACAGCCACTGCTTTTAATCATATTTGTTTTGGCAACCATAGTTGGGCAGTGGCCCCATTCTTTATTTAGTGCAGTCACCCTTCTTATTGGACCTAAATCAAGTGCAACCTTGTGCCCCACATTTACAGTGACCCAAGGCTCCAGTCCCTCCTCAGAGGAGGGTAGAATCTGGATATACCCCACTTGCCTTACCCCTAGTTCCTAGATCTCCATAATAAGGATGGTCATGGAGCTCTGCCAAGGGTTGGGACAGGCTTTCTTTTTAGTTGATCTTGTCCTATCCATTTCTGGAAGAATATCTTGAATATTCAAGTTTCTGATTTGTCAGTGTCACGCATCTTCAGTTTCTGACATTAATGGATGCTTTTCCTATTTCTGTATTCTGTTCTTGGCCATTTCAATAGAAATTTGGAAAGAAGTTAGAGTTGCAGGTAACTATAGACACTTTATCTGGAACTCTGTTGAATCAAGTACGAAAGACAAATGTTCTTCTTGCCTCTGGAGCATAATTATGGGTACATTCTCTGAACAGAGACATTCTTTCTTTCATCTGGGCTAAGAGTTTGTACCTGAAGCTACTGCATAGTGTGTTTCTATGCCATATTACCAGAGCTAGGAGAAACTGGAAGGTAGGGGAGGTTGGGCCCTTCCAGATGCCCCCAGGCTGAACTTTTCAGTTCAACCCATCAGGACCCATTCAAAAGTTGCAGCTATAAAAGGCTCTTTCTAGGTTTTCAGGGTAACTCTGTGGGTCCCTGGGGAGTGGGAAGAGACTGAGTGGGAAGAGCCACTGTAAGAAGAGAGTAAGAAGAGACGGTATGAGATTCCACAGCCCCCTCCCCATTTTCACTTCACCCAAGCAGCTCCATGAAAAAATGTATGCTAGAAATACAGTCTCGGACATTTACAGATGATATAAGCATGACTGAACCAGGGGCATCCATCCAGAGTGGCAAGGTGCAGGGATTTCTGCATTTCAGTCCTCATCCTGAGCTAGGAAGTCCTATGGCAAAGCCAGAAAGCCCTGGTCCAGGAGGTAGTGGGGATTCCTGTTCCCTCTGTACTCAAGGCTGGCATTCATTTCATAGAAGAACAGGTATTGTTTTTATTACATGGAAATGAAAAGAGAACAGCATCAAAGTAATTTTTATTTAGGGCAATAGCCAAGACTGATGTCCCTCTGCCCCGGAGAGCTACTGCTCTGGAGTAGAGGAGTGTGCTCCTGCAGCTGCCCTGCAAGGAACAGGTCCAAACAAGGCCTCAGCATCCACTTCCGAGGCTGAGGACAGCCAGGTGGTGTTTGGCATCAACTGTCTTAAAGACTAAGGACTATGTAATTCTGCAGCCTAATTCAGCTTTATGTGAAAATTGGAAGCCCCACTCTGCCTGAGGGTTCTTAGCAGCCAGTCACAAGGAAGAGTGCTGTTGGTCAGCACCGAGGACAGCACCCAGGGTGGCACTTCCTGGGATTCCTGGATGTCAGATATGAGGAAAGAAGGACCTTCTTTTTGCTAGCATGGAGTCAGGCTGAGGGTAGGGGTGTGCCCAGGTACTGCAGGCACTGACGAGCCCCTTCACATCATCACAGCCAGCACCTTATGGGTCAGGAGGCCAAACAACTGGCATGAATGAGTGTCATGTGTCGGGGCCTAGACAACCTCCCTGGGAAGAGATATTAATGTGTTCCCCAAAGTGGCAAGCTCTGCGTGTCCAACAAGATTGGCCTCCTGGCTCTGCCTCCTGGCTGACAGCACGCATCTCTCCCTGGTTTTCCTACTCACACAGTTGACCTTGGGATGTTGAGTGTTCCAAGAGCCCTTGGTGTGGGAATGAAAGGGCCTTTACTAGTCCACCTCTATTTTTTATTTTTATTTATTTATTTGTTTATTTTGAATTGGAGTCTCACTCTGTTACCTAGACTGGAGTCCAGTGGCTCGCTTATGGCCACTGTAACCTCAACCTGCTGGGTGCAGTTGATCATTCCACCTCAACCTTCCAAGCAGCTGGAACTACAGGTGTGCGCCACCATGCCCAGCTAATTTTTTTATTTATTGTAAAGACGGGGTCTTGCCAAGTTGCCCAGTCTGGTCTTGAACCCCTGGGCTCAGGCAATCCTCTTACCTCGGCCTCCCAAAGTACTGGGATGACAGGCATGAGCCACTGTGCCTGGCTTCTAGTCCGCGTTTAAATGGAGAAATCCTGGGAGCAGTAGGAGTCACTATAAAAGGAAGAAGGTCCCACTGGGATGAGGCCGAAACATGGCTGCTGTGATTGGGCAGAGCTCCATTCAAACCTAAACTCTCTGTTCCCACCCTCACCAATTGATGCAATACTTCCTTCTTTTCCTCCTGAGGAGCTACCTTCTACTACTTCCTACAGCCCACATACACTAATCCCTTTGCCTACATCTCTCTTCTGATTCTCTGTTGTTCCCATTTTGAAGACAGGAAACTAAAACTCAGAGAGGCTGAGTTACTGCCAGTGAGTGGTGGTAGAATTGGTACTCTAACCCAGATCTGTCTCCCACCAATGTCCCTGTGCTATGCTACATGGTTCCAAGAGTTCTGGGGTAAGGGACACACAACAGCTCAGCCTCAGAGCCTTAATTATCTGTGGCGTCAGAAGCTATTTAGATTTGGGGTCCTACAACAAATGACTATGCTCAGGGCTGTGTCCTGAAGCCAAGAGTCCATGAGGAAGGCCAACATTAACACACACGCAACATACAAGGCTTACCCCTTCCAGCCTCCATTGTTTCACCTAGTCCATGAAGGACATGACAACTGTGCCACTCTCACATCTCTGTCCAGGTTATTAAGTAAGGAATTCCACTGAAAAGTGCCTGGCCAAGGGTACATACTCAATAAACATGACTGACTTCCTAGATGTGTTGGAGACCTGGAAACTCAACCTGGTCTTTCTGGACATTGCGTTACTAGAAGGTCTCTATCCAGTGAGTGTGAAGTGTAAACACAGGCACCTCCCTGGCCACATGATTCTCATCTCTAAAAGTTCAAAGTATCTCTCAGTGAGGGGATTGCCTGGAGCCCACAGAGCATGTGAGTTTGCGGGGAGGCGCTGGTGTCCCAAACTAGAAAGGGAGGGGAGCCCTAGAGGCATACCCGAACCAGAAGCAGAGAGAGCTCAAGAGTACCTACTGCTAATTCCAGTGCCAATGCTGCCATTCACTGGCTGTGTGAACTTGGGCAAGTCCTTTGTGCCCCTGAGCAGCAGTCTCCACATCAGTAAGGTGGAGTAAATTGAAGGCACCTCTTCAGATAAAGGAGGAGAGAAAACTGTAAGACACTGGGAAAAGTGCCCAGAGAGATCAGCAAAAGTTGACAGCACATGCACGTACACACATACAACCCTCCCAAAATATGCTTAATCACTCCAGCAGAGCAAGCTCTCAAAGAGTGGGTTTTAGATCATAGAAACATTTATTTGAGAGTGATAAACTCCCAGGGACTGACAGCATTTCTCAGGAAGTGTAGTTAGTGTCCTGCCTCCCAAACGGTGCTTTGTTATCTTCCTGGGAGAGTGGGGATGGTGGGTCCCTGGAGAGGAAAGAACATGAAGCCCCATAGATGATTCCACCTGCTTCCCTCACCCCCTGGACCTTCACCCTCCACCAATCAGGACACTGAGAGTCTGTGGGGGTCCCCTTCTTTCTTCTTTTTTCTTCCTCCTTTCTCCACTTAAAAGAAGAAAGCCACACAGAGGAAAAAGGGCACATTGTCTTCCTGCTAATTAACTGAAGTAGAAAGAGAGTTGAGTACTCTTGTCTTCCTGGAGGTTTGATGTGTTTGTCAAAATCCAACTTCTGCCCCTCCTTACAAATTAAATGACTCATTTATAATTGGGATTAAAAAAAAACTCTAGCATGAATAAAAAGCTCCTATGTGAGTTCTGTTGTTAACAATATTGTTTTAGAGCCGGGCTTGGTGGCTCAGCCTGTAATCCCACACCTTTGGGAGTCTGAGGTGAGTGGATTGCCTGAGCCCGTGGGTTCGAGACCCACCTGGGTAACTTGGCGAGACCTCATCTCTACAATAAAAAAAATCAAAATGAGCTGGGCATGGTAGCACGCGCCTGTAGTTCCAGCTACTCGGAATGCTGAGGCGGAAGGATCGCCGGAGCCCAGCAGGTCGAGGCTGCAGTGGCCGGGAGCAGCCACTGCACTCCAGTCTGGGTGACGAGTGAGACTCCAACTCAAAAAACAAACAAACAAAATATTGTTTTAAATCTAAACAGATCATAACTGATTAGGAAGGTTTCTCCATCTTACTGATTCATCTCTCTGAAATGTCAGCTTCCAGGAAACAGCCAACAGTCATTGAGTTGGCGGGACCCATAAACCAAAGGCCCCTAGAAAGAGGGGGCACCACAGACAAAACAAGTGTTTTTAAAGGGCCAGTTCGAGTTGGGCATGTGCATGTGCAAATACACAGTGCTGTGTCCGGCACACAGCACACGGCAGGCTCTCAGTGAATGCTCATTGAATGAATGAAGGAGTGAAGAGTAAATGGATGGAGGAAGCAGGAGCCATAGTGGGAAATGCAAAAGAGGCCTGTGTTCACTTAGCAAGATGGCCACTCCAGTCCGGTAGCACTCCCATTCTCTGGGGGAAGGTAGGCAGCCATTTTGCAGAGAAGGAGACAGCTGAGGGGTTGGGAGACTCCTTCCAGCTGACAACCGGGACCAGGCAGAGCTCACATCTCCATCCCAGCTGCAGGACCTTCCTCATCCAGGGTCACGCCTCCAGGCCCCCAGCCAATTGAACCGTAGAGCTTCCTGTGCTGACTCTAGAAGTGGAACCATAACTGGCCCCTGAGCCCCTGCATGAGCTAAGGGATGGGAAAGTAAGCATTCCACCTCATTCCAGGGATGACAGCAACTTTGTCCAGGAGGCTTACTGCAGCAGGCCCTCTGCTCCTGATTTTCACATCTCGTGTACACCTCACCGTCACTAGCCCTCCTCAGTGTGGGGTAGTGGGGCGGGTGCGCCTCCCCTCAGTGCTGTGCGGCTGACCCAGCGGAGACCTGACTTTAGAGGTTAAGTGACCTCCCAGCTCTTCCTGCAGCACGACTGACTGGTGTGATGCAGCCCAGTGGAGGCTGAGTGAAAGCTGAGAGGGAGACAGAATCAGGAAGGATTGCTTAAGAAAGAACAGGAAAGGGACAGGGAAAGACAAAGACACAGCAAGGGTAGAAATGGAGAAAGAAAGAATAAACTAACTCCTGCTGAGGACCAGGGGTGTAGATGTGGGGTGCTCAGGCACGAGTGTGTCTGTGCTTGGGTCCATGTGGGGCATGTCAGTGTCTACGCAAGGGCACACACATGCACCAGGTGTGTGAGCAGGACACAGATGCACGCGGGTGCTGCCACCACAGGGCATGGCTCCCTTGGGTATTGTCACAAGGCAGTAGAGTTTTTTGGTGTCTCTAGAACCCAGGGTGAGAAGCCCCTGGGCCTTTTCTGCTCCCCTGAGTTTCACAGTCTCTGGCTGCCCCCACCAGGCCGCAAGGCGCAGGCACCTCCCAACCAGCCTGCAGTGAGATGATGGGTGGTCCTGGGCAACTGAATGCACCTCAGTGCACAAGGCGTCCTGCCAAATGTGCCCTATGTTCGTTATCTTGCTGGCCTTTTTAAAGAGGAATGTTACACCATTTTACAGAAGACAGAATGAAACCAAGGAGGTCAGTTTTCTAGTCTCTTGTGGCCACAATTGATAGAACAGCACAATATATTTTTTTAAAATAAAACATGAATTGAGAGACTCCTGTTGGAGAGGAGGGGAGATGTGTTGCAGGCTCTGAGAGGAAGAAAAAGAGAGGCTGGGGCTCAGATGGCTTTGAGACCCTGGGGCAGTGGTGGGCAGTCAGGCCCTCTGTCCTCCTCCTTCCCTTGCTTTGGGACAGGGGTTGAAGGTGTGGGCACTTGGGTTTCAGAGGCCAGACAGACCCAAGAGGGCAGTAACTCCACTCCAGGAACCCCCACCTCAGGGGCTCACAACAAACCACAAGGTGTGCCCGAACTCCCACGTTCCTTGGGCAGGGGGCTACAGGAAGAAACAGGACATTCCCACTGGGTAAACAGGAAATGGCAAAGTCGAGGATGAGCACATAGTCATGATTTAACATACTCCCAAGGAAAACAAGCACCACAGAAGAGGAAACCAACACTTCCAGTGGAAATCACATTCAAGGACCCAGAGTTCATTGAGCAAACAGAATAAGACTTCGGAATATATATAATTAATATCCTCAGAGAGATGCGAGTGAATAGGAAGCCAAAACATATTCAATTACAAATCTTGACAGCATCTACATTGAAAAGGAAATAATAAAACTATCTCTGTTTTCAGATGACATGATCTTGTATATAAAAAATCCTAAGGAATACACACACACACACACACTCAAACAGAACTATTAAAGTTAATAATGTGGGGAGACACCTCTTATCAACAAGGGTGCCTGAATGAAACATATTTGTATACCTAACCCTTAACTGTACCCCACAATATCATAATAAAAAATATTGATAAAAAATCTAATAATGAGTTCAATAAGGTTGCAGGGTATAAGACAAATATACAAACATCAGCTGTATTTCTATACACTAACAATGAATAATCTGAAAATAAAATTAAGAAAATAATCCTATATTATTCTGCTAGGGTTTCCATAGCAAAATGCCACAAACCAGGTAGCTTAAACAAATGGATTAGGCCGGGCATAGTGACTCACGCCTACAATCCCAGCACTTTGGGAGGCCGAGGTGAGAGGATTGCCTGAGCCCACATGTTTGAGACTAGCCTGGGCAACTTGGTGAGACTTCATCTCTACGATTAATTAAAAAATTAGCCAAGTGTAGTGGCACATGTCTGTAATTCCAGCTACTTGGAAGGCAGAGGTGAAAGGATCACCTGAGCCCAGGAGGTCAAGGCTGCGGTGACTGTGGAGTGAGACTCCAACTCAAAACAAACAGACAAACAAAAAAAATTTATTGTCTCATAGTTCTGGAAGCTAGAAAATTCCAAAATCAAGGTCATGGCATGATTGGTTCCCTCACAAAGGGCTGTGAGGGAAGAATCTCTTTCAGGACTCTCTCTTTACTTCTGCTGGTTCTGTGGCTTGCAACAGAAAAAAATTCCAGTCCTCACATAGTGTTCTCTCTGTGTACCTGTGTCTGTGTCCAAATTTCCTTTTTAAAATTTTTTTTGGTTGGAGTTTCACTCTGTCACCCAGGCTGGAGGGCAGTGGCACGCTCCTGGCCACTGCAGCCTCGACCTGCTGGGCTCAGGCGATCCTTCTGCCTCAGCCTTCCAAATAGCTGGAACTACAGGCATGTGCCACCACACCCAGCCAAATTTTAGATTTATTGTAGAGACGAGGGCTGGTCTCAAACTCGTGGGCTCAGGCAATCCTCTCACCTTGGCCTCCCAAAGTGCTGGGATTATAGGCATGAGCCACCACGCCTGGCCTAAATTTTCCTTTTTTTATAAGGACACCAATTACATTGGATTAGGGCCCACCCTGTTCCAATATGACCTTACCCCAAGTTTACTATTTGCATCTACAGTGACTCTATTTCCAAATAAGTTTACATTCTGAAGTACCAGGGGTTAGGACTTCAACATATAAATTTTAAGGAGACACAATTCAACTCACAACAAATTATATTTATGATAACTAAAAATAGAATAAAATATTTATGAACAAAATTAACAAAAGAAGTATAAGATTCATACACTGAAAGCTACAAACTAATTGGAATAAATTAAAATTAAATAAAATTTAAATAAATGAGCTGAGCTTGGTGGCTCAGCCTGTAATCCCGCACTTGGGAGGCTGAGGTAAGTGGATTGCCTGAGCCTGCAGGTTCAAGACCCTCCTGGGCAACTTGGCGAGACCTCATCTCTACAATAAATCAAAAAAAAAATTAACTGGGTGTGGCAGCGCGCCCCTGTAGTTCCAGCTACTTGGAAGGCTGAGGCAGAAGGATCACCGGAGCCCAGCAGGTTGAGGCTGCAGTGGCCGGGAGTGGTCACTGCACTCCAGTCTGGGTGACAGAGTGAGACTCCAACTCAACAACAACAACAAAAAATTTAAGTAAATGGAGAGACAACCCACATTCATGGATTGGAAGACTTACTATTGTTAAGATAGCAATATTCCTTAAAGAACTTAAAATTGGCCAGGCGTAGTGGTTCAGCCTGTAATACCAGCACTTTGGGAGGCCTAGTCGAGAGGCTTGCCTGAGGCTGGGGGGTTCACGACCAGCCTGAGCAACTTAGTGAGACCTCATCTCTTCAATAAATCACAAAAACTAGCCGGGTGTGGTGGCGTGCATCTGTAGTTCCAGCAACTTGGAAGGCTAAGGCGGAAGGATCGCCTAAGCCCAGCAGGTCAAGGCTGTGGTGTCTGTGAGCATGCCACTGCACTCCAGCTTGGGCGGCAAGAGTAAGATTCCAACTCAAAAATAAATAAATAAATATATAAATAACAACTTAGAATTATTAAAAAGTGCATCAAAATAGAAAACGATTGATAGAAAAGACAGCAGAAAGTAATTAAATAGAAATCAAATATTCAATAGGAAAAAATTCACACCATTAATTCACAAAACTCAAAGAGGGTCATCAGAATGTAGTCACGTTTTGAGTTTGGATGCATGCAGTTCAAGGCTCAGTGCTGTGCATGCACATTTCCAACCTGAATAATACAACCTGGTGAGGGTCAGGATAAAAGGAGAGCAAACAGACAGGCAATATGGCGAAAGGTAAAAGAGAAGGAAGGAAATTAAATAAGTCATAGTAGGCTAATATGTGTGGTGAAAGGTTTGAAAGCATAAATATTATGAAATTTGTAGAAAAATATAAATTATTAAAACAAATGAGAATACAGTGTCATTTTTCTCAGATAACATGACTTTCTACCTAGAAAACTGAACTAACAAACTATTAGAATAATTAGGAAAAAGTCAACTATGTGCTTGTCTACACCAAGGCCTCCTAGTTATCAGTAATGATGAATTATAACATACGAAAGAAAAATGTCATTCATAATAGCAACATTGTTACAGCACAGCTAGGGGTAAACCCAGCAAAAATGGGCAGGACTTATATGAAGAAAATTCTAAAGTCTCATGTCTATAAATGTATTTTAGTTTAAAATTGCATAAATAGAGAGATATACTGTGCTCCTTGATGGGAAGACTAAATATGATACAAATGTTAGTTTTCCCCCAAAATTAGTGTAGAATTCAAATTCAGCATCAGTTACAATCAAACTGATAGGATTTTCTCTACGAAATTGACATGCAGACTCTAGTATTCAAAACAAAAAATGTGCAAGATTAATCAAGACAGACATGACAAAGAAAAGAATGAGATAGGAATTCCCTGTAATATACAAAAACATGTAACAAACTGTTATAATTAAAATAATATGTAAGAATAAATATATAGAGTAGATATTCAATTTGAAAACAAAATCATGTCTTGAAACTGGCCTATGTATTTAGGAACTTCCTGTAAACTAAAAGAGCATAAAAATATGGGCTGTTCAAAAAACGGTACCGGATTGATTGACTATACATGCGTAAAATAATAAAGGTAGATAGCTATCTCACAACACTAAAACAACAGATGATAAATTTGTCTAAATGATTCCCACAAAACTATAAGTTTTTTTAAATCCAAAAATACAAGCAAAGAAAATATAAAAAGCTATACATTAAGGTAAGAGAATCATTCCTAAGACACAAATTATGGCTAGGCACAGTGACTCACACCTGTACTGCTAGCACTTTGGGAGACTGAGGTGGGAGGATCGTTTGAACCCAGGAGTTATAGATCAGCCTGGGGAATATAGCGAGACCTCATCACTACAAAAAATTTTTAAAAGTTAGTCAGGCGTGATGGTACACGCCTGTAGTTCTAACTACTCTGGAGAATAGGAGCGGACTCCTCATCTGAGTCTAGGAGGTCAAGGCTGCAGTGAGTTGATATTGCACCACTGCACTCCAGCCTGGGCGACAGAGTGCAACTCTGTCTCAAAACAAAACAAAGCAAAAAATACACAAATTGCAAAACCTGTAAAATAAAGGACTAATACATTGACCACATCAAATTAAAAACAAAAACTTTTTCTAGAATAAAAGACACTAATTACAAACCTAAAGGGCAAGATACAGTGTGGAGGCAACACAGGCCACATCTATAGAAGGCAAAATAGTTCCTGACACATCAGCGAAGAAAATTCAGCAATTCATCAGCAAGGGGAATTGAGCAAGTAAGTCAAAGAACGGGAAACACAAACAACCAAGAGACATAATAAAACATGCAACCTCAAGATACTCACCAGTTTGGTAAAAACTGTAAATACTGAAAATATTTAGGAATATAAATAAGAACCACATCTTTGGAGTGCAATTTGGCCATAGCTACTAAAATTTAAATGTACCATCCCTTAAACCAAAAAATTCCACTTCTTACAAATATACAAGAATGTTTGTATAATTAACATTGTTTATAGATAATATAAATACAAATATGTAAAGAACCCCAATGTCTATCAACATGAAAAAGTATAAATAACTGATTGCTACTCAGCAGTTTAGATGTGAGGTCATCCTATATGCATTAATATGGGAGGTTTTCCCAAGATTATATAGTTAAGTGGAGAACTCATATTGCAGAAACATGAATCCACAGTACACTGTTCACATTAACGATTTGTGTTTATTCACAGATGAAGCCCAAATTATGTAAAAGTAAAACAAGCAAAAACTGTCAGGAGGGACAGACACATACTCTGTGTCATCTCCGGAGAAGGCCTTGGACTTGGAGGCAGGGAGCAGGCAGCCAATGCAGGGAATTTCTACTGTGTCTGAATGGTTTCTTGCTTTAAATAACAGAACATGTTCGCGTATTATATGTGCAATTAGAACGTAATCAAATGGAAATGGAAAGGATTTGATTTGGTTCAAAACAAAGAACAGGTTTGCATTTAAAATCACTTGCTTACCCAGACACAGTGGTTCACACCTGTTCAAGCACTTTGGAAGAGGCAGGAGGATTGCTTGAGGCCAGGAGTTCAAGACCAACCTGGACAATATAAGGCGTCATCTCTACAAAAAAAATGTTTTAAATCAGCTGGGTGTGTGGCATGTGCCTAAAGTCTCAGAAACTCAGGAGGCTGAAACAGAAGGATTGCCTGAGCCTAGGAGGTCAAGGCTGCATTAAGCCATGATTGGGAGGAAGAGGGAATACCTACTGGGGCCGGGCGCCATGGCTCACTTCTGTAATTCCAGCACTTTGGGAGATGAAGGCAAGAGGATTGCTTGAAGCCGAGTTCAAGACCAGCCTTACATCACAGCAAGATCCCAGTTCTACAAAAATCAGAAAATTAGCAGGGCATGATGGAGTGTGCCTGCAGTCCAGCTACTTGGGAGGTTGAGGCAGGAGGATTGCTTGAGCCCAGGAGGTTGAGGCTGCAGTAAGTTGTGATCATGCCACTAAACTCCAACCTGGGTAATAGAGCAAGGCCATATCTTATAAATAAGTAAACAAACAAATGTATAAATAAAAAATAAAAGCACCTGTTCAGTCTTGGTGATGCTTATAGCGTAGATTTGTGGGCTGCTGTCCCAAGTCACAAAATCCTCCTGGAACATAAAGAAGAGAGAACTCAAGTGCTCTCCTGGTCATCCTCTGAGGTACCTTCCCCGTGGGGCAGAAGAAATAATTACCTTTTCTTTCCCTAAAAACATGTTTCTTTTCCTTAATGTTTCTTTTCTGACTCTGAGACGTCAATGTCCAGGTTTTTCACGCACTGTATGCTGTCCTCTTTGTCAACAGGCACGTGGATGATGTGGCATTTCTGAACAAAGCATCCGCTATCTTTCTCTGCATTTACTTCCATGCCCATTCTGCAAGGTCTGAATCTGGCGCTTTCTGATCTCACCAGAAGATGTCAGCAGAACTTTCAGACACTGTTCAGGACTCCGGCTGCCTCCTCGTAGTCCTCTAATGACTCACTGATAGAAACATTGAGGGCTGTGGACATCCAGTCAAGCTCCCAGGAGTAACATGCACTAAGTCACCTGCCACCTAGCCAACAGAAAGTTAAGACTATCAATGGAGAGAGGTGTCCTGACTCTAAAATGTTGAGGTGTGAAAGTGTGTTTCAGAATTGATGAAGTGTAAACCTTCTTTCGTATCAAATCCAAACGGCCAGTGATGGGTAGAAAAGGGCAGTGAAGTCTTCTCATCACCCCTCAATCCAGTGGGACAGCTCTAACCCAATTTGGCAGATGCTCATATGAGTTAAGTCAATTCCCTAGGGTTACACAGGCAATGAAAGACAGAGACAAGACTTGAACTCAAGACCTGGGGTTCTGAAGCCAATGCTCTTTTTTTTTGCTTTGCCTCATATCCAATAAAACATTTCTGGAGAGCTTGGGGCTGTGTGTATCATCCACTGTGAACTCCTGGGGTGCTCAGCGTGGCTTTTCCTGCTCACAGGGCCAGAAGATGATGCTACAGAGTCAGAAACCAGGAGGGATCTGGCTGTGAGCCCCAGGTTGTGCTGCAGGAGACCTGCCCCCATCCTGTAGCAGCCCAGTACCACTGGGAACCTTGCACTGGACCTTCTCCTCCCTGGGCTGGAGTGCACCTTCCCCCAGTAGAAAGATCCCGCTGGACTCTAGGGTCTCTGAGACCCCGAGTTCTGCAGCTCCAGAAGCATCAGAAAGAAAACTGTGTGAGGTGCAGTTTCCCTTCCCTGCAACTGGGCTCAGGCCTGATGGCTATGCCTGGACTGAAGACCTTGGACTTCTTGCCTGGCAAAGCACTATGTTGCTAAAGGTTGCTGAGCTGATCCTGCCAGTCCTCTGGGTCCCAGGAACACCTGTGGGCAACTTGTATCCTCTGGGCTTGGACAGCCAATTCTGTTCCCTGCCTGTGTGTGGCAGGCCACCTTCCCAGAGTCCCAGACTGGGGAGTGAAAAACAAAAATGGGGAGAACAGAGTCCAGCCAGGACAGGCATGTTCTCAAGTCCCTTCCCTCAAGTCCAGGAGCTCGAGGATGCAGTGAGCCATGATCGCACTCCAGCCTGGGAAACAGCAAGACCCCAACTCTACAAACAAAAAAAAGAAAGAAAGGAAAGAAGAAAGACAAGAAAAGGAGGGAGGGAGAAGGGGAGGAGGAAGGGAGGGAGGGAAGGAGGGAGAATCCTCCCAGGGACAGAGGCAGGGAAAGACAAGGCCCTTCGGGGGACTGAGGGCTACAGCTGAGGGACTTTCGGCAGAAGGGGGTAGGCAGGAGGAGGCAGCTCAGGTGTCAGGCTGGGAGCTGTGACTTTACCCAGTAGGCTCTGGCCCCTCAACCTCTTTTCACCCCTTGCAGGAAGAGTGAGTAAATCCACATAGCTGGAGGCACTGGGGTTGTGGTTTGGAGACCCAGAAAGAGCAAGTGAGGTTGCATTCTTGGCTATGTTTTGATGTAAAAATGATGTCATAACTTGTCTTCCAAATCTTTCAGTAATGATGAAATTTTGTAGGTGTCTTATTTGGGGGAGGCTAAGGATTCCATTTTAGATATGCAGGCAGAGGCCATGTCAGCTCGCATAGGTATATGGCTTAAAGTATGTCCCTGGGCACCTGGGGAGGTGGGATGATGTGGCCACACTGAATCAGAGGCTAAAGGCTGGGTGCACTGATCAAGGGTTGGTAGGGTAGGCTAGGAGTAGGACAGAGACACCTGGAGAAGTCCTGTGTCCCCACCTGCACCCCAGGCTCTTTCACATGTGTCCAGGCAATGAAGGTTGGTCAGAGGCAGTCTGGGCTCTGCAGAAAGAGAGTTGATGACATCTTAGTTGCCATGGACAGATAAGGGAGACTGTCACTTGGTCAGAAATTGTTGGGCTGGGACTGCTATGGAAGCCTGCACTCTGTGTACCATTAATGAGAATAGTGTCACCTTGGAGGCACAGGGTAATCTCATGAAGGACATTTATCTCAACAAACGTAAACCCCAGCCACAGAGATTTGAGTGGAAGAAACCCAGATTTCTGCTTCTTGTTAATTTCATGCTTGACTTCACTGTTCTTTAGTGATTATGGCGCTGACGATGATGCACTGGAAATGCTCTTACTGTTTTCCTCCCTAGCCAATCCTATTATTCCTTTTCAAACTCTTGCTTTGAGGTTCAAGTTCCCTGTCTTAGGAATTCATGGGCATCATAGTTCATGGGAGCATGTTTATCTTGCCTGTCCTAGGAAGGAGAGCACCAGAGAGTGGATCATGATGACGATGATGATGATGACTGCATCCTCAAGTGGTCATTATGGGCCAGACCTGGGTGGAGTGTATATATGTCCTGCGTCATCTGATTGGATTCTCTCAATAATTCAGGAGGTGACACAGCCACCGGGCGTGTGAGCTTCATAAGAGCAATGCTTGTCAACCACTGCATCCAAGCATCTGGTACAAGGCCTGGCATGTAGTAGTACTCAAAAAGTGTTTATTTTTTTTAAAAAAAAGAAGTATTATTATCACCCACATTTTTTTAATGATCAAACCGAGGTTCAGGAGATTAGGAGATTTGCCCAGGCCACTCGGCTCATAGGTGGCAAAACAGGAGTGGGAATTCAGATCTCCGGACCTCAAAGCTTGAAATCTGCCTTTGGAGGTGGGAATGATTCCACCTCTCTTCAATGATCTGTTGGATGGGAGAGTGGAGTTAGGGGAAGAGGCATTTTTGGAAATATATAAGGAAAAACTTATCAACAAGATGAGCTACATATTTTTTAATGGGTTGTGATTAAGGCTGCACATTGATCTAGAAGCTCTTGATTGCATTTCCAAAGGTGGCCATACATGCTCAGTCCACACTGTGACCTGGACATTCCTTTCTCAAGAGGTGGGATCTGAGTCCCCTTCCCTTGACCTGGGTGACCCTAGGTAACAGCCTCCACTGATAGCTTGTGACTGCTGAGATAGGTCCTACAAGTCAACACAGCTTCATCCTGGACATCTCTCTTGGGACAGGTATCTTGGGATCCACTGACAGCTTTGAAGTCTGGCTTCCCTGAGAAGGCCACACGGAGAGTCCACCAGAAGTAGAGATGCAAACACCCTTAGAACACCCTCTTGACTCGGTTTCTCTTATGCCTCTATTTTGCTCCCATTTTCAGCAAAATATGTTCAAAAATGTATCTATATTCACAATCTATACTTACTCCCATCCTCACTCTTGAAACCGTTCCAGTTAGTTTCATCAACTGGTCTTAAAAGGCTTCATGGCCAAGTCCAAGAACAGATCCTTGATTCCCTATGACCTAACTTATTGTGGTATCTGCATGGGCTTGTGCCTCCTTTCTGGCACTGCTTCCTTCATCGTCTCTAAAACATCCCCTCCTGGCTCCTCCTCCTGCACAATTCCTCCTCCTCAGTCTCCCCACCTGTCCCAGGATACCTGTCCCCTCTTCCACTTCTCCTCAGCTCCCTTTCCTTATCTCTTCTCACCTACCCCCATGTATTGGTGTGCCAGTATCTCAGTCCATAGGCTCCATGCCTCTCTCTGTGCCGTGTGCCCATCCGTGCTCCTGTTTCTCTCCTGGCATCACAGACACCATGTGGGTGCTATCAGGTCCAGACTCACATGGCCAGCCTGGGCCTTGCTGGCTGGAACCAGAATCCCAGCCTTCTTTAGGTAACAGCCTGGTCAATCCCTAAGAGACATCTCAAATATCACATTCTCACACCCAAATTTCTGGTCTCTTCCCTCAAATCTGTTCCTCTGGCCAAAAATTATGAGCTGACCTTAACTGCTTCATTTTTTTCAAACTCATCTTCCTCTTGGCTTTACTGGGTAAATATAGCATGGATCCAAGTATTGCCTCTCCCTGTCTCCTCAGGTGCGAGCCTCCACCATCTCTCAACAGAGAGTGAGGGCAGCCTCCTGGAGGGTCTCCCTGCCGCTGCCTTCTGCCGCTCTACCATCCGGGCTACAAACAGCATTGGGGTGACCCTCTTAAAATGTCAGCAGGGGCCGAGTACAGTGGTTCATGCCTGTAATCCCAGCACTTTGGGAGGCAGAAGCAAGAGGTGCCTGAACCCAGGGGTTCGAGACCTTGTCTCTACAATAAATCAAAAAAGTAGCCGGGCATGGTGCCATGTGCCTATAGTTCCAACTATTTGGAAGCCTGAGGTGGAAGGATCGCCTGAGTCCAGAGGCAGAGGCTGCAGTAGCTGTGATAGTGCCACTGCACTCTAACCTGGGTGACAGAGTAAGACTTTGACTCAAAAAGATAAAATAAAATGTCAGTAGGATCCCGCCTTTCCAGGAATGTACACTACACTTACACAATGTCCCTCCAGCCGCATCCAGACTTCACCTGCTCCTGGCTGCCTATCGCTCGCTCACTCTGCACCATCCACACAGCCTCTCGGATTCCTGTGTCTTCTCTGTCTGTTCCACCTTTTCCCCAGGAGTCACCACAACTTGTCTCCACACCTACTTTAGGTCTTTACTCAGATGTCATTGCTTAGTGAAGTAATCTCTGACCACCCTATTTAACATAGACCCAACATCCCCCCTTTTCCCTTTTTTTCTTCTTCATAGTTTTTTTGGGGGGTGTTTGTTTGTTTGTTTTTGAGTTGGAGTCTCACTCTGTTTCCCTGGTTGGAGTGCAGTGGCAAGACCATAGCTTACCACAATCTCGACTTCCTGGGCTCAGGGGATTCTTCTGCCTCAGCTTCCTGTGCAGTTGAGACTACAGGTACACATCACCATGCCTGCTAATTACTTTTCCTTTTTTTTTTTTTTTAGAAAGATAAAATCTCACTATGTTGCCCAAGCTGGTCCCAAACTCCTGGTCTCAAGCAATTCTCTCACCTCTGCCTCTCAAAGTGCTGGGATTACAAATATAAGCCACAGGTCCAGCAGTTTCTTTGTTTAGTTTGTTTTTCTTTGTTTCTTTGTTTAGTTCACTGTTACCTTACCAGCACCTAAAGTGTCTGGCACATAGTAGGTGTTCAATAAATATTATTGAAAGAATTTGCTCTGATTCTCCAGTGTGATGCTCTTCTTTGATCAACTACATAATTATTATTTTTGCATGTCACTATACAGGGATGTCTATATTTGTTCAGTATTGGGATCCGAGATGGGTTCTCACAGAAACTTGGTACACCCATGCAAAACATGTGTAACCTAGGTATGATGGTTTCTTTGTGTACCTGAAAAGTAGCATTTTCGGCTGGGCTCGGTGGCTCAACCTGTAATCCTAGCGCTTTGAGAGGCCGAGGTGAGTGGATTGCCTGAGCCCGCGGGTTCGAGACCCAACTGGGCAACTTGGTGAGACCTCATCTCTACAATAAATCAAAAATTAGCCGGGTGTGGTAACGCGCACCTATAGTTCCGGCTACTTGGAAGGCTGAGGTGGAAGGATTGCCGGAGCCCAGCAGGTCGAGGCTGTGGTGGCCAGGAGCATGCCACTGCACTCCAGTCTGGGCGACTGAGTTATACTCCAACTCAAAAAAAAAAAAATAGCATTTTCCTCTTCCTACTTGCCAAAAGAAAGGTCTGAGACGCCAAAGAACTCTTAGTGCAGGAGATTGGAGAATCCAATCTACCCCTCTGCCACTTCCTCAAACCACCCCCAGTCACAGGGATAAACACTGACAGTGATGGGACCCGAAACAAAATCTCCTGAGGTTTTCTAAAAGACATTCTGCTGAATCAAGAGAGAACAATATAGAAGCAATCTCTTTTTCTCTTCTTGCTTTTGGTGTAGTCATGTAAAAAGGTGATATTTGTAGCTATGGTATCCATCTTGTGCCCATGAGGAAAAAAGTCAAGGGAATCACAGAGAAGACAGACCAGACCTCTGCCAAGACCGAGGGATTTATTATTCCACTATGAAACTCTCTGCCGTTGACTCAGCCTTGAGGTATATTAGGTATCCTCCAGTGACTTGGTTCACCCCACATATGGGGTTCACATGCTCCCCACCCTCCCCAAGTCCTGCCCCACAGGGTGGAAGCCCAGCCTGTCTGCTCAGGGCCAGAGTCCTGCAGGTGACTTTCTGGCGAGGGTCACCTGCATCACTGCCCAACAGTGCCCTGTGGGTCTTCATCCTCATGCCTGGGTGGAGCTTCACTCTCCAGCCATGCCAATCTACCCTGATAGATCCATGACCCATAGACATGTGGTACAGTGGGAGAATTCAGCATATTTCTGCCTGCCCTTGCTGGACTGTTTCCAGTTTGGGGCTATTAGGAATCAAGCTGCTATGAACGTTCATAAACAGCTCTTTTGTACAGACTTTCTTTCTCTTGGGTAAATATCTAGAAGTGGAATTGCTGGACCATTCAGTGGGTATATGTTTAGTTTTTAGAAGAAACTGCCAGAATATTTTCCAATGCAGATGTACCTTTTCCCACTGGCAGCAGCGTATGCTAGTCTGGTTGTTCTTCATTTTTACCAACACTCGGTGTTCTCAGTCTTTTTCCTTTTAGCTGTTTTGCCCAGGTGGAGCGATTGCTCGTTGTGATTTTAATTTGCTTTTCCTGATAACCAAAAAGGTGGAGAACTTTTCCATGTGCTTACTGACCATTTGTGAAATGTGTTTACATCTTTTCTTTCCCCCACTTTATTGCATTGCTTTAAATTACTGAGTTGTACGTGTTTTTTGTATATTCTGGATACCAGTTATTTGGCAGAGAAGTTTTATTAATTTTTTTCCCAGTCAGTGGCTTGCCTATTCATTTTCTTAACGGTATCTTTTGAAGAAAAGTAATTTTGATGAAGTATAATTTACCAATTTGTGAAGTCTAATATTATGAATTTGTGTATTATTATTATTATTTTATTTGAGTTGGAGCCTCACTCCATCGCCCAGGCTGAAGTGCAGTAGCACGCTAACAGCCACCCCAGCGTCAAACTGCTGGGCTCAGCCGATCCTTCTGCCTCAGCCTTCCAAGTGGCCGGAACTACAGGCATTACCATGCCTGGCTAATTTTTTGATTTATTGTAGAGACAAGGTCTCACCATGTTGCCCAGGCTGGTCTCAAACCCATGGGCTCAGGCAATCCTCTCGCCTTGGCCCCCCAAATTGATGGGATTACAGGCTTGAGCCACTGCACCCAGCCTGAATTTCTGTACTATAAGAAATATGTCTTACCTCTATGTCATGAAGATAATCTACTATGTTTTCTACTTTATAGATTTAGCTTTCATATAGGTCTGTGAGCAATCTAAAATTAATTAGTCAATATGTACCAATTAAAAGAGATCGGTAGAATGTTTTTCTTAACAAAAAAAAGATATGATATGATATGATCAATTATATAATGTTTATAAGAAACTCACTTCAAATTCAATGATATGAGTAGGTTGAAAGTAAAAGGGTAAAAAAGATATGCCATGAAAATAACCAAAAACAAAACAAGAGTGCTTATATTAACATCAGGTAATGTAAACTTCAAAGCAAAGAAAATCACAAAGACAAAGAGAGACATTATGTAAAGATTAAAAAGTCAATACATCACCGGGCCCGGTGGCTCAGGCTATAATCCTGCGCATTTGGGAGGCTGAGGTGAGTGGATTGCCTGAGCCCTCGGGTTCGAGACCTGCCTGGGCAGGCGAGACCTCATCTCTACAATAAATCAAAAAATCAGCCGGGCATGGTAGCGCATGCCTGTAGTTCCGGCTACTTGGAAGACTGAGGTGGAAGGATCGCCGGAACCCAGCAGGTCAAGGCTGCGGTGGCCGGGAGTGGCCACTGCACTCCAGTCTGGGTGACAGAGTGAGACTCCAACTCAAAAAAAAAAAAAAAAAAAGTCAATACATCATACCACCCAACCCCACTAAGAATGGCCACCATTAGTAAAACAAACAATAACAGACGATGGCAAGGATGCGGAGAAAAAGGAACGCTTCTATACTGCTGGTGGGAATGCAAACTAGTGCAAACTCTTTGGGAAACAGTGTGGCGATTTCTAAAAGAATTAGACATTACTCTTCCATATGACCCAGCAATCCTCCTACTGGGAATATACCCAAGGAACTCAAATCATTCTACAAAAAAGATACCTGCACACGCAGATTTATTACAGCACTATTCACAATAGCAAAAACATGGAACTAACTGTGCTGCCCATGGAAACTGGACTGGATTTTTTTAAAATGTGGCACATATACATGATGGAATAGTAGACAGTCATAAAGAAGGACAAGCATATGGACTTCACAGCAACTTGGATAGATTTAGAGTCTATCATACTCAGTGATCTATCACAGAAACAAAAAACAGAGTATCACATGTTCTCACTCATAAGCGGGACCCTGAACATTTACCATAATATTATAAGAAAGAAATTGGCAGTAGTGGGATACTGCTGGGGTAGTGTTGGGGGGAGATCCAACATCAATAAGGGTACCTGATCCCAAGTCAGGCAAAGTGGGGACCAAAGGGAGATCCAAACTTTACCTGTACGATGACCACTTGTATACCTAATCCTGAATTGTACCCCACATCTTTCTTTTTTTTGAGCTGGAGTCTCACTCTGTCGCCCAGGCTGGAAGGCAGTGGTATGCTCACAGCTACCACAGTCTCGACCTGCTGGGCTCGGGCAATACTTCCACCTCAGTCTTCCAAGTAGCTGGAACTACGGGTACATGCCACCATGCCCAGCTAATTTTTTATTTATTGTAGAGATGAGGTCTTGCCAAGTTGCCCAGGCTGGTCTCGAATCCGTGGGCTCAGGCAATCCTCTCACCTCGGCCTCTCAAAGTACTGGAATTTAGGCATGAGCCACCATGACCGGCCTAATACATCTTTAAAATAAAATAAAAAATTTTAAAAAGAGAAGAAAAGTCAATATATCAAAAAACATAGAATTCCTAAATATGTATGTACCAAACAAAAGAACTTAAAAATACATGAAAAAAATTGATAAAACTGAGATGAAAAATAGACAAATCGGCAGGATGGGGTGACTCAGCCTGTAATCCCAACACTTTGGGAGGCTGAGACAAGAGGCCTGCCTGAGCCCGAAGGTTCACGTCCAGCCTGAGCAACTTGGTGAGACCTTGTCCCTACAATAAATCACAAAAACTAGCCAGGCGGAGTGGCGTGTGTCTGTAGTTCCAGTTACTTGAAAGGCTGAGGCGGAAGGATCACCTGAACCCAGCAAATCGAGACTGCGGTGGCCATGAGTATGCCACTGCCCTCCAACCTGGGCGACAAGAGTGAGACTCCAACTGAAAAAAAAAAGAAAAAGAAAAATAGATAAATCCACAATTATAGTCAGAACTTCAGCACCCTTCTCTCAGCAATTGATAGAATTACCAAAAAAACTCACTAAAGATATAGAAGCCCTGAAAAATACCATCAACCATGAGGATCTAACAGGCATTATAGAAGACTCCACCAGCAGCAGCAGAATACATATTCACAATAGCTAAAATTAGAAAGCAATCCAAGTATCCATTGACAGATACATGGACAAGCAAAACGTGGTAGAAACATACAATGGAATGTTATTCAACCTTGAAAGAAAGAAAGAAAGAAAGAAAGAAAGAAAGAAAGAAAGAAAGAAAGAAAGAAAGAAAGAAAGAATGACATGCTGTAACATGGATGAACCTGGAGGACATTGTGTTAAATGAAATACACCAGTCAGAAAAGAACAGGTACTGTAATGACCCTACTTATATGAAATACTTAGAGTAAGGCAGGGCCCAGTGGCTCACACCTATAATCCCAGCACTTTGGGAGGCCAAAGTGAGAAGATTGCCTGAGTTGGGCAAAATTGGTGAGACCTTGTTTCTACAATAAATCAGAAAATAGCCAGGTGTGGTGGCATGTGCCTGTAGTTCCAACTACTTGGAAGGCTGAGACAGAAGGATCACCTGAGCCCAGCAGGTTGAGGCTGCAGTGGCCGGGAGCTTGCCACTGCCCTCCAGCCTGAGTGACAGAGTGAGACTCCTACTCAAAAAAAAGAAAAAGAAATACTAGAATAGTAAAGCAAAATGGTGGTCGTTGGACTCAGGGGAGGGAAGAAGGGGCATTTAATATTTAATGGGTCCCAAGTTTCAGTTTTAACCAGCTGAAAAGAGTTCTGAAGGGTGGTGGTGATGAAGGTTGCACAACATTATTAATGTATTTAATATCACTGAACTGCACATTTAAAAATGGGCAAGATGCTAAGTTTTATGTGATGTGTAACTTACAACAATAAAACAAACTGAGGCTCCCCAAAATTTGAGAGGCCAAGGCAAGAAGATTTCTTGAGCTGAGGAGTTCAAGACCAACCTGGGCAACATAGTGAGACCTCTTCTCTACCAAAAAAATTCCAAAAAATTGCCAGGTATGATGGCATGCACCTGTAGGCTCAGCTATTTGAGAGGCTGAGGCAGAAGGATTGCCTGAGCCCAGGAAGTTAAGGCTGCCATGAGTCATGATCATACCACTGCACTCCAGCCTGGGTGACAGAGTCAGATCCCAACTTGAAAAAAGAACATGATAATATAAATCTTTAAATAAAGAGACTGAAAATATAAAAAGAAATCAAGAAACAAATTCTGGATCTGAAAAGAACAATAACAGAAATGAAAAATTCACTAGAGAGATTCAACAGCAGATTTGAACAGGCAGAAGAATCAGCAAATTTGAAAATAGGATCATTAAAATAATCAAGACTGACAAAGAGAAAAAATAATGAATAAAAGTAAACAGAGCCTAAAGGACCAAAGTGAACCAGCCTACATGTTATGGGTGTTGAAGAAGATGAAGAAGAAGAGGAAAAGAAAGAGCAAGAAGGAGAGAAAGCAGAAGGAAAAGGTGGAGGGAACGGGACAGAAAGAAATTTGAAGAAATAATGACTCAAGTAAGCTGGAAATGAACCAGAGACCTCTGGCATCAGGGTTTATTCCAGCAGGGATTCTAGGTGTCTGCCACTAGAGGATGCTCAGGAGCCACTACTGCCATACCTCCTGAGGGTGGTTGAAGGAAGGTATGTGAGTTTGAGTGTGAAGTATGTGTTGTATGCGTGAATGTGTGTGTGTACATGTGTTCACATGTGTGAGTACTTGTGTGTGAACATTTGCATGTGCTTGTGTGTGAATGTGTGTGAGCATTTGCATGTGTACATGTGCATGTGTGCGTGTGGATATGAGTGTGTTGGGAGGGGGCAGTGCAGTTCCAGCACTCAGCCCTAGCTGCCAGGAACCTGGGTTTTCCAGGGCCTGGAACATGACTGCCCTCCCCGCTGGAGCAGGCTCAGCTTCCTTCTCTGAACCTCAGTCTTACTCCACCGTCCTTTCGTCGCAGTCCATGTTAGATGAGGCACTTTAGAAATGGAAAGAAAAGCACATCTTTTGTCAACAATGCTCAGGGAATGTCTTCCCCCCTCCCTGCTCCAGCTCTGCTCCTGCTCCGGGCTCCCTGCATGTGGGCAGGAGCTCAGTCAAATTGGGCAAAGCTCCAGCGTTGGTTTGCTCCCTAAGTGGAGAAAACTCTTTGCTTGATGAAGGTGAATCCACACCAATCCATCTGCTCACAGAGGAGATACAGCCTTGTCTCCCTGGGATGGGACTGGCAACCACAACACACATAGGCTCCCTGCCCAGCAGCTCTCAGGTGTGGTGGAACCAGCAGGCCTCACTTGGGTAACACTCAGCCCTACTCACTTTGGTTCTGGCGCCATATTCTCACCTGTGAGGTGTGATGACATGACCCACCCAATGCATGGACAGGGAAGGGTAACTCAGATGAATCCAGGGCCAAGCATTTGGAATAGAGCCTGGCTCTCATCAGCTTGCCATTATGAATTTATGTCAAACCAGGACACTCTGGAGAGTGAAAGGACTTGCTGAAAACAATTAGCAAGTATGTGTTCATCTCTGTCAGGCCTGACTTGGGCACCTGGGCCTGTTGCTGTTCCTGACACCAAGGCCCGGGGCCTCCACCAGTGCCCTTCACAGCAACCAGTCCCATGGCCCAGAACTCTGCCTGGGGCTCCCTCTGTGACCGCAGCTCCTCAGGCCTTGGGAGGAGAATCCCACCAACAATCCCATGGACACCAGGCGATGCTGGGCCCAGGCTCCACCTGTCCCTGAGCCTCCTTTGCCGCTGCTAGAGGGAAAGGAAGGGGGCAAACGCATGGGGGGGGTCACTGCCGGGCTTGGGAAACTTCCTCCCTTACCCTATGTGCCTTGGCCACACGCCATTCACTACGGTGACCAGGAGCCACAAGCACTGGTGGACTTTTGAAATTCGGCTGGCCCACACTGAAATGCGCTGTGAGTACAAAGTGGACATCAGATTTTGAATGCTTTGTAAGAAAGAGAGGATGTAAAATACCTTGCTGATAATTGTTATATAGAGTATATGTCAGAGTGATGATATTTGGGGTATGTGATGTTAAATAAAATATATTATTAAAATGAATTGCTCCTGCTTCTTTTTACTTTGTAAACGTGGCCACTAGAAAAACTAGGTGTACATGGGAGTCACACGCTGCCGGGCTCTGAGGGGCCCCAGAGAGGTGCTCCTGCTCCTGGCCCTGAGGGCTGGGTAAGACTCCACCAGGAGGGCCCTGCATCTCTGATGTTGCTTGCCAGCCTGTAAGTGTCATAATTTCAGTTTATGAAAACGAAAGCCTGAAGTTTCTGAACGGTTCAGCAAGAGGCAGCAGAATCCGGCACAGGCCCAGCTACTGGGCCATGGAGCCTCCCACCTGGCCACACCTTACCCATGCTGGGACAAATTGCCTGCTCCAGACCTGCTCCTGGAATGAGGTGTCAGCACCTCCCACCCCCATGAAACTCGCCCATTTTAGGTGTACATTCATGATTTTTAGTTAATTTATAGAGTTGAACAATGCTCCACAAGCCAGCCTTATGACATTTCATCACCCCATGCCCACCCACGCCAGGCACCCACTGATCCACTTTCTTTCACTATGGGTTTCCTTCTCTGAACACTTGATTAAAATGGAATTAGAAAATATGTGGTCTTGTTTGGTTTCTCTCACTTAGTGCGACCATGTAAAGGTTTACCCATGCTGTAGCATCTTCTTCCTTTTTTAAAATTGTGTTGGAGTCTCACTCCATACCCCAGGCTGGAGTGCAGTGGCACGCTCACAGCCACCCCAGCATTGACCGGCTGGGCTCCAGTAGTCCTTCCACCTTAGCCTTCCAAGTAGCCAGAACTACAGGCACACACTACCACACCCGGCTAATTTTCTGATTTGTTGTAGAGACAAGGTCTCACCATATTGTCCAGGTTGGTCTCAAACCCACAGGCTTAGGCAATCCTCCTATCTCAGTCTCCCAAAGTGCTGGAATTACAGGTTTGAGCCACCACACCCAGTCAGCATCTTCTTTTGGATTGCGAATAATGTCTTCCCCTCAGAGAAGACAGTTAACACCTGTTCCTGACCTTACAAGGGAGGTGTTTTAACTTTGAGTGCAGGATGTCCATTTTCCTGCAACCTGTTCTGAGCCCTCCCTCCCCTCCCCTGCTCACGGCACCTCCCCACTTGGCGGTTCAGTATTTCAGTGTTCCCCTAGTGTATTTAGAGATCATCAAACTTGCTCATAACTGATTTTGGAAATAAAAAGTCAGTTTTGTGTCACTATCTTTAAATGAAAAGACCCTGAGACTCTTAAAAGATTCGACTTTCCAGCCCAGTCCCAGGACCCCACATTGGCAACTCCAGATGTAGTCCTAGGCATCCGTATATTTTTTAAATCTTCCTGTGATTTGGGTAGAGAGTCAGGTTGGACAGATTTGACCATGGATCTCTACTTTCTACCTAACTCTTTACTCTTTTTTTTTTTTTTTTTTTTGAGTCAGAGTCTAACTCTGTCGCTCAGGCTGGAGTGCAGTGGCACACTCACAGCCACTGTAGCCTCAACCTGCTGGACTCAGGCTATCCTTTCACCTCAGCCTCCCAAGTAGCTGGAACTACAAGCACATGCCACCATGCCTGGCTAATTTTTTTTTGGATTTATTGTAGAGATGAGGTCCCGCCAAGTTGCCCAGGCTGGTTTCAAACCCGTGGGCTCAGGCAATCCCCTCGCCTCTGCCTCCCAAAGTGCTGGGATTACAGGTATGAGCCACCACACCTGGCCAACTATTATTTTTTCAACTGAGAACGAATCTTTGTAAGTTAGAAGATATGAGATTCCCAAGTTCTATTCCAAATTTTTCCCTTTTATATGGTGCATGTGGCTTATTTAATAATTATTTAGTAGCTGAATATCTCAATCTCACAATTTAGCCTGATAGATTAGCATTTTTTTTTATCTACTCAAATAATTATGTTCGTATGATAAACTAGTCTGTTAACAACTTTTCTTCTTTCTTACCTACACGTGTACCTACAACAGGGGTCTCTTCCTCATGTCTGTTTGCTCACAAAAAGGATGACATCTTTCATGGGATGAAATCCTAAGAGCCTGCCCCCCTCACGGCACAATACATGTGATGTCCCACTAATCTCGCTAGTGTAGAACCTGAAAGCTAATAGCCCACAACATGGAAGGCCATGAGTGAACACTTTCTGATTCCAGTTTGCACTTCTTTGGTCAAGGTGTGTGTGTGGAGCCAGAGAGAATGTGGGATACACACACGTATTATTTTTGTATTGATAAAAAGGGTATGAAACACATATTAAAAATAGAAAAGCTGACTTTTTGAGCGGGAATAGTCTCGTCTTTCTGCCTCTTGTGCTGCTCCCAGAGGCAGGTGGAAACCAAGTCTTTCCTGCTGTGGAAACAACCACTGTTTGGGGGATTTCCAGTCTCCTTTCCTAAAGCCAACTGGGGCACATCCACAGATACAGGACACCAGATTAAGGATGTGCCTTATGATGTTCCAAAACAAAATGTAGGAAGCAGCTTGTGGTGCTATTTTGTGGATGTTCTTAATGATCACATCGCCTGCAAATCATGTTTAACTATGGAGCTATGAGGTGCATATCTGATCTTGTGCTTGGTCTTCAAGGGAATGCTCCTAATGATTTTGTTTGTAGAGACAGTCCCACTATGTTGCCCAGGTTGATCTTGAACTCGTGGGTTCAGTAATCCTCTTATCTTGGCCTTCTGATTTCCTAGGACTACAGGTGCACACCACCATACCTGGTGTTCCAAGTTCTTTGTTTTGTTTTGTTTGTTTTGAGTCGGAGTTTCACTCTGTTACCCAAGCTGAAAGGCAGGGCATGCTCATGGCTACCACAGCTTCAACCTGCTGGGCTCAGGCGATCCTTTCGCCTCAGTCATCCAAGTAGCTGGAACCACAGGCATGGGCCACCATGCCCAGCTTATTTTTTGATTTACTGTAAAGATGAAACCCTGAGCTCAGGCAATCCTCTAGCCTCTGCCTCCCAAAGTGCTGGAATTACAGATGTGAGCCACCTTGCCCGGCACATTCCTAGTTATAAATGTGCTTGTTATAGGTTTTAGTATATAACCGTTAACAAAAATAATAATAAGTTCCCTTATAAATCTAGTTTGCTAAAAGATTTTTGTCTGTTTTCCTTTCATGCATCCATTGGACAGATCATATTTGGGAGGCTTTTTCTGCTTATTATGTTTGTCCTTAAGATCCATGCTGGCCGGGCTCGGTGGCTCAGCCTGTAATCCTGCGCTTTGGGAGGCCGAGGTGAGTGGATTGCCTGAGCCCGCAGGTTCGAGACCTGCCTGGACAACTTGGTGAGACCTCATCTCTACAATAAAAATCAAAAAATTAGCCGGGCGTGGTAGCGCACGCCTGTAGTTCCAGCTACTTGAAAGGCTGAGGCGGAAGGATGGCCGGAGCCCAGCAGGTCGAGGCTGTGGTGGCCAGGAGCGGCCACTGCACTCCAGTCTGGGCGACAGAGTGAGACGCCAACTCAAAAAAAAAAAAAAAGATTAATTTTTGCCCCAAACAAAACCCAAAG
The DNA here is from genome assembly GCA_027257055.1 of Cephalopachus bancanus. NCBI lineage: Eukaryota > Metazoa > Chordata > Mammalia > Primates > Tarsiidae > Cephalopachus > Cephalopachus bancanus. The sequence continues at coordinate 124,055 of JAPVLO010000184.1, read as the reverse complement.
AGCAGTGTAAACATGGGTTGAAGTTAGTTTTGACCTCAGGGATGCAGGCTCATGGTTCTCCATCTTGCCATCCAAGGGCAGCATGGCCCAGGACTGCAGTTGCAGCTCCAGCCATTACATACATGCTCTGACAGCAAGAAGGAAGGGAGGAAGGGCCCACGCTCTCCCTATTCAGGAGCCTGCTGCAAAACCATACACAGTCTTTTCTGTACATAGCATTGGCTGAAGAGTAGTCATAGGATCTCATCCAGCTGCAAAGAATGCTTGGAAAGGTAGTTTTTCGGGCAGGAATATGACTGTCCCACCCAAAATCAATGTGCTTTAACTTGGGAAAAAAGTTAAGATGCAGAGATATTGCCTCAGTTCTTCAGAAGATAAAAACGGATCTTACAGAGATATTGCACTTTTCAGAAGTCTCTTGGACTGCAAATGGTGATATTATATACTGAGAGGTTAAGATTACTTCTCAAATTTATTTCAAATATTCATCTCAGGAAATGCTCTTTGAATAATCCTCCATGTTCTAATATTGACTGGGGAAGGAGACATTTGGAGTGGAGGAACAGCTTTCATTGAAGCATTGATTTTGTTTTCAGATTAAGTTTAGGGATGACATAATCCTGCAACAGTCTATCCTCCTATGCTGGATGTGGCTTTAGGATTTTCCCATCTTTATTTTTTTTTTAAATTTGGGGAACAAAGATTTGTTTATGATTTCTTCAGATTATTTTAAATTATTAGTTGTTTTAACAGACACTGAAAAGGGGGAAAAAAAGAAATTTTAGTTTACCCAAATGGTTTTATTTTAGGGGATTACTTTTCTTTCGAATTCACTTTCACTTTGCTTGCATAATAAATAGAACAATAATAGAAACTCATCTGAAATAACTACTGTTGTTTCTTTCTCTTTTCTTCTTTCCTTTTTCTCCTTCTTTTTGTTCCGTCCCTTCTTCCCCTCCCCCCACCTCCTTCCTTCATTTCTCTGTAAGAGGAAACTGAGAAGGCCTCAAAAGAATACTGATGGAAGCCGGGCTCGGTGGCTCAGCCTGTAATCCCGCGCCTTTGGGAGGCTGAGGTGAGTGGATTGCCGGAGCCCGCGGGTTTGAGAGCCGCCTGGGCAGAGAGACCTCATCTCTACAATAAATCAAAAAAAATTAGCTGGGCATGGTAGCGCGTGCCTGTAATTCCGGCTACTCGGAAGGTGAGGCGGAAGGATCGCTGGAGCCCAGCAGGTCGAGGCTGCGGTGGCCAGGAGCGGCCACTGCACTCCAGTCTGGGCGGCAGAGTGAGACTCCAACTCAAAAAAAAAAAAAAAAAAAAGAATACTGATGGGGTGTGTTGGTGAGAAGGGCAGGGTCAAGATGTCTGTGAGACTTTGAAGTCTGGGTTAGGGTTGGTCTCTCAATGTAGGAGCAGTTAGGACTGGGTAAGGGTCATCATATAATAGTTTAGGATTGGTGAACAATTAGACGAGGGTTCAGAAAGTCTTAGGGTATAAATTTGTTTCCTGCTTTCTCTTGAAGAGTTGATGGATCATTCTGGAAGTTTCTGGAATGAACAAAAAAGTTGTCTCCTAGGATAATAGGCTTGTGCTGATGAAGGCAGCCTGAAAATCACGTCCATTACGTGGACTCTGAACTGTGGACGTGGCCTTGGCACTCCCTCGTGGTCAGGGGAGTCGCTCAGCCTTGGGGAGATCTGTGCAGATCTCACGGGTTGAGTGTCATCCAGGGAGCGTGTTTTTTCACCCCTGTGCAGTTTCTTTCCTCCCTTTGCAGGATGATCATCTGTGGGATCGTTTGTGGAGCGTACCTTCAGAGCAGCATTTAAGACCCTGAAGATCAAACCCTGAACACTGAGACACAGACAAATACTCAGAGAAAGATTATGATCAGAGTGTGTAGTTGGCTCCTCAGCCTTGGAGCAGGTGGCTCCAGATTAAACCAAAAGAACAGACTCCATCCCAATCTCAAGAGCCTGAAACCAGACATTCCGTCAGTAGCCACATTACTCGATATTTGACTTTTTTCCTTTTGTTCCTTTTACTTCTTGGATCTTAGTAATAATAAAGTGTGCAGGAGTGTAAGTACTACATTTCACTCCAAAACACTACACAGTACCCCCCTTCCCCCCAGGAATCCACTAGTACATCCAAGTCGCTCTGTTCTGAGCCATTACCCATCCAATTTCATGCAGGGTCAGGCTAAAATGAGGCAATGCAGCAAATCAATGCCCAAAAGAATCCATGATGAACAAACTATCTACATCTCAAACAAGACAGAATCAGGATCAACTGATTTTTCCTTTAGCCTCAGATTCCTTTAAAATGCTGATATCTTGTTCATCATTAATTTGGGGGCATTGATTCTGATTTTTTTTTCTGACCAATGTTGTTAGCCCAAGCCTCTGGGTCTGGAGCCAGGTTGTTTTTTTTTTAATTTATTTTTTATTATTATAAAGATATGGAGTACAATTCAGGGTTAGGTATACAAATGTTGATTATGCAGGTACCGTTGTTGATGAGATATGCCCCTCCCTCCCCTAGCAGTTTCCCTCAACTGCCAATCCCACCCCCTTCCCCTGACAGCTTCCCATTACTGCCAATTCCTTTCTTATAGTATTATAATTGTTCATGGTCTGCTTATGAATGAGAACATATGGCACTCTGTACTTTGTTTCTGTGATAGATCACTGAGTATGATCGACTCCAATTCATTCAAGTTGCTGCGAAGTCCGTATGTTTGTCTTTCTTTATGGCTGCAGAATATTCCATTGTGTATAAGTACACATTTTTTAATTCTGATTTTTTAAAAACATTGCATGAAATATATATTTTTTTATTTTTTGAGCCAAAGTCTTACTCTGTCACCCAGGCTGGAGTACAGTAGCACAATCATGGCTCACTGCAGCCTCAACCTCCTGGCTCAGGTGATCCTTCCACCTCCTGAGGCAGGGGGATCACTGGAGCCCAGTAAATAGAGGTTACAGTGAGCTGTGGTTGAACCAATGCATACCAGTCTGGGAAATAAAGCAAGAACTTGTCTCAAAAAATAAAATAAATATCATTTCTCTTGATTATTGGGTTTAGGGACACACCCTTAAATTGTGAGCTGCACCTGCCTCACTGTGTCCTGGCCCTATTTCACAAACCTTTTGAGCTGGTGCCTGTAGCTGTGGTGGTGTGGTCTCACTCACCTGCTGGTCTCTGAATCATGGCATGCAGGATTCCTCATTGTCTGGGCCTCTTGTAAAGCATAACATGAAGAGGCCGAAGGAAAGAAGAAAGCCATCCAGAACTCTCCTTGAGTAGTTACAGTTTCCATTTGTTAAGTCAATGCCCTTTTTTTCCACTTGAATTAAGTTATCTCCTGATCTCTCTTTTACTAAGGAAAGCCTGTTATGCCAAAATGGACACTGGGCAATGTCAGGAACAATCCTGGGACCAGACAACGAGTTCCCTTCCAGTATGTCGGTGGTAACCAGTAGGCTTTTGTGCCACATGTCTAATACCATCAATGATCTGTGTGTGTGTGTGTGTGTATGTGTGTTTTGTTGTTTTTTTTTTACCAAAATACCCCTATGAGTCAAATAGGGTTGTAACCTTTTGGCTCCGCTTGTCAAGAGATACTAGGTTGGACCTGGTGCGATGGCTCATGCCTGTAATCCCAGCACTTTGGGAGGCCGAGGTGAGAGGATTGCCTGAGCTCATAGGTTCGAGACCAACCTGGGAAACTTGGCGAGATCTCATCTCTACAATAAATCAAAAAAATTAGCTGGGCGTGGTGGCACATGCCTGTAGTTCTAGTTACTTAGAAGGCTTAGGCAGAAGGATCATCTGAACCCAGCAGGTCAACACTGCGGTGGTTGTGAGTGTGCCACTGCACTCCAGCCTCAGTGACAATGAGACTCCAACTCAAAAAAAAAAAAAAAAAAAAGAAGAAAGAAAATACCTGATTCTTGATGTAGTATACTTGTGTGCATTAAGAGTTGTGTTAGGATGTAATTCATTTTAGTTCATGGAACTTTCTTTCCTCATAGCAACTGTACTTTTACCTGTGTTTTTGATATTTTAAAAGTTACGTGTTAGTATATGTACATTTGCTTATGTCCAGCTATTACTTGATATTATATTAAATGTACTTTTCTACTTCTAAAAAAAGAGAGAGAGAGAGAGAAAGACTAGGTGCCAGGGAGTGGCAGTGTCCAGATCATAAGTCTAAAGCAAAAGAAAAGTGTCCTATATGAGAGTGAGACCACCTCCAAGTAGGCACTCCCTGCTCCCCGGCCGCCACCTTCCCGACTCTAGCTCAGCGAAAGGCCAAGTGCAAAGAGCAACTCCTGCCGAGGTCCCCAGCACTGCTTAGGTACATCATGACAGGGAATTTTCAATTTCGGATGACTGGCCTATTGTAGTGTTTGCCATCTAAAAAGTTGCCTGATGGTTGCTTCCAGTTTCCCGGGAATAAGAGATTGCAGCTAAGGGAACCTGGGTGAGTTGCAAAGGAAAATGTGGACAAGTTCACCAGTCAGCATGGTTACATGCTTCAACCACTTCACAAACAAATTTCACCAGGTATCAGCTTCAGAGCACAGTCTTGGGCCATTCCCAGTCCAGAGAAGACAGACCTATCCCCTTACTAGGAGTGCCAACCCCCTGCCCCCTGCCACCACCCATAGCAGCACCTTCGGTGAGCCCTTGACATTACGGTGGGGTCATTAGGTCATTCACGCAGGACCCTAAAGGAGACCCAAACCTGCCTCCCATGCCCTCATCACCAGCCCAAGCCCTGAGGCTTCCCGCAGTCCCTGCCTTTGGTTTCTGGGAAAGGGAAAGAAACGGGATCCAGAAAGAGTCAGCCTCAGCCCTTCCAGAACAGGTTGGGTCTCCTCAGATAAGCGGTTCTTAACCCCTCAGGTTAAGCTAATTCTGAATACATGATCTTCACACACAAGTCTGAATGCGCTTTCACAAATCAGGCTCCATGGGCCTCAAGTCAAGATTGTTTCTCAAGGTAGACTTGCTCCTGAAGACTGTTACTGAGCCCCTGAGACCCTAGCAGAGGTAGAGCAGCAGGAAGGAACTGCCAGCGTACTCCAGATCTCCCGGGATCAAATAGAACAACCTGGCCATCAACTGGGCAGCTCATCGAGAAGAGGTTATTCAGTTGGTCATGAGCTGTTGGCCAGGTCATCCCTCAGGAAGAGTTAGGGACTTGGAGAAGGAGTCAGTTTACTACCACATGGCCAGATCCCAGGCAATGAGGATAATTGCTCACCCAGAGGCTCAGCCAGGGGTTGGAATCAGACACTCTGAGTCTCTCCTTTCAGGCAGGCAGCTAGGTCAAATGCTGGACAACCCAGTGGTCAGCTGGGGTTAGGCTGATGGTTCACAGGACAGGCTCATTCTGGTGCAAGGGTGTACCTGCCATTTAATCAGCATAACAGTGCTCTGGAAGGAGGACAGAAAATCTGCCTTGGCCAGGGCCTCCCAGGGCATTGTGGCAACAGGAAAGCAGGAGTGCTCACCTCCAAGAGTAGACTGGAGAGGTACTAGGGAGGAAGGGGCAGGTGGCTCTGGGCCAGTGAGGCAAGGGACAGCCTCAGGGTGTGGGGTGTCTCAGGATGGATAAAGCCAGGCTTCACTCACAGTCTTACTGGCCTTGAGGTCACTTTCCTCATCTCATTGCCCTGTCCACCTTTAGCCAGGTGTTCTGGAAAAAAAAACACAGTGAAAGCAGAGAAAATTGAAAGGAGTTAATGAAAACAACAAAAACTTGGCTGGGCATGGTGGCTCATGCCTGTAATACCAGCACTTTGGGAGGCAGAGGTGAGAGGATTGCCTGAGCTCAGGGGCTCAAGACCAGCCTGAGCAACATGGCAAGACCTTGTCACCACTAAAAATCAGCCGGGCATGGTGACGCTACTTGGAAGGTTGAGGTGGAAGGATTGTCTGAGCACAGTAGGTTGAGGCTGCGGTGGCTGTGAGCATGTCACTGCACTCCAGCCAGGCAACACAGTGAGATTTCAACTCAAAAAAAAAAAAAAAAGAACCAGAAAACAATAAAAACCCATGCAGTTCCAGGCACTGTTGTGTCAGGAGGTGGGGCAACATCTCAGTGACCTCGGGAGTAGGCACCACCCTCTGCAGGGCAGGTAGGGATGGCAGCACCTGATTTCAGACACCAGTTCAGCCACGTGCAAGCTGTACAATCTTGAACAAGTGATTCCACTCCTCTAGGCTTCCTTTCACTTTTCAAAATTGGTGGCAGTAGGTTTTGAATGAGTTAAAGTACCAAGTGCTCAGAACTGGGACAAGCACAAGGAGTTCTCCAGTGCTGGCTCTCCTGATAGATAATGTCCTTGCTGTGGAGGTCATGAGAGAACTGCATTAACCCTTGGGGATCCCGCCTCCCTCACAGCACTGTCCTGAGGGCCAACTGGGAGGACGGTGAAGTGCCTTTGTCAAGAACACCCAGCAGGAGCACTGTAATGAACTCCCATTTCCTCAGATCCCAGTTCCTTTGATAGAACTGCTAGCATGAATGGTGCCCATGCCATGGTTTGCAACAGATTCTCTTGGGGAGCATTAAAATAACATAAAACAAAAGTATTATTGAAAAGAACTGCATTTATGCTACAGAGCTCAGTGTCCCAGAGGCCAGGGAAGGCCCCTCTTTGGGCCCAGATTCTGTTCTAGGAGCATGACATTTCCATAAAAAAGAGGGAAGTGTTGCCTTCAGAGACCCCCCGCCCCAGGGAAGATTGGGTCTGGTTGGGGTCTGTAACCAGCTTCGCTAGTGGTCTGAGGCCCAGGTTCTCCTGCAGATGATTTTACACTGCTTGGTTTTTGAAGCTCTTCAATTTTGAGAGAAAACTCACCTAGAGTTAGCAGCTTCTCTCTCCTCCTTGCCCAGAGCCTGTCCTGTAGCCAGTGCTAGGGTGGGGTGGTAACAGGTTCTCTGGTACTGGGGACACTCACCTTTCAGAGGAGTGGGCAGTTTTTTGTTACTTTTCATGAAGTTCTTGTCTCCTCTCCTTGTCCAGATGGGTTTTGCCTGTTCTTTTCTGTGTCTGCATGTTCTTGTCCCTTTCTTTTCTCTCCTCCTTCCTGTAGCTCAAGGGTCTTCTCTGCTGCTCACTACAGTACTGTGCTTCTTGCCCTGTGAGCCTCTGCAGGCTGCATCTCCAGCTAGTGCAGCCTGGTGGTTCTGCCTCTGACTCGGCTTCCTTGAGACCTCTTGGGTGATTACCTATGTGAGGTCCATTCCCCAGCATATTCAGCTGTGGACATTGCTGATGGGTTGTGAAGATCTTCCACAATTCCAGTGCATGGACCAAAAGAGCCCTCTTGACTCAGGTGTGGTTTTTCTGGAAGATGTCATGAATATATATCTTCTGGGGGTTGGCGTTTACATGTCAACCTGGCAGGTTTTTCAAAAGGTAACTTTGCTGCTTTGGCATTCTGTTCACAACTAGGCAGTATTTTAGCACCGTGGCAATTCTGTGCAGATATTTTTCCACTTTGGCTCAGTTCATTGCTGATTCATTTGATGTCTTAAGGAGAGGGGAGACCCAAGAACAAAATGGCAGTAAGGACTCTCTGGTTCTGCTTGGAAGGTCTTTTAGTAGATGTCCTGGAGGAGGATCCCTGTGCCCTGCTCCCAAGGAAATCACTTCTGAGTTGCACATTTCCATTCCCGAGTTTGGTCATGTCTCATTTCCTCTCCCCTGAGATCCTGCCACTTCCCCTCAGTCTGGCATGTCCATGCAAGTCTCGGTTTGCCGCTTTGGCTGCTCCATCTGCTAGTGTTACCTGCTGTTCAACTGCCTCATGGCAACACCTTCTAGTAAGCACTCTGACTTACCTGTCTATATTTTCTTCACTTCTGTGTGAGGTGTCTTCCAGAGTGATCCTTTGCTTGTTCTCTGTCCCTAGCTCATCTCTGAAGGTGAGCTTTTCCTGAACCAGGTTTTCTGCCTTGAGGGAATCAAGGGTTGTGTTCTAGGCTTGTAAATATTTTGTTGCAGCCGGGCGCAGTGGCTCAAGCACTTTGGGAGGCCAAGATGAGAGGATTGCCTGAGCCTGTGGGTTCAAGACCAGCCTGGGCAACATGGTGAGACCTCGTCTCTACAATAAATTAAAAAATTAGCTGGGCATGGTAGTGCATACCTGTAGTTCCAGTTACTTGGAAGACTGAGGCGGAAAGATCGCCTGAGCCCAGCAGGTCAAGGCTGCGGTGGCCAGGAATGTGCCATTGCACTCCAGCCTGGGTGACAGAGTGAGACTCCAACTGAAAAGAAAAAGATTTTGTTGCAATTCAAGTTTGGTAGGTGGTCATTTTCCTCGCCTTAAAAGAATAAATGAGATGTTTTGTACAGGAGAAGTTAAAGGTAAGGTAGAAAGAGTTCTAATACATAAGAGGTACTCAGCGTAGGAAGCAGGAAACACCATGACCTTGGACATCCTCTGTATGCCTGGGTCAGAGTCTGAATCTCAAGGGTGCAAACTACTAGCCTTGAAGATAAGCACATGCCCCCAACCCACCCCCAGGCTTCACTCTTATCCTCAAAGTTAATCACTTCTTTGCATTCTGTTGTAGTTTTTCTACATTTGTGCTGTACCCTGAAAGGATATGTCAGCTAGCTTTGCGTGCCATTCACCATTTTCTGTCCATGGTCGTGTGCCTGTGTTCTCTTCTCAGGTACTTTTGATTCAAGCTCAGCCGAGGGACCATCCTCTTTAGACAAGACTCTGGGATGCATGCTGTCTTCCTTAAATCAGACACTAAACTTGGGAGGGAGGAACACTGGAGACATGGTTTTACACCCAAACCATCTTGGTGCTTCTGGGACAGTCAAAATCCCCAAAAGTTTGTCCCCTTACCTCACCACCTGAGGTGGCAGTCACATGCAAAGAGGTCATAGAAATAGGAGGCATGGCCGGGCTCGGTGGCTCAACCTATAATCCCAGCACTTTGGGAGGCTGAGGTGAGTGGATTGCCTGAGCCAGTGGGTTTGAGATCCACCTGGGCAGCAGACCTCATCTCTACAATAAATCTAAAAACTAAGCCGGGCATGGTAGCACATGCCTGTAATTCCGGCTACTTGGAAGGCTGAGGCGGAAGGATCGCTGGAGCCCAGCAGGTCGAGGCTGCGGTGGCCGGGAGCGGCCACTGCACTCCAGTCTGGGCGACAGAGTGAGACTCCAACTCAAAAAAAAAAAAAAGAAATGGGAGGCACCTTGGTGTCCTTTACATTTAATGAGCTCCACATTTTCTATTTGTTCCACACCAAAGAGCTGACCCGCAGACCTGCTTATCCAGTCCACAGGGTGGAAAAAGCTCTCAAATCTAAAAGTGAAGCTCAGAAGTTAATTTTGTATATGCAAAATGAGATAAAGTATTAATAAAATGTTATACTAATAAAAAAATGTTCTAGAATTTGTACACTTGACAGAGCATCAGAAGGCCTAAGGCTGTGCCAGTGTCCTCATTGTGCTGTGCTGCCTGTTCTTGCCCCCTGGGGAAATCCTTATGAAACAGTTCTGTATCAAATAGTTCTGGATCAATCCCTGCGAGGGGTTATGTCTCTTCTTTGGTTTTCTATTGACAGTTACTGTAAGCATTTAACCAGGCCATTCAGTCTCATCAGGGGTGGATGGTTTCTGCTTTTCTGCCATGCTCTCCTGAAGACTCAACAAATGACACTGCAAGAAACTGACTAGTGGTACAGATGTCTTAGCATAAGCAAACATGTCCTGTAAGACTGTACCAGGGCCATTAGGACTCTCAGGACAGAACAGTAGCATGTAAATCCTCATGACTGTGTGTCTGGCTGGTGCACAGAGCCTTGTTTGGGATTCTGCATAGATAAATGTGCTATCATATTGTGCATCCACACAGCACTGCTCTTGGTGTGAGAGCGAACAAAGTAATACATCTTCAGGTGACCCGGCCTCATACTGATAAACTCCATGGGTAAACAGTGGTGTGGCCCCCATGCTCATGTGATCTGGTGGAGAAGAGAACACAGAGTCGGTAGTGGCTGAGAACACCTGCTGCCCCCAGCCCCACAGGTGAGTGCTTAGGCCCAGCTTCTCCAGGGGCATCTCAACTGACCCGTCCTCTGTTTCTTTTTTTTTATTTTTATTTTTAGCTGGAGTCTCACTCTGTCGCCTAGGCTGGAGGGCAGTGGCATGCTCACGGTCACCACAGCCTTGACCTGCTGGACTCAGGTGATCCTTCTGCCTCAGCCTTCCGAGTAGCTAGAACTACAGACATATGCCACCACACCCAGCTAAATTTTCTTGGTTTATTGTAGAGATAAGGTCTCACCAAGTTGCCCAGGTGATCTCAAATCTGTGGGCTCAGGCAATCCTCTCACCTTGGCCTCCCATAGTGCTGGGATTAAAGGCATGAGCCACTGTGCCTGGCCAAGGGAGCTTATTTATTTATTTATTTATTTATTTATTTGAATTGGAGTCTCACTCTGTTGCCCAGGCTGGAGAGTACTGGCATGCTCCCAGTCACCCCAGCCTCAGCCTGCTGGGCTCAGGCAATCCTTCCACCTCAACCTTCCAAGTAGCTGGAACTACAGACACATGCCATCACGCCCAGCTAATTTTTGGATTTATTGTAGAGATGAGGCCTCGCTAAATTGCACAGGCTGGTCTCATGCCCCTGGACTCAGGGCAATCCTCTCACTTCAGCCTCCCAAAGTGCTCAAAGTGGTGTGAACCACCATGCCCAGCCTCATCTTCTGTTTCAAACCTGATTGTCACGTCAAAGAGAAACCTCACATTTTGAAGAAGCCCCTGCTGTAGCCAGCCAGGACAAGCCTGCTCTTTTGCCTGGAGTAAGATAGAAGGCAGAAGAGGAGTCTGAGAGCCAGGCTGAAGACCAGTGAGGTGGACCCAGGAGCCAGCTGGGATCCTGGTTAGGGATCATGAATGCATGGAGATTGAATTACAAGCTGACTGTGGCCTAGCATTTCCATTTTGACTTTTAATAGAATGATAAGAAAACCTTCCCACTTAGCTTGTTGTGAATTTTGAATGAGTTAATATGTGCACAGAGCTTAGAACAGTATGGCATCATGAGTGAGCTCATGGCGTTGCTTCTCATTTTCACTTAGTACCACTGGAGACCTTGAGGAAGATGGTTTCTTTGAGCTCCATCCATCCAAAAGCCCTGTCATTGAAGTCAACTGAGATCATGGATAAGTACTTCACCAAGGGCAACTCTTTGCCACCATAGGACCAGGCTTGTGAAATTATGTTTTGATAGCCTCCCTAGAACGAAGTTCCCTTCCGACTATGGCTCCACGTGCCTGCTAAAGCCCTGTACCTGTCTGGGTACCCCTCCCTACTGGAGGCCCTGACACTCTTGCCTCAGTTTTTGCTTCCACTTCTTTGATGTAGAATTTCTGTTCCCCCAGGAGCAAGGTAGATGAGTAAATAGCTATACTGCTAGCTCCACTTGGCTAGACCTGAAGGTGAACTCTGGGCAGTGGATGGAAGGTGGGCCCTAGACACCTGGGTTCCAGTCCTCCTCCAAGAGCTATCACCAGGCACATTGCTAAGCATTCCACAAAACCAAGGCTTCTGTCAGAAGTGCTTGGGTGTCCATCATTTGGGAACTAAAAAGCAATGATGTCCCCTGGTAACATTTATATATTCCCACTCTTTTAAGTAACATTTTAGTGACTACTCTTGTCAGTAAGTCTGTGCATGCCCTTCTTTCTTTTTTTTTTTTGAGTTGGAGTCTCACTCTGTCACCCAGACTGGCGTGCAATGGCCGCTCCTGGCCACTGCAGCCTCCACCTGCTGGGCTCCGGCGATCCTTCTGCCTCAGCCTTCCGAGTAGCCAGAATTACAGGCACATGCTACCATGCCCGGCTGATTTTTTATATTTTATTGTAGAGATGAGGTCTCGCCAAGTTGCACAGGCAGGTCTCAAACCCGCAGGCTCAGGCAATCCATTCACCTCAGCCTCCCAAAGCGCAGGATTACAGGCTGAGCTACCGAGCCCAGCTCCCTTATTTCTTAGAATAAAATTTTAGTAGCAGAATTATTGAGTTCATGGAAGAATTTGGACATATATAGCCAAATAGTCTTTCTTTTTCTTTTTTTTTGAGTTGGAGTCTCACTCTGTCACCCAGACTGGAGTGCAGTGGCTGCTCCCAGCCACCGCAGCCTCAACCTGCTGGGCTCCGGCGATCCTTCCGCCTCAGCCTTCCAAGTAGCTGGAACTACAGGCACACACTACCATGCCCAGCTAATTTTTTTATTTATTGTAGAAATGAGGTCACGCCAAGTTGCCCAGGCAGGTCTCGAACCTCAGGCTCGGACAATCGACTCACCTCAGCCTCCCAAAGCGCAGGATTACAGGCTGAGCCACTGGGCCCGGCTGCCAAATAGTCTTTCACACAAGTTTCTCCCAAGTTATTCTCACCAACAGTGACTTCAAGTTCCTGTTTCATGAGCCCTTGCCAAATGCATAATTCCTAGTCTCAAACTCTCTGTCTCTATATATCATTGTCAGCTTCATGTATGAAAACACTGTATCTCTTTGTGAACTTAAGTTCCTGTAAAAGTAAGTATATCCATTGGCTATTGCCAGACTATTGCTGTGAAGCAAACAGCCACAAGACTTCATGGGGTATATTTTGTTTCTCATCATGTGCCTGTGGTGTAAATGAGGCTCAGACAATAAGCTTGGTTCGTCCTCCCAGCTCCCCTTACTCCAGCCTTAGGATGGGCTCAGGTCAGCTCCCATTCTCCTGGGACCAACTGGGAACCTGAGCACATTCTTCTGGTGACAGCAAAAGCAGAACAACTTTCTGCTCAGATTACAGTCATCAGCCGGGGGTGGTGGCTCAGGCCTGTAATCCCAGCACTTTGGGAGGCAGAGATGAGAGGATTGCCTGAGCCTAGGGGTTCAAGACCAGCCTGGACAACTTGGAGAGACCGCATCTCTACAATACACTTTTAGGGCTGGGCTTGGTGGCTCATCCTATAATTCCAGCACTTTGGGTGACTGAGGCAAGTGGATTGCCTGAGCCCACGGGTTCGAGACCAGCCTGGGCAACTTGGCAAGACCTCATCTCTACAATAAATAAAAAATTAGTCGGGCATGGTAGTGTACATCTGTAGTTCTGGCTCCTTGGAAGGCTGAGATGGAAGGATCACTGGAGCCCAGCAGGTTGACGCAGGGGTGGCCGTGAGTGTGCCACTGCATTCCAGCATGGGCAACAGAGTGAGACTCGAACTCAGAAAAAAAAAAATTTAATAAAAATTTAAAAAATTAACCGGGCATGGTGGTACATGCCTGTAGTTTCAGCTACTTGGAAGACTGAAGTGGAAGGATTGCCTGAGCCCAGCAGGTCAAGGTTGTGATAGTCATGAGCATGCCACCGCTCTCCAGCCTGGGCAGCAGGGTGAGACTCCAACTCAGGGGGAAAAAAAAGATTACAGCCATGAGTATTCCACTGGGCCAAAGCAAGTCACCTGCCAAACCTAAGGTCAAGGAAGCAGGAAGCCCACACTCCTCATTATGATGTCATAGTGACTGAATGACACTACTGTAGGGGAATGAAGCATCCAGATCAATCATTCAACCACCACCAAGAAGCTGAACACTACCCCACATGCTTATTAGCAGTATTTCTTTCTTGGGGTATGGACTGTTTAGAATTGCCTTAGACCAGTGAGTGGGCCATTTTAGATATGATGGTCAGAGTGGGTAAAAGTTCTGAGGCAAAGGAGAAAAACAAACAGCTCCATTAAAAAGTGGACAAAAACATAAATAGACACTTCTCAAAAGAAGATATACTGGCACCCAACAGACACATGAAAAAGTGCTCAGCCTCACTCATCATTAAAGAAATGCAAATCAAAACCATACTGAGATACCACCTAACCCCAGCAAGAATGGCCATCATTAATAAAACAAACAACACCAGATGCTGGCAAGGATGCGGTGAAAAAGGAACACTTCTACACTGCTGGTGGGAATGCAACCTCTCTGGAAGACACTGTGGTGATTTCTGATAGAACTAGAAATTGACCTTCCATATGACCCAGCAATTCCCCTATTGGGAATATACCCGGAGGAACTCAAATCATTCTACAAAAAAGATACCTGCACATGAATGTTTGTTGAAGCTCTATTCACAATAGCAAAAGCATGTTGCCCATCGAAGCTGGACTGGATTAAAAAAATGTGGTACGTATACACAATGGAATATTATGCAGCCATAAAGAAAGATAAACATATGAACTTCACAGCAACTTGGATAGATTTGGAATCGATCATACTCAATGGTCTACCACAGAAACAAAGAACAGAGTACCATGTGTTCTCATTCATAAGCAGACTGTGACCAATTATAATACTATAAGAAAGGCACTGGTAGTAGTGGGAAACTATCAGGGGAGGGAGGGTGGGATTGACAGCTGACGGAAACTGCTAGGGGAGGGAGGGGCATACCTCATCAACAAGGGTACCTGCATAAATAACATTTGTATACCTAACCCTGAACTGTACCCCACATCGTTATAATTAAAAAAAGGTAGACTTTTTTTTTTTTTTTTTTGAGTTGGAGTCTCACTCTGTCGCCCAGACCGGAGTGCAGTGGCCGCTCCCGGCCACCGCAGCCTCGACCTTCTGGGCTCCGGCGATCCTTCCGCCTCAGTCTTCCGAGTAGCTGGAACTACAGGCGCGCGCTACCACGGCCGGCTGATTTTTTGATTTATTGTAGAGATGAGGTCTCGCTGCCCAGGCGGGTCTCGAACCCGCAGGCTCAGGCAATCCACTCACCTCAGCCTCCCAAAGGCGCGGGATTACTGTGAGCCACTGAGCCCGGCTGACATTTTTTTTAGAAACGTTCTGAGGCAAGAATAAGCTTGTTACATTAGGACAGCATAGGAGCCAGTGTAACCAGAGCAGAAAAGTGAGGAAAACCACGGGGATAGACATAGTAGGGGCAGGAGCTAGGCCACATTGACTTAAATGTGCAAAGAAACAGGGCACTGTCGCTCACACCTGTAATCTCAACACTTTGGGAAACCAAGGTGGAGGATCACTTGAGGCCAGGAGTTCCAGACCAACCTGGCCAACATAGCAAGACACTGTCTCTACCAAAAATATAAAAAGAAACCAGGCACAGTGGTTCATGCCTGTAATCCCAGGACTTTGGGAGACAGAGTCGAGAGGATTACCTGGGTTCAGGGGTTCGAGACCAGCCTGGGCAATTTGGCGAGACTTTGCCACTACAATGAATCAAAAAATTAGCCGGGTGTGGTGGTGTGTGCCTGTAGGTCCAGCTACTTGGAAGGCTGAGGCGAAAGGATCACCTGAACCCAGCAGGTTGAGGCTGTGGTAACCATGAGTGTGCCACTGCACTCCGGCCCAGCCTGGGTGACAGAGACTCCTACTCAAAAAAAAAAAAAGTTAGCCAGGCATGGTGGTGTGCATCTGTAGTCCTTGTTAACTGGGAGGCTAAGGCAGGAGGATAGCTTAAGCCCAGGTTGTACTCTAGCTTGGGTAACAGAATGAGACTCTGCTTAAAAATAAATAAATAAAAATAAAATATGTAAAGAATAGATTGGAACCAGCGTGGCAACAAGAGGATCCCTTGCTCATCTCTTGCAGTAGTTCAGGTGAGGCGATGAGACCAGAGCAGGAGCAGTGGCATCAGGTGGGGGAACAGGGGTAAAAGCAATGTGATTTAGACATGGACTAGATAGGAAATGGGAGATGGTCAATGTAGTGGTTCGTGCCTGCAATTCCAGCACATAGGGAGGCTGAGGCAGGAGGATTGCTTGAGCCCAGGAGATTGAGACCAGCCTGGGTAACATAGACCTCATCTCAACAACAAAAAAAATTTTTAATTAATCAGGCGTGGTGATGCATGCCCGCAGTCCCAGGTACTCAGGAGGCTGAGGCTGAAGGATTGCCTGATCCCCAGAGGTTGATATGCCAGTGAACCACGGTTGTGCCATTGCACTCCAGCCTGAGTGACAGAGTGAGACCCCTGACAAAGAAAGAGAGAGAGAGAGAGGAGGAGGAGGAGGAGGAGGAGGAGGAGGGAGAAAGGGATGGAGGGAGGGAGCGAGGGAGGGAGGGAAGGAAAGGAAAAGAAAGGAAAGAAAAATAAATAGGAGAGAAAAGGAGTCAAGGAAAGCCTGGGCCTCCAGGTAAACCTGGCTCCTTTGCAGAAACAGGGAACGCTGATGAAAGATGGTGTCTCTTGAGGCTGAACACCAGTAATTCTATTTTGAACATACTCAATTTGAGCTGGTTATTAGACATCTAAGCATGATATGTGTGAGGCAGTTGGCTACTTCGGCCTGTGTCCACAAAAATGGGCTGGAGACAGCAGCTTGGAGAGTCAGGACACAGAATTTAAAGTTATGGCCTCTATAATTTCATTTAAGAAGGATGAGGAGAACAAAAGAGAAAGGGTCCAAAGGCTGAATGAACCTACAGCACTGCCACCATTCAAAGTGGAGAAAATGAGACTCAGGGAGGCCCACTGAGAAAAGATGAAGACCAGGGAACTTCACCTCAAACCATGTGAAAAAAAGACTTCAAGGAAAGGAATGGTGAGGTCAACTAGAAAGGCTGGGGAGGAGTAGGGGACTAAGATGGTTGATCTGAGTATTTGGGGGCATGCAGTAACTGGAAATGCTGGGGCCTAGTTTCACGTGGGTGTTTAAGATGGGTTGGAGCCGGGCTCAGTGGCTCAGCCTGTAATCCCAGCGCTTTGGGAGACTGAGGTGAGTGGAGAGCCGCCTGGGCAGGTGAGACCTCATCTCTGCAATAAATCAAAAAAATTAGCCGGGCGTGGTAGCGCGTGCCTGTAGTTCCAGCTACTGGAAGGCTGAGGCGGAAGGATCGCTGGAGTCCAGCAGGTCGAGGCTGCGGTGGCTGGGAGCAACCACTGCACTCCAGTCTGGGTGACTGAGTGAGACTCCAACTCAAAGAAAAAAAAAATGGGTTAGAGGTATGTCATAAAGTTCAGCATATCATAAAGGATGCTTTCAGCTTCAAGTATGGGAAAACCTGGCCAAAGTGCCTTATAGCATGGGGTGTGATCTCTGAAGTCTGGAGGTAGACAATTCCTGAGTTGGATCTCTCTAAGCACACAAGCAGGACCCTCAGGTTGGCTTCTTGGAGACGCTCTTCTCCCCAAGGGCATAGATGGTGCTGCAACTCCGCACATCATTTATCAAGGACAACAGTTTCCTAGACCACACAGCGTCCTTGTTTTCCGGTTCCACCGATCAGAACTGGACCAAACTGCCCATGTGTCCCAATTCCAATCCAATCCCTGACAAAGGGATAGGCCCTCAGGAGGCTGCTCTCTACAAACTTTGCTAGGGATGTCTGAAGAAGTATTACTTTGAGGAAGAAGGGAAAACTTTTAGGAGAAGCAGTGACTTTGTTTTCGAGGACAAGGAATGAAGGCCACGAGAGACCAGGGTAGAAGAAGATAAAGCAATCAGGGAAGGTGACACGAGCGGTGAAGAGACACAAGGTGGGGCCAAAATCTTCACTAACCAACAAGGAGGGATGCGGGGGCCTCTGAAGGACCGTTTCCCCCCCTGGCAACCTCAGCCCTTCACCTGCTCCTTGGGTGCCTGTGTCGAGTCTCTCTGCCTTTTTTTTTTTTTTTTAAGATTAGGAAATACAGTCTATTTAGAAAGTAAATTTGAGAAAGAAAGGAGATTCACCTCCCCAAGGTAGGGGAGGGGGCCAAAGCCAGGAAACATGGCGTGGCTGCCCCGCCGCAGCTGAGTAAGGCGATGGCCGAGGCTCGCAGCTTGAGGCCGCTGTCTCCGGGAAAAACCCGGAAGCTCTCAGATCAGTCCGGCTGTTTGCCGTCACCATGGGAACCGTCCTGGGCGGGGCCGCGAGTGCCTTTGTGACGCGCCGGGAGCGGAGCCACTGAGGAGTCAGCTGGGTGCTGGGCGAGGCGGGGCTGAGACAGGCAGCGAGGGGCGGCCCTGAGAGGGGTTGGGAAGTGCGGGTGCGGCGACGGGAGGGGGGATTGAGGCTCGAGTAAAGGCCCCATCACCTGGACTGGCCAAAGAAGAAGACTTATGTCCCATCTGGTCGCTCTACGGGAGCTCTGAAGAGCCTGCAGAAAACAGGAACAGAGGCTTCACCCCCTGTCCCCGGGTAATGTCACTGGCGCCCAAGTTGTGCCTCCCACTGGCCACATCAAGAAACTTTCTCTGTAAAACCCACGAAACAGATAGAAATGGTGTCCAAAAGTCAACCAGGATGACAGATGGCAATGAAGAAAGTCATTGAGGATTATGACACCGCAGATGAACCCAAAGCCTACACAAGCACCTGGATGTCTAGAATGGGGGAAGGCTCCAAGGGGCCCAGGCAGGATGGCAGAGGCTGCTCACCAGGTGCCTCCGGAGCTCAGAGCTGGGCAGTGCACAGTTCTCCTCATGATGCGTTTGCAAAGGCGCTAGTGACTCCTTTGCCTGAAAATCTGAAACCTGGGTCTGTTTGTCAAGAGGGGTTCTGAGCATCTAATTTTGGAAACCATTTTCCTCTGGGGAATTCTCCTTTCTACAGGGGTGGGCTGTGGGGAAGACAGCAAATAACTGAACAATAATCTATGAGGTCTGACAAGTTCACAAATTCATCCTAGAAAAAGTGCTACTACCCCATTGCTGAATATCACTACAGTTACCTTCAAAGTACTCCCCTTGGAAAGCTATGCACCAACGACAGCACCTAATCCACCCATCAGAGCAATTTTGGAATTATTTTTCTGGAATGGCCATCAGAGTTGGCATCATATTACCCTTGATATCCTGGATGTCATCAAAATGCCTTCCTTTCAAAATATCTTTCCTTTGTCTTCAGGTAAAGAAAAAAGTCACTAGGGGCCAGATCAGGTGACTAGGTAGGGTGTTCCAATACAGTTATTTGTTTAGTGGCTAAAAATTCCCCCATAGGCCAGGCTCAGTGGCTCAGCCTGTAATCCCACGCTTTGGGAGGCCGAGGTGAGTGAATTGCCTGAGCTCGCGGGTTCAAGACCCACCTGGACAACTTGGCAAGACCTCATCTCTACAATAAAATAAAAAAGTCAGCCAGGCATGGTAGCACATGCCTGTAATTCCAGCTACTCGGAAGGCTGAGGCGGAAGGATCGCCGGAGCCCAGCAGGTCGAGGCTGCAGTGGCTGCTCCCGGCCACTGCACTCCAGTCTGGGCGACAGAGTGAGGCTCCAACTCAAAAAGAAAAAGAGTGAAAACTATAAAAATTGTATAGCATGGATTGATCTCAGCCGTCTGGATTAACCACATGGTGATGGTTAATTTTAGGTATTAATGAGACTAGATTAAGGAATACCTACAGAATTGGTAAAGCATTACTTCTGGGTGCATATGTGAAGGTGTTTCCAGAGGAGATGGGTGTGTGAGTTGGTGGACTGAGTGGGGAAGATCTGCCCTCAGTGTGAACAGGCAACATTCATTCAGCTGGATAGGACAAAAAAGAGAAAAGGACTTCCTCTCTCTCTAGAGTTGAAACACTCTCATCTTCCTGCCTTTGGACATTAGAATTCCAGGCTTTCTGGCCTTGGGGACTCTAGGACTCAAGCAGCCTCCTGGATTCTCAGGCCTTCAGCGTCAAACTGAGAATGGCATCATCAGTTTAGGCCAGGTGCAGTGGCTCACGCCTATAATCCCAGGACCTTGAGAGGCAGAGGCAAGAGGATTGCCTGAGCCCAGGGGCTCAAGACCAGTCTGGGCAACTTGGCGAGACTTCACCTCTACAATAAATCAAAAAATTAGTCAGGTGTGGTGGTGCGCACCTGTTGTTCCAGCTACTTGGAAGGCTGAGACAGAAGGAACACCTGAACCCAGCAGGTCGAGGCTGCGGTGACTGTGAGTATGCCACTGCATTCTAACCTGGGTGACAGAATGAGACTCGGAGTCAGAAGAAAAAAATGCATCATCAGCTTCCCTGGTTCTGAGGCTTTTGGACTTGAACCAAGCCACACTACCAGTATCCCACAGTGTCCAACTTGCAGATGGCCTGTTGCGGGACTTCTCAGCCTCCCTAATCACACAAGACAATTCTAATAAATCCCCCCTCGTGTATATATATCTGTATGTCCTATTGGTTCTGTCTCTCTAGAGAACCCTGATCAAAACACACATACTTATCACAAGGTATTAACCAATGCCATGAAATAGATAAACAAAAGGTAAATGATGTCCTATAACTATGGGTCCGTGAGTTGTTTCATGGTAGACTACTAGCCTGTTGACATTGTTCAATAATCATTGAACTCATTATCTGTACTTGTTTCTAGTGAGGTCTGGAGGATTCTGAAATTTAAGCCTGGTCACAAAGTTAGAACATGCCTATCTGAACATCAGGCTCCACTCACTCCCACCATGAGCAGACTTAGGGCTTCGTGTATGCAGTGTACAAGAGGTTTGAGATCCAAAATCAGAATGCATCCTCTGTGCCCCAGTGTTGAAAATACAAAGACTTCTGCCTGAGCAGCAGCATAGCATGACCCTGTCTCTACAAAAAATAGTAAAAGTGGCCAGACACAGTGACTCACGCCTATAATCCCAGCACTTTGGGAGGCTGAGGTGAGAGGATTGTCTGAGCCCAGGGATTTGAGACCAGCCTGAGCAACTTGGTGAAAACTCATCTCTACAATAAATCAAAAAATTAGCCAGGCATAGTGGCGCGTGCCTGTAGTTCCAGCTACTTGGAAGACTGAGCCCAGCACGTCGAGGCTGCAGTGGCTGTGAGAGTGCTCCAGCCTGGGCAACAGAGTGAGACTCCAACTCAAAAAAAATGTATATAGTAAAAGTTAGCCTGGTGTGGTGGACGTGCCTTTAGTCCTAGCTACTCAGGAGGCTGAGGTGGGAGGATCAACTGGAGCCCATGAGATCAAGGCCACAGTGAATTATGATCACACTGCTATACTCCATCCTGGGCAACAGAGCAAGACTCTCACTAAAAAAAAAAAAAAAAAAAAAAGACAAAGGTCTTTAGTACATATCTTTCTGCTTTTGCTGCTATTCCTCTAATGCATGACTATAAACTGTTTCAAACAGTCGAACACTTAGGGTGATTAATGTGTAATTAACACAAACTTATGAAAGAAAACATAGGAGAACAAAAGATTGCTCAGATTAGACACAAACAGCATAATCCATAAAATAAAAAAAATTGAACTTCAAAATTAAAACATTGGTTCTTCAAAAGACTGTTAAAAAATGAAAAGGGAAGCTATATACTAGGAAACAAAAGCCTTGAATCTCAATATGAACTTCAATAACTCAATAATAAGAAGACAAACAACCGAGTTTTTTGTTTGTTTTGTTTTGTTTTTTAAATTTTTTTGTAGAGACGAGGTCTTGCCAAGTTGCCCAGGCTGGTCTCAAACCTCTGGGCTCAGGCTCCTCTCGCTTCAACCTCCCAAAATGCTGGGATGGCAGGCGTGAGCCACCATGCCTGGCCCAGTTTTTTAAAAAAATCCAACTAGTAAATTAACAAAAAACAAACCTATATTTCACCAAAGAGGGCATACTTGGCAAATAATAAACTCATGAAAAGGTACTCAATGTCATTAGTTCCTAGAGAATGGGAATTACACGCAAAACGAAAGAGCCCGATACACCTATCAGAATGACTAAAATAAAGACAAGAGCAGAGATATTAGATCATACATTACTGGTGGGAATGTAAAATGGTACAGCCACCTGAAAAATAGCTTGGTAGCGTCTTATAGAATTAAACATGCACTCACCATACAACCCAGCAATCAGTCTTTTTTTTTTTAGTTGGAGTCTCATTCCATCGCCCAAACTTGAGTGCAGTGGCAAGCTCACAGTCACCCCAATGTCAACCTGTCAACCTGCTGGGATCCAGCAATCCTTATGCCTCAGACTTCCAAATAGCCGGAACTACAGCGCACACTACCACTCCCAGCTAATTTTTTATTTATTTTAGAGATGAAGCCTCACCAAGTTGCCCCGGCTGGTCTCGAACCCCTGGACTCAAAATTCACCTCAGCCTCCCGAAATTCTGGGATTACAGGCTGAGTCACCAAGCTGGGCCGCAACACAGTCTTAAAAATTTATCTCAGAGAAATGAAATCTATGTTCACACCAACACCTGATCACTAATTCCATAGCAGTGTTATTTATAATTGCCAAAAACTGGGAAAAACACAAATGTCCTTCAATGGATGTATTTTATTTATTTATTTTTTTGTGGAGACAAGGTCTCACCAAGTTACTCAGGCTGGCCTCAGACCCGTGAGCTTAGACAATCCTGTCATCTCGGCCTCCCAAAGTGCTGGGTTTACAGATAAAACACAAACAGCATAATCCATAAAAGAAAAAAAATTGGATGGCTATTGGATGAATGTTTAAACAAACTTTGGTACAGTTATCCCATGAAATATTACTCAAAAGTAAAAAGAACAAGCTACTGATCAACAACTCGGATATATCTCAAGCAAATGATGCTGAGTGAAGAAGGCAAATCTCAAAAGGCCACATACTATATAATTCCATGTAACATTTTTGAAATAGTAAAGTAGAAAGATGGAAGTCAGCCAGGCTCGGTGGCTCAACCTGTAATCTCGTGCCTTGGGAGGCTGAGGTAAGTGAATTGTCTGAGCCCGCAGGTTCGAGACTCACCTGGGCAACTTGGTGAGACCTCATCTCTACAATAAATCAAAAAATTAGCCAGGCGTGGTAGCGTGCGCCTGTAATTCCAGCTACTTGGAAGGCTGAGGCAGAAGGATTGCCAGAGCCCCAGCAGGTAGAGGTTGCGGTGGCCGGGAGTGGCCAATGCACTCCAGTCTGGATGACAGACTGAGACTCCAACTCAAAAAAAAAAAAAAAAAAAGGAAAAATGGAAATCAGATTATTGGTTGACAAGATTAGGAATTAGGAGGTAGGAGAGAGAAAGCAAGACAGACTAGGCAAAGGGGTAGCACAAGGGACTCCTGTGGTGACAATTTTTCAGTATCCTAATTGTACTGGTCACACAAATCTACACATGTGATAAAACTGTATTGAACTATTCATACTCATACTAATACCCACGTACACAAATGAGTGCATGTAACACTGATAAAGTTCTGAGGACTGTCCAACGTTAATGTCCTGGTTTTGTTATTGTACCATAGTTAGGGAAAATGTTATCGTTGTGGAACTGGGAGAAAGATACATGAAACTCCTGTGTACTTTTTCGCCAACTTCCTGTGGATCCATAATCATTTCAAGATAAAAGTTTTTTTAATACTTTTTTTTTTTTAAGTTGGAATCTCACTCTGTCGCCCAGGCTGGAGTGTAGTGGCATGCTCACAGCCACTATAGCCTCGACCTGCTGGGTTCAGGTGATCCTTTCACCTCAGCCTTCCAAATAACTGAAACCACAGGCGTGTGCCACCATGCCCAGCTAATTTTTTTTATTTATTGTACAGACAAAATCTCGCTGTGTTGCCCAGGCTGGTCTCAAGCCCCTGAGCTCAGGAAATCCTCTCACCTCTGCCTCCCAAAGTGCTGGGATTACAGGCATGAGCCACTGTGCCTGGCCATATTATTTTTTAAAATGCTTCTTCATCCACTCTTTATTCTTGAGCTTCTGTTGCTATCACAGGCAGTGTCTACAAAGGCTGATACCAAGAATAAAGCTACAACTACACAGTGTTGGATAAAGCTACTGTCTCCTTCTCCAGGTTATCTCAGTGTAGGGACACAGCCAAAAGTAATGAGTTCAGGCATGGTGGTGCACTCCTGTAGTTCCAACTACTGAGGAGACTGGGACAGGAGGATTGCTTGAGCACTGGAGTTTGAGGCTGCAGTGAGCTATGATCATGTCACTGCCCTCCAGCCTGGGTGACAGAGCAAGATCTTGTTTCTAAAATAAATAAACAACTGAACAAATAAATAAAGGCTGGGTAGGGTGGCTGTCACACCAGTAATCCCAACACTCTAGGAGGCCAAGACCAGATGAGGGCCCAGAAGGTTTGTACCAGCCTGGTATCGAACTCCTGGGCCCTCATCTCTACAAAAAAATAAAAAAATAAAAAAACTAGCCATATGTGGTGGCATGCACCTATAGTCCCAGCTATTGAGAGGCTGAGACATGAGTATTACTTGAGCCCAGGAGCTTGAAGCCAGTCAGGGCAAAAATAAAATAAAATAAAACGAACTACTGATATCATTCTACACAGATGAATCTCAAAATAATTATACTACCGGAAAGAAGCCAGACAAAAAAGTATATATTATATGCTTCTATCTATATAAAATTCTAGAAAAGCAAACTGCTCAGACATAAAGCAGATCAGTGATTTCCTGTGAACTGGTATTGGGGAGTAGGGGTAGTAGGAAAGAGAAGAATGGATCACAAAAGAGCACAAAGAAAGTTTTTGGGTGGTGGATACAGTCATTGTTTTGCTTGACAATGTGATGACTTAATGGGTATGTACATATGTCTTAACTTCAAATGTTATACTTTGAATATGGGCAGTTTATTGTCTGTCAGTCATACCTCCATAAAGTTATAACAATAAAGGCCTTCACTAATGAGGAGACCCCTGAATCTTTGTAATATTCATCTCCACCCTTCTGAGGTATGTATATCTTACCAAGGCTTCCAACATACTTTCCAAGCTTCTTGATCTTCTCCAGTTAACTGTCAGTGTGCTGTGTGATGGGCTGTGCAGGTGATGGGAGCCACCAACGTGAATCTCTTAGGTCTTTTCCAGTAGCACTCAGCTCCACCATTTCCACAGCAATCAAATGGGTTTTTTTTCTTTATTATCTTCAGGTGATTGGGGCTGGATTTCAAAGGCTTTCACTTGGACTTCCCACACTGTAATAGCTCTTAATCCATAGGCTAAGAAAACAAAGTAAATGTTCTCCAAAATATCAGATATGACTATTCCAATCAAGTGAAGAAACCGGCCAGGCATGGTGGCTCAAGCCTGTAATCCCAGCAATTTGGGAGACCCAGGTAAGAGGATTGCCTGAGCTCAGGGGTTCAAGATCAGCCTGGGCAACTTGGTAAGATCTCATCTCAGCCGGGCTTGGTGGCTCAACCTGTAATCCCGTGCCTTGGGAGGCTGAGATGAGTGGATTGCCTGAGCCCGCGGGTTCGAGACCTGTCTGGGCAACTTGGTGAGACCTCATCTCTACAATAAATCAAAAGTTAGCCGGGTGTGATAGCACACGCCTGTAATTCCAGCTACTTGGAAGGCTGAGGCAGAAGGATCGCTGGAGCCCAGCAGGTCGAGGCTGCGGTGGCCGGGAGCGGCCACTGCACTCCAGACTGGGTGGCAGAGTGAGACTCCAACTCAAAAAAAAAAACAACAAAAAACGATCTCATCTCTATGATAAGTCAAAAAATAAGCCAGTGTGGTAGCGCGTGCCTGTGTTCCAGCTATTTGGAAGAATGAGGCAGAAGGACCCCTTGAGCATAGTAGGTCAAGGCTGCAGTGGATGTGAGCATACCATTGCACTCCAGTCTGGGTGACAGAGTGAGACTCCGACTCAAAAAAAAAATGTGTAGAAACCTGGGCAAATGACCTCTGGGTTGGTCCCTTGACACAGTGAACCTTTTGTGAGCTAAGCCTGGGTCAAAACTCTATTACCTAGTTCTCATATACCCCAACACTAACAGAAGACCACGATGAGGCTTTGGGTCCCTAGCCATTAGTGTCACCTCCAAAAATGTCTAAAAGTATTTGAAATGTTTGAATTCTCCTAGTGTATGAGTTGCCTAGTGTATGACAATTCAGGTGAGTAACGTAGGTGCTTTGGAGGAAGAATGGAGAAATCATTATCACTCACACTACTGTGGTATTACAGGGTCCTTCCTCTTGGGGATCTAGCCTCTCCAGGCGCTAGGATCTAGGTATGAAGTGTTTTATTGGAGTGGCTGCCCTCAGCCTCTGATCATCCATCTTTGATTTCTTTTGGTTGTGTAGATTAAGCAATAACTTTGTTGGCTGCCCATCCTTCTTGGCTGTAGGAATTACTTGCTTGATTAGCCATCTCTATCACTCTCTGCAGGTCGAATCTCCCTGGTTATCACTGCAAATCTTGTGTCTCTGCTTAGGGAGGGCCACTGCTTTCTCCAAGCCTCCAGGAGCTACACAAGCAGCAAGTTGGCGCCCTCTCCTGGGGTCTTTCCAGGATGTTACATCCTATATCCTAAAGGAGTGTTTCTCACATTAATAAAAGTTTGGAGCTGGGCTCGGTGGCTCAGCCTGTAATCCCAGCACTTTGGGAGGCTGAGGTGAGTGGATTGCCTGAGCCCGAGGGTTTGAGACCCGCCTGGGCAACTTGGCGAGACCTCATCTCTACAATAAAATTTAAAAAACAGCCGGGCATGGTAGCGCATGCCTGTAATTCCGGCTACTCGGATGGCTGAGGCGGAAGGATCACCGGGGCCCAGCAGGTCAAGGCTGCAGTGGCCGGGCGCGGCCACTGAACTCCAGTCTGGGCGACAGAGTGAGACTCCAATACAAAAAAAAAATAAAAATAAGAAAAAATAAATAAATAAATAAAGTTTGGGAGGCCGAGGAGAGTGGATTGCCTGAGCCCGCAGGTTTGAGACAAATCCAGGCAACTTGGTGAGACCTCGTCTCTACAATAAATAAAAAACTAGCCAGCCGTGGTAGTGTGCACCTATAGTTCTGGCTACTTGGAAGGCTGAGGCAGAAGGATCGCTGGAGCCCAGCAGGTCGACACTGGGGTGGCCGTTAGCATGCGTGCCACTGCACTCCAGCCTGGGCGATGGAATGAAACGCCAACTCAAAATAAATAAATAAATAAAAATAAACTTTGCCACATCCAACTTTACATGCTGCCCCACCCCACCTTGTCCCAGCACTCTCAGGACTGCCCCCCCCACACACACCTCTTTCTCACTCTCTCTCTCCCATCTCCTTCTCTCTCCCAGTCACCTTGGCTTTTTCAGATCCTGATCCCTTTCCTTTCTTATCAAGCCCAACACTTCCCCAGCCAAGTGCAGTTAAGTCTCACCTCAAGCTCTTGGGATCTTGACTAGGAGGGAAGAGAGGGATGGGCTTGTCCAGAGGCTACTGCACACCTTTCAGTGTTGGGGGAGGGGCATTCCTGGAATCTAGGTGCTTCCCTTCAGACTTCCCTACTCCTCAGGGAGACTCTGTCTCTACAGAGGGAGCTAGACTGACTGGGACTGAGGCTTCATTTTTCCCAGCTCTAATTATACCCTGCTCGATTCTCAGCATTTCGAGCCTTCCAGCAGCAGGAAATAAAGTGGCTCTTAAACTGCGGCCTAGAGGCCTTGTGACTGACACTTCACACGCAACTGGTGATGAATCATGCTTAGTCACCTTTCATTGTCTTTCTCCAATCAGTGGTCTCAGCAGCATCCATCCAATTCCATCCCCAGAACCTCTCAGAAGCTTGAGATGTGGGGTCCCCAGTGCATTTTTTTCCCATTCTGATTCACCAACTGAGAACATTCTAACAATTTTGCTACCACAGTATGCCTGGCATTATTCTGCCACCCACCACCAGTGATGAGGCCAGTCGGTGACACAACTCCAGCATCCCACTTAGAGCCTGCTTCTTTGTCCCACCCTGGAGTCAACTGCTGTAGGTCCTGGGAAACGGCTTCAATGGTCCCTGGGGAAGCTCTGGTGCTGGGACATCCTACCTTGAGGGAAGGGATCCCTGCACTGCTAGGCCACTGAGGATGCTAGGGTACCAAAAAATGGAGCATGACCTTGGGCCAAGGACAATTCCTGGAGGGGACTCAGCTGAGAGCCACCAACAGCCACTCTTCCCAGTAGCTGTAGGACCGAGTGCTTCAGTCCTGAGGTGATTTTGGCCGGGTCACAGAGCACCAGAAGCCTCTGTAAGTCCCTTTGGGCACAATTAATCCTCTGTTCATAGCCCCAACAACAGCTCCAGGTCTCCATCCTGGATTGCACAATGCTGCAGATATGGCAACAGTTCCAAATCCCAGCAGATGCCACCTGGTAGTGTGGAGGAGAGAACGGAAGAACAGTGGGACCAAGCACACTGCGAGTCTGAACTGCCAGGGCAGCTGCTGGGTGGTCTGGAGCAGCTGGAGGTGGGGTGGACTAGGTGGGGAGTGGTTATGGTTGGGGAGAGGGAGATGCTGCAATTGGAGATGAGGAGCCAGAGATGATGGGGGAAGAAGGAGGAAGCCATGGGAGATTTTCTGATAGGGTTCAGATGTGGCCAGAGCTTGAGAAAATCTGATGTCACCTGGTGGGTAGAGGGGAGGAATGGTCGAGGTTTTTCTAACTGCTCACCTGTGAAGGGATCAGCTCTGGGATGAAGGTCATTCCCCAGTCATGAGGAGAAAGAGACATCTAAGACAGCGGGTGGCAACCTGCAGCAGAGTTGGCTGATGAGGTTGGGGCCCAGTTCAGATTCAGAAAATCAGAAGGGTACCAGCAAAAAGGGGCATCACAAGGTGACAAACCTGCATTTCCTGGGTTTTTGGCTTTTTGGGGGATCAGAGGACGCTTCCCATCTCCAGCAGTGTCAGGAGGGGAACACACAGAGACAGGCAAGAGGTAGAAAGGACTGCATGAGGCAAAGCACCAGCTGGCTGAGGCCCGAGGCAGGGCCACACAGAAGGGACCCGAAGGGTTCCTGGGTGATTGTGTTCAGGGAGCCCTGATCCCAGGGCTGTCATCATCTCCAACTGTCAGGAAAGGAATCTGATTGTCCAAGAGGAAGTGACTAGCCCAAAGTAACAGCCAAGAAGTGACTGGGTCAGGACTTGAACCCAAGGTGTTGCTGAGCCCATATCCCTAACCACCAGGCTGCATGTCCACAGTGAAGACATCAAGAAGGAAGAACACAGCAGGGTGCGGTGGCTCACACCTATAATCCCCACACTTTGAGAAGCCGAGGCAAGAGGATTGCCTGAGCCCAGGGATAAAGACCAGCCTGGGCAACTTGGCAAGACCTTGTCTCTACAATAAATGAAAAAAGTAGCCAGGCATGATCGTGCTTGCCTGTACTTCCAGCTACTTGGAAGACTGAGGTAGAAGGATCGCCTGAGCCCAGCAGGTCGAGGTTGCAGTGGCCTTGAACGTGCCACTGCACTTTAGCCTGGGTGACAGAGATTCCAACTCAAAAAAAAAAAAGAAAGAACACCAACGAGCAGCTTTGATAAAACTGCTTGCAGGGTTGCTGAGGCCAGACTGTTATGGGAGGACGGGGGAGAGACATGCTAGGTACACTTTTGGGAAAAATATTTTGGGAAGGAAAGAAGAATTCACATGATAGCCTGAGAGACTGGCAGTGTCCAATAGAGCTTGTTAAAGGAATATGGTTGATCACTTGTTTCCATGTCAGTTCATGCCAAGGGGGTCAATGGGGCAGGGGAGAGGGCAATAGGCCTCCGAAGGGCCATGTGTGTTTTTTGGGGGGTTTTTTTGGAGTCAGGGTCTTACTCTGTCGCCCAGGCTGAAGTGCAGTGGCACCATCACAACTCACCATAGCTTTGACTTCCTAGGCTTAGGCGATCCTTCCAACTCAGCATCCCGAGTAGCTGGGATTACAGGCACGCACCACCACACCTGGCTAATTTTTTTTTTTTTTTTTTGAGTTGGAGTCTCACTCTGTCGCCCAGACTGGAGTGCAGTGGCCGCTCCCGGCGGCCTGCTGGGCTCCGGCGATCCTTCCGCCTCAGCCTTCCGAGTAGCTGGAATTACAGGCATGCACTACCACGCCCGGCTGATTTTTTGATTTATTGTAGAGATGAGGTCTCGCTGCCCAGGCGGGTCTCGAACCCGCGGGCTCAGGCAATCCACTCACCTCAGCCTGGGCAACAGAGTGAGACTCTGACTCAAATAAATAAAAATAAAAATAAATAAAAATGTCTGAATGCCTCCTAAAACTTGTCTGTGGGAAATTTATCTATGTCTAACCTGTGCTAGCTACCCTGCCTCAATTCTTGGCTAGATAGATTGAATTTCCATGTACAGTAAAGGCTGCAGGCTTGAAGGAGATTAGCAGTTGCAGGTTCAATTTTTTTTTTTTGAGTCGGAGTCTCACTCTGTTGCCCAAGTTGGAATGTAGTGGCATGCTCACGGCCACCACAGCCTCAACCTGCTAGGCCCAGGCAATACTTCTGCCTCAGCCTTACAAGTACCTGGAACTACAGGCATGTGCCACAATACCCGGCTAACTTTTTGATTTATTGTAGAGATGAAGTCTCGCCAAGCTGCTCGTGCTGGCCTCTGAACCCCTGGGTTCAGGCAATCCTCTCACTTTGGCCTCCCAAAGTACTGAGATTATAGGTATGAGCCACTGCAACCAGCCTGCAGGTTCAATTTAAGAGCCTATGAGACATCCGGGTGGAAATGTTGGAACACAATTGGATACGAGCCTGGAGTTCAGAAAAGAGGCCTGGGATATGAGGAACATTTGGGAATCATGAGCCTTCAGTGAGAAAAGATGAGGTCACCAACGGTATTGAATGTTTTAGAGAAGAGTTCCAAGGACTGACAATCCCCGGGGCATTTCAACATTGAAAGGTTGGGATGGGCTGGGTGCTTGTAATCCCAGAACTTTGGGCAGCCAAGGTGGGAAAATTCCTTGAGGCCAGAGGTTACAGACCAGCCTGGGCAAGATAGTGAGACTTCACCTCTACAAAAAAATTAAAATAAGATAGGTGTGGTGGCACACACCTGTAGTCCTAGCTACTCAGGAGGCTGATGTAGGAGGATCACTTTTGTCCAAGAGATTGAGGCTGCAGCGAGCTATGATTACACCACTGCACTCCAGCCTGGGTGACAGAGCAAAGCTCTATCTCTAAAAACAAAAGGTTGAGATGGTGATGAGGAACCAGCAAAGAGACAAAGGACTAGGCAGTGAGGTAGGAGAATCATGGGATGGAGGTGCTGGAGGCCAAGAAAAGAAAGTTTCAGGAGAAGAAGTGATCAACCATGAAATATCTGATAGGCGAGAAAGACCATTAGATTTAGCAAGGTGGAGGTGGGAGTAGGGGGAGGGAGAGCCTCACTGGGGTGGGAGGAGAGAAACAGGGAAGTGCATACAGACAACCCTTCGCATGATTTTGCTATTAAGGAGGACAGTGAAGTGGTAATTACAATTTACTAGTGGAAGCGAGGTCAAGAGAGGGGTTTTTAGGAGACGAGAACAAGGCAGCATGACTTCATACTGATGGGACTATCTCAGTGGAAAAGGACACAGAGGGTAAAGTGGAGAATGTCCTAGAATAAGGAGAGGAAATGGGATCCCCTGGAGGAGTGGAAGGGTCAGGGGAGGGGAGGGAAGGCAGTCTTGACGCCACCACAGTGCTGGAGAGAGCACTCATTCCATGGGTCACAGGGACAGGCAGACAGGCAGAGCCTGGGTCAGATGCAGAAAGGTGGGCAGGGGCTGCTACAGGCCAGTGGGGAGCTTCTCTCCTGACGGCTCCTATCAACTCAGTAATCCAAAGTCAAGTTTTCACTGAGAGTCAGGGCGTGGACCATGCCTTGAAGGAGTGATTTGGCAGGAACACAGAGAAGGAGCACTAAAGGCAGCACCATCCATTCCAAGATCTTGGCAGGGACTTAAACAGAAGCAGTTGGGCTGGTGCAATTGCTCACTCCTGTAATCCCAGCATTTTGGGACACCGAGGCAGGATTTCTTGACACCAGGATTTTGAGACTAGCCTGGGCAACATAGGAGACTTTGTCTCTACAAAAACCTTTTTTTTTTTTTTTTTTTGAGTTGGGGTCTCACTCTGTCGCCCAGACTGGAGTGCAGTGGCCGCTCCCGGCCACCGAAGCCTCGACCTGTTGGGCTCTGGCAATCCTTGCGCCTCAGCCTTCCAAGTAGCCAGAATTACAGGCATGCGCTACCACACCTGGCTGATTTTTGATTTATTGTAGAGATGAGGTCTTGCTGCCCAGGCGGGTCTCGAACCCGCGGGCTCAGGCAATCCACTCACCTCAGCCTCCCAAAGGTGCGGGATTACAGGCTGAGCCACCGAGCCCGGCTTACAAAAACCTTTTAAAAAATGTAAACAGAAGCAGTTGGCATGGTTGTGGGAGTTCCTCCACTTGGACTGTGGGCCAGCAGGCCTGGCTGCAGTCCTAGGGACTACACCTATAAAATGTGATAATGCCCCAAGGTGAGATGGGCACAGGCGACAAGGGCAACCTGGGTACCGGTCCAACCTCTGCTCTGGAACCCAGGGACCCTAAGGGCTCTCTCAGCCATCTCCCTCCATCTGCCAGCCTAAGACTGGAGTTCTGCCCTGTTCTCCCGCTGCCTGCTGCCCAGCCCTCAAGCACCTCCCCAGGGCCTGCTCCTCTCCCTGGCGTTCCACCTTCTGCAGTCACACTTGAAGACTGGTGAAAACATGGTGGAGACGGTGGCAGCAAGACGAAGGTCAAGGCTGGTCTATCATGGAGACAGTGACAAATGGGTCTGCCGGGCATGGGCAGGGCCGAGGCTCAGGCCAGTGAGAGAGGCTGCTCTGCCCCCAAACCTCTAGCCCTCTCTCCTCCTACCCCCACCCCAATTCCTAGAGCCATGAGGTCAGCCCAAGTGAGCCCGGAAGCAGACTGTAGCCCAGAGCCTTCCTATAAAAGCCCAGCCTCCAACATCCTGCCTGGCCTCTTGAGCACACCTTGGACTTTTACTTCCAGAACCACAAGGGAATAAACAGTGCTGTCTGTGATAAATAGTTAACATAGAAAACGAACACACCTTCTTGTAGTAGTTTCTTTCTGTGCTCATGTAAATGCTTTGGAATACTGTTAGGGTAAACTGAGGCAGTGTGGAACAGGGCCATGGGAATAAAGCAAAGATTTGCAAAGGTAAAGCAAAAGAATTTATTTTGCTCAAGAGAGAGCATGACTGACACTGAGAGATAGTGTGGGCAGGGGGGTTGAAGAACGAGAGCTTTTAAAGTTTTAATCAAGGAGACAGCGTAAAGAAAACTCTCCAGTAGCTATGTTCCTGAGTATTGATATCACCGATCCTGTGTCCTTGGTGTTGTCAGGGCAACCAGCCCTGTGACTCCAAGGCCTTCATCCTCTGGTGGACTGATGGGCAGTCACCAAAGTCTGATTATGATTAAGTCAGCTTGGTGCTATATGGCTGGTAAACAAAGACCTACAAAAGACATACTCGAGAGATGCAAAACAACGATTAATAACTATCTCCAGAAAGCTGGTTCTGTCCTTGGGAATGGGACAGACAGCTAGCAAAGTATGACAAAGTTTAAGCAATGTTAAAATAGCTGTTCTCTAGCTAAGTCACTCTGTTTGACTTTACCCCTTCAAATACTATAACAATGTCACACTCTACGTCAGCTTTTACGCTCTTGGGTGGTTTTAGAACGCTCTCACTGGTGTCAGATGGTGCTGAGTTAGCACTTTCCAATTGGTGACACTTTGCACGTAATCTCATTTCACCATCACATCAGTGCTGTGGCGGGGTCACTAAGATTCCAAATCAGAGTAACTGGTTATTAATAATATCAATAACAAGAACCAAAGTCGGGCTCAGTGGCTCAGCCTGTAATCCCACGCCTTGGAAGGCTGAGGTGAGTGGATTGCCTGAGCCCGCGGGTTTGAGACCTGCCTGGACAACTTGGCGAGACCTCATCCCTACACTAAATTAAAAAAAAAATTAGTTGGGTGTGGTAGCGCGCACCTGTAGTTCCAGCTTCTCGGAAGGCTGAGGTGGAAGGATCGCCGGAGCCCAGCAGGTTGAGGCCGCGGTGGCCGGGAGCGGCCACTGCACTCCAGTCTGGGCAACAGAGTGAGACTCCAACTCAAAAAAAAAAAAAAAAGAACGAATACAGGACTGCACATTCACTGTGCCCACACTCAGATAAACTCTATCTCATTAAACCTCACAACGACCTAAGCCTAGATTCTGACATTAACCTTACTTGACCAAGAGGGAAACTGAGTCTCAGAGCTACTCAGGGCGCTTGTCCAGGCTGCTTGGTGGTGATGGCAGGGTTGGCGCTGGACTGAGAGGACTGCTGGTCCCAGGCTTCTCGCCTGTGTCTGCCAAGCTCTAGGCATCTCTGGAAACTGGCCTTCCAACTCCTTCCTTATGCCCAACTCTCATTCTGGCTCACAAATCCTTTCTTTCTCTGTCTCACTGCCTGCTCTGGAAAGGGCCAAGGTGGGGGCAGAAGGATAGGACTTCAGAATGTGCAATGTTGCTCACTGGGGCAGAGGTGTTGCTACAATCAGGCTGAGAGCAGCAGGCAGTCCTGCTGGTCCCTGTGAAGGGAGACATTTCCCCACCAAGGCAGCTCAGCCTTGTAGGTAGGAACAGGCAGTCTCAGCATGCACATCTTTATGAGGTTACGTAAGTTCCCACTGGTATAGAAACATGTGTCTCTGAAGTGCTATCAATGATTTATTCACAGAATATGAAAGTCAGCACAGGAACTGGCTAGAGCTCCAGCAACTTCCAGCGCTGGCAACCTCCAGCATTGGCTCGAGCATGAGGGTGAGGCCAGAGGTCCCTTCATGCTCTCAAGGACCCAGACATTGTCACTAGCAGTGATGTGGAGAAATAATAGACATTTAGCCACCCTGGGTTAGATGGTTATTTGCCTGCTTCCCATTAACTCTCTTCTCAGTTCTGTTGTTCAATCTTAGAACATGTCACCTTCCTCACAGATGTGGAGGTAGATTATGTATATACAGTGTATTGGATAGTTCAAAATGGTCCCTCTTATCCTTGGTCATAGCTAGTAGTTGGTCCTTAGAAGGAGAAATGGCTGCCATAGGGGTGAGTCATTCCCTCAGTGCCACATGCCCTGTGTGAGTGTTAAGAGACAAATTCCCAGCACCCAATGAAGAGTTAGGTCTGGACATCCTTACTCTTGAACCTCTCATGGCCATCCAGACAGGGCCTCTCACTGACTCTCTCAGATCACAGGGGGTTCTGTGTCACCAGAATCACTTGAACGCCTGATGTCCTGGGGAAGCAAGACCCTACAGCCACACAGATACAATTGGCATGAAGAGAGTTGGCCAAGAAACCCAGAGAGATCACAGTGAAGAGTGGCCCCTCTCTGTTGGTCACATCCTGTTGGGATTTGTGAGCCCCAGTGACCCTTGTTTAAGTGGGTAAACAAACAAAAAATACAACAGCCCTCTTGCAACAATCGACGTCAGAATTCCCCAGGCTCGCCTGCCTGTCCAGCATGACTGACAAAGAAGCAGCCTTTGATGATGCAGAGGAAGAACGTGTGACCAATGAGGAGTACAAAATATGGAAAAACACCTCTTCTCTTTATGATTTGGTGATGACCCATACTTGGAGTGGCCCAGCCCAACTGCACAGGGGCTTCCAGATGTAACCAGACAAGAAGGCAAAGATTTCAGAATTCATCAACCTGTCCTGTTGACACACAAATCGGATAAACAAAACCATGTTGTGATAGCCAGTGTTCCACTCCCTAATGACGATGCTTAAGTTGATGCATCATACTACAACTGTGAGAAAGGAGAATTTGGAGGTTTTGGTCAGTTAGTAGAAAAATTGAAATAGAAGTCACTGGGCACAATGGTTCATGTCTGTAATCCCAAAACTTTGGGAGGCTGAGGCAACAGGATTGCCTGAGCCTAGGGGTTCAAGACCAGCCTGGGCAACTTGGCAAGACCTCATCTCTATAAAAAATAAAATAAATTATCCAAGCACGGTGGCACATGCCTGTAGTTTCATCTACTTGGAAGGCTGAGACAGAAGGATCACCTGAGCTCAGCAGGTCAAGGCTGCGGTTGCCGTGAGCATGCCCCTGCACTCCAGCCTGGGCGACAGAGTGAGAGAAAAAAAAAAAAAACAAAGAAAACATTTCACATCCACCAGGATGGCTACAATAAAAAAGTTAGGTAACAATAAGTATGATGAGAATGTGAAGACAATGGAATCCGCATACAACGCTGATGGGAATGTAAGATGATATGGTCATTTTCTTTACGCTTTGTTTTTTTGTTTGTTTGTTTTTGAATTGAAATCTCACTCTGTCACCCAGACTGGAGTGCAGTGGCACGCTCACAGCCACTGCAGCCTTGACCTGCTGGGCTCAGGTGATCCTTCAGCCTCAGCCTTCCAAGTAGCTGGAACTATAGGCATGGGCCACGACACCTGGCTAATTTTTTGATTTATTGTAGAGATGAGGTCTTGCCAAGTTGCCCAGGCTGGTCTTGAACCCATGGGCTCAGGCAATCCTCTTACCTCGGCCTCCCAAAGTGTTGGGATTATAGGCGTGAGACATCGCACCCAGACTTTTTTTTTAATTTTATTTTAGAATTGTAGGGCACTTAAGTAAATTGCATGCAGGGAGATTTGGGCTTCTAGCAAGTCCTCTCTTCTCTGGTATTGGATATGGTACCCAATGGCCCTTGTATTCTCCTTCCGTCCCTTAGCAATGCCCAGCACTTGTTGTCCCCATCTTCGTGCCCATATGCCCAATCTTTATCCACACCACTTTCAATGAGCATCTGGGCTGGTTCCACGTTCTGGCTATTGTGAATAGTGCTGCAGAAAACATATGCATGCAGATGTCTTTTTGTTAGAGTGATTTTTTTTTTCCTCTGGGTATATTCCCACAAGTGGAATTGCTAGGTTGAATGTTAGCTCAATTTTTAGTTATTTGAGAAATTGCCACACTGCTTTCCCCAAAGGCTGAATAGCTTACATTTCTGCCAACAATAGAGAAGCATTTCCTTTTCTCTGAAGCCTCACCAATACCTGTTGTTTTTTGACTTTTTAATAATAGCCATCCCAGCCGGGCTCGGTGGCTCAGCCTGTAATCCCTCGCCTTTGGGAGGCTGAGGTGAGTGGATTGCCAGAGCCCAAGGCTTCGATACCCACCTGGGCAACTTGGTGAGACCTCATCTCCACAATAAATCAAAAATTAGCCGGGCGTGGTGGCGCGCGTCTGTAGTTCCAGCTACTTGGAAGGCTGAGGCGGAAGGATCGCCGGAGCCCAGCAGGTCGAGGCTGCGGTGGCCGGGAGCGGCCACTGCACTCTAGTCTGGACGACAGAGTGAGACTCCAACTTTAAAAAATAATAATAATAATAGCCATCCTGATGGGTGTGAGGTGGTATCTCACTGTAGTTGTGATTTGTGTTTCTCTGATGATTAGTGAAGCTGAGCATTTTCTCATGTGTTTGTTCACTGCTTATATGTCTTCCTTTAAGAACTGTCTGCTAAGCTGGGCTCGGTGGCTCAGCCTGTAATCCTGCACATTTGGGAGGCTGAGGTGAGTGGATTGCCTGGGCCCGCGGGTTCGAGACCCACCTGGGCAGCAAGACCTCATCTCTACAATAAATCAAAAAATTAGCCGGGCATGGTAGCGCATGCCTGTAATTCCGGCTACTTGGAAGGCTGAGGTGGAAGGATCGCCGGAGCCCAGCAGATCGAGGCTGAGGTGGCCGGGAGCAGCCACTGCACTCCAGTCTGGGCAACAGGGTGAGACTCCAACTCAAAAAAAAAAAAAAAGGACTGTCTGCTCATGTCCTGTACTCACTTTTTAATGAGGTTATTAGCTTTTTTATTTTTTTTTTTATGAGTTAGGGTCTCACTCTGTTGCCCAGGCTGGAGTGTAGTGGCACACTCACGATCACTGCAGCCTCTACCTACTGGGCTCAAGCGATCCTTCTGCCTCAGTCTCCCAAGTAGCTAGAACTTCAGTCGCACACCACCATGCCCAGCTAATTTTTGGATTCATTGTAGAGATGAGATCTCACCAAGTTGCTCAGGCTGGTCTGAAACCCCCGGGCTCAGGCAATCCTCTCGCCTCCGCCTTCCAAAGTGCATGCATTACAAGCATGAGCCACTGCGCCTGGCAGCTGCAGTCACTTTC
This sequence comes from Cephalopachus bancanus, assembly GCA_027257055.1. Taxonomy (NCBI): domain Eukaryota; kingdom Metazoa; phylum Chordata; class Mammalia; order Primates; family Tarsiidae; genus Cephalopachus; species Cephalopachus bancanus. Next base: position 86,138 of record JAPVLO010000184.1, on the reverse strand, counting down.
GAAAGCAGTCTGTCAGTTCCTCAAATGATTATACATAAGGTTACCATATGACCCAGCAATTCTACTTAAAGGTATATGTCCAAAAGAAATGACAATATGCCGGGTGCAGTGGCACAAGCCTATAATCCCAGCAATTTAAGAGACAGAGGCGAGAGGATTGCCTAAACTCAGGGGTTCGAGACCAGCCTGAGCAATATGGCGAGATCTCGTCTCTACAATAAATCAAAAAATTAGCTGGGCATGGTGACACATGCCTGTGGTTTCAGCTACTTGGAAGGCTAAGGCGGAAGGATCACCTGAGCCCAGCAGGTCAAGTCTGCAGTGGCTGTGAGCATGTCACTGCACTCCAGCCTGGGTGACAGAGTGAAATTCTGACTCAAGAAAAAAAAAAAAATGACAACATATGTGTCTACACCAAAACTCATACACTAATGCTCATCGCAGCATGACTCATAGCCAAAAACTGGAAATAATCTAAATGTCCATCAGTGGATGAATAGATACAGAAAGCATGGAATATACATGCAATAGAATATTATTCAGGCATAGAAAGAATGAAGTACTGGTACATGCTACAATATCAATGAACCTTGAAAACATTACACTACTTGAAAGAAGTCAGTCACAAAACATCACATACAATTTGATGACTCTATTAATATTAAAGTGCCAAACAGGGAGATCCGTAGACACAGAAAGTAGATTAATGGTTTAGAGATGGGAAGGTGATGGGTTAGAAAGGTGATAGCTAAAGACCCAAGGGTTTCTTTCTGATATGATGAAAATGTTGTAAAATTTGACTGTGGAGCCGGGCTCGGTGGCTCAGCCTATAATCCTGTGCCTTTGGGAGACTGAGGTGAGTGGATTGCCTGAGCCCGCGGGTTCGAGATCCGCCTGGGCAGGTGAGACCTCATCTCTACAATAAATCAAAAATTAGCCTGGTGTGGTAGCGCGCCCTGTAATTCCGGCTACTCGGAAGGCTGAGGCGGAAGGATCGCCGGAGCCCAGCAGGTCGAGGATGCGGTGGCCGGGAGCAGCCACTGTACTCCAGTCTGGGCGACAGAGTGAGACTCCAACTCAAAAAAAAAAAAAAAAAAAATTGACTGTGGTCAGCCAGGCGTGGTAGCTCATCCTGTAATCCCAACAATTTGGAAAGCCAAGATGGGAGGATCGCTTGAGGCCAGGAGTTCAAGACCAGCCTGTGAAACATAGCAAGAACCTCGTCTCTACAAATAATTTTAAAAATTAGGCCCAGCACAGTAGCTCGGTCCTGTAATCTTAGCACTTTGAGAGGCCGAGGCAGGATGACCGCATTAGCCCAGGACTTCAAGACCAGCTTAGGTAACATAGTGAGACTTCACCTCTACAAAAAAAAATTTTTAAACTAGCTTGGCATGGCAGCACATGCCTGTGGTCCCAGCTACTTGGGAGGCTGAGGTGGAAGGATCACCTGAGCCCAGGAGGCTGAGGCTTCAGTGAGCCGTGATCATGCCACTGCACTCTAGCCTGGGTGACAGAATGAGACCCTCATTCCAAAAAAAAAATTAGCCGGGCATGGTGGCATGTGCCTGTAATACTAGCTACTTAAGAGGCTGAGGTAGGAGCATTGCTTTAGCCCAGGAGTTTGAGGTTACAGTGACTATGACCTCATCTCTACAATAAATCAAAAAATTAGCCAGGCATGGTAGCGGACAACTGTGTTTCCAGCTACTTGGAAGGCTGAGGGAGGAGGATCACCTGAGCCCAGCAGGTCGAGGCTGCAGTGGCCGGGAGCATGTCACTGCACTCCAACCTGGGCAACAGAGTGAGACTCTGACTAAAAAAAAAAAAAAAATTAGCCGGGTGCAGTGGCTCAAGCCTGTACTCCCAGCACTTTGGGAGGCAGAGGTGAGAGGATTACCTGAGCTCAGGGTTCGAGACCAGTCTGAGCAACGTGGCGAGAATTTGTCTCTACAATAAATAAAAAAATTAGCTGGGCATGGTGGTTCCAGCTACTTCAAAAACTGAGGTAGAAGGATCACCTAAGCCCAGTATGTTGAGGCTGCGGTGGTCGTGAGCATGCAACTGAGCTCCAGCCTGGGAGACAGAGTGAGACTCCAACTCAAAAAAAAGAAAAAAAAATTGACTATGGTAATGGTTGTTCTTATCTGTGAAATTCTAAAAACTTTAACTTGTACACTTTCAATGAGTGAACTGTATGGTATGTGAATTATATCTTAAAAAGCTGTTAAAAAAAGAAAAAAACATATACACATACAACTAAAATGCATGACACCAGATTGGTTCGAAAGTAGTGAGTTATCTCCAATTGATTTTACGCAGTCAATTACAGATTGGACTCCTAGTTCTACTCTTTCCCCCTTTTATTACTGCACTTCATTAGTCATAATTAATTAATTAAATGCATGACAGCAGTAATGCAGAAAGTAGGAGTTAATGATGTGTAAATATAATATCTATATGTATATACCACAAACTCTGGTTCATTGCCACAAGGTCCCACCAGAAGACAACTGCTCATAATGACCTCTTTCCGGTGCAGGAGCCTGGGGCATCTGCAGCAAAGTCAGTGGAAAGCAGCATTCCACGCATGTGTAGCTGAGGTCCTCACAAAGAGTACAGACACTTAGCACATGAAACATTTTATACAACATGGAGGAACTCACACATGCTATCTATGCACTAAGGGTATTATTACACATCTATCTTCCTACACATAGAAATGCAGATTAGATTAGTAATCATTATGCATGAATACACAGAATGGTTAGATAAATATAGTGGCTACATAAATATTGAAAGACAAAAAAGTGTAAAGTGCTAAAATTAATTCTAAGTAGAGAAATGATATAGATATGCAAATATACACACATATGGATCTTTGTAAATTGGTGAAGTTATGTATTTGCATATGTAGTACTTAAATATAATGTTTAATTGGCCACTATATATAGAAATACTATAAAACACCATATGTGATGGCCTGCACCTGTAGTCACAGCCACTTAAGAGGCTGAGACAGGAGGACAGCCTGAGCCTAGGAGTTCAAGAGCAGCCTGGGAAACATTGTTAATATATACAATGATTCAATAAATATACACCCAGATACTTAATGGTTAGGTAATTTTACTTGTTTCTGGTTTTGAGTCAGGGTCTCACTCTGTAGTGTAGGCTGGAGTGCAGTAGCACAATCACAGCTCACTGTAACCTCAACCTCCTGGGCTAGGTGATCCCCTTGCCTCAGCCTCCAGAGTAGCCGCGACTACAGGCGTGCATTACTGCATCCAGGTAATAAAAAAAAAAAAATTGCTCAAGCAATCTTCTCACCTTGGCCTCCAAAGTGTTGGTATTACAGGTGTAAGGCGCTGAGCCCAGGCACAAATTTACCTGTTAAGGCACCCAGACACATGAAAACATGCTTTTTTCCACCAACAGTGGCAGTTGGCCCAAGCCTCAGTTAGTCCTGTCCAGTCCTGTGTAAAGGGTGGCAGTGGAGAAACCGAGGGCCTATGGAGGCAGGCACCCAGGAAGGCAGCACCAGCCAGTGATGAGAATGCATGGGGAATGTAAGAACGTGGTGGTTACAGTATTCAATATGCATTGAGCACTCTGTGTACCAGGCAGTCTCCTAAACTCTGTACAGGAATTACTCATGTTTTCCCACCTACCCTGAGGTAGATTATTCTGTAATCCCCAAGCTAGAAGAAGCTGGGACCCAACCAGTCCACCAGTAACTTGATAAACCTTTGAAATGTCAGAAGAATTAATGTGCTAAGCCTGATTTTTTAAAAACAACTTGTATAAATTTGCTGACAGCCTAAATCTATAACTCCTAACCTGGTAATGTCTACAAGAGCAACAGAGGATAGGAATAATTCTGAATTGTCCTCGACTGCCCCCTTCTGGCCAGAGGGGCCGGCTAGGCCCCCCTCCTGTGGATGAAAACCACCTTGGGATCCCCACACCCTCTCTTAGCGGGCTTGGAGGCCAGGCCCCAAAAAGGGCCTTGGATGGGTGACAAGGTGCCCTAACCACTTGTTTTGTGCCTGGTGAGACTGTAGCCAGAGTTGGGAGTTGCTGGGCCTAACCTGGAGGGGGTCATGAACGAGACATGTGGAGCCACAGAAACAAAAACAGGAAGGCATTAGGAGACACACAGGAAGGCTGGGTGCAATGACTCAAGCCTGTAATCCCAGCACTTTGGGAGGCTGAGGCAAGAAGATTGCCCGAGTTCAGGGGTTCAACTTGGTGAGACCTTGTCTCTACAGTAAATCAAAAAATAAGCTGGGCATGGTAGCACGCGCCTGTAGTTCCAATTACTTGGAAGGCTAATTCGGAAGGATTGCCTGAGCCCAGCAGGTTGAGGCTGCGGTGGCCGTGAGTGTGTCACTGCACTCCAGCCTGGGCAACAGAGTGAGACACCAACTCAAAAAAAAAAAAATTTCAAAGATGCTGAAAACCTGAGGGAAGATGAAAGGTGGAGGGAGGGAGGGAGAGAGAGAGTGGGAGAGTATGGGGTGGGGGTGGGGGAGACTTCCCTAGAGACCCAGATAGCTAGAGAGATACACGGATGGATTGAGAGACACAGGGTGGAAAAGGAGGCATCTTCTCTAAGCTGAGCCAAGCAAGGACACAGAGCCTCAAACAGGAAGAGCCTTCACTCTATTCTTCCTATGAACTTCCAGTCAGTCCTCTCACCCCATCTGAACCCAATTTCTTTTTTTTTGTTTTTTTGGTTTTTTTTAATCAATATTTTTTATTATGGTTTTGTGGAGTACAGTTAAGGGTTAGGTGTACAATTACGTTTCATTCAGGCACCCTGTTGATAAGAGGTGTTTCCCCTTCCCCAGACAGATATTTGCTACTGTTAATCCCATCCCCCTCCCCCTGAACCCAATTTCAGAAGGTCCTAAGAGTTCCGAATCCTCCTTCTCTCTGGAATTTGTTGGTGGGACTTGTGGGACTTTCCCCAGGATGGGATAGGATTCTGTCACTGCTGTGGCAATTCCAGCTTTCCAAATTCTCCAACCACGTCTCTTTACCCCTTCTTGTTCTACTGGTGAGTATGTTTGCCTTTTCTGCTTCATCATATGTATAGGTATACCACTTCAGTAGAACTTATCGAGGAGAAAACGAAATGATTGTAGTTTCCTCCCAAGCAGCTCTGTCCCACTGAGGCTAATAAAGAACTGGGAGCACCAGGCTTGGTGGCTCAGCCTGTAATCCCGCACTTTGGGAGGCTGAGGTGAGTGGATTGCCTGAGCCCGCGGGTTCAAAACCCGCCTGGGCAACTTGGTGAGACCTCATCTCTACAATAAATCAAAAAAATTAGCTGGGTGTGGTAGCGCACGCCTGTAGTTCCAGCCACCTGGAAGGCTGAGGCAGAAGGATCGCTGGAGCCCAGCAGGTCGAGGCTGTGGTGACCGGGAGCAGCCACTGCACTCCAGTCTGGGTGACAGAGTGAGACTTCAACTCAAAAAAAAAAAAACACCAAAAAACAGTGAGCTTGAAGGGGCCAGTGATCTTTCCCAGGCTTCGCTGAAGACCCCTGCCAGACTGATGAACAACATAACATGTTACAACTTATATGGACAGCCCTGTGCAGACTGTTCAGCACAAGACTTCCCGAGGAGAACCCTGACCGCCTCCTGAGCAAAAGTGCAGGCTCTCTGAGAAGGTTGGTAAGTTCATCACAAAGGGACTGGGGAAGGCAGGAGATGTGAACTCCTCTTCAATCGACCATTCAGAAGACATTCTCCCATATTCTTCCTTTTTTTTTTTTTTTTTTTTGAGTTGGAGTCTCACTCTGTCTCCCAGACCGGAATGCAGTGGCTGTTCCCGGCCACTGCAGCCTCGACCTGCTGGACTCCGGCGATCCTTCCGCCTCAGCCTTCCGAGTAGCCGGAATTACAGGCGCATGCTACCACGCCTGGCTGATTTTTTTTATTTATTGTAGAGATGAGGTCTCGCTGCCCAGGCAGGTCTCGAACCCTCAGGCTCAGGCAATCCACTCGCCTCAGCCTCCCAAAGGCGCGGGATTACAGGCTGAGCCACCGAGCCCGGCTCCTCTTTTTTTTTTAAAGTCAGAGTCTCACTGTCGACCAAGCTGGTGGGAAGTGGCACGCTCATGGCCACCGCAGCCTTGACTTGCCAGGCTCAGGCGATCCTTCCGCCTCAGTCTTCCAAGCAGCTAGAACTACAGACATATGCCACCACACCCGACTAGTTTTCTTGATTTATTGTAGAGATGAGGTCTCACCAAGTTGCCCAGGCTGGTCTTGAACCCGTAGGATCAGGCAATCCTCTCACCGGGGCCTCCCAAAGTGCTGGGATTATAGGCGTGAGCCACCGCTCCTGGCCACACACAAAGTTTTTTTTTAATTAGCCAGAAGCCAGGCATAATCCCAGCACTATGGGAGGCTGAGATTAGAGGATTGTCTGAGCCCATGGGTTCAAGACCAGCCTGGGCAACATGGTAAGACCGCATCTCCATAATAAATTAAAAACTTAGCTAGGTGTGGTGGCGTACAACTGTGGTTCCAGCTACTTGGAAGGCTGAGGCAGAAGGATCACCTGAGCCCAGCAAGTTGAGGCTGCAGTGGCCATGAGTGTGCCACTGCACCTCAGCCTGAGTGACAGAGTGAGACTCCTACTCGAAAAAAAAAAAATTGCCGGGCTCGGTGGCTCAGCCTGTAATCCCGCGCCTTTGGGAGGCTGAGCTGAGTGGATTGCCTGAGCCCACGAGTTCGAGACCCCCCTGGGCAGCGAGACCTCATCTCTACAATAAAAAAAAAAAAAAAAAATCAGCTGGGTGAGGTAGCACATGCCTGTAATTCCGGCTACTTGGAAGGCTGAGGCGGAAGGATCGCCGGAGCCCAGCAGGTCGAGGCTGCAGTGGCTGGGAGCAGCCACTGCACTCCAGTCTGAGCGACAGAGTGAGACTCCAACTCAAAAAAAAAAAAAAAAAACTAGTCTGGCCTGGTGGTATGCACTACTTGGGAAGATGAGGTGGAAGGGTCGCCTGATCCCAGAAGGTTGAGGCTGCGATTGAGCTGTCATCATGCCACTGTACTCCAGCTTGGGTGACTACGACTGCAAAATAAAAATAAAATGGGATATTAATAGCATGAATGCTACCAAACAGAGTTAAGACCAAGGACTTTGGAGTCAGAATGGCCTCACAGAGGTCACTCAGTCTTTCCAAACTTCAGTTTCTCATCTGTAAATGACAAATGAGCCGGTCGGTGGCTCAGCCTGTAATCCGCCTTTGGAGAGCTGAGTAGTGATTGCCTGACCGTGGTGAGACCCCCTGGGCAGCGAGACTCATCTCTACAATAATCAAAAAATCAGCTGGTGGGTGCGCATGCCGTAATTCCGGGTACTGGAAGTAGGGATCACCAGAGCCTAGGTCGAGGCTGCGTGGCTGGACAGCCACGCACTCCAGTTGGGTGACAGAGGAGATCCTCAAAAAAAAAAAAAATGAGCACAATGTACACCACATCTTGAGTTGCTGATTAAGCCTAATGAGACCCTGAAAGATTTGAGGCAGAAGATCGTGCCTTTTTCTTTTCTTTTCTTTTTTTTTTTTTGAGTCAGAGTCTCCCTCTGTCGCCCAGGCTGGAGTGCAGTGACACGCTCACCACCACCACAGCCTCAACCTGCTGGGCTCAGGTGATCCTTCCACCTTAGCCTTCCAAGTAGCTGGAACTATAGGCATGAGCCACCACGCCCGGCTAATTTTTTGATTTATTGTAGAGATGAGGTCTCACCAAGTTGCCCGGGCTGGTTCTCAAACCCATGAACTCGGGCAATCCTCTCACCTCGGCCTCTCAAAGTGCTGGGAAGATAGGTTTGAGCCACTTTGCCCAGCTGAGACTGTGGCTTTTCAATGTCCTCCTCAACCCTTTTGCCCATGACTTAGCCCCCCTACTTCTTCCTCTTTACTCTCCTTCATAGAATCGAGCCTGCTCAGACTGGGGCTGCTGTAATCGCCTGAAACAGTGTTCCATAAAGTCCATGCTGCCTAAATGATGGCCGCTAATCCTTGAAGCAATTCCTCTATTCCCACTTCAGAAACTGGCTGTACTACCCTGATAAAACACCTCCTTTATCTTCCCCAAATTAGCTGTCCCTTTGCTTCTTTAGAGCTTCCTCCTGCCTGGCATTCTAAAAGAGTCTAAATTATGACCATGGTTTTTCTCATACGTCTTAACTTGCAGCAAATGAATAGGCGGTCAGGCTCGGTGACTCAGCCTGTAATCTCGCGCTTTGGGAGGCTAAGGTAAGTGAATTTCCTGAGCCTGCGTGTTCAAGACCCGCCTGGGAAACTTGGCGAGATCACATCTCTACAATAAATTTTTAAAAAATTAGCTGGGCATGGTAGCGCGTGCCTGTAGTTACAGCTACTTGAGAGGCTGAGGCGGAAGGATCGCCAGAGTCCAGCAGGTCGAGGCTGTGGTGGCCGGGAGCGGCCACTGCACTCTAGTCTGGGCGACAGAGTGAGACTCCAACTCAAAAACAAAAACAAAAACAAAAAAGGAATAGGCAGCCCCCCAGTCCAACCTAACAGACCCATTGTACCAGTACAGTGGACACCTTCCCCAAACCCCACCATCACACTCTATTTCTTGAATTTTAGAGGTAACCCCGGTCTGAACTGTGCATTTATTTTTTAAATGGCATCGTTTTGGTACTTACATTTACAGTTTGACTACAGATATGTTATTGATTTTTTTTTTTTTTGAGTCAGAGTATCACTGATGCCCAGGCTGAAGTGCAATGGCATGCTTACAGCCACTGCAACCTCGACCTGCTGGACTCAGACGATCCTTCCATCTCAGCCTTCCAAGTAGCTGGAACCATGGGCATGCGCCATCACAACTGGCTAATTTTTAAAAACTTATTGTAGAGATGAGGTCTCGCCAAGTTGCCCAGGCTGGTCTTGAACCACTGGGCTCAGGCAATCCTCTCACCTCAGCCTCCCAGAGTGCTGGGATTACAAGCATGAGCCACCACCCAGTTGTTTTGGGGTGTTTTTCGTTTGCTTTTCCTATTTAAAAGGGTGTTTTGCTGGATGTGGTGACTCATGTCTGTAACTTCTTGTAGACATGAGGTCTTGACAAGTTGCCCATGGGCTCAGGCAATTCTCTCACCTCAGCCTCCCAAAGTGCTAGAAGTACAGGCATGAGCCATCGTGCCAGACTTTTTTTTTGTTTGTTTGAGTTGGAGTCTCACTCTGTCACTCAGGCTTCCAAGTAGTTCCAGCTACTTGGAAGACTGAGGTGGAAGGATCTCCTGAACCCAGCAAGTTGAGGCTGCAGTGGCCATGAGCATGCCACTGCACTCGAGCCTGAGCAACAGATTGAGACTTTGACTCAAAAAAAAAAAAAAAGCCAGGCTTGGTGGCTCAGCCTGTAATCCCAGCGCTTTGGGAGGCTGAGGTGAGTGGATTGCCTGAGCCGGCGGGTCCGAGACCTGCCTGGGCAACTTGGCGAGACCTCATCTCTACAATAAGTCAAAAACTCAGCCGGGCGTCGTAGCACACGCCTGTAGTTCCAGCTACTTGGAAGGCTGAGGTGGAAGCATTGCCGGAGCCCAGCAGGTCAAGGCTGCGGTGGCCGGGAGCGGCCACTGCACTCCAGTCTGGGTGACGGAGTGAGACTCCAACCAAAAAAAAAAAAAAAGCATTTCTAAAACAGTAACTCAAATTACTATTAAAAACAAAAACAGTGCCTGTTGGAAACATTCCTGCACTTTAAACTTCTGAAGCTTAAATTCTATGCCCAGCTCTGCTCATACCCTACCTCCTCAGTGTCCCTGGACCTTCTCCACTGCTTGATCCCTGATCCCCTAATGTCCTGATCCACTGCTTTCCAGAACCCCCTTAAACTTGATAGCCACCCTCCCCAATGTCCTGCCCCACTCACCTCTGATACCTCTCCCAAGCTGTGGCCACTCCTCATGCTCCAGGGCTTCCCTCACAGCTGTCCTTACCATACTCTGGTCTCCCCAGGCCTGATGAGCCCCGTTCCCTGGGGCCCCTCCACAGCCTCCCAACCCTACCCCCCATACACAAACACAAGGTGGTGCATGCCAAAGTCTTGGGGGTTTGGTGGTAGCAATGTGGTTCAGGAGCATTGTCAATTCAAAGATATTAAGACTGGGCACTTGGCCGAGCACAGTGGCACTTGCCTATAATCCCAGCACTTTGGGAGGCCAAGGTCAGAGAACTGCCTGAGCTCATGGGTTCAAGATCAGGTTGGACAACTTGGGGAGACCTCATCTCTACAATTAGCCGGCCATGACAGCACGTGCCTGTAGTTCCAGCTACTTGGAAGGCTGAGGCGGAAGGATCACCTGAACCCCGCAGGTCGAGGCTGTGGCCATGCCACTGCACTCCAGCCTGAGTGACACAGTGAGACTCCAACTTAAAAAAAAAAAAAGTTGCCAGGCTCAGTGGCTCAGCCTGTAATTCCGCGCCTTTGGGAGGCTGAGGTGAGTGGATTGCCTGAGCCCGCAGGTTCAAGACCCGCCTGGGCAACTTGGTGAGACCTCATCTCTACAATAAATCAAAAAAAATCAGCCGGGCGTGGTAGCGCATGCCTGTAATTCCAGCTACTTGGAAGGCTGAGGCGGAAGGATCGCCAGAGATCAGCAGGTTGAGCCTGTGGTGGCTGGGAGCAGCCACTGCACTCCAGTCTGGGCGACAGAGTGAGACTCCAACTCAAAAAAAAAAAAAAAAAAAAAGTCAGGCACAGTGACTCACGCCTATAATTCTAGCACTTTGGGAGACTGAGGTGAGAGGATTGCTTGAACCCACGGGTCCAAGACCAGGGTGGGCAACTTGTCAAGACCCCATGTCTACAGTAGGTCAAAAAATTAGCTAGGCATTTTATAATAACAATTTAGAATACTGGAGTCTTACTCTGTCACCCAGACTGGAATGCAGTGGCATGCTCACGGCCACCACAGCCTTGACCTACTGGGCTCAGGTGATCCTTCCACCTTAGTCTTCCAAGTAGCTGGAACTGCAGACATGCGCCATCATGCTCAGCTAATTTTTTGATTTATTGTAGCGATGAGGTCTTGCCAAGTTGCCCAGCTGGTCTTGAACCCCAAGCTCAGGCAATCCTCTCACCTCAGCCTCCCAAAGTCCTGGGATTAAAGGCGTGAACCACTGTGCCCAGCTTTTTTGTTTGTTTTTGAAACAGGGTCTTACTCTCTTACCCAGGCTGTAGTGCAGTGTGCAATCATAGCTCACTGCAGTCTCAACCTTCTGGGCTCAGTGATCCTCTTGCCTCTCCCGGTAGCTGGGACTGCAGGCGTACATCCCCACTAATTTATTTTTATTTTTTATAGAGACAGGGTTCTCACTATATTGCCCAGGCTGGTTTTGAACTCCTGGTTCAAGCAGGCCTCCCACCTCAGCCTCCCAAAGTACTGGGATTACCAGTATGAGTCACTGTGCCCAGCCTAATATCATTCTTTTATCATTATAAATAAATATAAACTTTCAGACAAACCTGTTGTATTCATAATTGTGTGTTATTTTCCTTTTTTTATTAGAAAGATGTGGGGTAAACCGGGCTCGGTGGCTCAGCCTGTAATCCCATGCCTTTGGGAGGCTGAGGTGAGTGGATTGCCTGAGCCTGCGGGTTCGAGACCCACCTGGGCAACTTGGCAAGACCTCATCTCTACAATAAATTAAAAAAAAAAATTAGCCGGGCGTGGTAGGGCACGCCTGTAGTTCCAGCTACTTGGAAGGCTGAGGCGGAAGGATCGCCGGAGCCCAGCAGGTCAAGGCTGTGGTGGCTGTGAGCATGCCACTGCACTCCAGTCTGGGTGACAGAGTGAGACTCCAACTCAAAAAATAAAAAGAAAAATAAAAAATAAAGATGTGGGGTACAATTCAGGGTTAGGTATATAAACGTTGATTATGCAGGTACCCTTGTTGATGAGGTATGCTCCTCCCTCCCCTGTAATTGTGTGTTATTTTCTCTAAGAAAAGTCTAAGATAACTCCCATGATGCAAACTTTAGCTCTCACTTCCAGATCCGCCCTCCTTCTGCCAGGCAGGTGCCTAGTTCTCTGAAGGACCCACCTGGAACATCCCTGCTGGGCACCAGGCACTCACAGCTTCAGCTTTCTGAGGCAATGCCAATTGTTTTCCAAGGCAGGTGTGCCAATTTAAAACTGGAACTGAGATCCATGCACCCCTACTATGCTCAAGACTAGAGCCTAGAAGGTCCTAATTTCCTAATTACCCCAGTCAGTGAAAAAGTAGAAAATAGCAAACTCTACCCATCCCTCAAGGCAAAACTGGTTCTCCAATTCCCCTGTGATACAGATAGCCTGGGACCCTCAATGTGGAAAATCCCAGTGTTGATTATTAGAAGTTAATATATTGATATTTTACTAGTTTATTAAGAACTTAGAGGCAGGTAATAGTTCTCAACAGTTTATACATCTAACTATAAGGCATTTAATTTTACATTATAGAAAGAAATCTAAAACTCAATTTTCAGCATGAGTGATTTCCCCCCCTTGTTTACTAAATTTTGAGTTCAATAGTTCTTTTTAGTTTGATAAACACTGCTTTGACGTATTTGTTATTCTCTTTTGTAGTCTGATTGGAGTAGAACATAACACTAGCTCCCTTTGTTTATTGGTAAAGCAGAATAATAAATGACTACAAAATGTTGCTGAGTTTTTTGATTAGCTAGTGTTCTAGAAACAACAAAAACTTTGTCAAACTCTGATTGCATTTGAATCCAGATTTCAGATGGCTGAAAATTAAATAAATTCTTAATTTATTTAACAGACAAGCTTCTAAAAATGACTGTCATTCATAGTCACATTCTACGCCAACAAACACAGAACTGACCTTTCTAAATCATAGTGCCTTTGGTCTCGAGTCACTGTTTTCAATCTTCAAACTTTAACATTCAACACTAGTAAAAAAAATATCCTTTTATTCTGTTTCTAACAAGTAAGTGGTTCTCCTTATCAGACACTTAATCTCATTATAACTAACTTATTTTTACAAAGATGTAGATAAAGGAGTTCAATGGAGAGACATTTCTTGGAATGAGAGCCACTATTTCAAGATAAGAAACCCTTTCCATAAATTATGCTCTAATCTAAAATCTGGGTATGTATCTGGCTCCCTTTAAATGGAGGAAATGGCAAAGGGAAATTTATGACTGTGACTTACAAACATTTAAAACCTGTTTCTCTCACTGGCCAACTCTGACCTCCCAATCTAAGAAAGCCATCTCTCTCTACCCCAGCTTTCTGCATCCAAGGCCTGCTTTATAAGTCTTCACTACACCCAGCAGTCAATACTTGAAATATTATTCCATCTACTTCTTTTTCCTAGTCCCTATGTATATTTTCTTTTTCATAGTCTCTACTGTGGTGTCAGCCCTTAGAGGCAGGAGCTTTGTGTGGCCTCTTTGAAGCCCACAGTGCCTGAGCAGCCCCAGAACTGCAGTGGGACTCAGAATATGTGCTGAATCAATAACTAAATACCAAGTGATTCTACTAGAATGAAAATATTTTGAAAGTTGTGTTAAATAAGAATTATAAGAGGCCATTGTTTTGGACTAAGCTCCTGCAGCAGGCCCCAATAGATTAGACTAAAAACCAAAAAGGATTCACATCTGACCTTCCAACAGGACGAGAGATAACAGCCAAATTTCCCAACAGGCCAGCTTCAATTGGTATGATAATGAGCTCCCCCTGCCTTTAATCCTTGCAACAAAAAGAGGAACCTGATGTTAACTAATCATTTTTTTTTATTTTTTATTTTTATGTTTCCTTGCTCCAGCCTTGCAAGGAAAATAATTTTTTTTTTTTTTGAGTCAAGGTTTTCCTCTGCTCACTGCAGCCTCCAATTCCTAGTCTGTCTCCTGAGCAGCTGAGAGTACAGGCGTGCACCATCACACACAGCCAATTTTTTTTTATTTCTATTTTTTGAGTTAGAGTCTCTCTGTCACCCAGGCTGGAGTGCAGTGGCAGAATCACGGCTACTGCAGCCTAGACATCCTAGGTTCAGACAATCCTTCCACCTCAGCTTTCCAAGTAGCTGGGACTACAAATACACACCACCATGCCGGACTAATTTTTTTAATTTATTTTAGAGGCAAGGTCATACCATGTTGCCCAGGCTGGTCCCAAACTCCTGAGCTCAAGTAATCCTCTCACCTCAGCCTTGCAAAGTGCTGGGATTACAGGGGTCAGCCACTGTGACTGACTAAAAGTCAAAATTATTTAAAAAGAGTTTTAAAAAATTAGAGACAGAGGCCGGGCACAGCGGCTCACGACTATAATCCCAGCACTTTGGGAGTTCAAGTTGAAAGGATTGCCTGAGCCCACGGGTTCAAAACCAACCTGGGCAATTTGGCGAGACCTCATCTCTACAATAAATCAAGAAAAATTAGCCGGGCATGATGGTAGATGCCTGTAGTTCCAACTAGGAAGGTTGAGGCAGAAGGATCATCTGAGCCCAGCAGATTGAAGCCGCAGTGGCCGTGAACGTGCCATTGCACTCTAGCCCCGGCAACAATGAGACTCCAACTCAAATAAATAAATAGAGTCAGGTACAATCATCAAAAAATTAACTGGGTATAGTGGTGCACACCTGTAGTTCCAGTTACTTGGAAGGCTGAGGCAGAAGGATTACCTGAGCTCAGCAGGTTGAGGCTGTGGTGGCCATGAGCATGCCACTGCACTCCAGCCAGGGAAACGGTGAGACTCCAACTCAAAAACAAAAAAAGAATTTTGTCTTTTGATAGATGTATAATCAAACTTAACATATTAAAGACAAGTATGATACCAGGCCCAGTGGCTCACACCTGTAATCACAACACTTTGGGAGGAGGAGGCGAGAGGACTGCCTAAGCTCAGGGATTCCAGATCAGCCTGAGCAACATGGCGAGACCTCATGTCTACAAGAAATAAAAATCAACCGGACATGGTGGAACACACCTGTGATTCCAACTACTTGGAAGACTGAGCCAAAAGGATCACCTGAGCCCAGCAAGTTGAGGCTGAGGTGAGCACGCCACTGCGCTCCAGCCATGGACAGGATGCCAACTTTCCAACAATTGCCACTCCAATGGAAATAAAATATGCACTTACTGACATAAAATATCTAACTATTATCACTGGCTGGGTTGAGCGGCTCAAGCCTCAAATCCAAAGCACTTTGGAGGCAGAAGTGAGAGAATTGCCTGAGCCCAGGGGCTCAAGACCATCCTGGGCAACTTGGCGAGATCTCGTCTCTACAATAAATCAAAAATTAGCAAGGTATGGTAGCACATACCTGTAGGTCCAGCAACTTGGAAGGCTGAGGTGGAAGGTACTGCCTGAGTACAGCAAGTCAAGGCTGCATGGCCATGAGTATGTCACTACACTCCAGCCAGGGTAAGAGTGACTCCAATTCAGAAATAAATAAGTAAATAAATAAACAGATACATAAATAAATATTGTCGTTGCATAAAAATCACATATACACACACCAAAGATATATTTTTTTTTTTTGAGAAAGCAGAATTTATTGAGAGGACAGAAAAGCTCCCATAGTGGGAGGGGACCTGAAGGGTTTGCCCAAGAAATGTATATTTTAAAATATGTAAAAATGTTGAGATCATGCTAAAAACCATTAAATTGCATCCTTTTTCTTTTTTTGAGTTGGAGTCTCACTCTGTCACCCAGGCTGGAGGGCAGTGGCACGCTCCGGGCCACCGCAGCCTCGACCTGCTGGGCTCAGGCAATCCTTCCGCCTCAGTCTTCCAAGTAGCTGGAACTACAGGCATGCGCCATGATGCCTGGCTAATTTTTTGATTTATTGTAGAGATGAGGTCTCACCAAGTTGGCCAGGCTGTTCTCGAACCCGTGGGCTCAGGCGATCCTCTTACCTTGGTCTCCCAAAACGCTGGGATTATAGGCGTGAGCCAACATGCCCAGCCTAAATTGTATACTTTAAATGGATGAATTGCATAAGTGAAGCAAATCTCAATAAAGTTATATTATCACATTAAAAATAAATCAAGAAGGCCTGGCGCAGTGGCTCACACCTATAATCCCAGCACTTTGGGAGGCTGAAGTGAGAGGATTGCCTGAACCCATGGATTTGAGACTAGCCTGGGCAACTTGGCAAGACCTCATGTCTACAATAAATAAAAAAATTTAGCTGGGCATGGTGGCATGTGCCTGTAGTTCCAGCTACTTGGAAGGCTGAGGCGGAAGGATGACCTGAGTCCAGCAGGTCGAGGCTGCAGTGGCCATGAGCATGCCACTGCCTTCCAGTCTGGGCGACAGAGTGTGACACCAACTCAAAAATAATTAATTAAAAATAATAATAATAACAAAGGACTAGTCTCTAGTTCCCTAAATAAATAAATAAATAAATAAATAAATAAAGGACCAGGTGTGGTAGGAACCAGGCAAGGTGGTGGCTAATGCCTGTAATTCCAACACTTTGGAAGGCTGAGACAAGAGGTTTCTTTGAGCCCAGGAGTTCAAGACCAGCCTGGGCAACATAGCAAGAACTTTCTCAAAAAATTAAGTAAATAAAAAATTAAAAATAAATCACACACACAGTTTTACAAAGAGTGGTTGTTAAAAGCCAGCTCTGGGGTTCCACTTTCATCTATGTGACTAAGGTACATCACTTAACTTCTCTGTACCTCATTTCCTCATTCTAAAATCGAGGTGATGAGTCCTTCCTCACAAGGTAATTGTAAAAATAACATAAATTAATACAGGTTAGAATGTTTGGGAACAGAAATGTTTCTGATTTCTTTGGATTTTGGAATATTTGCATATGCATAATGAGACAGATTAGGGATGAAACCCAATCTAAACACAATTTCCATGTTTTTCTTTTTCTTTTTTTTTTTTCTGAGTTGGGGTCTCACTATGTTGCCCAGACTGGAGTGCAGTGGCACGCTCCTGACCACCGCAGCCTGGACCTGCTGGGCTCCGGTGATCCTTCCGCCTCAGCCTTCCGAGTAGCCGGAACTAGAGGCCTGCGCTACCACGGCCGCCCGACTAATTTTTGATTTATTGTGGAGACGAGGTCTCGCTAAGTTGCCTGGGCTGGTCTCGATCCCGTGGGCTCAGGCAATCCACTCTCCTCAACCTCCCAAAGTGATAGGATTACTGGCTGAACCACTGAGCCCAGCCTTATGTATGTTTTATACACACCTTATACACATAGCCTAGACGCGATTTTTTTTTCCCCCAAGAGATAGGGTCACCCAGGCCGGAGTGCAATGGTATGATTATAGCTCCCTGCAGTACCAAACTCCTGGGCTCAAGTGATCCTCCTGCCTCAGTCTTCTGAGTAGCTGGGATTACAGGTGTTCATCATAGCACCCAGTGATCTTCATCACATGAGGTCAGGTATGGAATTTTCTACTTGTGGCATCATATTGGTGCTCAAAAAATTTTGGATTTTGGATTTCAAGTTTGGAATGCTCAACCTGTATATGAAGTGTTGGGGAGCCAGGCGTGGTGGTTCATGCCTATAATCCCAGCAGTTTGGGAGGTGGAGGCGAGAAGATTGTCTGAGCCCACAGGTTCAAGACCAACCCAGGCAATTTGGTGAGACCTCGTCTCCACAACAAATCAAAAATTAGCCGGGCAGGCATGGTGCACGCCTGTAGTTCCAGCTACTAATAACTAGGCTAAGGTGGAAAGATTGCCTGCGCCTACCAGTTCGAGGCTGTGGTGGCCATGAGCGTGCCACTGCATTCCATCCTGTGTGACAGAGTGAGACTCCAACTCAAAAGACTTTTGAAAGATCTTTCGGAACGTAAAGAATTCTAGGGTTCAAGACGGTACAGGACTGAGGGATAGTACCAGTGAAGGTGGTTCTAGCAGGGCCTTGACTGTCAAAGCTTGCACTGTACTTTGTGTGTCAGATGAAGAAAGGGATGAGTCACAGAGATGTTTAGAAAACAGAATGGACAGCTGAGCATGGTGGCTCACTATAATCCCAGCACTTTGGGAGGCTGAGGTGGGAGGACTGCCTGAGCCCACAGGTTCAGGACCAGTCTGAGCAACTTGGTGAGACCTCATCTCTACAATAAATCAAAATATTAGCCAGTCATGGTGGCACGTGGCTGTAGTTCCAGACTTAGAAGGCTGAGGCGGAAGGATTGCCTGAGCTCAGCAGGTCGAAGTTGCAGTGGCCTTGAGCATGCCTCTACACTCCAGCCTGGGTAAGAGACTCCAACTCAAAAAAAATACAAAAACAAAACAGAATGCACAAGAATTATTTAATGACTGGATACAGGAATTTGGAAACAGGTAAGATCTAGAATACTGTCCAGGCCTTTGGCTTTACCACTTGGATGGACGACAGAGAGTAAATGAAGTAAATAAATAAACCAAGCGTTTATTTCAGGAAATGTTGAGTTTCAGCAGCCTGTGAAACAGTCCATGTGGAGACAGGACACAGGCAGTGGGCAGAGTGGTCTAGAGCTGAGGAGAGAGGTCAGAGAAGCAAGTTTCAAGGATGAAGCAGCCAACTCTCAAATGCTGCTGAGTAGTTTTTTTTTTTAATTTTTATTTTAAAGATGGTTATAATTCAGAGTTAGTTATACAAATGGTCATTGTACAGGTAAAGTTTGTGAGTAGATTTCTTAATATTAATTATTAAGTATAATTTCTTTTCTTTTCTTTTTTTTTGAGTTGGAGTCTCACTCTGGTTGCCCAGGCTGGAGTGCAGTGATACGCTGTGGCACGCCACCTCGATCTGCTGGGCTCAGGTAATTCTTACACCTCAGCCTTCCAAGTAGCTGGAACTATAGGCATGCGCTACCATGCTCAGCTAACTTTTTGGTTTATTGTAGAGGCAAGGTCTTGCCAAGTTGCCCAAGCTGGTCTCAAACTCCTAAGCTCAGGCAGTCCTTTCACCTTGGCCTCCTAAAGTGCTGGGATTACAGGCGTGAGTCACTGTGCCCAGCTTATTAAGTATAATTTCTAATCATCCATTCGTAACTGTAGCTATCCATCTGTTATAGGCTAAAAAGAAGCCATTCTGGTTGTTAGAACAATCATTTAGAAAAGCCTTAGAAATTTGTAATTTTGGCAGTGTGCAGTGGCTCACACCTATAATCCCAGCACTTTGGGAGGCCGAGGTGAGAGGACTACCTGAGCCCACGGGTTTGAGACCAACATGGGCAACTTGGCCTGACCTCATCTCTACAATAAATCAAAAAATTAGCCGGGTGTGGTGGTGCGTGCCTGTAGTTCCAGCTATTTGGAAGGCTGAGGCAGAAGGATCGCCTGAGTCCAGCAGGTTGAGGCTACGGTGGCCGTGAGCGTGCCACTGCCCTCCAGCCTGGGTGACAGAGTGAGACTCTAGCTCAAAAAAAAGAAGAAAGAAAAAAGAAAAAATTTCATATTTTTTTGTAGCAGAGTTGGGCTAAAATGTAAAAGCCACTTGGATTCAAAAGTGTTCATTTTTCCTATCTCCCCTCTTCCCAACTTCTCCTCTCCTAGTTCAGACTTGCCCGACTATCCTTATCTAGTAACCATTGCTGGTATTGAAGAAATAGTCAGGTAATCCAGACCACTTAATGACTGGGAGTAGACCAAGGCTGACAGGAATGAGTCTGAAAGCTTGGAGTGGTCAGTGCCTACTTCCCCTCTGTCTGTGAATACAAGGACATCAGACTGTTATAGACCAGGGCTCTGTGAATAAAAAATTGTTACAATTATGTTTTAAAATAATTTAAAGTTATCATCTTAAATGTTACAATTTTTCCTTCCTTCCAAATATTGCAATTGTCTGCCCCATTCTCTAAAAAAAAAAAACACTGTAAAAGAACATATTGTAAATTCCAAAATGTTATCTAAAATGTCAACATGAGCCCGGTTTGGTGGCTCAGCCTGTAATCTTGCGCCTTTGGGAGGCTGAGGTGAGTGGATTGCCTGAGCCCGCGGGTTCGAAACCCGCCTGGGCAGCGAGACCTCATCTCTACAATAAATCAAAAAATCATCCGGGAGTGGTAGCGCGCGCCTGTAGTTGCAGCTACTTGGAAGGCTGAGGCGGAAGGATTGCCGGAGCCCAGCAGGTCGAGGCTGCAGTTGCCGGGAGCGGCCACTGCACTCCAGTTTGGGTGACAGAGTGAGACTCTAACTCAAAAAATAAATAAATAAATAAAATAAAATAATAAAATGTCAACATGACTAGGAGACTTTGTGTAACGTCAGTGATTACGTGTCAAAAGTTAATGTAAATATTGAGTCATAGCCGGGCTCGGTGGCTCAGCCTGTAATCCCGCGCCTTTGGGAGGCTGAGGTGAGTGGATTGCCTGAGCCCGCGGGTTCGAGACCTGCCTGGGAAGGCGAGACCTCATTTCTACAATAAAATAAAAAAAAAAATTAGACGGGCGTGAGGTAGCGCGCGCCTGTAATTCCGGCTACTCGGAAGGCTGAGGCGGAAGGATCGCCGGAGCCCAGCAGGTCGAGGCTGCGGTGGCCGGGAGCGGCCACTGCACTCCAGTCTGGGCGACAGAGTGAGACTCCAACTCAAAAAAAAAAAAAAAAAAAAAAAAAAATTGAGTCATGCTAAAACTGCACATAGGCTTCAAACTCGGGTTGGGCAAAGGCCTATGAATTTTGGGTATAAACACTAGAATGAATTTGTGTTGCGGGGAGCAGGCTCTTTTGGCAATGATGCGAACCTGTCTCCCTATTACCTGGTTATAGAAATTAAACACAGGCTGGAGGCGGTGGTTCGATCCTGTAATCCCAACACTTTGGGAGGCCGAGGCGAGAGGATTGTCTAAGGTCAGGGGTTCTAGACCAGCCTGGGCAACTTGGTGAGACCTCCTCTCTACAATAAATTCAAAAATAAGCCAGCCGTGGTAGCGCGCGCCTTGTAGTTCCAGCTACTTGGAAGGCTGAAGTGGAAGGATCGCCTGAGCCCAGCAGGTCGAGGCTGCGGTGACCGTGAGCGTGCCACTGCATTCCAACCTGGGCGTCAGACTGCGACTCAAAAACAAAAAAAAAAAAAGAAAAGAAAGAAAAGAAATGAAACCGGCTAGAAACTATCCCCCGGTCCGAGGCCCACTGCCGGCTTGGCGACCTCACTCCCCTCGGCCCGTCCCCATGGACGTCCTCCGTCCCGCTAGCTCTGAGCTCACCCCCTGTGCTGTCCCTTCACGTCAGTTATGCCTCATAGTCGCTAAGGTTCCGGTTACTGAAGACCGCCACCATTACGGCAGCAGCGCAGGCTCTCCAGTGGATAAATGAATGGACAAGAAGCCGACGGTGGTGCCCGTCTATAGTCCCAGTTACTCGGGAAGCTGAAGCGGGAGGTCCGCTTGAACTCAGAAGTTTGTAGGGAGATCTGTCTCAAACAAACAATAAAAAAGGACAAGGATTCACACAAGAAAATAATCAGAGACAGCCTGACAACAGGAGAAGGCCAGGACGCGAGAAGAACGTCTGCGCAACCGTGGTAAGGAGGTGGCTTGATCGGCACTTCCGGTGAACTGGAGCAGCCAATCCGCGCAAAGAAGAGCCGGACCACTGCCTGGGCCCCCGCCTCACAGGCGGCTTCACCCGCGGGCCCGCCTTAACGGCGTTCCTTGGTGCTGATTGGCTAGCAGCTGCCATGGTCCTGTTCGGATTGGATGTCTCGTGGTTCCGTGCGCAAGCAACGGGGCCCTCTTGGAAGGGGCCTCCAAGATGCAAGTGGGGTCGTTTCTAGAAGCTCAAGTGGGCCAAAGGGAGTCGGAGCGTCATTCTAGAGTCCCAAGGGACGTAGCTGCCACGGAGACCGCCCCCCCTTACGTCGTTTCCGTTCCCCCTAGTCCAGAGGGCTTAGACCCGACTACGCAAAGGATGCTCCTCTCCCGTCTCCGCCCAAAATGCAGGCATCAGCCTTAGGTCCGAACCCCGGGCCAGCAGCGCTTTATCCGGGAAAGATCGCAACTCGGTCTAACACTGCTCACCTCCTGCTCTCATACAGGCAGGGAGGTGGGAAGAGTGGTTGCTTCCCTCCCTAGGGCTGTCAGAGTGGGTGAGCCCTTGATCTGTGGACCTGAGCAGTAGTAGGGAGACCTGAGGAATCTGCCAAGAGACAAGAAGAGGAACTGAAGCACCCCTGGGGTCCCAGGTCAGAGACCAGTAGTCCTCGTCGGAGACAACAGAGAGAGGCCTCAGCAGGCAGAGGTCCCAGTCTTCCCTTCCTCTGGTTCTCCCAGGAACAGGATATTTCCCCTCATCTATCAGATCTCTCAAAATAGACAGTCTCAGCCTTCTGATGACCATACACAGGCAGCAAGGAGCAGAGTACATATTTGTGGAGTGAATGCCTCCCAGGCCAGGTTGTGAAGAAAGTTCATTAACCTCAAGATTCAGAAGCACAATTTACAGCACATATTTTGAAATCAAATCCAGGCGGTTAGTTACTTGTTGTATGCACTTGAGCAATCATCTTACCCTTTTTTCCCTGTTTGCTCATCCATAAAGTGGGAACCATGAGTGTGATTAAATGTTTGTGATGATTATATCTGATTATGCTGCATGTACTCAGCAGACGTGGTATGTGGTGAGTGCTCAGTTCACAGGAGCTGCTGTTGTAGTTGGGAATGGCCCTGACACAGACACATAGTAAGATCTGCAGCCTGGGAGAAAGAGGACCATTATTAGAGATACCCCAGAAGAAAACTTCCAGAGAAGAGAAAGGTCTAGCTCATGGTCACACTGTTGCCCTGGTGGAGCAGAGGTGGCACTCAGACCAACTTTTCATCTTCCTTAGCTGAGTTCTGCCGCCTCAGGCTACGGAGGAGAATAAGCCACAAAAACAGGAATTTGTAGGAAGGGGACCCTGTAAGTCCCAAGCACCACCTTTGCTTTGGAAGGTCTCTAGGAAGAACCTCAGATGGATTTCTCCAAAAGGCCCTAGCAAGTCAGGCGCAGCGGCTCACGCCTGTAATCTCAGCACTTTGGGAGGTAGAGGCAAGAGGATTGAGCTCAGGGCTTTGAGACCAGCCTGAGCTCCGTGGTGAGACCTCGTCTCTACAATAAATCAAAAAAATTTAGCCAGGCATATTGGTGCACACCTGTGGTTCCAGATACTTGGAACTGTATCTGGAACCACTGAGGTGGAAGGATTGTCTGAGCCCAGTAGGTCGAGGCTGGGGTGGTCGTGAGCGTGCCACTACACTCCAGCCTGGGTGACAGACTCCAACACACACACACACACATACACACACACAAGCCCTAGCAGTTTTGCCCCCACCCCACAACTTCTACCCTCTTCAGGGATCTACCACTCTTTTTTTTTTTTTTTTTTTGAGTCAGAGTCTCTCTCTGTTGCCCAGGCTGGAGTGCAGTGGCACGCTCACAGTTACTGCAACTTTGACCTGCTGGGCTCAGGCATTCCTTTCACCTCAGTTTTCCAAGCAGCTGGAACTACAGACATGTACCATCATGCCCAGCAATTTTTTTATTGGCTATTTGCCCAGGCTGGTCTGGACACCCTGGACTCAGGCAATCCTCTCGCCTCAGTCTCCCAAAGTGCTGGGATTACAGGCGTGAACCACTATACCTGGTAAGAGATTTTAAAAGAGCTATGAGGCCGGGCTCAGTGGCTCAGCCTGTAATCCCGCACCTTGGGAAGCTGAGGTGAGTGAATTGCCTGAGCCCGCGAGTTCGAAACCCGCTTAGGCAACTTGGTGAGATCTCATCTCTACAATAAATCAAAAAATTAGCTGGGTGTGGTAGCGCGCGCCTGTAGTTCCATCTGCTTGGAAGGCTGAGCCAGAAGGATCACCGGTGCCCAGCAGGTCGAGGCTGCGGTGACTGGGAGCAGCCACTGCACTCCAGTCTGGGTGACGGAGTGAGATGCCAACTC
Source organism: Cephalopachus bancanus (assembly GCA_027257055.1). Taxonomy (NCBI): domain Eukaryota; kingdom Metazoa; phylum Chordata; class Mammalia; order Primates; family Tarsiidae; genus Cephalopachus; species Cephalopachus bancanus. The sequence continues at coordinate 62,254 of JAPVLO010000184.1, read as the reverse complement.
AAAAAAAAAAAAAAGAGCTATGAGACCAAGACAGAAAGAGAGATGGGAAACACACACTGCTGCAGGTGACGCCATCCCCAGAGAGACCACTATGGCAAGGCTTTCGGCTCAGGGCATCAAGTTCTTTTATTTTTATTTTTTTGAGTTGGAGTCTCACTCTGTCACCCAGGCTGGAGTGCAGTGGCCGCTCCCAGCCACCGCAGCCTCGACCTGCTGGGTTCCGGCGATCCTTCCGCCTCAGCCTTCCGAGTAGCTGGAACTATAGGCACGCGCTACCATGCCCGGCTAATTTTTTGATTTATTGTAGAGATGAGGTCTCACCAAGTTGCCCAGATGGGTCTTGAACCCATGGGCTCAGACAATTCACTCACCTCGGTCTTCCAAGGCGTGGGATTACAGGCTGAGCCACTGAGCCCAGCTACCTCCTGCATTTATGGAGAACAGCTGAGACACACACACACACACACACACACACACACACACACACACACACACACACAGAGAGAACTAAAGAGAGAGAGTGGGAGGCAGAGACCAGGAAACTCATGGTCTAGAGAGCCAAGATCCACCCTCCAAGAAGACTGCAGTGCCCAAAGAGGCCACACTATAAAAAGCACAGGGAGGTGGCTGCTATAGGCAGTGAAGGTGTCACCATCATATTTCCACGTAGCAGTCCTGATCTCATCATCCACGCCATGTGTGACATGAGCAAGTCACTGACCTTTCTCTTCCTCAGTTTTCTCATCATTAAAGTGGGGATTGTGAAAATAAATAAAATTTGAAGATATCAGGACTCCCCAAACACTTTAAGAGAGATGTGACTATGACCTGAGTCACATAACATGTTTCATAGTTGTACTTCTTAAATTATAACTTAACTGTCTTCCTCATTGTTCTATAAATGACTTAAAAAAAAGATCAGAAACCAGACTTCCCCCTTCCAGTCACTAATCTTTGTTATAAATTAACTGCTTCCATTATTATCCTCAGACCAGATGGCTCCCTAACAGGGACCCCACAATAATTACATCTCCAGTGTGAAATGTTAAATAGTGTCCACTTTGGCAGCACACATACTAAAATTAGAACAATACCAAGAAGATAAGCATGGCCCATGCACAAGCGTGACACACAAATTCGTGGTATTTCATATTTTTAAAACTAAATTTAAAAATAAAATGTTAAATATACCTTTCCTAATAAATGACCAGCTTGACTAATCAGATTATTATAATATACATTAAACCTTACATTAAACCGGGCTTGGTGGCTCAGCCTGTAATCCTGCGCCTTTGGGAGGCTGAGGTGAGTGGATTACCTGAGCCCGCGGGTTCGAGACCCGCCTGGGCAACTTGGTAAGACCTCATCTCTACAATACATCAAAAAATTAGCCGGGCGTGGTAGCGTGCACCTGTAGTTCCAGCTACTTGGAAGGCTGAGCCGGAAGGATCGCCAAAGCCCAGCAGGTCGAGGCTGCGGTGGCTGGGAGCGTGCCACTGCACTCCAGCCTGGGTGACAGAGTGAGACTCCAACTCAAAAAAACCACAAAAAACAAAAAACAAAACAAAACAAAACAAAAACCTTACATTAAAAATATTAGCCTTTCCGGTGGTGACGACCTACCCATGAGAACATGCCTTCACAAAGGCTTTCCTTCATTCCTCTCCAGAGGAGGAGAAGAGGAAAAACAAGAAGAAGCACCTGGTACAGAGCCCCAACTCCTACTTCATAGACACGAAATGCCCAGGATGTTATAAAATCACCACTGTCTTCATTCATGCACAAACAGAAGTTTTGTGTGTTGACTGCTCCACTGTCTTCTGTCAGCCGACAGGAGGAAAAGCAAGGCTCACAGAAGGATGTTTCTTAGGAGGAAGCAGTACTAAAAGCACCTCAATCAAGATGAATGGGAAACCATCCTAAAAAACATATTTTGGATATTAAAAAAATTAAAATTCAGCCACTGCCTTGCTAGACTCTGGTGTGGCCTTGTGCTCTTTAAGCTACGGCTGTTACCATGCTTCCTGGCTTTGGCCTCCTCCCCCATCTTGGGAAGGTGAATCTTCTTTTTCTCTCTCTCTAATTTACTTTTAAATAAACTATGTTTTCTAATCTAAAAAAAATTAAAATTCAATTAAACATCCCTAAACTTTGCCTATATAAGCAATCCTAAACTTCTACATTTTAAAACACTGAATTCCACAAATATTCATATGCACTGAACTCCATTGTTTAAAATCTGTATTTCAGCTGGGCTCGATGGCTCAGCCTGTAATCCCATGCCTTTGGGAGGCTGAGGTTAGTGGATTGCCTGAGCCCGTGGGTTCGAGACACGCCTGGGCAACTTGGTGAGACCTCATCTCTACAATAAATTAAAAAATTAGCCGGGCGTAGTAGCGCACGCCTGTAATTCCAGCTACTTGGAAGGCTGAGGTGGAAGGATCGCCAGTGCCCAGCAGGTCGAGGCTGCAGTGGCCACTCCCGGCCACTGCACTCCAGTCTGGGTGACAGAGTGAGACTCCAACTCAAAATAAATAAATAAATAAATAAATAAAATCTATATTTCATGCTGGGCATGGTGGCTCACGCCTGTAATCCCAGCACTTTGGGAGGCGGAGATGAGAGGATTGCCTGAGTCCAGGGGTTCGAGACCAGCCTGGGCAACTTAGCAAGACCTTGTCTGTACAATAAATTTTTTTTTTAATTAGCCAGGCATGGTGGTGCCTGACTGTACTTCCAGTTACTTGGAAGGCTGAAACAGAAGGATTGCCTGGGTTCAGCAGGTTGAGGCTGTGGTGGCCGTGAGCATGCCACTGCACTTCAGCCTAGGTGACATAATGAGACTCCAACTCAAAAATAAATTAAAAATAAATTAGCTGAGCGTGGTGGCACTAATCTGTAATTCCAGCTACTTGGAAGGCTGAAGTGGAAGGTTTACCTGAGCCCAGCAGGTCAAGGCTGCTGTGGCTGTGAGCTTGCCACTGCACTCCAGTCTGGACAACAGAATAAGACTCCTACTCAAAAAAAAAAAAAAAATTGTCTGGGAGATATTTTCAAGTCAGTACACAAAGTTGTCTCAGTCTTTGTAGAGATCTCACGTTTAGGTAGAAGGAAGCTGAGTTCCACTCTCTGGCCTCCCACTTCTTCCTCTAGGCACTTTAAAGGACAAGGCCCTGCTCTTTGTTTCCTACAAGCTGGCCTTGCCTGCCCAAGAAGGACTTTGCCAGGCCCTGTCCTGTTGGGGGCCTCCTAGGGAGAGAGAGAACTCCACATCTCTAGGAGAGAGATGCTTTCTACCCGGCCCAAATATCCCTCAGCCACCAGCTCTCTGTTCCCAACTCCACCCACCCCAGTGCTGTGTCCCAGCCCCAGTCCTCTCATTACTGGTGATCCCCACCCCCGCCTATCCCCGAAGATAAGAGGTTGTCATGTTAGGCCTCCAGCTTGCTTGATTCTGCGTTCAGGGTCTAATAAATCTGGAGAAACCACACAGAGGGTGGGTCTGTGAATTCCCCTCCTCTTCATTGCTCCCACAGAGAGTGCCAGCCTCTCTGAGGCTTTCCACTGGGGGCTAGCTGTAGGCAGAGTGCTCCCCCTTCGAGTCTCTTTAGTCTTATCAAGCTCTTTTTTTCTTTTTTTTGAGTTGTAGTCTCACTCTGTTGCCCAGGCTGCAGGGCAGTGGCAAGCTCATGGCCACTGCAGCCTCGACATGCTGGGCTCAGCGATCTTCCACCCTAGTCATCCAAGTAGCTGGAACTACAGGCGTGCGCCACCACGCCCGGCTACTTTTTTTATTTTGTTGTAGAGACAAGGTCTCGCCATGTTGCCCAATCTGGTCTGGAACCCATAGCCTCAGGCAGTCCTCTTGCCTCGGCCTCCCAAAGGCTGGGATTACAAGCATGAGCCACCATGCCGGGCTATCAAGCTCTATTCTTTTTTTTTGTAGGAGTCTCACTCTGTCACCCAGGCTGCAGGGCAGTGGCATGGTCGTGGTCACCACAGCCTCAACCTGCTGGGCTCAAAGTGTCCTTCTGCCTCAGCCTCCCAAGTAGCTGAAACTGCAGGCACATGCGCCCAGCTAATTTTTTTTAAAACTTATTGTAGAGATGAGGTCTCTCCAAGTTGCCCAAGCTTGTCTGAAATCCCTGAGCTCAGGCAATCCTCTTGCCTCCACCTCACAAAGTGCTGGGATTACAGGTATAAGCCACCATGCATGGCTATCAAGCTCTATTCTACCAAAAAAGATCCATCTGCCTACACCGTTCATTGCCCTCCCTGGCCCACCCAGGGCAGAGACCTCCCCAATCCCTTGTCAGCCATCCTCATTTACCTTCTGAACAAGAACCAGTGTCCCTCATTTGGAAAAGAAGAATTAGGGAGAGAGAACAGCAGAATAGAGAGGTCTGGGGTCTTTTAATAGGGTGAGTTTGGCCCAGCAACAAGGCAGGTCAGGAGTTCACAGAAGGAGGTGGTCCACTCCTCAGCCTGGGGTGGCTATCCACCTCCTGGCCCCCTTCCCCTGCTGTAAGTCTCCCTGGAGTAAGTAGGTATTAGGACCTAGTCAGAGTGTGAGCAATCCTAAGAGGTGCCCTTCAGCCCCCAGCGCTCCCCCTCCATGAACACTCAGTCCCAGTAAAAGCAATGAGACCACTGAGCACACAGAGCCTCAAGACCAGTCCCTGACTCCTTGGCTCCTCCAGTCCCCAGGACACCCCACATAGATGTCCTGGAAGCCCCACTGCTGGCTTGAGGGCCCAGAAACACCCCACCCAGCACACCTCTGGGCCCCTCTTTAAGAGTCTGTGTGAAGCCAGGCTTGGTGGCTCAGCCTGTAATCCCGCGCCTTTGGGAGGCTGAGGTGAGTGGATTGCCTGAGCCCGCGGGTTTGAGATCCGCCTGGGCAGCGAGACCTCATCTCTACAATAAATAAAAAAATCAGCCGGGCGTGGTAGCGCGCGCCTGTAGTTCCAGCTACTCGGAAGGCTGAGGCGGAAGGATCGCCGGAGCCCAGCAGGTGGAGGCTGCGGTGGCTGGGAGCGGCCACTGCACTCCAGTCTGGGCGACCGAGTGAGACTCCAACTCAAAAAAAAATAAAAATAAAAAAGAATCCGCGTGAGCTAAAGAAACCGAAAGTCCATTTCCTCTTCCAGAGAGGGTCCGAGGCCTGGCCCACCCCTCTCCCACTGCTCTGGGTGTGGCAGGCCAGCTTCTCCTTAAGAGCAAGTAGGGAGGGGCAGTGGCTGGAGTCTCAAGGAGTCTGACCAGTTCCCTCCAGCCTGCTGGTATGTAGCCCTGGGCGGGGCTACTGGGTTTAAAGAACCGGAACCCACCTTCCTGGGCTGTTTATAGCTCTGTAGCCTCCTCACACCAACTCTCTGCAACCCCAGCTCAGGTGAGGTCTCACTCTCAAGTCACCTCACTCAGGTGAGCAGGCATCCACTTTAGGGCTACCACATTATGGGAGGAGAGGGTGTCCCGGGAGACCAGTTTGAGAAGGGTGCTGGGTGCCCAAGGATTCTGAATAACAAGGAGCCTCTTTGGGGTTTTGAGGACAGAGATCTGGCTATAGCAACTTCCTGGGGATTGGAGGCTTCCTGCTTTGTGTCCACTGTCATGTGGACTGTGGGTTGGGGGCTAAATGAAACAAGAGTTGGCCTTTGGCTAAAAGGACCAGAGTTGAGACTTTCATTATTTAGGAACTTCAGAATGGTGGAGATAGCGAAAGACCAATGAAGACCAGGTTTCAGAGACTGCTCCTAGCCTGAGACTCCCACATGCAGAAGCAGAGCTTTAGCAGTTCTTCCTTCCTGCAGCAATAGGACTATGTGTTTATTTTATTTTATTATTATTATTTTGAGTTGGAGTCTCACTCTGTCAACTAGGCTGGAGTGCAGTGGCATGCTCGTGGCCACTGCAGCCTCGACCTACTGGGCTCAGGTGATCCTTCCACCTCAGCCTTCCAAGTAGCTGGAACTACAGCCATGTGCCACCACACCCAGCTAATTTATTTTATTTTATTTTACTGTAGTGACGCGGTCTCGCCATATTGTACAGGCTGGTCTCAAAACCCTGCGCTCAGGCAATCCATCCACATCAGCCTCCCAAAGTGCTGGGATTCCAGGCATGAGCCACTGTGCCCAGCTGAATGTATAACAGGTTTTTGGGCTGGGCATGGTGGCTCACGCCTGTAATCCCAGCACTTTAGGAGGTAAAGGCTAGAGGATTGCCTGAGTCCGGGGGTTTGAGACCAGCCTGGACAACTTGGCAAGACCTCATCTCTGCAATAAATCAAAAAATTAGCCAGGCGTGGTGGCACATGCCTGTGGTTCCAGCTTGGAAGACTGAGGCAGAAGGAACACCTGAGCCCAGCGAGTCGAGGCTGTAGTGGCTGTGAGCATGCCACTGCACTCTAGCCCAGATGACAGAGTGCACTCCTACTCAAAAAAAAAAAAAGTAAATAAAATAACAGGTTTTTTAGTAACTACTGTATGCTAGGCATAATTCTTAGGCTTGACAAATAGAGTGTTATTTAATGCCATCGCTATGTCTTTGTGAGGTTGCTACTGTTGCAATTATCCTCTTTTTACAGGACACTGAAGGTTGAGCAACCTGCTGAGTCACACAACTGGTAAGTGGCTGAGAGGAACTGAGCCTAGCTAGCTAGCCCTGGATCTGATCTCATCAGGAGGCCAGAGCTGGGTGCAGCAGCTGATAACAATGACTTCAGTACTGAACGCTGGATAGTACTATGCCAGCCTGCAGTTAACGATATGCAGAAATCTGGGAGGGGGCTTGATCTCAAGGACTTGGTCACTCCAGGGATAAGTAAATGGGGTTGTAGGTAACTCCCATCTGAGGGAGAAAGGAGCAATGTCCCACGACCAGAAGTTTCCAGACAATGGCAGTTTATACTCAGAGTGGATTCTGGGACTGCTGGAAATAGGGTCCCTGGCCAGAGCTGAGCAAGGAAGGTGCTAACTGCTGCGGTCCCCCTACCCTAGGGCTGCCTCTTCTGCACCCTTGGCCTTTAGGAGGCTATCTGGGAATTCAGCCTGAGGGTTCTGGGCTCTGGAGCACCCCCCAGACCTGTGGAAACAGTAGCCTTTTGTGCGGGGTTCCTGAGTTCCATTTTTTAAGTTTTTCCTATGAAATGGAGACAATAGTATTTTCCTCGTGGCAGGATGTTTGAGGAGGGTGATGTAAAAATTTTAACCAAGACTTCTATGGTACTCACTAAGTGCAAGTACTGTTCTGATTACCTAACTAGTATTAAACTCAGTATACATAGCTCCTCCAGGCAGTCACCATTATCATCTCTAGATAGCAAACAAAAAGTTATCACTTTCCCAAGATTGCCCCATAAGCAAGTACATCCTTGGGGTTTGAGCCCTTACTCTCATAATGGGCCTCTACCCCACCTGCCCCCTCTTGCTGATAGAGTGAGCCCCAACTCCAGCCTCAGGGCCTCTCCTTCTGCAGCCCCGTCCTGCAGCCCTTCCCCTCAAGCTGTGACATGGAGAGAGTAACCTCAGCCCTTCTCCTACTGGCAGGTGAGTCCTCTCAGCCTCTCGGGACCCTCTCCACTCACCATACCCTCCAAGACTGTGAATGCCAGAGAGCATCTCCCAAGGAGAACCTGTTGTCCAATAAATGTGTTTTTATTTATTTTTTATTTTATTTATTTATTTATTTATTTTTTGAGTTGGAGTCTCACTCTGTCGCCCAGACTGGAGTGTAGTGGCCGCTCCTGGCCACCGCAGCCTCGACCCGCTGGGCTCCGGTGATCCTTCCGCCTCAGCCTTCCGAGTAGCTGGAATTACAGGCATGCGCTACCATGCCCAGCTGATTTTTTTTTTTTTTTTTTTTGGTTTATTGTAGAGGTGAGGTCTCGCCAAGTTGGCCAGGTGGGTCTCGAACCCACGGGCTCAGGCAATCCACTCACCTCAGCCTCCCAAAGGTGCGGGATTACAGGCTGAGCCACCAAGCCCGGCTGTGTTTTTATTTAAATTGTCAATTTAGGCCGGGTTTGGTGGCTCAACCTGTAATCCCAGCACTTTGGGAGGCCGAGATGAGTGGATTGCCTGAGCCCGCGGGTTTGAGACCCACCTGACCAACTTGGCGAGACCTCATCTCTACAATAAATCAAAAAATTAGCCGGGTGTGGCCAGCTACTTGGAAGGCTCAAGTGGAAGGATCGCTGGAGCCCAGCAGGTTGAGGCTGCGGTGGCCGGGAGCGGCCACTGCACTCCAGTCTGGGCGACAGAGTGAGACTCCAACACACACACACAAAAAAATTGTCAATCTAGAGAAAAACATTAAGGCAATGACAGTACAGGAGGAATGTGAATATTGCAAAAATTGTCCTAGTGGTTCTTGAGTGATTGAACTGTGAAAAACATTAAACTCTTGTGGCATAAAGAGAAAAGTACTCCATGTTTCTTCAGGGACAGAGAAGTTACCAGGCTCTGGCAGGAAGCTTCTCAGGAAGGGGTAAATACATACAACCAGATCATCCCAGTCAGGGGCAAGAAAGAGTGGTAGGAATCCTAAGAAAGATGCAGGGCTCAGGTGGAGGGACAGTGCCAAATGCCTGGTGGGGGATCCTGGGGCTGTTTTGTACTGGGGAGGGTGTGAAGAAGGTAACCAGTGGCCGCAGGGTCTTCTCTCCAACCCTCCAACCTCTCTGAGCTGAAGTTCCTGCCAGATAACTCACTTGGACACCAGCATCATGAATTGACACCCACTTCCTCTGCCTTTTCCCACCCAGGCCTTCCCACCTTGGATGCCAATGACTCATTTGGTGAGTAAAGTCCCAAATGACCTGCCCACTCTGCCCCAGTATCCCCTCTGACACCCACATCTTGTCTCCTGATTCTGGTCTTAGGTTTTTTTTTCCTTTAATCTTTCTAGCTGATAAAGACAATCCCTTCTACTATGGTAAGAGTGGATATCCCCACCCTACACTTGTCTATCTTGGACCTTGGACCTTTTTGCCAGACAAGTTGGTGAGGGGTGATGTGGAGCCCAGGGAAGATATAGTGGGATGGGGGATTAAACCTGGTTTCTGTGAGAGCTTTCCAGCAAGGGAAAGAGTGCCCATAGGATGTTTAGGAATACTTATGAAGAAGGGCTGGTGGCCTGGGCTATTGGGCCCCCAGGTACCTGACTCCTACTCGTCTCCTTTTTTTTTTTTTTGAGTCAGAGTCTCACTCTGTCACCCAGGCTGGAGTGCAGTGGCATGCAAGTGGCCACTGTAGCCTCCACCTGCTGGGCTCAGGCAATCCTTCCACCTCAGCCTTCCAAGTAACTGGAACCATAGGCACGTACCACCATGCCTGGCTAATTTTTCTTGATTTATTGTAGAGATAAGGTCTTGCCATGTTGCCCAGGCTGGTCTTGAACCCATGGGCTCAGGCTATCCTCTCACTTCAGCCTCCCAAAGTACTGAGATTATAGGCATCCTACACTCCTGCCTTCCACTCACCCTCACCCTCACATTCCTTAGTATTTCCAGGCAATTCTCTTCTTTTCTAGGTCCCTCACCTCCCCCGGGAACACCAGAAAAGCTCTCCTTGATCATCCTTCAGAGCCTCTTCTGGCTGGAGGCAGTGACTCACGCCTATAATCCCAGCACTTTGGGAGGCTGAGGCAAGAGGATTGCCTGAGCCCAGGGGTTCCAGACCAGCTTGGGCAACTTGGCAAGACCTTGTCTCTACAATAAAACAGAAAATTAGCTGGGCTTGGTGGCATATGCCTGTAGTTCTAGCTAATTGGAAGGCTGAGGCGGAAGGATCATCTGAGCACAGCAGGCCGAGGCTGAGGTGGCTGTAAGCATGCCATCATTTCAGCCTGGACTCTTACTCAAAAAAAAAAAATTCCCTTCTTTCTCTGTACTCTTCTATTTCTTTTTCTCTTCATAACACTTGCCCCCACCAGATGTTATACGATGCATCTATTTGCTGACTTGTCTCTCTTGCTGCCTGAAATGTAAGTGCCAAGCAGGCACTCATTCATGTAGGCAACAAGCGGCTGGCAACAGCGGCTATCATACGCAGGTGCTCAGAAATATCTTTTGAACAAATGAGTGAGGTGGTACCAGGCTGGTGTGAGCTCATTCTCTTTACCCACCTCTCCCCCTACCCCAGACTGGGAAGGCCTGCAGCTGAGTGGCATGATTGTTGGAGGGCTCCTGTGCATCGCTGGAATAGCTGTGGCCCTGAGTAAGTGGCAGGGTTAGCAGGGCCAGGAGGGAAGAGGGAGTACTTTGACCGGGCACTGACCCCTCTCTTCCTCTCACAGGTGGCAAATGCAAATGCAAGGGCAATCAGAAGCACAGGTAAGACAGGGGCCCTATTGTGTACACCTCCTGCTGAGCAGACCCACCTTGATGGGGGAATGGAGGGTTGGAGGGGGTGAAGTACTATGACTTGGTGAGTAAGGACAGCTTCCTGGCTGCTCACTAGGCTCACAGTGGGATATATTATTCACAGATGGGCAATCCCAAAGGGCCCCAAATCAGGAAGTGCTCTGACCCTTGGTCTTGTATGAAGTGATTGTGGAAGAACAGCAAGGATGGGTGTCCCCAATTAGAGGGGGCATCAGAAGTCTGAGGGTGGGGAGAAGATCCTCAATGTTTATCTGATACTAATCTGATGCTTTCTCTAGCCCCTTACCTGAGAAAGCCATCCCACTCATCACTCCAGGTGAGACAGGCTTCTTTGGGGTAGAAGGAAGAGTCTGTGGAGGGACTATGTCTTTGACAATTTGTCCCCCACTCTCCATAGACTCTGCCAGTACCTGCTGAGCACAGAACCAGCTTCCAGAGATGTCCCAAAGTCTGACACTGGCCTCCCACCTCACTGCTCCCTTCCATGGAGGCCTTACTCTCCAGGATGTACTTTTTCTCTAAGAGCAGCTGTTAGGTGTTTTTCTGATCAGGAAATTGTCCAAAACTTATCTGTAAATTAAATTGATCTCACCGCTCCCTCCCATGATGTGTGACCCTCTGTGGGTCTGGTGTGGGGAGCAAGAGGGGTATCCCATGGATTGCTGATACTCCCTGTAGCCTTGTGTGTGGAGGCCCATGCCTAGCAATCCCCATACTTGGAGAACCTCCTGATCATTGATCTCCTGCCTGCTTCACCAGTCTCCCATGGCTCCCACTCCAGCAAGCCTTACAGAGATCTGTGCACCCTGGTGAGATACCACACTGCTACATCTAAAGGCCTTACATTCCTATCCCTTGCCTAGAGTTCGTAGATGTCCTAATGGCCCGGATACCCATGACATTGTGTAACCCAGAGTGACCCCAGTGGCTCAGCCCCCAATGGGACCTCAATTCACTCAGTGAATACTCCTCTATGGTAAAAAATATAGCAATTTCCCCAATGACCAATCCCAGTAGAACCCTATGTAACCTTCAGATCTTCCCATGAGTACCTCCTTCCCCCAGGTAATATCCTGTGAAACCCCACTACGAGTTACATCTCAAGAAGTCCTGCACAGTACATTTGAGAACCAAAAGCTATCTATGCAAATCTGAATTCTTTGGTATGCCCAAATTCCACACACCTGGAAGGACTCACTGGCAATGCCCCTGCACTGCACAGGTGGGGGCGGGGAAGTGCCTGTCCGACAGTCGTGCCCCTTCAAGTCCCAGAGTGGGAGAAGCCGAGTCCACTGGTAGCCCTGCTGCTACCCTGGGCAAAGGCTAAAGCACAGCAGAGTCCCTGCCAGGCAGTGACTCCGATCTGAGGCCAGGGTCTGGGCTGATGGGGCAGCTAGCTCTCAATCCTGGTGTTGCATCAAGAAGCTGACACTAGCCGGGCTTGGTGGCTCAGCCTGTAATCCCGCGCCTTTGGGAGGCTGAGGTGAGTGGATTGCCTGAGCCCGCGGGTTCAAGACCCACCTGGGCAGCGAGACCTCATCTCTACAATAAATCAAAAAATCAGCCGGCCGTGGTAGCGCATGCCTGTAATTCCGACTACTTGGAAGGCTTAGGCGGAAGGATCGCCGGAGCCCAGCAGGTCGGGGCTGTGGTGGCCAGGAGCGGCCACTGCACTCCAGTCTGGGCGACAGAGTGAGACTCCAACTGAAAAAAAAAAAAAAAAGAAGCTGACTCTAAGGGTGTCCGGCTACAAACCCTCCACACCTCCGGGGGGGGGGCATATCCTCTGAGAAGTACAATGTGTCCTAGACTTGGGGTCACCTGACTTGTGGGCTGGGATCAGATCCATGCAGGATCCCTGAGGGGTAAAAATTTGCTCAGAGCCTTTGAGCATAACATGTAGGGGGCTGAGGAAAGGGCTCCAAGCTGGAGCCAAGTGGGACTCAGGACAGCTGGCGGAGAGTGTAGCCATTACCCTTGAAGAGCCTGGGGGCTGGTCACAAAAGGCCTGACAGGTCCCATAGTTGCCAGGCGTCGTGTGCATGGGTGGCCCTGGGTGGGGTGGCCGGGCCAGAGGCAGCTGTGCTGAGTCCTCACATATGGGCGGTGGGAGGAGCCAGCCATTGACACCACTCTGGCCTCGCTGTTACTCGTAGAAGTAAGTCAGCATGACGAATGCAGGTGGTACAATAGCAGAGGGGGCAAGTGTGGGTCCTGAGGGACAGCCCACCCAGGGATGCAGAGGTAGGGGCAGGAGGTCACCGCGCAGAGCCGGCAGAGGGTGGCTCCGAACATGCCTCCCTGTCCCCGGGAGTGGGGGGCAGAGCCCGCTCTTCGTTGTGAATGATTGGCGGACCCAAGAGTGACCAGTCTCGAAGGGGACAGGGAGCGGTGTGTGCTGAGTCCGAGGAATCTGGGGCACCATCATCGCAGCGTCGGAAGCACAGCTGTTTGAAATCCCAGCAATCCCCGCCCTTGTGTGGCGTACTTAAGTCACCGACAACAGGGGCAGCCTCAATTCACAACTCTGACACTCAGTTGAGAGTCGGGGGGGGGGCGGGGATATTCGGACACAACATTCCACACCCATTTTCACCTGTTGTGTGTTCTGGGTACACGTTGTGGTGGAGACCTGCTGCATACAGTCCTGCTCTGCTTTCAGGCTGCCACACAATGCTTTCAAATTTCTCCGGAACAGGCCGGCACGGTGTTTCACGCCTGTAATCCCAGCACTTAAGAGGCCAGGTGGAGCCGGGCTCGGTGGCTCAGCCTGTAATCCCGCGCTTTGGGAGGCTGAGGTGAGTGGATTGCCTGAGTCCACGGGTTCGAGACCTGCCTGGGCAAGTTGGCGAGACCTCATCTCTACAATAAATTTTTTTTTTGGAGCTGGAGTTGGAGTCTCACTCTGTCGCCCAGACTGGAGAGCAGTGGCCGCTCCCGGCCACCGCAGCCTCGACCTGCTGGGCTCCGGCGATCCTTCCGCCTCAGCCTTCTGAGTAGCCAGAATTACAGGCGCGCGCTACCACGCCCGGCTGATTTTTTGATTTATTGTAGAGATGAGGTCTCGCTGCCCAGGCGGGTCTCGAACCCGCGGGCTCAGGCAATCCACTCACCTCAGCCTCCCAAAGGCGCGGGATTACAGGCTGAGCCACCGAGCCCGGCTTAAACTATATTTTATAATCTAAAAAAGAAAATCTTATTTTATTCTGATTGCAAGCATCTTTTTTGCTTATTTCACAAAATTTGAACATTACAGAGACATCTCATTCAGAAGGTAACCCAATTTCTGGGGGCGAGGGGGTTGGTTTTTTTGAGTTGGAGTCTCATTCTGATGCCCAGACTGCAGTACAGTGGTACACTCACGGCTACCGCAGCCTTGACCTGCTGGATTCAGGCGATCATTTTACCTCAGCCTTCCAAGTAGCTGGAACTACAAGCATGCGCCTCCATGCCCAGTGAAATTTTTTATTTATTTTAGAGACGAGGTCTTGCCAAGTTGCCCAGGCTGGTCTTAAACCTGTGGGCTCAGGCAATCCTCTCGTGTCTGCCTCCCAAAGTTCTGGGATTACAGTTGTGAGCCTCACACCCAGCTAGAAGGTAACCCAGTTATATCCAAGAGTCTTACTCTGTCACCCAGGCTGGAGTGCAGTGGCACGCACCCAGTCACCGTAGCCTTGACCTGTTGGGCTGGTGGCGCATGCTTGTAGTTCCAGCGGTTTAGAAGGCTGAAGTGGAAGGATCACCTGAACCCAGCAGGTCAACACTGCAGTGGCAGTGAGTGGGCCACTGCACCCCAGCCTGGGTGCCAGAGTGAGATTCTGACTCAAAAAAAAAAAAAGAAGTGAAGGCTGACAGTTAACACAAAGGTGGGCAGCCAAGCTGTCTTGAGGATCATGAGTTGAGGGCCTATGCCAGGCTCTGTGGAAGCATTACTTGATTACTTGACTCCCAACCCAGCCATCAGAGGAATGTTCTTTTTTTTTTTTTTTTTTGAGTTGGAGTCTCACTCGGTCGCCCAGACTGGAGTGCAGTGGCCACTCCCGGACACCGCAGCCTCGACCTGCTGGGCTCCAGTGATCCTTCCGCCTCAGTCTTCCGAGTAGCCGGAATTACAGGCATGTGCTACCACGCCTGGCTGATTTTTTGATTTATTGTAGAGATGAGGTCTCGCTGCCCAGGCGGGTCTCGAACCCGTGGGCTCAGGCAATCCACTCACCTCAGCCTCCCAAAGGCGCGGGATTACAGGCTGAGCCACCAAGCCCGGCTTCTTTTTTTTTTTTTTTTGAGTTGGAGTCTCACTCTGTCACCCAGTGGCACGCTCATGGCCACCGCAGCCTCGACCTGCTGGCCTCAGCCTTCCAAGTAGCTGGAACTACAGGCGTAGGCCACCACGCCTGGCTAATTTTTTGATTTATTGTAGAAACAAGGTCTCGCCAAGTTGCCCAGGCTGGTCTGGAACCCCTGGGCTCATGCAATCCTCTCGCCTCAGCCTCCCAAAGTGCTGGGATTACAGACTTGAGCCACTGTACCTGGCAGAATGTTCTTAAGGTAAGGTCAAATCAACTCTGCTGAAAATGTGCCAAAGGTGGCAGGACACAGAGGCTCACCCATACAATCCCAGCACTTTGGAAGGCTGAGGCAAGAGGATTGCCTGAGCCCAGGGGTTCCAGACCAACCTGAGCAACTCGGTGAGACCTTGTTTCTACAATAAATTTTTAAAAATTAGCCAGGCATGGTGATGCATGCCTGTGGTTCCAGTTACTTGGAAAGCTGAGGCAGAAAGATTACCTGAACCCAGCAGGTCAAGGCTGTGGTGCTGTGAGTGTGCCACTGCACTCCAGTATGGGCGACAAAGTGAGATTTAACTCAAAAAAAAAAAAAGTGTGCCAAAAGTATTGCTATTTATTTTATAGAAACATCCCCTTAACAACAACTTATCTGATTGTCAGGGCTCCAAATTCATCCCTCTGTGCTCTCCCACATTCACCAAGCCTCCCTGTGCTGAATTACTGCAAGCTGCAAGTCTTGGAGCAATGCATGTCAGTCCTTTTACTGCTTATTCCTCAACACCCAGCCTTCCTGAGTCACCAACTTGCTTCCTTTAGGCCTCTCAGGAGGCTTCTCTGTACCCCAAAAATGCACCACCAATACTAGTCCTTCCTTCTAACCACCTTTGGTTGCTGCTTTTTCTTGTGCACAGGCCTAATTATTTACTATTTATATTTCACTTATTATTTTTACCTATTAAAAACATTTTTTAGGCCGGGCATGGTGGCTCACGCCAATAATCCCAGAACTTTGGGAGGCTGAGGTAAGAGGATTGCCTGAGCCATGGGTTCGAAACCTGTCTGGGCAACTTGGCCAGACCTCATCTCTAAATCAAAAAATTAGCTGGGTGGGGTAGCACGCACCTGTAGTTCTGGCTACTTGGAAGGCTAAGACAGAAGGATCACCTGAACCCTGCAGGTCAACACTGGGGTGGCCGTGAGTGTGCCACTGTACTCCAGCTTGGGCGACAGAGTGAGACTCCAACACAAAAAATAAATAAATTAATTATCTAGGCGTGATAGCATGTGACTGTAGTTTCAGCTACTTTAAGCTGAGGCGGAAGGATCACATGATTCCAGCAGGTCCTGGCTGCGGTGGCTGTAAGCATGCCACTGCACTCCAACCTGGGCGACAGAGTGAGACTCTTACTTTAAAAAAAAATTAAAAAATAAAAACAATTTTTGCAGGCTAGGAGCGGTGGCTCACGCCTATAATTCCAGCACTTTGGGAGGCTGAGGTGAGAGGATTGCCTGAGCCCACAGGTTTGAGACCAGCCTGGGCAACTTAGTGAGCCTTTATCTCTACAATAAATCAAAAAATTAGCTGGGCATGGTGACACACGCCTATAGACCCAGCTACTAAGAAGGCTAAGGTGGAAGGATCGCCTGAGTCCAGCAGGTCGAGGCTGCGGTGGCCGTAAACGTGCCACTGCACTCCAGCCTAGCTGACAGAGTGAGACTCTGACTCAAAAAGTAAAAATAAAAACATTTTTTGCATAAGTTATATGCAAATATTTTCCTTATTTGTACATTCAAATTGGCGTCTGCTGAATTCTCTCTGAATTCCAGATTTGCAGCTCAGATTGCCATTTTGTTTTCCATTGAGTACATATTGGCCATTTTGAATCTCTCCTAATCCCAGGGCAATTAAAAAAATCTGGTTGCATTCCCTCTCCTAATTCCCTCAAAGGTGATAATAGCACATGGGTCTGGTAGCTAGCCTATGCTTGCAATTTATGTATGCACTATCTGGTACTTGATCAAAAATATCCAAGCCTGAAAGACAAACTTAGACCACAGAAAGAAGATGCAGATGTTGAGATGATTATATCAAGAATTTAAAATAACTGTGATTTATATATTCAAGGAATGAGATGATGTATACAGATTTTCGGGGGGGGGACTATGTGTTGTGGTTTAAACTGTGTCCTCCAAAAAGATATGTTCAGCCAGGTTCGGTGGCTCAGCCTGTAATCCCGCGCCTTGGGAGGCTGAGGTGAGTGGATTGCCTGAGCCCGCGGGTTCGAGACCCGCCTGGGCAACTTGGCGAGACCTCATCTCTACAATAAATCAAAAAATCAGCGGGGCGTGGTAGCGCACGCCTGTAATTCCAGCTACTTGGAAAGCTGAGGCGGAAGGATCACCGGAGCCCAGCAGGTCGAGGCTGCGGTGGCCGGGAGCGGCCACTGCACTCCAGTCTGGGCGACAGAGTGAGACTCCAACTCAAAAAAAAAAAAAAAAAAAAAAGATATGTTCAAGTTCTTGCCCCGCCCCGTATCTGTGAATGTGATCTTATCAAGAAATAGGATTTTTGCAGATATAATCACTTTAAGATGTGGTCACATTGGATTAGGGTGGTTTCTCATTCAATGATTTTTTTTTTTTTGAGTTGGAGTCTCACTCTGTAGCCCAGACTGGAGTGCAGTGGCAATCTCACAGCCACCACAACCTCGACCTGCTGGGCTTAGGTGATCCTTCCGCCTCAGCCTCCCATATAGCTGGAACTACAGACACACGTCACCACCGCTGCTAATTTTTGTGATTTATTGTAGAGACGAGGTCTCACCAAGTTGTCCAGACTAGTCTCGAATACCCTGGGCTCAGGCAGTCCTCTCGCCTCAGCCTCCCAAAGTGCTGGGATTACAAGCTGAGCCACCGCACCTGGCCAAATGATTGTTATAAGAAGGGGAAAAAATGGATAAAGAGAAGACCCTGTGATAACAGAGGCAGAGCTTGGAATGATGATGCCACAAGCCTCGGATCACCTAGGAAAGCTGGCAACCATCAAAGTTAGGAAATGGCAAGAATTCTCCAGAGACTTCAGAGGGACCATGGCTCTACTGACCCTGTGATTTTGACTTATTTCCTTTGTAACTGAGAAAAATAATTTCTGGTTGTTTTTTTTGAGTTGGAGTCTCACTCTGTCGCCCAGACTGGAGTGCAGTGGCCGCTCCCGGCCACGGCAGCAACGACCTGCTGGGCTCCGGCGATCCTTCCGCCTCAGCCTTCCAAGTAGTCGGAATTACAGGCATGCGCTACTACGCCCGGCTGATTTTTTTATTTATTGTAGAGATGAGGTCTCGCTGCCCAGGCGGATCTCGAACCCGTGGGCTCAGGCAATCCACTCACCTCAGCCTCCCAAAGGTGCGGGATTACAGGCTGAGCCACCAAGCCTGGCAAAAATTTCTGTTTTAAAGCCACTTAGCTTGTGATACTTTGTTACAGTAGCCCTAGGATACTGGTGTACTATATAAAATAATTTAATGGAAATTTTAGAACTAGAAGGTGTTTTTGTTTTTAGTAGGAGTCTCATTTTGTCACCCAGCTGGAGAGAAGTGGCAGTCTCGACCTGCTGGGACCAGGTGATCCTTCCAACTCAGCCTTCCAAGTAGCTGGAATCACCTGCATGTTCCACCATGCCTGGCTAATTTTTTGATTTATTGTAGAGATGAGGTCTCGCCAAGTTGCCCAGGCTGGTCTCGAACCCACGGGCTCAGGCAATCCACTCACCTCAGCCTCCCCAAGCGAGGGATTATAGGCTGAGCCACTGAGCCTGGCTATACTTTTTTTTTAATTTGTGGTCTCTGTCACCTAGGCTGGAGTGAAATGAGTGCAGTGGCACTATCACGGCTCACTGCAGCCTCAAACTCCTGGGCTCAGGCGATCCTTCTACCTCAACCTTCCAAGTAACTGGGACTAAAGGCATGCACCACCACACGCAATCCTCTTGCTTCTACCAGTGCTGGGATTATAGGTGTGAGCCACTGCACTGAGCTTTTAAAAAATTTATTGCGCCGGGCTTGGTGGCTCAGCCTGTAATCCCGCGCCTTTGGGAGGCTGAGGTGAGTGGATTGCCTGAGCCCGCGGGTTCGAGACCCACCTGGGCGGTGAGACCTCATCTCTACAATAAATCAAAAAATCAGCCGGGCGTGGTAGCGCATGCCTGTCATTCCGGCTACTCGGAAGGCTGAGGCGGAAGGATCGCCGGAGCCCAGCAGGTCGAGGCTGTGGTGGCTGGGAGCGGCCACTGTAAGCCAGTCTGGGCGACAGGGTGAGACTCCAACTCAAAAAAAAAAAATTATTGTAGGGCAATCCCCTTGGGTTCCCTCCCACTGTGGGAGAGTTTCTGTCCTTTCAATACATCCTGCTTTCTCCAAAAAAAAAAAAAAAAAATTTATTGTACAATGTTTTGCCATGTTGCCCAGGCTGTTCTTGAACCCGGGGCTTGGACAATTTTCTCACCTCTGCCTCCTGAAGTATTGGGATTACAGGCGTGAGACACCGTGCCCAGCTTTTATGAATATTTTCAATCTTCAGTTGGTATAAAGGGTTTACATACATAAGAATTAGAAATAAATTGATAAAGCTGTCATTATTTGCAAATGACATGCTTGTTTACATAGAAAATGCAAATAATCTACATTTAAATTATTAGATGAGTAAATTTTGTAATGCCAGAAAGGTGAATATTCAAAAATCCAGCCAGGAGAGGTTGCTGACACCTGTAATCCCAGCACTTTGGTAGCCAAGCTGGGAGGATTACTTGAGACCAGGAGTTCCAGACCAGCCTGGGGCCAGGTGTGGTGCCACAAACCTATAATCCTAGCTATTTGGATGCTGAGATGGGATGATCACTTGGGCTCTGGAGGTTGAGGCTGCAATGCCAGGATTGCACACCACTGTACTCTAGCTGGGGCAACAAAGTGAGAATCTGGGGGGAAAAAAGTTATATATAAATATATAAAATTATATATATACATATATTTTATATATATAACATCACTTAAAATGTAATATTAAAAATACCTAGGAACAAATCTAATGAAATATGCACAAGAATTTTTACACAAAAACTACTAACATCTAGCTGGGTATGCACATGCTTGTAGGAGTTCAAGTTTGCAGTGAGCTGATTGTGTCACTGCTCTACAGCCAGGCCAACAGAGAAAGACCCTGTATCTATCTATCTATCTATTTGAGTTGGAGCCTTACTCTGTCGCTCAGGCTGGAGTGCAGTGGCATGCTCACAGCCATCCCAGCGTCGACCTGCTGGCATCCAGTGATCCTTCGGTCTCAGACTTCCAAGTAGCTGGAACTACAGGCGCCCGCTACCTCGCCCAGCTAATTTTTTAATTTTATTGTAGAAACGAGGTCTCACCATGTTGCCCAGGATGCTCTCGAACCGGCAGGCTCAGGCAATCCTCTCGCCTCAGCCTCCCAAAGTGCTGGGATTACAGGTTTTAGCCACCTCGTCCGGCCCGTTTTTATTTAAAACAACAACAAAAAAAGCTAAAACTGAAAACAAAACTAAGATGCCTTGAAACTAAATGCATCTGCCAGCCCCCAAATCCTGAGGATGGTCTTATCACAGTGTGACTCGATCTCCCATGCTGTTGAGTACCCAGAAGCTGTGTCTTGAATAGTAACTGGCTCGCTCCTGCAGAAGACCTAGCCTTAGTTCAGAACACTCAGGGTTTGGATTATGAGCGTTTATTGAGACTTGTCAGAGACATCACATGAAATCAGTTATGAACGCAGGCCTACTCTGTCATTTGCAGCAGGTGGCAGAGCAGCTGGCAGAACGCTTGGCAGCTTTCATCACCTAGTAATTAGGCAGTAGTAGCTTCTTTTTTTTTAGATTGGAAAATATAGTTTGTTTATTTATTTATTTATTTTACTTGGAGTGTCACTCTGTTGCCCAGGCTGGAGTGCAGTGGCAAGCTCATGGGTACTGCAGCCTTGACCTGCTGGGCTCAGGCGATCCTTCCGCCTCAACCTTCCAAGTAGCCGGAACTATAGGCATGGGCCACCATGCCCAGCTAATTTTTTTTTTTTTTTTTGAGTTGGAGTCTCACTCTGTCACCCGGACTGGAGTGCAGTGGCCGCTCCCGGCCACCGCAGCCTCGGCCTGCTGGGCTCTGGCGATCCTTCCCCCTCAGCCTTCCAAGTAGCTGGAATTACAGGCACGCACTACCACGCCCGGCTGATATTTTGATTTATTGTAGAGATGAGGTCTCGCTGCCCAGGCGGGTCTCGAACCCGCGGGCTCAGGAATCCACCCACCTCAGCCTCCCAAAGGCGTGGGATTACAGGCTGAGGCACCGAGCCCGGCCCCAGCTAATTTTTTGATGCACTGTAGAGATGAGGTCTAGCCAAGTTGCCAAGTATGATCTCAAATTCATGGGGTCCTCTCACCTTGGCCTCCTAAAGTGCTAAGATTATAGGAGTGAGCCATCAGCCCATCTAAAGTATTTATTTGTTTGTTTGTTTGTTTATTTATTTGAGTTGGAGTCTCACTCTGTTGCCCAGGCTAGAGTACAGTGGCACACTCTTGGCCACCCCAGCATCGACCTGTTGGGCTCCGGTGACCATCAGCCTTCCGATAGTCAGAACTACAGGCGTGCGCTACTATGCCTGGCTAATTTTTTAAAAATTTATTGTAGAGATGAGGTCTTGCCAAGTTGCTCAGACTGATCTGGAACCCTTGGGCTCAGGCAATCCACTCGCCTTGACCTTCCAAAGTGCTGGGATTACAGGCTGAGTCACCGAGCCCAGCCTATAGTTTATTTAAAAGGTAAATTACAGAGAGAGAGAGGAGATTCACCTCCCCAAGGTAGGGAAGGGGGCCAAAGCTAGGAAACATGGTGACAGCTATAGCTCAAAGAGCATGTAGCCACACCACAGTCTAGTAAGGCAATGGCCAATAGTAGTATTTTCAAGTGTAAAATAATTTTTCTCTAAAATTCAAAGTCTTAGCTAAAATTATGCCTCCTTTTTAGTGACAAGAGTTATAAGAGGCTGGGCGCAGTGGCTCACAACTATAATCCCAGCACTTTGGGAGGCCGAGGTGAGAGGATTGCCTGAGCCCATGGGTTCAAGACCAGCCTGGGCAACTTGGTGAGACCTCATCTCTACAATAAATCGAGAAAAATTAGCCAGGTGTGGTGGCACATGCCTGTAGCTCCAGCACTTGGAAGACTGAGGCGGAAGGATCACCTGAGCCCAGCAGGTAGAGGTTGCAGTGGCCATGAGCATGCCACTGCACTCCAGTCTGGGTGACAGAGTAAGACACCAACTCAAAAAAACAGAAAGAAAATAAAACCCAGCTCGGTGGCTCAGGCTGTAATCCCATGCTTTGGGAGGCTAAGGTGAGTGGATTGCTTGAGCTCGAGGGTTCGAGACCCGCCTGGGCAACTTGGCAAGACCTCATCTCTACAATAAATCAAAAAATTAGCTAGGCATGGTGGCGCGCACCTGTAGTACCAGCTACTTGGAAGGCTGAGGCGGAAGGATCGCCGGAGCCCAGCAGGTCAAGGTTGCGGTGGCCGGGAGCGTGCCACTGCGCTCCAGTCTGGGTGACAGAGTGAGACTCCAACTCAAAAAAAAAAAAAAAAGAAAAAAGAAAAGAAAAAGTGTTATAAGATGCCAGACATGGTAGCTCACACCTGTAATCTCAGCACTTTTGGAGGTGGAGGCGAGAGGATTGCCTGAGCCCAGGGGTTCAAGACCAGCCTGGGCAACTTGGGCGACCTCTTCTCTACAATTAAGAAAAAAAAAATCTAACAGGGCATGGTGGTATGCACCTATAGTTCCAGCTACCTGGAAGGCTGAGGCAAAATGATCACCAGAGCCCAGAGGTCGAGGCTGTGGTGGCCATGAGCATGACACTGCACTCCAGCCTTGGCGACAGAATGAGATTCTGACTCAAAACAAAACAAAACAAAAAAAGTTACAAGATGCAATATCCTGAACTTTACCTTGGAGAAAATGCCCCAGTTTCTCCCAAGGCCACAGGTTGGCAAACATTTCCTGCAAAGAATCAGATAGTAAATTTTTTTACATTTCGTGGATCATATGGTCACTGATGCAAGTACTCAGCTCTTTGCCCATTGTAGCACAAGAGCAGCCATAGACAATATGTAAATAAATGGACATGGATGTAGGCTAACAAAATTTTATTTACAAGAACTGACAGCAGGTAAGATTAGGTCCATGGACCCTAGTTTGCCAATCCCTGACCAAGACTATAGACCCAATCACTTCCCTAATGGCAGAACCATGCATCCTTCCTCCTTCTAGCACACATGAACCCCAGGACATCCAGACTCCTTTGTTGCTTCCTCCCTACCAAGCCCAATTAGCATGCCACGAATATGACAAATCACTGCCAGGTGATCAACGTCTCTTCAGCTTCTACCGTTACAGAGAGCAGAGGAGTTAAACAGAAATCTGGAGAAAGAAAAAGATTGTGTTTTGCTGTCCATGTTTATAAGAAGGTTAAACATTTTTTTACTATCTTATTTGATACTGATTGAAAGGAATGATTCATCCTATCAGTAGCTTCCAAAGTGTCAGAGGCTCATTGATCTACAACTCGTAAAGACTGCAGCTATGATTGGAGCAATGACAACAAGTTCCTGGTCATTCACTATCATCTGTGAGGTTTCATCTGATTTTTTGCCCACGCCAGACAAGTAAATTAAAAGGGCATTATGATGCTTGCCTTTTTCTCCACCACGTGGCCCTCACTTCAGACATTGCACATGTTACAGCACCTCTCCTTATTTGCTGTCCTGGATGGGTAGTGCCCTTTGAAGTTTTTTTCTTGGCCTTTCCTACCCTTGTAGCTCTCACACAAGCCAGGGATCCAGTGTGGGGTTAGCTTCTTAGGATACTCCTTTCCAATAACTCATTCGGGGAGAAAACCTGACAGTCTGCAAACTCATTTAACCCACGATGAGGTGACTTGGCATGGGAATTAATCTGTCACGCAGCCTTCCTGTGCTCCCGTCCTAACAAAAGGGCCGTGATGGCATTTTTGGTCCCCATGCCAACTCAGACTCTGTATCAAACAGCCCTCAAGAGATGGGTTATTCCCTCTCTCCTGGCCCTGGAGAGAAATGTTTTCTTCTTCTTCCTCTTTTTTTTTTTTTAAGCTGGAGTCTCAATTTGTCGCCCAGACTGAAGTGCAGTGGCATGCTCACAGCTACTGCAGTCTTGACCGGCTGGGCTCAGGCAATCCTTCCACCTCAGCCTTCCAAGTAACTGGAACTACAGGCATGCACCACCATGACCAACTAATTTTTTCTTATTGTAGAGATGAGGTCTCGCCAAGTTGCCCAGGCTGGTCTTGAACCCACGGGCTCAGGCAATCCTCTCACCTCGGTCTCCTAAAGTGCTGGGATTACAAGCATGAACCACCGTGCTCAGCAAGTTTTTCTTCCACTTCCATTGACCTTGGATATGAGCCCTTGTTCTGTTCTGGAAATAAACAGGACAAGATCCTGATGTTCAATATAAATAGCCAACATCAGCTTTTTGCTTCCAGTTACTCCTCTTCCTTGGCTATTTAAGCCAAG
The DNA here is from genome assembly GCA_027257055.1 of Cephalopachus bancanus. Taxonomy (NCBI): domain Eukaryota; kingdom Metazoa; phylum Chordata; class Mammalia; order Primates; family Tarsiidae; genus Cephalopachus; species Cephalopachus bancanus. Next base: position 37,961 of record JAPVLO010000184.1, on the reverse strand, counting down.
CAATGCTCTTACTAGCTGGTCCTCATGTATCGCCCCTGGACACACAGGTCTACTTGCCTTTGCCACAGATCTGGGCTGGTCAAGGTTCCTCACTAGCCACTACAGCAATCATGTTGATTTCAACTGCCTGGAGTCTTGTCTTCTTTATCCCTATTTTTTCCTATTGCCAATCCTGGCTGCAAGTCACTTTCATTAAACTAAAAATGCTGTTGCCTCTCACCAGCCCATTACTTATTTAGCAGAGTGTTCTTGGGGTCCTTCCTAGGGACATTCTTAGCTGGTGTTTTCTCTAGCTTTATTCAATCTTTGCTAGCATGTCAGAGTCCTCTGACCCTTCTCAACACAGCATCATCTCCCTCCTGTAGGCCATTGTCTCCAATCCTGAATGATTCTAGAAGAATAAGATAAATTGAGTTTTTTGCTCAGGATTTAAGTCGAGTCACAAGAGATGCCCGTTTTGTTTTTGTTTTTTGAGTCTCACTCTTGTTACCCAGGCTGGAGTACAGCGGCACAGTGACCGTAGCCTCGACCTGCTGGGCTCAAGTGATCCTTCTGCCTCAGCTTCCAAATATCTGGAACTACAGACATGCACCACCACACTCAGCTCATTTTTTCATTTATTGTAGAGATGAGGTCTCACCAAGTTGTCCAGGCTTGTCTCAAACCCATGGACTCAGGTAATTCTCTCACCTCGGCCTCCCAAAGTGCTGGGATTAGAGGTGTGAGCCACTGTGCCCAACCTCAATCTAGTTTTATACTAAACCCTATGGCATTTTCAAGTCTTTGGTGTCCACTTCCTTTTGAAGTTAAGTACTGCTCCCTCTGTGCCATGCTCAGTTCTGATACGTTTCCTTAACAGGGGCCCGCAAACTTTAAGAGGCCAGATAAATATTTCAGGCTTTGCAGGCCAAGAGACAAAATTGTTTCACATTTCTTGTAGTGAAACTCAAAAAATGAAGCCCAATTTCTTGTATTTCAGGTCTACTAATATAATTATCTTGGGAAAGGTCATGTTAATTAGTTCCTGCTCATCAGATGGACTGCAAATTAATGCACTTGTAGAACTATTCTTAGCTTATCGGACATACAACAGGTGAATGGCTGGATTTGGCTCATGGGTTAGTTTGCCAACCCATTCAGGAACAAAGAAATGCGGGGCATACCATAAGATGTGGGTAAATCTTAGGAATCACCTACCTCATGAAAGGTGTTGATGTGGCCTTTTTTTGAGTCGGAGTCTTGTTCTGTCACCCAGGCTGGAGTACAACGGCACACTCACGGCCATCAGTCTTGACCTGCTGGGCTGGGGCGATTCTTCTGCCTCAGCCTTCCAAGCAGCTAGAACTACAGGTGCATGCCACCAGCCTGGCTAATTTTAATTTACTGTAACAAGATCTAACCAAGTTGCCCAGGCTGGTCTCAGACTTCTGGACTCAGGTAATCCTCTCGTCTCTGCCTCCCAAAGTGCTGGGATTAGTCTTGAGTCACCAGGCACAGCCAGGTGTGGTCTTCTAAGTGGGGGCCACTACTGCAGGCCCAGACTTCAGGGTCACTTTAGGAGCTCATCCCCCATTTTCCCATCCCCAAACTGCTGAAGTCCACTGCTTCCATACATGCATCCACAACCCAGCAGACTTATAGGGGTGTGAAGGTACTCCCCAAATATCCACCCTGAGACCTGAGGTCGTCATCTTCATGGCATTCCAGGCCCCACCATTAAGTCATCTCACAAGCCTCCAAGCAGAAGCCCACCTGGACTTCTTGTCTTCTCCACAACCTGTGGTCCTCTAATTCCCTATGGGGTACTGTTTCTTGTCACTACCAGTATGATGGGCCCATGGGATGGGTGAAAACTCTGGAACTTGGCCTACGGACAGCTCCCACTCATCTTGCTAGAATTCCCTTATGCTACCTGGTGTTCCTAGTGTTGCTCATTGTTATTTTTCCCCTGGTATTTCTGGGTAATGCTGCTGCCTTCACATCAGGCCACCTGAGGATGCAGAACACTAGAATAAACGCCTGTGGGTAAGCTGGGCCCAATAAGGTCAGAAAATTATGAATTAAGACTCTAGTATACCTGTACAGACCTCATTTTTAATAATACTTTCAGGAGTTTCTAAAGAGTATTTTCTTTTAAAAGCAGAAACTTATTTACCCTTAAATTGGTAGAATTAGAACATTGATGTTACAGTGTATTGCTATGAAGACAAGGAAAATAAAGTTGGAAGAATACCAATGGTAGCCAGCAAAATATTCTTGCACAAAATGTTCAACTCTGTTCCCATTTTAAAGTCGTGGCTTGAAATTTAGTGCACATCACAAGGATTAAAATGATGGTAATACTGTACACAGAACTGCCTGGAATTTGAACAGTCTTCCACTGTTAGGTAAATGGTACATTTCAGGAGCAATTTGGAAACAGGTCTATTTGAGAATATGTACATACTATAATCACCTGTCACTGACAATCCAGGAATGTATCCTACAGAAATCATGAGCATAAAAATGTTCAAATCAAAACTTTTTTTTTTGTAGTCCCACTGCTGCCCAGTCTGGAGTGCTGTGGCACACCGAAGTCACTACAGCCTCAACCTGCTGGGCTCAAGTGAGCCTTCCAGGTAGCTGAAATCACAGGCATGTACCATCACACGCAGCTCATTTATTGATTTACTGTAGAGATGAGGTCTTGCCATGTTGCTCAGGCTCGTCTTGAACCCCTGAGGTCAGGCAATTCTCTCACCTCCCAAAGTGCTGGAATTAGATGAGGTCTTGCCATGTTGCTCAGGCTGGTCTTGAACCCCTGAGGTCAGGCAATTCTCTCACCTCCCAAAGTGCTGGAATTACAAGTGTGAGCCTCCACACCTGGCCAGCAGTTTTATAAAGATCAGAAATAAACAGTAGTTAATGGCCTCACAATGTAGCACTCAAACTAGAGCTCTCTAGCTATGAACAGTGGATGTCATTCCAGCATCAATGAAGAGCATAGCATACAATAAATGGGTTAGGAACAGTGCATACAAGTTACAGGTGGCTGGGGCTGTAGATGTCTACTTCATAACTTCCTGGGATGTGTTTCTAGTCACCATTTCCACCATTCACATACTTACTTTTATTAGACTTTTATTTAGCCTCATTATAAGAATATAAGGGAGTTTATGAAATTGAAAAATTCACACTAAAATACATGAGGGATAAAATGAATTCTCTTCAGCCACCATGTCATTTTGCTACCTTTTGCTAAGTAGATAATCTGTGCCAGTCATTGTGAAAAAGTCTTTATTTTAAGAAAAAAATTTAGTTAACAAAAAATTTAACAAGTTTCACTTAGCAAAATACACCCAAAAGGAAATCACAGTACAAAGAAAGTCAAGGCCTCACCAATTCCTACAGTATTAGTATTGTGTCTCAATTCTCAAAACTAACTTTTAAAAAGCTTAAACTTAACCTAAGAGATTTTAAATGAAAATATAAACTAGAATGAACAAACATGAGATATTTCTTTGAATTAGGGAGCTAGCACCTTTGAATTTTCCAAAAAGCACGTCTCCCCAGTGTGTTCACTGTGATGTGGTGTTAAAGACCCACACTTAACATACTTAAACTACTTAAACTCAGATAACATCACTCTGAAGTATACTACCAAAATGTTAATTGAGAAAAGCTGAAAATAGTTTTAGTTTACTCAATATCACATGCTAGAAGAAAAGTTTGCATGAGAAAACACTGAAGAGGTAATTTTTTAATCCAGATTTCACAAACTCATGGTGCAAAATGGGTCCCACAGCTTCCTCTAGAGTTACAACTGCTCTTCACTGCTTGTTGGCTGCCTGTGAAAATTTGATTGAATTAACTCAAATATTACAAAACTAGTCGTATCCGCCCATGCTGTTCTGACCGCTGTAGCTGGCCCCATAACAGCCACTCACTGACTGGCTCTCCAGGCCAGTATAAGTGGCCTGAGCTGCTGATACCCCCATGCCCTGCATCACCTGGCTGCTATATGCCCCGTTGCTGGATGCTGTGGTCGAATTCAAAAAGAGTTCTATGTATCTGTGCTGCATGTTGGCTCTGTCTTTAGACATAGCCGCCACAGCTTCTTCATGAGTGGCAAACTCAACATCTGCTTCTCCCGTCACTCTTCCATCTGGGCCAATCTCAATATGAACTCTCACAGGGTTGAGTGGAGAGAAGAAGTTGTAAATGTCGTTCTCGGTAGCTTTATATGGTAGCCCCCTCATGTGGACGCAGTGGCCGGTGGTGCTCTGCACTGTGAACTCGCTGTCTCCGTATCTGTGGTCATACATTCCGGAGAGACAATAACTGAGGTCTCTCCCAAACAGGTCAGTGGTAAAGCCGTAGCCGTCGCTGAGGCCGCTGTATTCCTCATAGCCCCCATAGCCGGTGCTGTAGGCACCAGGCCGCATCCTATCCAGGCCTGCTTGCTTCACAATGCCTATGTATCTCCTGGCTGTGCCAGGCCGGTCATAGGGGCCTGGCCGCTGCACAGACATGAACTTTAGAGGGGGATCTGAGTATGATCTGACTTCCTCCTGACTGCTCTTGAACACCTCAATATACCGGTGCCCTATCCTCTCCTTGTGCTTCCCTAGAGCCTTCTCAGCTAACTCCTGCGAGGCAAACTGCACAAAAGCCTCCCCTGTAATCTTGCCCTCGGGGTCCACAGGCAATGTGATCCCGTTTGGCACGATTTCCAACCCTGAGAAGAACTGAACAATTTCTTCCTTTGTGCATCCAAATGGGAGTCCTCGAAGCCGCACGAAGCCGTCGTTGGCGCTATCGGCGCTGTTGGGACCACTGTGCTTCAATACCCAATCCATCTCGGTTCTGTGGGACTTGAACACCTCAATGTATCGGTGTCCCATGCTTTCCCTGTCTTTTTTCAGAGCCATTTTGACATCATCTTCTGATTCAAGTTCAACAAAAGCCTCACCACTCTGCCTGCCCTCTCTAGTATAGATGAAATGGACACCTGCAGCCCCATCGTGAATTGTGCAGTCGGAGAGGAAGTTCTGCACATCCTCAATAGAGCAGGACCAGGGCAGGCCACGGAGTTTGACCACAAAGCCCTCACCTCCCTCAGGGCCTAGCATTATGGACACTTGACAGGGCAGATGTTAGACGAGCTTGACTGGCACAGCTTTTTTTGCGGCTGAAAAGAAAACAAAAACTTCACATAAATTCTCACTTAACATGCATAACAAGAATACACAGTCAATATTGAAGAGCAAAACAGTGTCCATAAACTAAAATCTATAAATTCTAGTGGCCAATTATAGATTCTAAGAAGGGAAGAAAATATGAATTTGGAGGTAATATTCAGAAATAGTCAAGAACGTCTGACAACTAAAGGAAAACAGATGGAAGATATTACTCCATCAAGCAAGTAAAGGCAGGGGCATATGTGTGAATCTGGTGCCTTGAACACAAGAGAAATCTGAGTTTTAGGTTAGAGCAAGCACATTTTCTCGTTAAGATTTATTTTTTATTCCATATACCTGTCATGATGACATGTGGCAGTTCACATATAAGAGCTCCTCTGGGAGTTTGTTCCTAAACTACAGCCCTTATATTTAACCAACCTGCCTGTTTGTGGCAGGATACTACATAAATAAAAATAAGGGATGAACACAGCAGACTGTTTTTAAGCCACAATATAGAGTAACATCTTCGACACTGAGGTGAACCAGAATCAGTGTTTTATCATCAGAAATGCTGCTAGGATACAAGATAGCAATAGCCTCCGGAGTCCAAGGAGGCATCACTGTGTTCCTAAATTGTCAGGTTTACCAAAATACCAGTCAAGTGTGAAGCCAAACTGATGACATACTCAGACAAGTGTATAAGCAGAGTATTCGTTATATAAACTGCAACTAAATGCAGAAACCAAATTCTACGACTCATAGGTACACATATAAATAAAAGTGGCAGTATAAAATACATCAGAATTGCTGCATTTGTTGAAGATCTGGAAGAGGTATTAGGATAAAAGGGAATTCAACACTTTCATGTATATGAGGGCTGAGAGATGCCTTTCCACAAGGTAGCACATGGTACCTGGAATCCATACTCAAGGAGTGAAAGCCAAGCACATGGAAGGGCAGCTGAAAAAGAGGAGCAGCTGACCCAAGAGACAGCAATATATTATATATAGCTTGAACCAATTAAAATATAGTATAGGCCAAAGACACCTTTAATACAACCAATGCAAAAGATGACATTCAAAATGAGCTCATCGAGTACACAGGAATCCAATGGTTCAACACTTTGGTTCCACTCATCTGTGTCCATACCAGACCACAAAAAGACATATCCCCCTGCAATAGTGTAATAGCACAAATGAAACAGATTCGTGTGATAACCGTAATATTGGAAATTTATTCATGTATTGTGATTTGGGATGCAATTGAAAGCATACAGCCTAGCTAAAAGATGTCACCCTTGCTGATGAGAATGGAATAGAGAAGGCTCTGGGAGGAGTCAAAAGGGAATTAGTTAATCTGTATTGCTCATGTCTTTCCATGCACAAATATATCAATAACAATTGTGCAAATATATTGAATTATTTTGGGGGGAGGGCCAGACTCTGTCATCCAGGCTGGAGTGCAGTGGCACATTCATGGCCACCACAGCCTGATCTGCTGGGCTCAGGTGATCCTTCCACCTCAGCCTTCCAAGTAGCTGGGATGACAGGCGCATACCACCACGTCCGACTAATTTTTTTGATTTATTATACAGAGATGAGGTCTCACAAAGTTGCCCAAGCTGGTCTTGAACCCCTGTCTCACCTCAGCCTCCCGAAGTGCTGGGATTACATACAGGCATGAGCCAATATGCCCAGCCTGAACAAACTTAGATGGCACTACAGAGCTCACCACCATGCCCGGCTCATTTTTATATTTTTTGTAAAGATGAAGTCTTGCTATGTTGCTCAGACTGGTATTGAACTCCTGGCCTCAAGCAATCTTCCCACCTTGACCTTTCAAGGTGCTGGGATAACAGGTGTGAACCACTACGCCTCGTCTGAACAAATTTTTATAAAATAATCTTGAAGGGCAAAGAACAGGGCATAGATAATTCTATTCATGCCCAGTATTCTCCAATATTCTAACTGTACTTTGGTCTGAGAACACAATGGAGTGTTCACAGAAGCTACCAACTTACAAATTTTAAAAAGTGAAGTTGAGTGCAGTGGCTCACACCTATAATCTTAGCATTCTGGGAGGCTAAGTCATGAGTATTGCTTGAACCCAAGAGTTTGAGACCAGCCTGGGCAGTATAGCAAGAACTCATCTCCACACAAAAAAATTAGCCAAGCATGATGGCACACACCTGTAGCCCCAGCTCTTAGGAGGCTGAGGTGGAAGGACTGCCTGAGCCCAAGAGCGAAAGGCTACAGAGAACTGTGCTTATGCCATTGCATCCCAGCCTGGGTGACCCAGTAAGATTTCAACTCAAAAAAAACAAAAAACCAGCTTTTTGAAAAGAGTAAAAGAAACACACTTTCTGTTCTCCATTCCTGAAACTAGCACAGGCACTTACTGGGCCCTGCTTTCCCACATCTTATTTAAAAAAATTCCTAAGCCGGGCTCGGTGGCTCAGCCTGTAATCCCATGCCTTGAGAGGCTGAGGTGAGTGGATTGCCTGAGCCCACAGGTTTGAGACCCGCCTGGGCAACTTGGTGAGACCTCATCTCTCCAGCAAATCAAAAAATTAGCTGGGTGTGGTAGCACGTGCCTGTAGTTCCAGCTACTTGGAAGGCTGAGGCGGAAGGATCGCCGGAGCCCAGCAGGTCGAGGCTGCGGTGGCCGGAAGCGGCCACTGCAGTCCAGTCTGGGCGAGAGTGAGATTCCAACTCAAAAAAAAAGAAAATTCCTGCAACAGCCAGCAAGGGCTACCTCAGGGCTGCAAAACACTGCTATGGCAAAACAAAGTATTATCAGCTTCTCCCTCTCTTGCCCAGAGTAAATTCTGTACTAACAGTTCAGAATCTCCTCCTTGAGGAAACAGGGCAAGTTTTTATTTATTCTGTCTCTTGGTGATGGGTCTAGAACCCCAGGATCAGGAGTGGGGAGTCCTTGTGCTCTTCTATCCCCTTCTAGCGAGGTCAGGCAGTCTCACTTGTATTCTTTGACTCCTACCTGATCACACTCCTCACTCATGGCAGAATCTGGAGGGATTTCTCAAGTTCTGTTCCCAGCCTTAGGTCCAGTCATTCTTCTGGATCAGGGAGGTTAATAATGCTCACTGAGTGTAATCTATAATCCACCTACCATTTACTTCTAGACTGCCACCTCCAATGCTCTCACCATTCCCCATGAGCCTCCCTAGGCACTGATGTCACCAGTAACTTCCCAAGTTTGAGTGACATTGTGGAAACTCCAATATGTAATCACATCCTCCTGCTTCCCCCATAACTGTTATCCTCCTTTGTAGAGACCTCATCTTCCTTAAACACAGCTGTTTTTTCTCCTAATTCTTCATGATCTAACTTAGGCTCCCATGTATCATTTCAGCCTTTCCTTACAATATCTGAAAATGAGGCCGGGTGCAGTGGCTCATGCCTCTAAACCCAGCACTTTAGGGCGCTGAGGTGAGAGGACTGCCTGAGCTCACAGCTTCAAGACCCACCCAGCCAACTCAGTGAGACCTCATCTCTACAGTAAATTAAAAGATTAGCTGGGTGTGGTGGCATGTGCCTGTAGTTCAGGCTATTTGGAAGGCTGAGGTGGAAGGATCACCTGAGTCCAGCAGGTTGAGGCTACCGTGGCCATGATCATGCCACTGTACTCCAGTCTAGGCATCAAAGTGAGACTCCAACTCAAAAACAACAACAAAATACTTGCAAATGGAATTTATATACATGCACTTCTTCCCTCTATTGTACAGGCTCAGTAACACAAAGATAAGAAAAGTGGTGCCTTTAGACTAGTGTCTTTTTCTCAGCCTCAGGACTACTGACAGTTCACTGTTGTGGGGGACAGACCCACGCATTATAGGATGTTTAGCTGCATCCCTGGTCTCTACCTACTAGATGCCAGTAACACCCCATATCCCAGTTGTGACAACCAAATGTCTCCAGTTTCAAATATTCTCTGAAGGCCAAAGCTGCCCTCAGGAACTACTGCTGAAATTCAGGGTTAACACGTCTTACATCAGGCCCTCAATACCACCACAGTCCTACGCCAGCTCCTCACTAGCCCAAAGTCCTTCAGATGTACAAAAGGTAGCCTTACATCTCCTCATTTCCTCGTACTTTCAGTTGATCACCTTTCACTTCCAAGAGGAATGGAGACTTCGTGAAAGAAAGTCAGTCCAAGAACAATGAACGGCCTCTCCTTACTGCTGAGATTATCTATAGCTCTGCTCAGGATAACCTCATTCACCCTAGGGACATTCCTTATCATCATTTCTCTCTCCATTGAACACGGTCTCCTTGGCAATTAAATATGCTCAATTCTAATCTATCATGTAACATATGCCTTCCCCATGCCAACTTTGCCTCCAGTTACTTGATTTGCTCAATAAAATCTTGTCAGAGAGCATTTACTGTCACCCCAACTCCATACCAGTGAAGGGTATGATACTGCGGGACTGATAACATTTATGGCAAGAAAAAGAGCAAATATTTTTATACCTTCATCTTACCTGTCCTCACAAGATCTGACCATTCCTTTCTGAAAATCCCCTCCCCACTTTCACTTCTGTGATGCAACTCTCTGAATTTTCCTGTTAATTCCTTAAACACGCTTTCTCAGTTTGTTAACCACTGAGCTCAGGCACAGTCCTCGTCCAGGTGGCTCCATCTGTTTGCCCTGGGTCTCCATGATCATCTCTAGGCTCAGGATAACGATGTCTCCAGCCTTTAGCTCCCTGAGGCCCAGACTGGCATATACAACTCTACTTCACAGCTCCTCTTCTATACCACAAATGAACTCAGGATTTTCTCTTCTATTACATCCTTTTTTCAGCATAAATGGCCTTACCTGCACCCAGAGACTATAGAAAGAAATGAAGAAATCCCTGAACTTATCCCAAGCCCTCAAATCCCATTAACTCATCAACTTTCTTGGGTGCATCCCATTTCCCACAGGATCCTCATCCCTAAAACCTATTATCTCTTGACTTCCTCAATACATTGAATGGTAGCATATAATCTCAATAATTCTTTTCTTTGCAATGTGAATTATCAAATTGTCATTTCATACTTCTTTCATACTTCTCATATTCCTTTCTAATTTCACTATGTCCAAATAGCTTATTACAGGCTACACTTCTCATTTTTAATGTTCTTATCTCTAATGAATAATAGTAAGCCCTTATTACAATCCAATCTACAGCTCAAGTGTTCTTTTAAAACACGACACTGAGTTCCAGCCTGGATGAGAGTAAGACTCTGACTCAAAAAAACAAAAAACAACCTTATGCCACTGTCCTGCTTCCAAGTCCTCAGTGGCTTCCCACTGGCCTCAGAACAAAGAACAGGGGACAAATGGGGTCCTCAGGCCTTGAAACTTTAGGCTAAACACTATCCGATCAAGTTTATATCACCTCCCTTTCTTTTTCTCCTAGAATGTGCAAGGCTCTCTGTTCTCAGGGATGTGACGCACATGGTTGATGCTCATGGTAATTCTCTCCCCAAAAATACTCTGTTCAATCTCCTGTCTAGTTAAATCCTGCTAATCCTTAAGATCTCAGTTCAGACACGCTATCTTTCTAAAAGGTTTTCCCATTGGTCCAAATTGTCTTGTGGCTCTATACTCCACATCACTTTTGAGGTGTTTTGTTTAAAAGGTGTCTTCAAACCTGCACTGGGAACCTATTGGGGAGAAAATGTGCCTCTTCTGTTGACCACTGTGACCCCCACCTTCATCACAGGCACGACCCAGCTAGCCCAAGATTAGCCAAGGATTAACTGCTGGCCATGTGAGGTCAACACCTTCAAGAATACAACAGCCGAGCTAGGCTGTAAAAGACATGCAGGGCAAGAAAAAACAGACATTTCATAAAAGAATTACTTAAAATGCCTGCTAATACCTACATGTAATAAATGTGTCAGGAAGTGTTTCAGAAAAAAAATTTTTTCCTCTCTGAAGGTATGGTAAAGAACACATTTTTTCCCAAAACACATATTCACAATTAAAACATTTACTGCCTATTTTAACTTTAGAAATTTTAGTTTTCTCTTCCTTTTCTTCTAAGTCCTAAAACTTTTCAATAACTAAAACATGGCTGAAAAGGCCCTGTAGAGTCCTGCTCAAGGTTAAAGTTGGTGATGAAATTTTACTCCAGGATGCAAAGAAAATTTGTCTGATTATAACAAATCACATACCACAACTGAAAATGACTTTTCTTAAAATAGCTCACCTTAAAACAGTTGCAGATACCTTCAATGGGGCACACTTCTGGAAAGCGAATTGTCCTAAAAAACAGAATGATGTGGCATAAGATCTCCCATACTCAGCAGAGTAGCCAGGGAGACATGCTAGCTTTGAGCTATGAACACTTCCAGGTTAAGTACTGGCGGCAGAAGGAAAATCCTTTATAGACCAAGAATAGATATAATTCTCACACCGTGCCCGCCCTAAAAGCATCTAGGTTTATCTTTTCATAGGATAATACAGAGAACAAGAGAAACGCCCTTGTGCCTTGATGAGACTTCAACATCAAGGGAGGGGCAGAGTGGGAGGGAGTTGGAGATGGGGGAAGCTTGAGCAGAAGCCAGCTCTTTCCCCAGGAAGGGGAAAGGGTGTTTGTTGGAAATTGTTTAACTTGATTTATAAGAATCCCTCTGGGGGCAGTGTGGAGCCACACCCAAAAGACTCCCAGTTTTACTGAGTAACTGTTGATAATCACTACCAACATCAACATCAATGTGATATAACACTCACCCCAGAGGACTAGAACCTGGGCTGAGGTCGATGGAATTCTGACAACTAAACTTCGTCCTCAGTTTTGGGGAAAAAAAATCACTTAATTTTGCTGAATTTGTCTTGTCTTACAAACTCTGGTTACTACTTAAAACAACTTCAAATATTCTGCAACCAGACTTTCAAGAATCCATACCCCCCCACACCCACCCCCGCCCCCAGTAAACAGTGGAATCTAAGGAGTAGTGCTTAGTCATATTAATGACCTGATCCCTTCTGCCCTTGCTTATCCCAGCTCCAAGCTCCTTTCAGTGTGATCTGCAGACCAGTATCTGGGAACATGCACAAGCCGGCAAAAAGACTCACTTTATCCTACTGGACAAGACACCATGCGAGTGTGGTCAAGTCCAATGGATGCTAACAGAGCCGGGTCTCACAGCCGGTAGCACCTTGAAACTGCTGAGCAAACAGCTAGGGGCATAGCGCTCAACTCCTGCAGGTGACAGAGCAGTGTGACCAAATTCTAGGTCGGAGGTTCTCATAGTGTGTATATGGACCACTCAGGTAATTTGTAAAAATATAGACTTTAAAACAATAGATCTGGGAGGAGCAAAGATTACACATTTCTTTTAAAAAGCTCTCTAGAAAATGCTCTTCACCACGGCTAAGTGGGACTGGTTAGACGGGATTTACGCTTGCCTTCAGGCAGATTTAATCAAGATAAACAGGGTGCGCCTAGAGTACTCTGACGGGGTAAACAGGACAGTTTAAGCACCACCCACCTCCTTTTCTTTTGTTCAGGACAGGAGTTGGGGAGGGACCCAGGCTTCACCTCCTTTATGTGTTTTGGGTTCCCAGGAGAATGAGGAGCGCTTTCACTAGAAGCCCACTCCCTCCCACTACTTTGGGGATGAAATTTAACCTCAAGATAGCTGGGGAGCCCGTATGGAGAGGTTGCCTGAGAGCCTTAATTACTCAGTTCTTCTCTTAAGTCAAAGTCCAAGGGAGCCGCGGCCTCAGGATTAAGCCGTGGACTTTTTTGTTCTAAGACTTACCACAGAGGACAGCAGGACTGATTTCTACTTCTATCAAGCAAGCGCAGCTGACAGCCAAAGGCACCCAAATTCCACCCGAAGCTTAATAACGAAGCGGGCTCCGGGGAAAGTCCAGGTGCATCTTCTTTTTGTTCCTAACCTGAAACAGAAATTCAAGTGGCCAGGAGTAAATATTTCCTGCGAAGCTGGAAACCTCGGAGGGGGCGGCTGTGCTTGTTTTGGCGGGAAGCACCGCTGAGGTCCGGTGACAAGGTGACGGCGTTCCCGCGGCCTCCACCTGGCAATCCAACTGCCTCGGGACCGCCCGGCCGGGCAGGAAGGTCGGCCCGGGGCCTGCGCGGGCTCGGGCGGGAGCTTCCGGGCGGGGGCGGAGCGAGCTGGGTGGGGGGAGAAAGGGAGGAGGAAGAAAGGGTTCCCGGGCCCGGGTTGGGGGAGTTCCTGAAACCGGAGAGTGCCTTCCCCGGTAGGGGCAGGGGGAGAGAAGAGTTGCCTCGCCGGCTTCTCGGGACGCTAAGGCGGGCCACGGGGTAGGAGTGAACTCCTGGGACTGCAGGATTAGAGTTGCCTGGGCGGAAGTTCTCCCCGGACCCGCGGGCGGGGTAGGGAGAGCAGGAAGGGGGAAGGGGAGCTCCGAGGCAGGGGGTGGGGAGGAGGAAAGAGGAGTTCCCGGGCCTAGGTTCTTCCCCGGTCAGGAGGCGAAGAGCAGCCAAGGCCGGCTCGCGGGACCGAGGGCGGGCTGGGGAGACGGGAAGCGGAGCGGCTGGGGGTAGAGTTGCCAGGGCCTGGGGTCCAGGAGGCCCCAGCGCGGCGGCTCACCACCGCTGGGGTCGGGCCGTCGGGACCTAGGCGGCGCGGTGTCCGGAGTCCGGGAAGCGAAGGCCGCGTGATCCGAGGCCAGCAGGCGGACGTGGGTCACGGGGTGCAGAGGAGGAAGTGCCACCGCCGGGCCCGCCAAGATGTCACCAATGGGAAACGCGTGCCTGCAGGTGCGGCCCGCGCAGTTGGCCAAGGCAGGAAATGGGGGAAGGAGAGAAGAAAAGCAACGAGGAAGAGGAAGACAGTTCTCAAAGGAGCTCGAGCAAAAGCGCGACCTGGGGAAAGTCCAGAGTAGCAGCCGGGGGAGGGGAAAGGGAGGCTGTACTGCAGCTTGGGAGAGAAATCAAGTTTAAAACAAATCTCCTGAAGACCGACTCTAGAATGGAAACCTGTGGGTATACAATACCTTGTTCTGTGCATTTGACCATGGACTCATGTATTTTGCATAATCAAAACATTTAAAAACACAACTCCTAAAGTTTATACATAACCATCAATTAGGGTTTAATATGAGCAGAAATGGAATATTTTAAGGAAACATAAATTTTGTTGTAATTACACTTTTTAAAAGTCTGGGTCTCTGTCGCCCAGGCTGGAGTGCAGTGGCACCATTACGGCTCACCGCAGCATCCACAGCTCCTGGGTTCAGGCGATCCTTCCTCAGGACTACAGGTGTGCGACTCTACGCACAGCAAATTTATTGCGTAGACAGGGCCTGCTATGTTGCCAAAGCCAGTCTCAAGCTATCCTACTGCCTGGGCGTCTCAAAGTGCTAGGATTACAAGCATGAGACACGGCGCCCCAGACGTGTATTTTTAAAAGACACTTTTTAAATTAAAGAAACTGGATACTTTGGGAAGCCGAGGTGAAAGGATTTTAGACAATCCGGGGGTTTTAGAGCCCGGGGGTTCAAGACCAGCCTGGGCAAGTTTGGAGAACTCATCTCTTTAAAAAAAAAATCCTTCTTTACAATATTGGATATAAAAGAATAAAGGCTCAGAATAGCTGCTTCTCTTAAAGAGACCAAAAAATGTGCAGATACAATGTAATAATACTTATCATTTAAAAAAACTTTTCCTGGTATGCAGAGGATTCTTTCTTGTGCAGTCACGTTGACTCAAAGACAACTCTCAGCATTGAGTTAGAGGTATGACAGTTATTGCACGTGTGTATATGTGTGTGTGTGTACAATATTTAAATCTTTCTCAATCAATGGAATCATCACAAAGTGAAAGAAAAAATAGCCACCATCTGATTTATTTGATCAATAAGCACACTCAGCCAGGTTCAGTGGTGGTACATGCCTGTAATCCCAGTACTTTAGAATCCTGAGGCAGGATTGCTTGAGCCCAGGAGCTCAAGACCAGCCTGGGCAACTTGGCCAGACCTCATCTCTACATTAAATAAAAAAATTAGCCAGGGGTGGTGGCATGCGGCTGTAGTTCTCAAGCTACTTGGAAGCCTAAAGCAAGATTGCCTAAGCCCAGCAGGCTGAGTGACAGACCAGCCTGGGTGACAGAGTAAGACTCTCACTCAAAATAAATACATATATTCAGTTAATGCAATTGTAATACCTCAACATAGAAGGGGTAGAGATAACTTCAGTTATACTGAATAAACGTTGAATACATAATTTCGTCAAAGGATGGCCTAATTAGTATTCAGTAGCAGGAAGTTTAAAAAGTATATATATTAGGATGTTGTTATTCTGAAAAATCTCTGTAAGTTGCCTGAAAATCTAAATAAGTACATATTGAATCATAAAAAAGATAATTTTTAGAGACAAAAATATTTGCAGATGATATCTGATTCCCTGAATGTTTCATACTAATCTAAGTGGACAATAAAACATGGGCCATAAGCCAGGCCTAGTGGCTCAGCCTGTAATCCTGTGCCTTTGGGAGGCTGAGGTGAGTGGATTGCCTGAGGCTGCGGGTTCAAGACCCGCCTGGGCAACTTGGCGAGACCTCATCTCTACAATAAATCAAAATGAGCTGGGAATGGTAGCACACGCCTATAGTTCCAGTTACTTGGAAGGCTGAGGCAGAAGGATCGCCGAAGCCCAGCAGGTCGAGGCTGCGGTGGCCGGAAGCGGCCACTGCACTCCAGTCTGGGTGACAGAGTGAGACTCCCAACTCAACAAAACAAACAAAAAAAATGGGCCATGATTTAGTAATTAATGAAGCTGGTGATGTGTACATCGAGTTTCATTACATTTTTATCTCTACTTTTGTGTATGGGTGACATTTTATGTACAATTATTTGTAAAAAGAGGAAAATTGTCTTCAGAATCTACTTACTAGGGACAACTCTGGAATTACAGGGAAGAGGAACACACTAACTGAACATGGTGATGTAGACTAAGAAACTGTACAAGGACAAATGAACAAGTCCTTCCTCAGAATAGTTCCCCCCAGAAAGGCTGAGGTGACACTTTTTAATTAACTGAAACTTAGGAGCTTTATCAAAAATTCACAATGCATGGGATATATTTGGCTCTTGATTCAAAATGGTAAATATTTTGAGACAATAGGGGACATCTGAACATTGACTAGAAGTTTGTATTTATTTTAGGTGTGATAGACTTGTAGTTATGTTTTTCTTTTTGAGTTTGAGTCTCACTCTGTCGTCCAGGATGGAGTGCAGTAGCACGCTCATGGCCACCACAGCCTCAACCTGCTGGGCTCAGGCAATCCTTCCGCCTCAGCTTTCCAAGTAGCTGAGACTACAGGCATGCACCACCATGCCTGGCTTTTTTTTTTTTCACTATGCCTGGCTAATTTTACTTATTGTAGAGATGAGATCTCCGCCAAGTTGTCTGGGCTGGTCTTCAACCCAAGGGCTCAGGCAATCCTCTTACCTCAGCCTCCCAAAGTACTGAGATTATAGGCATGAGCCACCACGCCTGGTGGTGCCTGTTTTAAAATAAAGGATTTAAGTTTTAGATAGAAGCTGGCATTTGTTTGGAAATTATTCACAAGAAGTAGTAGGTGGGGATACAGAGAAAAACTGTCTGTGATTAGTAATTGTTGAATCTAGGTAATAGGCACATGGGAGTCTATTTTATTATTAGTCTTTATACTTTTGTATATTTGTTTGAGAGTCCATAGTAAAAACGTTGCCAACCGCACACCTCCTTGCTTATTCTTACCATCACAGAATGAGGACTCTGAGGGTTCAAAATCCAGTTGTGTTTGGAGAAAAATGAGAAAGACACCAAAAACTCTTATTTAAAAGAAGTCAAACTATATTCTGAAGAAAATGTTCCATAGAACCGGCTTTTCAGAAAGAGCACTCTTTACAAAAATGATTTTAAATGCTTCATAAGCACGAACTGTTTCTTAAAATCCTCTTGGTAATTTACATTATCGGCACGCATATATCACTTATTTTACTTGAATGTATTTGTTGCACTTGAATAGTTTTATGTTTGCCTTCTTCAATTAACTGGTTTGTAACTCAGGCAAGGCAAGTGTTAATTATTGATCAGTCATGACACCAGTTCCTACCTGGTGTGGGAACAATGTGTGCAGAAGACCTGAGCCAGGGATTGTGTTGTGCAACTGCAGCACAGTCTGAGATCAATGGGGGAAAGTCCTTACAAGTCTTGAATGCCTGGTTTGGTGTTTTGAATTGTATTCTAAGGCCAATGGGAAGTCACCTGTTTTAAAATGTAAGTGGTGATCTGTTTTTTTTTTTTTTTTTTTTTTTTTGAGTTGGAGTCTCACTCTGTCGCCCAGACTGGAGTGCAGTGGCCGCTCCCGCCACCGCAGCCTTGACCTGCTGGGCTCCGGCGATCCTTCCGAGTAGCTGGAACTACAGGCGTGCGCTATCACGTCCAGCTAATTTTTTGATTTATAGTAGAGATGAGGTCTCGCCAAGTTGCCCAGGCGGGTCTCGAACCTGCAGGCTCAGGCAATCCACTCACCTCAGCCTCCCAAGGCACGGGATTACAGGCTGAGCCACCGAGCCCAGCTCTGTTTTGCTTTTTAACAGAACAGTCTCTAGATTTAGACACTACCTGGAAAATGAATGGTGGGGACAGACGCTTGGAAACAAGATGAGAAGGAATGAGACAAATCTAGGAAGTATGGTGGAAATTGAAGAATGTGAAGGACTTTAGAGATGTTTAATAGATAAAACTTACCAAGGAGAAATCCTGTGCAGGCACAGTGCTGGAAAGAAGGCACAGGAAATTCCTGCCTTGGTGGGCACACAGGGGGGTACACAGAACAGTTGACTAGGAAATCAATAAAGAAATATACAAATGTATGATGACAAATTAGGATACAAACAAAAAAACGGAAAATGGAGATTAGTTCAGATGGGGGTCCTGAGAAGTGACATTTAAACAGAGACCAAACATGCGCATTGGGTGGGTGGGAGCTGAGAGTGATAGGATTCCATGCAGAAAGAAGGGAAACTCTCCTGATAAATAGCTAAGATTTAAAAGTATAAGTTAGAAATCCCTTTTCCTTTTGTGCATTGCCTATTTATTCTCTCTGGACATTTGTTCAAATTCTTTGTACTTTTTAACTGGAAACTTTTATTCTGAGGTTGAATCCTTTTCATCATATTTCAGTTCATATTAAATTCACTAAAAATTTAGAATAGTTTCTGCATTCATCACATGAGGAATATGGATGGGGTCTTGGGGAGAAAAATTCCCTGTTGTGGTATAGTAGGTGAGCATAGCACAGACCTATTATGGATGTTTTCCCTTTCTGCTGGCAATTATATTGGAAATTGTATGTAATGGCTTCAAAAGTCTCTTCCAACCCAGCAATTTTGTAAAGTTTTAATTCAGTAGCTCTTAAATATTTCCTGTTGTCATAGACTCATTTTGAAAATATGATACAAGTCTGGACAAACTTCATTTAAAAATGTACACACACAATTGTACTTAACTTTTCAGGAGCACATGGATCTTAAGTGTGAGAAATGTGACCCAATTTGTACAACACGCCAAGTTTAATATACAGAGCACCCTAAGAGCTATTAAGGACTGAGCAACTGTAGATGGATCATTACATTAACATTTTAAATGATTATCCACCAAAGGGGATATATCATGATCTGCATGCAGCAGGAAACCCATTTTCCATTTGAGTTGAAGTCTCTTGTCACCCAGGCTGGAGTGTAGTAGCACGCCCATGGCCACCACAGCCTCGACCTGCTGGGCTCAGGTGATCGTTCCGCCCCAGCCTTCCAAATAGCTGGAACTATAGACACACACCATTACACCCGGCTAGTTGTTTTATTTTATTGTAGAGACAAGGTCTCACCAAGTGGCCCAGGCTGGTCTTGAACCCCCAAGCTCAGGCAATCCTCTTGCCTTGGACTCCCAAAGTGCTGGGATTACAGGCTGAGTCACAGTGCCTGGCCAAGCAGTATTATTGAAAAGCAAAAAGAGTAGTATAATATGTTAGGTAGCCTTTATCTATAATATTTGTATTGAAATTAATAAGGGACAAATTTTTATCCAACATGTTGCCCTTTGATACTGACTGCATTGTGCTAGCGACTCAAGAATTAAGATATCTAAAGCAAAGGAAAACAAAAAACTTATAGAAAGAATAACTATTATACTTCTGTTCCTTAAGATAAAAATCTAATCTCAACTGAGGAAAAATTCCTTTATTTGGATTAATTGGAATTGCTCCCCATAGTAGGAAATAAGATACATGCCTAGCTAAGAAATGAGTGTGTATAGGCCAGGTGCAGTGGATCCTGTAATCCCAACACTTTGGGAGGTCGAGGCGAGGACTGCCTGAGCCCAGAGGTTCAAGACTGTCCTGAGCAACTTGGCAAGATCTCATCTCTACAATAAATAAAAAAACTAGCCAGGCATGGTGGGCGCCTCTGGTTCCAGGTATTAGGAACGCTTAGGTGGAAGGATCATCTAAGCCTAGCAGGTCAAGGCTGCAGTAGCTGTGAACACGCCACTGCACTCTAGCAAGGGCAACAGAGTGAGACTCAGACTCAAAAAAATAAATAGAAGAAAAGCAAAGAAAGGGAGAGAGAGGTGTGTATAGATTCTGCTGACGAAAAACAAACAAAAAAAACTGATAGGAAGCTAATACTCCCAAACCACCTCCTGTACCTCTTTCCTCAGCAAGCAGCCCCTGGGTATTTAGGTCATAGAATCTGAAGCTGGACAGAAAGGTTCAAGAGGCCTGTGAGTTCGGCTGTTGGTATCCACACGCCTGTCACGTAGGTGCTTCCCTTCCCTTGGGACCTATGAAGGATGGGAACTCTTTCTGAAGCCTCAAAAACCAACACCTTGTCAGGTTCCAAGTAACTAGCCATAGGATCTGAGACTGCTGTAGTTCTTTGTGCTCCGTTAGCTGCTCAGGGGACCAAAGCATTCTGCCTTGGGCGGATGGAGAACAGAGCCGAGAGGAGGAAAGAACATGGCTACCTACAGAAGATGGACTCTAGCACTCATGCGAATACACCACACCCCAGATGTAGGTAGGTTTCAAGGACCACAAATTGCTGGACACATAATTATTTTAACAGGAAAAAAAAGGACTTTCAGATACACCATACCAAAACTAAAAGCTTTCTGGTAGTAAAAATGATTGAGTTTTTAATTTATAAGCTAATAATGAACTGAAAGAAAGATTAGCAGTCTGGAAAAATCAAGTACAATATCTCAAAAAAAGGAAAAAATAGAAATAAAAGGAGAAAAAATATGATTCAGAGAACATACGTCTTCCAAAGCAGTTTTCTCTATACTTTAAATTTAGGAGCTTTACTACGTATGCCTGGGTTGTGCCTTTTTAAAACACTGATGCGAACTACAGAATCAAGCTTACATTAAACCAGAAAAATTCTTTTCCATTCTTTATCTCTTCTCCTGTCTCTGTCTTTTTCTCCTTTCTCAGAAAGAACCAACCCTATCTACACTTTCATCTTTAGATTTCTAGCCTCTAGAACTGTGAGAAAATTCTGTGGTTTTTATGGCATCCCTAGCATACTAACACTCTGATACCAAAACCAGACAAAGGTACAAGAAAACTACAGACTTACGAATATATACATGCAAAATTCCAACAAAATACCAGCCAAACCTGATAACATGCAAAAAGTATTATATTCCATCAGCAAGTAGAATTTATCCCAGAAATGCAAGGGTGGTTCAACATAAGATGTCCTTAGATAGTGCTGATAGTTTCACAACTCTGTGTTAAGAGAGTTAATTGTATGGTACACAGCACCGATTTAAAAACTGAAAAAAATTTCCATCACTCCCATCATAATTCTATTGGACAGCACTGGTCTAACCAATACCATAAAAGAGAACAGGGCCCTCAATAAGATGAAATGGAGATGTCAACGGTGCATCTTGTGTGCACTCTCTTTTACTCTCACTTCCTGAATTTGCAGTACAGATGATCCTCAACTTACAATGTGGTCCCCACTTAGGATTTTTCAACTTTACCTGGTGTGAAAGCGATAGCATTCAGTAGAAATTACTCCAAATACCCATATAGTTGTTTTTCAGTTTTAGTACAGTATTCAACAAATTAATTACATAAGATATTCATCACTTTATTATAAAATAGGTTTGTTAGATGATCTTGCCTAACTGTGGGCTACTGTAAGGGTTCTGAGTATGTTTAAGGTAGGCTAGGCTAAGCTATGATGTTCCACAGATTAGGTGTGTTAAATGCATTTCCAATGCATTTTATTTTCAACTTACAACGGGCTTGTCAGGATGTAACCTAAGTTGAGGAGCATTTATATAAGATCACATAATATATATGCATATATAACATTTTATATAAAAAACTATCTGGACTTGGAAACTCGCTCTAAGTAATCAATTGTTGGAAGGAAAATTTTTCTTTCGACTCATTTTTTTGGTAAATATTCCCATAACTTAAATTTTCTGTTTTTTAAAGTCATTTTGGTACATTTTATTCTTTGGAAAGGCACAAGTTTTATTGAGATTTTCACAGTAATAAGCCAAGACATTTATGCTGTTGAAAGTTATAAAACCATTTCTCATACTTGTGATTTTTATACTTCCTGTTTGCTTTATGTGTTTTTACACATCCTTTTCCTAAATTTACATTTTTATCTTTTCAAATTACTAATTTCACTATCTTTCTAATTCTAATGCCTAATCTTCACCCTTTCTTTTAATTTCTTTCTTTTTTTTTTTTTTGAGCTGGAGTCTCACTCTGTTGCCCAGACTGGAGTGCAGTGACTGCTCCTGGCCATCGCAGCCTCGACCTGCTGGGCTCCAGCGACCCTTCCGCCTCAGCCTTCCTTCCGCCTCAGCCTTCCGAGTAGCTGGAATTACAGGCATTCGCTACCACGCCCCGCTGATTTTTGGATTTTTATTGTAGAGATGAGGTCTTGCTGCCCAGACGGGTCTCGAACCCTTGGGCTCAGGCAATCCATTCACCTCAGCCTCCCAAAGGCGTGGGATTACAGGCTGAGCCACCGAGCCCAGTTTCTTTTAATTTCATTACTCTTTTTATTTTTTTGAATCAGAGTCTCACGCTGTCACCCAGGCTGGAGTGCAGTGGCACGCACATGGCCACCACAGCCTCAACTTGCTGGGCTCAGGCCATCCTTCTGCCCCAGCCTTCCAAACAGCTGGAACTACAGGCACGCACCATCATGTCCAGCTAATTTCTTATTACGCTTATTTTTAAAAGTGATTATCACTTTCTAGCTTTCTCAGTTGAGTTCTTAATTCAACATGTCATTATCTCCTTTAACATTTTAGTAGTTTAGGGCTTTGAAAATAGCTTTTGCATTTCTTTCTCTTTATTTTCCAAATTCCCTCTAACAGAAATTCTTATTTCCTCCTTAACATTTTTTATTTAGTAAGATGGAATTATGTGTTTAAAACAAACACAATAACATTTAACATTTACAAGTTATTTTTTATTTTTTGTTATCATTTTCAAGTTTTGAGACAAATAATTGTATCTTAGAGAGAAGAGTAGAAAATTAGCTTCCTGTTTTTTAACTTCATTACTACTGGGGCATAGTTTTACATTGACAGGTGTATTAAAAATGTATTTCTGACTTATTTTCAACTTTTGATGGATTTATTGGGATGTAACTCTATCATAAGTAGGAGTGTCTGTATTTGTTCTGGTGTACTAGGTGAAGAGGGGGCATATTGTCAGGTGAAGCTTAACCTAACAGTTTAGAGTTTTAAATTCCAGTCTGTCATTCCTTAATGATTACTGCCTTTTTGTGTCATGTTTAAGCGATCACTTTCTTAGGCAGACAGTAAACTCTCGCTTGCTGTCCTGTCCTTGTGACCTTCGCAACCTTTCTTCCCTTTAATACATTTATCTTTCTTTTTTTTGTTGTTTTTTTTGAATTGGAGTCTCACTCTGTCACCCAGACTGGAGTGCAGTGGCCGCTCCCGGCACCACAGCCTCGACCTGCTGGACTCCGGCAATCCTTCCGCAGCCTTCCAAGTAGCTGGAACCACAGGCACGCGCTACCACGCCCGGCTAATTTTTGATTTATGGTAGAGATGAGGTCTCGCCAAGTTGCCCAGGTGGGTCTCAAACCCACGGGCTCAGGCAATCCACTCACCTCAGCCTCCCAAAGGTGCGGGATTACAGGCTGAGCCACTGAGCCCGGCTCATTTGTCATTCTTAATTCATAACTGTTTTAGTGAATACTTTCACCCTTGCGATTCTGGCCTACCTAGTTCACCACACACGACATTATGGACAGTAAAAGGAAAGTGACATACAGAAAATGGAAGTGAGGGGGGAAAAAAAGAGATCGACCACAGCAGGCCGAAGCTGTGGTGGCCTGGAGGGTGCCACTGCACTCCAGTCTGGGCGACAGAATGAGACTCCAACTCAAAAAAACAACAAAAAAAACCCCTCATAACTAAGTTGGGTTTATTTAAGGAATGTAAGTGTAGTTGATCATTTCAAAGTCACTCACTATAACGTCTCATATTGATATATCAATGGAGACAAAGTATGAATATAACTTTTTAAATGTTTTATGAAAAATACTATGCTGAAATTGTGTCAAGAGGAAACTGTGCCAGTGCAGTGGCTCGCACCTGTAATTCTAGCACTTTGGGAGGTGGAGATGAAAGGACTACATGAGCCCAGGAATTTGAGATCAGCCTGGGCAACTTGGCAAGACCTTGTCTATACAATTAATCAAAAATTTAGCTAGGCATGGTTGGCATGTGCCTGTAGTTCCAGCTACCTGGGAGGCTGAGGTGGCCCTGAGCATTCCATTGCACTCCAGCCTGGGGGCGGGGGCAGGGGACAGAGTGAGACTCCAACTCCAAAAAAAAAAAAAAAAATTTCAGGTCTATAGAAATATTCCTGCTAGTACATGAGACGGGATATATAATTATAATATCAGTAATTTAGAAACCACTAAGAAAATGACACATCTAGGCAATGATAATCAATAGCTGCTAACATCACAAAAATGAAAACAACCAATATGTGCCTCTAGTAGGAGCACAGCATCTCAAATTCTTTCCAAAAACTCACTGGAATCAGAACTACCTGTAGAGGTAGCTACCATTTTATAGGAAACACAATGAAAGGAGACTTACAAGACGGGAATGCAATCAGAAAAACCCTACATGACAACCTGACAAATATATTGTAAGGAGGAAAACTTTAAGAAAAGGGACTCAGGAGCCCTCTAGATTATCACTAATATAGCAGCTGTTTGCCACACTTGAAAAGCGGGTAATAAAAACTGAGATGTGGTATAAGTGTAAAACTCATACTAGATCTTGACAGCTTCATATGACAAATTTAATTTTAAAACTTACTACATGCAGAAGAATATTCTGGATATATATTAGTTTAAATTATAATTAAAATAAAACAGCTGGGTGTGGTGGCTCCTGCCTGTGATCCCAGCACTTCAGGAGGCAAAGGCGAAAGGATTGCCTAAGCCCAGGGCTCAAGACCAGCCTGGGCAACTTGGTGAGACCACATTTCTACAAAAAAAAACCAAAACAAAAATTAGCCAGGCATGATGGCGTGCACCTGTAGTTCCAGCTACTTGGAAGGAAGGCTGAGGTGGCTGTGAGCAGCCTGGGCAACAGATTGAGACTTTGACTTAAAAAAAAAAAAAAAAAGTTCTTGCCAGCCAGGCTTGGTTGCTCAGCCTGTAATCCTGAGCCTTTGGGAGGCTGAGGGCAACTTGGCGAGACCTCATCTCTACAATAAATCAAAAAATCAGCTGGGCGTGGTAGTGCACGCCTGTAGTTCCAGCTACTTGGAAGGCTGAGGCAGAACGATCGCCGGGGCCCAGCAGGTCGAGGCCCCGGTGGCCGGGAGCGACCACTGCACTCCCGCCTGGGTGACAGAGTGAGACTCCAATTCAAAAAAATAATAAAAAGTTACTTGCCAATTTTTAACAAAATACCAGGTGGGAGGGGATTTCCTGAGGCAAGCAGGGGCAACATAGCCAGACCTCGTGTCTTAAAAAAAAAAAAAAAAGCCAGACTCAGTGGCTCAGCCTGTAATCCCCAGCCTTTGGGAGGCTGAGGTAAGTGGATTGCCTGAGCCCACGGGTTCGAGACCCGCCTGAGCAGCAAGACCTCATCTCTACAATAAATCAAATAATCAGCCGGGTGTGGTAGCGCATGCCTGTAATTCCAGCTACTTGGAAGGCTGAGGTGGAAGGATCGCTGGAGCCCAGCAGGTGGAGGCTGCTGTGGCCGGGAGCGGCCACCGCACTCCAGTGTGGGTGACAGAGTGAGACTCCAACTCAATTAAAAAAAAAAAAAAGGCTGGGAGTAGTGGCTCACACCTATAATCCCAACACTTTGGGAGGCCAAGGTAAGAGGATTGCCTGAGCCCACAGGTTCCAGACCAGCCGGGCAACCTGGCAAGACCTCATCTCTACAATAAATCAAATCAAAAAAGTAGATGGGAGTGGTGGCACGTGCCTGTAGTTCCAGCTACTTGGAAGGCTGAGGCAGAAGGATCGCCTGAGCCCAGTCGATCGAGGCTTGCGGTGACTATGAGTGTGCCACTGCACTCCAGACTGGGCGACAGAGTGAGACTCAAACTCAAAAAAAAAACAAAAAAAGAAGGCAGCGAGGTATGGTGGCGCGCCTGTAGTTCCAACTACTTGGGAGGTTGTAGTGGCAGAACTGCTTAAACCCTGGAGGTCAAGGCTGCGGTGAGCCGTGGTTGTGCCACTCACTGCACTCCAACCTGGACGACAAAGACCCCGAGTCAAAAAAAAAGCAAATACCAAAAAAGAATGTTACTAAGTTAGAAAAAAGGTGACCGTAACATTTAAATAACAATTTACAGAAATGCATACGAAAACCTAAGATCGTCAAGGCAAAAGACTTGATTATCACTAACAAAGCAATCTTTCCTAATATTTATTAAAAGTAAACATCCACTCACTTATTTTATAATAAATTAGCACTGAAAATATCACTTTTCACTTCTTAATTTTTTTTGTCTCCGGAAAACCTGAGTTTTCATCTTACCAGAAATATGAATTTAACTTTTGAAAACATAATCGAACTACACTAAGATCGAGACCGTTCCAACGACTTTTCTGAATTAAGACTATTTGCAGCCTTTAAAACTCCTTGTTGTACCAGGTTGCGCCCGCCGGAGGCCAGTCCTTGACCCCGGGCGCTCCGCCCGCCCCACCCCACCCCCACCCCCCCCCGCCCCCGCCCCCGCCCCCGCCCCGGGCGGTTCCGGGAAGATGACGCCGCCGCACAGTCCCTCTTCGCGCGCAGCCGCCAGCGCGCGGGCGCCCGTCCCGCCACGCAGCGGGCCTGCAGTAGCAGGCCGGACCAACCCCACCCGGCGCCACACGAGGAGTTTCGAAAACTAGGCGGCACATTCGTTCGTCCTCCGGCTGACGGGAAAGGAAAAGCCGCGGCGAAGAGCGCCCGCGCGGGAGGCAGGCCCGGCCGGGCTCTCCTTCCTCTGTCTTCGGGCAAACGCGAATCCCAGTGGGGGACAGGGGTGGCTTGGCGGAGGCCACTGGGCGCCCTTTAGCCACGCGTCTGCGGGGAGCGCTCCTCAGAACCCTGATCCGCGACTCGGCAGGCCGGGAGAAGGCGCCGCGCCGGCCAGGCCGCGTGCGCACAAGTTTCCTAGGAGCAGTGAGGTTATCGGCAAAAATAAATTTAAAGATACGAAAAAATAAAAGGAAACGGCCGAGTAAGCTCACTCCGCGTAAAAGTGTTCACGAAGCGGACCTTTTCACCCCAAACGCAAACACGATACCTCTACGAGCAGGAGACCAACGCAGGAACGGGCGCTCAGAGCACACGCGCCGCCGCCGCCGAGGAAGAAAAGGCCCCAGGGACCGAATGAGGGCTCCGGGAGCGGGGCGTGGGAGGGGGGAGGAGTCAGCCTCCCACAAGAGTCTTGTGCAACTCTCGGGCGCCTCGGCCACGTGAGCCCTCGGCTTTCATTTCAAAAGAGCCCTCCCCGACGGCAGCCGGTGCCCCGCCCCGAGCAGGGATGACGCCACGCGGCCCTCCGTCCCTTCTTCGCCGCCTACCAGGCCTTACCCGCTGAGGCCGCGAGCCCCGCCGACCCCGACCCCAAGTCGCAGCCCGCGGTTTTCACCCTCTCGGCCTCAGACAGTACCTCCCCTGATGCCAGTGGGCCCAGTTCCTACTCGGTACCGGGTGTGCGGCGCCCAACCTCGGATCCTAAATCTCAGCCTCACGGTCGCCACCCACAGTGCGTCCAGTCCCCACGCAGTCCCGGGTGTGCGGCCTTGAACTCAGATGCCGCCTCCCTGATCCCAAACCCCAGGCCCATGGTCTCTACCCCAGTAGGTTCAGTCCTCAGGTGGTTACGAAGCCCTCGACTTCGGACGGATCCCGCCTCCTCAATCCCAAACCCCAGCCCCGCAGTTTCCGCCTCAGTGGGCCCAATCCCCGCCCAGTCCCCGATGTGCGGCCCTCGAACTCAAGCCCGCTGTTGCCCGCCCAGGCCGTCCCTCACCTCGGCCTCCGAGTCTCCACGCTCCCGTTCTCACATCCGGCACCTCGGTCGTCCCTCGGAGCACCTAGAGGAGGGTGGAACGCGGGGGACTTGGCAGTTGTAGCTGAGGCAGTTAAAGCTTGTTTACCATCACCATGGAAACCCCCGTCTGCGCGCTCTGGGCAGGGCTTCCGAGGGGCGGGGTCAGGCGCGCGCTGGGCCCGAGTCCTCGGTTCCTGCCCGTCGAGCGCACGCGGCGCTTCCGGAAGCCCTCCTGATCCCGGCGTGCCCGCCCCGGCTAGGTCCTGCGCCCCGGGCACCCGGAAACAGAAGCCCTGAGAGCCCTCGTGCCCACCCCGCTGCTAGCTGCCGGTGTGACCGCGAGCCGGTTCCCCCCGAACCCCACCTTCAGGAAGACACGGCGCAGACCTGCTCCCACGACGGAGCCGGAACAACGCAAGGACCGTGGCAGGGCGGGGCCCCGCCAGCGAACTTCCGGGGGCGGGACCACTACAGCGCCATTGTGACGCGTCCGGTACGGAGCCGGCGATTAGCCAGTTGGACGCGGGGCGGGGCCGGCGCGTGGAGAGCAACGGCGGCAGCGGAGTAAGGCGGGGTCCGTGAGCAGAGCGTCGGTTCTCACTGAATGCACATGAAGGTATAGAGCGTACTAACCGGGTGAGCCCCGCCGAAAGCCGAAACGTGAGCCCAAAGGACGCGCCTATTTTGAAGACCAGCGTGGGAGAAGAAAATGAGAGTCGTTTTATGCGGAGGAAGGAGACCGCAACGCTGGGATGGCTGTGAGCGTGCCATTGCTCTCCAGCCTGGGCGATGGAGTGAGACTCAGACTCAAAAAAAAAAAAAAAAAATTCAGCTTCGCGTAGTGGTGCGAACCTTTGGTTCCAACTACGTGAAAGGCTGAGACAGAAAGACTACCTGAGGTTACCAGGTCGAGTCTGTGGTGGCCATGAGCCTGCCACTGCACTCCAGCCTGCGCGACACAGTGAGACCCCCAATTCAAAAAAAATAAATAAATAAAATCACCAGATAAATTAAAGGAGTGCTCAAAAGAGTGTCTCAGATTATGAGTAGACAACCATGATGAAGGAAAGAGTAGTTTGTCCAAAATTTAAAAAAAGCCGATTCCAAGAAAGAAAGAATGAGAATAATAAAAGCAGGAGACGTAAGAAGAGGTGAACATGTCCAAGGAGAAAATTTAGTAACTTGAAACAAAATTATAGAAAAACCTACAATAAGGCTGGGCATGGTGGCTGACGCCTATAATCCCAGCGCTTTAGGAGGCCGAGGTGAGAGGATTGCTTGAGCCCATGGGCCCAAGACCAGCCCGGGCAACTTGGTGAGACCCCCTCTACAATAAATCAAGGGAAATTAGGCGTGGTGGTACCTGCCTGTAGTTCCAGCTATTTGGAAGGCTGAGACAGAAGGATGGCCTGGGCCCAGCAGGGTGAGGCTATGGTGGCCATGAGTGTGTGTGAGAGACTCCAACTCAAAAAAAAAAAAAAAATTACAGCAAAAATAGAAATGCTTCAGAATTTAGGGACTATGAAACCAGCTCCTAGAAGATATGTTTATGCAATCTTTTCATTAAGAGCGCCACTGACCCAAGTGAGTTCTTTGATTCCTTCACTTAGGTCTGACAGTTCTACATTATTCATCAGTGATGCAATCATCTTTGAGGTGGTCTCCTTTGAATGCAAGACTAGGGCCTTGGTCTGATCATGAGCCCCCTGCTGTTACTGGGAATCATCCCAGGTGTCCACTATATCTTTTTCGGGCATTGAGTAACCACAGTCAACGCAGGCTGTCTTCCACAGTGAGGGCTGCCATCACTCAGACTGGTGCCACGGGTCCTAGTCCTTTTCCACAAATGTCTGACTGCATCTTATCAACTGTCAAATGCTTGGCCACACCTGATCCACTTGGATTACCTCCTTAGTGGTGGCCCTTTGTTTCACTGCTGTGCCCACCAAAGTGTTTTACCTCATCTGAAACATAGAGACATGCTTCGCAAGTCTTGAGAATATCTTCACAGAGATACACTTTTAAGATTTGTAGTGGGGGGGCCCGAGCACACCTCATCAACAAGGTGCATAATGAATATTTTTATACCTATCCCTGAATTGTACCTCACATATTTAAAATTGAAAATTAAAAAATCTGTGTTGTAGGCCATTGCCTTGCTAAGCTATGGTGTGGCCATGTGCTTTCTGAGCTATGGCCAGGCCATGTTTGTTTATTTTTGAGTCCGAGTCTCACTGTTGCCCAGGCTGGAGTGCAATGGCATGCTTACAACCACCACAGCCTCGACCTGCTAGGCTCAGGTGATCCTTCTGCCTCAGCCTTCCAAGTAGCTGGAACTACAGGCGTGCGCCACCACAACTGGCTAATTTTTTTTTTTTTTTGTAGAGACTAGGTCTCGCCAAGTTGCCCAGGCTGGTCTCAAGCCCTGGGCTCAGGCAGTCCTCTTACCTCAGCCTCCCAAAGTGCTGGGATTACAGGCTTGAGCCATCGCGCCTGGCTGCAGGCCATGTTTCTTAAATTGTGGCCCCCAAAGCCGGGCTCGGTGGCTCAGCCTGTAATCCCGCGCCTTTGGGAGGCTGAGGTGA
Organism: Cephalopachus bancanus; assembly: GCA_027257055.1. NCBI lineage: Eukaryota > Metazoa > Chordata > Mammalia > Primates > Tarsiidae > Cephalopachus > Cephalopachus bancanus. Next base: position 7,620 of record JAPVLO010000184.1, on the reverse strand, counting down.
GTGGATTGCCTGAGCCCGCGGGTTCGAGACCCGCCTGGGCAGCGAGACCTCATCTCTACAATAAATCAAAAAATCAGCCGGGCGTGGTAGCGCATGCCTGTAATTCCAGCTACTTGGAAGGCTGAGGCGGAAGGATCGCCGGAGCCCAGCAGGTAGAGGCTGCAGTGGCCGGAAGCGGCCACTGCACTCCAGTCTGGGCGACAGAGTGAGACTCCAACTCAAAAAAAAAAAAAAAAAAATTGTGGCCCCCTCTCCTACCTTGCAAGGGTGAATCTCCTCTTTCTCTCACTAGTTTACATTCTAAATAAATTATATTTTCCAATCTAAAAAAAAAAAAGAGCCAGCTTGGGTGACAGAGTGAGGCTCCGACTCAAAAAAAGAAAAAAGAAGTATATTTGGCCAGGCACGGTGGCTCACGCCTATAATCCCAGCACTTTGGGAGGCCCAGGTGAGAGGATTTCCTGAGCCCATGGGTTCAAGCCTAGCCTGGGCAACTTGGCAAGACCTCATCTCTACAATAAGTCAAAAAATTAGCCAAGTGTGGTGGCGTGTGCCTGTAGTTCCAGCTACTTGGAAGGCTGAGGCAGAAGGATCGCTTGAGCCCAGCAGGTTGAGGTAGGGATGGTCAGGAGCGTGCCACTGCTTTCCAGCCTGGGCAACAGAGTGAGACTCCAACTCAAATAAATAAATAAGCTCCTCCGGCCAGGCACAGTAAGTAGCTCACACCTATAATCCCAGCACTATGGGAGGCCCAGGGGAGAGGACTGCCTGAGCCGACAGGTTCAAGACCACCGGGGCAACTTGGTGAGAACTTATCTCTACAATAAGTCAAGAAAAATTAGCTGGGCATGGTGGCACATACCTGTAGTTCCAGCTACTTATGAGGCTGAGGCGGGAGGATAACCTGAGCCCAGCAGGTCAAGAGTGGCCGTGAGCATGCCATTGCCCTCCAGCCTGGGTGAAAGAGTGAGACTCCAGCTCAAAAACAAAACAAAACAAAACAAACTCCTCTCTAGAAATCATCCAAACAAATGGTGCAGAGGTTTAGAACGTCTGGAATATATCAAAATATTTCAGTTGCTAGCTCTTGAGAAATCACTTTACTCATTAAACTTTGACCCCCATCCCCTTCCCCAAGTTAGTGCCAATAGGTAGGCGGGAAATCTTTTGTTCAAAATCATAGCATCAGCCGGGCTTGGTGGCTCAGCCTGTAATCCCGCGCCTTTGGGAGGCTGAGGTGAGTAGAATGCCTGAGCCCGCGGGTTCGAGACCTGCCTAGGCAACTTGGCGAGACCTTATCTCTACAATAAATCAAAAATTAGCCGGGTGTGGAAGCACGCACCTGTCGTTCCAGCTACTTGGAAGAGTGAGGCGGAAGGATCGCCGGAGTCCAGCAGGTCAAGGCTGCGGTGGCTGGGAGCGGCCACTGCACTCCAGTCTGGGTGACAGAGTGAGACTCCAACTCAAAAAAAAAAAAAGAAAAAAGAAATCATAGCATCTGTTAAATAGCAATAACAAAAACAATGAACACATTTTGCACTTTCACTATGCTTTGCACCATTCTAACTACTTAATCTCATTTAAACCTTATGACAACAGTAGATGTTACATTATATCATCACCATTTAGTGGAAAGAAACCGAGGTACAGAGTAGTTATGGTAACTCACTCAGCTTCCAGATGTTAGGGCTGGGCATCAGGTGGAAGCCGTCTGGTTCCAGGGTCAGCTTTAACTGCTACAGTCTAGATCCTAGTGAGAAGCAAGTCTTTTAGGCTGTCTTACTTGCCCCCTTTCTGCCTTTCTTTCTCATCTGAGAATAGAATGAAGGAAGTAAGAAAACCAATTGAACCGTCCAGCTGTAGGATAGGCCCTGTTCCCTAGTAGGCAGAGAGGAGGGATCAGTAAACACTGGGAAGCAGGCAAACACCACCAGGAAGGCTGGACCCTGAGTTATTTGCAGTTCTTTCAGAGAATATTACAGTTTTCTCAAATAGCACTTTAATGTGTTAAACAGTGAAAGGGGTTATGTCATCCCTGAGCTTGCTGGGTTTTTGCTTGAAGCAAAAGACTCCAGCTGGATTGGGTGGCAGTGATGGACAGTGTTGTGGAGTGTCCTTACTTTATTTTCCCAACAGGCTGGGCCAGCAACAGAAGCCCTGGCTTGGGTGTTAGCTAAGTTCCAGGTCTGTTTCCATTCTATGTCATCAGTTTTTAGCCTATCATGAGTTCTCTCACCAAATAGTATGTACAGTTAGATGCCTTCACTTCTGTGAAGCCTGAGGAGAGTCAGAAAAGTTCATTTGGATCAAGATGTGTCAGGCACAGGGCAGCTTGCAACTTCTCTTTCTTTCTGCCCTCTCAGTAACTGTTTTTTTTAAATAGAATATTTTAAAAATACAGAAAATTAAAGATTTTTTTTCTATTTGAGTTGGAGTCTCACTTTGTCACCTAGGCTGGAGTGCAGTGGCACGCTCACGGCCACTGCAGCCTCGACGTACTAGGCTCAGGCGATTCTTCCCCTCCGCCTTCCAAGTAGCTGGAAGTACAGACACGCACCACCATGCCTAGCTAATTTTTCTTTTTTTTTTTTTTTTTTTTTTGTAGAGGTAAGGTCTCAAACCCATGAGCTTAGTCAGTCCACTCACCTCAGCCTCCCAAAGTGCTGGGATTATAGGCGTGAGCCACCGCACCTGGCCCTAAAGATAATACTATAAATTTAACAGAAATTGATATTTTGCCCTCTTGCCTTTTGTTGTTTTTGGACAAAAGTTTACAGATAAACTAGTGCTCTGGGAGTGACATTCAATTCCTTAAAAAGTGTCAACTATACATATAATTTTTGAATTATGAAATATTTTGAAATTTCAAAAAAAATGGAAAATAATATACAGTGAGGGGTACTGAAGTTTTAGGATCAGGGAAGTAACAAAAATTTTGTGGCCATTTACATAATTTCTTTAAAAAATATTGCTTCTAGTAATATCATTTGTGTATGAGGGTGTGTGCTGTCTTGACCCAGTTTTTGGGCCCTGGCTAGAGGCCAGTTAGTTCCTCTTCTTGAGCAGCTGATTAAGTCCATACCCACAACCACCTCTCTTATCAGGCTTTCACACTAGAGGCCATTATACAACCAGCCTAATCAGCCCAGAGCCAGGTACCAGACAACCAGGGAGATCTGCTATGCCCCAGAGCCCCCTTGTAATTACTCAAATTAGCCAAACCTAAACCTGTTTGCCCTCTTTTCCTACAAAAACTGTAATAAAGGCACTTGCCCACAGTTCTCACTCCTTCTGTCCTTGACCTCTTTGCTCCCCAAATGACCCCTCTTACTCCCCCTAAGTGGCAATGCATGAAATGCTTTGTTTTCATCCAGAAGTGTGAGTACAACAAAACTGTAAAATGGCTGGGCTCGGTGGCTCCCGCGCCTTTGTGAGGCTGAGGTGAGTGGATTGCCTGAGCTCATGGGTTCGAGACCTGCCTGGACAGCGAGACCTCATCTCTACAATAAATAAAAAAATCAGCCGGGCCTGGAAGCGCATGCCTGTAATTCCAGCTACTCAGAAGGCTGAGGCGGAAGGATCACCGGAGCCCAGCAGGTCGAGGCTGCGGTGACCGGAAGCGGCCACTGTACTCCAGTCTGGGCGACAGAGTGAGACTCCAACTCAAAAAAAACAACTGTAAAATGTGTAAAACTCTATACCTCATCCAACCTAACATGTTTATAATAATTCCTTCCAACTGCAGCTTCTATTTCAAAACTACCATGGTTGAATGGGTGAGAGGGAGCCTGGCACTGAGGAACCTGATCAACCCCACATGCCTCACTAAGCATCAGTTCCTTGAAGGGGTGGGGGAAGTGAGTGAAGAGGCCAGGGTTGGCCAATAGTTCCTGAGCCTCACTGGACTTGTGAATGAGGGTGAGAACATTGTGGGCCTAGATCAGGCGGGTTCTAGGCCTCCCTCTGAGAGTTGACTATGTGCTAAGTATTCAATATTACCTACATTTTTGTCAAAAGTATTTTATCACTTGGGTTTATTTAGCAGCAATATGTCATGCTAACATTTATTTTTACCACTTTTTTTTTTTTGAGTTGGAGTCTCACTCAATTGCCCAGACTGGAGTGCAGTGGCCGCTCCCGGCCACCGCAGCCTCGACCTGCTGGGCTCCAGTGATCCTTCCACCTCAGCCTTCCAAGTAGCTGGAACTACAGGCGCGCGCTACCACACCCGGCTGATTTTTTGATTTATTGTAGAGATGAGGTCTCGCCTGCCCAAGCGGGTCTTAAACCCGCGGGCTCAGGCAATCCACTCACCTCAGCCTCCCAAGGCGCGGGATTACAGGCTGAGCCACCGAGCCCGGCTTGTCCACTTTTTTTAAATGGAAAAGTCCAAATTTTATCACAGAACAATGAAACTAATTTGAGATCTTTATAATATATTCATAATGGTTCTTTTGGTAAGGCAAGGTGGCTCATGCTTGTAATCCCAGCACTTTGGGATGCCAAGGCAGGAGGATTGCTTGAGCCCAGGAGTTTGAGACCAGCCTAGGAAACATAGTGAGACCTCATTTCAACAAAAAATAAGTTAGCCAGGCTGGGTGGTGCATACTTGTAGTCCCAGCTACTAGATGAGGTGGAAGGATTGCTTGGACCCAGCAGATCAAGGCTGCAGTGAGCTGTGATCATGCCACTGCATCCCAGCCTGGGCAACAGAATGAGATTCTGACTAAGAAAAAAAAAAAGTCGGGCTCCGTGGCTCAGCCTGTAATCCCAGTGCTTTGGGAGCCCGCGGGTTCAAGACCCGCCTAGGCAACTTGGCGAGACCTCATCTCTACAATAAATGAAAAATTAGCCTGGCGTGGTAGCATGCACTTGTACTTTCAGCTACTTAGAAGGCTGAGGCGGCAGGATCACCGGAGCCCCGCAAGTCGAGGCTGCGGTGGCCGGGAGCTGCCACTGCACTCCAGTCTGGGTGACAGAGTGAGACTCCGACTCAAAAAAAAATTATCCTTCTAGCTATTTGAAACAATTTATTATTATTAACTATAGTCACCCTTCAATAGTAAGAAACACTGGAACTTATTCCTCCTACCTAGCTGTGATTTTGTAGCCTTTAACAAATCTCTCCCTAACCTATCTCTTCCTTTCCCCCTGCCCTTCTCAGTTTAACAGTGGTTAAAAGTGGATTGGCGAGGCGAGTAGATTGCCTGAGCCCTCGAGTTCAAGACCAACCCGGGCATTTGGCGAGACCTCGTCTCTACAATAACTAGAAAATTAGCCGGGAGTGGTAGCACTCGCCTGTAGTTCCGGCTACTTGGAAGGCTGAGGTGAAAGGATCGCTGGAGCCCAGTGGGTCGAAGCTGGGGTGGCCGTGAGTGTGTCACTGCACTGCAGCCTGGGCGACAGAGTGAGACTCCAAAAAAAAAAAAAAAAAAGTGGATTGGCGGCCGGTCTCGGTGGCTCAGCTTGTAATCCCAGCACTTTGGGAGGCCGAGGAGAGTGGATTGCCTGACCCTGAGGATTCGAGACCAGCCCTTGCAACTTGGGAGACCTCATCTCCACAATAAGTAAAAAAAAAAAAAAAAAAAAAAAAAAATTAGCCGGGTGTGGTAGCGGGCGCCTGTAGTTCGGGCTACTTGAAAGGCTGAATCGGCAGGATCGCCTGAGCCCAGCAGGTCGAGGCTGCGGTGGCGGCGAGCGTGCCACTGCACTCCAGCCTGGGCAACAGCGTGAGACGCCGACTCAAAAAAAAAAAAAAATGAGTTAGTGTAGGGGCGGGCAGGCGGAAATGGGACAGAGGGAGGCAAAAAAAAAAAGAAGAGAGAGGGCTGACTCCTCTTGTAGACAAAGAAGAAACCAAAACTTTCCTAAAAAAAAAGAGGACTTGCGTCACATATGGCCGATCAGGAACCCTGAGCCTGCCCAAACGCCTGCTCTTCTTCCTGGCATACCTACAGTAGGCCACCGGGAACGCCGGAAACAACGGGCAGCGGCGGCTGGAGCGGCAGACCTGGGGGCACTGGACTACATTTCCCAGAATGCCCTTCCCTGTGCGCTTCCGGTGGGAAAGGACTCCCGAATAGGCTTCCCTGAGGCTTGGGGAGCGGAGTACCCCGTTTGTCGTCCCTCTCGCATGCCTCTTCTTTTGGTTCCTCCTTTCAGTTTTCTGACTCCGGGCCGGATGTGTGTGTGGCTCAGTGAAGACGGATCCCGACCCGTAAAGGACGTTCTCGCTTCCAAGGTCAAAGGCAAAGAAAACAGCGAAACTTGAGGTGAGTTCTAGCATGTTCTTGCAAGTTCTGCACTTCCCTTCCTGGCAGTCTAATCAGCGTGCGCGGTTGCTTAACGTCAAATTCTGGTAGCAAATCCTAATATACGTGGTTGTGTTTCTTCTCTTTGAACCCTGACGATAAAGGAGGCTACTAACAATGTTTAGTAGTTGTACTCATATCCTCCGTGCATGAGTAATAGGGTGCTTAGCGGCACGACTGAGTTCTTCGTGCCATGCTGTTTAATATCCACGGCCAGAGGTAAAACTCCTGATCTGACAAGTGGTTGGCTGTTGCCTTCCTGATATCAGAGAGGCCCGAGGGTGAGAGGAGGGAGAGAGAATCTAAACTTTTTAAAAAGCGACACACACACAAGAAATTACAGAGTGAAAGAGCTTAAAAAATAAAGTGGTCCAGTGTACTTTTTCCTAGAATTATGTATTTGTGGTATTGTGATTAAGTATACGATTAATAAGGTATTATGATTAAGTATATTATAAGGTATGTGATTAATATATACCTTAATATACATTAAAAAGTTCTAGAAGGATGTGCCTAAAAATGTTAACGGTAGTTTTCTCATTTTCTTCTGTTCGTAATATTTTCCTCCCCCATCTTTTACTGCTGTTTTAGCCTTTCCTCCTTCCTTCACTTTTTCTCTAAACTCAGAGGCCTCATTGTAGCAAACTCATTTACAGGTGGTCTGGGCACTTTCCTGAAATACATTGTCTCTCTTTGCTCTTACAGGTCTTAACTGCGTCTTACCTATGTCAACTGAACTGGCTACCAGCAGAATCTGATGAACAATCCATCATCAAAGAAGCAGTTTTTATAGTTTTCTGGTTGACCGTTTTATATATGCTGGGAAAAAGTGATAATAAAGACTATTTTAAAGTTATAATAGCCGGGCTCGGTGGCTCAGCCTGTAATCCCGTGCCTTTGGGAGGCTGCGGTGAGTGGATTGCCTGAGCCCGCGGGTTCGAGACCCCCCTGGGCAGCGAGACCTCGTCTCTACAATAAATCAAAAAAACAGCCGGGGGTGGTAAATACATGCCTGCAATTCCAGCTACTCGGAAGGCTGAGGCGGAAGGATCGCCCGGGGCCCCGCAGGTCGAGGCTGCGGTGGCCCGGGAGGGCCACTGTCCAGTCTGGGCGACAGAGTGAGACTCCAACTCAAAAAAATAAAAAAAATAAAGTTATAATAGCCGGGCTCGGTGGCTCAGCCTGTAATCCCCTGCCTTTTGGAAAGGGTGAGGCGAATGGATTGCCTGAGCCCGCGGGTTCGAGACTTGCCTGGGCAAATTGGCGAGACCTCATCTCCACATTAAAAACAAAAATCAGCCGGGCGTGG